>LR991093.1:32141666-33635000 GCA_905163515.2 Lymantria monacha
TATCGTCACCTCAGCTCATACCTATCCCACTGTTGGAGTCCTCAATAATAAGAGGGAAATTGATCTTGAGCCGCTTCAGACGTGTTGGTATAGGGTTTTATATTGAGTTCTCCTCTTGTTTAAATGTTATTTGAAGTGGTGAATTGTATTCTTATTCTGTCATTACTAATTTGTTCCTTCGTAAATATTTAATATAAAGAGAGATAATCTTTTACTTTTTTTTTCGTTGACAGCCTGGAGCGTGATAACGCAATGTTGATAGGACAATATACGAAGAAAGCGGCCGACATGCAGAACGAAATGATCGACTTGCCGGACAGCGTCGAGGTGACATATACATACCAATCATTTCTCAGTTTGCAGCGAAAATGCTATTTATAATACAATATATTTGTTATTATAATAATTTTATATATTACTACAGAATGTGAACCATATTCGGTATATATATATATACAGCGGTAGTCAGTCCAAATGGCGATAGAGGTTCAGTACTGTAGATTATGGGGATGTACGCCGCCCCTTCCTCCGCTCCGAGCAGTTTGGACTGAGCGTGAACGAATGGGCTGTCATAAAAAATGAGGATAAATTACCATTGTGCCAGGTTCGGATTGAAAGTCCTCAGCGCTCACCCACAGAAACGTGAGAGTCGTAAAAACCGCATCAGGTGTCAGGATAATGAACGAAAACTCTCTCTTGGAAAACCTATAACTCCCAACTACAATCACCAAACTACCTGCTAAGCGTGGCCATTATAGCGTCATCTACCTTAGTGACCAGGTCTATTTTTAAGACTGGACGTCGATGGGCTAATAAACAGATGAATGTTACAGGAATTACAAGAACATATACTTCGGATTCGTGAGCAGCTAATCTTCTGCCAAATAGGCAGGGAGGAGGCCGTGCAGGCCGAGCGTGAGCTACGCACGCAGCTACTGG
This sequence comes from Lymantria monacha, assembly GCA_905163515.2. Taxonomy (NCBI): domain Eukaryota; kingdom Metazoa; phylum Arthropoda; class Insecta; order Lepidoptera; family Erebidae; genus Lymantria; species Lymantria monacha. The sequence continues at coordinate 32,142,606 of LR991093.1, forward strand.
AGCAGGGCGCACTCTTCCACCAGCAGGAAGCACAGCTTCGTGATCTCAGGCAACGACTCGGCGAAGCGCAGTAAATTTATTTTTATTTTAATAAAATATTAAAAACATAATTCCGTGTATTGCAAGGGATACTACAAACTCAACAAATCATCATCATCTGAGCTCATATATGACTATTTGGGCTCGAATCTTCTCCGTAATGGGAGGGTAATTGACCTACTATACCACGTTGGTCAAACGTGTTGGTATAGGGATTTTTTTTTCTAGTTTTCGTTCTCTTGCTTAGATGTTATAATCATTTTATATCCCTTTGTCGTCTTTTACGATCCACCACGGGTAAGATAGGGGGTGATAAATTGCATTCTTATTCCGTCACCACACAAAAAACTCAATGGATATAAATGATATAAAGACTGAAAATCAAACATAATATTGTTCTGTATGAAATATGTATCCATTAGAATCGGTATCTGTGGTTCTTCATTAAAGATTACAGGTCCCACTGTTGGGCAAGAGTCCGTTTCGTGTCATTGTTACTATATAACGGCCAAGTGATGAGTTTGCAAAGGGTCTTGTTTCAAGTGTGTCTTCTCTTGTGTTGTTTTCTACTTACATATGTTGAAGAGTTTTACAATATATTGCATTATTCGTCATTATCATTACCGCTGGTATAACTTCCACTGCTGGGCTCGACCCTCCTCCATAATAGGGGTGAAGTCCCCGCTGGCCATCAACATGACCTACTATACCACGCTGGTCCGGTATAATGTTTTATTTCGAGTTTTCCTTCTGTTGTATAGAACATCTATGCCTTATTCGTCATTCATTACCCTCACGGGCGAGATAGAGAGTGATAAATATTTACTAATATTCCGTGTGGTGACGGCGTAAGAATACAATTCACCACCCCTTATCTTACCCGTGTGTGATCGTACGAGACGACTAAGGGTATAAAACGCATATAACATCTATGCGAGAGAAGGAAACCTCGAAACAAAACCCTATACCAACACGTCTGACTAGCGTGGTACAGTAGGTCAATTACCCTCTCATTATGGAGGAGGCTCGAGCCCAACAGTGGGACATATTTGAGCTGAGATGATGATGAAATATTTACTTGTAAATTCGACAATGGTTACGATTCTTAGAGACATGTATGTGTGTGATTTAGACAAGAGTTGGAGCGTGTGGAGACGGAGCGGTCCCAGATGCGCGAACTGGCGGACCGGCTGCGTCAGGCGGGCGAAGCGCTCGAACAGGCGCTGGGTGAAAAGCGTCGCTTGCAGGCGGACATGTCGGAGCTACGCGGTCGAGTCGCCGTACTACAGCAGGAACTCGACAACAGCGAGAAGGTGCAGCAGGACTTCGTCAGACTCTCGCAGTCACTACAGGTATAATCATATTTCACATAATAGAATTATATTCTTCTATATTAATCTTAAAAAAAATAAAATTACTTGAAATCAGTTACAGCGCCATCTACCGAGTCCAATTGTTGATCTAAATTATTCTCGATCCCACCTGAATATCATTCAGCCTTTTGCCGTTTACTGCTATACGTCAGTGGCCACTCTCATAGTTAGCCATTTCACCACAAAATGTGGTCCGCATCCAACGAAGCCTAGTAACTTTCATTAGTTCGACGGTACACTTGGTGGGGAGTGTACTATACTACGTCGTAGCCATTTAAGAACCTTCACTCTTCCCCATTGGTTATCGGTATCGATGTGGTCTGTCTATTGCCACTTGAGGGTACTAATTCTTTGCGCTATGTCGGTTACACCCGTTCTTTTGCGGCTTTTCGTAATATTATCGATCTCTATAAGAAATCAAGTAAATGTAACAACGTAAAATTTAATCCCCTATTTTACACCCTAGAGGATGAAAATTAACAAATACTGAAACACGTGTGTAACTAAATTTAATTTAAGTCAATGAATTTCATGTCCCTGTATAAACTTTGTCACTGATTTAGACCCTTTTCTTAGAGGGTTTATACTTCACAAAACGAAATTCCAAAAATAGATATATGTATTTAAGACAGTGAATATGCCCGTGCATGCAGGTACAATTGCAGCGTATCCGCGAGGCGGATACGGAGGTGCGGTGGCAGCACGAGGACGACGTGCACGAGTGCCCCTCGTGCCACACACACCTACCAAACATTAAGAAAAAGGTAAGTTTGCCGTTTGGTGATGGAATTAAAATATACCCACCCTGTCTATCTCATAGATATCATATAAGATGACTAAAGGAAATAAAATGCATACAACGTCTATGCAAGAAAACTCTAAATCAAACTCCAAATAAAATACCGCATTAACTCATCTAACCAGCAGTGTGGTATAGAAAGTTAATGTCTCTTCTATTGTAGAGGAGGCTCGAGTCCAGCAGTGGGACGTATACGAGCTGATGGTGTAGAAAGAAGAACCAGCTATGTGTTTTGGGTGTGAAAAACATCATCATTCTCCTGCTCTTATCCCAATTATTTGTGGTCGACGCAATATGTACTTTTCTTCCATCGCATATATTGCAAAAGTTATTGACAATATATGACCGGCCGCCTGTTTGACGTCAACCATCCTTGGGTATGTAATTGTTGACAAACAGCATCAGGTGGAGTTGGCCCCGGTCGATATAAAGGTTCGAAAATCATGTGGAAAGATAATGTGTTGAGTCTTATTCGTTGTGTTCAGGTGCATTGTCGTCACTGCGGTCGCATATACTGCGGTGCGTGTGTGTCGCACGCGGTGCCGGCGGGGCCCCGGCGTACGCCCGCGCGCGTGTGCTCCGTATGCCGCACCCTGCTGCAGCCGCACGCGGCGCCATACTTCAGCACTGAACCGCCACGATCACCAGACTAGACAACACCACTCAGCTTTCACTGTTGACACTTATTTATGAAGATACAGGAATAGTTAACATTTGAATCTACATCTATTGAAAATCCGTACCAACTGCTTTTACTTAGGTACCACCTAAGTATAGTAATGAACTTTCTGGTCACATTCGGTGGAGGTAGTAAAACCAGGCCATCTATCGTCAAAACATGTTCAAACGATTTTCTAATCCTGCCTATGGTAATCTCTTTTTCGTTTCACAAATGAGCTTTGCAAAAAATCTAGCATGTCAAATATTAAATTAGCACATGTTAACCAGTACGTTACATTATTTTAGTAAACACGTTTCATACGAGGACATTTATAGCCTCTGAGATGACACTTGAAATGAATAGTAAAAATCTAAACCGTTATTTTAAATATTATAATTCGTAAGTTTGCCGTGTGGTCGACCGAGTATGAATACAATCCGCCAGCCCCTATCTTGCCCGAGGGTGTCGTAAAATAAGACTATGAGATATAAAATGTTATATACATTTATGCAAGGAAATCTCGAAATAAAACCATATACCAATCCTAGACTGATTGGATCATAGACGTGCTGGCGTCATTAATTGCGATTGTCTAAATATATTGTTTATATAAGAAAATATATCCATCGTTTGCAATATAATGTATTTTTTAAATAACTGTTATGCTTCTGACAGACTTTGATTATCTAAAGCATTCAGTTAAGTATTTATTTATGTGTCAGCCTGTTGACGCCCACAGCTGGGCATTCGACTGCGAACAAATCAAAATTGTTTACACTGTAATTGTATAAAAAAAGCCGACTTCGCCACGTCTTTACGAAATTTAAAAGGGACCATTTCAGAATAAACTTCTATCAAATTTGCAAATTCGTTTATATGTGTGATGGAATTGTGCTCGAACATACACAAAAAAGTATTGAAGTTGTTGAATAACGAAATTCTTTACGACGAATGCGACTTACGCCCGGTTTGTTGTGTTTTATTAAAAAAAGCATATTATCAAAGCCTGTGTCAAATTAACAATATGTATGGAAATGCTTCAAATGAGAATAAACGTGACAATATGTGTCGAATTTCATTCTAATGTAGATACAAATAGAATCTTGATGCTCCTTTCTCCTTAATTATTAATAAAAAAAAATCAAAAAGTGCTAGCTCATTGTAAATAATTTTGTTAAAAATTAGAATATTTTTCATTCTAATGAAGAGATATTATCATTTATCATAATTCGCCTTCATTGCTTCCAATAATATTAAGATCGGCTTTCTAGTCTAACCAGTTTTAGTAGAATATCAAATTTTCCACAACCACTACCATGTGTACTGTGCACCCAAACTGTAAGCTTAGCATATTTTCCAAAATGTTGTTTGTAATTTATGTGAATATGAATAAATACTTTATTAATATTATATTATTGTTAAAATTAAAAAGAAACTTAAAACACAATTTTAAAAATGTGAATAAATTAATATTGTATGATAAATAATTTCATTGTTATCTAAAATGTAATATATATGCAAGGAAATCCTATAAGGATGTACCTATGACTGCGAAAAGGTTGTCTGATTTTAAGAGGAGCCATCCATTTATAAAAACTTGATTACAAGCGAAAAATGATTGTCAAACATGGGATTCGAACCCACACCTATTGGAAATCCATTCCAATAGATCTATCACTTACACCAGCGTAAGCTGTTTTATGACATTCAATTCTCGGCTCGTATTATATTTTCGTCTTTAAAGGAGACGTGTGCCATCTACCCGACATTGTTTACACATTGTGTAATATACCACGAGCCGAAAATTGAATGTCGTATAACAGCTCACGTTGGTGTAAGTGGTAGCATGTTTGGAATGGATTCCCAATAGGTGTGGTTTCAAATCCCATGGGTGACAATATTTTTTAGCTCGTAATCAAGTTTTTATAAATAATCAAGCATGTTAAAAGCTAAGCTTTCAGTAATTTAAGCCATCCATCATTTGTTCAAACTTCTACGTAGATAGAACTACCCTATGCCAAGGGCAATGCAATGCTAAAACACGGTAAACGAGCTACTGTATCTGCTGGTTCCATATCATTTTAATGGGCTTTGCTCTGCCTGTTTGTGAAGCGTTCGTGGCACGTGAGCTTCGCCATATTGGAGTAGCTTCTGTAATATAAATTGCCCCCCTTCGGGCCAGGCCCATAGGGAAGATTGTTATTGACTATTATGTATATTATATAAGTTGCCAAAAATTATGTTGTAGCATGTGGAAAATATACCTGAACTCATTTGAAAGGGCACGCTAGTTATAATACGCCTTAGTTAGGTGTAGTGAAATATTATGTACGACCAATTGAACGGTCGAGTGATATGGATACTGTACGCACCGTGTATATAAATAGACATTAGGGGACCTACCTATACTATGTGAACTGTTTAGGGGCCAAGGGTCTTCAAAAATGTCGCGCATGGTCACAGAGGCCGGTGAGGGTGCTAAGTTTTTGTTAATTAGTCAAGCTAAATTCATTCATTGTCAAGCTTAATTAGCTGTGTTAGCGCTTTCTAAACTCGCTGGTGGCAATACTTACACACATATACTGTCAGGTTATTTATTTATAGGTCGCACGCATTCTTAACGTCCCACGGCCAACGTATTCATTGACATATTTGAGCAAAATTATTTGCTTTTTACTTCCCTGTTTGTAGAAAATTATTTAAAACCATATTAATTAATTACTATGTAAAATTTATAGGGATGGATGAATGTTGGCCTTATCCTACGGGCGGTAAAAATTGTAAAAATGGATCACGTAGTATGAGTACGTTCTCTTAGCTTAGAATAGTATAAAAGTTGTAATATAAATATATTTTATTGTAAATAAAGAGATTTATTGTAAATTTTTGAATTTTATTTATGTGAAGACTTGGTGGACAATTTCTCAATCAAATAACTTGTCGCCTTTAATAATATTTCGCGCCTTTAATCTTTTATTTTTCGTTTTAGACAACCTATAGAATTAAGGAATACGATTTATGATTCCAATCGTAGTGGTGTCTCTTGTCTGGTTTGTATCAATTTCAGTAGAATACAATTGTTGACCACAGGGTGACTGACATCTGAATTCCGCAACGGGGATATTGTACAGGATTACACTAGATATTAGGATATTTTGACGTCTATAGGCACGGATTTTAAACCATCCATCAGCCATCCACTGTTAGCCCCAGGGCCGTCTTAAGTCTATTCTGCGCCGGGGTGCGGGACTCAGCCTGCGCCCTCGTTTTTTTTTACACTGCAGCGTGGCACGCGACCGACGACACACTGCAGTATCAAAGGGGTCCTAGTCAACCAAGAAAACACAATACACGTAATTTTGATAATTTATTTATTTATTACTCTAAAAAACAAAATTAAACTTAAAACTTCGATTACTAAATATCTATTTATTACATGTACATGCACATACATCAAACAAACTCAATTTTTCTTGCTTTTGAGTTGGCAAAGATTTTAATTAAATCATTTATTTTTATATCAATTTTGGATTCTATACTTATAATGGCTAAGTTTGTCAGTCTGTCTTGGGTCATGGTTGAACGAAGATAATTTTTTACATACATACATAGCCTCACGCCTGTTTCCCAGAGGGGTAGGCAGAGACTACGGATTGCCACAGACCACGATCCTGACATACCTCCATCGCTTCATTCACGCTCATCACAGTCTTCATGCATGCTCTACGATTACGCGTGCTCTTAATCTGACTTAACTTTTCGTCTTACATTTACTTTCATACCTTTTCTTTCAAAAGCATCATGCATAGTAGTTACCATCGCCTGTAAGTCTTCAGCCGACGATGCAAGTAAAACCTGATCATCGGCATAAAGAAGACATTTGACGAGTAACTCATTCATTCTTAAACCACATTCATTATTTTTCAAATCTTGCAAACAGCTATCCATAAATAGGTTAAACAGCCACGGTGACGCTACACATCCCTGTCTAACACCTTTATCAATGTTAAACCATTCAGTGTAGGACCCGTTTATCCTTACGCAGGCTCTGGAATCCTTATAAATGGATTTCAGAGCCTGAATAAGATGGCCATTTACCCCATACATAGATGGTACCGACCACAATTCATTCCTCCTCACTTTGTCATAAGTAGAGGATTCGATCCCGGGATCCCGGTCATATTTTAGTCCCGAAATTTTCGGGATTAAATTTAATGAATCCCGGGATTTTCGGGATTGATGATTTTTTAAAATTAGTCAATAAAAATGTGCGTGAGACGAAACGCACTTACCTTGATATAACGTTTTTGTTAAAGACCGGATTATTCGTAAAAGTGTGTAAAAATTTCCGCTTCACTTCGTGTAAGTATTGATATTTTTCTGTTAATTAGTGATAATCATCATTTAATAGTGGTAGGACCACGCTGTTGACAGTTCTCTGTCTACAGCCGCGGGCCGGTCCGTCCGGGGTAGTACCACACTCTCGCAGAAGATCGACGTCTGAGTAATAGCAATGTGCTATTGCACTTCGTTCGGTGAGCGAGAGAGCCGGAAGCCCAATTTGGGTTTGGAGTTTATATTGGTAGGCAGCGCCCTAGTTATACACTTGGTATTGCAAAGGTCTATGGGCGGCAGTGACACTTACGATCAGGTGTGCTGCTTGCTCGTTTGCCACCATTAGCAATAAAATATAAACCTATATATATATAAAGTTTCTGGCCAATTTAATTTAAAATATAAGTACCCATAAACATAAGCGGAAAGAAGTTGATTTTTTGAAGTTTATTGTTGGTTTCATAAATTATTTACAGAAGTGCCTAGTTTGTTTATTTTATAAGAAGAAAATTTATAAAAAAAAAAGTATAATTTTGTTTAACCGCCTTATTGGAGATTTAAAACTTAAATATTCTATATACATACATAAATACGTACCATCACGCCATGTTCCTTGCAGGGTAGGCAGAGAACACAGTGCCAGAGAACTCTATCCTTGCATACTTCACTCGCTTCCTCAACATTCATAATTCTCTTCATACACGCTCGCCGGTTTCGGAGACTCTTGACTCCACCTTCCTTCAGTACATGACCGATCTGGTCTAGGTAGGTTAGTCTCGGTCTCCCCCGGTACCTACATCCTTTCACTTTCGCATTGTATATCTTCTGAACCAGACTTTCGTTCGGCATTCTTTCCACATGTCCGAACCATCGGAACATTCCCTTTCGCATCTTTACACCAATACTCTCTTTCATACCTACTCGCTCTCTTACGTCGTCGTTACGAATACGGTCGGTCAGCCTAACTCCACAGATTTTCCGTAGAGATCACATTTCGACCGAATTAATTTTACTTTCATACTCTTTTCTGCATACCCAACTCTCGCTTCCATACAGTAATGTTGGGACAAGCACTGTGTTATATATTGCTACACGTGCCTTCTGACTGAGGTGGTGGCTACCGAGAAGTTGCCCCAACATTTCGTTCACTCTATTTCCCGCATTCACTCTTCGCTCTATATCAGTGGTGTACCTTCCATCTCTAAAGCTAAATCCACATCCAAGATATACAAATTCATCCATTTGCTCCAGTACATCATTACCTATTGTTACTCTTACATCCATTTTCCGTATTGTGACGGAGTAAGAATACTATTCACCACCCCATATCTTGCCCGTGGGTGATCGTACGAGACGACTAAGGGATATAAAACGCGCATAACATCTATGCGAGAGAAGGAAAACTCGAAACAAAACCCTATACCAACACGTCTGACCAGCGCGGTATAGTAGGTTAATTTCCCTTCTATTACGGAGGAGGCCCAAGCCCAACAGTGGGACATTTATGGGCTGTGATGATGATGATGTTGATGACTCTTACATCTGTTCTGGCTTCATCTTCTAAACTAAATATTCTATGTCCTCAAAAATTGATATTGATATGTTTACTGACTTTTTGTTACCATTTTCCATTACCAATACAATCCCGGGACTATCCCGGGGTCCCGGGATTAACTGTAGATAATCCCGAAATCCCGGGATTAGAAAAATCGACCGGGATCGAATCCTCTAGTCATAAGCCTTCTCCAAATCAATGAAAGCGCGCAAAGACTTTCTGACCTTTAGCCAAAATTTTTTGCACCATACATCGTAAAGAGAAAACTTGATCCGTGCAACCCATACTCTTTCGAAAACCCGCTTGTGCATCCCATATTTTCTTTTCGGTCACTTTCACTAATCTTTCAATCAACACTTTCGCATACATTTTGCCGACAATGCTAAGCAGGCTTATGTCCCTTTTATTAATTTTAATTTTGAGAAGGATCTTTCACCTTCTGCTACTGTAACAGGCAGTGTTAAATATATCTCAAAGCTGTTGAGATATTGGGAAATGAAGAAATTAAATTATTAGAATATATATAGCTTAAAAGTGGGCTTGTGGGCGTTCGTTGAGAGCAGACGTGTTTTATCAATATCATTTTTATAAAATTAAAATATCTTTTAACAATACTAACGTAAATCAAAACTTATCGAATGACTTTTATAGTACATTATTGCATGAACAACAGATAAGTGTAACCGTAATCTGTGCTGTGTAAAGTGACTAAAGTGAGTTAAGAATAATAACGCAGCTCCGCGCACCCCCTCGGGTAAAAGAGACGGATAATATTTTTTATATATTCTCGCGCAAGCGGCGTAAGCCCAGTTAGTGGATAAGGATGAGTACACTACGATCACCGAACCGCGTATCGCCCATTAGCGGTAGCGATTCGTTTCCAGATCTGCGTTTATTATCAACTGAAGGTAAACAAGATTTAAGTCAGACTACACAGAGAAAGAGGAAGCAACCGGAACAAGATAATTTCCGTCAAGAATTTTCTAATTTTCGTAAAGAATTTAAAGAGATGTTCCTCGAATTAAAAACGTCTCAACAAGAAAATACAACTAAAATCTGTACAGAGATAGCCGAAATTAAAAATGAAATAACTAACATCAAGAATACTTCCAACCTATTGAGTACAGAGCAAAACAAAATAAAAAAACAATTACAAGTCATTCGAACTGAAAATTTAAGTATCAATAACAGAATTACAACCCTAGACTCTGAAGTACAAACTCTGAAAAAAAGTCAGCATTCTTCTTTACACTCAAAACCGCTACTCTTATGTAATGAAAACACTATGCTTGAGCTCAAAGATCGTCTTGTACGTGAACATAATATTATAATTGTGGGTATTCAAGAAATAAATAATGAAAAGGCATCTATGCGACTTGTACATGATAGACAGGCAGTTAAAAGAATTATCAAGTCATGCTACGCAGAATGTCCGGATCCAATAAAAACCATGAGATTAGGGAAGTACGAAAAAAATAAACATCGTCCCATAAAAGTATGTTTTAACTCAACAGATACCGTCAAAATTATTTTACGGAAAAAGTTGAACATATGTGAAGGAATGCGTATATATTCTGATCAAACGCCTATGCAAATAAAATATGTTAAAGATTTGCAATCGGAGTTATTGGAACGTCGAGAGGCAGGGGAGTTGGATCTAGTTATTAAATACATTAAGGGTATACCGCAGATTGTTACCCAAGCCAAGAATATGAGGCAAAATCTCTTCAATTACCGTGCTATACGCATTATTTTAATTACAGAAATGATGCTACAGGAGGTGGTGTTTCAATTTTTGTACACAACAATTTAAAACATAGTCTCATATCTGAAAAGTATCACGGCGGGAACAATTACCTGTGGGTACACATATATAATTATGCTTTGAATATAGGGCTAATTTATAAACCCGGAGATACTAATATGAACAACTTTTTTAATGAATATACTATGCAACTAGAAAAAAATAAAAGGTCTCTGGTGTTTGGTGATTTTAATATAGACTTGTTAAAGACACATAGTAGCCTAAAACATTATAGGGAAATCATCGAAGGTGCTGGTTATTACATATTAAATAAAATTGATGTCGAACATTGCACACGTAGAACTGCCACTTCAAAATCTATTATTGACCATGTTTGTTCCGACATAAACACACAAGATTTTAAATTTACTATACTCGAGTCATCTATGACTGATCACAATCAAATTTATTTGGAGTTACTGAAATATAAGCCAGTATCAAAACTTAGACAAATATACAAAACTGTGAATTACACAAACCTATATAAAAACATTGGTGAGTCTATTCATGAGCTTGATACATTAAATTATAACACATTTCATAAGTTTTTACAACAACACATAACTGAATGTACCGTCTCTAAAACTAAAATATTAAATATGCCACAAAAAGACTGGATCAATCAGGCTATCATTAAAGAAATTAATACACGTAATCGACTATGGAAATTATTCCAAAAAAATCCTAGCGATAAACAGCTTGCAAATAAATTTAAAATACAAAGGACACTTACACTTAAAATAATAAGAAAAACAAAAAATAGGTATTATCAGCGTTTGTTTTATTCAACCTTCAAGAAACCTAAAAAAATGTGGCGATTAATTAACAACTTAGCAAATAATAAAACTTCAAAATTTAGCTCACCTACAAGGCTAATAGATAATAATTTGTGTGTTATTGAGAAACCCTTGGACATATGTGAAAATTTTAATAGATTTTTTACTACTATTGGGAACTGTTTGGTCGAAGATCTACAGAAAAGGCATGGTAACGTAATAGTTAATACTCTAGCTAACTATAATAATAATAACAATATTTTGTCTGATTTAAGTTTATGTACACCAGAAGAAATCAACAACATTTTAAATAATTTAGACCCCAATACTAGCGCAGGCATTGATGAAATAAATACTAAAAGCATCAAATGCATAACGCCTCTTATTGTTCATCATTTAACTAAGTGTCTTAATAAATATATCACAGAGGGCATATTTCCCGAAGATTTAAAAGTAGCTAAAGTTACTCCAGTATTTAAATCTGGCTCCAATATGGATCCTAGCAATTATCGCCCAATATCGGTGCTGCCAATAATGTCCAAGGTATTTGAAAGAGTCCTTTTTAACAGACTTAATGACTATTTGAATAAAATAGACTTCATAACTAAATATCAATACGGTTTCAGGCCAAAATCAAATACATTATCTGCCACAATTGATTTAGTAACAAAAATTAAAAACCAAATTGATAAAAAGCACATAGCAGTTGGTATATTTATTGATTTGAAAAAAGCTTTCGATGTCATTTCTCATAATATACTTTTAATGAAGTTAAAAACGTTAGGAGTAACTGGTATAGCCTACAAAATGTTTGAATCTTATCTGTCTGGTAGGACACAAGTAGTTAAAATACAAAAACATGTTAGCCAGCCTAGAAACATTCAATATGGTATTCCCCAAGGCTCAATCCTTGGGCCCCTGTTATTCTCCATATTCATAAATGATGTCTGTAGTGCTGGACTTCAGGGTCAAATTACACTATACGCTGATGATACCTGTCTTTTTTATTTCGCTCATTCTATACATGATATTATTACACAGGCTCAAAACGATCTCAACATTCTAACGAAATGGTATACAAATAACCTTCTTAGAATCAACATATCCAAAACGTCTTACGTGATATTCTGTGCAAAAAATAAAAAAAATCCTGATTTTACTCCTCTCACCATAGATAATCAAATTATAAAGAAATCCTCTCCAGAAAAATATCTTGGGCTTTTATTGGATAGTAAGCTAACATGGAAAACGCATATTGACCGCGTAAGAGCTAAAATTATTTCACTTACTGTAGCCCTCCGTAGAACTAATGGTTGTATTCAAATTCCTGTGTGCCATACAATCTATAATGCACTAGTGAATCCGCACCTAGAGTACTTATTTGAGGTACTTATTAGAGGTTTGGGGATGCGCCGCCAAAACTCATCTAAAATGCTTACAAGTTGCACAAAATAAGGCAATCAAAACATTATTTAGATATGATTACCTTACTCCTACAACTGAACTTTACAAAAAAACAAAATTACTTAATTTAAATCAATTATATTTTTATAAAACATGCATACTAATAAAAAAAATTACAACTAAAGCAATTCATTCAGACCTTATTTTCACTAAAAGAAGTCACAGATATTTTACTAGAAATAATAATAAACTTACGCTTCCTATTCCAAGAACGAATTACGGTAAACGAAATTTAATGTTTGAAGGGGTACAGATGTTTAATAAATTGCCAAAAGATATCCTAGAAGCAGACACAATTATTACATTTAAAAAGAAATTAAAAGGATACTTATTATCAGACTGTCAAAGCTCCCATTTTTTCTAGCACTTAATAGGTATTATATGCTTTTAAGTTAATTAAATAAACTAAGATATGAAAATATTCATATAGTATAGATATCATATTAGCTCTCCATGTCGTCCACATGTCATATGTATGTTTTGTAATTTTAGTTTTAAGTTTCTCATTTAAGTGAACCATGTAAAGTTCTTTGAGAAATAAATATCTTAAACCATAAACCATTAAAATATCAGTGAGAGTACTTGTTGATGCATGGGGAAAAAATATCGGCAACAATTCTAATTCATTATATAACTCCTCCCCGTCAATATCAAATCTATTTTTAAATGTTAGTTTTTCTTGGAGCCGATAACACTGAGATTTTTTTTTATGCATCTCTAATTTATTCCAGCATTCAATGTTTTGGAAGAGTGAAAAAACTGAATTGTGTTCCGTCAGGAAATCGAATCTCTCATTTAATTTCGAGACAGCAGTGTTCAGTAGAAAAAAACTAAACACATCCTTTAAATTTGTTGGTTGGGTCTAAAATGGGCTCATCTACAGCCTCGTAATCAAAATATCTTTTTCGGGGACGTGGACGAGCAGTTTCTTTAAATTCTGTTTCGCATTCTAATTCTTCAGCAATTAATTTAGCACTAGATAACAACTGTTCAAACGCGCTATCGGTACGGTATTTCTCCAAATCTTTTTAACCAGATTAATCATTTCGGTAGCTTCTGAAATAATTACGTCCGATTTTTGCAAATTTTTGCTTACAATATTATTTTTTAGTAAAATCTTGTACCATATAACTACTGAACATATAAATCTATAAGATTTTAATTTGGCTATTAATGAACTCGCTATGTTTTTTTGTGTCGCTGTCATACTTCTTATTTGTAAAAATATAGTATAATGCATCGTAAATTTTATCCATGTTAAAACGGAGTGCAAATTCAAATTTATTTATTATGCATAAACCCTGCGAGGGCACTTACATATTGTCATTTTTTTTTACATTTAAAGTTAATCTAATAAACTACCACCGGATCGGAATGAGACCGCTACTGAGAAGATCCGGCAAGAAACTCAGTGGGTTTGTCTATTTACATTTTATCTATGTTATTATATTTTTTTTTCATTTTTTATACAAGGTGGAGACGACCATACGACAATAATTTTAATTTAGTGTATCTGATCACTTGCCCAGCCTGTATACAAACTTTGAATACAATATGTCGTATAGTTTAGCCACAGCACATTACTTTGTATTATTAACAATTTCCACACTCCACACTAATTATTTTTCTACCGTTATGAAAAATATTTTTCAGAATTACAAAATTTCACAATAATAATATCACTTCCCGTATTCAATCAGATGAAATTTTTGGTTAAGGCGGTAGTTTAATATTAAAATCCGCGTTCAAAAATGATGATATGATGACTGATGACCCACTGATGTCGCTGATATTGCGACAGTGGCGCGGATTTCGCTCGGTAAAGTAACATATAACTCTGAAGGTATTGGCATTACAGAAAAAAGTTTAAGAAAAAAGTTGTTCATAAATAAAAGATCTACACTTTAGATAATCGGTAAAGTTCAATAAAATTGAACGGTTGGGGAGAAAATGGCGAAAAATAAAAAAAAGGGAGGAAAAAAGTAAAATTTTTGCCTTTCGGAAGCAATAAATTGAAAAATATTGATGAAAAAAAAAAGTTTTAGATAATAAAGTTAGTAAATTTAATTTAGAAGAGAAAAGGTCTCCACAATTTTTTGCCTAACACTAGCCGTTCTCGAGATATCGAATTAAACGCGTTTTCATCGAAATGACCTTGAGCTGACCTCGCCAGAATCCCTCAAATTGGAATATATGCTCAGAATACACCCCCCTATCGATCCTTCATAATCCCCAAACTACATAATTTTATGTGTTTTTTTTTCCATTTTTTTCCGTAATTGCACTGGACTACGATATAATTTGTGCGTTCGGGTCCATGGCGCACATATCGAAAATTTAAAAGTTTAGCGACCAAGTGAATTATTAAAGTTATTTATCGTGATTATTTTAATAAAATAATCAAGTGAGAATGAATAGCGCCCAAACATTAAGTGTTGTATGTATTTACCTACGTTTCGAAGTTGTAACATATGACACCACAACGTCACTCGCCGCTTGCGCGCCGACCACAGGTTAGTGAACTAATATTTACAAATATTCTATTCACCTCTTTGAATTTCTCTCGAAGTGAAACTCTTGGGCCTAGATTATAAATAGCGCGGACAGCCCTATTTTGCAGAACAAAGATACTACTCAAATCCGCGGAGCATCCCCACAGCAATATGCCGTAAGACATAAGACTATGAAAATAAGAGAAGTAAACTATTCTAGCTGTTTCAATATCGGTCAATACTCGAATTTTTTTGACCGCATGAGCCGCTGAGCTAAGCCTGCTTGACAATTTTTCAGTATGAGGGCCCCATTGGAGTCTAGCATCTATAGTGATGCCTAGAAAAACGGTTGATTCCACAAGGTCTAGAGCCACACCATTCATTTGAACATTGGTTCCCACTTGTCTTACATTAGGTGTGGTAAATTTAATACATTTTGTTTTGTTCTCATTAAGAACTAGATTATTTGTGTTGAACCAATGAACAACGTTAGACAGTGCGTTGTTCACATCGTCAAAATTAAGCATTTGTCTTTTAATTTTAAATAACAAAGATGTGTCATCTGCGAACAACACAATGTTTTGATTGTGTCCTATATAGTAGGGTAAGTCATTAATATATACAAGAAACAGAAATGGCCCCAGAATGGACCCTTGCGGAACGCCCATTTCAATAACAGAACCAGATGATCGTGCACCATTAATATCGACCCTCTGAATTCTGTTGCTTAGGTAAGAAATTAAAAGCTCAAGAGCGTTATTCCTGACCCCATAGTGATATAATTTTCTGATAAGGGTTTCGTGGTGCACACAATCAAATGCCTTAGATACATCGCAAAATGTACGCAAGGCATCATGCGATTCCTCCCAGGCTGCAAAGATATTCTTTAACAATTCGACACCCGCATCAGTAGTAGAGGAACTCTTAGTGAAACCAAATTGATTTTTATGGAAAATACTAGGGATGTGAGGTTACTGGAAAAAAATCGATTAAATAAAAATCGTTTTTTTTTATTTAATATTAATCGATTTGCCAAAAATCGATTATAATCAAAATAAATAATCGATTTTTACGAAAAAATCGATTTTTTTTCTATTATTTAAAAATGTATATACTTTTCATATTCCAATAATAAATCTAAGAGATTCATATTAACAATTTATCAGATTAAAATCAAATAAAATTATATGAATAAAAATCAACCAATTCAAATCTAAAAATTGATCAAAGCGAATATTCCTTTAAATTTTCAAGGTAAGGAATAAGTAAACCAAATGTAATTGTTGACACATTTTTTTTTTATTATCATGAAAATGAAATTCCTAACAAAATAACTTATTGTCTCAAAAACTAAAATGTAAATCACAACAAAAAAATGCCATAAATGTCCAGCACTATTTTACATTTAGGCCTACTTCTAGCAGTGGACGGCAATAGCCTGACATGATGATGATTTTTTTTAGGGAGGCATAGTCCGGAGCGTGCACGTCGCGTCCCCTGCCGGTCTAGTCAGACTTCAATCCGGCTCATATGCGTACCGTAGTGCGGGTTAGGGTGTCCCCCGGGGGCGACGCGTACCGACCCGCCCCCGTCGGTATAAAAATCAGCAGATGTGGCGATGGGGGCCACCACCCATCACGCCTTGCCCAGTCAGGCGAGTCGAGGAGAGCAGAGTGCCGGGTGGGCACGTGGAATGTAAAAGGTTATGTGGAAGGTAAGTTGCACAAGCTGATAACCGTCATGGCGGACAAACAGCTAGACGTGCTCTGTGTAACAGAGACCAAACGAAGCGGCAGTGACGCCTGCGATCTTCCTGTTGGCGGGATGGCCCTGTGGTCTGGTGTACCACAGAGCGATCGAGCCAGCATGGGGTAGGAGTGCTGTTGTCCTCTCGCTTGGCCTCAGTTGTGAAGGATTACGTAATTTATGATCCCAGACTTCTTTGGGGCCGTATAAAACTGGGTGTCACCTTTCATGATTGTAGCATATGCCTCCGTAGAATCCTTGGTGGCATCCGACCTGGAGAAGTTTTAGGATAATGTTAGGGAAGTTCTGGATATGGCAGAAACCAGTGAACGCGTGATTGTATGCGGAGATTTGAACGGATGGGTGGGGACCAAGCGTCCCGACTATGAGGACGTACTTGGTCCATTTGGTGATAAGAGAGTGAACGACGCAGGTAGGCTCATTGCGGATGTATGCATGGAGAGAAACCTTATTGTGTCAAACACATTTTTACAACATAAGAACATTCATATGCAGGGCCTGCTTTACCTATAGTGCAGAGAGTGCGGTGTACCCGGGCGCCGAGAGACGCTTGTAACCATCAACCTATTCCATTTTGTTCACCACTTTGATACAAGAGGGCGCCAGGTTATTGATTGCACCCGGGTGCTACATATGCTTGAGCCGCGCCTGTACATATGTATACATGGAGAAGGAATGAATAGAAAAGTATAATAGATTTAATTTTGGTAGACAGTCGCCTCCGAAGCAAAATATTGGACGCAAGAGCCTACAGGGTCCCCACAGTCGATACGGACCACTATCTCGTTATTGCGAGATTTAGTGGTCTGTTCAGAAAGTGGGGGCACTAGCGAGAGCGTGTCCACTTCGGAGGGCTTGAAAGAATAAAGATTGAAAGTTTGCAAGAAGAGTGTGTAAGAGAAAAGTATGCAGAGGGTGTCCGAGAACAGCTGACGATGGCAAGCCAGCCGCAATCGACATACATAGAAGAATGCTGGAGAATATTGAAAGAGAGTATGGTAGATACAGCGAAAGAAGTATGTGGAAGCTCAAAGAAGCATAAAAAATCAAATGGTGATGCTTGGTGGGATGCGGAAGTGGCAGCTTCCGTAGAGCAAAAGAAGAAAGCGTGGCTGGACTATGTCTCTTCTTTGAATCTGAATGACAGTATGATTGAACAGAAGAAAGAAATATATCAGCAATGTAAGAATGACACCAAGGCCTAAGTGAAAGAGAAACGTGATAGAACAAATATGAGTGCAGAAGATAGGCTGGCTAAAAACTTCGAGGGTAACACCAAACTCTTTTGGAGAGAGGTGAAGAGGTCTCGGGGTGGTTGGTCACCCTTCAGAATGAATAAAATAAGGTCTAAAGATGGAGCATTCTTACACAAATACAAGACGTGTTAAGCCGATGGAGTGAATATTTTGGCGATGTGTATGCGGATACTCGGGTTGGCGCCGGTGTTGCATGTGGTCTAGTAGATCAACATTCGGCACCAGCGTCCCCTGATGGCATCAGTATGGATGAAGTTGAATGGGCGATAAGAAGTTTGAAAAATGGTAAGGCAGCGGGCATTGATATGGTGTCTGCCGAGATGATCAAGCTTGGCGGCTCCTGTGTCTGGGAGGTGTTCCTGTTGTTCCTCAATTTATGTTGGAGCTCGGGAATGGTTCCCAGGGACTGGGATAGCGCAGTCATCGTGCCGTTGTTTAAAAACAAGGGTTCATGTTATGACTGCGCAAATTACAGAGCCATAAGCTTGCCCAGTGTGGCAGCAAAAGTGTACCTATGCTAAAAATATTGAAAGGAGAATGAGGATGGAGTCCGATGGTTTACTGTGTGAGGCACAAAGAGATTTCAGGAGTGGAAGGGGATGCATGGATCAAGTGTTCTCTCTGCGCAACATTGTGGAGAAGCATCTGGCTCTAGGTCAGAGGGTTTTCTGCAGTTTTGTGGATCTGGAGAGAACATTTGACACGGTTGCAAGAAAGGAACTTTGGGACATTTTACCGGAGTATGGTATTAACGGTAAACTGCTGCAGGCTGTGCAGTCCAGTTACATAGGCTGTAGAGCTTGTGTGCGGCTGGATGATGGAATGTCGCCTTGGTTTGACTTCAATATCGGCGTTAAGCAGGAGGTGCGTTCTATCAGCCAGGCTGTTTATCATACATCTGGATAAATGTCTCCAAAGGTTGAACGATATGAATGTGGGAGTCCAGATGGGCGACTCAGTGGTCAGTGCTCTGCTCTATGCAGATGATGCAGTCCTGCTGGCGCAGTCAGCGACTGACCTGCAGACTCTAGTCGACACAATGACAGAAGATTGTAAGAAAAGGGGTCTACGCATGAATGTGAGTAAAATCAAAAGAGTAAATGCGGGAAATAGAGTGAACGGAGCGTTGGGACAACTTTTCGGTAGCCACCACCTCAGCCAGAAGGCACGTGTAGCAATACATAACTTGCTTGTCCCAACATTACTATATGGAAGCGAGAGTTGGGTATGCAGAAAAAAGTATAAAAGTAAAATTAATGCGGTCGAAATGCGATCTCTACGGAAAATCTATGGAGTTAGCCTGATCGATCGCATTCGTAACGACGACGTAAGAGAGCGAGTAGGTATGAAAGAGAGTATTGGTGTAAAGATGCGAAAGGGAATGCTCCGATGGTTCGGGCATATGGAAAGAATGCCGAACGAACGTCTGGTTAAGAAGAAATACAATGCGAAACTGGAAGGATGTAGGTACTAGAATGTAGGGGAGACCGAGACTAACCCAAAGAGTAAAGTTATTAAATTGAAAAAGAGTGGCAACTCGATGATAAAATATGCATGTATGGAAAGTGCTGCCACCCAGAGTTTAAGCGGTGAACTAAAGTTGAAGTAATATATATACATATCTACATGTGTATGTGTAATTACATAGAATTTTCTTTTACTATGAAAGTTACCCTGAAATATAAAAAAAAAAACATATCAGCTGATAATTAAACAATAATAATATCAGCCTAACATTGAAACTTGAGATAATTTTCAGAAAAATATCAATAACCGAAAATAGATCGATGACAATAAGTACCTACGCTAGGAACAAAAAATAACAATTCTCAGTTGTCAAACGTTTGACAGGCAGGACAAAATGGCAGCAGTTAAGTTTGTACAACCAATCTGTAGGCGGCGCGACGGTCAGTAAAAATAAGTAATGTTTTAAGTGTGCCCTCCCAGGACTAACCTATCTAGACCAGATCGGTCATGTACTGAAGGAAGGTGGAGTCAAGAGTCTCCGAAACCGGCGAGCGTGTATGAAGAGAATTATGAATGTTGAGGAAGCGCGTGAAGTATGCAAGAATAGAGTTCTCTGGCGCTCTGTTCTCTCTGCCTACCCTGCAAGGGACATGGCGTGATGGTATGTATGTATGCTGTTTTAAATTTGTAGTATTACTGCAAGTTTTTAGCTCTTTGGAACAGTACTTGCATATTGCTGTATGTTTCTTAATCGTAAAATATTTTCGCCAAACGCTTTTAGATGTTTTACTATTGGAAGACATTTTTATTGTTTACCAACAACTCCATATATTATGGCACTCTTAACTTGTAAATAATAATGGATTTACTTCGAGTTTTATTCATCCGTTTCATAGATGGCGCTTTTCATAAAAATCAATTAAAACGCATAATTTATATAATCGATTTTTTAAAAATCGATTAATATTACTATAAAAATCGATTATTAGAAAAAAATAATCGATTAAAATAAAAATCGATTATTTTTAACATCCCTAGAAAATACTATGTTTGTTAAAATGACTCAACATCTGATTAAGCAAAATTTTCTCAAATACTTTACTAAGTGTTGGTAGTATGGAAATAGGGCGACAATTGTTAACATCTAACATACTACCAGATTTGTGCAAAGGAATTACTCTACTAAATTTCATGAGTTCAGGAAACACACCTCGAGCTACACAACCATTAAACACAATACAGAAAAAGTTTGTAATTTCCAATGAGCTTTTAGCGGCGTCATTTACTACTAAATTAAGGGAGTGAGCAGCACAAGTTACGTGAAAAGCACGAGGATTCATGTCCAATATTTTTTTTAAGGGGCCTATATTTTTCCCCCTCATATTGGCCCCATTATCATATCCTTGGCCTCGCAAATCATCTAATTCAATATCGCATGATTTTAAGAAATCTAACAAATATGTCGCCAACCCTTGTCCGGTACTATCAGTTACAGGTAAAAAACCAAAAAAATGTTCTCGTACCTCAGCGCGTTTTTTCGATAGATTTAAATAAATAAACCTCACAATAACAGTAAGTTGTTCTTGGTGTGAAATATCAGGTGTGCAATCTAGAATTACAGAGTACAGTATTTACATTGCTTCAGAAGAGTAATTATAGTCGTTTTAATTTTTCAGCAATTATACTAATCAGTTCATTTTGAACGTTATGACCAAGATAATGTGGCATGCGATGCTGAGCTCTTTTAATTCGAGCAATGTGTTCTGATAGTGTACTATAAAAATTAGATATACTCTCCACCAACTTTAAAAAATTACTATTATTTGGGTCATACAACTTCTCGGTTGTGCCCCTAAATGCTATATTTTGACCTGCCAAAAATTTTATAATTTCGATTATCCTTTCCAAAACTGCCGTCCACCTCTTTCATTCGCGGTGTATTTCAGTTTGATTTACCGAGTCTACTGTTTGCCGTTTCAATACGTCATTTTTTAGATCCAAATATTTTTTTAAAGAACATATATGCCCTGAACTTGTTTCATGTCGTTCTATATTTCTCAACCCCCCAGTCTTTGTAACCAGTGGGGGCATTAAATGCAGTGACATTATTATTAACCCTTTAATGAGCAAGGTAAAAAAAATTGCATTATGCTAATTATTTTATTATATTTAGATAAAACTTAGTCTATATGAATGTAAAAAAATATTTATATACTTATGTAAATAACATATGTTAAAAATACTCAACATTACTCAACAGTGCAAAACTTACATATAATCATTTATGTTAAGTATTCTCAACATTATCCAGTGGATCATGATAATGGGAATAGAAATAAAGTCAGAATAATAAGAAAATATTTATTTAAGGACATGATAATCATGAAAACAGTTTATCTTAGCAACTAGGCACAATCTTAAATTACATTTAGTACATTCTATGTTCGCAAATTCATTTTTGCAATATTTGCACCTACGATAGGATGTAAAAATTGGAAAATGGCCAATGTTGTCGTATCGGACTGATTCAGGAGGTCTAGGTGCAACTGGGGTTTTAATTTCCAAAACAGTGATTTTTACAGGTTCAGTGTGACTTACTCTTTCTCTCTTTAACAGTTCTTTATAAATCTGGATCCTAAAGTTTTTCAGTGGTAATGTCTTTTTGTTTCCTCCTAAATCTCTCCGATACAATAACCATACGTTATTGACGCAAATATCAAGACATTGTGAAAATATAGCCATGTACCACCGTTTAGTCTTAAAATTAGATCTGTAATTATACAGATCTAATTTCATAGATAGTCTAATTTCATAGATAATATATCTAATTATATAGATAATAGATCTAATTTCATAGATAGTCTCATTAGAGACTAACATATCGGCGAGGTCAACACCTCCCATATGTATATTATACTGTCTGACTATTGCAGGACAATCAACATCTTTTTTAGTTTTAGTATATTTGCAATAACGTTTGATTTTCTCCATAGGGTATGAATCAACAAATGAGCTGGCTAGTGTAACTGCTTTATTGTCATACCACTTGATAACGGCTAATCGGTTTTCGTTACAGACCATTTGTTTACTAGTGCCTCTGCTTTTTTTGGATAGTGCTTTATCAGTTGGAAAATTATTTTGACAACCTCTTAATCTATTGCTTTTTATGGTGCCCAAACTAAAAATACCATAACTGTCGCGTAGTAAATGAATTAATTCTAATGACGTAAAAAAGTTATCAAAGTAAACAACGGATGGCTTATTTTTGATTGTCTTGCAGAGAGCCAACACCACTTTGGCTCCGAGTCCCAGACTATCCTCATACTCATTAAAAAAATGGTTTCTAAATGTATCTTCTCCTCCATATGGTAAAAAATCATACACAAGGCCAGCCACGCTCGCACGAACAAATATTTTAAAACCTCATTTCTTAGGTTTATTGGGCATGTATTGACGACGGCTTCCCGCTCTTGTTCCTTTGTATGGAACCATCATTTCGTCCACACTAAAACGACCCTCTTCGTCTAGTTTCAGACAGTTTTGTCGTATTTTTTTCATCAGTGGTCGAACCTTAAAATACCTGTCATCATTAATTTCACTATTGTCCGCAAAATGTAGAAATTTTCTTAATTTTTCATATTTCTTTAAAGGAATGACTTCGGCTATTGGCGGAAATCTCAACTCCTTCGACCAATAGTCTCTATATGAGGGCATAGGAACAACGCCCATTATAATCGTTATTGAAATAAAGTCACGAATATCGTCCGTAGTTACATTAGCACACATGGCCGTCTGACTGCTTTGTACTGAGTAAAGATTTGTATTGTCAGTAATAATAGTATAAATATCTTTGGAGAAAAAAAAATTAAAATAATCCAATGGAGACTTGTTATGTACATCGAATGGTGAGCTAAATTGTACTGCGTCCACAATAGCGGGATATTTAAATTTAGCTGATTTCCACTTAAAAGCCAAAGGTTTCCTGAGGTATCTTTTCACTTTCTTTGTAACGTGGGATGGCCCAACTGCTGGATTTTTAGCTTTTCGTTTAGATCGAGTGTGCTGCGCTATAATAGGAGTTGAAGGTGATAATATTGCTGATATAGAGTGAAGTGTAGGCAGTTCCTATGGTGACTTGTTCACAGAAAATATTTCTGACATCATGGGTGTTAAAGGAACAACATCTTCATCTGATAAAACAGCCCTGTTAGCGTCATGTGTAGCTATATCACTATCTGAACTTTCAAGTAAGTTTAAATTTTCAAGTGATGATTGTATGGATTTTGGCTCTGAAGTAACCGTAGAGCTGCTAGAGTCAAATCGATGACGAGGCTTGCTAAAAGATTGTATAATAACTTCATCTTCGGTAGCGCTACTACTACTAGAAGAGGCTGCCTTTTGGGCGGTATTAGTGCCATTATTTTTTTTAGCCGTTCCCATTTTAATGCAGTCTGAAGCAAGCAAAAAAAAAAACGTACAATTACCATTCCAACACCAAGAAAAATGTGAAAAATATAGACAATTGATATAAAAACTTGTATTAAAAAACATCCAATAAAGCGCAATGTCAAATATCCACAACATAAATAATATCAACTATTTTATCAAAACTCTCGCACTGTTGAGTATACTTAATATAACAAATTTTATGTTCTTTGTTCTATATCTCGCAATGTTAAGAATACTCAACATGCGTACTTACATGGTTTTTACTCATTATTTACTGAACCATCAACTAAAATTTTATGTTATATATATAGCATAAATATTAGTAACTTCATTGAGAAACATCGTTTATCAATCATGCAAAAAACCTGAATTATCAATTATTCTTACCTTGCGTCCGCTGGTTGCTTCTGATATTGGCGCCATTTTAGCCACAACTGTCAAATGACAGACCGTATTTGAAACTTCTATTTTTTTTTAGATGCGTTACGATTTGTATAAATACGATATTACAAAAAATAATATATTATTGGTAAAATGTGGCTATAGAATTTCAGTTTTTCGGACGTTGAGTATTTTCAACATTACGAATTAAAGGGTTAAAAAGGTTACAGTGAAAACAAAATACAGAATCAGTAGATGTGGAATATACAAGTCAAACTCGACGAATAATTTCGTTGTTTTGCAACTTTTTACTGTAATATGTATCTGAAAACAACCTCATGTTACTATCTGAAGGATAGCTGGTTTTTTTATCTGAATCGGTCCACGTTCTGTTAAAAATAATCTTAAATTATCGGGTATTACTTGCGGCCAGAGAGCAGGATCATTCGCGACATTTTCACAAAATCGTACATCTGGTTCTGTTGCTGGTTGGTTAACAATTGGAATTGGTTCACTTGGAGTAAGCGAGCCAGGCGAGGTACTGGTACCAGTATGAGCTGGAACTTGTGAAATACTCGTAGAAGTTTTCTCTTCCAAGTTGACTGTCTCTTCTAACTGTCGGGTGGATGTTGACGAAGATGTACCTAAAAAAACATAAGATAGTCAACAATTTGTGTAACCAAGTATGAGAAGGTATGTATTTAAATAAATATTGCACCGGCCGGGATTCGAACCCGAGACCTTTGGCACAAGAGTGAGTCTTAGTTACTAACCATTGCGCCTTCCGGTGCGCAATCCGCAAAAAAACAATTAATTAGATATATTGTCATAATCATAAAAACCTACTTTATTTAAGACTCATTAGGTATACAGTTACAGGTAACTTATACAAAAAATAAGAAGTGTAATAATAATAAGTAGGTAGGAACCCAGGCAGGATACACCAGCGACTTCTGTCACTGTTTATGCCACTTCAGATGTTTTATTTATGGTACCAACTGACTGAACTTACCAGGTCGAAAGAAAGAGTCAATCGGAGAAGTTAGCTTTTTAATTTTTTCTTCTTTCTCCAGTTTCCTTTTTCTATTTTGAGCACCCGATGGTTTCTTTTTATCCCCTAATTCGGCCATCTACAATAAAATCAAATTTCAATTTAGTATTTAATTTTTCTTTCTTTATTCTAAATAAAGTAAGTAGTTTTTTATCAATCACTAACACTAAGAATTTGTATTTTTGCAATTATAAACAAATAAACAAAACAGTCATGACTCTCTCTCATAAACAAAAGATGTGATGATGATGATGTGATGATAATGATTGTAATGTACCTAACACTAACACTTAAAAAATAAAATTGACTTACCTTTATATTTTTCTCTAAGAACTTCCGTTCTAATTCGCCGGTTGTCGCAAATGAAATGAGCTAACGAATTCAATTACTTAAAAGAAGAAATCAGATCAATCACTGACCGACACTTACATAGCCGCCGCGCGCCGCGCTGTCAATTCAAATGAACTTACACCTAATTTTAGTGATTTAGAGATCATTTCTCTTTAAGTGCGAGCGCCCGGACGGCTATGTCAAAGGACGCAACAGACGTACAGGTGCCGCGCCACGCGCCCATTTCAAATGAATGAACTTACATTTTATTGACTTAGACATCATTTTGCTTCAAGTGCAGGCGACCGGGTGGCAATGTCAAAGGGCGCAATTACTCGCTTATGACCAAAGAGTAAAGTTATTAAACGGAAAAAGAGTGGCAACTCCATGATAAAATATGCATGTATGGAAGGTGCTGCTCCCAGAGTTTACGCGGTGAACTAAAGTTGAAGTGATATATACAGGGTGTCCCAAAATTCAACGATAAGCTGGCACCAGTAGGTGGACCTACATATGACTACTCGAGAACAGAAAAGAAAATAATTCTACCTTGATTTTTTTTTTCATTACGACAAAAAAACCAAAATCTTTAAAAATGGACATCCTTTATTATATTATTAAGTGCTATTGCTACAGTTTTACAAGTAATTCTGTGATTTTTTTTGTATTGGCAAGGTAAGTAGCACTACTATCGATCACAACCATTAAAAATTCCAGAATATCTATAGTTTTTACACAAAAATCAATCAAAACTATGTTTTTTTCATAAATTATGTAAGATTTTGACTTTCAGCTCACTTTCACTCATCATAGTGAAAAAAAAAAGTATGGACACTACTGTGGCAAATAGTATTAAAAATTGGCGCAACTAACTACAATTCTAAAATGGTATAACATTCAAGGCAAACTAGCCACAAAAATATACTTAGGTGTACTATTTCAAAATAACAACCATATTTCGAAAATTGTTAGTGTTGATAGTAATCACTTTTACTAAGTAGCCAAAATGTTTTTGTAGCAAGTTCCCAGAATTTGAATGAGACATATGCGTAGTCCGTAGATCCACAGTCTGAATTATTTTATGGCGAAGCTCGTCCAAGGTTGCAATCGGTTTTGTGCAGACTCTGTCCTTTAGACAACCCCAATAGAAAAAGTCCAGGGGATTTAGATCGGGTGAACGGGGTGGCCACAAGATAGGACCAAGTCGCCCGATCCAACGCCCTGGGTACTCTTGGTCTAAGTACTCTCGCACAGGACGGGCATAGTGAGCTGGGCAACCATCGTTTTGAAACCACATGGTTTGCAAATCACTTAAGGGCACATCTTCTAATAATCCTGGCAACTCATTTTGTAAGAAGTTTAAATAACTATTGCCATCTATGTTTCCTTGTAACTCAAAGGGCCCTATCACTTTGCCATTTATTATGCCAGTCCATAGGTTAACCTTAAATTGGTATTGAGATTGTCTTCTCTCACCAGGTGCAGATTTTCATTGTTCCAGCTATGAAGATTGTGAAGATTTAAATATCCATCTTTCTTGCAGGTTGTTTCATCACGACGACGTGACGTTTTAAAATTCTATGTGCAGTACTTTTTGGGATTCCCGTTGCTGCTTGTACAGCACGTACAGAGGTAGTTGAATCGTTTTCTATTTCATTGAGAACTTCTTCATCGTGTTCCGATCTAGGTTTTCCAGCGTTTCGCCTGTCAGATGGTATACAACCCTCCGAAAAAGCTTGATACACGTTAATAAATACGCGATAATCCGGATACCTTTGAAGATTAGGGTACCTTGCTCGATATAATCTGCTAGCAGCGTTGGCATTGCATCGGCATTCTCCATAAATTAGGTGCATATTAGCGTATTCTAACGCTGTGTATGGTAGCGGCATGATGAATGCTAAACACTTGAAAATAAGGCAAAACTTCTTTAAAAAAAAACACAAAATCACAGTCTAAAATAATGCCAAGTCAGGTCAATTTCCAGGTCACTTAATTCAATCCAAAAGTCGTCAGTACCAGAGCCACTTTAATTAAAACAGAACGGTGTGCAGTAAACAAAGAAGTAGAGCATACTGACTTGCTGTGCTGCTGAGGACATTAATTACTTCTCCACCTGCATTAATGTTACTAAACAATTAGCATCTATCTATCTCCCTCTAACGTATAATCTCTCTATCTCTGTCCAACTTATTTTATGGACTTATGGACTACGCACATGTCTCATTAAAATTCTGAGAACTTGCTACAAAAACATTTTGGCTACATAGTAAAAGTGATTACTATCAACACTAACAATTTTCGAAATATGGTTGTTATTTTGAAATAGTACACCTAAGTATATTTTTGTGGCTAATTTGTCTAGAATGTTATACCATTTTAGAATTGTAGTTAGATGCGCCAATTTTTAATACTATTTGCCACAGTAGCGTCCATACTTTTTTTTTTCACTATGATGAGTGAAAGTGAGCTGAAAGTCAAAATCTTACATAATTTATGAAAAAAACATAGTTTTGATTGATTTTTGTGTAAAAACTATAGATATTCTGGAATTTTTAATGGTTGTGATCGATAGTAGTGCTACTTACCTTGCCAATACAAAAAAAATCACAGAATTACTTGTAAAACTGTAGCAATAGCACTTAATAATATAATAAAGGATGTCCATTTTTAAAGATTTTGGTTTTTTTGTCGTAATGAAAAAAAAAATCAAGGTAGAATTTTTTTCTTTTCTGTTCTCGAGTAGTCATATGTAGGTCCACCTGCTGGTGCCAGCTTATCGTTGAATTTTGGGACACCCTGTATACATATCTACATGTGTATGTGTAATTATATAGAATTTTCTTTTACTATGAAAGCTACCCTGAAATATAAAAAAAACATATCAGCTGATAACGAAGCAATAATAATATCAGCTTAACAATGAAAATTGAGATAATTTTCAGAAAGTACATCAATAACCGTAAATAGATTGATGACAATAAGTACCTACGCTAGGAACAAAAAATAATAATTCTCAGTTGTCAAACGTTTGACATACAGGACAAAATGGCAGCCGTTAAGTTTGTACAAACAACGTGTAGGCGGCGCGATGGTCAGTAAAAATAAGTAATGTTTTAAGTGTGCCCCCCCCAGCTTATGACAGACGCACAGGTGCCGCGCCGCGCGCCCATTTCAAATGAACTTACACTCCATTGACTTAAGAGATCATTTTGCTACCGGGCGGCAACGTGTCAAACGTACATACATACACTGTCTTTGGATTAGAGATTTTGCCGCGCGCGTGTTGTATTAAATAAAATTGTTGTTTGTGTAGTGTAGTAATGCGGTATGACAAGCGCCGAAAGCGTAATAAAAGTAAAAAAAATATTATTGTTAATGACTATTTTTTTCGAATGCATACCGCAGTGCGGGTTAGGGCGTCCCCCGGAGGCGACGCGTACCGAAAGTCGGTATGAACATCGGCAGACGCGGCGATGGGGACCGCCACCCATCACGCCTTGCCCAGTCAGGCGAGTCGAGGAGAGCAGAGTGCCGGGTGGGCACGTGGAATGTAGGAGGATGTGTGGAATGTAAGTTGCACGAGCTGATAACCGTCATGGCGGACAAACAGCTAGACGTGCTCTGTGTAACAGAGACCAAGCGAAGGGGCAGCGACGCCTGCGATCTTCCTGGTGGCGGGATGGCTCTGTGGTCTGGTGTACCACAGAGCGATCGAGCCAGCATGGGGTTAGGAGTACTGTTGTCCTCTCGCTTGGTCTCAGGTGTGAAGGATTACGGAATGTATGATCCCAGACTTCTTTGGGTCCGTATAAAATTAGGTGTCACCAAGGTATTCATGGTGGTAGCGCATGCTTCCGTGGGATCCTCGGTGGCATCAGACCTAGAGAAGTTTTGGGGTAATGTTAGGGAAGTTCTGGATATGCCAGAAACCAGTGAACGCGTGATTGTATGCGGAGATTTGAACGGATGGGATGGGGGGATGGGACCAAGCGTCCCGACTATGAGGACGTACTTGGTCCATTTGGTGATAAGAGAGTGAACGACGCAGGTAGGCTCATAGCGGATGTATGCATGGAGAGAAACCTTATTGTGTCAAACACATTTTTCCAACATAAGGACATCCATATGTATACATGGAGAAGGAATGAACAAAAAAGTATAATAGATTTAATTTTGGTAGACAGTCGCCTCCGAAGCAAAATATTGGACGCAAGAGCCTACAGGGGCCCCACAGTCGATACGGACCACTATCTCGTTATTGCGAGATTTAGTGGTCTGTTCAGAAAGTGGAGGCACCGGCGAGAGCGTGTCCACTTCGGAGGGCTTGAAAGAATAAAGGTTGAAAGGTTGCAAGAAGAGTGTGTAAGAGAAAAGTATGCAGAGGGTGTCCGAGAACGGCTAACGATGGCAAGCCAGCCGCAATCTGACATTGAAGAATGCTGGTGAATATTGAAAGAGAGTATGGTAGATACAGCGAAAGAAGTATGTGGAAGTTTAAAGAAGCATAGAAAAACAAATGCATGCATCACGCATGGTGGGATGCGGAAGTGGCAGCTTCCGTAGAGCAAAAGAAAGCGTGGCTGGACTATGTCTCTTCTTTGAATCTGAATGACAGTAAAACTGAACAGAAGAAAGAAATATATCGGCAATGTAAGAATGACACCAAGGCCTTAGTGAAAGAGAAACGTGATAGAGCAAAAATGAGTGCAGAAGATAGGCTGACTAAACACTTCGAGGGTAACACCAAACTCTTTTGGAGGGAGGTGAAGAAGTCTCGGGGTGGTTGGTCAGCCTTCAGAATGAATAAAATAAGGTCTAAAGGTGGAGACATTCTTACACAAACACAAGATGTGTTAAGCCGATGGAGTGAATATTTTGGCGATATGTATGCGGATACTCGAGTTGGCGCTGGTGTCGCATGTGGTTTAGTAGATCAACATTTGGCACCGGCGTCCTCCGATGGCATCAGTATGAATGAAGTTGAATGGGCGATAAGAAGTTTGAAAAATGGTAAGACAGCGGGCATTGATATGGTGTCTGCCGAGATGATCAAGCTTGGTGGATCCTGTGTCTGGGAGGCGTTCCTGTTGCTCCTCAATTTATGTTGGAGCTCGGGAATGGTTCCCAGGGACTGGAATAGCGCAGTCATCGTGCCTTTGTTTAAAAACAAGAGTTCACGTTATGACTGCGCAAATTACAGAGCCATAAGCTTGACCAGTTCGCCAGCAAAAGTGTACGGTAAAATTATTGAAAGGAGAATGAGGATGGTGTCCGATGGTTTTATGTGTGAGACACAAGGAGGTTTCAGGAGTGGAAGGGGATGCATGGATCAAGTGTTCTCTCTGCGCAACATTGTGGAGAAGCATCTGGCTCTAGGTCAGAGGGTTTTCTGCAGTTTTGTGGATCTGGAGAGAGCACTTGACACGGTTGTACGAAAGGAACTTTGGGACATTTTACCGGAGTATGGTATTAACGGTAAACTGCTACAGGCTGTGCAGGCCAGTTACATGGGCTGTAGAGCCTGTGTGCGGCTGGATGATGGAATGTCGCCTTGGTTTGACGTCAATATCGGTGTTAAGCAGGGGTGCGTTCTATCAGCCAGGCTGTTTATCATATATCTGGATAAATGTCTCCAAAGGTTGAACGATATGAATGTGGGAGTCCAGATGGGCGACTCGGTGGTCAATGCTCTGCTTTATGCAGATGATGCAGTCCTGCTGGCACAGTCAGCGACTGACCTGCAGACCCTAGTCGACACAATGACAGAAGATTGTAAGAAAAGGGGTCTACGCGTGTATGTGAGCAAAACCAAAATAATGGTCTTTGAAAGAGATGAAGCCAGAACAGATGTAAGAATAAAAATAGGTAATAATGTACTAGAGCAAGTGGATGAATTTGTATATCTTGGATGTGGTTTTAGCCGAGATGGGAGGTAAACCACAGATATAGAGCGAAGAGTGAATGCGGGAAATAGAGTGAACGGAGCGTTGGGACAACTTCTCGGTAGCCACCACCTCAGCCAGAAGGCACGTGTAGCAATACATAACGCTGTACTTGTCCCAACATTACTATATGGAAGCGAGAGTTGGGTATGCAGAAAAGAGCATGAAAGCAAAATTAATGCGGTCGAAATGCGATCTCTACGAAAAATCTGTGGAGTTAGGCTGACCGACCAATGCGGTCGGTCAGTTAAGAAGATATACAATGCGAAAGTGGAAGGATGTAGGTACCGGGGGAGACCGAGACTCACCTACCTAGACCAGATTGGTCACGTGCTGAAAGAAGGTCGAGTCAATAGTCTCCGAAACCGGCGAGCGTATACACGCTCGCCGGGAAGAGAATTATGAATGTTGAAAAAACGAGTGAAGTATGCAAGGATAGAGTTCTCTGGCACTCTGTTCTCTCTGCCTACCCTGCAAGGGATATGGCGTGATGATATGTATGTATGTACTATATTTTTTTGCTTGCACATACATATTTGTCGTAACAAGTATATAAAACTGTGCAATGGCGTTAAGTTCAATGAAATATCCAAACGATATATATATATCGTAACGACGACGTAAGAGAGCAAGTAGGTATGAAAGAGAGTATTGGTGTAAAGATGCGAAAGGGAATGCTCCGATGGTTCGGACATGTGGAAAGAATGCCGAACGAACGCCTGGTTAAGAAGATATACAATGCGAAAGTGGAAGGATGTAGGTACCGAGGGAGACCGAGACTAACCTACCTAGACCAGATCGGTCATGTACTGAAGGAAGGTGGAGTCAAGAGTCTCCGAAACCGGCGAGCGTGTATAAAGAGAATTATGAATGTTGAGGAAGCGAGTGAAGTATGCAAAGATAGAGTTCTCTGGCACTCTGTTCTCTCTGCCTACCCTGCAAGGGATATGGCGTGATGATGTGTATGTATGTATGTATGTAAATATCCAAAAATTCAGCGCTGGACAGGCGCCCCCGGGCGCGGGGCGCCCGGATGCACCGCAACCCTTGCACCCCCTGGTAAAGACGGCCCTGGTTAGCCCCCACAAAAAAAAAGATACTATACCATAATCGAGTCTAATGTATCGCAGTAAAAATTGTATTATTAAATGGTCCCCACACGACACAATGATTGTAAACACATATCTATTCTGAGGATACAATAAGTATATAAATAAAAAACAGAATTACCATGTCAACTTAATACTTAGTTTAATTATACAAAGTCAATGGGAGATGGACCTTTCAATTTAATCGGATACGGGAATGAGGTGAATACATTAATATAAAAATATATAATATTTTATATAAAAAAAACTATGTTGAACTAATCCGAGTACTCCTCGAGGCTGAGGGTCATCACATCGCTCACGAGACAATCCGCAGGCTGAAATATGAAAAATAAAAAATTTACCAATATAATGATTTACAATGTTTACGCAAGTATTGCACATTTGAAATAAGATTATTTTTACTCATTTAATTTTCAATTTTGCTTACACGACGTTTCAAACACTTTTCAGCGTTCATTTCACGTCCAACAAACCATGATGATTAGTTTTAAGCAAAACAATTTTTTGCTGTTGTTTAAAACTGTAATGTTTTAAAACCTCCAAAGAGAGGTTTGCAAAGCGAACCTCTGTAATAACTAGGCTTTGTTGGACGTGAATCACGTTATTTCTCCCGTAACCATGAACGCTAGTGTTCGCCAGTTAATTAAAAATCAAAAATAAACGCTATAAAATCGTACATATAATTATATATGATAAGATGGATGAATACAGATAAATTTTCACACGTAAGGCGTGTGCCTTACCATGGAATATAAGATAGTGGCGCTTACAATTATTGAATTCTCATTCGTACACCAACGTGCGTCATTGCCGGACATAGTCCTCCCTGCGTAACGTAATCGCCGAGCACGGTATACGGTTTTGGTGATCACAATTAGTGTTATATTTATGTGGTCGAGCCTCCTCCACAATAGGAGGGAAATTGTTGGTCGAACGGTCTTTAGGTTCTAGCACAGGTGTAAAATTTAAATAAAATATTATATTCCTTGATCGTCTTTTACGACATCTACGAGTAGATTAGAAGCATATGAAGGTGGTACTGTTACACAGCCATGTTCTTAAACAAGTCTCACCTCTGAACATATACCGACGAGCGCGTCGGCGCAGCCGTAGAACTCCTCCTTGAGGGAAATGACGATGGTCTGCAGGTTGCCTTTTTTCGAGCGGATGTACGAGGCGACCTTGCCGATGTTTGTGTTGTCAAGTGCCGCGTCGATCTCGTCCAGCAAGAAGAACGGTGCTGGCTGGTAGCTGCAACGATATATAGGAAATTAGAAGGATCATACATATATTACGTTAATAAACGCAACATATATCGCCTTAAATTATCGTAGGTACATATAATTTTTGTTACGTGTATTGCTCAACGCGATCCAGTTGGGGCCTGGTAACCTGTGTGACAGGGCAACCTAGTTCAGATACCAGTCTCCCACAAAGGATGGTCCCAGTATAAGTTAAACAAGTGTAACATTACTAATGAGATACGATTGTGGAAGAAAACAATAAATAAACAATTATTATATACCTAGTAACCAATTTGGTTAATTGTATTATCGTCTTTACAGAAGACGCTTTACCCACCATTTATAACAAAATATTTACACATTTCTCCGATTTAATACTCTAACATTTTAGTTAGGATTGTATTGTGCCATATTACGAAACAGTAATCAACATTTACACATTGTTCCGATTTAATACTCTAACATTTTGGGATTGTATTGAGCCATGATACGAAACAGTAATCAAAATTATTGATTACTGATTGAACAAAATGTTGAGTTTATTATCAACCGCGTTACCGATTAGGTCAGCGAGGGGTAGTTGTAGTCAAAATTTCCAATAGATGCGTATTCAAATCCCGTGTGGTAAACATTTTTCGCTCGTAAATAAATTTAATAATGTTCTAGCATCTTAAATCACTAATCTCAGGTTTTTAAATACGCTTTTATTATCAGTTTTCCTTACGTGCTTCACAACCGCAAGGTACATTGTATATTAAGAGGTACGTGTAGATATATATTACCTATGTATAGCGAACAGTAGCGCTAGAGCAGCGACAGTCTTCTCACCACCGGACAGATTAGACATGGGTTGGAAGCGTTTGCCGGGCGCCACGCAGTTGTAGTTGATACCGTCCAGGTACGGCTCCTCGGGGTTCTCGGGGCCCAGGAACGCCTGCGCCGACTGATTCATCGCCAACGCCTGAAACATTCGTACCATTAGATATCTGTACAACAATGTACCATTGTCATCATTCAGCCTGTCGCCGTATACTACTCGACATATGCCTCTTACAAAAATGAGGGTCATAATTATCGCTCTTGGCAGAGTTAGCAACCGTAATGAGTTGTTAAACGTTATGCACTATTCTGGTGAGACCATTACTGTCAAGAGTAAATAAAAGTTGGTGACAATTGTACGTCCCACATCGTATATAGTAAATTTTTAATGCTTCTTTAACCATTAAACGCCCCTTTCTTGTATAAAAACCTGTTTTATAATAGGAGAAGAAATCAGAAGCCAGTAAAACTGGTTATGTCATGTTGGTGTGACGGGTTCGCGTAAGCTTGTTCGTCCTATCAGTGTCTATAAGCAATAAAGTACAGTCATCATCATCATCTCAGCTCATATATATTCTACTGTTGGGCTCGAGTCTTTTCCGTAATGGGAGGGAAATTAACCTACTACACCATGCTGGTCTGACGTGTTGGTATAGGGTTTTGTTTAGAGTTTTTCTTCTCTTGCATAGATGTTAGATGCGTTTTATATCCGTTCGTCGTTTCTTACGATCACCCACGAGTAAGATAGTTGGTGGTGAATTGTATTCTTATGCCAACAAATAAAGGACCAAATAAAGTTCAGTATTGCGTCGTTATTTACCATAATTAACAATCCGTCGCGTTACATAATTACAAAACTATATTCACCTTGTATATGGCGTCTATTTCATTGGCGACATGCTCGAAACACTCCATAAACTTGTCGTGACGCTCCTTTTTAACCTGAAATAAACATACAGACTCTGAGCGAATCATACGCAAGTATTCGTAGCATTTGGGATAATTGGGAATGGAATTTTGTCAACTTACTCAAGTATAAAGCAAGATGGGAGCTGATACTACAAGCGGCACCCGATCACAAGTTAACAATTAGACCAACCATCACTCTCAAATAGTATAAGTTTTATGAATTTTATTAAACTTGAAAAACTGAAATATATATGGATTTTGAAATTTGTTTTCTTTATATAAAAGCGCTTTGGAGCTCTTCATACATCTATCAGCTTATCGGCGCTCACCATCAGATACAGACCTTCCCATGAAATAGTAAGTGCTATCTATGAGTTTTCGAGAAAACAACTACTGCCCACTTCCCTAGTGTTACCTTGGTCGGTTTTTACAACTTACATTGGAAATTATAGGGTGGCTGATACATTATATTCTTAACCTCACGAATTGGACTCTTCAAGTCTCTCAATAATAGCTATATACAATATGTTGAAAGACTAAACGAAATACCTTTTCAAATGCTAGTTTAGCTCTGTGCGCCCGCTTCCTCGCCACAACGAAGGCCTCGTTAGTAGCGTTCACCTTCTCACGGACCTCATTCAGCTTCTCCATCGCCTGCAATGTAAATAACATGCTTAACTCCACTCATAAACGAACTCCTGAAATTCATTGTTGAACGTGGATCTGCCTATCCTTCTCCTGCTCTTATCCTAATTACTTGGGGTCAACGCAATATGTACTCTGCTTCCATCGTACATATTGCAAAAGTTACTGGCAACAGTTTTATGACCGGCCGCCTGCCTGACGCAACCCTCCTTGGGAATGTAATTGTTGACCTGACGGCATCAGATGGAGTTGGCCCAGGTCCATGAAGCTCTTAGTCGTCTTTTACGACATCCAAGAGGGAAGTAAGGGTTGGTAGTATTCGTCGCCGCTACCACACAGTAAAAAGCAACAACAAACGTAGATCTGCCCATACAGTGAATAATAACAGTAAACACTACGCTTAGCGATTACAGTTGATGTTACAAGTTATCCAGGAAACAATCGCTGTCCTTATTGTTCGCTATCCCTCAGCTTATTTTCACCTCTCTTATCGGCAAAGTGAAAGCAGTGACATAGAGTATTCTGAATTTATTATCAGAGGGGTTTACAATTATCTGTATTATTAGAACTAATTCTATCACATATTCCCGCTACTAACTCCAGTAGTGGGAGAATATGTGATAGAATTAGTACTTTAAGTCAGGCGATCCACAATGGTCTCCGTAGAAGCACTGCGATTTGACCCATAGGTACCGATGGGAAACGCATTTAATTGTCTCAGGGTCCGCAACAAATTAAATTAGAAAAGAAAAACAGGAGGAGTTGAAAGATTCTACTATCCTGCAAAGTAAAGCATTCAGAAGAACCTGAAGAAATATTGACTGACAATATACCCAGGTGTTCAGTCAAAAAATTGTATATAGGACAGTTAAAAAACATACCCTCATGTTAGGTGCCTGTATCTTGTCGACTGTATTTTGTAACGAGTTGATGGATTTCTGTAATTTGTCCGCCTTACGTTTTATCTCATCGGGCTCCTCCAGATCTTTCAGAGACTCCGGCAGCGCACTGTAGTCTACAAGTATCCTGTCATATATAATGCTAGAACATTAACTTGGTAGATATCAAAAGAATATACAGTAATCCCCCTTATAGCACGGTACTCTTACACATTTTCATATTACGCGATATCAGTACCTCGTATAACAATGGTATTCCCCCATATAACGCGGCGATTTCACACGTTATATTTAAATTGTTCTTAGTTTGATTTTATTAAAAGTCACATATTTCCTTAAAAATAATGTACTTTTTCTTAATATTTGATTTAAATCCCTTTTAACGAGAAAAGTTACACGTTTGTACATGAAGCGTTAAATGGGGTCATACAAACGCGTTATACGAGAATACTCTCACAACGCGATTCCTATAACGCGGAAGCAATCTACCGTGTTATAGGAGGATTACTGTCTCATACAAATATCCATCCATCAGTCTTTAAACGTCTACTGTGGGACATTAGCCTATCCACGAGACTACCACTTAAAACAGTATTATGCCACTTGCATCTAACGACTCCTACTTTTAAGATATCATCTGTTCAACTAGTGAGGTGTCGTCCTACGCTGCGTCGTCCGATTCTAGGTCGCAGCTCGAAAATCTTTAATTACCAACGGTTGTCGGTTCGATGACCAATGTGACCTGCCTATTGCCACGTGCTAATTCTTCAGGCTATGTCTATTATACCCGTTTATGTCTGTTCTACAGATTACGGTATGCCGAATGTTGTCACATAGAGGAAGGAATACCGAGCCCACTTCATAGCACGCTGAGCTAGCTTTACCTAATTGCTTCATCATCATCTTAGCTTACATACGTCCCACTGTTGGGCTCGGGCCTCCTTCACAATGGGAGGGAAATTGACCTACTACACCACGCTGGTCAGACGTGTTGGTATAGGGTTTTATTTCGAGTTTTCCTTCTCTTGCACAGATGCCATATGCATATTATATCCCTTAATCGTCTTTTACGATACCCACGAGTAACATAGGGGGTGGTGAATTGTATTCTTACTCCGTCACCACACGGAAAACTGCTTACATCTGTGATATTCCATTATATGTATATATGAGATTAAATAAAGTTGTAACGTAATACACAAAGCCACATTACCTAGCCTCTCTGCGATACTGTTGCGTGGTACTGAGCGAGGATGGATCGGACTCATTGTCCGCCGTTTCATCCAAACTACCCTCCAGCAACGGTATTATTATATCATCAATCTATAAAATATACAGACAAACAATTATTTTACACAGTTCAAACTTTCCGACCATCGGATTGGGCAATAAACGGCTACTAACCGCCATTTTATTTTCGCCTCGCAAAGTGACCTTGTCTTCGGAAATCACTATTCAGTCAGGTGCGATTCAGTAGTACACGTGGACTTCCCTCACTAACGAAGAGATAGTGCCGTAATCGCCATGCTTGGCAAGCCGGTTGGAGATCGCAGTGAGCTATTATACGTTTCCCAGGAGAGACTGCAATTTTACGGCTCTACCAGTTAAGAGGTGATGGCAATTGTATTCTTTGATCATCACACGTGGAGCAGAAAGAATACAATTGTCAAGTAGTCCAAGATTATCTACTATAAGCAATAGAATTCATCACCTCCTTAACATACATCCCCCTTACTGGTGGCGTCTCCTTCACAATCTGCGAGAATTTGATCCACTACACCATGTTAGTCAGAGGATTTTATTAGGTGTTTTTCTTTTCCTGCATACATGTAATCTGTGATTCATAGTACTTGGTCGTTCTTGACATGAAAGGCATTAAACATACCTAAAATTAACTTTACTTTGAAGAAAAAAGAGTTTATAGAAGTTACTTTAAAGAAAAATTAAAAATACATAGTTTTCTATGTTCAATCTGTGATTGGCAGTTTCGGGTTGCTCCTATCTTTTTTTTTAATGTAAAGGAATACTACAGGATGCTAACCTTGCACTGTCTCAGTATATTGTGCCTGTCTGATTTCTTGCTCTCTATGCGCGATTCTATACTTGATATCTGCTTCTGTACTGCTTGGATCTCCTTTTGTATACTCGTAAGATCTTTCCGGGCCTATAAAATATAAAATATAGTTATTAGTGCTTGAAATCGATTGCAGCGCCACCAACGACGTCCGATAATAAATTTAAACCATTTTTAAATTCACCTGAACACACAAATTTCATCTAAATCGGTCCCACCGTTTAAGAGCTGTTCAATCACATACACACATACAAAAGTATTATATTGACTTAATTAGATCATTAGAAATAAATTTTTATTGGTCTAGCAGCATTAAATTCTCTATTGATACCATAAGGTGCTGGTTTGAAGTCTCCGAGCCTCTCGAAGTATCCCTAGTAGATAACAACACATTTCCTCATACTTATCATCCTCCTACTCTTATCCCATCTTGTTTTTGGGTTCGACGCATTACATAATTTTTTACCATCGACATATTGCAAAGGTTTTGGCATTAGCTGGTTCCTTGCCTGGTATCGAACCTCCTTGGGTATGTAATTGTTAACCAGACAAGCATTAGATGCAGCTGGCGCAGGTCGATATAACACTCATAGTCATCTTTTATGACAGACATGTACAATGTGAAGGTTGGTAGTATTCATAGCCACAATCACACAGCATGTACAAACTTCTTCATAATGTCGTATCGAAAAAGGCATTAAATATAGCCCTTGTATAACTGTTTGTAGATTTATATCAGTAAAATATTAATATGTCACTAGTGAATTATCTTTATTTGGTCTATTTAGTACCTATATAAAGCAGACAAGCATTTATTTATTTTTATTAAAGACTTGCACTAAGAAAATAAGTGTTATAATGCGGAGGACTTACCCGTGTGGCGACGGGAAGAGAATACAGATGTCGTCACCCCTTGCTTGCCCGTGGGAGTCGTAAAAATCGGCTAAGGCTCACACCGGGAGAGTGGGCAGCGGCTATCTCCCCGGGAAACTTAATATCATCTACCGCGATCGCCAATCCGCCTGCCAGGCGTGGCGATTATGGCATAATTCCCCCCCAAAATATAAATGTATGCACCAAAAGAGACGGCCCCCAGTCACGGCAGTTCCGCTGTGCCACGGGCTCATCTTGGTAGCGGGCTCAATGGTGGCGGGACAGGGGGTGCGAAGAATCTCCGGTCGCGATCTGGCTACCAAAAACATCGACCCCTGGCCCTGGTAACACACAACATTCGGACACCTAGGACCGACGAGAGGGTCATCGAGCTGGAAGAGGAATTGAGCAAAATCCGATGGGACATTGTAGGATTATCAGAAGTGCGAAGAGAGGGGGAGGGTACGATAATCCTTCGGTCTGGAAACCTGCTCTTCTACCGGGAGGGAGATCACCCATCCCAAAGCGGTGTAGGGTTTATCGTTCGTAAGTCTCTCGTGGAGAACGTGGAGAGGATCGAAAGTGTGTCAACAAGAGTAGCGTACCTTATACTCAGAATTACCAAACGGTATTCGTTGAAGGTCATACAGGTTTACGCACCGACCTCGACATACTCCGACGACGTAGTGGAGGCCTTAAACGAGGACATCTCGAAAGCCATCCACACGTCCAAAACCCACTTCACGGTAGTTATGGGCGATTTCAACGCAAAACGAGGCAAAAGGACAGACGATGAGTTGAGAGTGGGGCAATATGGATTTGGACAGAGAAACCAAAGGGGCCAAAAACTGGCCAACTTTTTGGAGAAGGAAGGCCTCTTTATGATGAATTCCTTCTTCAAGAAGCGGCCACAAAGGAAGTGGACCTGGATTAGCCCTGATGGATCCACTAAAAATGAGATAGACTTCATCTTGACGGACAAACGGCAAATATTCAATGATGTCTCTGTGATCAGCAGGATTAAGACTGGGAGTGATCACCGGATGGTTCGAGGCACATTGAATCTTCGTACGAAAGTCGAGCGGTCTCGCTTGATGAAGTCTACACTCCGACCTACACCTGTCCAATACCAGAACCCCGATAGCTTTCAACTCGAATTACATAATCGCTTCCAATGCCTGGAAGAGTGCGAATCGACGAACGATATGAACAGGTTCGTGGAAACTGTCCACGCGGTCGGGTCACAATTCTTTAAGGCCCGTCGCGCATCTAGAACAAAAAAGCTTTCTGACCAGACTCTCAAACTCATGGAGAGGAGAAAGGAAATGACGGTACAGTCTCCAGCCGATTGGTCCGAACTTAGGCAGCTTAATAGATAAATCTCCAAATCTATGCGACGCGACATTCGCCGATTTAATACACTGCGTATAATACACTGCGCTGAATAGGCGATAGAGCGAAATCGAGGCTCCAAAGTGTTCGCACGAGATTTGTCTATTGGGCAGAGCCAAATGACCAAGCTGAAGACCGATAACGGTACTGTCATTTCATCCCAGAGTGAGATCTTGGGAGAGGTCGAAAGGTTCTATGGGCAGTTGTACAAATCATCCTTGAATCCTGTTGTCGGCTTGGTCCAAGACTCCAGATCCAAGCTAACTCGGCACTACACTGAGAAAATCCCGGACGTCAGCTTATACGAGATCAGAACGGCTCTGAAACAGTTAAAGAACGGAAAGGCACCGGGAGATGACGGAATTACCACAGA
This sequence comes from Lymantria monacha, assembly GCA_905163515.2. Taxonomy (NCBI): domain Eukaryota; kingdom Metazoa; phylum Arthropoda; class Insecta; order Lepidoptera; family Erebidae; genus Lymantria; species Lymantria monacha. The sequence continues at coordinate 32,184,890 of LR991093.1, forward strand.
GCTCCTGAGGGCAGGCGGCGAGCCGGTTTTAAAAGCCCTACAGAAGCTGTTTAATTCTGTAATTCTCGGGGGTGACGTTCCAGAGTCGTGGACCAGTAGCGTGGTGGTGCTGTTTTTCAAGGGCGATAAAACGCTCTTAAAGAATTTCAGACACATCTCACTCCTGAGCCACGTATACAAACTGTTTTCAAGAGTCATTACGAACCGACTCGCGCGCAAGCTAGACGACTTCCAGCCGCCCGAACAAGCCGGTTTCCGAAAAGGTTATAGTACCATAGACCACATCCACACGCTACGCCAGATTATACAGAAGACCGAGGAGTATAATCGGCCTCTGTGTCTTGACGTTTGTGGATCGGCGTTTGTGGACTATGAGAAAGCCTTTGATTCTGTCGAAACTTGAACAGTGCTGCAGTCCCTTCAGAGGTGCCAAATTGACTATCGATACATCGAAGTGTTGAAGTGTTTGTATAAAAACGCTACTATGTCGGTCCGCATCTAGGATAAGAGTACGAAACCGATCCAGCTGCAGAAAGGTGTGAGACAGGGAGACGTTATCTCTCCGGAACTGTTCACCACTGCGCTGGAAGATCTCTTCAAGCTCTTAGACTGGACCGGACTCGCCATCAACATCAATGGCGAATACATCACTCACCTTCGATTCGCAGATGATATCGTAGTCATGGCAGAATCCCTGGAGGACCTTAGCACCATGCTCAATGACCTCAGCAAGGTCTCCCAACTAGTAGGGCTGCAAATGAACATGGACAAGACGAGAATCATGTCTAATGCCCATGTCATTTCTGTACCGGTCCTGGTTGGGAATGCGATTCTCGAAGTTGTCGATCACTATGTTTACCTAGGACAAACAGTCCAATTAGGTAGATCCAATTTCGAGAAACAGGTCAGCCGACGAATCCAACTCTGTTGGGCAGCGTTCGGGAAACTTAGGAGGATCTTCTCGTCTAATATTCCGTAGTGTCTGAGTGTATAACCAGTGTGTGTTACCAGCGATGACTTACGGAACTGAAACGTGTTCTCTAAATGTTGGCCTCATCAAAAGGCTCAAAGTTGCTCAGCGTGCTATGGAGAGGGCTATGCTCGGTATTTCTCTACGTGACAGAATCCGAAATACGGAAATCCGTAGAAGAACGGGTGTAACTGATATAGCCCGAAGAATTAGCGCGTTGAAGTGACAATAGGCAGGCCACATCGCTCGACAAACCGACAACCGTTGGGGAAGAAAGGTTGTCGAGTGGAGACCACGAATCGGACGGCGCCGCGTAGGACGACCCCCCACTAGGTGGACTGACAACATTATCAAAGTCGCAGGCAACCGCTGGATGCAGGTGGCGCGGGACCGTGTTGAATGGCATTCTCGTGGGGAGGCCTATATCCAACAGTGGACGTTTACGGGCTGATGGATGGAATGCGGAGGACTTAACAAAAACAAAATTGAGATTACACAAATTGCAACAATATCTGGATAGCACAAAGTATTGTCCTGCATGGGAATCGAACCCATGAAACTTAGCATAATAGGCCGGTATCTTAACCACTACGCCATCCGTGAAGTAGTTTGTATTTAGGTTTGCAGTAATTATTATTAAATCATTAGCAAATTGCAAACCTTATTGACGTCTTCATCAGCATGCTCCTGTTTCGCTCTGGCGGCGGTCCTCTCCGCCTTAAGTGCCTCATTCTTACGCAAATCGGCGTCGATCTCCTGCCTCTGTTTCGCTTCAGCCTGTCGCCCTCCTTCCAACTCATCCTCCGCGTCTTGGACTGCTCGCTCCCAGCGGGTCACATTCTCTAAAGTCAACAAATTATCATTAATTAAATAGAAATTTTTATACCCATCATATAATATTCATCCGAAGGAGTAACAATTCAAAGCCTCTTACTTTGCCCATGGGTGTAAAAGAGAACTAAGATATATATAATACACAGATATATTATATGCAAAAGAGAAAACTATAAAACTCTATAGCAACTCGTTTCACCAGCGTTTTGCAGTAGGAACCTCCACAATAGGAGGGAAAGTCCCTCCTATTTTTCATCCAATTCGGTCCAGTCGTTTAGAGGAGTGTTCAGTGGCTTAATATATGCATGCAGAATAATTATATTTATATACAATTATATAATATACAAAATTATGAGACTTGATTCAATAACCGTATGATTAGTAGTAAAAGAAGTTTCACTTCTGATTGTTCACTTTCAAAGCAGTTATATATGTTATGTATTTATGTCATCCATCCATCCATCAGCCCGTACACGTCCACTGTTGGACATAGGCCTCCCCACGAGAATGCCATCTGTAACGGTCCTGTGCCACCTGCATCCAACGGTTTCCTGCAACTTTGATGAGGTCATCAGTCCAACGAGTGGGGGTCGTCCTACGCTGCGTCGTCCGATTCGTGGTCGCCACTCGAGAATCTTTTTTCCCCAACGGTTGTCGGTTCATCGAGCGATGTGGCCTGCCCATTGCCACTTCAACGTGCTAATTCTTCGGGCTATATCGGTTACACCCGTTCTTCTACGGATTTCCGCATTCTGGATTTTGTCACGTAGAGAAATACCGAGCATAGCCCTCTCCACAGCACGCTGAGCGATTTTGAGCCTTATTATGAGGCCGACATTTAGATACCACGTTTCAGTGCCGTAAGTCATCGCTGGTAACACACACTGGTTACAAACCTTTGTTTTCAGACACTGCGGAATATTAGACGAGAAGATCCTCCTAAGTTTCCCGAACGCTGCCCAACAGAGTTGGATTCGTCGGCTGACCTCTTTCTCGAAATTGGATCTACCTAATTGGACTGTTTGTCCTAGGTAAACATAGTGATCGACAACTTCGAGAATCGCATTCCCAACCAGGACCGGTACAGAAATGACATGGGCATTAGACATGATTTTCGTTTTGTCCATGTTCATTTGCAGCCCTACTAGTTGGGAGACCTTGCTGAGGTCATTAAGCATGGTGCCAAGGTCCTCCAGAGATTCTGCCATGACTACGATATCATCTGCGAATCGAAGGCGAGTGATGTATTCGCCATTGATGTTGATGCTGAGTCCGGTCCAGTCTAAGAGCTTGAAGACATCTTCCAGTGCAGTGGTGAACAGTTTCGGAGAGATAACGTCTCCCTGTCTCACACCTTTCTGCAACTGAATCGGTTTCGTACTCTTATCCTGGATGCGGACCGACATAGTAGCGTTTTTATACAAACACTTCAGCACTTCGATATATCGATAGTCAATTTGGCACCTCTGAAGGGACTGCAGCACTGCCCAAGTTTCGACAGCATCAAAGGCTTTCTCATAGTCCACAAACGCTAGACACAGAGGCCGATTATACTCCTCGGTCTTCTGTATAATCTGGCGTAGCGTGTGGATGTGGTCTATGGTACTATAACCTTTTCGGAAACCGGCTTGTTCGGGCGGCTGGAAGTCGTCTAGCTTGCGCGCGAGTCGGTTCGTAATGACTCTTGAAAACAATTTGTACACGTGGCTCAGGAGTGAGATGGGTCTGTAATACTTTAGGAGCGTTTTATCGCCCTTCTTGAAAAACAGCACCACCACACTCCTGGTCCACGATTCTGGAACGTCGCCCCCGAGAATGACGGAATTAAACAGCTTCTGCAGGGCTTTTAAAACTGGCTTGCCGCCTGCCCTCAGGAGCTCTGTGGTAATTCCGTCATCTCCCGGTGCCTTTCCGTTCTTTAATTGTTTTAGAGCCATTCTGATCTCGTACAAGCTGACGTCCAGGATTTCTTCGGTATAGTGGCGAGTTAGCTTGGATCTGGGGTCTTGGACCAAGCCGACAACAGGATTCAGGGATGATTTGTACAACTGCCCATAGAACCTTCCGACCTCTCCCAAGATCTCACTCTGGGATGAAATGACAGTACCGTTATCGGTCTTCAGCTTAGTCATTTGGCTCTGCCCAATAGTCAGGGGGGCATAGTCCGGAGCGTGCTCGTTCGCGTCCCCTGCCAGTCTAATTAGACTGCTAATCCGGCTCGAAATGCGTACCGCAATGCGGGTTAGGGCGTCCCCCGGAGGCGACGCGTACCGACCCGCCCCCGTCGGTACGAACATCGGCAGTTGCGGCGATGGGGGCCGCCACCCATCACGCCTTGCCCAGTTAGGCGAGTCGAGGAGAACGGAGTGCCGGGTGGGCACGTGGAATGTAAGAGGTTGTGTGGAAGGTAAGTTGCACGAGCTGATATCCGTCATGGCGGACAAACAGCTAGACGTGCTCTGTGTAACAGAGACCAAGCGAAGGGGCAGCGACGCCTGCGATCTTCCTGGTGGCGGGATGGCTCTGTGGTCTGGTGTACCACAAAGCGATCGAGCCAGCATGGGGGTAGGAGTGCTGTTGTCCTCTCGCTTGGCCTCAGGTGTGAAGGATTACGGAATGTATGATCCCAGACTTCTCTGGGTCCGTATAAAACTAGGTGTCACCAAGGTATTCATGGTTGTAGCATATGCTCCCGTAGGATCCTCGGTGGCATCAGACCTAGAGAAGTTTTGGGATAATGTTAGGGAAGTTCTGGATATGGCAGAAACCAGTGAACGCGTGATTGTATGCGGAGATTTGAACGGATGGGTGGGGACCAAGCGTCCCGACTATGAGGACGTACTTGGTCCATTTGGTGATAAGAGAGTGAACGACGCAGGTAGGCTCATAGCGGATGTATGCATGGAGAGAAACCTTATTGTGTCAAACACATTTTTCCAACATAAGGACATCCATATGTATACATGGAGAAGGAATGAACAGAAAAGCATAATAGATTTAATTTTGGTAGACAGTCGCCTCCGAAGCAAAATATTGGACGCAAGAGCCTACAGGGGCCCCACAGTCGATACGGACCACTATCTCGTTATTGCGAGATTTAGTGGTCTGTTCAGAAAGTGGAGGCACTGGCGAGAGCGTGTCCACTTCGGAGGGCTTGAAAGAATAAAGGTTGAAAGGTTGCAAGAAGAGTGTGTAAGAGAAAAGTATGCAGAGGGTGTCCGAGAACGGCTGACGATGGCAAGCCAGCCGCAATCGGACATTGAAGAATGCTGGAGAGTATTGAAAGAGAGTATGGTAGATACAGCGAAAGAAGTATGTGGAAGTTCAAAGAAGCATAGAAAAACAAATGGTGATGCATGGTGGGATGCGGAAGTGGCAGCTTCCGTAGAGCAAAAGAAGAAAGCGTGGCTGGACTATGTCTCTTCTTTGAATCTGAATGACAGTATGACTGAACAGAAGAAAGAAATATATCGGCAATGTAAGAATGACACCAAGGCCTTAGTGAAAGAGAAACGTGATAGAGCAAGTATGAGTGCAGAAGATAGGCTGACTAAAAACTTCGAGGGTAACACCAAACTCTTTTGGAGGGAGGTGAAGAAGTCTCGGGGTGGTTGGTCAGCCTTCAGAATGAATAAAATAAGGTCTAAAGGTGGAGACATTCTTACACAAACACAAGACGTGTTAAGCCGATGGAGTGAATATTTTGGCGATATGTATGCGGATGCTACGGTTGGCGCCGGTGTTGGATGTGATTTAGTAGATCAACATTCGACGACGGCGTCCTCCGATGGCATCAGTATGGATGAAGTTGAATGGACGATAAGAAGTTTGAAAAATGGTAAGGCAGCGGGCATTGATATGGTGTCTGCCGAGATGATCAAGCTCGGTGGCTCTTGTGTCTGGGAGGCGTTCCTGTTGCTCCTCAATTTATGTTGGAGCTCGGGAATGGTTCCCAGGGACTGGAATAGCGCAGTCATCGTGCCTTTGTTTAAAAACAAGGGTTCACGTTATGACTGCGCAAATTACAGAGCCATAAGCTTGACCAGTTTGGCAGCAAAAGTGTATGGAAAAATTATTGAAAGGAGAATGAGGATGGTGTCCGATGGTTTACTGTGTGAGACACAAGGAGGTTTCAGGAGTGGAAGGGGATGCATGGATCAAGTGTTCTCTCTGCGCAACATTGTGGAGAAGCTTCTGGCTCTAGGTCAGAGGGTTTTCTGCAGTTTTGTGGATCTGGAGAGAGCATTTGACACGGTTGTACGAAAGGAACTTTGGGACATTTTACCGGAGTATGGTATTAACGGTAAACTGCTACAGGCTGTGCAGTCCAGTTACATGGGCTGTAGAGCCTGTGTGCGGCTGGATGATGGAATGTCGCCTTGGTTTGACGTCAATATCGGCGTTAAGCAGGGGTGCGTTCTGTCAGCCAGGCTGTTTATCATATATCTGGATAAATGTCTCCAAAGGTTGAACGATATGAATGTGGGAGTCCAGATGGGCGACTCAGTGGTCAATGCTCTGCTTTATGCAGATGATGCAGTCCTGCTGGCACAGTCAGCGACTGACCTGCAGACCCTAGTCGACACAATGACAGAAGATTGTAAGAAAAGGGGTCTACGCGTGAATGTGAGCAAAACCAAAATAATGGTCTTTGAAAGAGATAAAACCAGAACAGATGTAAGAGTAACAATAGGTAATGATGTACTAGAGCAAGTGGATGAATTTGTATATCTTGGATGTGGATTTAGCCGAGATGGAAGGTACACCACTGATATAGAGCGAAGAGTGAATGCGGGAAATAGAGTGAACGGAGCGTTGGGGCAACTTTTCTGCAGCCACCACCTCAGCCAGAAGGCACGTGTAGCAATACATAACGCAGTGCTTGTCCCAACATTACTGTATGGAAGCGAGAGTTGGGTATGCAGAAAAGAGTATGATAGTAAAATTAATGCGGTCGAAATGCGATCTCTGCGAAAAATCTGTGGAGTTAGGCTGACCGACCGCATTCGTAACGACGACGTAAGAGAGCGAGTAGGTATGAAAGAGAGTATTGGTGTAAAGATGCGAAAGGGAATGCTCCGATGGTTCGGACATGTGGAAAGAATGCCGAACGAACGCCTGGTTAAGAAGATATACAATGCGAAAGTGGAAGGATGTAGGTACCGAGGGAGACCGAGACTAACCTACCTAGACCAGATCGGTCATGTACTGAAGGAAGGTGGAGTCAAGAGTCTCCGAAACCGGCGAGCGTGTATGAAGAGAATTATGAATGTTGAGGAAGCGAGTGAAGTATGCAGAGATAGAGTTCTCTGGCACTCTGTTCTCTCTGCCTACCCTGCAAGGGATATGGCGTGATGATATGTATGTGTATGTATGTATGTATGCCGCCTGCCCTCAGGAGCTCTGTGGTAATTCCGTCATCTCCCGGTGCCTTTCCGTTCTTTAATTGTTTTAGAGCCATTCTGATCTCGTACAAGCTGACGTCCGGGATTTCTTCGGTATAGTGGCGAGTTAGCTTGGATCTGGGGTCTTGGACCAAGCCGACAACAGGATTCAGGGATGATTTGTACAACTGCCCATAGAACCTTCCGACCTCTCCCAAGATCTCACTCTGGGATGAAATGACAGTACCGTTATCGGTCTTCAGCTTAGTCATTTGGCTCTGCCCAATAGACAAATCTCGTGCGAACACTTTGGAGCCTCGATTTCGCTCTATCGCCTCTTCAATACGCAGTGTATTGAATCGGCGAATATCGCGTCGCATAGATTTAGATATTTGTCTATTAAGCTGCCTGAGTTCGGACCAATCGGCTGAAGACTGTACTGTCATTTCCTTTCTCCTCTCTATGAGTTGAAGAGTCTGGTCAGAAAGCTTTTTTGTTCTAGTAGCGCGACGGGTCTTAAAGAATTTTGACCCGACCACGCGGACAGTTTCCACGAACCTGTTGTTCATATCGTTCGAAGATTCGCACTCTTCCAGGCATTGGAAGCGATTATGTAATTCGAGTTGAAAGCTATCGGGGTTCTGGTATTGGACAGGTGTAGGTCGGAGTGTAGACTTCATCAAGCGGGACCGCTCGACTTTCGTACGAAGATTCAATGTGCCTCGAACCATCCGGTGATCACTCCCAGTTTTAATCCTGCTGATCACAGAGACATCATTGAATATTTGTCGTTTGTCGGTCAAGATGAAGTCTATCTCATTTTTAGTGGATCCATCAGGGCTAATCCATGTCCACTTCCTTTGTGGCCGCTTCTTGAAGAAGGAATTCATCATAAAGAGGCCTTCCTTCTCCAAAAAGTCGGCCAGTTTTTGGCCCCTTTGGTTTCACTGTCCAAATCCATATTGCCCCACTCTCAACTCATCGTCTGTCCTTTTGCCTCGTTTTGCGTTGAAGTCTCCCATAACTACCGTGAAATGGGTTTTGGACGTGTGGATGGCTTTCGAGATATCCTCGTATAAGGCCTCCACTACGTCGTCGAAGTATGCCGAAGTCGGTGTGTAAACCTGTACGACCTTCAACGAATACCGTTTAGTAATTCTGAGTATAAGGTACGCTACCCTTGTTGACACACTTTCGATCCTCTCCACGTTCTCGACGAGAGACTTACAAACAATAAACCCTACACCGCCTTGGGATGGGTGATCTCCCTCCCGGTAGAAGAGCAAATTTCCAGACCGGAGGACCATCGTGCCCTCCCCCTCTCTTCGCACTTCTGATAATCCTACAATGTCCCATCGGATTTTGCTCAATTCCTCTTTCAGCTCGATGACCCTCTCGTCGGTCCTAAGCGTCCGAACGTTGTGTGTTACCAGGGCCAAGGGTCGATTTTTTTGGTAGCCGGATCGCGGCCGGAGATTCCTAGCACCCCCTGCCCCGCCACCAACAGGCCCGCTACCAAAATGAGCCCGTGGAACAGCGGAACTGCCGTGACTTGGGGGCCGTGACTTTTTTGTATTCATATTTGTTTTGGGGGGGTAATAATGCCATAATCGCCACGCTTGGCGAGCGGATTGGCGATCGCTGTAGATGTTATTAAGTTTCCCGGGAGATAGCCGCATATATTTGTATTTATGTACTACTTCTGTATTAATGTACTAGCTTTATTTTATAGAGCTATATCATCATCATCTCAGCAGATATACGTTACACTGCTGGGCTCAAGCCTTCTTCATAATCAAAGTTAAACTGACCAACTGTACCATGCTGGTCAGATGGATTGGTATAGGATTTTATTTAGTTCTTCTTCTCTTGCATAGATGTTATCTACATTTTATATCCCTCAGGTTCTCTTCTACGACACCCACGTGCAAAAAAGGCGACAAATTGTATTGTTGCTCCGTCACCATAAGAAAAAGTTAAGATAGTAGTTCCAAGTATGATATATAAGATTTCATTGAAGAACAGTTGCCGCGTGAATGACAGAAAAAGAAGTTTCAACTGGAGGCACCTTCAGAGTATGTTAAAAGTATTTTGCTCCATTCCACCTTAAGCTTAAATCTACAATAGAAGAATATATTGTGGACATACTCTGCGTATCCCGAGAGCGTTCGAACTCCAAGTTGGATGTGATGCGGTCGATGTGTGCGTCATACTCCATGCGCCGCTTGGCACGCTCCTGTTGAGCTCTGAGCTCCCGCTCCTCGTACTGACTGTACAATAAAAACAAAGACTTTTATTTATAAGGAATACAAAATACTATCAAGAACAGTTGAGAGCAAGCATGCACTAAGAAAAAATCTTTATATTTACGAACTTACAATTATTGGATACAAATTACACCTCAGACTCAGAACAACAAGTCGTAGGTCGTACGGAATGTAATCCCACGTGGGAATCGCATTCACGAGACTGACATTATAGGTCGGTATATTAATCACCACGCCATCTGTGTAGTCATATTACACACTACAGTCATATTATATATATATATATAGTTTGATACTCCTTAATAAAAATATATATATATAGCTAAGAATATTGAAAAGCAGAGGGCCCATATTGAACCTTGAAGCACTCTATTGTCACAATATTTTTTCAAAAAGTGTTGGAATTAATAATGTTGTTTATTACTACATATATCTTTTTCAAGCTTTATTTTTAAACGTAATGTAAAATAGCGCAACTGATCCAATTCTATATATTTTTGATAATAATAATTCAACTTAGTTTGAGTTATCAAAAGCATTACAGAATACTCAAACAGGGTTTTATACGTAGTTCTATATTAATATATGCTATATATTACCATATAGTTAAATAGGATTTGGTATAAATATTACCGTATATTAGCGACTCCAATGTCTCTGCAGAACGCCCTGAATACCACATCCTCCACATTGTTCATGTTCTCTTTGATTTCTTGGATCTTTGCGTCGCGAACTCGGATCGTATGTTCAATGTCTTCCACTTGAGGCTGTAAGGTGTGTAGTAATTTATTATAAAATTTGCATTAAGGGACTCCCGCCTCTTGACTGTGTCATGACAATATGAAAATATAAATCTGTTTCTAAACCAATACTTACACCAAATAATTCAATTTTTCTGTCCAGCTCAGCTAGCTCGGCATCGAGTGTTTTAATTTGCCTCAACTGTAAATAACATAATTAATAATGTCTTAAGTTAATTCTAAAACATAATAACAAAGACTTTATTAAACTACTTAACCACATTGTGACAGCATTGTGGTCCCAGGCTCCACAAAACTTTAGTGCAATCAAATCCCAATCCTCCGTTTCAAGTGGCATGGGTTTAATTTCTACATAGGACAATTTTTTGTGCAATCCACAAAGACCAAGTGTAATTTGTAATTTTATATATATTTGCGAAGGCACTCAAGATCCAAGGATTAATATTTTAGTGTAGGATGTTATATATAAAAAAATAGATGGTAGTCTGTAAAGTCGGTTTATGGACGATAATTTTACATGATAACGTCATAAGAAAACATTGATGATAAAATGCATACTTTTAAGAATTGAACAAACGTAAACCATGGATACCACATTAACTTTTCACTTCACTTTATAAACAGTTGACAAAACAATTCACGTCAAATTCTTAAAATGTAGGAACGCATAGGTCGGTCTTGTCTCTCTATCGCTTGTTCCGCGCTCTCTCTTGCACGCTCAACTCATGCGGACAGTGGCACTTTTTCGTGCGTGCAGCCGGCGTTCATCGGTTTATAAGACGTTAACACGTCAAAAAAGACTATAGTTACATCCCATTTAACTTGAATATGTATTTATTTTAATGTAGTATATTATCTTTAAATAAAATCACTAGCATTAAATATTTCTAGATAATTATTAGAATTAAATATTTATTACTTCCATCCATCCATTAATATATTTAATGTTTAAGAAGGATAATGCCACGATCGTGCTTTTAGCACGCGGACTGGCAATCGCATTTGATTAAAATATTGTATTTTTCATTTTCATTCTCATATAAGGCATAAGGCTTCTGGTAATATTACACGCTGGCTACGCTAGTCAAGTTGTATCACTTTCCAAGTTTTTATTTTGTTTACACTTCGTTTAGTAAACAACTCATTGCGTCATCCTTTGACGAACGAAGCTAGCACTGTGTTTGTATGCTCTTTGAACGAAGTGACAAAAACAACTCATTGTAATATTGACTTAATAACTACACTTTCACTACATAGAGTATATTATTTATCTATATACACTCCTGTTGGTCTTTTCTTTTTCTTTTTTTGTATATATACATATAATACAGATTAGTAATATCATGTGTAATGTGGATTCGCATTCATCTGGCGATAGCTACATTATACAACAATAGATATACTTGTTATTATTATTATTTTTAATCTTCCTCATATCACACTCACAGCAGATACACTTTGTGTTTGTTATGTTTATTTTATAATCTTCCTAATTATGTACTTCTTTTTTGTATTAGAATTGATTTGATGGCATTCAGCTACAATGCGAAATTATGTACAATGTGCTTCTCTGTTGATTGGCCATTGTGATTTAGTGTTGCCCTATATACATTAAGCAACAAACGAGTAAAAAAATCAATTGTGTTAGTGTGTAGACTTAGCCGTCTTTTGTAGTGTAACACTGTACTGTCGTTAATTGTGTTATCATGTATGTAGAAGTGAGAGTGTATTTCTTTTTTAGCTATACTTTTTTATTTATTTTTTTATTTAATGCAATTTTTTTTTTCTTGTTTTTATTTCTAATGCGCCGCCACTTTGGTGGCTTTGATGTCTGACGTCGGAAAAAAAATAAAATAAAAAGGACATTGCTGAAAATCAGCGTTGTGGTGTTACATTGACATCACAACAAATGCTGAGCAATTATCCTTTTTTCTGCCGCAGCCGAGACGTTCACTCGATGTAATTATTATTATGTTCTCCTTATTTAGTTTATAGATTTTATGTGTTTTCATTTATTGTAAGGTTTATTGTTGTTTTCTCTGTGTTCCTAACGTCTCTCCTATGTGGCACTAAATAAATACTTTCTTTCTTTCTTTCTTTATATATTTACTCGTAGCTGTTATTTACAATACATTGTAAGGATTTCAAGAATACATACATAGTATATATGTATATGAATGTATGGACTAGCCTAGCATACTTACAGTGGTATCCCTGTCGGTGATGGCATATTTGAGCCTGGACTCAAGTCCACGTATTTGTGAGTCAACCGTCGTCAGCTCTGATTCCTTGCGGGACTTCTTCATAGATTCCCTGAGTTCCTCCGTTAGCTTCTCCTGTTCATTTATTATAATTGTTAATAACATTACTAAAGTTTTTCAATACAAGATAATATGGCAAATTTAACTATTTCTTAATATAAACCGTTCTCTAAAAACAGGCTGCCCATGCGATATATAATTTAGGCCCAAGAGGATGCAGTCGGTAAAAAAAATTATACCTAGTTCAAAAGGCATCACACAATGGAGCTCATACTTGCTAAACTTGTAATATATACAACATACAATTTTATTTAAATAAAGTATGCCCATATGGGGCTCTGACATAATAAATGATTGGATTAGAACGAAAACAATTGCTAACGACTCAAATAAATGAAATGTTAACCATGACAGAAAAAAGTCTTACTTAGACATATACAAAATAAAAAACTAGAGAAGTTTCACTTCACAAACTTTTCTGATCTTACCAGAAGTGAATATCAAAACTTTAAAAGCAGATGAAAAGTACCTCTACTCAAAATAATATTGTTTACAAAATACGTTTTCTTACCTTCTTAGCCTTAAGCTGTGAAAGATGTTTCTCGTCCCACCGCTTGGCCTTACGCGCCAAGTCCAGAGAACCACCGGATATAATACCAGACTTCTGATAAAATGTGCCGTCCAGAGCCAGGGCCTAAATGATTTTTCATATTAATTAACAGATACGTAACTATCACTGTTTTGTGACCTCAAAAATTGGTAGAGAAAGAGATCTTTGCAGTGCCAGGCATTAGGAAATAAACCCATTAGCATCTACCAGCAAAACGCCAGATGTCATGATTGTTGAAAATTTTGTGGTGGAACCAGATGACACAATTGCACGACTCGAGATTCGAATTAGATATCCTACCTTTGGCAGTCACGAACATCGAACAAGGAAGATGGAATCAATCTTTTCCAACTTCTTAACTGTTCTTTTCCAACTATTCAACATTTCTAAATAAATTTGTTGCAAAGCAATAAAGAGAGTCCCAGGACCTCCTAGTCGAAACTAAGTGCTATCTATGAAAACTACTATTGTTTTTGGTTTATGTAACAATGGTGAAATTTGTAGTGGGAATAGTACCAATAATAAAAATATATGTGGAAACAGTGAAGTAGCAAGCGAATTTGAAAATTATTTTAGTAATATACCTTTATTAACAACTAAATCGTTGATGTCGTCTCCTATTCTAGCTGAATCACTCATGAAACAGTGTATTTTAAAATGCGACACATCCTTTAAATTTTTAGATGTCAGTAAGAATGATATCATAAACTCTTTTAAAAATCTTAATGTTAAGAAGACGGCAGATCTGTGGGGCTTGTCTGTAAAGGCAGTTAGTTCTATAATTGATATTATTGCCCCCCATCTGGCATCTGTATTTAATGGTTGTGTTGCTCAGGGCGTATTTCCTGATCTCATGAAAATTAGTAGAGTGATTCCTTTGTTTAAAGCGGGTAGTATGTCAGATCTTAATAATTATCGACCGATTTCCATACTGCCTACACTTAGTAAAGTTTTTGAAAAACTGATGCTTAGTCAAATGTTAAATCATTTTAATAGACATAATATCTTTCACAAAAATCAATTTGGATTCACTAAGAATTGCTCTACTACTGATGCGGGTGTGGAATTATTAAAAAATATCTTTGGAGCTTGGGAGGAATCGCATGATGCTTTGGGTATATTTTGCGATTTATCCAAAGCGTTTGATTGCGTACACCACGAAACTCTCATCAAGAAATTATACCATTATGGGATCGGAAATAAGGCTCTCGAACTTTTAACATCGTATTTAGGCAACAGAATTCAGAAGGTCGATGTTAATGGTGTACGATCACCTGGTTCTGTTGCAAGAATTGCAAGAATCTTTAGGTAGTTTATTGTAAAAGCGTATCTTTTACAATAAACTACCTAAAGATATCCGAGATATGCCCATCAATAAGTTTAAAAAGGCTATCAAAACTAGACTTTGTAAAAAAGGATATTACAACATTTCGGATTATCTAAATGATAATACGGAATGGTTATGAGTTGCTCCTCTCTCAGCAATTACTTTATATAATTTTAACTTTTACGCTGTTTTAGTGCTGATCCTCACTGTTGTCTGAACTCTGTATATTTATCATTGTCACAAATTGTACAGTGTAGCGTGTTTTGCCTAACGAGTTATTTATTGATTTAATTGAGCGATTTGATTGTAATTTATAGATCTTGGTGTGGTCATGCTTACTAAAAAGGTCTCTGCCTGCGGTAGCTACGTGAGCGGGTCTCTCCCTTCCCTCGAATGTGGTTGAGGGGCGTGATGGCTGCTTTAGTAGTTAACTCGTGATCGAGTGCCGCTTGTGGAATCTGGTCCAACCATTTCTGTTCTTTTTTGTGTTTTTTGTTAATGGTGTATTTAACTTTTAAAAAATAAATCTTTACTCGAAGGGCATCTCACTGGAGCTAATGGGGATTAAACATGTATCCAATAATATTAGAAAACATATAATTTAAAAAAAAAAATGACGAGCCCACTGAGTTTCTTGCGGGATCTTCTCAGTTTGTGGCGGCTTTCCGATCCGGTGGTAGATTAATTTAAAAAAAAAAATGTAATATTGACAATATGTAAGTGCCCTTTTAGGGCTTATGCATAATAAATGATTTGATTTGATTTGACAGATTTGTGAACGTAGGACAATATGCCAATGTCATCACAGCCAAAGATCATGGTGTTCCGCATTTACATGAATGCACTATAATAGATAGTCATTTACGAAATAATAATACGAAATAATAATACGAATAAAGAAGTAAATGGTTTAGGCATTGAATATTCGAATGGAAAGAATAGAATAGTTTCTCCATATAGTGACAGAATAAGAATACAATGGTCAGCAGGAAAAGTAGTCTTCCTTTCTCGTGGGTAAAGAAAAATCGATTGAAGGATATTTCCCTCCATTGGAGGAGGCATATGCCCAGCAATGGTGTATATGGGCTAAGAAGTAGTGACGTACATCATATCTACTGTTTTTGCTACGGTCCAAGTCATAAGCGACGCGGCTGGCATCCTCTGGCGTCTCACAAACTAATGCATTGTTGGTGACAAACAGCACAGCGCGATGAATGGCCGCGGGCTCGAAGCGAAGTACATCAAACAGCAACTTCACATTTTTAGGCTCCTTTATATCCCTAAGTGCATCACAACAGATCAACATTTATGATTTTATAAAAGAATATAATGTACCCAACTCAAAATACTCAACAAAATAGTTCAAATTTATAATTACCTTAATCGTTCCCTGAGAGGCTTAGCTTGGATGTAGTCGAGTGGTAAGAATGTTTCTGGTTCCAACATTCTTTCTTTTAACACCTGCATATAACACGTACAATGAAAATATATTCAACATATCAAGATAATATCAGCAAGATCATGCAAGTCAACTGTGAGACCAAAAACACTTCCCTGTGGTACTCCATATAAAAGATATTGAATTTTAAATGCTTTCGCTTTTTTATATTTCATAAATATTGACATTTGCTTGTTTCCTATTAATTTATACAGAAAACTTACAAATATACTTAAATAATACTTAAAAAATATAAATTAGAAGAATTGAACGAGATTACATAACACTGTGTTAGAATTACTCTATCAAATGCCTTGCCTATGAACACTCAGCAATTTTTTAGACTAATCATGTAGTTAATGCCTTATGCAGTTACTGTATATATTTTATTCTCTTTTGTGTATTATTTAATGAAAGCATTTAGTTTACTTTTATCAAAATAAATTTGAAATCTAATATTTATAATAGTATTTACCTGAATACATTTTCTAGCAGTCTTTTCTGTATCCACGACAATCGCCTCCATATATTTACCGAGAACCTTGGTGATAGCCACGTTATACCGCTTGTGAGTCGGCTGACACATATTGATCATACGATCATACTGTAAAAAGAAGTAATGACGTACAGTTCAACTACCCAATATATTAACATTGTGAGGAAAATAATGTAACAAATATCTTAATATTTGTCAAGTAATAATTATTAAAGAATTGTATTGAATTTGACTCTAATATACACAATCAGACACATTTTAGAGTAAAAAATACATTCAATTTATAGTTTACGTTACTAATGTTTTTATACATGATAGTAATTAATAGTTATCGTTTTTTTACCACTCCAGGTATGTCTCTTTTGAAGCTTTCCACAATCTCCTGCTTTTTCCTACGCCGAGCCTCCTCATGCTTATCGACTCTAGCGTCTCCCAGTGCAGCCGCTACATCTTCCAATTGACTCTGTAGCTCCTGCGCTCGGCCTCGACACTCGCCCACATCAGCCTATGATCATCATTATTATTATATTAGCAGCATCGTAATCATCATAAGTCACTATCTATGAAATTAATGGGAAAGCCAACCTGTAGTTCAGCTCTCAGCCGTCGTTGCTCTTCTAGCGCCTGTTCGGAGCTACGGATATGTTCATTCAGTTTATCCACACGCTTTGTTGCTTCATTACGTTCGTGGCCCTAAGAAAAAATAATTATTATAATTTCGAACTCATATCGCACTTTTCCTATTGTTTCACTTGCATTATAACACCTATGTTAATTTTAACATGTTAGTCCAGCCATTGGGAGCATACTCGAGAGGTGGAGACTGTTAGAAGTCAGAACCTGAATGCAACTAAACATAATCACAGATGTCGAAAAATTTAGCTAAAACTAAAGTAAAGGAAAGAGACATATTGCATTCAGCACATGCATTTCTTTAACTATGAAAGAGGATGATGATTATTGTACCTTCTGTCTATGTTTGTTCTCGAATTCGCCCTTTTTCCTGAGTTCATTGTCAAGTCTGTCTTGGTCAGCTTTTTGCTCGCGGTTCACGGAATCCAGTTCCTGAAGGTATCTAGCTGCTTGCCGGGACGCTTCCATCTTAAGTTCTTCGTATTCACGAATCTGTTGATCAGAGAAATTATATAAATATCTTTATATTGAATATATAACTATGAATAGTATATGAAAATTATATAAAGATATTTCTTAACAGCAAAGATTAATTTCAAATTTCTAAATATTGGCATGAGGATTTAATGCATATGCCAAATCACTGTGCAAGGTGTGTGCCAAGGAAACATGTTACAAAGGAAATTAAGCTTTAATAGACATACATATATAGACGCTTATTTACCAAAATGTTAACGACAGACTACGAATTCCTACAAGCCACGCCTTTTACCTCACTCGCCTTATTTATAAGTGATCACGATCTACATGCATGCTCTACGTTATGTATACTCTTCATCTGGCCATCTTTCGCCAGCAGGTCATCACTTTGATCCAAAAAAAATAAAGTATATACAGCACGATCTTGCCTCTCTCACACTTCAAATTCATAACCATTTACAAATTATGTATCTATATCTATAAAACAGGATGTTTATATATATGACATCGCTAAACACCGAAACTATTTGATCGATCATTATGAAGATTGGTATGTATATGTATTTTGTCACAGAGAAGGTTTATATGTCTATCCCCATTAATGTAACTCACCACCAGGCGGCACTGCGATATATAGACTTCTACAAACAAATCAATGGGCTGGGTTTGCTAGTAATTTATAAATCTCTCATTTCTACAGCATTTGTTGTGTTCTGTAAACCAACTAAGGTCAAATATTTGTACAATATAAGATTTCTCAATAGGGCCAAACCAACTTTACAACCAAATAATAAATGGATAAAAAATAATGTCTAAACTCGGAACAACAATTTAGGTAGTAGTACAAAGTATGCAATCTTAACCACTATGCCAGCTATGCAGTCAAATCCTACATATACTACCATAAGTTCTATTAAAGTTGGAGTTAAATCACCTGAGCTTCTTCCAAATGCACATCGGCTCTTCCGGTATGCGTAGTCCCTAGAGTGGTGGTCTCCCATGTGGCCTTCTGTTCTTCCACCTGTTTAAGCTCATCCTCCAACTTCTTGATATCGGCCTGATGTGCCTCGTGCGCTTTACGCGCCTGTTCCAAAGTTTTTAATGCACTTTCCAGCTTCTTCTGTGTGTGCGTCACGCGTTCTTTAGCTTTGATGAATGTTGGACGCTTTTTAGATATTTCTGCTTCCTGTTAATAATAATAAATATGCATTGTTCATAATTCAAAAAATGTGTTCACTGCTTATGCTTTTATTTCTGCTGCCATGAAATTATTTCTTTCTTTTCTTATGGTAGTAATATGGAAAGCCTTTTTTGCATGTCTAAGAAAATAACCCCTTTATTGCAGGAGATTTTACATACATTCATGTAATCAACACAAATCATGCCCAGATTCAGAACAACAATTCATTGATCCCACAAATTAATATCTCGCGTAGGAATCGAACCCACGACACTGGCATGGTAGAGCGGTGTCTTAACTACTACACCATCAGATGCAGAGGCTTGAGCCTAGTATTAGGACACATATGTACTAAGATGATGATGAATTTTTTTTTATATTTTCACTTACCGCTTCTCTGATCTCCTGATCAATCTTAGCTAGTTCCCTTTGTACAGCACCAGATTCCTTCTTTTTCTCTTTCAGTGCATCTTCCGCTTTCTGTCGCTTCTTCTCTATTTTAGACAGTTCAGATTGCTTTTGCTGTAACCCCTCCTCTAGTGATTGGATCTCTTTTTCATTGTGATACAGGTGGAATAGTTGAAGCTCAACTTTATGCTCTTGCTGAATAAATAAATCAAAGTAAATACATGTAGTAATTGCTGTGTGGTGGGGGCTGTGACTACTACCAACCCCCATATTACTTGTTGATGTTGTAAGAGACGACTAAGAACTTTATATTGACCAGGCCAAATCTATCTGATGCCAACTGGTCAACAATACATTACCAAGGAGTAAAATCAGACTAGTAGATGGTCAAAAACTATTGCTGAAACTTTTTCAATATGTACAATGGAAATAGACTACACATTACTTCGACCCCAAGTTAATGGGATAAAAGCAAAATGATGATAATTGATTTATTTACATATAATTATGAATGTTAGAAGAACATATGTCTCATTCTTCTCTGATACCCAAAGGCAAGCAAGATTCTGCTCCCACTCTACACGAAGGAGTTTACCCCCATTTTTTTTGTCACAAAAAAGGTTGCAGATCTGAATTTCAAAACCCTCCTATAAAATATTACCTTTTAAAAATGAAAATTTCCTCACCAGTTCTTCTTTCAATCTAGTATATTTCTCTGCCTCTTCTTTCTCGAACTTGGCCTCTTTCCTCTCAGCGGCGACACCTTTCTTCTTCTGATAGGAGAACTGCGCCTCCTCATCGGCTCGATTGACTTCGCCGCGACACGCTTCGTATTGCTCTTTCAGTACACCAGATCTGATTTATATAACATCACATTATTGTACCTTATATATTGACATCTACATTCACATTGTGGTATGTGAGAACTCAATCAGGAATCGTACCCCCTGCACTGGCACACTAGGTCAGTATCTTCACTATTACACCATCTGCAGTTAAACTTTTTTCATTGCTTTTTTCTCACTTACGAATCCATATCCCTGTTCATCAACAATTTCCCGGTAAAATTTACGTTATACATTTCTAACTTCCGTAACTACTAAGAGTAACATAGAATATACTCTTGCCCGCGAGTATCATAAGAGTTGACTACAGAACATTAGCAGATAAGGGATCGTACGTATAATAAGTAACACATTTTTTACAGTTTTATATGCATATTTGTAAAGTCCCCACGACACAAGGATTTTAAAGACGTGCGGGCACTGTCTTTAAAAAAAATTGTTAACATACACAAAATACATATACATATAAATATTCATTTGTATATCACACAGGTGAAGGTTTATTTGCAAGCGAAAAATGATTACCACATGCGAGGCTTGAACCCACATCTACTAATATAATACATACCCGCTAATTTCTTCAAACAAGGCAGTTCTTTCCTTAGGATTCTTCATAGCGATGCTCTCCACTGCTCCTTGGAACACGAGGAAGTTCTTAGCCTTCACATTGATACCCAGTTTCTCCAATTCACCCAGATAATGAGACACTGACACTGCCTAAGAAAAAAAAAAATCTATTTTATAATGACACCTACCACCTAGTTCACAAGCATATAATTAGCAGACACAATTTACACTCAGACTCGAAACAACAATTGTATGGATCACACAGGATATTGTATTGCGTGGGTAACGATCCCACATCAATGGTACAGTAGATCTGAACCTCTACACACCTGTGCAGTCAATAATATAGTACAAGCACGATAACAAAGACCATTTCTTGTATACTAAAAATAATACTTTTCTTTTTCTTATCTGATAATTACCTACCACAGCTGAGTACAGGTTTCCTCCACATAAAGCTAATGAGTCAATGCCAAGCTGGTCAGATGGATACGCAAAAGGTTTTGAGTTTACATTTTATTAAGGTTCATTTCCATGCTTAGTCGGCTGTTGCGTGGGGGGGGTCGTGCTGTATGAACCGAGCGCGGCAGTTGTAAGCAATCAATAGTTAGTGGCCGCAATGCACGGAAATGAACCTTTGCAGTGCTAGTAGATAACCCACTTATATTCCTGCTTATGATGGCGAGTGGTTAGCAAGACATGCTTATCACCTGACAGACATAATTAGCCGACAAATGCTGATGATGATTTCAATAATAAATGCAAGATAATTATACCTGTCCATCTATTTTGTGTTCTGATGATTGTCCAATAACAGAACGTTGGAACTGTTTTTCTGTCATATCTTCAAGCAAGAAGGTTGCTGTTACTGATGCACTACAAAAAAATAATATGAGAAATATGAGTATAAGAATTTGCTTATGATTGTTTCATCATCATGTAGATGGACTATGCCATGTTGTAATAGGTTAAAAATACAATGTAGTCATGACTTCTCACTGTGAGAGCACCAGGACAATAGTAAGAAACACTCTCCTGGTAAGCTCACAACACCAACTGTAATCCTCAACCAGCATGGAAATTATAACATTATTATACCTTGAGGACTTTTTTAAAGCAACAACCTGCAGTAAGGAAGTAATCCATATATCGCAGTGTACTTTACAGACATGCAATTAACGAATACAAATATATCCATATTTTGAACAACAATTTCTAGATTGCACAAAGTGTTGTCCTATGTGTTACTAGATTAACAGATATAACTAGGTATGTAACCTCCCAATGTGAGGAAGGCCTGTACCTAACAGTGAGATATATATATAGGCTGAAGAAGAAGATAACATCTATTGTGTTATAGTAGTTATAAAAATTAATAAAGATGAGTGTTAAAATAAATAAATAGTAGTAACGCCACTGATGTTTTCAGTTTTCAGTCTACAGTCACAGGCTAAGTCATTCAGAGTCTCACAGAAAATCAAGGTCTAAGCACTGACAATGTGCTATTGCCTTTCATTTGTTGAATGAGTGAGCCGGAAGCTAACTTTTTAGGTGGGTTTGGGTTGGTATGCCTGGCTGTGCCATTGATTTTGAAAAGGTCCATGAGCAGTACCACTTGATTCTTTTCATCTTATGAGATATAAAGATTAGCATGGCATTAGAGGGTCATAGGAGACAGAACTTGATACATAGCCTCATATGCATATTGCAGTAAACACAACTAACTGACATAATTATCATGACCTGAATCCAATTATGTGGGTTTGACACATCGTGTTTGCCTCTAATACGTGAGGTCGACTTTAATAAAATTATTTTAAAGATAATAATTCACAGTATATTGGGTTTTAAACAATATTTCATTAAAAATAATAGTTAATGTATCTAGTATTAATCACCTTCTAGACACTGGCTTGTTAATAGAAGCACCATGTATTAGATCACTCAGGCGTTTCACACGTAAAAGGGAAGTCTTTTCCCCCATTACAAAACTTACAGCATCCATGAAATTGGATTTGCCTGAAAAAAATAAGTAGAAGATCAGCATAATGGATGTATGTTTGTCACAAAACTTATATTTAAGCTATATAATCTATTGTAACTTCACAGGACATTAACTAGAAAGTTAACATTAATCTCACCTGATCCATTTGGGCCTACAACCGCTGTAAACGATTTCAGAGGTCCTATACGATGTCGCCCGCGATAGGACTTGAAGTTTTCCATATCAATATATTTAAGAAACGCCGGCATTTTGGCTGCTGTAAAACAGTTTTATAGCACTAAACAACATTAAACAACTTATTTATTGAAAGTAAAATACATAAAATTATAATAGCGCCAAACATCGACCACACATCAACAAGGCCGCAGCTATAGTACCGGCTTGTCAGATGATGACCACAGACTATTAAATACCTATTTTCGAGTTATTAAGTCAAAATAGCGAATTAAAATTATAAATTGTGCCCAAGTAGTTCGTTCATCACGGATAATGTTGCCATTTTGAACCCAATTAAGGCCAATTAATTTGTTTGACAATTTAGATAGGATAACAAGACGATAGTGAATTTTCTATCGCGATTGTGACTTTTTCTAGATTAAAGATATTGTGTTTTAGAAAATAGGATCATGTTTGTCTCAACAGGAAACCGTAAGTCAGTTTTAATGTAATTCATCCACTTTATAACTATCTATAAAATTTTACATTTATATTACAATAACATAACCTTACATTGATACATCTTCGTCTCATTATCAACCTGTTGTTAAAGAACTGCTATTCCTACGTGGAAGAGGCAATAATTTGTCGTAGCTATTTATATTTAATATAAAATTGTTATTTTAGTAGTGGTCATAATATCAAGTTTTGTAAAACACAAGACGCATTACCAACAATTAATATTGTACACAATTAATAGTGTACACAAATGTGCATGATATCCTCATAGACATACAATATACACTTATTTGCATTTAAATTCATAAATTATCGCTTGCTTGAAATACAGAATTATATTTGTGAGAAAACTTTGAATCACAGGGAAAATTAACATTTAGTTAATAAATACAAATTATAATCAGAAGTATCATTCGTGCATTGCCCTGCTTAGGTAATAAACTGACATTGCTCTATACTTAGTTCAGTCTAAGCCTATGCCCAAAGAGTAAAGTTATTAAACTGTAAAAGAGTGGCAACTCCATGATAAAATATGCATGTATGGAAGGTGCTGCTATCCAGAGTTTACGCGGTGAACTAAAGTTGAAGTGATATATATACATATCTACATGTGTAAGTGTAGTTCTATAGAATTTTCTTTTACTATGAAAGCTACCCTGAAATATAAAAAAACATATCAGCTGATAACGAAGCAATAATAATATCAGCTTAACAATGAAAATGAGATAATTTTCAGAAAGTACATCAATAACCGTAAATAGATTGATGACAATAAGTACCTACGCTAGGAACAAAAAATAACAATTCTCAGTTGTCAAACGTTTGACATACAGGACAAAATGGCAGCAGTTAAGTTTGTACAAACAATCTGTAGGTGGCGCGACGATCAGTAAAAATAAGTAATGTTTTAAGTGTGCCCCCCCAGCCTATGCCTTAACAATTTAAAAGAAAATGTTCTCATGTCTTTGAACAGACTTGAAGAGAAGGAGTGACCACAGACATGACGTCTGATAGAGTTGTATGGAAGGAGAAGACATATTGCGTCGACCCCAAATAAATTGGGATAAGAGCAGGTTGATGATGATGATGATGATGTTCTCATGTCTTTGAATATTGGTGTGTGATGACGGCTATGAATACTACTAACACTTCTATTGCTTGTGGGTGTTGTAAAGGATTATTAAAATCTTTACAGTGACCTGGGCCAATTCTATATGCTGCCCTCTGGTCACTAAATACATTTCTAAGTAGGTTTGACTCAGGCAAGTGTTCATAAAATTATTGTCAAAACTGTTGCAATGTGTATGATAGAAATTGACTATGTATTGTTTCAACCCTAAGTAATTCGGGATAGGAGCATGACCATCATGATTTTGAAGTCTTTGTAGATGCATTCTGCTTCCATTCCTAAGAGAATACACATCAGTAGATTAGTTGAACTATAGTCAGACTATAATCATGTTATAATTGAATGATATTTTTTTCAACAGGATCAAAATGTGACTTGATCTTGGTTCTTACACACTCAGTTGTGGTCTTATTCTTACAGGAGGCGTGCGTCGTAGTTTCGTGACCGTATATACGTCCTTCACCCGCAGTCGGAGACGTGATCGCGATAACCAATGCCAGGGCCAGCCGTGAAAGGCTTACTGAAGAGCGCTGTCTGGCCTTCAGGCTGGCCGTCTTTTGCGCTAAGGATGAGAGAGGAGAGGAGATGCTAGACAGTCTCAAACGTAACCCTTGGGGTCGCCACTATCGCGCGGCGTTCAATAAACCCCCTACCCGGGCCCCTCTTCATTGAAACCTGATGGGACTGGTGGTGGATTATTTGAAAGGTCGCAGTGCCCTCTACGTAGATCGAATAGTTGTATGAACACTCATGTCGTGCAATGTACACCATCAATTATTTTTCTACTGATCATGTCATTTAAGTTGTCCGTCAGTAAATCAAATTATTACTACTAGTAGTGCTATGGTATAGCCACTATTAATTGGTAAAAGATGAAAACATACATATTGAAACAACTGTTTCACAACTATTGACTGCACAGATGGCGCAGTGGTTAAGATACAGACCTAACATGTCGGTACCATGGGTTTGATTTCCACACAGGAAAGATCTATGTGCGATTCACAAATTGTTTTTTTTTAATTTGGTTGTAATTTGTGTCCGTAAATAGTGTAATCCCCACAATATAAAGATTATTTCGTTGGGTGTGGCCGTTCTTGGTTGTGTCTCAAAAAATGTTTACCATTTTCCATGCATTACATTTAATAAATGCCATAATTTTTTTTTAATGAAACAAATATATTGAATATGCCTAATACAAAACCAACCACATGAGGCTTTGACGTGATTGCACCAAAAAACCCCGGCGCTCAGAACTTTGGTATTAATTGCAGAAACACAGGTCATCACCTGAGTTCATATACGCGCCACTGCATCTAAGCCTCCTCCACTATAGGAGCAAAAGTAATCTACTAGACCGCGCTGGTCAGATGGGTGATAAAGTAGTAACGTGTGGATGGTATTGGATTTTATTTTGAGTTCTTTTTTTCTTACATAGATATAGTCCTTAGAACTCTTTTATGACAGCTACAAACAAAATAGGTGAATTGTATTCTTACTTCATCACCTCACAGAAAAACGCACAGGTACTCTACATGCACTCTTTAATATTAATTTTCTTTAAATAATTATATATTAGTATATTCCGTGAATAATACAAACTTCAAATTTTCTACATAGATTCCTCATGAAAAGATGGTATTAGTTAAGATCGATCTTTTGGAAATTTCACCCCTAGCAAGTATAATACGGGATGAATGGTTGTATGTGATTTCGTAATTTTTAACCTCAACTGCACAGATGGTGCAGTGGTCTAAGTAACGACTTTCCATGCTGAGAGACCTAGGTGCGATCCTGCGCAGAACAACTGTTTGTGCGTAAGAATAATTGTTCTGCGTCTGAATGTTATTTGCGTCCGTTAATTGTTTGAGTAATCTCCAGGGACAAGAGTTTATTATTCTTAGTTGGGTGTTATATGAAAAGAATATAATAAGCATGGACTCTTCTACACATGTTCCTGTTTATAAATAAAAGTACTGCGTTTCGGTGTTTGCAATAATTTAATTCTGAAGAGGTTTAAATAGAGGTGAAATATACTATGACAGAAATACGTTTTGAAAGTAAAACATTGAAAATGTTTATGTATTTTTCAAGTTTCAAATTTTTTCATATTGAAAATTAATATTTTTACCACCTTAGTATCCGATGTTTTAGAAGTAGCATAATGTTAACATAACATCCTACTTCTGACACTAAAAGTGTATTAATTTTGCTATACTGATACATAGTCATTATACTCTAAACTTATGGATAAAAAGGAGAAAAATATCTTATGAAGTGTAAACTAATTAACATAATGCATAAAAAAAAACAGGAAATGGTCTGTATGTTACTTACTTGTATTTTACAGCATAAAAGCGACTGCATTCATTAAATAGTTACGTCTGTTTTTAAAATTAATAGGCGGTTATACTATTTAGAGCATTAATATTTTTACAGCTTTTATTTACCAATTGTTTATCAAGTTTTGCGTTCACAATTATCGTCAAATTGTTTGTTTTGCTTGAAGAATGATTAATGCCCTAATCGTCCTAAAACGAGCTTCATTTATAGCTATGCTTACACATTTTTCGAGTTACATAAACAAGGCTTGTAAAATGTGGAATGAGGTGCAAATATTTGAAACGGAATATTGGATTGATATATTCGAAACTTATACGTAAAATATGATGTTTTACATAGTGACTTGGAGGCATTGGTGGACGATCCCAGCGAGTCATATGCGGAACACGAGGTGTTTGAGAACCAGTAAGTACTTCAGTTTGTTGACCACTGCATGCATTTTAATCGGCAGTGCTCACAGTCAACGTGTGGAAGGTTCAGTGTCCCAGGTTGTACCTGGTACTAATAACACAAATAACCACTATTAGATATTGCTACCATTCGCTATAATTGTTTTATACTATTCCAAGTATGTATATAGATAGACTAATGTTCAGTCAAAACAATTTGGCCACAATAAAAACACGGCCATACACCCTTATAAAATATTTCATCATTGATTCTAGCATCTGACATGTACTAACTCTAAAACAAACGGTAAACTGTTTCAGTAGTTATTGTAATAAAAAGAATGGAATTTATGTGGTGATTTTTATATAGCGCCATATAATAAACAATCAGACCTTCTCCATAATGGTAAGGAAATTGACCTACTGTACTACGCTGGTCAGACGTGTTGGAATAGGGGTTTGTTTCGAGTTTTACTTCTCTCGCATAGGTATTATATGCATTATATATAATATTATATATTCCTTAGTCGTCTCTTACCATCACCCACCCAGGTAAGATAGGAGGTGGTGAAATGTATTCTTACTCAGTCACCACACGGAGAATTTATTTCCTCAAATATGGTTTATACAGGTGTTACATTTAAATTTAGGTACATCATATTCTGCACAGTGGGGTTATAATTAATTAATTAAGCGTCACAATGATTTCAATTGATAAATATATCAATAATAAATAATACCATTGACAATGGTTAGTATCCATATTATTCATGTTACCATCCATGTGGTTTTTATAATGTACTAGCTTTTGCACGCGACTTCGTCCACGCAGAAGTCATCTCTGACGGAGGCAAATAGAAAAAGCAATGCAAGGCGTTGAAGTTTTGTCGCTAGGACAATGCACAACAGCGTGAGAATCTGGGATGTGGTCGCAGCCTTCTGCGAATTAGTTGTCTGGCGGAATTAGGCAATAGGGCGGGTGGGAAAGAAAATACTCTACGGTGACACGCTCTACCGTTGGTGCGTTGGGCGGTACAGGTGTGAGTACCTGTAGTGAGGTTTATAGTGTGAGGGCTTCGAATCGAGATGATACTCGAAAGAGTAACCCACCGGATGCGCCATCGCTAACAAACATTCGGTTGCAGTAGTCCGCCCGCACGGTGTAGAGGTACGCGTACGGCGGGTTATGGGGTCCTGCGTCGATTCGGACATTTTGGGCGGCATGTGTCTATATGACATAGCCGGTCACTAAAGAAAAAAAAATATATTGCCTTTAATATCCTATTTACCGTGTGGCGATGGGATAAGAATATAATTATCACCACCCCTTATTTGACCGTTTTGTTTCAACGGCAGAGTTGGTCTCTCCAGCAGAATGTGCTGCAGCCTCTTCCTGAGAAACGTATATGGACGCACTGCTATGTTGCCAAGCGTAGCGATTGCATCTCATCTGTGGGGAAGGATTACGTCGAATAGTGAACGGAATATGTTCTGTTTCTGTTGATTAAAATAGATTAACGTACATGTGTTAGTGTAGTCTCAGATATTACTTCTCTGTGCAAGAATTACCTGACTATTGGCGAAAATGAAGTTTAAAATGATTTCCATTATTTGTATTGTAGGTTGAAAATATCAGAAATATCAAAACAATTTTCATCCTCCCATTCACACCTGCTGACACATTTTCAAAAAATATATTTTTAGTGAGTCTCATCATTCAGCCTTTTGTAATCCACTGCTGTACATAGGCCTCCCTCATATTTCACCATAAAGTGCGGTCTAGTTCTACCCGCATCCAACGATTCCTAGCAACCTTCACCAGGTCGTCGGCCCACCATTGGGCGATCAACACTGCGATGTCCGATACGTGGTCGCCACTCGAGAACCTTTCTTCTCCAATGGTTATCGGTTCGTCGAGCCATGTGGTCTGCCCATTGCCACTACAGTGTGCTAATTTCTATTTTTTTTTTTAAATACACCTCCCTGCACTTAGGAAATAATCCTTGTATCGCGGGGGACTTTACAAACATGCAACTAACGCAGACAAATTACACCCAGACTCAGAACAACACTTTGTGGATCACACAAAGTATTGTCCTACGTGGGAATCGAACCCACGGCACTGGCACGGAAGGTCGGTATCTTAACCACTACGCCATCTGTGCAGTCGTATTCTTAATTCTTCTTACTATGTCGATTACAGCCGTTCTTCTGCGGATTGCCGTATTACGGATTCTCCCTCGCAGAGAAAATCCGAGCACAGTCCGCTCCATAGCATGCTGAGCGACTTTGAGCTTTATTATGAGGTCTACAGTTAAGGACCACATTTCCGTGCCATAAGTCATCCCTGGTAACACACACTGGTCATAGACCTATGTTTCTGTGTTAGTGAGTCTCAAATAAGCATAATGTAAATATTTTGTATGACAATAAATAAATTATTTTTAAGTGTTGTTTTAATTATTTATGCACAATTATGAATGTATGTAGGTAATACAATATAGCGACCTATTAGATAAATCCTGTTAGTAAATCATATATTATAACTGGTATAGTTATAGGTATTCTACAAAATGAGAGTGACGTCGCTTTGTAGTCGAAGCTTGTATATAAATATACCACAACCACCGACAAACCGACCACGTGAGGGTGACGTGTCGGCGCTTTGTAGTCGAAGCGTGTATGTACCCAAAATGATAACTCATCGGACGAGACATCGAAGTCAAGGAATCTGTAACAAGGGCCCGCTCAAATAGCTGTAAGGGATATAGATACGGCATGTGATATTAGGACACACTACCTTTCCGTTGACCCGAATGGTCCCGGAAAGGTGTGATTAAACTGTAGCCTCATCTCAGCTCATAAGTGTCCTACTGCGGCCCTCGAGCCTTCTCCACATGAAAGGGAAATTGTTAATATTGGGTATTACTTAGAGATTTCCTTCGCTAGTGACGTTGTTTATGAAGTTATTTATGTCTTTCGGTCGTCTCTTACAATGATCCGTAGGAATGGAAAAGGTCAAGTGTCATATTGAAGCTATTCTTTCTCCATCATAACACGAAAATAGCTTATGAAAGAAAAAACAGGGATTGCCCACTTTTTGTACAAGTAAGTAGTAGAATATACTTTACCTATATATTTAAGAAACAAAGCGAGCCCCAACACTATCCCACAACCTGAGCATTTATATAGTACTCTTTATTAAAAAATTATCACACCTATATATTTGTGCCATAGTAATTTAACATCATATCTAGATGTGTAATTTATCAAAAAAAAAATTATAACCATTAGAAAAAATATAACATTAGGTATAGCAATTTTTATTCATTGAATAGACGTATTTTACCATTAACGCCATCTGTTAAAATACTAAAGAGTTAACATCGCTGTAGCAGAAATACACTCAATACTAGAAGATATCGTAGTTAATCTGTATAATACTAGATGACACTACACATCAAGTTGTAGAATAACACTTAATATAATTTGATAATTAACTTTACGTTCGTTAAATGTTTGTGTAATCTTTAGGGACAAGAATTTATGTATTACCTATTTATAGTTGGGGTGTTATATTAAAAGAATGTTATAATAGTACATTAATGCCATCTGTTAGACAACTAAAGAGTTAACATCGCTGTAGCCGTACTAAACTCTGTACTGGAAGACCTCATAGTTTATCTTTATAATACTAGATGACCGCTAAATCAATTAACGTATAATTTAATTTTATTAATAAAAAAATATCTAAAATGATTTGTCGTATGAATTATTTACCGAAACCCATATCAATCCGATATTCTATATAAAAAATAATACTTAAAAAAACTGTCTTAAAATTTATTACCCGTTAAAAAAACTACGCGAGCCTTCACAAGGCTCAACATTTTGCTAGTAATAAACCATATTTTACAAAAATAAACAGTATTTCATTTTTAACGTTTCTATTCAGACCATATATAATCTAGATAAACAAAACCCACACTCAGAATAATCATTTATGGATCGCACAAATAACTGTTCTGCGAGGGAATCGAACCCATGATATTCCCTATAGGTAATTATTTTACACATAAAATTATACAATATATGGATGGCGTAGGTATTTTTTTTAAATGTTTTTGGCAAACACATTTAGATCTTAAAATATTAAAAAAATATATTGAAAAAATAAGTGTTAAAATTAAAAAAGAGAAAAGATTTCCCAACTGAGTTATACCTACTTATTTTCAAAACCAATGTCAAAATTTGCCTTCATATTCTAATAGTTTTCAGCCAAAGTAAAATTATATTCTGTTAGCTGAAAATACTGCTATACAATATTTTATGAAAATCGTTTACAAAGATTTTAAATAGATATTAGATACAATTATAGTTTTTACTATTTATTTTGAAGTAGGTAACTAAATAGATATAGACATAGGTAAAAGAGCAGACGGTGTTCCAAAAATACAATATGTCATTACTCCTTCTTTTCCCGTCTGCCTCAAAAGGCAAGGTTGAGGGACATAAGGCAGTTATCATCACTGCAGCAGGTACCTAGTAAACTTGAAACGAAATTATATGCCAACCCGTCTTGAAAGCGTACCAAGTATAAGTAGTCGGCACGTGCCTGCATTAGGTACAATGGAAGAATAAAAGGGAAGTTTTAAATGTGTATTTTACTCCTCAAATTGGAGTATTCTTCCCTCATTATTTTGAGAAAGTGGACCACCTGACCTGTACTATAGGTACCTACAAAAGTACGTTTTGGCTTGTTAAATCATTATACTGGAAACCATGTACCTATTATACGACGCAAGCATTTATACGCACAGCCTAGTTAAGGATACTACGTATCCTATAACTATTATACTGTACACAACCTACATACATAACTATATATATATATAACTATTATATATATACATAACTATTATACACAACCTACAATACACAAAGTATTGTTGTAGGATAAGAAATTATATATTTTAAGAAATTAATTTAAAACATTGAAGTACATATTGTTTTTACTTTATATATTTTTTATATTTGATAGCAATTTTAATCAATTACATCCGTAAAAAGGAATGTTCTCAATATTCCTATCTTCACTTGGGACCATATCTATACAGCACACTAACGCAATTTTGGAAAAACCAGGTCCTAGACCTTTGTTTACTATAGAAAGCAATGGTGTCAAAGCTCATCTTATGTTGGTAGTTCGGTAAAATAGAATAAACAAACCACAACTGTCAGTCAAAATCCATTAACACATAAACAAAAACGACAATACATTCTCACAATTACACACATACTCATGAAATATCAAACAATTTTATTGCCAGTCTACATGCCAAATGATATAAGGCCACTTATACGTTTCATCAAAATATAATATGTGAAATAAAACTAATTTAGGGGTTTTTATGGAATGAATAATATTCAGTTTAACTTATTCAATTATTGCAGTCTTGAATATTATTACAGCATTTTTACTGACGCAAATCGAAAATTGAACTATTCATTCATTGAGCAACTCTTTTTGTGTTAACAGCTCTTCCCACAGATTACAAAAGAATATGACATTGACAGTTACAATTGTAACGTAATTGTATGAAGCTGTAACTGACATTTGTCTATGGTAGTTCGGCAAAATAGCCACTGCGCATCAACAATACAAACCATAGAGTAACTTATAAACGTCAATGTCAGTGGTCGAACCACAGAATAGATATTCATCTTGCGAGGTTTGCTTAAAAAACGATAGAAATAAAGCGTATCTATCATGTTGGCTCCGGTGGCCCGCTCGCACGGCGTGAAGAGGTACTTGTAGGGCGGGTCTATGGGGTCGTGCGCCGCTTTTCCTGTCACCCCGGACGAATTAGCGGGGCATGAACACTCCATAGCCTGCCGCCAAAAAAAAAAATCTATCATATTGTATAGTCCCACAAACTTATCTGACCCGGTGGCAAATTGATGAACTAATGACGCCATTTTGAAATGTCATCAAACGTCAATCGTCTTCCCAATATGATGATATTTTAGTTGTTGGTTGTTTACTCCTTGTTTATTTATTTTTTTGTGGTTTTAAAATGCGAAAAGCGATGCAAAAAATTTTGTCCTGTCTGTCAAACGTTTGACAACTGAGAATTGTTATTTTTTGTTCCTAGCGTAGGTACTTATTGTCATCGATCTATTTTCGGTTATTGATATTTTTCTGAAAATTATCTCAAGTTTCAATGTTAGGCTGATATTATTATTGTTTAATTATCAGCTGATATGTTTTTTTTTTATATTTCAGGGTAGCTTTCATAGTAAAAGAAAATTCTAAGTAATTACACATACACATGTAGATATGTATATATATTACTTCAACCATAGTTCACCGCCTAAACTCTGGGTGGCAGCACTTTCCATACATGCATATTTTATCATCGAGTTGCCACTCTTTTTCAATTTAATAACTTTACTCTTTGTCCCCCATACAAGATGGTTCTCCTTAGTTTTTACCCTCCATAGAAAGAAATTTCTTTTACGCATATATGGTTTTTCAGCATATAAGGCAAAGGACCGTTGCGAATGGCATTCGCATGGGGAGGCCTATGTTCAACAGTGGACGTTTATGGCCTGATGGACGGATGGATAATATATAGTTTTTTGGCGCGAATATGGAAAAGTCATGTCACGCTCTTGTATTATATTAATTTTTTTAGTGTTTTTTAGTTTTATATTAAATTTGGTTGGTAGTGGTTTACGTGTATTTTCGTGACTACCCAAAATTCCCAATGGAACTATTAATTTGGTCATCAGCGCTCAACTAATGGTAATGACTTGACTTATTGACCGAAAGTGATCAAGGGCTAATTAATTACAATATGGGTTGCTTTCCATTTAGTTAACACAGAGGGACTCTGCGGTACATTGTGAAACACTGCCAGACAACTTTTACACAGTGTTTGGCAGTGTTTCACAGTGTACCGCAGAGTGCCTCTGTGTTGTAAATGGAAAGCAACCATGATTTTTTTTTTTTTTTTTTTGTGTGTCTTAGTTGTTAGCCTCAGATGGCTATGACAACTTTACCCGGACTGTGGGTGAGCGCTGAGAGCTCTCAACCCGATAGCAACCATGAAGAAGTGATAAATAATATATGAAGAATACGTTAGACAAGGCAGTAAGGCCGACTGACTATAGCCTGCCCATAAGAGTGAAAAATAAAAAAAATAAAAATTACGCATTTGTTGACGATTTGACAGTTTGTTTCATCTATTATTCTATTTTATAGGTATCGTTGTATTTCCTAGTGATATTTCAATACTGATTTATTGAAGAATTTTGTGCTACTATATTTAAATTCTTCAAACAATGTTTTCATCAATATTCGGCAAAAGAAGGTCTTCACCAGTGGAAGATGAAGACGGAACTCCACCGATTCCGGGTGCTACACCAAAACCTGATGAAGGCTTTGTAATGGTTGATCCGAATTCACCGAGGAATAATTTGTATCCAAGTGT
Source organism: Lymantria monacha (assembly GCA_905163515.2). NCBI lineage: Eukaryota > Metazoa > Arthropoda > Insecta > Lepidoptera > Erebidae > Lymantria > Lymantria monacha. The sequence goes on from LR991093.1 coordinate 32,219,388, forward strand.
GAGTGGACCTTCATTTCCTTACCCTCAAAGACCGGCACCGCCAGCACCGATAGCAAAAAGATCGTTATTTGATCCTACATTTCATTATTTACAAGGAGTTCCATTTACAATGTCGAAAACACTTCTAATGGCTTCAGGTAAAGACTCAATCGCTACAGAAACAGCAGACCTTCTAGCCTTCCTCACCAACAAAGCCAATATTAGCAGTTGTGATTATGATTTTTCAGTAGAAAAAAGTGTTTTGAAAGAATATTGAGTTGACTTTTTTTAATCATGTGTCCAATAAATTGTGATTAAAAGTTAAAAACAAAGAGTTGTCCTTGATATAATTGAATCAATGTTCAAAAAGAGTAAGCTGTAAGTAGTATCCACAATATTATGTGCTAATCACAAGTTACAAAATTCTCAAAGAAAGGATTAACACGTGCACTGCGGCCAAACACAAATGTCGCGTTCCTGCAGACAACGCGTGATGCGTCAAATCACCATTGTCGTGTTTTCATTGCATCGCGCGGCAAATCAAACACCGTGCGTACTTATTTTACGCTAAACTAGTGCGGCGCGCAGGGTGTGCTTACGTAACTTAATATTTTTTAGTTAAGTATTTTATTGCTATTAATTTATTATTAATACATGTCATTTAATTCGTAATGATAGTTAAATAAAGACTATCTACCGATCTTAAGTTTAAATAAGATACGGCTTACCTTATTTAAATAGAAATTGATGTTATTGTAACGAAATATACAATTATATTATTTCTAAAAAATATTTGCAATAATCGTTTGTGTTTAATTTTTTAAGATAATTAGTAGGTACATCTAAAAAGGTGTAACTAAAAAATGCGGTGTGCTTTATAGTGTTTTTATTGTAGAATCTTATTGTATATATTGAAAAATGTTCCATGTTTCATATGGTCAATTGTTACAAAAAAATATTATGGCTGCAGCTGTTACACAAAACGCCGGAGTCGCCGGTATCTTTCTATGACGGTACCACAATTAAAACAAAGGACTATGAATTTCCAGATGCGAGTATTATGCATTTTTGTTTTCAAACAAAGGCTTTTCTATAATAATAGGTATTTCTGTTTACTCAAAAACCGCCGCGCGGCCGCGCACTATTGTCGTGTAGCGATCCGCCCGCTATGATATTCGTAGGTGATATTTGGCCGCAGTAAACGTGTTAAAAGAAGTTATTTGTCTCCATAGTTGCCATCAATCACAGCCTAGTTTCATCTTTAGTACCATATAACTGTGTGGTCTGAAATTCATAGGTGTTGTGATATATCTAATAATGAGACACAATGGTGTAAAATAGCCATATTGTAAAGGATCTTGTCACTAATACTAGGCTAACAGGGCTACTAGATAATAAAATGTATGACTTGCACAATAATTCTAAATTGGGTAATTTCTTGTTATTCAATAAGATCATTGTTAGGTTTTCAAATTACATAAAAGCCTAATTGTAATATCTTATGATTATATATATGCAAAAACTAAGCCTTGTGAAGGCCTAAAATATTGTTTGATAATTGAAACAACTATTCACTATATAGGAAACAATGTATTATAGAATATTTTATTCCCATAAAATTATTTATTATTGTAAATGTTCAGACTGTATAATATAAAGGTTTTGAGAAAATATGACAATTCTAAATAGGCATATATAAGAGAAGCTTTAAATTATGTGGTTGTTAATGTTTTTATTAACTTTCAATGCATCAATATTTTGTTTTTTTTTTTGTCACAACATACACAATGTTTGACAATGTCTAAATCTCACAGTAAACTATTTGTAATGAATCTTAAGACTTATAGAGCTAATTAGCTTATATAAGATATTGTCTGTTCAGTTATTGCACTGGTTTATTAAAACTTGTTACTTTATTGAAACAATAAAATAGGCAATCAACTTGATGCTACTGCAATATCAGCTTTTTATTTTTCTCTTTTTGTGGACTGGAAATCTTTACAAATTTATCTATTTGTTGCTTCTCTTTATATTGCCCTGATACCTATAAACATAAAACAGATTGTCATCAAGGGCAAGGGATTGGGGTGACAAGACATTGGCTAAAAAATGTCATCATTTATTTTATTCATATCATCACAGCCCATAAATGTCCCACTGTTGGGCTCGAGCCTCCTCCGTAATGGGAGGGAAATTAATCTACTATACCACACTGGTCAGACATGTTGGTATAGGGTTTTGTTTCGTGTTTTCCTTCTCTCGCATAGATGTTATATGCCCACGAGTAAGATATGGGGTGGTGAATAATATTCTTACTCCATCACTACACGGAAATTTTATTATTATTGAATAAAAATAAGTTTTTCATTATGTTCATTTAATAAGTCTAATACTGTAAAATGTTAAAATATTATATACACAATAAATTATGTAAATGTTTTTGAATTATTTTAATTAGAGCTAAATAAATATAAAACAAACAACAATATATAGTTATAAATTAAATATTATTTTAAAATTGTATTTACAAGAGATGTAACTCCCAAACTTTACCAAAATAATTTAACTGCTTAAATTTCTATTCCCAGTAGTAGGTATGAACTCTAAACCGGCAACAGGTGGTTCTATAAAATAATGAAAAAAAAGTACTTTTTTTCTATATATTATACACGATTATATAATCGTTATATCGTGAGGAGAGAATTCGATTTCGCCAGATGTATGCAGTATGTTAGCACTGATATGAACACTGTGTATGTACATGTGTTTATATTATTTAACTTTTATAAGAAGAAAAACTCAAAATAAAATGATGTGGAAATCACACCATATGCAACTTGTGCGTAAGATTAGGGCATGTTTACAACCCAACCTAATTTACATGCTTTGAAAATCAAGTCAAAGGCTATTAAAGCTCATTTAAATGCCAATATTGTGTGCTGACATTGTAGGTTATTAGTTTAAGAAATCAGTGCTCTAATAACTTGACAATAAAAACAGACATGACCTTATGTATATTGAATACTAGCTGACCCGTGCCCACTTCGTTGGGCATAATGTTAATAATCCTTTTTTAGTACAGAGTGTTATGTTTTAATTTCTAACTGCCAAAATGAGGGTTATACGTAGGTATAGTTTGTATTTGCATGCTAATACAAAATTCGAAAGTAACTCTGTCCGAAAGAAAAAACATTTTTTGCGAGATTTGCGATAAACGAATTCCATGAGGACCAAGTCGCGGGCAAAGTTAGTTTGGTTATGGTAATTTTAATTGTTCAAAATTTTTCTGTAAACTATATTAGATGTAATGTTATCATTGGTAGCAAAATATATTGTCTATCAGGAGTTCCGACCCGAGATAAGCCAACATATAACTGCCCATGGGAAAAACACGGCTTTCTCAGGTCAATGCCCACCAGAGAGAATGTTTGACCTTGGGACATGTTAATAGATCTATGACTCATGGTACATTCGTCCCATATAATTAAAGATGTTTCTTGTAAAAGTTTCCCGAGTGGCCCATTTTTACGTATGGAACAAACTGACTGTTGCTCTAGTGAGACTGTCAGAGGTAGCTTAAAGGTGGAGTGTGCTGTTTTCCCATCATTTAACAGAGTAGCGGAAATCCCCAAAGAGGCAACGGCTAGTCCATTTCTCCCGGATTGTCTTACTTTTGCCAATACCAAATTTGCAAGAAACGTTTTGCCAGTGCCTCCCGGGGCGTCAAGAAAGAAAATTAAACCTCTGTTATTTAGCACACTGTCAATTATTGCATCAAAAGCTTGTCTCTGGTCTCTGACTGATTTCGGTATATTTTCATTAATAAAAACTGACAACTCATTGGTATCGTATGAACGTATCAGTATTATGTCCGATGCATTGTTATGTGGCCGAATTGGAGAAGGTAAACCAAAATCATTTAAGGTTTTCTCATTTAGTTCTAAAAGTCTATTTTCTATTTGTAATAGACCTTCCTTGTACATGTCATCATTATAGGGTAAAGTGAAATCCTGATTCTGCTGTCGTATTCTATGTCTTATATCGTCACATAAATCGTCTTTGAAGTTTTCCCACAAACTGAGTGGTTCAGATGGGTAACAAAATAACAATATCACCACAAACAACTCCCTCAACTTCCAGGGACATTGAGAAATGGAGGCTTCTCGTAGAGTGTTTTCCCACTGGTTATCGTCTTCTAACAAACCTCTCTCACGGCAAGCAGCTTGGTATGTTTCTTTGACAACTCCGTTCACTTCCGCCCTCTTCTCCCGAAGCGAGCACGAACGCGAACCGAATTAAAACCGAAGCCATCGCACGCCGTCCGCTGCTTTGGCCTTCACACTTAAGACGATGAGTTTACTTATTTTCATAAAGATTCATAATTTTTGATAATATGACCTAACGATTTAAATTATTTTATTAATATTAAAAATTAAATTATCTATGCTAATATTAAAAAAACTACTTTTTGTAACTTAAATATAAAAGTTAGACATATGCTGTTGTTGACTTTTCTGTAGGCATTTTCAAGCTCCACGTCTTTTCTCTAGAACTCAAAAATATATCTTTTATAATTAAGGCAGCGTTCGTAAGAAACGCTTTCATTCGACCATTTTTTCTCCGATTCACTTTGCAAAACGGACTACCACGTAAAAGCCTTTTAAGTTTTCGGCTTTTTATATAACCTATGACACTCAGCAATAATGGGGCTTTCTATTGGTGAAAGAATTTTTAAAATCGGTTCAGTAGATCCCGAGATTACCCCTTACAATTTAACAAATATACAAACACACAAACTTTACTTCTTTATAATATTAGTATAGATAAGTTAAGGAATTATATAATGGCAGACAAGCCAATTATAAATGAAACAATGAGAAGGAACGGTATCCAGGTCTTGAGAAATGCACCAAAACTGAAATAAAAATATATAAATTAAAAAACATTTGATAAATATACCAATTAAGATTTTAATAGCTATTATGACAGTCCATCAGCCTACATATCAACTGTCGGATGCATGTCTACGTAAGCAAAGATAATACCATAATTGTCACACTTGCCAGATGGTTTGACCAACACAGCTCAAATCATTATTTATATATAAGCCCATAAAGGCACATCGTCTGTTTACCATTTTGTTGAAAATTAGTATATCGCCTTTGTTTCAATAATGTGTTATCTTGAAAAATTAAATTTTAGAGAGAAGTTTCAAGTTTCAAAAAATAATTGATTTTTGAAGCAGAGGCGATATTTTAGTGTAAAGTTTTCCTGGAGTGATGCTATGCATTCGCCTAGTGATTCCTGGGCAGTTTTTACAATTCTCAGACGAAAATAATAATTAACGAGACTGGATTCTTAACCTGTCATTATGTGAGAAAAGTATTATAAACCAACATTTAATATTACAAACACTATTGGATTATTCAAACTATTATCATGGATGGGCCCAACTAGGCCCATGACACAAGAAATACGTCCAAAAATAATGAGCACCCTGCAGTGATGAAAAGTCCTTGTTGCAGGGTACTTTACAAATATATGATTAATGGATATAAATGACACCTATATTTGGAATAACTTATAGATTGTCTAAAATATTGTACTGTGCGGGCATCAAACTCACGACTATCAACATTGGTATCTTTATCACTATACCATTTGTGCAGTCAAATAGGCTTCACAACTGGATTTACTACTAATAAATATTAAAGTTGTAATTATTTAGTTAATATTTAAAAATGTTAATACAATACTATCAATTGCTATGGAAGGAATAAGTGACAACTGCTGTTCATAGACCTCAGCAATCCAAATGCATAGTAGTACTAGTACCTGCCTACCAGTGTTTAACAAGGAATAAGTGATAATAACAGCGAGGGGATGAGGATAATTAATAAAATTATTCATTAATGACATAGCAATTAACTTATAATTGCAATTGGTTTACCTTCTACATTTAAGATAAAAACAATTGAAAATAAATCTTTTTCATAAAATTAGTTCTCACCTGACATATCTAGAGTATGGTAGCATGCAGAATGCCAGTTTAACCATATTCCAGTTTTTGTGACCTCCATAGTTCATGATGTTGAGAGCAGTAGCCACATGGGAGTGGCAATTGTCATAGAATAAAATATGCTGAAAATTAAATAAAATATAATTACACACATACATACCATCACGCCATGTCCCTTGCAGGGTAGGCAGAGAGAACAGAGTGGCAGAGAACTCTATCCTTGCATACTTCACTTGCTTCCTCAACATTCATAATTCTCTTCATACACGCTCGCCGGTTTCAGAGACTCTTGACTCCACCTTCCTTCAGTACATGACCGATCTGGTCTAGGTAGATTAGTCTCATTCTCCCCCGGTACCTACATCCTTTCACTTTCGTATTGTATATCTTATAATAAGTATCAGCACATAAAAAAGTTTTAGTTAGCTAGTTTTTAAATTATCATGAATATAAAATACAAAAGATAAAGCAAAGTAAATATTAGTTGTTAATATATTGCCTTAAGTACTTATCTACGTATAAATAAATATGCAGGTATTTTTATTAAAAAGTAATTTTACCACCAACGATCTTACTTGTGGTTGATCATAAGAGACAACTAAGAGATATAAAACGCATACAACATCTATGCTGGAAAAGGAAAACTCAAAACAAAAATTTTATACCAACACGCCTGACCAGCATGGTATAGTAGGTCAATTTCCTCCCATTATGGAGGAGCCCTATACTGGACATATATGAGCTGAGATGATGATAAATATAGTGATTCATTCATGTGGTTATGGAGTAAGAGTACAACTTTTCACCCCCTCCCTCATCTTGCCCATTGGTGCCCATATAACTATGCAAGTGAAAGAAAACTTGCGGATAAAACTCTATATTAACTAGCCTGAACAGCATAATATCGTAAGTCAATTTCCCTCCTAAATGGAGAAGGCCTGAGCCTGACTGTGTGATGTATATGACCTGAGATTATGATGCTATAAAATAAAAAAATTACCATTCTTTTTTTATATATTTCTGAAGCTTCCGTAACTGCTGCATCCCACCCGGCTTGACCATTATTAGCTTTGTAAGGTGATAACTGCCAGTATTTAGTAGGATTACCAAATGCCATCAGATCTTCAGATACAAAATATGGACCAGCAAAATCTCTTATTATGCCTGATGTCATACAAATACCCATGTGCCCAAGGAAAGGAAAAATCCATCTGGAATATAAATTTCACATTGACAATAGTTATTGTTATTAACAAAAATTGTAAGCTAATTATCAGTTAAATGGGTTCACCTGAAAATAAGGTGGGCCAAACAGAAAATAGGGTGGAGATTCACATAGACATCAAATTGTAAAAAACTATTAAGCATTGTAAATATCATTTGAAATTAGTTTCACAAATACAAATCCTAAAAGTGATTCAGTTCTGAATATGAAGTCCTAACAATGCAGGACTTATGTTTGACTTTTCCTGTTATCACCCTGAAGGGTGGCAGAGCTCTATTCTAGCAATATTATATAGTAGAAGATATTTAAAGAGTATAAATGGTGAAGATGGACATTTAGGTGGCATTCATAAAAATTACTTATGAACTGTTTAAATATATTTATGATGGAGTATTTTTATTATAAAAATACAATTTTTAAAAACAGCGAAATACATACATACGAAATATTACTAATAAAATAAGTGTATAAAATTCTTTATATACTTAGCTATATCAAATCTCTTCTTTTCTTCGAGTTTTATATAAGTTACGACTTACGTTAGAACTGGGATTGGAGTCCAAACAATACAACACGGGTATCTGCAACGTTCATGGTCTATAGGATCCATGAGGACAATATCATCAGGATGAGTTTCTTTGAAATCAACTATAGAAACACTGTTTCCTGGACTTAACTGACTAGGCATACTCGTTGAAACTATTTCTACTAGATTAAGTTTTCCATATCCTTACAAGGTTTTGGTTATAGTTAGAGTAAACAAATATGGGAGCAAAGAGCAAAATATGCAAAATTGCAAATCCAAATAGCAATACTTATATTTCACTATTTTTTTTTTGTGTTTTTATGACCTGGTAACAAGGATCTTTAGGTCAAATATATTTCACTATAATCACTTGTATAGCAAGTAGGAATGTGCGATATTTATCGATATCCTTGAAATATCGAAATCAGCCTCAGAAATATCGATATATTATAACTTTAAAATATCGACATATCGATATTTTAACTTGATATCTCGTTACTCTTAGTCAGTAAACCTTGATCACTAATTCATTAATTTACTAAAAGTCAGCTCAGTTTGAATAAATATTATGTTATTAAACTTAGATACAAGAACCACGCCTTATGACAAGTATGTGCTGAAGCAAAAAAATTTTTACTCAGTTTTTAAGTTTGCATAAAAGATTTGATAGAATCATTATTTCTTCCAATATTTTTCGCACAAATTTACAGTCAAGCATGGTTTCCGATCGATATTATAAAATGCGATATTTTGGGGCTGATAATATCGAAAATATTGATATTGAACAATCGATATCACTATCGATTTCACTGGCATCCCTATAGCAAAGTGATTCGGGTTCCATTTGTGTGGGCAAAGAGCTCAATGCCCATACAGCCAAGTCTTAAATGACTATTATGCTAGGGCCGCACCTGCGTGTATCGTCACGAAGTTTCGTGCAATGAGACGATACACGTGACGATAGCCAATAAGGACCGGTCACATCTGCATGTGACCGGTCCTTATTGGCTATCGTCGCGAATATTCGGGCTTCGTGTGCGTTGTCGCTTGGCTGGCGATAAGTCAAAGGGTTGTAGCGCGCCAATATATCGCGCTCTGTGGTCAGACAAGCGTTTTTCATTACGCCGGAAATTTGAGATGTATTTAGACGCGTTCGAGGATCTTCAGTTAATCAATAAACATAGAGTGTTTCATAATAGAAAATTTCGATCAATCAATCAATCTATCTACCCGCAACCGGTGACCCGTTAAAAATATAGTATTACTTCATCTTACCTTCACGTGGCAATCGTAAAACTTGGCTAAGGATTCACAAGGAGAACGGTAGTAGTAACAGTAGCTTCTCTGAAGAAATGTACAAATACAATACAAACTAGGGTTATCAACCAAGCTATTAAATGTTACACATATACAGCATTATTACCCTTGTAATCTTTATATGGTAAGACCTATAAGTAGTACTTATACAATGAAATATAGATGAACGTATAGCAAGGTAGCTGAATCATGGCTTTAACTGGAGAACAAATACAGAATGTGAAAGGATGACGGGTCGCCTGCCTGATGTGAACCCTCCTTAGGAATGTAATTGTTGACCAAACGGCATCAGGTGAAAGGATGATATGAAACTCTTAGTCATCTTTTACAAATCCCACGGGCAAATTAGGCCTTGTTAGTATTCGTAGCCACTACCACATCTTATATTTTACATTGAAAGAGAAAATACTTTTATAGTGAAATGCACACGCATAGTTTTTTTTTTATTAAGTCTTGCCCGTTCAGAGACCACATTGAAGATCATTGACCCAAGCACCCAACTGTTACTTTCCGCTATTGGATAAAGGAAAAATTAAAGCAGCAAGAACTCGTTGATACACAAAAGTTATTGTTGAGACTCATTAACAAAAAAATACTTAATATAACAGAAATAAAAAAGCTTTTTTATAAATTGTGAAGAAATGTTCATGACTTGGTTCTATGATGTACATTTCTGTTGCCTAGCCGAACGAAGTAATCGAACAAAAAAGTCGAATTAGATACTGTCAGATAATACAAGAGGCTCGACGTCAAAATCTGGTCAAAACATAGATTTCTGACTATTTTGAAGTGTTATTATTGTGAATTTTACGATGAAAGCGACATTAATAACATTATGGTGTAGTTATTGGTGTTCATTGTGATGAATAATATGATTTATAATATTTTATAAAACGTAATGCTAAAAGCTGAACTATTTTGTGGACTTATATTATATAGATGCAATTGCATGCTTGGAACCCTATCTGGCCTGGGCAAGGTAGAAATTACTTATATTTTAAATTACACCTTTAGCAGGTCAATTGTCGTATATGAAAGGTATCAATCCTTGTACAGAAACGTACTTTTAGCACACAAGATTTATTGTAGCAGGTTTGTCATTTAACGTGTTAAATATGTAGAAATGGAATTTGTTATATTTTCAATATTGTTTTATTAGTTGTATTAGTCTTTCTATTGAATGTACAAAATGCTATATAATTTTAAATATGATACAATATATAACAAATGGTATTTGTTGACAAACATATACAGTTGACTATATGAATTGATAACATTCATGGTTTATCTATTATAAAGAACATTAGGATATTTTCTTAAATACTAGGCATATATCATAGTCACCAAAATATTTTCTGCTTTTTGTATTTTTTTTTATTGATTTAGTGGCAAACAAGGAAGCAGCACACCTGATTTTGTCACTGCTGCCCATAGACCTTTGCAATACTAAGGGTATAGCCAGGCTGCTGTCTACCTATACCTCCGGCTCTGTGCAATAGCACATTGCCATTACTCAGACGTCGATCTTCTGTGAGAGTGCAGTACTTCTCCGGGTGGTCCGGCCTGTGGCTGTAGACAGAGAACTGTTAACAGTGTGGGCCTATCACTAATACGTGATTGTATGTTCATTAAGCAACCACTGGTGGGCAGCGGCCCGGCTGTGCCCCTGGTATTGCAAAGGCCCATGAGCGATAGTGTCACTTCTCACCAAGTACTGCTTGCACATTTGCCACCATCAGTAATGAAATAAAAAAAATAAAAAAAAATACAAGTAATTCACATATACCTCATCTGAAATGTGTTAGCATAATCGACTGCACAGATGATGTAATGGTTATGATACCGATCTTTCGTGCCAGTGCATTCGGTTCGATTCCCATGCAGGACAAGACTTTGTGCGATCCACAAAGTGTGATTCTGAGTCTGGGTGTAATTTGTCTGCATTAATTGTATGCTTGTAAAATCTCCCGGAATGCAAGGATTATTTCCTTGGTGCAACGCACATTTTCCTTTAGGGAGGTAAAAAAAAATCTTGTACCTCCATTTATAGATGTAAATATGGTCTTGCTTAGGTGGTGTGAAATAAATAATTAATTGAGTTAACATTAAGCATTGCAAGCAGTATCACAAAGTTTAAATATTTTCTGTAAGTCCATCCTTGTTCCTCATTGGTTGGCTAGAGGGATTGCAGTCTATTTCTCAGAATATTTCTAGATTCCATAAGCTAATGGCTATAACTATTTCTTAAAGCTATGTATAACCATAATTGACTCATGAATTCTGGTATACCTATAGTATTCTATTTTATATATTTTATGCAATTTACGTCCCAAGTTAAGTCAACATAAAATATTAAATCTTAAAAATAAAAAAAAATCGAATTCTCTTTTGTATTAATTTTGGATTTGATCCCTAGCGTAATAGTCTGATTACTTTAAATTTCAATTAGAAAATTACTAAAAATAATAAAGATATTTTCTGTGTGGTGACTGAGTAAGAATATAATTCATCACCTGTGGTTGACCGTAAGAGAAGATTAAGGAATATAAAATGCATATAACATCTACGCATGAGAAAGAAAACTCGAGACAAAACCCAACACCAACTTGCCTGGTTAGCATGGTATAGTAGGTCAATTTCTCTCCCATTGTAGATGAGGCTCGAGTTCAATGGTGGGACATATATGAGCTGTGATGATGATGATGATGAATAAAGATGAATGTAATCTAAGTTGTTTTAGTATCAGATATGTAGATAAGAGTTATTTTTTTAATTATATAAATATTCAAGCATGTAATGGTCCTATTTTAATTTCTGTCTCGAATCTCATTATGATTTTTAATTAAGACATTGTCATGATGGCCAAAAGTAAAATAGAAAACAAATATAGCTGTTGTCATTTGTATTCTTTAGGCGACTTAACTCCTCCTAAATAGCTGGACTGATTTTGATGAAAACTTTTGTGTGTGTTCAGGTGTATTCAAGAATGGTTTAGACTGACAGTTGAACCCACACCATCTGGTGTTGCATTTAATTTAAAGAATTTTTATTTTTATTTTTTTAATTCAAAAAGAGATACACTTTTTCATTAGTTAGTAAAATATACACAGTAGAAACTTGATTATCCGGCGCTCAGTTATAAGGATTCGCAATTATCCAGCCTACCAATCGCGATCTTACATAATTATACAAATTAAATCAATGCAAGCGAACCTGTCAGAATTGGCATTACCCGCCCGTGCTTCGCGTGATCTATGCTCCACGCTTTACTCCACTGTATCCTAGAGAGGGTGATATGGTGAGTTTGCTGCAACTTAAATGAATTCGTGATGTACCAGTAATGAAGAGACAAGATGGCCTACGTCAAATGGCAATTACCAAATATTTTACCGCAAATTAAACTACATAACTATTAAAAACAAATTAAACTAGGTATATTGCGTACATATGTACATACTGGATCTCATAATTATTTTAATTTGAGAAAATATGTATGTAAGTACATACTTAAATAGCTGCCACATATTGTACGTTGGAAACTGTATCTCTCAAATTCTTTATAAAATATTGATTTTCGTTAAGTATATTTTGATAAGTATACTTATATTTTTTTAAAACCTAAAAGTAGCATAAAATTATGTAATATGTACAATAATAGACTTGCGGGTAATAGAATATTCGACATAAAAATTAATAACAAAATTAAAAATATAGTTAATTTTACATTCAAAATAATAAGGGACCTTAGTGAAGACAACATAAACAAGTTCATGGAATGCATTTCAAGCCTTTCATTCTCAGAAATATATAAGCATGAGTCGACAAATAGTGCTTTCAATAGCTTCCACGATACCATTATCTTATTTAACAACTTATGTTTTCCAATGAAAAATATTAAAATCACTCACAAAAATATTAAAAATAGATGCTTAACTAAAAATATTAAAAAATGTTGCATTAAAAAACGAATGTTATATTTACAGTATCATCTTCATAAACACAATAAAAATAGAAATAAAATAAAATATGATAAATATTCAAAAATATTAAAACAGTGTATAAATAAAGCACAACAAATAAACAGTCTAAATTACTTAAAAAAATCGAAAAACGCTAGTAAGGCAGCATGGAATATCATTAAAAATAACAAAAATGATTCTGCAAATAACATTGAAATAGACTGCATAGAGTATAATAAAAAAAATTACAAGAATCCCTTGAAAATTTGTGAACTTTTTAATGAACTCTACACCTCATCGTATACACCTGAATACCAGTCTAGTTATCGACGAAAACCTACTTTTATTTCTCAACATTCTAAAACAATATATCTCACACCAATACATACAAAAGATACTTTCAAAGCAATAAATTCACTCAAGAATACTTATTCCACTGGTTATGATGATCTGAGTACTAAGGTACTAAAGAGATGTGCAGCTGTATTATCAGCCCCATTAACACATGTAATAAATTTATCCTTCTCTGAAGGCACGTTTCCTGAACGCCTGAAAGTATCTCTAGTGAAGCCTCTATTTAAAAAAGGTTTGGAGGACACATTTGAACAATTGTCGCCCAATCACGTTGATACCAATACTTGCGAAAGTCTTCGAACGAATTATGTATAATAAAATGGAGGATTTTTTAACATCATTTAATATTCTTAGAAAAGAGCAATTTGGTTTTAGAAAGGGAAGTTCCACAACTTTGGCATGTTTCTCACTGATGAAGCATATCACTGAAACTCTTAACAATAGGTCAATGGTGGCATGTCTTTTCCTAGATATGACCAGAGCGTTTGACTTCGTATGTCACAAAACCTTACTGTCGAAATTATTCGACTATGGTATACGTGGTAAGGCTCATGAATGGATAGATAGTTATCTTAGCAATCGCCTGCAGTGTGTTGAAATAACTAAAACGTATAGGACTAACCAGATATCTTATAGATCTGCATACAAAACTAATAGTCGTGGTACCCCCCAAGGTAGTTTATTGGCCCCTTTATTGTTCTTGTTGTACATTAATGACCTGCCAGGCGCCATAAACAAAGATACAATACTCTTCGCCGACGATACAACAATAATAATAAAAAAATCTAGTAAAACGGCACTTGAAACAGACATGACACTAGCTCTTGAAAATACTGTCAACTGGTTAGAATACAATAAATTAAAAGTAAATATGACGAAAACAAATGTAATACAATTTCAGACCTACAAAGCAGATATTACTCCACTTAATATTGAATTCAATGGTACACATATCAACTGTGTTAGCGATTGTACATTTTTAGGTATTACCCTAGATAAATACTGTAGCTGGAAACAACATATAGAAAAAATACTTACCAAAATAGATCGCTTTGTATATGTTATAAAAAAAATTAGACAAACAGTTAATGTAAGCGTTGCTTTAACTGCATACCATGCTTACGTCGCATCTGTGTTTAGATATGGCATAGTTATCTGGGGTAATTCAGTGATTGCTAATAGAGTACTAAGAGCACAAAAAAAGTGTATTCGAGCAATATGTGGCATTAGCTTTCTAGATACTTGTAAGCCACACTTTGTCAAGCTCAAAATCCTGACCGTTCCATGCCTGTATATCTACGAAGCATGCATATTTGTTAAAAAATATCCGGACATTTTCAACAAATTTGATAATACATCTAGGCATAAAGCGAAATTAAAATTGCCAGCAATTAAATTAGAATTATTTAATAGAATCTCGTATTGCATGTCAATTAAAATATTTAATCACCTACCACAAAATATAAGATTATTGCCTTTGCACAGATTTAAAAATGTACTACACAATATATTAATAAATAAAAATTATTACAGTTGCATAGAATATTTAGATGACAGAATTGAATGTAGATTGACTGAAATATGAATTGACATTTACAATACAATATAATTATTATACTAACCGCACTGACATGAATAATATGGATACTAACCGATGTCAATTTTATTATTTATTATTAATATTACTAACAATTAAAATCATTGTGACATTTAATGGACTCAAAATAGTGTTATTAATTGAATATAATATTATTGTGACATTTAATTAATTGAATATGATATTGTTAACAATTGAAATAATTGTGACGCTTAATTCAATGATTATATATACCTATTTGCACGCCCTGCTGGGCAGAATATGATGTACCTAAATCTAAATGTAACACCTGTTTATACCATATTTGAGCAAATAAAATAAATTGAAATTGAATTGAATTGAAATATTCTAATATACGGATTTTCGATTATCCGAATTCCTAACGGCAACAATTAGGCCGGTTAATCGAGTTTCTACTGCTGTTAGGTATTTATAATAAAACTATTTTTACGGATTACTGAATTTTAGCAATTATTAAATATGCTTATTTATGAAAACCTCGATATGAGTACCGCAGTGCGGGTTAGGGCGTCCCCCGGAGTTGACGCGTACCGACCCGCCCCCGTCGGTACGAACATTGGCAGATGCGGCGATGGGGGCCGCCATCCATCACGCCTTGCCCAGTCAGGCAAGTCGAGGAGAGCAGAGTGCCGGGTGGGCACGTGGAATGTAAGAGTTTGCGTGAAAGGTAAGTTGCACAAGCTGATAACCGTCATGGCGGACAAACAGCTAGACCTGCTCTGTGTAACAGAGACCAAGCGAAGGGGCAGCGACGCCTGCGATCTTCCTGGTGGTGGGATGGCTCTGTAGTCTGGTGTACCACAGAGCGATCGAGCCAGCATGGGGGTAGGAGTGCTGTTGTCCTCTCGCTTGGCCTCAGGTGTGAAGGATTACGGAATGTATGATCCCAGACTTCTTTGGGTCCGCATAAAACTAGGTGTCACCAAGGTATTCATGGTTGTAGCATATGCTCCCGTAGGATCCTCTGTGGCATCAGACCTAGAGAAGTTTTGGGATAATGTTAGGGAAGTTCTGGATATAGCAGAAACCAGTGAACGCGTGATTGTATGCGGAGATTTGAACAGATGGGTGGGGACCAAGCGTCCCTACTTGGTCCATTTGGTGATAAGAGAGTGAATGACGCAGGTAGGCTCATAGCGGATGTTTGCATGGAGAGAAACCTTATTGTGTCAAACACATTTTTCCAACATAAGGACATCCATATGTATACATGGAGAAGGAATGAACAGAAAAGTATAATAGATATAATTTTGGTGGACAGTCGACTCCGAAGCAAAATATTGGACGCAAGAGCCTACAGGGGCCCCACAGTCGATACGGACCACTATCTCGTTATTGCGAGATTTAGTGGTCTGTTCAGAAAGTGGAGGCACTGGCGAGAGCGTGTCCACTTCGGAGGGCTTGAAAGAATAAAGGTTGCAAGAAAAATGTGTAAGAGAAAAGTATGTAGAGGGTGTCCGAGAACGGCTGACAATGGCAAGCCAGTCGCAATCGGACATTGAAGAATGCTGGAGAGTATTGAAAGAGAGTATGGTAGATACAGCGAAAGAAGTATGTGGAAGTTCAAAGAAGCATAGAAAAACAAATGGTGTTGCATGGTGGGATGAGGAAGTGGCAGCTTCCGTAGAGCAAAAGAAGAAAGCGTGGCTGGACTATGTCTCTTCTTTGAATCTGAATGACAGTATGACTGAACAGAAGAAAGAAATATATCGGCAATGTAAGAATGACACCAAGGCCTTAGTGAAAGAGAAACGTGACAGTGCAAATATGAGTGCAGAAGATAGGCTGCCTAAAAACTTCGAGGGTAATACCAAACTCTTCTGGAGGGAGGTGAAGAAGTCTCGGGGTGGTTGGTCAGCCTTCAGAATGAATAAAATAAGGTCTAAAGGTGGAGACATTCTTACACAAACACAAGACGTGTTAAGCCGATGGAGTGAATATTTTGGCGATATGTATGCGGATACTACGGTTGGCGCCGGTGTCGCATGTGGTTTAGTAGATCAACATTCGGCACCGGTGTCCTCCGATGGCATCAGTATGGATGAAGTTGAATGGGCGATAAGAAGTTTGAAAAATGGTAAGGCAGCGGGCATTGATATGGTGTCTGCCGAGATGATCAAGCTTGGTGGCTCCTGTGTCTGGGAGGCGTTCCTGTTGCTCCTCAATTTATGTTGGAGCTCGGGAATGGTTCCCGGGGACTGGAATAGCGCAGTCATCGTGCCTTTGTTTAAAAACAAGGGTTCACGTTATGACTGCGCAAATTACAGAGCTTATGGCTCGACCAGTTTGGCAGCAAAAGTGTATGGTAAAATTATTGAAAGGAGAATGAGGATGGTGTCCGATGGTTAACTGTGTGAGACACAAGGAGATTTCAGGAGTGGAAGGGGATGCATGGATCAAGTGTTCTCTCTGCGCAACATTGTGGAGAAGCATCTGGCTCTAGGTCAGAGGGTTTTCTGCAGTTTTGTGGATCTGGAGAGGGCATTTGACACGGTTGTACGAAAGGAACTTTGGGACATTTTACCGGAGTATGGTATTAACGGTAAACTGCTACAGGCTGTGCAGTCCAGTTACATGGGCTGTAGAGCCTGTGTGCGGCTGGATGATGGAATGTCGCCTTGGTTTGACGTCAATATCGGCGTTAAGCAGGGGTGCGTTCTGTCAGCCAGGCTGTTTATCATATATCTGGACAAATGTCTCCAAAGGTTGAACGATATGAATGTGGGAGTCCAGATGGGCGACTCAGTGGTCACTGCTCTGCTTTATGCAGATGATGCAGTCCTGCTGGCACAGTCAGCGAATGACCTGCAGACCCTAGTCGACACAATGACAGAAGATTGTAAGAAAATGGGTCTACGCGTGAATGTGAGCAAAACCAAAATAATGGTCTTTGAAAGAGACGAAGCCAGAACAGATGTAAGAGTAACAATAGGTAATGATATACTAGAGCAAGTGGATGAATTTGTATATCTTGGATGTGGATTTAGCCGAGATGGAAGGTACACCCACTGATATAGAGCGAAGAGTGAATGCGGGAAATAGAGTGAACGGAGCGTTGGGGCAACTTCTCGGCAGCCACCACCTCAGCCAGAAGGCACGTATAGCAATACATAACGCAGTGCTTGTCCCAACATTACTATATGGAAGCGAGAGTTGGGTATGCAGAAAAGAGTATGAAAGTAAAATTAATGCTGTCGAAATGCGATCTCTGCGGAAAATCTGTGGAGTTAGGCTGACCGACCGCATTCGTAACGACGACGTAAGAGAGCGAGTAGGTATGAAAGAGAGTATTGGTGTAAAGATGCGAAAGGGCATGCTCCGATGGTTCGGACATGTGGAAAGAATGCCGAACGAACGTCTGGTTAAGAAGATATACAATGCGGAAGTGGAAGGATGTAGGTACCGAGGGAGACCGAGACTAACCTACCTAGACCAGATCGGTCATGTACTGAAGGAAGGTGGAGTCAAGAGTCTCCGAAACCGGCGAGCGTGTATGAAGAGAATTATGAATGTTGAGGAAGCGAGTGAAGTATGCAGAGATAGAGTTCTCTGGCACTCTGTTCTCTCTGCCTACCCTGCAAGGATGATATGATGATATGTATGTATGTATTATATATCTACCCACCACAGTATCAGTTATCAAATTCATTGTCAGTACAAAAAGAAAATGATTCTATATATAAAATGTTACATTGTTTATGATCTGTTATTATTAAAGCATTTATTGATGATAATTATTATATTGTGGCAATGTCTGCGAAATATCGGGGAAATTAAAATCAAATTCAAACGTGATAGAATCCGTAAAACTAGTTTAATTTCAAATTTGTAATCTCTCTCACTCACGTCATCATCATCATTCTCCTACTCTTATCCCAATTACTTGGGATCGAAACAATATGTACTCTTCTTTCATAGTACATATCGTAAAAGTTATTGGCAATAGTTTTATGACCGGCCGCCTGCCACACGTCAACCCTCCCTGGTAATGTAATTGTTGACCAAACGACATCAGATGGAGTTGACCCAGGTCGTTATAAATGTGTAATACTCACGTAAACGCTAGAAGTAATTAGATTATTATATTTTTTTTAATAGCATTAACTTTTTTGTGATGGAAACTGTCGGTTACAGGTTGAGGGACATGGCCGATGACCGAAGCCAATCGCCACCGAGTCCAGGTGAGTAGTATTTATACCAATGCCACTTAATGAATGTGAACTAAAATTTTAATAGTCATTCAATTCTGCATATTGTTCTTTTGCTTTAGTTAAGTACCAAACTCGCTGTATGATAACTAAGAAAACAATATTTTATCATCTCCTCTTTCCACATGGCATTTCTATGAGATAACATAAACAGATAACACTACTGACGGAAAACTCGAAATAAATACATATGTGGGTTTTATTGTCTGCTGTTAACCGACAGAGATTTTACATTTTATTTGCGCATGAGATTTAAATAAATAAATATGTTAATCTACTTTCCGTGTGGTGACGGAGTAAGAATATACAATACACCACCCACTATCTTAACCGTGGGTGAACGTAAGACACGGCTAAGTGATTTAAAACGCATACAACAGCTATGCGAAAGAAGGTAAACTCGAAATAAAATCCTATAACAACACGTCTGACCAACATGGTATAGTAGGTCAATTCCCCTCCCATTTTGGTGGAGACTCGAGCCCAACAGTGGGACATATATGAGCTGAGATAAATTAGATTACTATTAGAAAAATTTGATTTACTGTCGAATAATGGATCCCGACTGTTCAGTTGTTATGTTCCCTTATTAAAATATATATTATTTTCTGCAATAGTATTCATTCAATAATATATTATAGAATTCTAGACCACCGGACATCTAAGTGCTTGTTTTTTTCTTTTCAGTTTTTTTTATTGTGTACGTAATTTGATTCACTTTTTACGCAGTTGGGTTTTTTGATTTTTTTATTTACAACATGTTAATTAATGAAGCAGTTTAGAAGATAATATGAAATTAAAATTATATTTAGATAAATTATTGCGTCTGTACGTCGGGCCGGTAAGAATAGTATATACTATTCTAGGAGCTTCGGTTTTCGCGGCAAAAAGTGTTCCGTATTTTACTTTACAATAGTATATACATACAACTTGACACATTAGAGCAGATTTCTTAATAGAAGAAATCTTGACAGTTCACTCACAAAATTCACTAGTTACACGGTAAGCCCTCTGGTCTCACATTAGAAACGCGTCAATAATGGAAGCAAAAACAACCTTTTATCCAAGGAGGGAAGGGGCAGTGAAATAAATAACGTATACACATTTTCCATATCTCAGCCACCGTTCTGATAATAATAAGTTAGGTAATTATTACCTAACAGTGCAATTTATTTAAAATAAGGATCTTATGAAACACCATAAACGTAATCGAAAATTATGGGATAGTCGAAATGAAAATATGTATATCTGAAACGTATATAAAGGGGTGATGATGTCTTTAGATTTTCTTTCAACCAAATGAATTGACAGGCTAAACGTAAGGTGTTTCAAAGTGAAATAATACGATAATCATTATACTTAGCATTTCCTTTTTACAATTCTCTAAAAAATCATAAATTTTATTTTGATTTGTTTTTTTTAAATACACCATCCTGCACCCTTCTAAGGAAATAATTCTTGTACTGCCGGGGACTTTACAAACATACATTTAAAAAAAAAAAAAAAAAAAAAAAAAAAAAAAAATAATTAACGCAAACAAATTACACACAGACTCAGAACAACACTTTGTCGGTTAAAAAGAAAAGTGACATTCCAAAAGTTTTGTTATAGTTTGTATTTTACATACATACATATCATCACGCCATATCCCTTGCAGGGTAGGCAGAGAGAACTCTATCCTTGCATACTTCACTTGCTTGTTCAACATTCATAATTCTCTTCATACACACTCGCCGGTTTCGGAGACTCTTGACTCCACCTTCCTTCAGTACGTGACCAATCTGGTCTAGGTAGGTTAGTCTCGGGCTCCCCCGGTACCTACATCCTTCCACTTTCGCATTGTATATCTTCTTAACCAGACGTTCGTTCGGCATTCTTTCCACATGTCCGAACCATCGGAGCATTCCCTTTCGCATAGTATTCTTTCCCTTTAGTTTGTATTTTAATTAAAAAATACCAATAATCAAATTAAATGTCAAGAACTGTGCTGACAGAAGTGTTATTCTACGTTACGCCGTACATTTGTTCGTTGAAAAAAATCTATAAATGTAATATTTGGTATTTTTGATTAATCTCACTTTTCTATTTAACCGACGACTTTGTGAATCGCACAAATCATTGTCCTGTGTGGGAATCGAACCCATGGCACTGGCACGGAAGGTCGGTATCTTAACCACTTCGCCATCTGTGCAGTCATATATTATCAATATCGATATCCATTTAAAACATTGCTAAGCTCTTAACCTTTATTTTTTTCATCATAATGTGGAATTTCTGCAAAAAATGTCGCAACAAAGCACCCGTAGCGGAAATAATATTAATAAAATTATAAGATTTATTTCACACTTTTTTTGTTACGTGTTCGACGCAAGGTCACGGTCACGCACCAAAAGTTCTCCCAATGCGACGTATAAGTTTTACATCAAAATACCGCTTTTACGTCTATTGTGTATACAACGTTATGACAACAGCAAACGGGTATTAATTGTAACTGTCTGGACGATTACAACGTTCTCCCTTCATTCTATATAAATAGCTATATCTTTGTTTGTATGTTAGCCCGCTATACGTTTTTTTTTAAATCAGACGTTTGATTGCGATGGTATTTTTTTTTAACTTTAATTAATTGAATGTTACATAAGCCTTTACTATCGTACTTTTTTTTCTCGTGTTATGACGCATTAAAAATATTCAAATAGAATTAAAAAAGTTAATTAACAAAATTGTATAAAGTCGTCGGTTAAAAAGAAAAAGCCATTTCTCGAAATTTTTTAGAAAATTGGCATTATTGTTTAAAACGTTTTGTTATAGTTTGTATTTAAGAAAAAATAACAAAGCAGTCATGAGGACTACTGACAGAAGTGAAAACTTTAACCTATTGAATAATTGATAATAATTAATAATAACAATTATTGCATATAATTGTATATAGCAAACATAGCGACACAGCTGTTGAGAGCAGTTGACTGTATCTTTCTGTCTCGGGTACACTCGGCGGTCCCGAGTTCACCCGATCGAGCCTTTCACCTCAAAGCGTGACTGATCAGCTTTACCGCCTACGAAAAGATCTGTGTGCGGTGCGCTAAAAGTAGTTTTCACTTAAAAAAATTATAAATTATCAAATTAAATATCAAAAACTGTGCTGACGGCAATGATATTGTATGTTAAGCCGCACATCTCTATTTCTTGGAATAAATCTTTAAATGCGTGTACGTGGAATATTTGGTATTTTTTATTAATGTCACTTTTCTATTTATCCGACGAAATGTCTAGGTATGTAGGAATGTGAAGTGTTTATGTCGTTCATCTCATCTCAGCCCATATATGTCTCACTGTTGGGCCTCCTCCGTAATGGGAAGGTAATTGACCTACTATAGGGTGGTACTGGTATAGGGTTTTGTTTCGAGTTTTCATTCTCTCGCATAGATGTTATATGCATTTTACATCCCTTAGTAGTCTCGTACGATCACCCACGGGTAAGATTGGGGGTGGTGAATTGTATTCTTACTCTGTCACCACACGGAAAACTATATGTCATTATGTATCTATATTTGCATTTTCTCAAATTAGTAGATATAAGTACGCTGCAATCTCAAGCAAAATAAATAAATCTCTTTCGGAAATTTCCACAAGACGCGTGTAGTACAAACGGGGGCTCGACTAGCACACCCCTCCGTGCCCGCGACGACGATCGATGCGACCAAGGCCACGGGCGTCGTATCGATTTTATATAAATAGAACCAGCTCTGGCGCTCATACTGCCTCGCTGTGCCTACCGCCTACCGCCTCCCGCTTGCCACCCCACGACGAGGGGTATGCGCTCTGTACCGCGCCCCTGGACCTAGGAGCTTCGGTTCGATGCCCGACCTTGCCTCGTGTCCACGTGTAATGTTATTGCGTGCTACGAAGACACAACTTGAAGTTAGTTTACCCGGAACAAATCCTACGCATAGAGCCCTGGAATATATTAACTTGAAAACATTTTGTTATCATTTATTTTATTACTTGCTAGCTTTTGCCCGCCTAGGTGCATCATTATAAAAAAAAATATCACTAAATTATTCCAGAGAAACATAGTATGGGATAAAAGTATCCGATATGTCCAGGAAATGGTCTATCTCTCTGCCAGTTTTCATTCAAATCTGTTCAACAGTTTACACGTGAATGCGTTACAAACATCAAAACATCTTCAGAAACTTTTACTTTTATAATATTAGTAGGCAAATGGTCAACTAGGCAGATACTGAGAAGAAAGATATTCATACTAACCGTAATAAGATCGTACCCATATGTTGAGAAGAATAGTGCGCCTACCAGCCATCAGATGGATCGATGACTTGGTGAAAGTTGACAAGACTCGTTGGATGCGAACGGTATCGAACCGCACCATGTGTTGTTCTACAGGGAAAACTTACGTCCGGACGGTAGATGGCGAAGATAATAATGATGATAAAAACATCGTGTGGAGAAGGGATCAAACACGGAATACGATGCGTGCATTACCTCAGTCATGCCAAGCGCTTGTCTTAAAAATGCTTCCCTGAAATCCTCTTTAAAGTTAGTCATCACATAGCGCTTGAGGATCTCGATAACTGGCTGATGATCTTTACTACTAATGCTTTATTTTTTTATTCAATTTACTTTATCCATATTGTTAGTGCGAGTGAAGATGGTACTTTAAGAATTACGGCCATTTGATTTGTAGGCTCTATACCTGCTGCTCAAGGAGCGTCGATGAAAGTAGTGCTTTTTTCACTCGTGCAAGTAGATCTCTCTATTCCCCCGTAGCATACGGTAGAGTTTTGATTGATACGCCTAGGACGGTGACTATTGGCACAAGCATACATTCTCAATGTGCGCGATACTATCCCATTATGGGCGTTTGCGACTTTCAGAGCGGCATCGGCAGTAGAAGACACAATGATTATTTGGTGTCATTGCAATTTCGCAACATTTTTCGAGCTGTACACAGTTCTAGAAAAAATAACATATTTTCAAAGTGGGCGGTGGAAAGTTAAAATTGATAAACTATGGCCTACGATTACATATAAGAGTTTTGGCAGGAATGTAAAAATATCATGCGACGCTGTTAAATATAAATGTTAAATATAATAATATTAAATATATTTTTATTGTTTTATAATGTTGTTTTAAATAATTTATTGGTATTTTATGTAATGTAATACACGACGAGATATTGCAATCGTGTACTGTAAATAATATAGCAGTGATTTATGTCTTTTTTGTTCAGCCAAGATTCCCAGGGGAATTTAGTTTGGTTGTCAGCGTTCAATTAATGGTAATAACTCGGCTTACTGACGGTTAGTGAATATGAATGACTTACTTTTACTTATGGAGAAGTGTTTTGTAAGTTATTAAGAAAATTATTATTCAAGATGTGTGAATTTTGTAATTTCATTTAAACTGATGACTCCGTTGCCAGTTTTAATAAAAAAATCATAGTTTACATATATATCTAATTTAAAATCTTGCTAAATATAAGAGAAGAGAGCGTTGATACAATTATTTTTGCTGCGTTATATATTAATAATAGATTTTTAATGCGTGATCCACATAGCAACTGGGTGTACTTAGTTACATATTAATATTTAATGACGAGAACGAAAGCCCTTGTACCAGTCAATTATAATTTAGAATATCCGTCGGAAGGTTTGTGAGAAATATAATAATTATTAATATTGAAATCATTTAGCGTGTAATGTAGATAATACATAAGTAACTCATAATATTTAGGTACAATTAAGTATATTACCTACTTGTGATGTACATATAATGATGTGGACGGACGGAGTAAGAATACGATTCACCACCCCCTTTCTTTCGTAAAAAGCGACTAAGGGTTATATGTAATATGCATTTAATATCTATGCAAGAGAAGCAAAACTCGTTATAAAGTCTGATGTCAACTCGTCTGACCAGCGTGGTATATTAAGCCAATTTACTTCCTGTTTTAGACAAGCGACGAGCGCAGCAGCGGGTCGTATATGAGCTGATATGATGGTATAATGTTCTACATAACAGAAATGGTGTAAGATCACTCATCTTCTTTTTAACTTTAATTAAATACATTTTCATTTAGCCGTGTGTTCATGGAATGACAATGTAATGTCCTTTCACCCCTTTCTCACCCGTGGGTGAATGTGAATTATGATCAAGGGATGCAAGCCAACATATGTATAAGATAACATATCATAAAACAAATGAAAACCCTAAACTAACACGTCTGACGATCGTAGTATAGTAGGTGAATTTTCTTTAAATTGATTCTTGCTCCAATTGTCAATCAAAACTATTTTTGAAACCATCTAAATTCACACAATAACATCTATATACCACGTGAACTTTATGTATGGGAACACCTGAAAATCTCGAGAACTATTGGATATATCGGGAAATGACCTGAGCAAATATTTTATGAGAAGGAACGGGGAACTCGAATCAAAGCTCAAATTTGACCTTGGGCATGACCTTCACTCACATTCGAAGGTCAACTTTGTTTTTTTGAATGGGAACCCCTATTTTTGACCTCGGATTCGGCAAGAGCGGGAAATTATACGTTCAAAACCATATTCATACTTTTATTTTAAGGTTGTAGGAAGGTCGCTTACAAAAAGACCTCATATCAACTGATTTTCACACTGGAACACCTGAATATCTCGGTAAATAGCGATTTTTTGAAAAAATGTGTTAGGAATTTGGAATCGAGTTCCCTGTTCCTTCCCATGAAACTTTTGCCTCAAACATTTTTTTGAAAAATCGGTATTTACCGAGATATCCTGGTGTTCCAGTGTGAAAATCAGTTGATATGAGGTCCTTTTTTATAATTTCGTTTCCAGCGACACCTTCAAAAATGAAGTATGAATATGGTTTTGAACGTAGAATTTCCCGCTCTTGCCGAATCCGAGGTCAAAAATAGGGGTTCCCATTCAAAAAAACAAAGTTGACCTTCGAATTTGGGTGAAGGTCATACCCAATGTCAAATTTGAGCTTTGATTCGAATTCCCCGTTTCTTCTCATGAAACTTTTGTCCGGATCATTTCCCGATATATCCAATAGTTCTCGAGATTTTCAGGTGTTCCCATACATAAAGTTCACCCTGTATGTATATAAAAGAAAGTTGTGTTAGTTACACTTATAACTCGAGAACGGCTGCACCAATTTTAATGATTTTTATGTTTGTGAGTTTGTTGTCGTCGGGAATAGGATATAGGATATTAAAATATGACATTAATAATAAAAAAAAAAGAAAATTAAAAAAACATAAATTCTAAACGTTCATTTGTTGATGATGTAACCATGGCAACTGACAACCCACGTCATACGTGGTCTAATGGTTTGTTTGGAAAATACCACGAAAAGTAAAAATTATAATTTGGAAAATCCAATAGTGCACGCCTCATAATTTTTATATTATTTAGCATTTACTATTAGTCAATGCTATAATATGCATGATAAATAAAGCGCCTTAATTATTTCATTGAGCAAGATCTGGTAATAATATTAAATACAACTGCACTTTTAAAAAAAACAAAAAAATATGCGTGCGTATAAAGTACGTACACATATCAGAAGTGACACTTTGGCTAACTACTCTCTCTCTCCCTCTCCCTTTCTCTCTCCCTCTCTCTCCCTCTCTCTCTCCCTCTCTCTCTCTCTCCC
The DNA here is from genome assembly GCA_905163515.2 of Lymantria monacha. Lineage (NCBI taxonomy): Eukaryota > Metazoa > Arthropoda > Insecta > Lepidoptera > Erebidae > Lymantria > Lymantria monacha. The sequence continues at coordinate 32,246,273 of LR991093.1, forward strand.
TCTCCCTCTCTCTCTCCCTCCCTCTCTCTCGTTCTTTCTCTCTCGCTCTCTCTCTCTCTACCTTCGTGCGCTTATAATCTCAGCTTATATGTCCCACTATTGGGCTCGCGCCTTCACCATAATGAGAGGGAAATTGACCTACTATACCACGCTGGTCAGACATGTTGGTATAGGGTTTTGTTTCAAGTTTTCCTTCTCTTACAAAGATGTTATATGCGTTTTATATCCCTTACCTTAGTCGTCTCTTACGATCACCCACGATTAAGATAGGGGGTGGCGAATTGTATTCTTACTCCGTCACCACACGGATAACTCCCCCATGCGCTTTACACTTAAAAATAAATATGGCGCGTAACAGAACAACAAATATATAATACAATATAGGATATCTGCCATGCGTCGATAAAAAAGTTTCACTTCAAAAAGTTAGAGAAACAAAAAAATGCAATATTTTTAAGATACTGAAGTTAACAGACATGTGACAATTTTTCATTATTTTATTTATCATTTACTATTCGTCAATGCTATAAATGAGAAAGAAAAATAATTTGTGCCATTCTCGACGCATTACTAAACATAGCTGTTCGTTTACAATAGGCTGTATGGGATCTATTTCCTTTGCCTGTCCGAATGAACGAACAAAAAAATGTAAACGAACCCAATTTTCATAAAGTATAAATACACTAATGACTGAGCAGTTTAGTTTTTTATTAATTGCAATTAAACGACAAAGAATGTAGTGTATGAAGCTTTTAAAAAAAGAAATATTTTGATACATTAATTTTTGCGGTCGTATCCTCAGATACGGAATTTTTTATCCGACGTCTTCGAATATATTTTTTAATCAACTATTTTCTTACTTTAAACAAAATAATTGCTTTTTAAAAATATCAAATAGGTACGTTTAAACGAATGTTTTTTCTTGACATATGTATGATAATATTATCCTATAAGTGCAATGTGAGAAAAATACAATAATTTTTAGGTTGGAAAAGTGCTTGGTTTTCATATATCGAGAGTAGAGCAAGCGTGCAAAATTTGACCGGTCAGAGTTCGTTTTGTGCGAGGGTTACGAATTTTTACGAATATTGTTATAATAAAACATATTATGTCTATATTGTCATCAACAATGTCGCGACCAATAAAATCAAATCTTTCCCAACAAATCCGTAACGCAGTTAGAATTCGAAACATAACGAACGTAACCACGGCAGAAGAACAATTTATTGCACGGGAAGACCGCCGTGTTAATATGGCCCAACTCCATGCTTTTTAATCACAAGAGTAAAGCGAGGCAGGCCGTGCTGTTGACAATGCGAAATCGTTGAACAAATCTAAGAGATCAACAATTAGTTTATTTTCAACGTATATGAAGGAAAATGTCGTATAACACAAGGTAATTCTTCGTCTTACTGGCACGTTATTAAAATACTTGATTATTTAAATTTATATATTATTTATTTATATTTATTCTTGATTCTCCTACTCTTATCCCAATTACTTGGGGTCGATACAATATGTACTCTTCTTTCATAGTACATATTGTAAAAGTTGTTGGCAATAGTTTTATGACCGGCCGCCTACCAGACGTCAACCTTCCTTGGGAATGTAATTGTTGACCAAAGGGCATCAGATGGAGTTGGTCGAGGTCGTTATAAGGCTCTTAGTCGTCTTATACGACATCCACACGACCAAAGTAAGGGTTGGTAGTATTTGTAGCCGCTACCACACAGCTAAAAATAACTTAATAATTTTAAATTAATCGAAATCTGCTTACCTCATTCATTAAGGGGCATCGAGGATTTTACAAAAAAATTGCGTTCGTTTGATGTCTTACTGTATCCTTATTTCCAACGCTTTAGTTGTGTATTTCTTATATAAGATATTTAAGGATTGACTCTATACATTCTAGGGTTTAAAAACACGATCACTTGTAATTTCCTCGATAGAAAAAAATCCAAAATTACCTCTAAATAAAAAAATAAACCCACAATACGGCGTAAATACTTCACAAAACTTTATAAAATTTTAAACATTAATAAAACTTCGTATTTCCTATAATTTGTATGTTTTACTTATTTAAAATGTGTATTTGTTTAAATAATATGAATAAAATACCTAAATTCGTCCGCGGTGTGTCCACTTTAATTAGAGCTCCCACCCTTCTGCCCTATCCGCTTTAGTGCTGCTTCGGCTATCGGACGGGGAAATTGTGTCGCTTGCGCATTCAAACAATTGTGTAAACGTATCGAGATAATTTTCATTGTTTTACTTAATTCCAAATGGGAAATAAAGTAAATAAGTCAAAAAGAGGAAAATGTTGAAAAAACAAAGCTAAACGCTTACATGAACTAATAAAACTCAAATATCTATTTAATACGACTGCACACATGGAGTAGTGGGTATGGTACGGGTCTACCGTGTCAAGTGTCGCGGGTTCGATTGTCGCGCGGGACAATACTTTGTGTCATCCACAAACTGTTATTCTGAGCCTGAGTGTAATTTTTGTCCGTCGAATGTATGTTTGTAAAGTTCCCCGCTATATAAGGATTATTTCCTTAGTGTAGTCTTAAAAAAAATGTTGCAACTGGATATTTTAAAAGCAATTAATTTGTCTCTCTAGTCTAGAGCAAAAAACTAAAAGGTAGATAATTTTGACGACAAAGAGTACCTACACCTCCGTTACTTCGTAAGTATGTATGTATATTCAGTCCCTATCTACTATCTCAAATTTTGAACTCCAAGAGTGGTATTTGATACTGTGGATTCGCAGTTGACACTTACCTACCTATGTATTTGCAATATCTAAACTAAAAGGTGCCCATTGCAAAGTTATTTACTTCTTTCTATTTATATAGGGTAGTTGTACCAGTTGTTGGCAATTCGAATTCGCCTATGAGGTAAGTAAAAAAATAAGAGAATATGTACTTATAGTAAAAGTAGGGTGTCCCTAGACGAGAAAGTCGGGTCGGGACTGTCAGAGAGTCAATATGGGTTCAGGGGCGGCCGGTCAACTAGTGACGCGCTGGCCGCACCTCAACTAGTAACGCGCTGGCCGCCCTGAAGTCCTTGGCCACCGATGCGGTGACCAAAAAAGCAGTCCTCCTGGTAGTTTCGCTGGACATACAGAACTTCACACGCCTCCCGCATGAGACGCTAAAAGAGTTAGTGTTAGCCTGGAAAACAACATTATACCTAACATGATGTTGCCGGCTTAATAGTTTCCTTTCTTAGGATCTTAGGATACTTCAATAAGAGTGGCTCCAGATCAGACATTGACGTCACATTGTGTCGACCATCAGCAGTTTTGATGATTATTACACCATTCTGTGTCCAACAACAACATTGTAAATTTTAATGCAATCGTTACAATTTTTTTTTTCGCTGTCCGCGCAACGCGAAGCGCAATTTTAAATTATATTCTCACTCTTAAACTAGTAACGGTAGTAAATCCTTTTGAAAGAGACTTTTGTAGCTAAAAATATACTAGAATACGATGGCAAATTTTTTCAATCGTTTTCGTTGTGGTTTACAATTAAATTGTTATCATTTTAAAGGCACTCAAAGTAAAGGTACAATAATCACGTAACTGAAAGCTAATACATATTATTTACCTTTCAAATAATTAATGTAACGATAGCATCAGTAGAACTAGAGATAATGAATTCAACATATAACAAAATTGGATGAAGCATTGTGAAAAAGTCATATTTTCGAGAAAAGATTTTTTGAACAAAAGCCTTGTATATGTGTTTGTTTATGTTCAGTATCTACAGAAAAAAATTAGGACCAATCAAAATTGTCAAGCCAAAAACGTGTTCGACTTGTAAAAGAATGTCCCATATAACAATCAATTTCCGCATCACATGTTTCTGAAGGGGCATCTGGGGCATTCCATTGTGACTGGTGGGACATTTGACTCCGTAATTAAACTAACTGTAAGCTATGATTATTTCATCGAAACTCATAAAATAGTAAAATGTGTTTTAAAACATAAGTGAATGTTTCAAAACCCTCTAAAGTGATTTTTGATACATTTTTACATTTTGTACCAAAAGAAAGATTTTAAATTTTATTTGCTATACGTCAATGCTTATTAATGTAACTATAAATTCAATTTAAAAAATAATGTTAGTTAAATAACGCTAAAATAACTATAATTATTTTCAAAGTCCCCTAGAATGAAATTGACCAATAACAACACTGCATTTGAAACACGTGACTCGTAAAACTGTATGGCGATATTATTTGTTTTGAGTTGCTAGCGGAATTTAAAAGAATAACATTAAAAATTATGAAAGACCTAGCACAGTTTGTTAAAAAATGTAACAACAATGAGATGTTGGACTAATAATTTTATAAATGTCTGCTAACATATTACTAAAAGTATTTTGTCAGAAAAAACTATTTATAAAATACTAAGATACCAAACAAAAGGTATCTAAATACAAGATACAAAATGAATTTTTAAAAAGTATCTTAGATACAAGATGGAAATACGTATTTTGTATCTTGTATCAGATCTGTATTTCAGATACTTGTATCTTAGATAAGTCACATCTCTGCCTATCACTATATTAGCATTTATTTCAGGTAAAAAAATAAATTAAAATTTTTAATTGAAGGTCAGGAAGAGAAACAAAGTTACAATCTACAGAATTCAATCATCATTCTATCGTATGTTAACTGTAAGCTAGAGTCTCAACAATAATATGTGAGTGGTGGGACATAATTTTAAAAAATCTCAGAATTATAATATGAAAATGTTAACAGTTATAAAAAGCTTAAATTGTTCTTCACAAATATATTGTTACTTCTAGAATAAATTGGATGTTATAAAGTCACGTTTGAGGTTAGAAAAACAACTTCTACTTCTTTTTACGTGACTGATGGGACATATGATATGCTTATATTCAGACATGTAATATACAAACTAACATATATTTTTTAATTAATTATATGTAGTTAATTAGTGCCTTCCAACATTTTCTGAAAAATGCAGCTTGCTGACATCGTTTAGGTGCCTAAAAATGATAATGCCAACTTAAGTAACATTCGCCCCCTAGATAATCCACTACGATTCAAAAGTTTCTATCAAGAAAATATCGGTTATTTTTTAATAATAATTTTGTTTTTCCACAAATTAATAAAATATAGATTTTTGACAATGTTAAGACTAAATTAAAAGTAATTAGAGGAATTAATAATTTTTTATCGTTTTCCTCTTTTCCATGGAATGCTCCATCTCTAAAATATCGTTCTAATGTAATTATAATAATTTTGTAATCATTCAACATGGATTCCACTGATTTATAATTATTTTATAATTAGAATCATTTGAATTGAAATACTTCACTCGGGCGGGAATGGGGTTTTTTACCCTATTTAGCCGTTCTATTATTAAAATTATTGAGTTCACTTTATTGTATTTCTTTTTGTATAGTTACATTTTATTATTTTCGTACTATTAGATATTATTCAATTGCAGTACCTAACTATGCCAGTAAATTACAAAATAAAATATGTGTAAAATATGGAAGCGGTTGGTAACTGTAAATAACTTTAATAAAAGTATTTTAAATAACTTTTGTTATTTTATTTTGTAAATATCAGCAACACCGTCGCTACTCGCTAGTCGATCGGCGCACGGTTGACGTCGCTCGCTTTTGTTAGTGTGCCTCACTCACATATACACGGAGCGCAAAAAATACCTAAAATCGTTTAGCGACAAAAGCTCTATGCCCCCTTAACTGTTAGACGGAACGAAGTGTGCCGGGTCCGCTAGTTTGTATAATAATAAAAATATATAATTTTGGTAGGACCACGCTGTTGACAGTTTTCTGTCTACAGACGCGGGCCGGTCCGTCCGGGGATAGCACCACACTCTCGCAGAAGGTCAACTTCTAAGTAATGACAATGTGCTATTGCGCTTCGTTCGGTGAGCGAGAGAGCCGGAAGCCCAACTGGGTGGATTTGGGGATTTTATTGGTAGGCAGCGGCCTAAGCTATACCCTTGGTATTGCAATGGTCCATGGGCGGCAGTGACACTTACCATCAGGTGTGCTGCTTGCACGTTTGCCACCATGAGCAATAAAAAATTTGCTTCAACCGTTTAGGAAATAAATACGCACAAACAATTATATAAAGATAAGTTACACATGCCTTCGTATTCCCGCCAAAAGTCGTAGTTGGCTACTCGACTAACTATCAACAATTTACAGCACCGAGATCTTTTAATGTTAGAAAAGAATATAAAAAAAAATAGTGTAAAAATGACGCGAATTAACATAAAATCTGTATTCGGCCATTGTTATGAATATGCCAATTACAAAATTATTTTTCGTCCGTAATGCCTTAAAGTTATATAGGTAATTAATTTAATTAATATTTTCCTTAATATAAATGATTCAATTAAATTTAACTAATTTGCGGCCTCGATAGGTGTAATGATTTTTTGATTATTAATATTTATTGTTAATAAAATAATTTGTTTTTTTTTTTACACATAATTAAAAATAATAATTATAATCATTATTATTAGTGTTATTTATTTGAAAATAAATTTGCTAATAATATACACCTATCCCCATATAATAATATACCCATTATCCGTGTGATGGCAGAACATGAATATAATAAAATCTTCGCTTTCTTGGGCGTTTTAAAAATCGATTAATATAAGACCTATGACAAATCCATTTGCAGTAAATTCATCATTCTCCTACTCTTATCCCAATTACTTGGGGTCGATACAATATGAAGGTAATCTTCTTTCCTAGTACATATCGTAAAAGTTATTGGCAATAGCTTTATGACCGGCCACCTGCTTGACGTCAACCCTCCTTTGCAAATGTAATTGTTGACCAAACGGCACCTTTATCTAGAGAAGGTTTGTGCTGTGGGACATGAACCTGTGAAAAAGAAGAACTTGTTTGGAGTCTGCGTATAATTTATACCTGTTATCCGCGACACATATTAAACTCATTTGCAAAAAAAACGGGCGGTTTTGATTTTCATTCATATTTAAAAAGATACAATACCAAAAAGGTTTCAATCGTTTGTACACGTTACTGGCCGGTTTTAAAAATGCTGTGGTATTTAAAAAAGTACGTTCTAAATTCAATTTTTCATTTGATGTTCATTTTTACAGAAAACCCCTTTTTATCCTACATTTTTGGCGCGAAGTTCCAGAAGTTAACATCGACTTTCATAACTTTTATTCAATTTTTATCGATTAATTTCATATCCTTGACTGTCAAAGCTTTATTTAATGCTGTTTGGCTGTATCAAAAATGGTAGATAAAGTGGTAAAAGCTACCAAAATTATCGCGCTGCTTGAAGAGGGTTGCAGCCAATGTTTCGTGGCTAGGAGGCTAAATGTTAGTCGCTCGACAGTCCAAAGGACCTGGCAGCGATATCAGGAGACTGGTTCCGTCGAGAGAAGGCCTGGTTCTGGAAGAAAACCATGTACCCAACCACGGGATGATCGTTTTCTTGTGAGTCGCGCATTGAGAAATCGCAAATCTTCGTATGTGGATCTTAAGAACAACCTCCAAGAAGTAAGAAATGTGCATATTAGTCTATGGACGGTCAGGAGGAGGCTTCTCGCTGCCAATATACGCAGTCACCGCCCGGCCCGCGGCCCCAAATTACTCCGTGAGCACAGAGTTCACAGGCTTAGGTTCGCTAGAAATTGTGAATCATGGACTCAAGACGATTGGAATAGGGTTTTGTTCTCTGATGAAGCCAGGATATCTCTGTTCGGTGAAGATCGACGTCGGCGAGTGCTAAGAAGACAAGGAGAACGCTTTGCAGAGGCATGTTTCGAAGAAATCACACCTTATGGTGGGGGCTCTGTTATGTTTTGGGCAGGAATAAATTCAATGGATCGTACAGAGTTAGTCTTCATTAAAAACGGCTCACTGACTGGGCATCGATACATAACGGAAGTTCTAATTTCTCATGCACAACCCGCATTGGCCGCTCTAGGTGAAGACTCGATTTTTATGGACGACAATGCTCGCGCCCACCGATCCCGCGATGTTAATGCGTATGTGCAAGAGGTCGGCATTCGTCGTTTGGATTGGCCAGCTCGAAGTCCCGACCTCAATCCCATAGAGCATGTCTGGGACGTTCTGAAACGGCGTGTGAGATCAGTACACCCGGCTTCGCAGACCATCAGAGAGCTGAAGAATGTGATTACTGCGGAGTGGGAACGTATTCCGCAAGCAAGTATCCGGGATATACTCGCTAGCATGCCCAGACGAATTCAAGCTGTGATTTTAGCTAGAGGGGGTCACACTCGATACTAAACATTTATCTGCTTTTACTTTATTAAAGAAAAACAAACAAAAAAACTTTTTTATTTTTACTTCATGAGCATATGCACTACTAGCGAATATACACTACTAGCGAGGTTTAGCATTATTTCCCATAAATTGTATCTAAATTTTATGAAATACTGATGAAAACGATTATTTTCTTATTAATTTACCAAATTGTGTGGATAAAACTACCTATAATTATCAAACAAAGAAATATTAACATTTGAAATAGTTCATTGCTTAGGTGCCCGTTTTTTTTGCAAATGAGTGTATAATGGTAGAGCCGCACTGTTGACAGTTCACTGTCTACAGCAGCGGGTGGGTCCCCCCCGATGCGCTTCGTTCGGTGAGCGGGAGCGCCGGCAACCCAACTTTTTGTGTGGGTTTAGGGTTTTCATTGATTGGCAGTGGCCTAGCTGCATCCCTGGTATTTCAAGGGTCTCTGGGTGGTAGAAACATTTATCATTAAGTATGCTGCTTGCTAGTTTGCCACCATCTTCAATAAAAAAAAAAACAAAGGTTATTCCTTACTGCGGGGTTGTTGTCTTTTTATAGAGAAAGAATGAATGTTTAGTATAGATGTTTTATAAATAAAATATTATTTATTATAGTTTTTGAAGAACTCTTAACAGTTTTTATCAATGACTTCTTAAGTTTAGGTAGTACCACTTAAGGCAACATAAAAATACATAAGAATTCATATCGCTTTAGATGTTCCATCAAATTTTAAAGTTTATTTAACTACAATTAACATTAAAAATGTTATTAGTATGCGTCCCCACACCTATTTCTTGAAGCGTGACGTAGTATAGAAAAAAGTCCAACTTTGTTCGAACGTAGTATTTTTAGAGTCTCCTACGCTCTCTTCTCCTGAAAAAGTCAAGTGGTATATGTACGTTTCCTTATCCTCAATCTTATATCATTAATATCTCCTTGGGGTTACTTAAAATTTAGGACAGTGAAAATGAGCATCACACTTGTTTAAAAAGCAATATACTGCTATAATCACCAATCGCAGCCACAACGAAACATTTGGATGACAATGTAGTACTAATAATAAGAAATAGATGGCGTCGAAACAAATTAAAAATCGTTTGTTGTGTATAAAACTAAAGGGTGACCCTTTTCTTTTTTGCAGGCTATGTTCTGGACACACGCCGTCCATTCCGTCCGCGGCGACGGAATGGCAGCGCGTGGCCCCATAACCCACTGTATTCCCTCCCCATCACCATTGGGCCGGACAGTGGTACCGCTTTCTTGACATCCGTGGTCAGCCCGGCGGGGATCATACATATACCCTACTGTCGGTTCAACAGATATGTATAATGACCTGCGTTGCGACATATCCGTGTTTGATAATGTTGTTAAGTGCACGAAAAGCCTTGGCTATTAGTACCCAAAAATATATTTAAATATTACCTAGTTATCTGTTTTTTAGGGTATGCTGTGTGGTAGCGGCTGCGAATACTACCAACTCTTACTTTGCTTATGAATATCGTAAAAGACGAGTAAAAGCCTGATAACGACCTGGGCCAACTCCATCTGATGCCGTTTGGTCAACAATTACAATCCCAAGGAGGGTGGACGTCTGGCAGGCGGTCGGTCATAAAACTATTGCCAATAACTTTTACAATATACCTATACTATGAAAGAAGAGTACATATTGTATCGACCCCAAGTAATTGGGATAAGAGTAAGAGAATGATGATGATCTTTTGGGGTATGGTCCTTTTTTAGGTGTTTTTCAGGCTATGGTCCGTTCACATTTGTCGATCCGCCCAGAGTGAGGAAAGGTACAGCATACAATAACTTGCTGTGCTGTGCCCTTCATATAGCCATGTGGCCGACTACTGGTAGCTCTCTAATACTTAGCTCGTCAATTAAATTTGTAGTAAAAAATGTTCATCATCTCAGCTATATATGTCCCACTTTTGGGCTCGAGACTCCTCCATAATGGGAGGGAAATTGACCTAATATACCACGCTGGTCAGACGCGTCGGTATAGGATTTTGTTTCGAGTTCTCCTGTTCTGCATAGATGTTATATCCCTTAATCGCCTCTTATGAAATCACACACGCGTAGGACAAGGGGTGACGAATTGTATTCTTACTCCGTCACCACACGGAACAAACATTACAAAAGTAAAATTAGTTACTACGATTTGTACATTGAAACAATTAAATTCAAACAAAAACAAATTTGTAATCAGAAAACAAAGTGAAGATTCAAGTATCTCCGCTTGTTGTGACTGCGGTTGTTTGGTTACCAAGGTCAAGGGCACATTTAGGCAGGGGCTGGGCCCTGGCGGGGACGGCGGGAACGCGCGGGGGAGGACACATGGGCGTGGCACAGCTTGGGCCAAAAATAGACATAGCAACATCGTTTGTCAACATACGCCTACGCAGCTTGGGCTCCGATCAGGGTGGTATTAGTCAGGGGTGGGCGCTCGTCCACCCTCGGGGTGGGCAGCAGTGATTCTGAGAATTAAGGGTGAATTTCGCTAATGCGCTACCTAGAAACCCCTGTGTTTTTGTTGATGATGGATGGTTCTTATAATGTCGTGGCGTAATGTGGAATATTACTCGGAACATTAAGTTAGTTGCAGCGACATCTTGTAATGAGTACTGTCGGACTTTGTAATCATATATTTCAACTCTGTTAATTGAAACAACGTTTAGAAGTTATTGAAAAAGCGAGTCTTTTTTCGCATTCATTTCATTTGGAATATTTTATTAGGAGTTTTTTTTAACATCATCATTCTCCTACTCTTATCCCAATTACTTGTGATCGATACAATATGTACTCTTCTTTCATAGTACATATTGTAAAAGTTACTGGCAATAGTTTTATGACCGGCCGCCTGCCAGACGTCAACCCTCCTTGGGAATGTAATTGTTGACCAAACGGCATCAGATGGAGTGGGCCCAGGTCGTTATAAAACTCTTAGTCGTCTTTAACGACATCCACGAGCAAAGTAAGGGTTGGTAGTATTCGTAGCCGCTACCACACATACCAACAAAAGTTTTAAATTATAATCTAACTAACCGAACCTTTTTAAACAGCATGCTATGATTGCTTTGCAAGATATAATCTACGATACGGAAATACCAAGGAGAATTGGTATAACTGAAATAGCTCGAAGGACTTATTACGCTAATGTGGCAATGTGCTGTGGGTATAACCAATTTTATTATTCTTAGGATAAAATCTTTCCAGTTTATTTTTTTGGGCTGATCACTGGTGTCGATTCCTTGACATCAGAGGTCGGTTTGGTCGGGTATGATCCCGATGGCGCGCACCTCTTGATTTTTGATAAATTGTTAATTATCGCTTGCTTCAATGGTAAAGGCATCACTAGTAACGTTCTCGTTACTATGGTGATGATGGAGCTGATGACTCTGATGATGAAGCGAGGAGATGTATAGTGGATCTCTTCAATGGTTGTTATTTATAAACCAGTTATTTTTTGTAGTTTTTGAAACTACATGGGTATTTTATTTTGAAATATTTTTTTTGTTTCAAATCGTAAGCTTTATAATTATTTATTAAGTTTGCTTCTTGTACGTTAGTTGGCTGTGTGGAAGCAGCTAACAATACTATGACTACGACTACTATGATACGATATCGTAAAAGACGACTAAGAGATTTATATCGACCTGGACCAACAATTACATTCCCGAGGAGGGTTGACGTTACGCAGGCGACCGTTTATAAAACTATTGCCAATAACTTTTGGAATAAATATGGTGGAAGCAGAGTATATATTGCATCGACTACAAATAATTGGGATAAGAGCAGGAGAATGATCTTCCTTGTACGTTCGTTAATAAACACGTTTTATGGCTCTATAAAATAAAGGGAGAGAGTTAGTCAAATTATTATTTAACTAGATTCTGTTCGCGCCTTGGCCCGCGTAAAAGGTTACTTTCTTAAAGTTTTTCACCTCCTATTTTTATTTTACCCCTTAAGGGTATTTTTTTTTTACGAAATTTTAATGTCATGTTTATTTATATCTAACCAATAGCCTAAAAATAAGTTTCAAGCTTGTGGCTTTAAAAATGACAATAATTCCTTACAACTTTTCGTCCCTCTTTACAACCCTTTTTTGTATTAAAAAGTAGCCTATGTCCTTTATCAGGCTTTAGACCATCAGTGTACCAAATTTCATTTATATCGGCTCAGTAGCTTTGGCGTGAAAGAGCGACAGACAGACAGAGTTACTTTCGCACTTATAATATTAGTAAGATATAGACAGTGATTTTTTAAAAAATATTGACTGGGCATATTGTGAATATAAAGTTTCGGATCTTGATTCAGAAACTTACTTTAGAATTTTATACAAATAACTCCACAACCGTAACCAAAACCGATATAAAAAATTCGAATAATTTCGGATAGGGTCTGTTGTCTGTATGTGATCGTTATCCCTTTGCCTACAAAACACAGTATCATTATTTCGTTGAAAACGATCATAAATATTTAATTAACCGCTAAAGTGTGTCAACGTTACGTAATGACGGGGTGGTGAACTACTCTCATGATGGGCATGCATGTGGGATGCACGAGGGTGCTGTTGTGGAGAGGTAGATATGGGTGGTATTATTGGGGTGCGATGCCGAAATACCTTCACGTGGTGCACTCCGGGCAACGTCCAGGCGGACGGCTGAAGTTTTGGCGAGAGGGAGTCTCGCGACTCTGGAAGCAGAGCGCACGGCGGATTTGACCCAGGGCCAACGGGGCGGATGTGTCTCATGGCACTCCGTCGCTAGAGACGGTGGCGTCACGGCCCGAGGTCATGACGGGTAGGTCGCTTGCGAGCGGCCAGACCCGGAAGGCCCGACCCGTAACCCTGAGTGTGACTGCGACTGAAGCTCAGGGCTGGGGGTCCTCGGACCGCGAGGAAGAAAACCCCTATAAAAAATTACCCCAATCACAAGTTTGGCTACTCGGCGAGGAGGTGTATGGCTGGTGGGTTAAGAAGCGCGCGAGCGTCCAGTCGTTAGAGTAGTAGTCAAGACAAGACTTAAAAATGTCAAACATTATGGCAGAGGTCAACAAGCGTAAGACTTCACCAGAGGGTCCCGGCCAGGCCGGGGAGTCCCTTGCTGTGCCGGTGCTTGAGCGCGACGAGGAGTCGCGTCCAAATTCCGGCATAGAGGACGGATCGTGGAGGCCTTCCGGCCGGTGCTGATGCAGTGGTTGGAACGGCGGTACGGGGTGCTCTCCTTCCGACTGGTGCAGGTTTTGACGGGTCATAGATGCTTCGCCAAATACCTGCACATGGTCGTCAGGAGGGAGAGTACACCGTCGTGCCACCACTGCGATTGCGACGAAGACACGGCGCAGCATACGCTCGAGGTTTGTGCCGCTTGGGCAGAGCAGCGTCGTGAACTCGTCCCAATCATCGGTACCGACCTGACGCTGCCGACCATCGCCAGGGCGATGCTCGACAGCGTCAGGAACTGGGACGCGGTCGCAACCTTCTGCGAGGCAGTAGTCTTGCGGAAGGAGGCGGCGGAGTGCGTGCGCGAGGAGCGTCTCCTCGACGACGCTAGGCGCCGCCGGAGACTGAGGCGGCGCAGTACCTGCGCCTGATGCCGTCCTAGCCGAGGCCGCGGGTGACTGGATCGGGGAATTAGTCCGTCACCCGCCGAGAGGCCGACCGCGTGAGGAAAGACAGACATCCTACCCGAGGGGGGGACGTCGGTCGAGGAGAGGGTACTCCTCAGGGGTATTCCGTTGGGCCGACCACTGACGTCAAGTCACTCTGCTCCGGTGGTCGGCCCAACGACAAAGGCGACGTCACGGGTGGGTTACGGGTGTGCGTGCTTACGCCCCTCTGTCACCCCGGATGGAGTGGTGCGAGGAGTGCGCCGACCGTAGCCCAGCCCCAAAAAAAAAATGGGTGGTATTATGTTAAATGTTATTACCAGTTATATGTATAGATCTCATTTTCCGTGTGGTGACGGAGTAAGAATACAATTCACCACCCCCTATTTTACCCGTGGGTGATCGTACGAGACGACTAAGGGATACATACATACATATCATCACGCCATATCCCTTGCAGGGTAGGCAGAGAGAACAGAGTGCCAGAGAACTCTATCTCTGCATACTTCACTCGCTTCCTCAACATTCATAATTCTCTTCATACACGCTCGCCGGTTTCGGAGACTCTTGACTCCACCTTCCTTCAGTACATGACCGATCTGGTCTAGGTAGGTTAGTCTCGGTCTCCCTCGGTACCTACATCCTTCCACTTTCGCATTGTATATCTTCTTAACCAGGCGTTCGTTCGGCATTCTTTCCACATGTCCGAACCATCGGAGCATTCCCTTTCGCATCTTTACACCAATACTCTCTTTCATACCTACTCGCTCTCTTACGTCGTCGTTACGAATGCGGTCGGTCAGCCTAACTCCACAGATTTTCCGCAGAGATCGCATTTCGACCGCATTAATTTTACTATCATACTCTTTTCTGCATACCCAACTCTCGCTTCCATACAGTAATGTTGGGACAAGCACTGCGTTATGTATTGCTACACGTGCCTTCTGGCTGAGGTGGTGGCTGCCGAGAAGTTGCCCCAACGCTCCGTTCACTCTATTTCCCGCATTCACTCTTCGCTCTATATCAGTGGTGTACCTTCCATCTCGGCTAAATCCACATCCAAGATATACAAATTCATCCACTTGCTCTAGTACATCATTACCTATTGTTACTCTTACATCTGTTCTGGTTTTATCTCTTTCAAAGACCATTATTTTGGTTTTGCTCACATTCACGCGTAGACCCCTTTTCTTACAATCTTCTGTCATTGTGTCGACTAGGGTCTGCAGGTCAATCGCTGACTGTGCCAGCAGGACTGCATCATCTGCATAAAGCAGAGCAGTGACCACTGAGTCGCCCATCTGGACTCCCACATTCATATCGTTCAGCCTTTGGAGACATTTATCCAGATATATGATAAACAGCCTGGCTGACAGAACGCACCCCTGCTTAACGCCGATATTGACGTCAAACCAAGGCGACATTCCATCATCCAGCCGCACACAGGCTCTACAGCCCATGTAACTGGACTGCACAGCCTGTAGCAGTTTACCGTTAATACCATACTCCGGTAAAATGTCCCAAAGTTCCTTTCGTACAACCGTGTCAAATGCTCTCTCCAGATCCACAAAACTGCAGAAAACCCTCTGACCTAGAGCCAGATGCTTCTCCACAATGTTGCGCAGAGAGAACACGTGATCCATACATCCCCTTCCACTCCTGAAACCTCCTTGTGTCTCACACAGTAAACCATCGGACACCATCCTCATTCTCCTTTCAATAATTTTTCCATACACTTTTGCTGCCAAACTGGTCAAGCTTATGGCTCTGTAATTTGCGCAGTCATAACGTGAACCCTTGTTTTTAAACAAAGGCACGATGACTGCGCTATTCCAGTCCCTGGGAACCATTCTCGAGCTCCAACATAAATTGAGGAGCAACAGGAACGCCTCCCAGACACAAGAGCCACCAAGCTTGATCATCTCGGCAGACACCATATCAATGCCCGCTGCCTTACCATTTTTCAAACTTCTTATCGCCCATTCAACTTCATCCATACTGATGCCATCGGAGGACGCCGTTGTCGAATGTTGATCTACTAAACCACATCCAACACCGGCGCCAACCGTAGCATCCGCATACATATCGCCAAAATATTCACTCCATCGGCTTAACACGTCTTGTGTTTGTGTAAGAATGTCTCCACCTTTAGACCTTATTTTATTCATTCTGAAGGCTGACCAACCACCCCGAGACCTCTTCACCTCCCTCCAAAAGAGTTTGGTGTTACCCTCGAAGTTTTTAGTCAGCCTATCTTCTGCACTCATACTTGCTCTATCACGTTTCTCTTTCACTAAGGCCTTGGTGTCATTCTTACATTGCCGATATATTTCTTTCTTCTGTTCAGTCATACTGTCATTCAGATTCAAAGAAGAGACATAGTCCAGCCACGCTTTCTTCTTTTGCTCTACGGAAGCTGCCACTTCCGCATCCCACCATGCATCACCATTTGTTTTTCTATGCTTCTTTGAACTTCCACATACTTCTTTCGCTGTATCTACCATACTCTCTTTCAATACTCTCCAGCATTCTTCAATGTCCGATTGCGGCTGGCTTGCCATCGTCAGCCGTTCTCGGACACCCTCTGCATACTTTTCTCTTACACATTCTTCTTGCAACCTTTCAACCTTTATTCTTTCAAGCCCTCCGAAGTGGACACGCTCTCGCCAGTGCCTCCACTTTCTGAACAGACCACTAAATCTCGCAATAACGAGATAGTGGTCCGTGTCGACTGTGGGGCCCCTGTAGGCTCTTGCGTCCAATATTTTGCTTCGGAAGGAACTAAGGGATATAAAACGCATATTACATTTATGCAAGAGAAGGAAAACTTGAAACAAAACCCTATACCAACACGTCTGACCAGCGTGGTATAATAAGATAATTTCCCTCCTATTATGGAGGAGGCTCGAGCCCAACAGTCAGACATAATAATATATGAGCTGAGATGAGATGATATAGATCTCATTATTGTTTCCGATAATGAGGAATGAATTTTATGTGCATGTGTTTAATAAAAATATGATTACACGGGTGATGTAGTGAATTAAGTAGCGATTTCATATGCTGAGCGTTCGTGAGTTCGATTGCTGCGGGACAGTTGTTGGTGTGAACGTAAACGATTGTTCTGTGTGGGTGTAATGTGTGTCCGTCAGTTGTAAATGATTCTTAAGTGTATCTCCACGCAAGGTTTTACTACTACTTAGTGTGAGATAATATCTTTTAAAAAAGAATTTGTGAAATTTTAAAAGTTTCAAATTAGGTTGTTTTAAAAAAGTTTAACGAATTAGAGAAGTTTAAAAAAGTTTAACGAATTAGAAAAGTTTAAAAAAGTTGACAAAATAGAAAAGTTTAAAAAAGTTTAACGAATTAGAAAATTTTATAAAAGTTTACCGAATTAGAAAAGTTTAAAAAAGTTGACAAAATAGAAAAGTTTAAAAAAAGCTTAACGAATTAGGAAAGATTGAAATAGCTTAATGGATTTAGTAAAGTTTTAATTTTTTTAAAAATTAGGGAAGTTTAAATAAGTTTAAGGAATTAATGAAGTTAAAAACAGTTCAACGAATTATAGAAATTCAAAAAAGTTCAACGAATTAGGGGGATTTAAATTTTTTAATGAATTAGGGAAGAAGTTTAACAAATTAGGGAAACAGGGAGAAACAACAACTTTACAAGATAAAGTTCACACCGCCTAAAGAAGTTTTCACTTCAGTGGTAAAATAATATATTATTTGCCAATTGATACACAAGAGTTTTATATTATATCAGTAGTTGCTACAAATAGCAACGAACGTAAAGTTTGACGAGCTGCATTTCAGATATTTTTAGTATTCAATTTCATTATACAAGGCAATACAAACCAGTTACTTTGCGCCATCGCGGCTAAAAATAGCATCAACCCTTACTTATATAAGTATTATTGGTCGGAGGCTGCGCTTCCTGGCCGCATCTAACTCCCACCACCACGTGGCACAACCCCACTGCGGCGCCTCCCACCCCCGGTGGAGGCGGTCCCGGTTAGTCGGTGTCGGCTGCTCGCCGGGAGCGCTACACCGGAACGAGACGGTACATCTAACACCTGAAATGTTCTACGTACAATAATTTCATGATATTTCCACTGATTAATGATGCACTATCAAGAGTAACAATTATCCTTATTATCCCGGTATATCTCAATCAGTTTTTTTTTCCAAATATATGTAATTTATAAACAATTGTATGTTTTGTGCTGTTGTTTATATGTTTTCATAGTAAATATGTATTAACAGTGGAATTTGGGCGGCTGACTGTATTGTGTGTTTACTGTGGACTCTCTCTGTGGACTGGACTGTTCATTTATAATGTCGTCAGATCCCACCGCCGTTGCCAAAGGAAAAACTGTTATAGGTAAGAATGGGCATTAGTGCTTTAATTTCATTTTGTACTAGCTTCTGCAAGTGATTTCGTCCGCGTAGAAATTGCATCTGAATTTCCCGTTAAATATGATTGTCATTACCTATTGCAAATTTTACACACTTAGGAAGGAATATTCTTTCCGTGTGGTGACGGAGTAAGAATACTATTCACCACCCCATGTCTTACACGTGGGTGACCGTACGAGACGACTAAGGGATATAAAACGCATATAACATCTATGCGAGAGAAGGAAAACTCGAAACAAAACCCTATACCAACACGTCTAACCAGCGCGGTATAGTAAGTTAATTTCCCTCCCATTCCAGAGTAGGCCTGGGCTCAACAGTGGGACATTTATGGGCTGTGATGATGATGATGATGAGGGAGGAATATATACTCTGTGGAGCTGGCTTTTCATAATGTTCTCTTTATCAAGTCCCTACATCACCGAAGTAAGACGCTGTTTAGTATTTACTTGTGCCAATTTCTAATTCAATACTATAGATGGATTTCTGATGTTTACGCGAATATTTAGTAAAATAGTTTTATATCAAAAAGATTTTCGTGATGTACCATCAGTAGTCTTCATCATCATAATCATCCTGCCCTTATCCCAATCATTTGAAGTAGACGCAATATGTATTTCTCTTCCATCGTATATATTTAAAATAATTATTGACAACAGTTTTGGGACCTGTCTGTCCGAGGTCAACACTTCTTGGGAATGGGTGGCGTGGGGGGCTTGGGGTGGTGGTATTACTAATAATAAATACTGTGAGGATATTTTATGATAGTATAATGATGGTATCTGCGGTATCTGTTTGTTCGGTGATGGAATAAGAATAAAATTCCACATCTCTAATGTCTTTCGTCTCATCGGTGTCGTAAAAGAGAAATAATGGATATAACATTATGTATCATGTAATATTACATATAGTATATACATCGATGCAAGAGAGCAGACCTGGACATAAAACCCATTATCAACCAATCTGACCAGTGTATAGAAGGGCAATTTACCTCCTATTCTGGAGGAGACTGAAAAGATAATACGTCACTATTATAAAAGTCTTGTTCACGGCATCATATTAAAGTGTCAAATATAATCAGCTGCAGGTGTGACCACACCAAATCTAATATTGCAAAATAAAAATATTTTAATCGAAAAGAGTTAATAATTGTACAAATGTTATCTAAGAATTGTTTTTAATCATAGATATGTTGTGTAAATTGATTAATATTTTTTATTATTTAATAGAATTTTGTATATATGCAGCTGTGTGGTAGCGGCCACGAATACTACCAACCCTTACTTTGCTCGTGGGTGTTGTAAAAGACGACTAAGAGCCTTATAATGACTTAGGCCAGGGGTTAGCAACCTGCGGCTCACGAGCCACATGCAGCTCTTTGGATGTGAAGTTGCGGCTCTTTATACGCAAAAAAAAAATTATAAAGAAAACATTTAAAAATGGTTCTAAATAGATTAACGAGGAATAGGCAAAAATTATTGTCGGGAAAAAAAAATGTAGCTATTTCAAAACTTTAAACTTTTGTAAATTTTAATTTTGGGCTTTTCCGACTCAAATGTTGGCGATCCCTCACCTAGGCCAACACCACCTGATGCCGTTTGATCAACAGTTACATTCCCAAGGAGGGTTGACGTCTAACAAGCGGCCGGTCATAAAACTATTGCCAATAACTTTTACATTATGTACTATGAAAGAAGTATACATATTGTATCGACCCCAAGTAATTGGGATAAGAGTAGGAGAATGATATTTATTTTTCATCATAAAAGAGCAAATAATCTTCAAAATGACGTGTAAAATATTAACATATTGACCTAATATCATAGGAGACAATGTCACATCGACAAAAACGTCTGTCTTTGGTTAGGTACCTAAATACTTATCTAACAGGCATCTCAATGGCTAAAAGGCCTGCTCTATGATTAATCCTTTAATCAGTTTTCTTTAAAAATAACACTATGCGCTAAGAAAATAATTATTTTATTGCACAGATTCGAATTAAACAATTAACGGACATAAATTACATACAGTTTGAGAACAACAATTTGTGCAAATTACTGAAATTTTTATGCTTAATTATTTATAAATACCCGATTACGAAACGAAAAATGATGTCACAAGCGGGGTTCGAACCCGCACCTATTGGGAATCCGGCCCAATCGTGCTGCCACTTACACTATCGTGAACTATTTTAGGACATGCAAATTTCGCTTCATATTATTGCTTGAATCTTACGTCTTCAAGGTGACGTATGCAACAATACAACAATTTGTGTATCGCACAAAATAATATCCTGCCTAGAATCGAGTATACGTATGCCTGCGTGGTGATGTCATATGAATAATAAATATCACTACCATTAACTCGTGGGAGCCGTAAAAATCGGCTGTAGAAGCACCAAACCGAGATTTCTCTTTTTTTTTTTTGTGTGTGCCTTCGTTGTTAGCCTCATATGGCTGTGACGACTTTACCCGGAGTGTGGGTGAGCGCTGAGGGCTCTCAACCCGTACCAAGGCAAGATAGGTAACAACCTATTTAATTGCGGTCGCGACACCGTCTTCCAAGCGAATACATATTTTCTTCCCTCTGTGGGGAAGGCTATGCTTAACAGTGGACCTTTATAAGCCGATGATGTATTTTGATCGAGTTATTGATTGTAACTATGTCATCTCAGCTCATATATGTCCCACTGCTGGGCTCAAGCATTCTTCTTCGGCTTCTTCATAACGAGAGTGGAATTAACCTACGAGTACTAGACCACGCTGGTCAGACGTGTTGGTATTGTGTTTTATTTCGAGTTTTCCTTCTCTTGCAAAGATGTTAAATGCGTTTTATATCCCTTAGTCGTCTCGTACGATCACCCACGGGTAAGATATGCAGTGGTGAATTGTATTCTTACACCGTCACCACACGGTAAATAGTTCAACTTAATTATGCTGCATGGCGCAGAAGATCGACGTCTGAGTAATGGCAATGTGCTATTGCGCTTCGTTCGGTGAGCGAGAGAGCCGGAAGCCCAACTGGGTGGGTTTGGGGATTGTTAAGGTAGGCAGCGGCCTAGCTATACCCTTGGCAAAAGTCCATGGGCGGCAGTGTTACTTACCATCAGGTGTGCTGTTTGCCACGATAAGTAATAATAAAAACGGAAAAACGCTATTCTTTGTTATATATTTACAAGTGTTGTATGTAGTCGTGATTGCTTAGTTATAAATTAATTAGTTACTACAATAGTCAAGTAAATCATTTGTGTGGGCGCCGCGCCGTCTGGCGAGGTGTGCCGCACCACGACCGAGACCGAGACGAGAAGGTTATATCACACTGGAGCTAATTATTACTAATCGTGTTGTACTTATGTTTTATAAAGAAATCTGTAAAGAAATAATGACAATAGACAAATCTGTTAAGTTTTTGCCGGATGTTCGCAGTAGTGGTTCCGATCCGGTGCTAGCTAGTTTATTGTATTAATTTAAAATGTTAAAACTGACAATATGTAAGTGCCCTCGCAGGGTTTATAGATAATAAATGGATTTGTATTCAACTCATGCTAACTGTCATTAACGTTACAGATATAAATAAAAGGGGGAAACCAAGAATCAAACTGAGAAACGCCAGTTTAAGGGGCTGCTCAATTTCCAAACTCACTTTTTCTCGATGGCAATGGCTTCCATGTGGTTACAGATTAGGAATACAATTTACCACCCTCTATCTTACTCGTGGATGATCGTAAGAGACGACTAAGGGATAAAATATGCATATAACATCTATACAAGAGAAGAAAAACTCAAAAGAAAACCGTATACCAACACGTCTGACCAGCATGGTATAGCAGGTCAATTTCCCTTCCATTACGGAGGAGGTTCGAGTTCAGCAGTGGGACATATATTATATGAGCTGAAATAATGATGATAATTAATTCCTGACTTCGCCCTTTACAATTGTATTTTTTTATTCATTAACTAACAACACTAAAACGATGTAATCTATAAGTGAAACCTATCGATTTGGTGCCCCCTTAAACATCCCCCATACTGAGTTTCTTTGAAATCGTTAGAATAATTTCCGAGATATCTGATGGTAGAAGTGCTCGTTTAAAAATTTTACATGTAAGTCTGAACATGACCAATTCTAGTAAAACAGTGACCTATAATTTTATTATAAGTATTGTTAAAGTGAAATAATAGGTTATGAGTAAACGTTCACCTTTCTCTAGTGTTTAGCCTTTGGTTGGTGGTGGTTGTCGGTAGCGTGACAGGGTCGTAGTGACGTCACGCTGCGACGGTGACGCGACACCGGCTCGTGACGTGACCTGCGTGCTGTGCTAACATTGTGACCGGCCGTGGCGTGTTCCTAGAAATGTTTCGTCACCGCTTATCGTCAGGTTAATGGGCACTTGAGGGCACTACTGGTCCTAGTTCAAACTTTGACATTTCACTTGAATTGTATGTAGGTTTTTTATTATTATACATTTAAATATACTATATAACAATAATAGCATACTTTTAAGGTATCACGCCAGCATTATCATGAACCTACCCTCATTCCACCGCTCAGTGTGGTCACTGTATACTCATTCTCATTCACAATTTTATCGTTTAAAGTACATTGACTGTACATATGGTGTAATGGTTAAAATACCGACCTACAGCGCGTTTGTTTAGTTCGATCCCTACTAAGAACAATACTTTGTACGATCCACAAAAATGTTATTTCGAGCCTCGTTTTAATTCATCTGTGTTAACATAATGGTTACTGATATTTACGCGAGTATTACACATTTTAAATAAAATTACGTTTACGGGTTATATCGCGATATTTAACGAGCTGTGTGGTAGCGACTATGAATACTACCAACCCTTACTTAGCTCGTGGATTTCGTAAAAGACGACTAAGAGCCTTATAACGATCTGGGCCAACTCTATCTGATGCCGTTTGGTCAGCAATTGCATTCCCAAGGAGGGTGGACGTCTGGCAGGCGGCCGGTCATAAAACTATTGCCAATAACTTCTACAATATGTACTATATGTAAGAAGAGTACATATTGTATCGACCCCAAGCAATTTGGATAAGAGTAGGAGAATGATGATTTAACGTGATAGAATCCGTAAAAGTAGTTTTATCTGTGTTAATTAAAGTCCCCCGCAATACAAGGATTTATTACCTTAGTGTCTTTAGAAAAAAAAAACAGTTTATCTCTACATATTTATTCTTTAACCAATCGTCAATTCCATTATCACAAATTTATATGGGGTCGCCGAACCACGTGTTCTGCCTCTAAGGGCACGTAAATATATTCCATGATGTGTATTATACAATTTTTAATCTTAAGAGTTATGGTGCGTGTGAAAACGGTCTATTAACTTCGCACTACCCGAGAAGCAGGAAGAACTTATAGTTTTTAACAGGTAATAGCGATAGCAGAGGGAAGCGTGTGTTAAGAGTGAATTTTCTAAAGCGAAAATTAAAGGTCCGACCTTTCAATTGTCTTTTACCTTTTACGTCACCTGTAAACAATGTTGCTTGTGTTCCTCGATTGGTAATAATTATAAGTAGTAGGTAGAAGATTGTACTTAATAATTTTCCAGGTTTTCCCCGCCGGGCATTTGTAAATAGGAAAGCTTAGTAATACAGCAATTGCCCTTTTGTTATATAGTTGTAAACATATAATACAACGTGTGGGCGTACGACGCCCCTGCTTACAACAACGATAGCAAAAGTGTGGGAGTAAAATATTTTGTAGTATATAAAAAAAAAATCGTATTATTCTTAAAGAGATTTTTTTTACTATTTAAGTGAAAACTTCTTTTTCATACTGCACACAGATTTTTTCGTAAGCTGATCCGTCACGCTCTGAGGTGAAAGGCTTGATCGGGTGAATTTGGGACTGGCGAGTGTACCCGAGCGAGGAAGATAGAGTCAGCTGTTCTTCACTGCTGTGTTTACTATATTCCATTTATATGTAATAATTTTTATTATTAATTATTATAATATTCAATAGTTTTGTCGGCTACGTTATGTTCACACCCATACATACTGGCGCAGGATCTTTTTGTTTTTTTTTTCATGTGTTTAAAGTTTTTACTTCTGTCGGCAGTCCTCATGACTGCTTCAGTCATGAGTGCTTTAGCTTAGCTTTCTAATTTTTATTGTTTGTTAATTAGTATATATATTTTAGTCTATAGTGCGATATAGTGTAATATAATTTATTTTCTATCTTATGTTGTGTTGTAGCGGCTACGAATATTGCCATCCCTTACTATGTGCGTGGATGTAATAGACGACTAAAACTTACATCGATCTAGGCTAACTACACTTGGTGCCGTTTGGTCAACAATTACATTCTCAAAGAGGGTTGACGTCGGGCGGCCAGTCATACAACTGTTGCAATATATACGATTGAACGGGAGTAGATATTGCGTCGACCACAAGCATGCCTCACGTCAAACTTCTTGTGAATATAATTTTTTGTGTGACTTAGTTGTTAGCCTCAGATGGCTACGACAACTTTACCTGGACTATGGGTGAGCGCTGATGGCTCTCAATCCGAATGAATGTAATTATTGACCAGACGGCATCAGGCGGAGTTGCTCCAGGTCGACATAAAGCTGTTACTTTTCTTTTACGATATCCACGAGCAATGTAAGAGTTGTTAGTATTCGCAGCCACAACCACACAGCACTGAAAATACAAAATTAAATTTTCTTTCTCTATTCTCTTTCTACAATATGGCGCGTTGCTTCATGTTATTCTTCTATAACCTTTAGATAAGTTGATTGTGTGCTTTTTATATAAAGGTCACTCTGTCTGTATAATAAATTGAAACTTATAAAATATAATATAAACTCATAATGGATTTTTATAATATAAATTGTATCTAAAATAGTCCTTATATAGTAAAATTTAATTTTGTATATATTAAATTGCTTCGAGCACTTTATTGAATCGAAGTACTACGAAGCTACAGAAAAGGATTTCTTTAGACGGTAGATTTATTCACGAAGTGGTGAGCAGAAGTATTTACCGCGTGTGGTGATGACCTAAGAATATAACCTATGTGGTCACAGGTTATATTCTTCTTAAAGGACAGTTCCTTTAAATTACTGAAATTTAGCATTTAATATGCTTAGTGAATGCGGGAAATAGAGTGAACGGAGCGTTGGGACAACTTCTGGGTAGCCACCACCTCAACCAGAAGGCACGTGTAGCAATACATAACGCTGTGCTTGTCCCAACATTACTGTATGGAAGCGAGAGTTGGGTATGCAGAAAAGAGCATGAAAGCAAAATTAATGCGGACGAAATGCGATCTCTACGGAAAATCTGTGGAGTTAGGCTGACCGACCGCATTCGCAACGACGATGTAAGAGAGCGAGTAGGTATGAAAGAGAGTATTGGTGTAAAGATGCGAAAGGGAATGCTCCGATGGTTCGTACATGTGGAAAGAATACCGAACGAACGTCTGGTTAAGAAGATTTACAATGCGAAAGTGGAAGGATGTAGGTACTGGGGGAGACCGAGACTCACCTACCTAGACCAGATTGGTCACGTGCTGAAAGAAGGTGGAGTCAAGAGTCTCCGAAACCGGTGAGCGTGTATGAAGAGAATTATGAATGTTGAAGAAGCGAGTGAAGTATGCAAGGATAGAGTTCTCTGGTACTCTGTTATCTCTGCCTACCCTGCAAGGGATATGGCGTGATGATATGTATGTAATATGCTTAATTATTTATAAAACCCGATTACGAAGCGAAAAATGATGTCACAAGCGGGATTCGAACCCGCGCCTATTGGGATTCCAGCCCAATCGTGCTGCCACTACACTGCCGTGACTTATTGTAGGACATGCAAATTTCGCTTCGTATCATATTTACGTCTTAAGGTGACGGTATGACTTCTACCCGACAATGTTTACACATTGTTATAGGCTTAATACTTCGAACTTTGCAGTTAGAATTGTATTAAACGATGACACACCCTTGTTATTTAAATTACTGAAATTTAGCATTTAATATGCTTAATTATTTACAAAACCCGATTACGAAGCGAAAAATGATGTCACAAGCGGGATTGGAACCCGCGCCTATTGGGATTCCGGCCCAATCGTGCTGCCACTACACCACCGTGTTATCAGTTCCTTTACTTTACCTTGGATATCGTATAACCAGCTTATCCCTGATACTCATATCTTTATTCGTGACATTTATGTCGTCTTACAAAAGCAGTTCAGTGCAGTAAACGTATCCAGTATCTTACTATTCATTCGTATAATTAAGAGGTTAAAAAAAATATTAACTGGAATATTTTTTACTAAAAATTATTATAAATAATTACTAATCAAAATAGTAAGAGAACAGCATGTAGCGAGCGGTAGGCTACCTACTCGACATAACCTACGTACTGTGTAGGTACTACGTAGCCGTAGGTACGCTTCGGAATAGCAATCCACATGGACTTCGTAGCTGTGATCGGCTAACGTAATTACGTTAGCCAATCATTATTATGCGCAATGTCGTATGCTTTGTTTAGTAAAATGTAAACATTACAACCAGGTTGTTACAAAATATTAATTTATTTTATTTTGTTATTTTTTTATCACTACTTACTATTGAACAATTAAATATGTTAGATATGTTTCTTTGGTCGGATACTTTTGTGGCACTTCTTTTGTAAGACGATATAAATGTCACGGTGTATATATAATTCTTATATATGTGTGTATGTCACTGAACTCCTTCTAAACCGCTGAACGGATTCTGTTGAAAATTTTTGTGTGTGTTCAAGTAGATTCGAGAATGGTTTAGATTCTCAATTGGAACCGGTGGGTGGCACTGCGATCGAGTTGTGGGATTTTTACTTTTCGTACATTGACTATTAAGTGCAAACACATTTAGTCAAAAATTGACATTTTTTTAACGATACCACTAGAAATAATCTTTGTATTGTGGAATATATTACAAATATATAATTTACGGACACGTTTCGTAAAATCTTTTCTTTGTGAGTCTGTCGTCACAAAGTTGAACTGGTGATTTCACGTTTCTAGTTTCAGTAGTTTAGTTCTTGGCGTTGATGAGTCAGTCAACCAGATTATTTGTATATATATATAGACCTGATGAACTACAACTAAGGTTACCGACGCTATGGAAGTAAATATTTTGATTCAATTTTGTTCACGTCGTTTCACATAGATTTTATGTTCTGCTGATTTTGCGAACATATGTACTACACATGACTTTATCGACGTTACAGGCGGTCATGTTGCAGAAGGAGACGCGCTGATACACTCTGGCGCAAGTACGGGCGCCTGATGACGCTATAGCAGGGTGGGTCGACCGGGGATTAGTCAGGAGTGCCCAGCATAGTTGTTGTTGGGGCGTCGATAAAGATTATACTGGAATGTGTAATCCGCAGTGCCACGGAGATCAATGAATCGGTACCAGTGGTCGGCCTAATGGCGATGGGGATGCAGTGGGTTACTACCCCACGCCGCTTTAATGTTGCTGCGTACGGAATGGATGGCGGGGTGTGTCTAAATCATAGCCTGCCAAAAAATACGCTGACTTTACTGTCTAAGCAATGAACTTCAGAATTAACTGTCAAGCTATATGAACAATCTGCATTAAACAATCAAACTAGAATTATATAAGCAAAGTATAAATAATATACAAGGGGCTAACAGCTGTGTGGTAGTGGCTACGAATACTACCAAACCTTACTTTGCTCGTGGATGTCGTAAAAGCCGACTAAGAACTTTACGTAGAACTAGACCAACTACAGCTGATGCCGTCTATACATTACCAAGGAAGTTTGAAGTAACGCAGGCGGCCGATCATAAAACTATTGCCAATAACATTTGTAATATCTACGAATACATGTTGCGTCGACCATAGGTATTTGGGGTAAGAACAGTAGAATGATGAATGGTGGTGCAAGGGGTTGTATAATGAATACATATATGTAGGCACAAATGTTTATTTAATTAATAGTAACATTTCATACAAAGCAATTTCATATGTCTATAGACAGATTGTTATGAAACCGATTTGCTTACATGGTCAAACGATATAGTGGTCAGGCCACACTGTTGATAGTTCTCTGTCTACAGCCGCGTGCCCGTCCGTCCGGGGTGGTACCACACTGAGCAGAGATCGACGTCTGAGCAGTGAGAAAACTGGCACTGAACGGCAGTGTACTGCAGTAACTCTGGTTGAGGGTGAGGTATTTACTGGTAGGTAGTGCCCAAGTTGTACCCCTGGTATTGCAAAGGTCCATGGGTGGCAATAATACTTACCATCAGGTGCGCCACTTGCTCATTTGCCACCATAAGCAATAAAAAAAAAACGCTGAAATTATTTAAATTCATCATCATGATAAAAGTTGTAAACTGTTTTTAATTACATATATTAGGTTTAACCTAGAAATAACCGACACTTATTAAAATAAAACTGAAATGTAGGCAACATAATGTCCTATGACACGTAACGGCTGCATTTATAATGAAAACCTACTGTTGTGTTGTTTGTTAATGGGTAAAACCCAATAGTTTGTGGTTATTGGTGCGTTGACCTTTTGAAAAAAACTTGACTCATTTACGTTGATTCATTATATACAAACGCTGAAAACAAGGTCATTATGTATTTTCAGTTAATCTATAATAGTAAATATAAATGCGAAAATTTGTTTGTCATTGTAATAACCTCGGCTCATATGTGTCCCACTGCCGGGCTCGAGCAGCGCCTTCAATAAGTGAGATATAGCCTACTATACCACGCTCAGACCGAATTAGTATAAGGTTTTATTTCGAGTTTTCCTTCTCTTGTATAGATGTTATATACATATTTATCACTTAGTCATCTTTTATGATCACCCATTTTTTTTTTTTTTTTTTATTGGTGGGCTATGGGTGCGTCTCGCCCCGCCAAATCGGTCCGGGGTGACGGAGAAGGCGGCGCGTGATCCCATAGATCCACCATAAAATCCTCTCTCTTCGCCGTGCGAGCGGACCACCGGTACCCGATCTTTGTCTTCGGTGGTCCGCTCGGCGGTTTACCCTCGCGGGTTTTATGATCACCCATGGACAAGATAGGGAGTGATAAAATATATTCTTACTCCGTCACGACATTGTAAACATGAAGTTTGAATGGCTTAGATAATTCCTGTGCCACGATGGGATAAGTACACAATTGTCGTCACCACTTGTTTATTCGTGGGAGTTTAAAAAACCGGCTGAAATTTCACTAAGAGAGTGCAGCATTTCTTTCTTGGACAACGTGTAACCCTTCACCGTGATGTCACTGTTGACAGTGTGCTATTGTCCTTTGTTCGATGAGAGAGAGGGAGAGAGTCTTTTTGGCTGGGTTTAAGTTAGTAGTCAGCGGCTTAGCCGTAGGTACCTGCCTATGGTATTGCAAAGTTCAATAAGCGGTAGTAAGACTTATTATCAGGTGGGCTGCTTTCTCGTTTGTCACCAGCAATAAAAAAAAGAAAATCTTGTAAAATAGGGGTAGATATCTTTTTTTAATATATGTTTATACCCTCCTGTTCATTTTAGTTTTTTGGGCGATTTGTAATTTTTGTTTAATTTGAATTGAATCATGAACTGACAATTTGAATCAGTGTGCTCACAATCGACAGTTGTATATTTACACCATTGTGCTAATGAGTCAGTTTAATGAATGAATAAACCGATTAAATCTATTTGGCAATGAGTTGGTGAGCTATACGTGGAGGATATATTTGAGACGTTGACGCAAACGCAAATGCTTGTTGTGTCTACTGATATAAAAGTTTTGCGAATGGCGATTTTATTACAATTTTTTTTTGTAATTTATATTACTTAATTAAACTTGTTGATATAATAATTTCTGATGTTTATGGCGTAACTTTATATATAAATTTAAATTTTTATTACATTAATACAATTAAAATTATTATTTCTAACACGGAGTTTGAAATAATAATGGTTTGATATAATAACTATACAAATATGAATGGGATATATAATCAAATATCCATTATCTGTAATACATTTATCCGTGGGGTAGCGAAGTAACAATACAATTCACAACTTTGCTTGTGGGTGTTGTAAAATATAACACTTGCGAATAATATTAAAAACGATTGGCTTGGCATAAAACGGTATGCCAACAATCGTTTGATTATATAACTTGTGTTCTCTTCTTTATGTATAGCAAGCCTCAGTCGAATAATAGGAGGGTGATAGACTCATAAAAAGTATGAAATACGATTCATAATCGAACCTCGATAAGTCGAAAGACTCCCAATATTGAAAAAAAAAATGTTATGTTCCTTTAACTTCAAGCCATTAAACTTCTATACATTGCAAATTTGACTCTATAAGTCGAAATAATTATAAGTTGAGTCCTTATAGACAAATTCCGTACTTGTTTTCCTTTTATAACTTGAAAAAATAAATTCGACTTCCGTATCTCGAACAAAGTGTTTTTATTTTACCACCTTTACAACTCGCTTATTTGAAAAACGACTTTAAGAACTTATAAAGGAATATATGACTGGCATTGACTCGATTTTATTTAAAATGCAAAGAAAAGTGTTCTATTATAAAGAAGAATACTAATATTAAAGAAAATAAATGAAGTGTCATCAAGTGAGCTCCCATTACATATGTCCGATTTATTTATTATGATATATTGAGACACGTGTATAGCCACCAAATGTATTTGGTGCTCATCTAGTGACGCACGCGGTCATGCAGTGTGCGCCTGCGACTGTACACATGACAAGGTTGTCACTTCTTGTAAATATACAAAACCAACCGCCCAATAAACCACTTGGGAGTCGTTTAAAGAGGTCTACGTAGAAAGGTGCACGACGGCATGTTACAAGATCTTTCGCTTTTTTATTCTTTGTACTGTCGTGCTATATGCCTTTTAATTCCTTGTACTGTCGGGCTATTATCTACAAAAAAGGGTTTGATACATAATTGAGTATTTGTATTAGCTTTACTTATTTCTTCTTTGCGAGACCCCGACCAGATTAGGTTTCAATTGTTCTTTTTTCTATTACATCTATCACCTTTATTCACTAATTTATTTCTAATTATTAATTAATTTACTTTCAATTATTCTTTTCGATTATTCATTCATTTATTTTCAATTATTCATATTTTTTTTTCAGCTATTCATTAATTTATTTTCTAATTATTCATTAAATTTTCAATTATTCATTAATTTATTTACAATTATTCATTATTTTTTTCAGTTATTCATTAATTTATTTTCAGTTATTCATTAATTTATTTTCTAATTATTCATTAATTTATTTTCTAATTATTCATTAATTTATTTTCAATTATTCTTTTCAATTATTCATTAATTTAATTTCAATTATTCATTATTTTTTCAGTTATTCATTAATTTATTTTCTAATTATGCATTAAATTATTTTTTAATTATTAATTTATTTTCCAATTATTAATTAATTTATTTTCCAATTATTTATTAAGTTATCCATATGGTGACATAGTAAGAATACAATTTACTATCACCCGTGGTTACCGTAAAAGACGATGGAGGGATTCGGTATGCAGATAACATTAATGCAACAGAAGGAAAACTGGATATAAAACCCTATTACAACCCGCGTGTTAGTAAGCATTGCCTGCCACTATGGTGAAGGTGCAAACCCAACGAGCTAAATTATTAATTTATGTGTATAAATCATAAATTGTGAATCAAACTTTTTATACAATAGATAAATGATAATATAGATATCGGTTTGTCGGATGTTAAAATTGATAAAGTTAATATAAATATTGTGACAGCCCTACAACAGTGCTGGGATTTCCCAATGTGAGTCACGCTTGTAATGTCACCTGCCGAAATAGTAGCTCGGTGTTATACGATGTTCCAAGCTGTACGTCTGTACCGCCGCCGCCGCCGCCGCCGACTGTAACGTGTTCCGTAAGTACGTGAACAGTTGTTGAACAAAGTTTATTGGACTTCAGAGTCAATTACGTTCGCTGATATAAAAGTTGTGATGGTAATTGGGGTCAGCCTATTGGCAGGCGGACTGCTTGGTGGTTTATAGATGAGTGTATTTTCCCTTCCGTTGACAGGTACTGATGATTTTCCTGTTATTATTGGTGAAGTAATAAGATTTATTTGAGCTGAGATGATTAGGGTATGATGATAGCTTGGGTATTAAATGACTGTAATACAATAAAATTTCACGAGTTGTTTAATGGACTAATTTGACTTACAGTTATATCTTTATTATTATTTGTATGTTGACCCGTGTAGATGGACCAAAAAAGTTACCAGCCCTTACTTCTTTGGTGAAGTCATAACAATCGACTCAGTGTTCATGAAAATAACGAGCAGCAGTACTCTTTTGATATCAACAACTACATCATGCAAAACAACTCGACTGCACAGAGAGCGTTGTGGTTAAAATATACTGTGGTATCGTGAGATCAAGACCCATGTAGGAGATTTTTTTATTCGTTTGATTCACAATTTGTTGCGCGTATAATTTACATTCATCAATTATGCTTTGTTTATAGTGCCACGCAATGTGATGATTATTTTCCTTAGTGCAGGCAGTTTTTTTTTTAAATACTCGCGTCTGAAGTTTCCCGCCAGACATTTTTAATTCCATTGTAATATAGAATACTAGTTGTGAAATGAGAGGTATGAAGACGCAAAACTCTTAGTCAGTATCACCGTATTTTTTTTAGCAGACTGGTCTGGACACGCCATCCATTTCGTCCGGGGCGACGAAAGGGCCGCGCGTGGCCCCTTAACCTACCGTATTCCCTCCCCATCACCATAGGGCCGGCCACTGGTGCCGCTTCCTTGACCTCCGTGGCCAGCCCGGCAGTCCGTATCACTGTATGGATAAAAACTTCCTAATACTTAATAATTTGTGATGTTTGAGCGAGTATTATACATATTTGGGTCGAGATGGCAAGGCGTCGACTCGGGAGGGCCTCGGGTGGCCCACTGAAGACAAGGACTGAGTTCCAGTGACCTACTCGTACGACGTCGATTGGTACGTTGAAGGGCGGGTCTATGGAGACTATTATATAATGAAAGGAAACTATTTTTATGGGTTTTATTCCCAAAATTTTGAGACAGCCGGCAGCCCAATTGGGTGGGTTTGAGGTTTATATTGGTAGGCAGCGGCCTAGCTATACCCTTGGTATTACAAAGGCCCATGGACGGCAGTGACATTTAACACCAGCTGTGCTGCTTGCTCGTTTGCCACCACAGACATTAAAAAGAAAAAAAAATGAAAACACTTCAGCTTTGCACAGAGTGAGTAGTAATCGCTTTCATATTTCTAAAAACTTATTCAAATCCGTATTATGATCGGTGCTGTATACAGACGTTGGCAAGTAAATCTATTTCTTTGTGCGTAATTACGAAGGATGACGCAAACACTTGTTTGGTATCCATTTCATTAATGTTTTGGTCACTTTCTTTTTGAACAGCGTGCCTGTATGTGTGTCAGCGAGTTACAGCTGTTCCATTGAGTTGTCAATGTATGGGTGCGAATATTAACAACGTTTTTTTTTCGGAATTATGGTTACGTAGTTGAACCTTTTTTTTTTTTTTTATTGCTGGGCTATGGGTGCGTCTCGCCCCGCCAAATCGGTCCGGGGTGACGGAGAAAGCGGCGCGTGACCCCATAGACCCACCGTAAAATCCTCTTTTTTCGCCGTGCGAGCGGACCACCGGTACCCGATCTTTGTCTTCGGTGGTCTTACGTAGTTGAACCTAGGATATTTTCTTTACCTAACCTATATTTGTATTGTATTAATTGTATTATGGTTTTTTATATAAGTAGGTACTGTTTGACCCAAAATATGTTGTTCTGTGTGAGACTTAAAAGAACATAATTTCTTGAAGTACTTACATGGTAACAACGTCTACCGCTTCCAATTCTGAACTATTTTAAACCCGAACTCACAAATGTTATCAAAATCAGTCCACCTGTTTAGTAGGTGAAGTCACCGGAAGGACCGAAGGTGTTAATTGTTATGTAATACTTGCGACCGCACCCGTCGGTATTCTCTTCTTGCTGTGATGTAACGAATCTAAATTTGCTTCAGAATCCGTTTCCTTTCAAGTTCATCTTATAGAAGTCGGCAGCGGGATTCTCATTTATAACTTAAATCAATTTCCATACCCAAAAATATAGGGGTAAATGAAGTTTGCGCTATTTATTTTTCAATTTCGAAGATTTTATCTATCGAAAGTTAACACACAATAATACTGGGTCTGTCATACTTTTGTATTTTAAGTCAACGTAAGACAGACAGATTACTAGTGTTAGGACCACGCGGTTGAGTTTTTTTGCCTACAGCCGCGGGCCGGTCCGTCCGGGGCAGTACCACACTCTCGTAGAAAACCGACGTCCGTGCAGTGGCTATGTGCTGTTGTGCTTCGTTCGGTGAGCGAGAGAACCGGCAGCCTAATTTTCTGGATGGGTTTGGGGTTTACATTGGTAGGCAGCAGCCTAGCTGTATCATTGGTATTGTAAAGGTTCATGGGCGGCAGTCACACTTACCACCAGGTTTGCTGCTTACTCGTTTGCCACCGTTGGCAATAAAGAAAAGAAAGACAGCTAAACCTACACAGTGGATAAGATAAAATAACAAAAACTAAGATATAATTAGATTAACACGAACAACCTTTAATACACTCATTTGCAAAAAAAACGGGCACCTAAGCAATGAACCATTTCAAATGTTAATATTTCTTTGTTTGATAATTATAGGTAGTTTTATCCACACAATTTGGTAAATTAATAAGAAAATAATGGTTTTCATCAGTATTTCATAAAATTTAGATACAATTTATGGGAAATAATGCTAAACCTCGCTAGTAGTGTATATTCGCTAGTAGTGCATATGCTCATGAAGTAAAAATAAAAAAGTTTTTTTGTTTGTTTTTCTTTAATAAAGTAAAAGCAGATAAATGTTTAGTATCGAGTGTGACCCCCTCTAGCTAAAATCACAGCTTGAATTCGTCTGGGCATGCTAGCGAGTATATCCCGGATACTTGCTTGCGGAATACGTTCCCACTCCGCAGTAATCACATTCTTCAGCTCTCTGATGGTCTGCGGAGCCGGGTGTACTGATCTCACACGCCGTTTCAGAACGTCCCAGGCATGCTCTATGGGATTGAGGTCGGGACTTCGAGCTGGCCAATCCAAACGACAAATGCCGACCTCTTGCACATACGCATTAACATCGCGGGATCGGTGGGCGCGAGCATTGTCGTCCATAAAAATCGAGTCTTCACCTAGAGCGGCCAATGCGGGTTGTGCATGAGAAATTAGAACTTCCGTTATGTATCGATGCCCAGTCAGTGAGCCGTTTTCAATGAAGACTAACTCTGTACGATCCATTGAATTTATTCCTGCCCAAAACATAACAGAGCCCCCACCATAAGGTGTGATTTCTTCGAAACATGCCTCTGCAAAGCGTTCTCCTTGTCTTCTTAGCACTCGCCGACGTCGATCTTCACCGAACAGAGATATCCTGGCTTCATCAGAGAACAAAACCCTATTCCAATCGTCTTGAGTCCATGATTCACAATTTCTAGCGAACCTAAGCCTGTGAACTCTGTGCTCACGGAGTAATTTGGGGCCGCGGGCCGGGCGGTGACTGCGTATATTGGCAGCGAGAAGCCTCCTCCTGACCGTCCATAGACTAATATGCACATTTCTTACTTCTTGGAGGTTGTTCTTAAGATCCACATACGAAGATTTGCGATTTCTCAATGCGCGACTCACAAGAAAACGATCATCCCGTGGTTGGGTACATGGTTTTCTTCCAGAACCAGGCCTTCTCTCGACGGAACCAGTCTCCTGATATCGCTGCCAGGTCCTTTGGACTGTCGAGCGACTAACATTTAGCCTCCTAGCCACGAAACATTGGCTGCAACCCTCTTCAAGCAGCGCGATAATTTTGGTAGCTTTTACCACTTTATCTACCATTTTTGATACAGCCAAACAGCATTAAATAAAGCTTTGACAGTCAAGGATATGAAATTAATCGATAAAAATTGAATAAAAGTTATGAAAGTCGATGTTAACTTCTGGAACTTCGCGCCAAAAATGTAGGATAAAAACGGGTTTTCTGTAAAAATGAACATCAAATGAAAAATTGAAGTTAGAACGTACTTTTTTAAATACCACAGCATTTTTAAAACCGGCCAGTAACGTGTACAAACGATTGAAACCTTTTTGGTATTGTATCTTTTTAAATATGAATGAAAATCAAAACCGCCCGTTTTTTTTGCAAATGAGTGTATATAAATAGACTAGAGTTAAAAATGTAAAGAAACCAATGTTTAAATATTTATGATAGATATTGTAACAAAACACCGACCATAAAGACGAGAATATGAATGGAAAATTGATTGACACGTATAGT
Source organism: Lymantria monacha (assembly GCA_905163515.2). NCBI lineage: Eukaryota > Metazoa > Arthropoda > Insecta > Lepidoptera > Erebidae > Lymantria > Lymantria monacha. The sequence continues at coordinate 32,283,049 of LR991093.1, forward strand.
CACCACATTAGCTTAAATGGTAAAAATTGTTAGAACGAATTGTCCAATAAATAAGTGTGCCTGTCTCTGGTATTGTATTTTTACCCGTTCACAAATGAGTTTTAAATATTACATAGAGTAGGAAAATCAACGAATTAGACAATTGGCGGTAACATTTTTTTTAATTGGGTAACAACCTACGAAATTTAAAAAAAAAAAGCAAAATCGATATATTAATTATGTACATATATAATTCAGAAATGACCACATGATTTCTAATGTTTATATAAGTATTACACATTGAAATAGTGTTGACTAAATGCAAGATTATTCTTGCATTTAGTCAACACTCGCCGCAAGAGTCTCGCAGTGCTCCCTTAGATAGAATTTTACGATTCGTTTGATAAAGAAAGAATTGTCAACATTTGTATTCTTAATACCAGTACACGGGTAAATAATTTGATGTTATTTTAAACAGTCTCATGATAGATAGGTGTGATTATAGCCCCACACCCGTTAAGTACTACCTAATTATTGATAGTTGTACAGTTAGTGACACTAGATGAATGAAATTTTATTAATTTAGTTGGATTTTTATTTCTATCAAAACAAGTGACTCTGTGTTATTCTAACAGCGAGAGTTGCAAGACTTGCGAGACTCGCAAGAGTCTTTCTTGCATTTGGGCAACATTAATTCTAAATAAAACTATTTGTACGGATTCTATCACGTTTGTATTTGATTTTTTAATTTCCCGACATTACGACGTTTCTGATGACGTAATGATTAATAAAATTAACCATTACGTCATCACTGTAGTCGGATATAATTATAACAATTGTTCTCCAGAAACAATAACCGTATAACATATTCTCCATAATGATAAAAATATAAAGTTTTGTAACATTTGCCAAATGCGTAGCGTATGAATGTTTCTATCAGTTACATGACACTAAATATATATTTTTGGTCCGCAACGTGTGATTCATAACGCTATTAGTCATTATAAATTTCACTGGTTCGTTATATTAACTGGGTGCTTAATATATATCGATCTACAGCTGGTGATATCATCCAAACTTTCTTTGATATTGAAATATAAGTGCATACATTCTTTGTGGTGGAATATGAAAACAATGGTCGCTACCTTTGGTGGGTAAAGTAGATATTGATTAAGGATAAGTAGATGACATTAACATTGAAAGAAGACGTGAACTCGATGTGTGTGTATGTAATAGATATATATGTGTAAGTGTGTGTATGTATACAATAGTCAAATAAATTAATATATTGACGTGATGTAAGAGTAATATTTTTTTAAGATATGACATGCAAAGAAAACAATTTTTAAATTAAAATTGTGAATGTACGATAGCGTAATGGTTAAGATACCGACCTTCCGTACCAATTCTGTGCGTTCGATTACCGCGCAAGACAGCTATTTGTGCGACAAATTATTGTTCAACATTATTGCGAGAGATGTAGAACTTGAAATCAAAGTCTATACGAATCTAGCTAGAGTTATATCAGTTACAGATGTCAATTCCGAAGCAAATCAATATATTTTTTTATCAGTTTCTTTATTATCCATTGACTTGTCATCGGTTACAAAGACGTTCATGACAGACGTTCAAAGACGTTCATCATCATGTAAGTCTGCAGCTGAGGAAACACATGACCAGCTGCTTTAGCTTTAGCGGATTCAGAAATCCTTTCGAAGTTGTTTTAAATTTAGTGATAATAATTTTTCAATTCGCAAATGTGTTTTAATGTGCCTTTCATGTCAAATTATAATTTTAACTTAAACGAATCAATAATTTAGACAATAATGTTGTTTCGCCGTTTGACCGGTTTAGTTCGGCGCCGCGGCGTGCGCCGGTTACGTTTCACTAAAATAGAGTCGTTAAACTAGCCCACGCCTAGAATTATACGTTTGTGGGAGAACCACTTGTGTTGCTATTTATAAAGTTTGCATATCGTTTTGTTAGCAATATTGATATCTGTTTAGAGTTTGATACGTCGGTCAAATATAATTATATAGAACTTTATGCTATATTAATTCGATGTACATTGAACAGTAATTTAAAAGATAGACGTTTCACCGTTGTTTATGGTCATTAAAGATCTAGATATTATCCTTAAAAGAGAATTCTACAATAATATGGTGGTTTCACACGAAATTAACTATTTTAAAGTACTATTAAAGTTTATGATCATAGGTTTGACTTTTGAGTTGTTTAGATATATGTCAACAAGAAAACCCCGAAACGATAAGGAGTATGATACCTATAAAAACTTGATTACGAGCGAAAAATTAATTCGAAACCCCATGTGTGACAATCATTTTTTTGCTCGTAATTAAGTTTTTATAAATAATCAAGCATGTTAAGTACTAAATTTCAGTAATTTGAGTATGATACTGTCAACGGTGAGCTACAGTAACATATTGTGACTCAAATATTTATTGCGATTTTCAAGACATTTAAAAGCGTTTAACTAGATTTTATGAAGATTACTATATGATGTCCTATCTATCTAAATATATGATTATACTGGTACAGATTATAGTTGACATTTTTCTGTCTACAACCGTGTGTCGGTCCGTCCGTGGTAGTACCACAGTCTCGCAGAATATCGACGTCTGAGTAGTGGCAATGCTGACAATATGCTGTCGTGTTTCGTTCGGTGAGCAAGAAAGAAGCTGGCAATCCAACTTTCTGGTTGGATTTAGGGTTTTCATTGGTAGGCAGCGGCTTAGCTGTACCCCTCGTATTGCAAAGCTTTATAACCGACAGTAAGACTTACAATCAGGTGTGATGCTTGCTCGTTGTCCACCCTTTTTTTTTTTGCGGTGGGCTATGGACGTGGTCGCGCACCGCCAAACCGGTCCGGGGCGACAGAAGAGGCGGCGCGCAAACCCATAGACCCACCCTGCAAACACCTCTCTTCGCCGTGCGAGCGGGCCTCCGGTACCCGATCTTTGTCTTCGGTGGCCCCGTTTGCCACCCTAAGAAATAAAAAAAAGTAAAAAACCATGGTTGAATTTGCGTTATAGAATTGGCAACGTGTTAATGTGTTGTGACAATGATCGCAATAAGTTATTTGTTCTTTGAAGAATCTTTAAACGCTTTGATTTACGTTATGTGTTGGATAAACAACACCAACGCAACACCAAATATTTTTTTTTATTTGCGATTCTCTTTAGACCCTTTGGAAGTATGCTTTGAAGAAAGTTGTGATATCTCGACGGCCCTAATTTTTTCTGAGCCTTCAGCATGTGTTTTTTTTCTTATAAAATACTATGGTCAAATTATTTACAATGTTTCGGTAGGTACCGTCACAAAATATATTATTTGCGTCTAACTTTAACTACAGATGCAACTCAAAATCTTTCCTTTTTTTTTTTTAAATCTCTTGATGTTGTGTTTGTCTTCTAATTCATTGGAATTAATACTATTTTTACGGGTTAAAAGTACTGCCCTGCCGTAACCATGAACGTTATAAAGTTTTAGAAATATCGGGCAATTCAAAATCAATTACAAACGCCATAGAATACATAAAACTAGTTTTATTTCAAATGTGTAACACTCGTGTAAACATTAGAAATCAATATTTTTCTAATTGAACTTGTTGGGGGTTCCACGGCAATTAAAAACGTTTCTCGGGACTGTCTGAGGGTCAAACATTGGTGTCGTTTATGGACTTTATTGTGTGTCTTGGGTTACAGAAGCTACAAGGATTGAACAGTTGGCGTAATGGTTAATATTAAGATCTACTGTGTCAAGTGAGTGGGTCAATCATGGGTTCGAATTCCACACAAGACAATACCTTGTGCGATCCACAAATTTGTGTCTGTTAATTGCATGTTTTAAAGTTCCCCCGCAATACAAGGATTATTTCCTCAGTGCAGGGAGTTAGTCTTTAAAAAAAAAAGATAGTGTGATGGGATTAATCCCAATGTAAAAAAAGCTCGAGTGATTCACATATGAGTATGATATAAACGTTACAGTAATAGTGAATAGTAATACATGTGTTGATGGCACCCAACGTGTGAGGAGGCGCCGCCGCGCGCCGCCTGGCCCAGTGTTTAGTGCGCGGACGACTCGGCGGCGACACGACGACGCGCCGACCGCTAGCACCGTCATACAACAAATATAAACATGCCGAATGAGGTGTTCACTTGTCTGTTTGTGTTCATTGATTGTGTACAGGGCTGTCACAACAACTATATTATCATCGTGTAATTAAAAAAAAAATATAATTCGCCCACGTAAAAGTGACTTTCACAATATAAATTTTATCACTAAATTATCGACAGGGAATATATTATCGAGATAAAAATATCCTATATATTTATGCAGACGAATATCTATGTGTGCCAATTTTCTTTCAAACCTGTGCAACGGTTTACGCGTGATTGAGTAACAATCATCCAAACATCTTTACAAACTTTCACATTTATAATATTACTGGAATATGTGCTACGAAGGGGAGAAAGTGAAAACAGAAATTGGCGTATTGTTTGTCTTGCCGTATCTCAGAAGGGAGCAGCCGTTTGTACACATTCTTGGACATTAAGTTGTAATTGTGACGTAATAAGCAGTCTTTATTTTATAGTGCACCCCGTGTGTTGTCGGTTTAGGAATAAAATTTACAACCCCCCCTTTCTTTCTCCTTAGGGTTTCCGTTGCGGGTGACTGGATCGGGGAATAGTCCGTCACCCGCAGAGACGCTGACCGCGTGAGAGTGACGTCCTGGCCGCAGGCTGGGGCGTCTACGGGGATGGTACCCGATAGGGTAACCCGCTGGGCTGGCCATGGATGTCAAGGAAGCGGTACCAGTGGCCGGCCCAATGGCGATGGGGAGGGAATACGGTAGGTTATGGGGCCACAGGTCGCCCTTCCGTCGCCCCGGACGAGGAGCACGCCGTGTGTCCATACCATAGCCTGCCAAAAAAAAAAAAGAAAAAGGGTTTCCGTGCGGCAAGCGTATGTTTATGTTACTAAATCATCGAAGGTGTATAGGTATAACAAATCGAGGAAACTAAAATGCCTCACTCAGTTACATTCTCGTAGAAGTCGTATAAACCGGCTGAGGTATCAGTGAGAGATTATACGTTAGAAGTCTACTGCGACACTAGCCCCTACCAAGCGTGGCGGGGATAACATCGTCACCCTTTGGAGAATACTATGTAAAACAGTGAACGTCGATAATAAATGGATGGAAAATCAGGATAAAATGCACAATTTTATTAAAGTATAATTATTTGACATCCCTGATTTTGTTTGAGTTAATGTCGGCTTTTATGTAGTGAGATGTGTTGGATTTATTGTGTTGCCAGTGTTTACGTGTGATTAAGATCTTAGCTCTTATTATCTAATAGTCGTTTTATAATGATTTATACACGAGTCATTTGATATATATACTTTTTCATGGATTTTGTCACGAATCTATAGACGTTCTGACAATTTTTAGTGTTCGTTGTCGTGGAAGGACTAAGATCACACTTTTTTTCCCTTGCGGTGGACTATGGATGTGGTCACGCTCCGCCAAATCGGTCGGTGGCGACGGAAGAGACGGCGCGCAACTCCATAGACTCACCCTGCAAGGACTTCTCTCTTCGCCGTGCGAGCGGGCCACCAGTATGCGATCTTTGTCTTCGGTGGCCACTAAGATCACACCTAACAAGTCATCGTTATTACAGAAGTTTTCATCTACCCGCTTTAATATTAGTTATTAATTGTTGTACCATATATTTGATACAAATTAAATTCCAATGGAAAACGAAAATCATTCTAAATGACCTAATCCCACCATATATACTCGCCATTGTAACTCCTTTAAGCCAGAATTGATATGGTCTCTATAAATGACAACGAGGTTTGACCCTCAGGCAGAGATGCTTTTAATTGTCTTCGGACCCGTGACAAATTTAATTAGAAAAGTAAAAGAAGAGGAGTTGGAAAGAATGATTCCATTTTCCTTCTAAAGCGGGGGGGCAGGAAAATTTTTACTAGTCAGCCAATAGATAAAGGAGTGTACAGCAATGATAAGCGTAGTAGTACGGAACCACGGATACAGAAGAGCTTAAGGGGGCCTATATGTAAGCCTTGACATTGATCCTGGTCTAACCATTTTTTTTACACATATTTTTTGTTTGAACTATGTATTTGAGCTTAAAAAAAATAATCCTTAGTCGAAGGGCATCTCGCTGGAACTAATAGTTACTAAAAATGTATCCAATCATCATCATCATCATCATCTTGCTCTTATCCCAATTACTTGGGGTCGACGCAATATGTCATCTTCCTCCATACAGTCCTATCAGACGTCATCTCTGCAGTCACTCCCTGTCTATCCATGTCATACCTCACGCAGTCCATCCATCTTTTCTTTGGTCTTCCTTTACCCCTAAAGCCTTCAACATTCATATTTAAAACTTTCCTCACAACATTTCTTTCATCCCGTCTCATCACATGTCCATACCATGTTAACCTTTCACTCCTTAACTTTTCCGTCACTGGCGCAACTTTCAAACTTCCTCTTATATGCTCATTTCTTATTTTATCTAATCTCGTCACACCACACATCCATCTCAACATTCGCATCTCCGCTACATGCAGTCGTCTCTCATCCGTCGCTTTTATCGCCCAACATGCTGATCCATACAGTACAGCAGGTCTTATTAGGGTTTTATATATTTTACCCTTTAATTTAGGGGGTACTTTGGGGTCGTACCCGTGACCTGCCGCCATTTCATCCATCCCGCATCCATTCTGTGTTTCACCGCACGATCCAGGTCGCCATCGCTTTGGATAAGAGAACCGAGGTATCGAAAATCCGAGCATACTGGTATAGGTACTCCATCTAGAGATATGGGTGTAAAGTTGGAGAGACCGCCGAAATCGCAGAACATGTACTCTGTTTTAGGTCTGCTGATTTTCAAGCCAACATTCTCCAATTTACAGCGCCACTTCTCCAGCATGCTCTGTACCTCAAGTCCTTCTTCTCCAACGAGAACAATGTCATCAGCGAATAGCATGCACCAGGGTGCCTCTTCCTGTATCTCCGATGTTAACGCATCCATTATCAACAGGAAGAGGTAAGGACTTAACGCCGACCCTTGGTGCAAACCCACCTGCACACTGAACTCGTCGGAGTCTCCAGCCGCTGATTTTACGTACGACCTAGATCGTTGGTACATAGCACAGATTAACCTAGTATACTTCACAGGCACACTTTTCTCTTTCAGTGCCCACCACAAAACTGTTCTCGGTATTCTGTCGTAGGCCTTCTCGAGGTCAACGTATACCATATGCAAGTTTTTATGTGCACCACGATATTTTTCGCACAGTTGGCGCAGTGCAAATATGGCATCCGTTGTCCCGCGGCCCGGCATAAAACCGAACTGGTTTTGGGTGATCTTGCTTTCTTCTCGCAATCGCTTCTCAACCACTTTTTCTCACACTTTCATACTATGTGACATGAGCTTTATTCCCCGATAACTGCCGCAGTCCTGAACATCACCCTTGTTTTTAAAAATGGCCACTAGCGCACTACTGCACCATTCATTGGGAATTACTTCATCCTGCAGCAACTTATTGAGGAACAAAGTCAGCCACATATATCCATCCTCACCCAAAACTTTCCATACTTCCACTGGTATACCGTCCGGCCCTACAGACTTTCCGTTTTTCATACTTATCACTGCCTTTCTTACCTCATCTATTGTAATTTCTTTTACTAGACCGACGTTCTCAGGTACATCTTTTAACTCTCCACTCCATAAATTCTCTTCATTCATTAATCTTTCAAAATATTCCTTCCAACGCTGCCTTATTTCCTCGTCTTTTATTAAAACTTTACCATCTCCATCTTTCATGCACTTGACATGCCTAATATCTCTCGCTCGTTCCTCTCGGGCTTTCGTAATACGGTACAGCGCCTTTTGTCCTCGAGGCCCATCTAACGAATTATAAATTCTGTCTTGGGCCTGGGTTCTCGCTGTAGCTATTGCCCGTTTAGCTTTTTTCTTACATTCCTTGTATTCAATATTTTTCGCTTTCTTCAACCTTTCATTATCTTCTTTCTGCCACGCTTTAAACTTTTCCTTCTTTTCTTTCAGAATCTTTTGTACATCTTCATTCCACCACCATGTATCTCTATCAATTATACCCTTCCCTTTCGTTTCTCCTAGTATTACTTTAGCCGTACTCCTAATACAACTAGCTATATCATTCCAACTTTCATTCACAGATTTATCCTTCATATCTTTCATTTCATTCATTTTACCAATCATACTTTGTTGAAATCGACTTGCATACTCTTTTCTTTCCAGCATACTCCATCTTACCTTAGGAGGGGGTCGGTTTTTGCGTTTAATAGCGCATGTTTTTATTTTGATATCTAGTATCAGAAGCCTGTGTTGTGATACTAGAGCCTCACCTGGCAGCACCTTACAATCCTTTACAGAACTGAGTTTACTTCTTTTGACAAGAAAGTAGTCAATTTGCGTACAGTGGTTACTACTTTTGTAGGTAATAAGGTGCTCCTCGCTTTTCTGGAACCACGTGTTTACGATAGCCAGGTGAAACGACGAGGCTACTTGAAGCAGCGTCTCACCACCAACATTCCGCTTTCCATACCCCCATCCTCCATGCACTCTTTCATAACTATCATTTGCTGCTCCAACGTGTCCATTAAAATCGCCTCCTATACATATCTCCTCACTTTCTGGAATACCAATCATAACTTCATCGAAATCCTGCCAGAACCTTTCTTTCACTTCATCCTTACATCCGGCTTGGGGTGCATACGCATAATAACATTGAGTATCACATTTTCCAAAACTACTTTCACCACTATTAACCGATCATTTACCCTTGTTACGCTCGTCACACATTCCTTCAAACATCTATCTAACACTATTCCTACACCATTCCTTTTACCATCGCTGCCACTATAATAAAACTTGTATCCTTCACCAATTTCTCTAGCTCTAGTGCCCTTCCATTTCGTTTCTTGCAGACATGCAACATTTATTCTTCTTCTTTTTAGCAAATCCGCCAACTCCCTTCCTCTTCCAGTCATTGTTCCAACATTCCAACTTGCATACCTCATTCTGATCTCTTTCATACAAAGGGCTCGCTTCTTACGTCGCACCCGCCCGTGATGCAACAACCCTTGTCCATTTTTCACAGAGACCGGGTGCTGCCCCTGCGCGTCGCCTGCAGGGTACGCCCTAGCCCTGTCCTCATTCACTCTATTTTTCCACATATTGCAATAGTTTTGGCAATGGTTTTTATGACCGGCCGCCTGCCTGACGTCAACCCTCCTTGGGAATGCAATCGTTGACCAAACGGCATCAGATGGTGTTGGCCCAGGTCGGTGTAGTGCTCTTAGTCGTCTTTTACGACACCCACGAGCAAGTAAGGGTTGGTAGTATTCTTAGCCGCTACCACACGGCAAAAAAAACACACGGTAAAAATGTATCCAATCATTTTGATTAAAATATGTAATTTAAAAAATAACGAGCTGGCTGAATTTTTTGCCGATTCTTCTGTTTGTGGCCGCTTTCTGATCCCGTGGTAGATTAATTTAAATTTATTTAAAAAAGAAGACGTAAAATTGATAATATCTAAGTGCCTTTATTATGCATAATAAATGATTTGATTTCATTGCTACAGTAGGCATGGCAGTAACGCATGGCATTTTTCTGAGCGAAGGTTGTCGTCAGACACAGCCGTTGAAACCTTTGGTAAAATCTATTAGAAACTTGTTTCGAACACTGCACCTCGAAGCTAGATGTTGTATTCAAGATATTCACGGCTATCTTCTAATATCATAATTGTGACATTAGCATGTAGCTTTTGAACCAGGAAGCGAGATGTGCAAAGGAAACAGTTTTCAAGGTCTGCTGTCAGCGGCTAGACTTGTAAAAAATATATTTATCATCCAGACGTACAGCTGTATTAGTGAAACATACATTAACAACTTTTAAAAACTAATTTTATGTTTTTTCTTTTCGTTGTTTGTTTTTACTGTTTCAAATTTTCGACAATCTTACCAGTTTCCACGGTCATCCGAGTACTTTAAATACTTGACATATGACATGACATTATTATTACATAGATTTACATTTACCGACTGCAGTTTTAGTTGTTAAGTTTTGATTAAAATATTGTACATACATACATTGATACATACATATCATCACGCCATAACCCTTGCAGGGTAGGCAGAGAGAACAGAGTGCCAGAGAACTCGATCCTTGCATACGTCACTCGCTTCCTGAACATTCATAATTCTCTTCATACATGCTCGCCGGTTTCGGAGACTTTTGCCTCCACCTTCCTTCAGTACGTGACCAATCTGGTTAAAATTTTGTTACAGTTATTAATGGTGTAAAATTCTTTATAAATATGATATTTGATTTTATTGATTTACTAACGGATATAATAGAGGTTTCTGTTGAATTTCAATATAGTTAATTTTTGCAATTTGATAAAAATATACGTCATTTTCTATATGGCGCGGGGCCATATAAATAATTCTTCATGTGGGGATACATTTCTCCCAATTGATTGAGTACCGATGGAATTTGGTGGCCCACGCATTTGTGTAACTCTGGGACGTTGCCTCTACACCGTTGTCCTTACTGCAGATGGCTAATTGATGCCCGATCAGTAGGGATAGACCATAATGGCCTCCGAAGACAAAGATGGGTACCGGTGGCCCGCTCGCACGGCGAAGAGAGTTGCTTGCAGGGTGGGTCTATGGGGTTGCGCGCCGCCTCTTTCGTCGCCCCGGACCGATTTGGCAGCGCGACCACGTCCATAGCCCACCGCAAAAAAAAAAAAAAAAAAGGGATAGACCATAATGAGGTACGTACTTACACATCTCTACTCTCCCACACGTTAGTAGTGGAGAAGGTCAACGTTCACGTTCTTCTCTTTTGTCTTGATCTTGCAGTGTCACTTGTCACTGTCGTTCTCAGAAATCACAGCTTCACACTAGGCGCTGATCGCATTAAAGTTTCTGACGTTGTCGACTATCGCTCTAACGGTAGTCAGCCGCATCAAGTTTTCACCGTATTTACGGCTCAGCTTTGGCCAGGTAGATCGACTGCCAGCATACGTTGCGCCGCATCCGCTCTGTAAAGTTTTGCAGTCGTTTCCGTCAGGGAGATACTTGTCGAAACAACAGTGCACTTGCTCCGTTAAGATCTGCACCAATCGGAATAAAGAATTCATGTTACCGGCGGTACCATTCCTTCATAAATTTAGTTGTTGTCATATTAATTAGTATTGAAAAATCGTGTCTTGTCTTTTGAAGGAAGGTGGAGTCAAGAGTCTCCGAAACCGGCGAGCGTGTATGAAAAGAATTATGAATGTTGAGGAAGCGAGTGAAGTATGCAAGGATAGAGTTCTCTGGCACTCTGTTCTCTCTGCCTACACTGCAAGGGATATGGCGTGATGATATGTATGTATCTATGAAAAATCGTGTTGTATTGTACTTGTCATTTTGTTACGTAAATAGCTGTGTCGTGACTATTGGTCGCAGTCTAGACGATGTTTGGTCACCCACGACGATGGTGCGGACACTGGCACCGCGACGATGTACGACGCTGCTTATGTTTATATTTATAGTTTCACTATATACTCATCATCATCGTTACAGCTCATACACGGCCCACTGCTGGGCTCAAGTCTCCTATACAATGGGAGGGAAATTAACTTACTATAATCACGCTGGTCAGATGGATTGGTATATGGTTATTCTTCTTCCCTTGGAGTGATGGTTTCTGACAGTTGACAGTACTTAGCAACTTTTTATTTTTTTAAAAACCGTTGCTACTTTTCAGAAGCGCGAAAAGAGAAAATGTAATAAATTTAACTAATAAAAAAATAACATTATTTTTAACTTCATATTTTAAGTCCTAGTGGTCTCTCGGCCAGCTTATACCCATGGGAAAGGAAGGGATAAAGGATTGTATTCTTACTCTGTTACCACACGGGTTAGGCTGAACCACAAGTAAACATGGTGAGTTATATATATGACTTGATCTACCTTGCCAAATGTCTTAGTTTCGAATCACATGCGGGACAATCCTCTGTGCGATTCACAAAGTGTTGGTCTGAATCTGTGTGACATTCGTTAATTATATATTTTGAAAATTCCCCGCAATACAAGGATTATTTATTTAATACATATATATGTTTGCACATATAACTACTCGTATATGTAATAAAACGTTTATTTCGCTTACAGAATCCTAATGATAGGGCGAATGTTAAAATTAACTGTATTTTGGCAAGTCAAATACAAGGTTGAGTATGTGTCACTGTGTGACGCGCGCCACTGTCGCGACTTGTTAATGCGACTAGTGCAAGTGAGTCAGACCTCAACCAATGTTTTGATATAGGATACCGTGATCTAACTATCTATTTTAGTGGTGGTTAGTCTTTTATTTATCTATGATCGATCGTACAATGCGACCATAGAGTACAGCAACTTGTGTTACCACCGAGTTAGATGGAGTTGTTAAAACAGACTAAGCGATCGCTAGAAATTAAAGCTGTAGTATTCTACCGGTAATCTTATAATCATTCATCATTCTCCTTCTCTTATACCAACTACACGGGGTCGACGCGCTATATACTCGTAACCTACATATTGCAAAAGTTTTATTTCCGACCACTTACCTGATGTCAACCCAGTTTGGCAATGTAATTGGTATTCTTAGTGGTAGCACTGCTTACAGTTTTCTGTCTACATCCGCCCGGGGTAGTACCACACTCTCGCAGAAAATAGACGCCTCGGCAGTGGCTGTGTTGCTGTGCCTCATTCGGTGAGCGAGAGAGACGGGAGCGCAACTTTCTGGATAGGTTTAGGCTTTTCATTGACAGGCAGCGGCCTAGCTGTATTCCTGATATTGTGAAGGTCCATGGGCGGAAGTAACATTTATCATCAGGTGTGCTGTTTGCACTTTTGCATCAAGAGCTATAAAAAAGAAATTGTTGACCATAACGGCGTCAGTAGGAGTTGGCCCAGGTCGATATAAGAAGGCTCTTCACCTTTTACGACATCTACGAGCAAAGTAAGGGTTGGTAGTATACATCATCTTAATTATTGATATATATGCCGTTTGAAATGTTATGCTATTTATAAAATTTAATTACGAGAAAAATAATTAGCCACGCGTAGGACTTAAACCCACATCTACTGGAATCCTACGCTACCTGGTCTAATTAAATAAGATGGTTGAAAAACATTTCTAGTAAATGTGGGTGTATTAATTTTTATTGCGTTATATTTCTTTTGCATTTGTCTATAAGACGTCAATAAGGTGATGGGATTGGATGTAAGCTTTAAGGAAACATTGAAAATTAATGAAACGTAATCAATTTCAAATTTCACTTTCGATAACAATCAATTTTTCATCATCATCATCTCAGCTCATATATGTTCCACTGTTACCTCCTACGTAATAGGAGGAAAATGATGACCTACTATACCACGCTGGTCAGACATGTTGGTATAGGGTTTTGTTTCGAGGTTTTCATTCTCTTGAATAGATGTTATAATGTGTCTTATGTTCCTTAGTCGTCATTTACGATCACCCACGGGTAAGACATGTGGTGGTGATTTGTATTCTTATTCCGTCACCACACGGATAAATGCTTATTTATGTTACGATTAGTCACCTCCTGTACTACTGATCTTCGCTCTATCACGGTATCTTAAAGTTGACAATGTTGTATGAAAATTATCAGAAAGCTGTAGCTTGTATGTTATCTAACAGCATCTAAGTTATATAATGTTGAACAAGTTAATGATACACTTTAGATATTTTTCCAACTGTAAAACATTTTTACCCATAAAATAACTTAGAAAATGTTAGCTGAGTTTTATAGGTAATAGGATGGGCTACTAAACTCAAGTATCGCTACTGGAGGCCCGAGTAACAGGTGAGGAGTTCTCTACGGTGAACAATATGGTAGTAGACTGCCTTTCTGTCCTAGATGATTTGGCGATGTGATACCTAAAAGTAACCGGTATAAAAATAATAAAGAAAATATTTGTAAGAATAAAAACATTTCATAATTTTGCTACTGAATATGAAATAGTATAACACGCAAACTGGTATCGTAAAATGGATTAATATTTTTATTAAATTATATAATTACTGCCTATTACTAATAATAATTAATATTTAAACTAAACATTAGCTGTTAATATTATTTAAGGTAATGTTCTCCCTGCACGAATCTCCCTTGAGAATCTCAGGGCTACACCAATAGGGTTAAGTTATTACAAACTTTTATTCAATACTAGCTTTTGCCCGCGACTTCGTCCACGCAGAAGTCATATCTGACAGAGTTAAATAGAAAAAGCAATGCAAGGTGCTGAAGGTTTGTCGCTAGGACGATAATCAACAGCGTCAGAAACTGGGATGCGGTCGCCGCCTTCTGCGAGTTAGTTGTCTAACGGAATTAGGCAATAGGGTGGGTCCGAGAGAAATAAACTCTAGGTTAACACGCTCTATCGTCGGTGCTTTGGGCGGCGCAAGTGTAAGTATCTGTATTGAGGTTCACTGCATGAGGGCTTCGACTCGAGATGATACCCGGTTGCGGTGGCCCGCCCGCACAACGTAGATGTACATGTACGGCGCGCGTGTGTCTATATACCATAGCCGGTCACTAAAGAAAAAGGTAGTTCAAAAATCTACTCATTCTACAAATTATATTGCCATTAATATAATATTTACGGTAAGACCATGGGATAAAAATATAATTATCGCCACCATTTATTTGACTGTTTTGTTTCACCAGCAGAGTGGCGACCTCGTTAGATATAATTTATTATTTGAGCTATAGAGTGAACATTTTTGAAGCTAAACTTAACCTGTATCTTAAACCATTAGGCAAGAACCATGTGCCGTCCACTATGTGTATCGTGTGAGCTCTCACGCCGGCACTGATTGCCACGACGGCACTGGTGCGGGGTTGATGGAGAGTGGAGAGAAACACGTGTTTATTTATTTTTACCGAAGAACATTTTACTGCTTTGTTACACCCCCTTAGGGGCAGAATTCATAAGATCCTTTCATATCGAATCTCTATGTCATAAATAAAAACGTGCTTCAAAATTTAATGTTTCTAGCTTTAATAGTTTCGGCTTGGCGGTAATGAGTCGATCAACCCCTTTCACAGGCCTAATATACACAACCAGAGGGTGAAAATTAACAAATGCCTGATATTACCCTAGAATATTTGATTCGACTCATAATTTGAAAAGAATCAATAAAGATTTTTTTCTCCCCATACAAACTTTGCCACTCTGCTCCATCCCCTTAGACCCATAATTTCGTAAAATCCTTTCTTAGTAAATCTCTACGTCATGTAAAGAAACCACTGTCAACATTTCAAGTTGCCAGCTTCAATAATATCGGCTTGGCGCTGATGATTTAATGAGTCGTCCAACCCGCTTTGCAGGCCTAATTTAAACCCCCAGAGAGTGAAAATCAATAAATGCTGAAATACGTGTTTATTTATTTTTACTGGAGAATATTTGTACGTAATTTGAAAAGAATCGATCAAGTTTTTTTTTCCGGACATTTTTTAAATGGCCATAACTTTTTTATTTATAAACTAATTGACATGAAATAAAGCCTAAATGTTAAGTGAAGCTTACCACAATATATTAGCGAAAACAGCGACTAAATCCGATAAGCCGTTTCTGAGATTAGCGTGCACAAACACACAGACAAACAGATAAACAGACAAAAATTTTAAAAATCATTGTTTTGGGTTCTATTAGTGTTGATAAAGGTCCCAAGGTAAGATTTTTTCTCATATATCTTCCATGTACAGACAGCGATCCGTTACATTTTTATTATATGTATAGATGGTCTCTGTAATGATGATACAATCTGTTATCAACCTTTGCTGTCCTGTGAGAGGTGTAAAAACGGTTAAAAAACCACTAGGAGGATCGGCAATAGTAGGTGTCAGGCTAGGATGCAGTTACACCCCGCTCAATCCGTCCGGGGACGATAATTCCAT
Organism: Lymantria monacha; assembly: GCA_905163515.2. Classification (NCBI taxonomy): domain Eukaryota; kingdom Metazoa; phylum Arthropoda; class Insecta; order Lepidoptera; family Erebidae; genus Lymantria; species Lymantria monacha. The sequence continues at coordinate 32,299,093 of LR991093.1, forward strand.
ATTACTCATTGTATTGGTGTCCAATTCTTTGGTCGGTATCTGGAGCCGACAACAGCACTGCCCCAGGATATGTTTCCTACACAAGTGCCATTACCACTAGGGTTGTTACCGGTACTTTATTATAAAGTATTGTACGTTATTTCAGATAAATGTACTCTATACTTTATCAGAACAATAAAGTAAACGAAAATACTTTATTTCGTATGGTATTAATTCTTTAGGATTTTGAAAAGTTTAGTCGTGGATATTTTTTCATTAACGAAAATTTCAATTTCTTGGTGTTTTTGTGCGAAACGGTTTGAGTGCATTAAGAATACGATTTAAAGTTTCATAGATTAATGCCATGGTAAATTATGAACAAGAATACTCCTCACACACTTTCAAACACTACTTCGATAGTGAAAAGGAGCAAATAGACAGTGAATATGTTACACTGAAAAAATGTTTAAAAAAAAAATGAAACAAAACAGAAAAATAAACTATTGCAGAAGTATAACAATCAGTGGAAAATCGAACATGGTGATTGTTTAATTAATGATCCACAAAACTGATATAAAGGCAAGCTGCAAAATACAATAAAAAATATGATTTTAAACATAATAATAAATATAAATAAATTGTACTTTATTTTGATACAGTGTACTTTTTTTCTTATCCATAATAACCAGTCTACTTTATTTGCATAGAAAAAAGTGGCAACCCTAATTACCACCCGGTTTGCTAGGCGTGGCCATTATTGGCGATGTTTTTGCCCAATAGTGGACATCAATAGACTAATGGACAGCTAGATTTTAATATAACTCGTTATTGTGGGTCAATTTTAAGTAAATTAATTTTAAATACATTATTTTCAACCGGTTGTATGAATATTTTTGCATTCACGTTTCGTTTAAAAGATATTGGTACCTATGGTTAGTTAACGTCATTGTAAGCCAGTATGCCGTATTCAAATCTATTCGGCACGTGAACACATAAGCTGTACGTTTTTGTTAGCACGTCTTCATCTTAAACTGGTTTAAATACAAAATAAAATGTTTCAAAAAAATAATTTTGCCAAAAAAAAAAAGCAGAATTGAGGAAAACGTACGTCTAATTTTATCTCTTATATATTATTTAATTCTGCATGCAATTTTAATGGTAGATACATCATTTTGAACATTATTTATGATTTGCATGACGTAAAATAAGTTATTATCTGCTTATACAGCGTGACTGGTAAAAGATTGTACATATTGAGGGAGGGTATTCAGTACTCGATTCTGATACCGAATATATAAAAAATATTGATACTTAAATTTTGAACTAATTGTCCTATAAAAATATTTATTTACGTACACCTCCGCATTGATATTGAAATTACATTAAAATAGTAATTAGCCGAGCGCGTGACCTTGACAACAGTGCTAAGTAGTGGCTCCCGCGCACACTCTGCCCCGCAACCCCGAGGGATGCCCCCCGGGGTGAGTGTCCGTCTGTGGTCAGCTGATTAGTCAAAGCGCGTGCGCCGTATCGGGTGTTTTGCATTTCCGTGTTTGAAAACCTACGCGTCTTTCTATTGCCCGTGTTTTGATTTTAACCGTGACTATTTGTGTGTGAAGTGTGATAGAATGTGTTATTCGCACTAAGAGTGTTGGGAAATTGCATATGCTCGACCAAATGGCAGTGTACGAGGTGCGATTGATTTGTATCGAGAAATGTTGAAAAGGTGACCATCTTTTTGAGAATCCTGACACACTAATATTGTTGAGGTTTACTATCTAGTTAATTAATATTACCTTCTTATTATATTTTTATTTGTTAGATGTGACCATTGTCTATCGTCTCCTTCGATATGTACACTGTACAGTCTTTTACCAGTCATACTGTATATTTTTATTAAAATTGTCAGTATTAAACTTTTTAATATATCTGTTGGCATTTGAATTTCTCACGTGTATAAACACGCCGTTGATAAGTTACACTTAACAAAACTGTACTTATAGTTTGCAGTATTTGTACGGGATTTTTAATTTTTTTTTAATATTTTTAAGCTAGTTTAGAAGTTTTTTAGTTATAGTCTATCTAATCTAAGAAGTGCATTTGGACAGCTGTCAGAGTAAGGTGTCTAGGTATGTGAACCAAATAATCGCTATCGAAAATATCCGATTTTGATGAGAAATCGATATTAATTCTTTGTAATTAATAATCGGTTTATTTTTTTATTTTTCAAAAAGGAGATGAAATATTAAGTGCTAAATTAACACTAAACAAATTTAATTATTTCATCATAAAATCTATTCATCATATTTAGTAGGATTAGGTTAAGTAAAAACAAAAACTGGATTTGAAAATAGCTATTTGTTCAGAATCTATAGTATTACTTGAATTATCACCGTCGCGAACATTAATAATTATATCCTTATCAATAAAATTGTCGAAACGTACATCTCTGTCAAAATCTATATTCGATTAAATATATTAATCTAATATTTTTACCGATTATTTAGATATTCGCGAATTGGAAGTTGTCAAGCACTACTGTTTAGAACGTTATGACGTGAAATTGTAAGATCGTCCATAATAATTATTATTTACAATGTTATTTTACTTTTAAATTAGTTTTACAAGTTTCAACATTACATTATTGTACAAGTAACTCACTCGCAACGTTAATTATGTAAATAACTTAATATTTCTTTAAAATTTCGGATTTATTGTTTGCAATCATGTGTATACGTTTGACCAAAGTTATTGTGTATTAAAAAATGCGAAACGTCCAAATGCACTTCTTAGATTAGATGAACTATAATTATGTGTAATATTTGATGTTTACGCGAGTATTACACATTTGAAATAAAACTATTTTTACGGATTCTATCGCGTTTGTATTTAATTTTCGATTTCCCGACGTTTCAAACACTACAACGTTCATGGTCACGGGAGGACTGAACTGACTGAATGCTGTGAAGCGTTCGCAACGTTGGGCAATTATAAATCAAATACAAACGCGAGTGAATCCGTAAAAATAGTTTTATTTCAAATTATGTGTAGGTTCATCGGCTGAGGCGCCACTGTTGATGGCTTATAGATAAAATGAAACCGATAATCTACTTAAATATATGCGAACTGGTCTTATCTTTAGATGCATTGGTCAGTGTGACTTAAAATAATCTTTTGATAACGTCTAGCCTTGATGAAGCACTAAAATATTTACATTACTTTGTTATGAAAATTAATGTACACAACTAAGGGGCCATTCATAAATTATGTAAGGCGTTTAGGGGTGGGGGGGTGTTGACTGAATATTATAACTTCTTACTATAGGCAGGGAGGGGAGTGAACCTCATATTACATAAGATATTAAATTGAAAATTACTAATTTTGTTCAAAACTGTGATAGATTAATAAGATTAATGTTATTGCAGTGAGTTAATAATACCTACTTGTAGTAAGAAGATTGTAATAAAAGATATTTTCAGAATAAACGGAGTTATATTTGATCGTTAGGGCCGTTTCTTGTCCACCCACCGACGCCTCGATCACCGTCAATTCGGTTCCCATCAGCATCCGGGCCCATATGAGGTACTTGGGCCTGGTGCTCGACGGGCGATGGTGGTTCCGGGAGCATTTCCGTCGGCTTGCTCCACGGCTTGTCGGCGCGGCGTCCGCCCTATCCTGGCTTATGCCGAATGTGGGCGGACCCAGCGCTACGTGCCGACTGCTGTACGCGGGGGTGGTCCGGTCGATGGCCCTGTACGGCGCACCCGTGTGGGCGGGGTCCCTGACCGTCCGACTTAGGGCTCTACTATGGCGACCACAGCGGGCCATGGCGGTCAGGGCCATACGCGGGTACCGCACGGTGGCGACGGAGGCAGCATGCCTGTTGGCCGGAACACCTCCGTGGGACTTGGAGGCGGAGATGCTCGCCGGATTGTACCGGCGGGTGTCAGCGACGCGGGCAGGGGGCGGCACCGTCTCGCTTAATGAGATGGCCGCTTGGCGGGGCGACGCCCGCCGTAACGTTATTGCTCGTTGGGCAATCCGGCTGGAAAGGCCTCGGTTCGGTGTTCGGACCATCGAGGCCTTCCGGCCAGTGCTGATGGAGTGGTTGGGTCGACAGCACGGGGTCCTTTCCTTCGGACTGGTGCAGGTCTTGACGGGGCATGGTTGCTTCGACAAGTACCTGCACACGGTCGTGAGGAGGGAGAGGACACCGTCCTGCCACCACTGCGATTGCGACGAGGACACGGCGCAGCACACGCTCGAGGTCTGTGTGGCCTGGGCAGAGCAGCGCCGTGAACTCGTCGCGATCATCGGTGCCGACCTGGCGCTGCCGACCATCGCTAAGGCGATGCTCGACAGCGTCAGGAACTGGGACGCGGTCGCCGCCTTCTGCGAGACAGTTGTCTCGCGGAAGGAGGCGGCGGGGCGACTCCGAGAGGAAATCCTCTTCTGTGAGACGCTCCGTCGCCGGCGCCTGGGGCGGCAGAGGTGCGAGTATCTGCGCCTAATGCCACCCTAGCCGAGGCCGCGGGTGACTGGACCGGGGAATAGTCCTTCACCCGCAGAGAGGCTGACCGCGTGAGGGCGACACCCCGGCAGTTAGCTGGGGCGTTGACGGGGGATGGTACCCGAAAGGGTAACCCGCCGGGCTGGCCACGGAAGGCAAGGAAGCGGTACCAGTGGCCGGCCCAATGGCGATGGGGAGGGAATATGGGGCCACGCGCTGCCCTTCCGTCGCCCCGGACGGTACGGGCGACGTGTGACCGGGCCATAGCCTACCAACCTACCTACCTAAAAAAAAAAAAAAGGGCAGTTTCTTACAAAAATTCTTATTAAGGGCAGGGTGGGGAGTAGTTGCAATCTTATGATGTCTTGCGGTAAGGGAGGAGGGCCAAATCATTCTTTAAAATCCCTTACGTAATTTATGAACGGCCTCTAATTAGCTTTGTCATTAGGTTCGTTTATGTGTTATTTGTTTAATGCTATTATTTGTACGACCTGTGTTGTCCCACGATATTAGTAATAATATCAAAATTAATAGATATGGATATTCCTTAATATTTGTTATGTCAGCAGCTGTAATAAAAACGGCGACTGCAGAGAACGTTTAACAAATATTATTATATTTTGCTCAATTTGCTTTTATATACATTAACCCCATTCTATTTGTTGCTGCGTTATGAAAGTAAGTGTATAATCTGTTAAGCTTTCCAATCACCATCATCTCAGCTCATATATGTCCCACTATTGGTCTCGAGCCTCCTCCACAATGGGAGGTAAACCTACTATACCACGCTGATCAGACGTGTTGGTATAAGATTTCGTTCGATACGAGTTTAAATTCTCTTGTATGTATCTTCTTTTAGATGTTATATGCATTTTATATCCCCTAGCCGTTTCGCTTTCTCGTCGTTAGAGATGACGTCTGGTGAGCTGTATGGAAAAAGAGGACATATTGCGTCGACCCCAAGTAGTTGGGATAAGAGCAAGAGAATGGTGACGAGTCGTCTCTTACGATCACCCACAGGCAAGATAGGGGGTGGTGAATTGTATTGTTACTCCGTCACCACACTGATAAAAGCAATACAATGAGTTTTTTGGTAGGTAATTGAACTCTTATTTCCTTAGATTATCGCATAAAAAATATACTTCAGTTTTATAATACAATGAACATCACAAATTAATGCACAATTACTCCTAATTAAAACTTTTGTAATGATTATTTCTGTGGATGCTGTAGTGTTTTTTATTTATTACCATAATGAGTGGCAAACGCGAGCAGTATACCTGATGGTATATCATGTCACTGCTCACGGACCTTAAAAATATCAGGGGTACAGCCAGGCCGCTACCACCCTGAAGGAAGTGCTCTTCTTAAATCGCGTTTACAGAAGGTCTTGACATACAGCTCGGCAAACGCAGCAGCAGTTAGTTCATTCAAGAACCTGCTCTTACTTGGCAGAAATGATCGCTAAAAGCGTATAGTGAGCTAATTGAAAATCATCTTTGCAAGCAGTCAAGTGGGTCTAGTTGATATTTAGGGGGTGCCTGTCCAGAGATGTAACTATGAGAGAACAAACATATGTATTTATGTGTATACACACAACGTATTATAACTTGAGTACAATTGCAGCTATAGCAAAATCAAGTACTTAAATACATACATACATATCATCACGCCATATCCCTTGCAGGGTAGGCAGAGAGAACAGAGTGCCAGAGAACTCTATCTTTAAAAAAAAAACTTTATCTATCAAATACTTTGTTTATAAAAATTACTGTGCAGATGGTGTAGTGGTTAAGATGCCTTGCACATTCAGTGTCAGTGCCGTGGGTTCGATTTCCACGCAGGATAATACTTTGTGCGAGCCATAAATAGTTGTGATGAGTCTGGGTGTAATTTGTCAGCGTGAATGCATGCAATGTTTGTAAAGTCCCCCGCAATACAAGGATTATTTCCTTAGTGCGGGATGGGGGTCTTATCACAAAAAAAAAGTGGCGATTATTATAAATTATAACATTTCAAGGAGGCCGACAGTGGATGCAGATGGACTTATGGATGGAGATGAATTACATCTGGGCTGAAACTTGAACCCTTTATAAATGTATCTCATTGTTCACCTGCTCTTAACCCAATTACTCGGGGTCGATACAATAATTATGTACTTCACTTCCATCGTACATTGCAAAATTTATTGACGATAGTTTTATGACCGGCCACTTGGCTGACATCAATCCTCGTTGGTAAAGTAATTATTGATCAAACGGCATCAGGTGTAATTGGCTCAGTTCGATATAAAGCTGTTAGTCGTCTTTTACGACATCTACAAGCAAAGTAAGGGTTGGTAGCCGCTACCACACAGCAATACCTTTTGTTTTTTTTTTGCGGTGGGCAATTGACGTCGTCGCGTCCCGCCAAATCGGTCCGGGGCGACGGAAGAGGCGGCGCGCAACCCCATGGACTCACCCTGCAAACACCTCTTTTCGCCGTGCGAGCGGGCCACCGTTACCCGATCTTTGTCATCGGTGTCCACCACACAGCAATACCTACAGTATCTATGTCATTTTTAGAGTCGCATATTCTTAAAGTTTAATTGAGTTCAGAATATATTTCGGTTTTTTGATAAAGGAAATATTTTTTACAGTACAGGTGGTTAGTAAACTGAATTCATCCATTGTGCTTACAAATGACTTGTTGCTTCACTTTGGTCTTCGATTTACATTTTCGACCAACGTTTTCCTGTTGTGATTGATCGCGTAATAAAATATGCGCTTACGCAACTTGTTGCTTTAAGGCGGACCAAGTCGCTGGGTGTACAATGTCCATACAAATTTCTGGGAGATACTCTATTGTTTGTTTGTGTTAGTACAATTTTAAATATAATAACCATTTACCTATTTATATATTAATATATATGTAACTAGCTTCTGCTCGCGACTTCGTCCGCGTGGAGTAGTGGGGAGTTAAAGTTACCGTTTGCCCAAAGTAACTATTCCACGCGGACGAAGTCGCAAACAGAAGCTAGTCATAAATATGCATGCAGTACTTGATCATTATTTTGCTGTGTTATTATATTAATACTGCGATATCTCCTAAGTTGTTCGTTGAACAAATGAAGTAAAGAGCAACTTAATTTTAAATTAAATGCTTGTGATGAATGACGTATTTATTTGGATAAAGATTAATATCGTGTTTATAAAAACACCCTCGCAAATACCGCATTATTTTAGAATAAATTTGGTTAGCATAAAGAAGGTTATAGAGAGCCAACCTCTATATGCTGTCGCAGACTTATTTAGAACTTTAAAAGAGACATAATTCTGTCATATATGACGAAACTTTAACTGTTTCTGTAGCGCTTTCAGCGGAAGCTCTGGAAAGGAAAATAAAACTCCCGATTTAGTAACATTCTTTATTGGTGTTCTGCTCCTATTGGTCTTAGTGTGATGATATAACCTAGAACCTTCTTAGATAAATGACGTTTTCCGAACGCTGCACAACCGAGTTCGATTCTTTGGTTCACTTCTTTCTCGAAATTGGATCTACGTAACTAGAATGTTTGTTCAAGGTAAACATGATAATTGACAACTTCGAGAACCGCATTGCCAACTATGACGGGTATTATAATGACATGGGGTTTGACATTGTCTCGCTCTCTTGTCCACCTTCATTTGTAAATCCATTACTTGGGATACCCTTCTGGAGATCATTGAACGTAACGTTTAAGTTGTGTGGGGCTGACAAATTAATATTTGCCAAAAATTGCCATTCAAGTTGTTTTGGTAAATATGTATTCATTTCATTCTCCTGCTCTTATTCCAATTAGGTCCGATCGATGCAATATATACACGTACGTATTGCCAAAATTATTGGCAATAGTTATATGACCGGCCGCCTGCCTGACCTTAAACCCCCTTGGTACACATACACGGCGTCAGTTGGAGATGGCATAGGTCGAAATAGCGTCTTACGATGTATTCGTATCCTTTTTTTTTTTTTTTTTTTTATTGGTGGGCTATGGGTGCGTCTCGCCCCGCTGAATCGGTCCGGGGTGACGGAAAGGCGGCGCGTGACCCCATAGACCCACCGTAAAACCTTCTCTCTTCGCCGTGCGAGCGGACCACCGGTACTCGATTTTAACTTCGATGGCCCGCCCGGCGGATGTATTCGTATCCTACCGTATAATATATATTCGCAGCTACCACACAGCAAATATGTATTATCACCCAAAATTGAGTTAAATTTCATGCATAAATGTGAATGTTTACCGTTCTGTTGCGATTAGACTGTGATTGCCAATTTTGCCTCTTCACAGCATAAGAAGCTAATATATACAGGGTGTCCCAAAATTCAACGATAAGCTGGCACCAGCAGGTGGACCTACATATGACTACTCGAGAACAGAAAAGAAAAAAATTCTACCTTGTTTTTTTTTTTCATTACGACAAAAAAACCAAAATCTTTAAAAATGGACATCCTTTATTATATTATTAAGTGCTATTGCTACAGTTTTACAAGTAATTCTGTGATTTTTTTTTGTATTGGCAAGGTAAGTAGCACTACTATCGATCACAACCATTAAAAATTCCAGAATATCTATAGTTTTTACACAAAAATCAATCAAAACTATGTTTTTTTCATAAATTATGTAAGATTTTGACTTTCAGCTCACTTTCACTCATCATAGTGAAAAAAAAAAGTATGGACACTACTGTAGCAAATAGTATTAAAAATTGGCGCATCTAACTACAATTCTAAAATGGTATAACATTCTAGACAAACTAGCCACAAAAATATACTTAGGTGTACTATTTCAAAATAACAACCATATTTCGAAAATTGTTAGTGTTGATAGTAATCACTTTTACTATGTAGCCAAAATGTTTTTGTAGCAAGTTCTCAGAATTTTAATGAGACATGTGCGTAGTCCATAAGTCCATAAAATAAGTTAGACAGAGATAGAGAGATTATACGTTAGAGGGAGATAGATAGATGCTAATTGTTTAGTAACATTAATGCAGGTGGAGAAGTAATTAATGTCCTCAGCAGCACAGCAAGTCAGTATGCTCTACTTCTTTGTTTTTTCCGTTCTGTTTTAATTAAAGTGGCTCTGGTACTGACGACTTTTGGATTGAATTAAGTGACCTGGAAATTGACCTGACTTGGCATTATTTTAGACTGTGATTTTGTGTCAACTCAACTTGTGTTTTGTGATTTTGTGTTTTTTTTTAAAGAAGTTTTGCCTTATTTTCAAGTGTTTAGCATTCATCATGCCGCTACCATACACAGCGTTAGAATACACTAATATGCACCTAATTTATGGAGAATGCCGATGCAATGCCAACGCTGCTAGCAGATTATATCGAGCAAGGTACCCTAATCTTCAAAGGTATCCGGATTATCGCGTATTTATTAACGTGTATCAAGCTTTTTCGGAGGGTCGTATACCATCTGACAGGCGAAACGCTGGAAAACCTAGATCGGAACACGATGAAGAAGTTCTCAATGAAATAGAAAACGATTCAACTACCTCTGTACGTGCTGTATAAGCAGCAACGGGAATCCCAAAAAGTACTGCACATAGAATTTTAAAACGTCACGTCGTCGTGATGAAACAACCTGCAAGAAAGATGGATATTTAAATCTTCATAGCTGGAACAATGAAAATCTGCACCTGGTGAGAGAAGACAATCCCAATACCAATTTAAGGTTAACCTATGGACTGGCATAATAAATGGCAAAGTGATAGGGCCCTTTGAGTTACAAGGAAACATAGATGGCAATAGTTATTTAAACTTCTTACAAAATGAGTTGCCAGGATTATTAGAAGATGTGCCCTTAAGTGATTTGCAAACCATGTGGTTTCAAAACGATGGTTGCCCAGCTCACTATGCCCGTCCTGTGCGAGAGTACTTAGACCAAGAGTACCCAGGGCGTTGGATCGGGCGACTTGGTCCTATCTTGTGGCCACCCCGTTCACCCGATCTAAATCCCCTGGACTTTTTCTATTGGGGTTGTCTAAAGGACAGAGTCTGCACAAAACCGATTGCAACCTTGGACGAGCTTCGCCATAAAATAATTCAGACTGTGGATTTACGGACTACGCACATGTCTCATTAAAATTCTGAGAACTTGCTACAAAAACATTTTGGCTACATAGTAAAAGTGATTACTATCAACACTAACAATTTTCGAAATATGGTTGTTATTTTGAAATAGTACACCTAAGTATATTTTTGTGGCTAGTTTGTCTAGAATGTTATACCATTTTAGAATTGTAGTTAGATGCGCCAATTTTTAATACTATTTGCCACAGTAGTGTCCATACTTTTTTTTTTCACTATGATGAGTGAAAGTGAGCTGAAAGTCAAAATCTTACATAATTTATGAAAAAAACATAGTTTTGATTGATTTTTGTGTAAAAACTATAGATATTCTGGAATTTTTAATGGTTGTGATCGATAGTAGTGCTACTTACCTTGCCAATACAAAAAAAATCACAGAATTACTTGTAAAACTGTAGCAATAGCACTTAATAATATAATAAAGGATGTCCATTTTTAAAGATTTTGGTTTTTTTGTCGTAATGAAAAAAAAAAACAAGGTAGAATTTTTTTCTTTTCTGTTCTCGAGTAGTCATATGTAGGTCCACCTGCTGGTGCCAGCTTATCGTTGAATTTTGGGACACCCTGTATATTAAAATTGTGCTGTACCTACGGTAACAAGCAATATAGTAAAGGCTCCCAAAACTTTGTGTGCACACCCAGCGCTGAGGCCTATTTTAACAAATGTTATCGTTTTGTTTCTACCTTAATATTATTGTACTGTTAATTGTCAAATTATGAAAGTATATTCGTCTCGCAAACATTCAAGTGCAAATGACTTTCTATCTTTTTTTTTCAATCAACGTCATCAACACCCTTCAATAGTTTTGTTTAACCGATTATGCTATTATAACGATTGTTTTTAAAGTATTTACAGAATTAGCAGCTCGTTTATTGTTTTTTGTTTGTGTTCGGTAACCTTTGCGAATGTTAGTATCGAAATATTACGTCACTACCGATTTAATGCCGAACTCACGTGTCGGTCAAACGGAACAATTTTGTTATATCATGATCCTTTTAATGCATGTCGCTGGATCATTGTTTGCGTAAATAAAGAGCCGTTTATTGTATGATTATTACTTTTACATCGGTCTGTTAGCTTTAAATATGTTTTAAGAATGTATTTTCTATTTCATAACTTTATTCAAAATTTATTATTTCTCGGCAAACGTAGTCTATTTTGTTTTTATATGAAAACTATTGCCAAGATTGAAGTCGGTTTGGTGTATATACGTCAAAGTGTTAGGCTTTCGGTAGCGGCTGTTTCGCGGTGCGCACACGTCATGGCCCCGCAGCTCGCCGCGCGCCGCCGCCTCGCCTCGCGCGCCGACCGCTCAGTCAGTCAGTGTCCGACCGCGATCTGAGTTCACCTGTCGTGCCATCGAGTGTCGTACTTATCAGTTCGGTGCCGTTCGACGGCAAGTGTTTAGTGTCCACATAAGATGTTTGCGTTTGACGCAGTGGTTATTGTTTGTGTAACAGTTGTATAGTGCTATAAAAGTGGATTCCGGCGGACTGTACCCGGCCGTGGAGCACGCGCGGAGGCTCGAACGCTCCCAGGCCATGTATGTCATAAATTTAGGTGAGTCCGCATCGAATATGCCAACATTGCATATCCACATTCCGCGATATGTTGCATGACATAAAATTGCGTTGCGCTTCTATAATTGGAACTCGACCGAACCGGTACCCGTTCTTAGAGGTCCCTCACACTACGAACATTGTCGTTTGAAGCTAGTTTTATTTTATCGCGGCATGCAAATAAATTCGAGGTCGATATTCGAAAACAGCTTTCACTCTGATCATGTTTTCGGTACGGTCGTCATTTGTCTTCGTATCCTGGTATCTATTCAGTAGCAGCGGTCTGGTATATTGATTCGCAATCATTTCGCTCATACAATTCCATTCCAATTTTTGCGTTATTCATAGCGCTCTGTGTATGTGTATGTATGTTTTTATTACAGTTCACGTACAGTGTGTGGGCGTGTGTTGGTGTGTTTGCGCTATCGACGATTCTATTTTTGTCCCGATGCGCTAGTGTGCGTGCGACGCTCTTATACGTATTACATAGAGCGTCGTGTGCGTATGCGCAACTATGGACGTCGTATCCGCGTTCGCCCTCTTATCGTACCCCTTTCTTGATATTTGTTGCGAATTAACACTGTTTATCATTATTATTATAAACAAAATTAATTTGTGCACGTTTGGGTTAACATTTAAAATTATAATACATATCCTGCACCAGGGTAATGTAGTATTCTGGAATTTGTTGTGCTCTCATAGCCTGCCACACTAGAATTCGAGGAATTCTATCAAAGGCTTTCTCAAGGTCTATGAACACTAAATGTAAGTCTTCCCTATTACTCTTATATTTTTCCATGAGCATTCTAATGGTTTGTTTTGCATCTGTAGTAGATTTCCTGGCGCAAAACCAAACTGGTTATCAGATATTGAGATAAATTGGGCTAAACGAAGTTGCAGCACCCGTTCCCAGATTTTCAGCGCATGAGAAGTAAGTTTAATACCCCTGTAATTGCAGCAATCGCTGACATCGCCTTTATTTTTATAGAAAGGTACCAAATAACTTTGACGCCAAGAACTTGGGATCTTCTTGGAGATGATGATTAAGTTGAAAAGTTTTGTTAGCCAGTTTACAGCAGTGGTTCCGAGCAGTTTCCACAGGTCTACAGGAATGCAGTCCGATCCCACCGCTTTGTGGTTTTTCATTTTTGTGAGTGCTCTTAAAACCTCATCAGTGGTAGGTAATATTGTCGATAGGACCAGCTATTTTAGGCACATCGTTTAAGGGCTTACTCGAGAATTCCTCATTCAGTAAATGTTTGTAGTATTGAGACCACCTGCTGTTAATGTTATTATTATCGGTTAGAAATAGTCCGTTTTCATCTTTGACATATTTGTTAATTTTAATATCCTGGCTTGAAATATGGCGTTGTTTCGTAAGTTTGAAAATTTGTACTTTTGTACTTTCAAGCTTAAAATATTAATCATCTCTCGACCGTGCCTTGCTCTGTGCAACTTTGCGTTTAGCTATCTTTTAGGCGTTTTTATATTACATGTAATCACTGTCCAGTTCTGAGTCCTGCAATTGCTTAAATAGCTGTTTATTATTCTTTATAGAGTTCCTTACATTTTCATTCCACCTGTATGGTCTTTGTTGTTACTTAATTCGCCCTTTGACATTCCAAGTATTAGTTCAGCTTCTTGAAGGCAGAACTTCTCAAAAGCAGACCACATTGCTTCCGCTGTGGTGATGTTGTATATCTTTTTATTATATATAATTTCAATTGAAATGATTTAATTTTAATGTTGTATTATTTATATTGCCTTAGGTTTTACCTAAAAGTTTAGAGTTTAATAAGTTTTATACCGTGCCGAATGACAATTATTCAATTTGTAACGCCTTTAAATAATAATTTATCTGTATAACTTGAAGTTGTGTTCTTGTATTTTTTTTTATTGTTCTTTTCACGATTTCGTATATGAACAGATGTTTTTGTAAATTAATATGTAGCAATTTACTTTTCAAAGTGCCATCGTAATTATGTTTATAAACTGTAGACCTTTTATGATGTAAATGAACAAAATTTATAAGTATAACAAATTGTGTGTAAATTTTGAATTTTATGAATGTCCGTCTCCTTGACTATGATTTTATTTTTATTAATGCAATGTGCAGGTTAGCTAAATACCTACTCTATGGTATATGGTCTATAGATTTTTTGTTTTGTCGATTTCGTAGCTGGTAGCTACAGGGATATATATTCGTACAATAATGGTAATAGATGATTTCCTTTTTTCGAACTTTCACCATTCAGGACACGAATTCTCCTGTGATCACAAACACTTAAAACTGTTCGCAACTTCAAAAAAATCAGTAAAAATCCGTAAAAATACTTTTGATTCATATTTTTAATTTTCATGTAATTATTGACAACTGTTATAATGTAAATCAGGTAAATTTGTCGAATATATTTTATCATTAAAGTAATTGATTTTCCGTGTGGTGACGGAGTAAGAATACTATTCACCACCCCATATCTTACCCGTGGGTGATCGTACGAGATGACTAAGGGATATAAAACGCATGTAACATCTATGCGAGAGAAGAAAAACTCGAAACAAAACCCTATACCAACACGTTTGACCAGCGCAGTATAGTAGGTTAATTTCCCTCCCATTACGGAGGAGGCCCGAGCCCAACAGTGGGCCATTTATGGACTGTGATGATGATGAATTGATTAATTTAAAATATAGAATTAATTTGCTATGTGATAGTGCCTACGAATACTCCCGACACTTACTTTGATTGTGGATGTCGTAAATGATGACCAAGAATTATGATATAATGATTATAATACAACAACAGCGAAGGAAAATTGGAAATAAAATCCTACACGCTTGATCGGCGTGGTATAGTAGGTTAACTTCCCACCTGTCTTGTAGAAGTCGCGAGCCCAGCACTGGGACTTATATGAGTTGAGATGATGATGATGAATGTTCCATTTTGTGGTTTTATTATTGCCTTTATATAGCAAATGAACAAGCAGCCCATCTTATGTATGCTAACAGCGCCTTATATACCTCTGCTAGTACAGCTAAGACGGTGTCTACCATAAGTTAGGGTTCAGACCTCCAATTCTGTCGTTTACCGTTGGAAACCCAGCACCCAATAGTTACCATTAAGATGTGAATTATCTGCTATTGTAATATACATCTATAACACAAACCTACCGATTTAAGGTTCTGTTGTCCAACCACAAAGTGCTTACCACTAGGTAACGCTAACGCAAGCGGTGTTTTGTTTTATGTAGTATGTACTACGTATACCATGATTAATGGAATGAAAAAATCACCACACGGAAAAGTATCCGATATGTAGATGTATATTAATATAAGTACTCAAATACAGGAAATACCAACCCAGCTGCCTCTGTTAATTATAATAAATATATTAAATTTAAATCAAATAAAAAATATCTTAAGTAATCGAGATGTCCTCGTACTTTCGTTTAACAACATAGTAAACACACACACACACACAGAGAGACACACATGCACGCATACACATACATATGTACGTGTTATGATAATGTTATTTGTTTTTGCCTTATCCTGTTACTGTTGCATGAAAAATATTGTCAGTATAAATTGTAAATCCGTTATTAGTTAGTAAACAAGCTGTTTATGTAACTTGATTTGAGTGAATAATTAAATTTGTTTATTTATCGAGAGGCTATAGGTTATAAAAAAAGGTATTCGCTCTATAGATGTGAAGCAATTAATACACTTTAATAAGTACCAAAAAACCTTGTCCGTGTGGTGACGAAGTAAGAATACAATTCACCACCCCCTATCTTACCCGTGGGTGATCGTAAGAGACGACTAAGAGATATGAAACGCATATAACATCCTATGCAAGAGAAGCAAAACTCGAAACTAAACCCTATACCAACACGTCTGACTAGCGTGGTATAGTAGTTCAATTTTCCTCCCGCTATTGAGGAAGCTTGAGCCCAACAGTGGGACATATGAGCTGAGAGAGAATAAGTACCAAAAATAATTGACGCTACGGTATATAGTCCTACCATAACCATTAAGCATTGTAATGTAATGAATACATTGCAAAAGTATTCGAAACGGCAGGAAATTAAAAATTAAATACAAACGTGATGGAATCCGTAAAAATAGTTTTATTTCAAATCGAGTAAACATTAGAAATGATTACGGTATATCTGAAATTGTAGTTGTCGTTATATTATATATAAAAACAAATTTAATTGGGATAGTTTTAAAACGAAGACTACGTCGAATATTATCAGATTATATGGTGACATTCTGGCGAGAGATCAAGAGTCTCTTAAAGGTAAGAGAATTTATGAAAAAAGGAAAGTAAATCAAACTGAAGTTGATATAATTAGAGATAGAGTCAGAATTGTGTCAAATTTTGAGTCAGAATCATGTCAAATACTGTACTCTGCTTACCTTATTGCAAAGCATGTGCCTATTTATGAAAATCATCGTGATATGTATGTTTTATAAACTTACAACTCAGGTTCTAGCGATAGTCTTTACCTTTAAAATCTATCTACATATATTCTATCTACGTAACTCGTTGATCATTCATTCAAACTTTATTGAAAAAAAAAATACGCAACACCTGATATATTTACACGAGGTCACCTGAAATATTTACACGAAAGTATTGGATTTATTCCTTTTTTTGGATCAAGCTATCATCCAATGATATTCCGCTCATAGCACCAGACGTCGGCAGGGACCGCGTGCAACCTCATAACTGTACCATACTGCTTCTCTCTGCCGCCGTATGGGCGGCCAGTCGTACGGAATTCTTGTCTTCGTTAGAATGGGTTTACCCTAGAAAACAAATATATAAATTGCTTTTATTGTATAAAAGAACGATTTTGTAGAAGCTTTATAATAGTTTAGCAGTAATAGTAGTCACTTCACCCATCCTAAACAACGACATGGCGCAATTAGCCGTGATGCTGCCTGGTTAACAATTACATTTCCAAAAAGAATTGATGTCAGGCGACCGGTCAGTTATAATTTTTTTGCAATCTGTCATATAGATGAAGATGATATAGTCGATCTCAAGTAAATGAGATAAGAGCAGGTTAAAGATGACGAATTAATAATAATTTATTGCACTTACGCCTGCAAGCTTATGTTACTTGTGGTATCAGTATAAGTATAAATGAATCCTAACGATTATTTGTGAATGCAATTTAGTTTGTTACATTTTCAAACCTTAGCTACTCTGATCGGCTTGAAATTAAAGCATTGTTAAGGAGGGATAGATAATCGATAGAAAATCTATATTAATGCGAGCGAAACAGCGGGATTAATTAGTATAATCTATATTTAAGTTATTACGTAAGGGTACCACTGGGTAGATGGTTGGTGCCGTTGAGATAACGGACCACGTGTGTGTTACTATCGCTCTGACACCAAAAGATAAAGTATTCCAATTTGTTTATTGCACCGCTCACACCACTAACATTAGTTTTTACATCTATTCAAATTGATTCGACGACGTAAGATAGAGAGTAGGTATGAAAGAGAGTATTGGTGTAAAGATGCGAAAGGGAATGCTCCAATGGTTCGGACATGTGGAAAGAATGCCGAACGAACGTCTGGTTAAGAAGATATACAATGCGAAAGTGGAAGGATGTAGGTACCGGGGGAGACCGAGACTCACCTACCTAGACCAGATCGGTCATGTCCCGACTAGAAATAAAGTATGGTTCAACCAGATCATGTATCTGGACCCGATCAGGATAGAATGAGGCATGCCGGATCCGGCAAACCCGATCAGGACCAGGTCTGGTCCTGATCAGGATAGCCTGATGTGAAATAACATCAAGTATGGTAAGGCATACCGGATCAGGACCAGATCAGGACCAAATAAGGATAGCCTGATGTGAAATATCATTAAGTATGGTAAGGCATACCGGATCAGGACCAGATCAGGACCAAATAAGGATAGCCTGATGTGAAATATCATTAAGTATGGTAAGGCATACCGGATCAGGACCAGATCAGGACCAAATAAGGATAGCTTGATGTGAAATATCATCAGTATATAGTAAGGCTTGTAGTATATCAGGACCAGAAACAGTTTTCGTAACACAAAAAAAATATCAATCAAAATTCAAAAAAGTGACATGATTGTCATATTTATGCCACGGCGAAATTGTATTTTCATCAGAGGAGATTAATCTGAAATCTTTAATTAATCATATGTATTTAATAATAGATAATAATAATGTTTAATTAATAATATAAAAGTAATTTATATTTAAAGTAAAAAAGCAAAAAAAAAATATATATATATATATAGATATATAAATATACCTAACATTTGAAAACATAGATAGAAATATTATATTGTAACAACCATTCTAACATTTAATGTTTTGGGTCATAATAAATAGATGGCGTTAGTAAAATGACGTCATTATTTGAATCGCGGTGTTAAGATTCTCCGAAGCGCAATGGGATGGCCCAATATTAAATTATTTGTTATCGAATTAGATTAAAACAGATCGATCAGGTCATGAATGAGAAATTCAGGCGACAGTTGCAGTCGTTAGCATCTGGTGGTTGCGCCATAATCGTAACGGCTCACTGGGACTCTCTATGATAAGCACTGCATTCGGTGCCTACGTCATATATTAATTTATATTTTTACCTATTAAACATGTTCTTTAAGATATTCATGTTTTTTAAAAGTACTGGACTGGGCATACTCGTTTTGGATCAGGCAAGATATATAACGCAGAATATTGATTAAATTGATTTGGTTCCGATCAGTAAAATTTCGTCCGGACCCGATCAGGAACGCCAGATCTGGACCCGATCAGGAATGCCTGATCTGGACCTGATCAGGAATGCCTGATCTGGACCCGATAAGGTTTTCCTGATCGGGTCCAGATATATCTTCTGCGTTACATACCTTATCTGGTCCAGATCGGGCATGCCCGGTCCGGTCCTGCTAAGGAAGACGAAAAAATTTCTAGTCGGGGTACTGAAGGAAGGTGGAGTCAAGAGTCGCCGAAACCGGCGAGCGTGTATGAAGAGAATTATGAAAGTTGAGGAAGCGAGTGAAGTATGCAAGGATAGAGTTCTCTGGCACTCTGTTCTCTCTGCCTACCCTGCAAGGGATATGGCGTGATGATATGTATGTATGTGTATGTTCAAATTGATTATCTATGTATTAGACTACTTTATAACTTAAAATAATAAAAAATCCTTTGATGTAATAGAACAAATAATATATTTGTGTTTGGAAATTTACTGAAACAAACGTAAAATATGTCTCAGGGCAGCAACTTGTTACCTCTATAATTGTGATAGCTGTAGTTATGGTCAGTTTTTTCAACTCGATTGTTGGATAATTCAAAAACTTCCATTTATCATGATTATGACATCTTGAGCACTAATGGTCCAATCAATAATGTTTTTGAATGTCTTAGATTATGTTAAAATAGAGCGTCCATTCATTTATTTCACAATCAATTTAATTTATTAGTAATGTAGTAGTCTAGTATATTTCTTTGAAGAGCTTATCTTTACAAATAAAATACCGTTCACAGTTATTCGCTCTGCAGGCCCTGGACTCTAATAAAGCCTTATATGGCGTACGTATTTATGGATACGTGCGAGATGGAAGAGCTAAATAATTGTCGTGATTGACACGGTCCCAACGCCCGTTACACGGAACCTGTTACAAGAAAGGTGCAGGACAGACGCGGCGGCGCGCGGGCCACTGACCTCCATTGCCGGATCTCACATCAATGTTCCGTATGTTAAAAAAATGCAATATGCTTCGATCTATTATATTTTAGGCCTCGTTAGATTGTTAGCTGAGAATTATTGATCCCCTCAAGCAGAAAATGTTATCGATTATTTCCATTATGAAATTCCCTATAACAACAGCACATAACCTGGAATTGTGGCCAATAGACGGGCATACCCGTGATACGTTAAGTTAAAGTTTGACTATTTAGTTAAATGATTCGAAAGAAGCATTTTTTCATTGTACAACTTAGAAGGCCAGTGGATCATTTGATGACATTCTACATTCAGTCTCTCATAATTTTCAAGGCGAGAGACTAGCAAAAATGAAACCGTTTTAGATTTATACTTAATCTTTAAAATATTAGATACTGCACAGCATCTAAGACCACGGTGCCTATGCCTGACAATTCTATTTTATCTAATAATCGTGTAAACATTAAAAATTATTATATAATCATAGTGATTATTCTCAGCCATTTGTTGCTAATTGATTTCTTATAAAACATACGAAAATTATATCAATGATGTAATATTGTTAAAATACTCAGCTTTACGATGTCGGCCTTCGTTATATCCTTATCAGTATTATAAATAGCCCTAGATAATGTGAGCTATGTTTGGAGCGTACGTCACCCCCCGGTATTACCTGTGTGAGTACGTCGGATTTAAAACTTATAAGAACATTTGTCAACAGTCTGCTCTCTTGGCTATCTTAGTTATTGTTTGTCTATTTCTTTATGCTGTCGGCTTCGGTACATTGTTTTTCTACTTCTGTATTATCTAAGTTAAATTTGACAAGTCATTTGTTTGGTTTTTGTAAATTCTGAGAATATTTAATTATGTTTCTATGTAGAGAGATTTTATAGCGCACTTATGATATGTCACGATTTATTAGTAAAAAACATAGTCCCGTCGACTCATTTGCGACCGTATTTGGATTATTGGGAATTTAAGTCAAAATGGAGGATGACTAAGTGTCCCCGTAGGGTTTATATGATTTTGAATTTGTCCGATAGCCTATACATTACTGAATCGGATTTTTTTTTTTTTTAAATCTGAAATTAAAGACCGCCCTGTAAGGCTGTAATATACAGTACACATTTATATTTAATTACAAATGTGAATTATTAGTTACAAATGTATAATTTGTTCTAAATTTTAATATATATTTATATTGAAAATAAATTTTCCCTGCAGTAACTGAATAAAAATAATGTCCGAGTATGGTACTCGAACCACACATAATTTTTCTCAGTCTGTCTAACGTGTATATGGTTGTGAAGATCCCCGCAATACATGGCTTATTCCCTTAGCGGCAGCAGGTGTTTAAATAAAATGATGATTGCAGTGAAAATAGATATGAAACAGTTTTAAACAAACCATCTGTACAATTAAATTACGATCAATCAGACCAAAAGATATATCATTCAATACGTGACTATTTAAGATACGGCTATACTAAGATAACGATGCATTTCGTTGGTTGATAATTGATGCGATTTTTCGGTTCATTACTTACGTCAAAACAGTATGACGCACGATGAGTTTGTGACAGAAATAATTGCGGAACTACGTCTAGACGCGCAAACTGCGACTGAAGAGCTGCGCAGCTGTGTACCACCAAATGTTAGTTTTTAATGTTTAGTAAATTTTATATTATATACCATATTCTCTTCTCAATGCTAGACCTACAATTAGACAACCGCCTTCTCTATATGAAGAAAATTAATCCACTACACCACGCTAACTAAACGGTATGGATTTTATTTTGAAGTTTCCTTTTCTTCAAGTGATGTTATAATAAATAAATTATAACTACTACATCACACGGAAAATATATGCACTAAATCAAATATATCCATAAATTAAACCGAATCGATCTACACAGCAGAGCAGTGAAGGGCTCACGTCCATTCGATGCCATAAAGGAACTTACCCATAGTACGTGACTATTGTTTGCACTTTTAACCCTTGCCCCCCGCGTGACCATTAGTACAGAAAAAGATAAAAAGAAAGAAAAAGTTCCCTAAGGACTGCATCTTAAGGACACCCTTGAAATAGACAATTACAAATATAAGTGCAACCTTGTTGTATGATCACGGAAACTACCATTCTTCCTCAAATTATTCACTCCACATAGTTAGTCAGCGGCACCGTTTCGTTTTTACTTATAAACACGTTGACGTCAATGCGGTCAGATGGTCTGTATAACTTCATTATTCTCGTGTCATTCATTCATATTACACATTAGTACAGGATCCATAGTACAAACGAACTTCACCCATCTGTTTACCGGATGATAATCATATTTTGTCCATAAAGATTTCTGATGTTTACGCGAGTGTATGGCACATTTGATATAAAACTATTTTTACGGATTTTATCACGTTTGTATTTGATTTTTTTTTATTTGATTTACACTTTACAACGTCCTCCCGTGACTATCGGCGCTGTAAAGAAGAAAAAGTTCGAAATGTCGGGTAATTAAAAATCAAGTACAAAGGCGATTGAATCCGTAAAAATAATTTTACTTTAAACATTTTATCTCTTAAAATTTGTCTATGAATATTAGTTATAACCATGAACCTTGTTTTCGGCGATCCTGTTGGGTTCAAAAACATGTTTTATTTGATAAAGTTTAATTATGATGGGTGACGATTTCTTTTACTATGGCTCTTAGACTAATACCTACTATTGTTATTTATTGAAATATCAACACGAATTATTCATGGAATTTATACCTACTGCATTTGTATAGTTCTCATTCTGTTTTAATTACTTCGATGTATCAAAAGCAATATCATTTTTATACAGAAAACTGTGAATATTTGAAATAAAATTATTTTTGCGGATTCGATATCGCGTTTGTATTTAATTTCCCAACGTTTTGAGCACTACATCGTTCATGGTCACGGGAGGACTCCGTAAAAATAGTTTTATTTCAAATCTACTCGCGTAAACATAAGAAGGCATTATGCAAACTGTGATTAATTATTAATGGAATGATTAGTTAAAAATACTCTGTAATAACGATGTGAAGTTACACGTAAATACTTTTGTTCGCCCGCGATCATGAAATACTGAAAAATATTTGAAAAAGCGTAATTTAAGAAAAATAATTAACGTATGTATTTCAAATATATATATTGTTAATACTCGCGTAAACATCAGCAGATATTATTATGATATCGAATTAGTGAGACCTTGCAAACATATTATTACAAATGTTATGCAAAATTGTAAGCCGAGGTTACCGATATCAACATGGTATTATACATCTGTATAAATTAAACAAATGAAAATATATAGCGTTGGTTTTGAGATGAACCTCGCTACATAAGTACTTACACGAAACCCGTCTAATGCGGAAAGGATTTTGTTTTAGAGACGGTCTGCATTCAAAATTAAAAAGTATGAAAATAAAATAGAAATAAAAAGTAAAGCATTCATTTTTCTGTACTAAAGAAATAATCTTTATATTGCGAAGGACTTTATAAACATATAATTAACAGGCACAAATTACACATACAATAATTTGTGAGTCGCTTAAAGTATTAGTGGTAACTCATTATCATTCGGTCCGTCCGGGGTAAGTACCACACTCTCGCAGAAGATCGACGTCTGAGTAATGGCAATGTGATATTGCGCTTTCTTTGATGAGCCAGAGAACCGACGGTTTGGGGTTTATATTGGTAGGCAGTGGCTTAGCCTTGGTATTGCAAAGGTCCATGGGCGGCGGTAACATTTACCATCAGGTGTGCTGCTTGATCGTTTCCCACCATAAGCAATAAAAAAAAGCACTATGGCATCTGTGCAGTCGATATAGTTTTATTTTTTTAATTTTAAATGCTAAATATAGTGTGATAAGAATACAACCTTCTAAGATGACAAGAATATAAGTAGATAGCATCCATGTAAGAAAATTGAATGCTTGAAATATAACCCTTTACCAACCCGAATAGAGTATAAGTCAATTGCATTCATATTATGTAGTGTGTTCGTATTCAATAGTGTTGAAGGAGAAGAAATAACAAATGTTACCATCGCATTCCTTATAAAGTGTACACCACATTGATGTGTGTACGTTTAGTACGTTAATAGTTTGTGTACGCACGATTGCATCTCTCTCTGCGTAAATCACTTCCACCGGGACCATTGGACCATGAAAGCCGTTTACAAAAAAAAACCTTAGACCTTGAGACCTTTTGTTGACCGTTGACACTTTTGAATTTCCGTACTCGTTGTTCCGCATTTACTGTAAGATAGTCTTTTTTTATTATTATTTTTTAAATAGTAATAATTATCGGCATTTGTAAATATACTTTCTGCATAGTGGTGGAGTAGGCATACAATTTTTCATCCCCCTTTTTTACAGCTTGGTGATTGTAAAATACTACTAAGTGACACGGGCGGAAAATATTTTCATCTTCGTGCAGGATCTTTCCTTTTAGCGGCGGGCTATAGTGCGGTCACACTCCATTAAATCCGCCCGGGGCAACAAAACAAACGGCGCCCGACCCCATACACCCGTCCTACAAGTACCTGTCTACGCCGTGCTAGCCGCCGTATGAAGGATGACCGAGCTTATAGTCCGCCGCCAAAAAAAACCGAAAGTTGTTTGTAAAGCCGGTATACAAACGATTATTTTACATGATAACATCATAAGAAATTGTTGATGAAAAATTACATACTTTTATGGATGGAAAAAACATAAACAATGGTGACCATATTAACTTTTCACTTCACTTTATAAACAGTTCATGTATAGGCTTTGTGCTTTTACTGTCTTCTATTCGAACTCATCGGCCGATGGGATCGAAGAGAGATAGATGCGTCACAAGACGAATGCTTAGGCGATCGTGCCTATATTGCTTCTTCCGCGGTCTCGCTTGCACGCTCGGCTCAGGCGGAACGTGACACTTTTTCGTTCATTGATTCTTAAGACCTTATCACGTCAAAAAAAAGCTCTAATTATATCGAGTAGTGTTATTTCAATTTAAATAACAAACAAATGTAACTGATATAGTTCGCGTTACTTATTATGCGCATAATGTTACGAATTTAGATTCAATTTGAACTCTATATTAACATAAAGACGTCAGTGCTTTTGCTGCTAATTGCTATTCTTCTTTTTTGCTTTTAATTGACTTTTATATTTTTTTTTAATATAACGGACATTTGCATCTCGTAATCTGGTGTTTAGAGTTGAATTTAAGTTTAGGTACTGTGTAACCGGAATAATGAAGGAGTTTTAATTATAATAAATTTTATATTGTCTTTTTTATGTATAACGAACAATAAATCATCAAAGGAAAGATCAGGTGGGTGGACAGCAGTGATATACCGGGGCACTTATGACTATTAACTGTGATCGTGATTATAGCATTGTACTGTTGAATGGTTGTACGATTGTAGAAAAACAATATTAAATGCAAACAAAAATGAAACTAGTAATAAAGCTGGCTGCCATTTTCTGCGAGGCTTCGATACTGCCCCACGGTGTTGCATACTCGCAGAAAAGCGAGTTTTGTATACTAGCAACTTTTTACTTCGCCAGGTTTAGTGAGACCCAAATCTTTATGGTAGGCAGGGACGTAGCTGTGCTGTGTCCTAGTAATTCATATTCATGCCAAAGTCTAAGAGAAACTGATCCAAAAAATATATTATTAGATATTGTGAAATACATAAAATTTCTTAAAACTTTCATCATCTCTTTGTATTACTACCTTTACTACTACTGAAAACGAATTTAAGTACTGCTGGTCCATGGACTTTTTTTAACTAATACTCGTTACCAAGGAAATTAGCCTGGAATTAAATGTTAAGCAATTTCGAATCGACGAGGCGTAAAATCGACTCAATAGTTTTTTTTTTATTATTAAACTGTAGGCTTCCGTATCAAAACTAGCTACATAAGAAAAGTAGCTTAGTTTATATAAAATGGTTATCTAATGTTTTCTTATGATTTTAGTCGTATTAACTACAGCTAACTTCAGTTCACATATTAGCATTTAAGGTTCTAGTATCAAGATCTAAATTTTCATTTTTTTAATGGTTATAGTGGCAAATGAGCGAGCAATACCTCTAGTGATAAGTGTTACTGCCACCCATGGACCCTTGCAATACCAGGGGTATAGCTAGGCCGCTACCTACCAACTAAAACCCAACCTTCCCGATTTGGACTTGCAGCCATCTCGCTCATCGAACGAAATGCAATAACGCATTGCTATTGCTCAGACGTCGATTTTCTGTGAGAGTGTGGTACTACCCCGGATTGATCGGCCCGTGATTGTAGACTGAAAACTGTTAACATTGTGGCTCTACCAAAGTTTCATGTAAAGGTCAATGCACAGATAGGTGGACAAGGACTGGGTAGATGTCTGCATGGTCTAAGTAACGATCTACATGGAGGGATCACCCATAGAAATGGTACAAGTAATTTCTTATGAAACTTATAACGCTTCAATGAATAGATTCTAATATTTTAGACATAACCCTGTTTAGGAGTGAAGAATGTCACAATCACCATGTCTACTAGGCGAATCCGCAAATGCAGATAGTGTTATAAATTTCCCAGGAGAATACTGGGCAATTCGTCTGTTGATTTTCGCTCAGTTTATACGTCTCTAAGGAGAAAATAAGGGGTTGGTAATTCATTTACTGATGTATAACGCTTCTATTAGGTATATATTGCCCAAAGGTATCTTAAACATTCTAATGAATGTCGAGCGAATCAGCACCAGTGTTCAGCCCAAATGGCAATTGGGAGGGTAACACGACAGGTTATGAGCCCAAACGCCGCTCTTCCGTTGTCTCGGAACAGTAAATTAAAAACACTGTAATTAATAATTTTGCAATTTTATGTATTCAAGGCAATCTAAAAATGTAATTTATTTTAAATGTGCTATTAGTTAAACCCACATTTTTTATTACTTTTAAAAGTCAAAATCAAAATTGTGTAACTTTTCGTTTCCTCGTTTGTAACGTTGAGTGAAAGTACCAGACCATGCGTCGGACCTCTTTTGTGTTACGCAATTACCAAAATGTTTTTGTGTCAAATAGAAATCGTATTGTGTCGAAATTTTAATGGTTTTTTTTCAGTCTGTGGTGAATTTTGCTACTGTTTTTAGTTGCGATGGCACGGATCTGAGGCGGATAACTTATACAAATAAAAAATGTTGTCTTATAAGTGAGAATGATATGTCTGAGTTATTCTTTTTACAAGAGTACGTATTGCCGAATAGGAATCTGAGATTTTTAGACTAAGATGACGATCTTTTCTCGCCCTGGGTGGTTCGGCCATGTAGCAGCTTTAGCATAGCCGTACAAAAGGTTTAAAATTCCAAGTTAAGGCAAATTGGAACCTTGACTGGTAAATTAGCAATTTGGATAATGTTTAAATTGGCGATTTCTTTTTGTGCTAGATAAGCGTAATAGATTAGTGTTTGATTAGAATAATGCTGTCTTAGGTCTGTTTCTTAAACTCCTCTGAAAGTTTTCAAAAGACATTCCTTCTTGTACATTACGGGGTGCTCTACAATTGCACAGCTAACAGCCACAGTTTACACCAAAACTCAGACTTGGAATAACAATTTGTAAAAGTATTTTCCTCTATGGAAATCGAATTTGCTTTTTGGGTTGGTATCTTAGCCACTTCACCATCTGTGTAATCGTGGCATTAAATTGACGTCACACATTCAGTACAACAATTAATGCAATGGTTCCACGCCGGCGAGACATCGTAAACTCATAAGATATCGGCAGCTCCTCAATTTGTTTGTACGCCATCTATATCTTGGTCTGGTTACACAGTTTTATTTTAATCTTTAACAATAACATTTATCTGTCTGTCCATCAGCTAATCGACGTGAAATAGGAATAATACCATAATTAGCAGCCGGATTGATATTCATAGTAGATATTTTCCATTTGCTCTTCGCCTCCTTGGAAAGGAGCGGTGAGGCAGTGCGTATTTTAATCCACCATTCGGGAATTATAACATTTTAATTGCTTGTAATTAATTCCTTAGTCTATTATTATCAGTTTTGGATTTCATGATTATCGTATCGCATTACATTATTACTTGTCTTGAGAATAAACTAGATATTCGTATTTATTGTGATAATTAAAATTTAGTGAATCCTAGTTGGCTTACTGAACGGTTGTTGATTTTTTTGTAAAGCAGCGATTGTATTTATTGTTTTGTGAATCTCTGTATCTTTATTTATTCCCAAATAATTGTAGTTCAACTAAATTGTTGGCATTATTGTAAAAAAAAATTATTTCTTATTAGAAATGTACACAATGTTGATAAATAAAATTGAATAGCGACTTTAAATATCAGGATTTGTTTGTATTGAGTGATAAATTATTACTTAATTGAAACAAATTCATAAAAATCACGACTCATAAATTAATATAAATTATGAATTAATATAACCTAAAAATCATATATTTTTTTAATGATTGACAAAAATAAATGACCATATATTTAAATTAATAATTAAAATACAAAAAAAAAGAGTAATGCCTACTCAAAAGTATCTTAAATGTTAATTAAATAGAAAGAACGTTAATAATTAGGTATATATTTGGTGAAATTTATTACATGTAAATTTTAGAAATAATAATCTCACATTATGTTATAACGTAAATATTGTCAAGACAAATAAGTGAGCTAGTTCCGTTTATAGTCTTAAAGGTTCAATTGGCCTCGTTGGTGTGGACAGGATGTGACAAAGCGCTAGTGTCAACAGATCAAACACCGACCAGGACCGGCGCGGACCACCACCTGCTGGTTTGAGCCAACATTGGACCAAATATAGAGGGAGGTCGCCTTGAACGTTCCATTTATATATATGCACATACTAGTTATTTAGAGAAGAAATAGTAATCCTTAATTTAATCTACGTACTGGTTTTCTATGTTCATTGCTTTGTTCGCGTTGTTAATTCGTGATCGGGTACCGCATGTGAGAGAGATCTGGTCAAAATTATATTATATCATGATTCGTAATATATCACAGTAAGTTAATTAGTTAACATAATTAATGTTAAGTTAATTATGTTGTAGAAAATTTTATATAAAAAATTACGTTAAAAATAAAATAGACAAACCCGCTGATTTTTTTCCAGTCTTTCACAATGGCGGTCGCGTTCCAATCCGGTGCCTATTTATTGTATTAATTTAAGATAAAACGCTAAGATTGATGATATATAAGTGTCTCGTGAGGTTTATACATAATAAATGAATATTTATTTGCACGAATTTATTTAGATTTTTCAATACTTTTTCTGTCTCTCGGAAATGTTGCTTTTTGCTTGAATGAATATAAATTCTTTTGAGTGTCTGACAATGTGTTATCGAAATTTCAAGATTACTGGATCAGTACTCAATGCATGAAAGTTACATTAAACAAACAAATTTACATTCGTGTTTATAATATTAATTTTATAATATATACATACATACCATCACGCCATGTCCTTTGTAGGGTAGGCAGAGAGAACAGAGTGCCAGAGAACTCTATCCTTGCATACTTCACTCGCTTCCTCAACATTCATAATTCTCTTCATACACGCTCGCCTGTTTCGGAGACTCTTGACTCAATCTTCCTTCAATACATGACCGATCTGGTCTAGGTAGGTGAGTCTCGGTCTCCCCCGGTACCTACATCCTTCCACTTTCGCATTGTATATCTTCTTAACCAAACGTTCGTTCGGCATTCTTTCCACATGTCCGAACCATCGGAGCATTCACTTTCGTATCTTTACACCAATACTCTCTTTCATACCTACTCGCTCTCTTACGTCGTCGTTGCGAATGCGGTCGATCACATATTAATCCATGTACTTACATCGTTTATTAAGTATCTGGATATTGTAAAACTAATGTTTTAAATAACGACCATTTACCTGCTGGCCGAGGACTTTTTCCAGTTCCACACTAGCGAAACGGATGGGCAGGCTGATCGATATTTGAAGCATTTTATCTCTTGCAGTAATGTTACTCGTTTGACGACGGGATAAGAATAAAATTGCCGCCAACTCTTATTTGGTATAGCAGTAGGTACTAAAAATCGTTTAAGATTCTCATCAGGACAGCAAGCAGCAGCTCTATCCTAGGAAACGTATAATACGACACTGCTATTTCCAGCTCGCTGAGCGTGATGATTGCGGCACTATCCTTTTATTTATGAAAGAAGACAACGTTCAAGAGCGTACGATAAAACGCTGAATAAATTCACCATGCTGTTGTTAAAAAAATGCATTTCCATCTGTAAAGGAAGTAGTGATGACCATCGTCTTATTTTATCACCATATGGAATATAAAAACATAACTTTGATTTATATTACGGCTATATCTACTTTGAGGTATTATCAAGAATTATTTACCATTTCAATCACATACGTTCTCCTTTAATGTTCAATAAATATGTCGTACACATTCCTTTCATATGAGTGTTATGAGGTACTACGGCAGACATCGATCGGCTCTAACGCAGCGCGCCTCGCATTGGTAAACAGGACCCGTTTATAACTCAACCATCGCGGATCTGTTCTACATATACTTACATAACATTGGAATATTCGTAAAATCAATCGTTATATTATTTACTGATATTAAAATGTTTTCTTCGATTTGATGCAGTTATATAGTTATTTGTATTCTTATTCATA
Source organism: Lymantria monacha (assembly GCA_905163515.2). Taxonomy (NCBI): domain Eukaryota; kingdom Metazoa; phylum Arthropoda; class Insecta; order Lepidoptera; family Erebidae; genus Lymantria; species Lymantria monacha. The sequence goes on from LR991093.1 coordinate 32,329,701, forward strand.
TATTTTATTAAATATCATATTTTAGTTGATATTAAAAATTTTCATTATAGAAAGAAATTATGAAACACATCGTTTGATGTTATTTATGAACATTTTTAAAATTCCAATTTTTATTAATTTAGCTTCATAAAACGAGAGTTTTAGACAAATTTTAACATTAAATTGTGTATTTGAAAAATAAAAATGCAGGAAAATATGTATTAGGATTTCTTTATAAAAAATTATACTATGGGTTTTTGTATTTAGAAATCGCAAGATGCCGAGCGAGCACATAAAATTATACAAAAAATATACTATTATTTTTAATTAATTCATGTATTAAGCTGTGAATATAATTCTGCAGTAAGTAGTTAATAATGAAATGTCGTTAAATCGTGTTTGTCGACACTTCGACAGTTGTAGCCGGTACGCCGCGACCTACCGCACGCGACACGCGGTGTACACCCACGCCGAAGGTCTAGGGCTCCGGCACCGGCCCCGGCCCCGCACACAACTCGTGCCGGCCACGCGCACGACATCTTTGAACGTCTCCTTTAACTTTCGTTTATACTTTATATAACTATAAATTAAAATTAATTGAATAAATTGACGACAGTTATGTTTCGTAATTATACTTTTTATTGGTATATAAGCATAATATTTTTTAAATGTTTTAGTAATGAATATTTTATTTCAAAATATTTATGGTGTTTAACTTGCTACTGTTTTGTCCCGGTAATTAATTTGCAATTATAAAGTCACGAAATTATACGTACTATTAATGATAATAATAATAGTATGAATAATTGTTTTACACTTACCGCTGGCAGTCCACGTATGTTATGTGCAGACGTGAAATGTCATCGGTAGGTGTCCCATTCCAATATTTAGATTAAATTTCTCTAAAGGCCTCTGCGTGTTGGATCCATATCCCCATGTAAGCCTACCAAAGGACCGGGTATCTTACCTACGGAAGATCCCGTGAATAAATGGATGTATGAATAAAAATGTAATTGAAGCATTTCAAAATTATATGTCTTAATAATAATACAATTTCTTTATTTTCTTATTCTATTTCAGTCGTTTAGTATTTTTATTATTTAATTTTGTAGAAAAATAATTAAAACCATGATATATATCTGATGACGTCACATGTGCAATTAAATTAACTAATAACCTTTGCTGGTGTTTCACACTTAAAAAATAACAAAACATCAAATTGTCACTTGACATAATTGTCAAATCACAAATGTTGTAATATTACGTAGAATTTGGAAATATAAATTAAACACGAATTATGTAGTAGTTTTCGAATAATGTGACTAATCATCATTATATGACGTCACTTGGCCTTTTTTAGAATAAATTAATATTCAAGGAAGAAATCAAGAATTAAATTTCCTCGTGTACACTGAAAGAAGATAAATATGGTACTCTTTACTTTTGATCTAATTTTGTTTAAAACAATTGTTAAAAACGTGAAATGTTGCCGATTAATATACAATATGGTGCGGATTATCTATTTTTAGTACTGAAAACACTTATCTAACGCATTTATTGTTTGTTCGTTATCGTTATAAATGTTATTAAACAAGAAAATAGATATTGTTCGTTGAGAACATTTGTCCTGTTCGAGTTGTGTGGAATAGTTTGAAAGTTTACAATAATAGCAGAAACATTAGACCGCGCGTCTGAACACAATACGTATTGGCTAGGCAGTAACAATTAGTGGCCACAGCGCTCATGACTTAACGTCTAAAATTATCTCATTACCATCGCCTGCCTGTCTCACACATATGTTGGGTAATTGATGGTGCCAGAGCTAAATGTTTTGTAACCAATATTTTGAGTAATGAACACAAAGATATATTCAACTGCCAAGGATCAAATAAAACTGGACGAACATATGAAAAATTGAATCTCTCCTAGAGCGATAAGTTTACGTATCAATAAGAAATCGCAGATTTCTTACATTTGTTTTGGAATTTATTTTCTATATATATAATAATAAGCAATTGATGTAGGCGGGCATACCGGAAATCTAAAAGGGTTCGGACTCTAAATAATGCAGCAACGGAAATGACGTGAGCATTCCGCTACAGTTGGCCGCTAGTGATTTTGGCTCGTTAGCGCACTCGTTCATAATCCACTCAATAGCTCACAGTGAAAACTTTATAGTTCCACGTGTGCCAGAAACTCCAATCCATCTGGAACACTCTCAGATTTGAAATATTGTTATTGATCAGAAATCTCGCATTATTTAAAGACGGTTTGTTATAGTTAATCGAATAATAGTCCCGATGGAATTTAATGAGTGCCATAATGTCTTGATCTAATTGCCAGAAATATCTAGATTCTATTTTCTAATATGTAGACATACACATGCACTTATAGTTTATGTAGAAGCATTTAAAGTCATTGAAATGAAAAACTAGGAATATTAACTAAAGCTGTACGATGAAACTTTTTCTATCAAACATGAGCCTATTTCGATAATCGTATGTATAATTGTATTCTCACAACGCATTTCCAATTATTATTATCGTTTGATCGTTAGTTGAGTTCTTGTGTTGCATTCGTTTCTAGTGTAAGTGCTCCGTAAATGGCGTTCCCATCGTCTTCTAATTCCGTCTGATCGCGCATGTCTATTCGTGCTATATGTTTAGGCCGGCTATTCTCGTTAAGCTATAAATGGCGCCGCTTCGACTGGATATTATTAGCGTTGGCCGCGCGACTGCCGAACATACTTCGTACCTGATTGGATGTTAGCCAGATTTAGATCTCGTTATGTTCACAGGATCTAACAGTTTTATATGGTTATTGCTGGATGAATCATTGTGAGAAGTTTATTTTCAAATTAGGTATCAAAAAATCTCAATTATGTTGTCATTATTACATTATTTTTGATTGTCTAGCTGATTTGAATTACGTGATAAAGATGCAATCAAATTTTATAATAATGATAATTTAGCATTCATATTATTAGTTATGGTCATCCTCATTCAGATTTTAGCCGTCCACTGCTTGATGTAGGTCTCCAATGCTTGCCACATGACGCGACCATACATTAAACGGGTTATTGTTATAATCGCCATGCTTGGCAAGCGGATTAGCGATCCCAGTGTTTTCCAAAACCCTGCTGCTCATTCTCCTGGTAATCTTTGAGCTGTTTTTGCCATTTCCAGGGGTAAATATAGGGTGGCGACAACTGCATTCTTATTCCGTCGCTACCCAGTTTTAGTTGCATATATGCAGGTATATCGTATGACTACTTGAACTTGAGACTCCTCCACAATGGGAGGGCAAATGAGTTACTATACCACGCTCTTCAGACGCGTTGGTATAAGATTTTGAGTTTATAGAAACTTGTTTACGAGTGAAAAATCATTTCGAGTTTTCTTTTTCTTGCGTACACATATGTCAAATGCAGATATTAGTAGTCTTTTACTTCCCCATGGGTAGAATAGGGGGTGGTGAATAGTATTCTTACTCGCTACCACACTCAAAATTATGCATATCATGTTCTACTAATCTCCTTCTTAAACTGTTATATAAAAAAAAAATACAAGTGTGTCCATCTGTTTTTTTTTTAAAAAGAAAAATAATTTAAAACTCATAAATTAACTTTAATGATTCTGCATATTTATGTTCTCCATTTACAACTCATATTAATATCTAAGTTGGTTTTAATTCTCTGTAAATTTACAATGTAACTAACCAAACTATTTGATTCTTAATACATTATTTACCACGCGGTAAGTGACCTGCCTATATTATTTTTATGTGTGAATTTGTATCAAGTCATGTGACGTGATCGACGATGATTGATGAATGATCTGTTTCGCCAAATACTGACTAATGATGTCACTCAACTAATAAGAAGCAAAAGTGTTCAGACCAAGGAGTTTTTGTTGTTATACTTAGGTATAGGTGAATGGACATCGCCAAAAACTTACATATAAGAAACATCAAAAGAACTGAAATGGAACGGCGTAAATAAATACAGAATTGAAAAATATAATTTTACTTTTTTTTTTAGTATTGTTTTAAAAGCTGCGTTGTATTTAGATATCACGGAAAGTGGCTCCTGAAAGAAAGAACCCGAATACCGAGAAGATTTCATTCAGGTATAATACGAAGATAGAGTTAATAATATGTACAAGTACATATTGCGTCGATCCCTTTAAGTCACTAAACAAATTTAAAGTAAGTCGTAGTTATTTGTTTATAATGATTGTTTATTAAGTAATAATTGTATAAGTAGTACATAAATAATGAGTTTGCGAATAGGGAATTCATTGCAATAATGAATCTAGTCACTTCGCTACGCCTCTGCGAGTTAAATGAATTAGTCAGAAGGCCGTAGCAACAAATTAATTATATCAATATCAACCGGCACGACATTGACTCGATAATATAATTACATATTGCAAATTTCATCACTTGTTATCTCCACGTAACGATAATCATATTTCTATTATTATTTATTTTGTTGAACAAAATCACTATGACACACAGAATAATCAGTGATATGAGCGTAAGGGTTTATCGGCAGTTAAATTGTTTAATACGTCACGTAGAAGAATTGGAAATAAATGTATAGTAATTGCCTGAACTTATCACATCAAAAAAAAATCACGGCTGTTTTAAATGTCCTTCATTTTGGTATATACTCTTATTATCATGCGAAAATACATTTGAAATAGCATAGAATCTTGCGATAATAAATAAAAAAATATATATTTTGTAAGTTGGTAATCCTAAACTATTAATTCTAAACGCCTAATCAGCGATCAGCGATAAAGAAATCATGCAATAATCACGTCAACACACGGACTGTATCATGCTATTAAAGCGATTACCAGAATCATCTCGCTGATAATGTACATTCATAATACGTACTCGTATATTGTGTCGGACAATATAATTGATGTGAATTATATTGAGGTGAGTTAGTATAGAAGGCGTGTCGTGTCATCAGTATTGTTTGAGTTGGCTTACATACGCGAGGTCGTCGCTGCCAGCAGATTTAGCGGATCTCGTGGGATAGGTGAGCGCTATCTGGGTTGTGTTCTATTTCGTCATCGCGTTCCTTTGTTTGTTTGTTTTACTTGCGTCGTGTTGAACTGTATGAGTTTACTACTGACACACATAATAGTGAATGTGTTATATAAAATATTGTACAGCTACAGTCTGTCAGACCGACAAACAAAATGTTACATCTTTGACAATATTCTTAAATCATTTGTTATCATAAATATGTTATTGTTTATTTCTTGAGCAAAGGTGTCATTGTGTCTTGGTGAACCTGGTTTTAATACATAATTGTTGATTTATGACAGTTAGAACATTGATTTCGTATTATTATCAAGTCCTAAACTTTTATGGAAATCGTTTGTATCATGTGTTAAATGTAAACCTTGTGTGTGTTGTTTTTGTTAGGTCATATGATCACGGTATCATCAAACGTGACACAGTTCAAATCAATTGGCTCTTAACGATACCGAATCAGTGTCCAATCTATAAGAGTTATGTCACATAGTTGGTCTCGTCTCGTGGCCTGCACTCGTTGCTCTAGACTCGTCAGGGCATACCGTTCAACGTATTGATTTATATCAGTGTGTCGCGAGGTGCGAATATGACGCGTGCACTTGCCAACACAATTCATATCTGTATGTTTTATGATTATTTGATGGCTCATTCTAATATGTTTATCGTCTATTATTGAAATTAAATGCAAAGACGATCAAAGGTTTCCAAAATCTTGAATTTAAATAGAATACTTGATCAGTAAAGGAAATTGTTTAAGAGTAAGCTTTGAGTAAAATTTACTGGTCGAAATATATTGAAAATAAAAACATATGTGGAATTTGTAAATGAACATAAATCTGGAAGGTCGTGATTGATTTTAATAAAAGTTATTATCGAAGAAAGACGACGATACGAACAAGTCAAATGTTTAATTTTACAATTGAATTTTGATATATTTTGGTTATAAAACATCGTTTAAAACAAGACCAATTAGCGGCTTATGATTGTTTGATGCCATATGTTTGACCTAAGAAGACATGACGATGTTTTACGACAGTTTAAATTTTTTCATATTTCGAGCATACTTAGAATTGAATTAGTTAAAATTGTAACCATTGACCTAAACAATATAATATTTCTATACATCACTAAAGTCATACCGCACACAATAAATACTGCCAAATGCTTCGTCGACGCGGTGCAAACAATATATGAGCACCTACAAAATTTGTGAAGATAAATAGTGATAGTGTTGAAATATCAGCGATTATTTATAGCGAGCATAAGTTTCTCTCTTACTTCAGCCATAACTGTTTAGTGCCAGCGAGCCGCGGACTGTCTTCATTGATGAATGCTTGGCAATGGTGCGCGTTCAATACGTTTTCACGTCATCCGTGATATATTGTCTGCATTCATTTATATATTGGTGGAATTTTAAATAAACAATATTGTTTTAAAATTTGGTAGTGTATTTAGAATTTGTTAGCAAAAAGCCTAGTTTATAAAGGGCTCTTAAAATATACTTTTAAAAGAAATATCATACATACATACATAACCTCATGCCTGTTTCCCAGAGGGGTAGGCAGAGACTACGGATTGCCACAAACCACGATCCTGACATATCTCGATCGCTTCATTCACATTCATCACAGTCTTCATGCATGCTCTACGGTTACGCGTACTCTTAACCTGACATCTTCAATTTGATCCAGAAAAGCACGACATGGTCATCCCCTTGTAATCGTCCCACTCACACTCGCTTTGTGTACTTGCTTAGTCAACCTTTCTTCACTCATTCTTTCCACATGGCCAAACCACCTCAGCATTCCCTTTTTTATCTTTGTCGCTACTTCTTCATTCACACCACAGCGCTGTCTTATAACACTATTTCTAATTCTATCTTTCAGACTTACACCACACATACTGCGAAAAGCTCTCATCTCTACAGCATTTATTCTACCTTCATGTCTTCCATGCCAAATCCTACTTTCACTGCCATACATGAGAGTGGGCACTAATACTCCCTTATGCACAGCTAGGCGTGCCTTTCTAAACACATTTCTTTTTATTTTTTAAGAAAATCAATAGTAAATTTTTTATTCAAAATTTCAAATAATAATATAATTGCTGTGCAAATTTTGTTTTGAAGATCATAATCTTTTATGCTATATCTAAGTCCAATATGTAGGTACAAATGAAAGTATTATGTCATGCCTATTAAATGTACATACCATACAAATAGTTGTTGCAGTCTCGCTAATGGTTAGTATAAATATATTGTTTAGGCAGTCTGTAGACAAGTGCATCTTACTAGAGGACTTTCAAGGTTATGTTTATAAACACAACAACCTATTACTTGCACATACATTAACGCATTAGGTACTTGCATACGTTTTGTTATTGTTTTCTACATCGAAACGTCTTTTATTTTATAATATTGCGTTAATATTGTATTTTTGGAATTTACTCCTTAAGAATCGATTTTCATATAAGGCGCCCGGTATGAGAAAAATTTGAGGAGTAAAATCTAGTGATCGAATGACCTCGTTACGGTTTTGGTGGGCAACCTATTCTGCGCACCTTTCACTTTCTGACGTGAGATAATACTTCACAGTTTTAATAAATGTAAATAAAAAAATATATATTATTTTTAGTCAAATGCGCTTTTTTTGCGCCTGTTTTGATAATCGTACTTAAGGAGTAAACTCCAGTCGTGCGTCGGAGCTGACACACACACTTTTTTTTTTAATTAATATATGTATCATCATCTCAGTTCAGTCAGTTTCCACCACAATAGGACGAAAAATTGACCTATTCTACCACACTGCTCGACTTTGTATAGGGTTTTATTGAGAATTTTCTTTCCCTTGCTTCTCATCCATCATAATTTCAGCTCATATGTGTCCGATTGCTGCGTTCGAGCCTCCTCCACAATACAAGGAAACTTGACCCACTACAACACGTGTTGATATAGGTTTATATTTCGAGTTATCTTCTCTTGCATAGCTGTTATATGCATATTTTATTCCTTTGTCGTCTTTAACGATCACCCACGGGTAAGATAGTGGTTAGTGAATTGTATTCTTACTTTGTCATTACACGGTAATTCTCATACATATTATATTTATATAGTTTAGTTGTCTTTTACAACAACTACGGGTGAAGTTGGCGTTGATGTGTATTGTATTGTATTCTAGTTCAGTAATTATACGATGTTTTATTTAAATATGTTTTAACAAAAATTATAAAATAATTTGTTATTTTAATAGTTGTTACGTCAATTGCGATTTTCTAGTAAGTAACCTATTAATAATATGTATATGTATTATTTATTGTTCGTCTGATATTTTAATATTTGTGGTCGCTGTTCGACTTCTATTTCTTGCAGTGTTAGATTTATTGTCTATATAACTTATCTGGATAAACAGGCTGTTGCCAATAAAATTTATTCACAGCCGGCGGGTGGTTTATTTTTCTTTTTTAAAAGCAACAACGCGCTGAAGAAATAATCTTAAGCGGTACCAGAGACTGGCCCAATAGCGATATGGATATGGTCGGTTATGAGGCCACACGCCGCTCTTTCGTCGCCCCGGACGGAATGGACGGTGTGTGTCCAGATCATAGCCTGACAAAAAAGAAAAGGAAATAATCTTGACATCATCATCTCGCTCTTATCCCAATTATTTGGGATTAACGCAATATATCCTCTTCTTCCATACAGCCATAAGTATGTAAGAATATATATATATATTCTTTCACTCCAGAGAAATAACATATGTATAACTAGCTTCTGCCCGCAGCTTCACCCGCGTAAAAAGTTACTTTCCTAAAGTTTTTCATCACCTATTTTTCTTTTACCCCTTAAGGGTAATTTTTTACAAAATTTTAATGTCATATTTATTTATATCTAATCAATAGCCTTTGAAGCTTCTGGTTTTAAAAATGACAATACTTCCTTACAACTTTTCAACTCCCTTTACAACCCTTTTTTTTTGCATTAAAAAGTAGCTTATGTCCTTTGTCAGGCTTTAGACCATTTGTGCACCAAATTTCATTTAGATCGGTTCAGTAGTTTTGGCGTGAAAGATCGACAGACAGACAGAGTTACTTTCGCATTTATAATATTAGTAAGGATTAACAGACACGAACTACAACTTGATTTGAAACTACAAATTGTGGGTCGCACGAATTCTTGTTACAAATGTGTTTATATTTTGTCGTGTTATTGAATCGTATCCCTGGTTCCGTTGCTTTTCCGTGTGGTGACGGAGTAAGAATACAATTCACCATCCCCTATCTTACCCGTGGGTGATCGTAAGAGACAACTGAGGGATATAAAAGGCATATAACATCTATGCAAGGGAAGGAAAACTCCAATAAAACCTTATACCAACCCGTCTGACCAGCGTGGTGTAGTAGGTCAATTTCCCTTCTAGTATGGAGGAGACTCGAGCTCAGCAGTGGGTCATATATAGAGCTGAGATTATGATGATGATGATTGAATCGTGCCCGTTACACTTGATACAATAGATCAGTATCTTAACCATTATGCAATTTATTCAAATCTCTAATTCAAGTTCAAATCTTCAAACGTTCAAACAAAACAAATTCTTTCACTTTATATTTTTTTACAAAGTTATTGTTGATTCTTTCAATCTGTATGTACCTACGTGTTAAATTGTTAGTTTCACAAAATGTTTATATCTGTAGGTGATAGCGCGAAACTTGTGTTATAATTTAAATAGATTTATACGTTTGCATTTTACTTTTTGAGTATCTTGACGATAAACTTTTTACAGAAGTGATGTTGTAACTATTTTAGTGCACATTTCTATACGAAACTGTTTCAATGATTACATTTCTATCGATATATGAACGTCTCATTGTTAGGAATACGAATCTCTCTACATTGGAGGGAGATCGACTTGTATGTCAAGTTGGGATACTGAACGTGTTCGCAGGGGATTTTATTTTGCGGGTGACTGGACCGGGGAATTAGTCCGTCACCCGCCGAGAGGTTGACCGCGTGAGGAAAGACCGACGTCCTCCCCGAGGGGGGGACATCGGTCAAGGAGAGGGTACCCCTAAGGAGGTATTCCGTCGGGCCGGCCACTGACGTCAAGTTCACGCTGCTCCGGTGGTCGGTCCAACGACGAAGGCGAGGTGTCACGGGTGGGTTACGTCTGTCTGTCGTCCCGGACGGAGTGGTGCGAGGAGAGCGCCGACCGTAGCCCAACCAAAAAAAAAGGGGGGGATTTTATTTCGATCTTTTCTCACAGTAATGTTATTTGCCTACGTTTCTTAGAAGTTGCTTGCATGAAATCGCATCGTGCGATATGACTGTTTAATTTAGCTGATGTTTGGGGAACTGTAGCTTGATTGAGATAATATTATGGATTTGTAGTATCTGGTCCAGCTATTATTATTATATTTGCGAATTATATCGTAGTTCGAAGTGAATAATACAGCAAGTAGATACTTATTAAACGTGTCGTAATAATACTAAAGAAGATAAGCCAGTTAAAAGAATTAGAATAATACATGCGGGGTGTTCTTAATGGCGGTCGTGTTCAGTTTCGGTGGTAGATTATTGTATTACTTTAAGATAGAATTTTAAATATAAATGAATATGAATTTATGGTTTTTATGTATTAATACAATGTAGAGAATGGCGGAATGGCGTGCGTATAGTGTGTGTCCTTTTGTGGTACGTTATTGTTTCATGGTACAGTAATTATCCCAATGATAATTATGAAAGTATATTATTGTATTCTATAATGTATTAAAATTATAATAATTAACGGCACATGTGATCCGCCATGCGTGAACTGTGACGCGCGCGAAATTATAATTAATTTATATTATAATTAATTTATGTTTCTTTAAACAAATACCTAATGGAATTTTATATAATAATTTAATGTGGTTTTGTATTTTATTAAAAGGTATTTTATACGAATTATTTGTTAACCAAAAAGTAAGCTAGGAACTACATCTATCGAAAATCAGTTCTAATCTGTATTAGCCTTTAGGTGATCAATTTTTCTTTCAAATGCTTGTCTTTATCAGTGACGTGGTAAACCACGGCATCTATTGGAATATATTAATCGATGTTACAAACATATTCTATTAATAATATGAATGTGCCGAGATTTTTTTAAAGTCAGTTATATAGCGATGATGATTAGGCGTTGCCTACCAATTGAAGCCCCAAACCCACCCTGGCAGTTGGGCTGCCGGCTCTCGCGCTCATCGAACGAAGCGTAACAGCAACTTACCACTACTCAGACGTCGATTTTCTGCCAAAGTGTGGTACTACTCCGGTCGGACCGGCCCGAGGCTGTCGACAGAAAACTGTCAACAGCGTAGCTCTATCACTATTGAATTATTTGAACTTTGGTAACTTCTGTTTTTGTCTTATAACAATCTAGGCTTATATCAGAATTATGATAATTAGTTTTAGTTTCTCATGTTTCTTTTTTTTAATACTATTTTTATCCTACCTTATGTTGTCAGTTGGTCTATGGTAAACTGTGTGAACGGTTTGTTTCCTAAAACATACAAGTGTTAGGAGAGGGTGGGTACATGCGGAGGGCAGCGACCTTCATCGAACTGCGCCAGACTGCGTGTCGCCAATGGTAACACAGGCCTGCGCCTGCGCATCGATTACATTCACGAGCGCTATCACTACAGGATAATATAGTTTTCTGTTCACTTCTTTTCAACATTTTTACCATGATGCTATACTGCTGCGCTTATCGTAACTGTACACGCTCCTATACTAAACAGTAAACGTTGTTTCATGTATTCCGCATTTCATAGGATGGAAGTAGAATTAATATTTCCAACTCACCTTGTTCAACTTTAAATAAAAGCTCGTGCCGTACAGTCTGACAGGCGTGGTGTATTAGATAAATATCACTTTGATTGTGGCGGAGCCTCATGGCCAGCTGTGGGACGTATATAGTAGGTATGGTCTCAGAACAAAAGTTTACGTGTCTAATACTTGCTGATAACTCCATCTTGTTCCTTTTTTTTTACAACACTTTGCGCTAAAGAAGAAATAATTAATGAATACAAATTACATCTAGAGTCAGAATAATATTTTGTGTGTCGCACAAAATATTGCGTGGGAATCGAACCCGTTACACTTGGCACGCCAGATATCTTAAACATCGTATGTACAGTCGTGGAGTTAATAACGCGCCTAATAAATTTTAAAACATTAAATTTTTATGATTCGTTTTTCCATTTATTTTTATACGCGCTACAAATATCTATCGCGCGTGTAAATATAACATTGTGTGTGTGTGCCATATAAAGGCATGTGCGCGTAGTATTCGCTGTTATGTGTATGTTGTAACTGGTGTACAAGGTAATGCATCAGAATAGTACATTGTGCAACGCACCCCGCCGGGCCAAGGCCCCACCGATATAACCGCTGAACCGCTGGTCCGTGCTGGGCGCACCGCTCTGACCCACTTGTTACACTCAACACAACAAACGGACATATTTACCCATCACAAATATATAATTGCAAATATATTCCTAAACATTTATTCATGTTTTTTTTTCAACAAAGTAATATATGTACGAGTAGCTATCTGATCGCGGTTCGATTGTCACACAGAATAATTATTTGTACAATATACAAGTAATTAGTTTCACCCGTTTATGTAAAGTAGGTACTGTACAAAACTGTACAGACAATATTTTGTACCTTAATACGAAGTGTTGTATTTAAAGACATTTCTTTTTATGTTAATAGCCTAATATCCTATATTCATAAACCAGTATATATTCGTATAATGTAGAATATAAAAATAATAAAAGCAGTAAATAATCAGATAAGTGGCTTTCGCGTAAATATGTAGAATATAGTAAAAAATACATATAAAGTACTTTTAAGTTTTATAATATGTATAAATTAAAGTTTGAAATAAATCTATTTTTACAGATTTTATCGCGTTTTACAGCGTTCATAGTCACGGGGGGACGTTGTAAATTGTTCAAAACGTCGGGAAATTAAAAATCAAATACAAACGCGATAGAATATGTAAAAATAGTTTTATTTCAAATGTGTAATACCCGCGTAGCACAACAGAAATCATTGAATTAAAGTTATTATTTTTATTTACATTATCACCAGCCTGTTGATGTCAAGTGGACATGCTGTCCAGTCTCCTAGTCAGCCCTTAGACAACTTTTATGACAGGGCATTATTATTATCTTCTACGTTTCGTCACTTATAAGTCCCACTTTAATGTATAAGTCTGCTCTAAATGAGAAAAACTAAACTGTTACGCTTTTCAGTAAGTTTGGGTGGGATAAGGTTTTATTTCGAGATTTTCGCTACAGTGTTGTTAATTACCTTTTTTACAACCATCCATCCATCAGCCCGTAAACGTCCACTGTTGGACACAGGCCTCCCCACGAGAATGCCATTTACAACGGTCCTGTGCCACCCTTTTTACAACATTCATGGGAAATGAAGGGTAGATAAATTGAGTAGGTAATTGTTGACTAGACAACATAAAATGGAGTTAGCCTACATCGATGGCTCTTAGTCGTTTTTTTACAACCCCCACGAGTAAAATAAGTCGATAATATTCGTACCGGCACACAGCACAGCAAACATTTTTTTATTCTATTTATTTATTTTATATAGTAAACCGTGTAATAATAATATACATATCATGTTGACAATATAAGTGTTATATTGAACACATTGCACGTTCGTAGCAAGAACGCAATTCTCGTCAGTGTAAAAGCTAATAGTGAAATAATTTACGAAATACATCTACAGTTTGTAAGACGTCTTTATATAAAAGACAGAATAATTAATAAGATATCCTTGCAGGTTGTGATAAATTGATGAGATAATGAATGTGAATTATAAAATTTTAATATAACTTTGAACATTTCGCGTGGCTACCCCTCAAGCGATATTACAATTTCAAAATATTATGAAACATTATTATTTTACGAATTCAATTAAATGGTTTTCGTATTTATTTATTTGTTTGTAATTTATGAATTGAAATATATAAAATTTAACATTGACCGATATCATTTTAAAATTTTATATATTTTGAATGGTTTTCCGGTGTTGACCGAACGCCATTGATGCCAACTTAGTGATGTTCCACCTAATTTTACCGAAATATATATTATTGTATAAACAATGGGTTTTTAAGGAGTTAAATAGAATGTTTTTAAGACATAGTGCTTTATCAATGGAATTGGGGCGATGTAAGGGGTTTTTGACTTTAGTTTGGGGGTAAATATTGACATTATTGTGACATGTCAACAGAAGCACTTTTTTCATCTTGGATCTACTGGCCCCTTCTAATATTTCTAAGGTATGTTAGCGTCAATGTGACTCAACATTAGCTGTGTCGTTTTGCTCGTCTGTCTGTTTTCAAAGGCACGCCATTGACACATCACCAAACGCCGTATCTAATACGGGGATTTAATAATTTAAGTATCTAAAACAAACGTTTTTTTTATATCGATAACGTATCAAAATGACTATACGGCAATTTGATACCAAAATTATAGAGCAAATGACATGTAGAATGTTTTCTTAAATTGTACTAATGTTATTAAACTGAAGAGATGTTTCATTGAACTGAATGAAACTGTTGGTGACAATTACGAAATGTCGTTAATGCGCTAATTAGCTAATAACCGTTGACATAGCAACTATTGAAATAGCAAATACACTGAATTATTATTTTTATATTATTGATTTTAGATATTTTCTTAAAATATGACAATTTAAAAAAAAAAAAATAATGAAATAAATACTCTATGCTAGCAAAGCTGCTAGTAAAAATAGGTATATGCTTGTAACATATTTTCTTTTTTTTTTTAACTTTTACTGCGTTTTCGTACGATAGAAATCAATTGGAAAAAGCCTAGTTGGAAAATAGCGTTACAAAGTGTAAATAGATGGTAAACACTTAACACTAAGTGTCCGTTATCGTCAATACAACAAACCGACACCTAGCGGCACTAATAGCTCAGTAAAGTTTACGACTAATAAATACTTTGGTCACATAATGAATGTCAGACGTAGCGATTTGCGCGGCTGCCAATCGGCCGTCGTGATAGATGGGGGGTCAGTGCCGGCGCCAAAAGGCAGAGCACGGAAGTGGCCAAAGGTATTGCCAGTGCGGTAGATGCTCAGATTGCACTTATCACTTCATTATTATTAGTTATATTAAAATCCGCGACAATGTTTATCTCCTTCCATCCTTATATGTACAAACGTTCGACTATTCTTAAGGAGAGTTGACGTCACGCAGGCGGCTGGTCATGAAATTACTGCCAATGACTTTTGCAATATGTAACAGCACATACTGCGTCGATCATCAAGTAATTGGAACAAGAGCTGGAAAATGATGATGGTATACAAACGTTTGACTATTGAGAGGGTCTCATCTACAATTGGAGGGAATATGATATCGCCTAAGTGGAGAGTTCCAATTTGGGATCTTACCGTGTAACCAATGATCTTTATAGTGAAATGGCAAGGTAATAGTAAAATTAGCATTAATCATATCTGATGTTTACGCGAGTATAAAAATAAAAGGAAGTATATAAGTAAGTTAGTAAGGAAGGATGTAGGTACCGGGGGAGACCGAGACTAACCTTCCTAGACCAGATTGGTCACGTACTGAAGGAAGGTGGAGTCACGAGTCTCCGAAACCAGCGAGCGTGTATGAAGAGAATTATAAATGTTAAGGAAGCGTGTGAAGTATGCAGAGATAGAGTTCTCTGGCACTCTGTTCTCTCTGCCTACACTGCAAGGGATATGGCGTGATGGTATGTATGTATGTATGTATAAAAATAAAACTATTTTTTCAAACTTTATAGCGTTTATGGTCATTAACGAAATCAGAATCAAATACAAACGTGATAGAATCCGTAAATATAGTATTATTTCAAATCTGCATTTATATGTCAAGATGCATATCTCAAATAAGTTGGGAGGAACATAATAAATACATATACACATACATATTTAATTAGTACTAACGATTCATATATTAAAAAAAAATCATAGATTATTATGCACTTGTACCATTAGTTTTCGACTGACCGATCGTTGCTAAGTAAACTACATATTATATGTAACACGAAACTGGGGCTTGTCTATCTAACCTTTTGAAAAAAAAAAATATATATATTTTTGATTTGAGCTTTACAATAATTACTAATTATTTTGCGTAGACAAATTAGTATTAGTAGCAAACAATTAGTTGTTTGTTTGTATGATATCAATCACGTCCTTCACAATAAATAAATAGTGAATGAATCTCTAAATATAAATGTTAGTCAACGTCATAGCGCGCACATCGCACGCGATCGCGATCTGTGTCAAAGGAATTTCCCGCGGCATCGTAAGTAATCGTAACGTGAATGCATATATGTAGGAAAATAACCGCGCCATCTGTAGGTACACTACCTACGGGCCATTATCTAACGAACATACAGCTAGAATTGAAATCAACAGTATTACATTTTTTTTAACACGTTCTGTAAATAAGGTTTATACCCTCCACTCCACTTGACCCATAAATGGTGAAAATTGTCCAAACTGTCGGGCAACTAAATTTCATGTATCACTCGCGTAAACAGACGACGACGTACGAGAGCGAGTAGGTATGAAAGAGAGTATTGGTGTAAAGATGCGAAAGGGAATGCTCCGATGGTTCGGACATGTGGAAAGAATGCCGAACGAACGTCGGGTTAAGAAGATATACAATGCGAAAGTGGAAGGATGTAGGTAAGTACCGGGGGAGACCGAGACTCACCTACCTAGACCAGGTTGGTCACGTGCTGTAGGAAGGTTGAATCAGGAGTCTCCGAAACCGGCGAGCGTGTATGAAGAGAATTATGAATGTTGAGGAAGCGAGTGAAGTATGCAAGGATAGAGTTCTCTGGCACTCTGTTCTCTCTGCCTACCCTGCAAGGGATATGGCGTGATGATATGTGTGTATGTATGTACTCGCGTAAACATCAGAAATTTTTCGAGAAACTTTATTAGAAGATTAATGCATGTGTAAATTTATATCTATAATCAGCCGTATTCCTACCTACGTACCTCCCCAACACCAGACAGAAAATGCTGCTGTTGACAACAGCGCGGTCCTACCACTAAACAACTAAATTAGTCAAAAAAGTCTTCTCATTATATAGTTACGCCTCAATTTTTTTCTGAATATCGCAATGTTTGTTGGGTTCTGCAAATAGGTGGCGCTATTTATGTTTTTGACTGTTACCTACTCGTGGAAAGAATTTCATAAATCTAAAATAGTTTTTTTACAAATAATATAATATATATATAGATTAAAACCAATTTGGTTTTCTGGCCCCAAAATAATTTTCTTCTGTAAAATAATATTTTAGGTAACCTTGTCTTTTACATAATACGACACTTCAAGTTCATCACTTATCCAAACACAAATTTTTACACGTCGCCTCGCATAAAATAGCTCTCTCTGGTCAAATGCTTTACTTAAAGCTCATACTCCAAATATTTAGTTAGGTACAAATAGTTCTTATTAACGTCGCAATGGTCTGCTGTAGGAAAATAACCGTAGATAAACCAAGGCGGTAACGTTGTGAATGCGTCGTATCTATGATTATATTAACAGCTGTAATAAGTGGGTCGCGTTTATTTGACAATTTATGGTATGTTATAATCTTTTTCTCAAGCATGCTTGGAAATTTGAGCATTATTTTGACAACCTTGCAAAAATGTATGAAATCCATATCTGTCGTGTTTTAGCGGCCAAATACATATATTATATGTAAATTCATATCTATAATGTATTTTAAAAATGGAACGATTTGTTACTTCAAAATATAGTAACCGAATAGTCAATTTATCAGAGTTTCATTTAAATTTCGAACTGGCTTAAAAAAGAAACCTGTTTGACAATGAAAAAAAAACAAACGAACCCTATAGCACGTGAAAAATGTTGTTCGTTGTTCGTCATGTATACAATTCTACTTACTTTTAATTTCCGCGCATTATTTGAGAAAAGCACTATACAAGCCTTGGCCACAACTAGGAATTGATGTTAAGCCTCGGCTCACATTTACACGTTCGTCCATCAATGCCTCTTTTGCTGGCCGGTGCAGTAATGTACTATAAATGATGGACAGTTTCATCTTGGATGGTAGGTAGCACTATAACGCATACCAATCCAAGAGCAAAAGTATTCACTTTGGATGAGCCACATTATTAATGTGACTTTTAATGGTTCTACCTATCCATCAGCACATGGAGATCCATTTTTGTACACAGACCTGTAGGTAACTGTACGCTGCTATATTTAAGATATCGTCAGTTAATTTGATAAGACTCCTCGTACGCGGGGTCGTTTGATTCGTGACCGCCATCGTATAAGCTAATTGGCTTCAGAACAACCTGTCAAAGCATTTATAAAATTGCTTTAATCTCTATGAAATGTTACCATTTTTTATTATTATTTAAATAAATATGTGTTTATATATCTATTATATTACTGCCATAATATGTTTTCTTAGTATAATTTTATAATTCAACTGATTAATGCTGATATCACAGGTAGCTTGACATTTCACTATGTAGTTCATTGTTTACACTGTAAGTCCACCGATTGGCTCTTGAATGTGGTTCATTATCTTCTTTAATTCAATTATTTCTAATTTGTATTACGTCAGACACATTAATGTGCCATTATTAATCTATTAAATTTTGATTTGACGAGTCCAAGAGCCGCAGTTATGTTTAGAAAAAAATGTTATATTAAGAAAGATCGTACTTTCTCTATTATATATTGAGGCGTTTCACAGCTGAGTTTTATCAGCGGAAGGTCGACGGACTCCCCGGATGCGTTATCAGCGAGACGTTCACATCCACATGCATCCCACACCGCGTCCTACACACAGTTCTCATCACTTCTCAGTAACCGTAGCTTATCAGTTATCGCACAGTATTAGAAATATATGATTTTAATGTTATTATTTTAATAAGACGCTTGTGGTTTATGAGTATTAATAAAATATATAAGTAATAATAAATAATATATAAAAAAGTATTAATAAATAATATTACTTATAAATGATTTTTTTAGATATTTTAATTCACCTTGAGTTGGGCATTACATATATATTTGTGTAAAGTCGGTGTCAGATCTATAGTTACGAGTATCTATAGAGTAAACCGACTCTCGTGTAATAAAGTAGGTATTTATAAAAACTTGATTACCAGCGAAACATGATTGTCACACATGGGATCCCATGTGTGACAATAATTTTTCGCTCGTAATCAAGTTTTTATAAATAATCAAGCATGTTAAATGCTAAATTTCAGTAATTTGAATAAAGTATTTGCATCTACTTAATTTTTGGAGATGATTAAGATCATGAGGTAGATAGATGAACGTACAAAATATTAAATACAAAAACTTTTGATTGATAACTTATTTATTTTTAAATTAATCTTTATCTGTTATGATACGAAATTAATATCTTTTTTTAAATCTTAGTTTCTGTGTTATATGCCACCAATCATACGTACATTTGACGCGTAGTTTTATCATCAGTAATTTGTGCGTTGTCATTAACATAAGTACGATACAAGTTTTTACTATACATGAGGGGGAAGGATAATTACTTATTGTTATATCTGATGTAGACGGAACATAAAATACTTTGCATCAAAATTAAATTGAAATGAAAAAAAGGACAAAGTTAGCTATGATAATTAAATGTTGTGATAATAAATTACATTGATTGAATGAAGCCAATATTGTGTTACTCAGTTCGTTTCTGAGCTCTGAATTTTGAATGTAATGGAAATGGATTCTTTGTATTCAAAATTGAGACCATAATTGTGACTTTGAAATTGAGTATGCATTTGTCCTTTTGTTTTTCGAATATCATTGTTTTTTACCCACTGGCACATTGGTTAAATAATTATACTACTACGCATTAGTCGCGAATTCTTCAGAGTTTGGTATTACTTTCTGACCATTAATTGTCCGTGTTTAAAGTCCCTGTGGCACAATTATTTATTTATTAGTTAGCATGTTATCTTAAAACAAAAATACATACATACATATCATCACGCCATATCCCTTGCAGAGTAGGCAGAGAGAACAGAGTGCCAGAGAACTCTATCCTTGCATAGTGAAGTATCACTCGCTTCAACATTCATATTTCTCTTCATACACGCTCGCCGGTTTTGGAGACTCTTGACTCCACCTCCCTTCAGTACGTGACCAATCTGGTCTAATAAAAATAAGTATTATAGTAAAAATAAAGAAGGAATATTATTTTAGTTTAGTGAACAAAATCACTAGATCGATCAGCCTACGTCGCTTTTCACACCGGAATCAGTCAGTCCTCAGTGTCAACACATTCTGTGGCGGCCACAGCGGGCCATGGCGGTCAGGGCCATACGCGGGTACCGCACGGTGGCGACGGAGGCAGCATGCCTGTTGGCCGGAATACCCCCGTGGGACTTGGAGGCGGAGATGCTCGCCGGACTGTACCGGCGGGTGTCAGTGACGCGGGCAGGGGGCGGCACCGTCTCGCTTAGTGAGATGGCCGCCTGGCGGGGCGACGCCCGCCGTGACGTTATTGCTCGTTGGGCAATCCGGCTGGCAAGGCCTCGGTTCGGTGTTCGGACCATCGAGGCCTTCCGGCCAGTGCTGATGGAGTGGTTGGGTCGACAGCACGGGGTCCTTTCCTTCCGACTGGTGCAGGTCTTGACGGGGCATGGTTGCTTCGGCAAGTACCTGCACACGGTCGTGAGGAGGGAGAGGACACCGTCCTGCCACCACTGCGATTGCGACGAGGACACGGCGCAGCACACGCTCGAGGTCTGTGTGGCCTGGGCAGAGCAGCGCCGTGAACTCGTCGCGATCATCGGTGCCGACCTGGCGCTGCCGACCATCGCTAAGGCGATGCTCGACAGCGTCAGGAACTGGGACGCGGTCGCCGCCTTCTGCGAGACAGTTGTCTCGCGGAAGGAGGCGGCGGGGCGACTCCGAGAGGAAATCCTCTTCGGTGAGACGCTCCACCGCCGGCGCCTGGGGCGGCGTAGGCGCGAGTATCTGCGCCTAATGCCGCCCTAGCCGAGGCCGCGGGTGACTGGACCGGGGAATAGTCCTTCACCCGCAGAGAGGCCGACCGCGTGAGGGCGACGCTCCGGCAGTTAGCTGGGGCGTCGACGGGGGATGGTACCCGAAAGGGTAACCCGCCGGGCTGACCACGGAAGGCAAGGAAGCGGTACCAGTGGCCGGCCCAATGGCGATCGGGAGGGA
This sequence comes from Lymantria monacha, assembly GCA_905163515.2. Lineage (NCBI taxonomy): Eukaryota > Metazoa > Arthropoda > Insecta > Lepidoptera > Erebidae > Lymantria > Lymantria monacha. The sequence goes on from LR991093.1 coordinate 32,351,039, forward strand.
ATAAGGTGGGTTATGGGGCCACGCGCTCCCCTTCCGTTGCCCCGGACGGTACGGGCGACGTGTGACCAGGCCATAGCCTACCAAAAAAAAAAAAAAAGTGTCAACACATTGACCGCCCAACTAAAACACCAGATTATCACAAATTATCAGTTTGATTTTGAAGTTACACTTATTTAGGCGCGTTATGAAAAAAAGATGAGAGTGAAATTTTAAGATGCGCGCGCATCACTGTAACCCAAAAGTAACAGGTTGAAGTTGGCCGCAAAACCGCTCAAAAAAAAACGATTGTTGGACGTTTTTTTAAAAGAAATAAAACCTCTTTCTAGTTCTACATTCACAACACGTGTTTTAGTTTCATACAAGTGCGAATTATATATGTATGTGCTAATAAATTATATTCAGTACCTAGATTTAATTAACTTTATTATTTACTATTCGTAAATATTTCTGAAAAAAATAATCCTATGCTTTTCAAGTTCTTTTATTGTTTTATTGTTATTAATTATTTGCTTGCAATAAAAAACTATTTTTAATGATGCTAAAGAAGTATACCTAACTTCTCACGCGCATATATAAGTAAGTACACGCACCCATTTCTTTTTTTTTTCAATTACTAATCATTTTTAAATACAGAAAAGAAATCAGTAAGTGTTCGTTTAAAATAATTGTGTATTAAGTAACATCGTATTATGAAGTTCAGGGCCGTTGTGCTGCCTACACGTCGCGTCGGCCGTGCAAACTTATGTATCAATATCGCTGCGTTTATTTTAGTATTGTAATAGGGTTGTCGCTACATGCTCTGCGAATACATTGTGCAATCAATATTTTTTTGTTTTTTATAAATTTCTTTTGTGATCAATTATTATTTTTTATAATATTCTCTTGTAGCCGACACATATATGTTAAGTTTTTCATAATAAAAATCAAGTTTCCGCTATCTGCCGAAACAGTTCCTGAATACTGAAATTTTCTTGAAACAAAATCCAATAACCACCGAGCCAGAAATCAAATCCTAGACCTCATGGAAAACAGTCACATGCTCGTATCAGAAATATATCTATATCCTCGTCTGGCAAGTTATATTACAAAGAACAAAAGGGTGAATCTGATGATGATGAATGAGGAAACGATACGAACGAAATGAAATGAACGAACGATGATGAATGAGGAGCTTGCCCTCACTGGCATCAGTAGCACACTCATTTCATAAAAGCTACGAGACAGTAAATGATTGTCTACTTGTACAACAGATATATGTGATATCTATTAGGCAGTGTTGTTTAAAAAATGTATCTGCTTTTCTAGTTTGTTTCCATCTATTTCAATTACGCTCAACGGCCAAACATGCTTTATAAAAATGCATAGAATGAATTAGGCTAGTTTCAGTATTGCCAACCCTAGCGACAACCTACGTGTGTGGAACGAACGACACCGATGGAAATAGCTCGTATAAAAAAACTCTCGGAAATCCTATTTCTACTGCTTCGAAAATAGATGTTTGCGACTACACGGTCGCGCCAAAAGCTAAACTTTAATGCGCGACGATAGAAACATTGCAACATTTTCTTATTTTCTAGGGACGCTTTAAAAATTATATCTACAAGAGAAATTATTTTGTGTAGTATAGAAATGTAACGCGGACGGATACGAATCACGTAACAACAAAGGGCTAAGTGAATATTAAGAGATAAACGCGGAGGGAAAAATTTAAGAAAAGGTGGATTCACAATAGTTGAACGATTGATGATTGTATGAATGATGATACTCGTTTCTTAAGAGAGTCTTCAACACATAGAACATATAGCGAAACTAAAATAGGATGAACATGATAAAAATAAGTATAGCAGAAGTTCACAATAAAATTATTGCATTGTTGTTACATTTCTTTTTCACTATGATAGCTGAAAATACCAGCGTTTTAACACCCTACAGAACAAAACCACATAGATATGTTCAATAACTGATGAAAATGAACAAGACGATGGCAGGTCCAGTAAATCTTATTACAAGCTCAACTAAAGCGCAGATGTAAAGTACTCTCAAAGTATAGATGTGACGATAAGATTTTATTTTAAATTGCTGTAAGAAAAACTTTGGCACCGTTAAATTTTATTGATAATCTAATTTCGTACTATAGCAAATCGTTAAGTTCAGTATTGAGATCCGTTATAAAGTAATATGATTGTATTTATTGTAAGTGTAACTAATCTTATCTTTTTATCATTGCAGGTAAGCTGATCCCCTTTTCGCTCATCTACGCTACAGAGTGCGTCACTACACACGGCTACTTTGTAAGATTAGATAATATATTATATAATTGTACGAAATGAACGTTCCACGTCACACACCCAGGAAGTTTTTAAATTCAGTGTTTCCAATTTTTATTTATTTTACAGCTAAGGATCATACTATCGATAGCTATTGTCTATCATTTCCGATGTTGTTGAACTACTAATTTTTATTTTACTTAAAGAGTATTCCTACGTAGGAGATTAAATGTCATGGCTTACTTGTTTACAAAACTTATGAGCACAAGTGTCATTTTATCCTGTTTACATGTAAACAAATGTTTTAATAGCATCAAATAATTTTGTAATAGTCTGTCGCTTTATCCATACAGGGTTAAGATAAAGTACCTACATTAGCTTTTTTGCGAAAGTTTATTGCCGTCTACATAGCTCTTTTCCAAGAGTTCGTGCTTTCTATTGAGGATTCTTTTAGAAAACCAGTATAAAACCAATAATCAATTTTCGTCGACTCATGATTCGGACTCGATCGATCTGGATCGTCAATCGTATTGCTATGCTATTAGACCAACGATAGTTCTGTAATAACCAGTATTCGTGTTATAAAGGATAAGGTTCAGACAGAGGGTTTTTATGTGCTTCTCTGAGCATGTCTATGATGTTTGGTGCCGACATATTTCTTTTAAGATTATTTTGTTGCATCCAACTGACAGCTTTATTGATATTTATTGTAATGGGTTCATAATTAATATTAAATCTAATATTTGTAATTTGCAATTACATTAGAACCAATATATCATATATTTATTATTTATGGTGTTATATTGTGAGCAAGCATACTACCTTGTGGCATGCCCATTTTTTTTGACGTAAGCACCATATCATTACATTTTTTTTTTAGTTTTTATATCTCTACATATTTATTATTTATGTATTTCTTTCTTTTTATCCAGTTATAAGCTTAACCTTGAAATACATAAGCGTTAGTTTAGTACATAAAGTCAAAAAAAAAAGTACATAAAGGCCGGCTCGCTCGCACGGCGAAGAGAGGAGTTGCACAGTGGGTCTATGGGGTCACGCGCCGCCTCTTCCGTCACCCCGGACCAATTTGGCGGGGCGAGACGCATCCATAGTCCACTGCAAAAAAAAAGGGTAGTGCTGCATATTATTCTCTCAGTAAACGCTCAGTCGTTTTTCACGACTTCTACGGAAAAGGAACGGGTAGCGAAACATTTTATTCTTAGTCTCTCACCAGACGGACTGATAATCTAAACGAAGTATCTATTAAAATATAAACTTAAACAAATATATATATATATATATATATGTAATGTATATATATATATATATATATATATATATATATATATACATATTACTATACTAGGTAGTAGTAGGTATTCATTTATTATTAAACTATATTATTGTTCCTTAACCCGGCGTCATTGTGGTACTAAATTGTTACACGGATGTTGAGGTGGGTCAATATAATCCGTGTATATAAAGTATGACATCTTCATGTTTCTTTTAATATATTTGTAATTTTTATCATTAAGAGATGAAGCCAGAACAGATGTAAGAGTAACAATAGGTAATGATGTACTGGAGCAAGTGGATGAATTTGTATATCTTGGATGTGGATTTAGCCGAGATGGACGGTACACCACTGATATAGAGCGAAGAGTGAATGCGGGAAATAGAGTGATCGGAGCGTTGGGGCAACTTCTCGGCAGCCACCACCTCAGCCAGAAGGCACGTGTAGCAATACATAACGCAGTGCTTGTCCCAACATTACTGTATGGAAGCGAGAGTTGGGTATGCAGAAAAGAGTATGAAAGTAAAATTAATGCGGTCGAAATGCGATCTCTTCGGAAAATCTGTGGAGTTAGGCTGACCGACCGCATTCGTAACGACGACGTAAGAGAGCGAGTAGGTATGAAAGAGAGTATTGGTGTAAAGATGCGAAAGGGAATGCTCCGATGGTTCGGACATGTGGAAAGAATGCCGAACGAACGTCTGATTAAGAAGATATACAATGCGAAAGTGGAAGGATGTAGGTACCGAGGGAGACCGAGGCTAACCTACCTAGACCAGATCGGTCAGGTACTGAAGGAAGGTGGAGTTAAGAGTCTCCGAAACCGGCGAGCGTGTATGAAGAGAATTATGAATGTTGAGGAAGCGAGTGAAGTATGCAGAGATAGAGTTCTCTGGCACTCTGTTCTCTCTGCCTACCCTGCAAGGGATATGGCGTGATGATATGTATGTATGTATGTGTTTATCATTAATGCATATTTACACTCTGATCTTAGGAATAAAAGAAAAAAAATATTAATCACAAAGTATTTATTCAAAGTATCTAGATATTTACTTAAATTCTCGCAAAATTAACAATATTGAGATCCCTTAGAGTTTTATCACGATATTATTCTAAAATATAGTCTTTTCAATCACATATAGCACTTATGTCTTTAGAAAAAAGTTTAATAAATCTAATTAGAATCCTCATTATTTACACAATCACTGCAGAAAGGTATAATATGCTCAGGGCAAATATATTTGTCACAACCTCGACATGAGTGTTTGGTTTTACGATCCCTTTGTACAGGGCATACTTGGTATCTTTTGCGGTCATTGGGTATTTTTGCAAGTGGCTCTTCAGGTGATGCACCAGAGAACTCTCTGATTCCCTTACGCATTTCTCGTGGCAGGCGATTCAAATTTTGACGATTTTTCAAATGATCACTGACGAGCGCAAGACCTAAGCGTTTCAAAAAATGACGTCCTTTTTTCTTTGGCTTATTATTGTTGATCCGGTGTAATATAAGAATAAAATCAAAAATATAAACATAAGAAAATAAAAACATAAATAAACACCAAAAAACAAAATTCAGTAATAAAAAATTATACAAAAATAAGGTACGAAAGTGTTACGATAATTGTGAGGATGGGTCATATTTACCTTTTTGACATATACACGCGTTGATCTCCCAGTGCGGTTACCCCTTGACTGATTTCTTTTGAAAAACGTTTAGAACACAACGTTGACTCCAGCTACTGAGAAGAATGGCAAAGTCGCGCGCGCACGTAATAAAATATTAACATTCTTAAGCACACTGGGTCATTTTGACCCAATCTCATTGACGCCGGGTTAATATAAACACATATTTATAGCACCGAGCCAATTGTTATAAAATAAATTATTATTATCCTGAACTATTTATATATAACCCGGAAAACTGAAAATAACTAACAAACTTGTAGATAAATCAATTAATTCTCCAGCAAACAAATATACAAACGGCTAATTAATTGTTTACCAAGTTTAGATTGGACTAAATTTATATAATATTCCATTAATATATATATATATATATATATATATATATATATATATATATATATATATATATATATATATATATATATATCCGCGTGGCGACAGAGTAAGGATACACCGATCACTTATTTATCGTAAAAGTCACTTAAATAAAGAGGGGATTTAATACTTAGATAACGCATATACAAGAGATAGAACACGTCTGACCAGCGTGGTAAAGTAGCTCAATTTTCTTCGCAACATAGAGGAGGCTCGAGCCCACATGGGACATATATGAGCTGAGATGATGATAATTTACGATTATATAGTTACATTCAGCCAAACTGTTTACTTATAAAAGTTGTATCTAATTCTAGGTAATACGACGTTCACAGGATAATCTAGTCAGTAATAGAATACGACATTGGAATGGCCTATACGATTATTTGCGCACTTAGAAAAAAAAAACCATTTTGTATAAAATTTCCATAATACTCTTTAAAACGTTGTACATTAAATAGATTCTATTTATAGTGCCGCCTCGAATGGAGATTGTTTTGTGACATGGCCGCGGCCGGTCCGATCACAATATGTCGCGACTATTTATAGTTTCGATGATGTAATCCTTAAGTCGTGTTTAAGTATGTGATTTATCTTTCATTAGTTATTTGTTTTAGATTAGGTTTTTGCCTACGACCATGTCTGCGTAACTGTCACGTGTCACAGAGACGAACAGGAGCATACGTATCCTATATTGGCTCTACAATGTGGCATGATATTTTTACCCGACTGCAAAGGAGTGGTATTGTGTTTAACAGTCAATGTATGTATGTATGTTTGTATGTTCCTTTGAAGCACTATATATACCAAACGCCTGGGCCGATTTTTATGATTCGCACGTCAATCGATTCCTCTTAATCCGGCGAGTGTCACTAAAGATATGACGTTATTGAAAATTCAATATGGCGACTACTGGACGCCATATTGTGAAAATAAAAAAAATTAAAGTCAACAAACTATGTCGAGTAGGGTATCGTTAAATAGGTATTTAAAAATCATTTTTAGTTTTCCCTCAACATTTTTCGATTTGACTGGCCGTTTAGGATCTATATCGATTTAAAGTTTCGTAACAAACTTTCTCACATATAGGTTTTTTAGACTGTAGAATTTTACGATGAAAAGACGAAAAATTCATATAACTGGATGTGGATGGACATATACTGAAGTATCTAGTAGGTATATTGCCCAATATACCATAGGTAGTCCTACCTAAAGTATCTAACGACTGACGCGGTCGCCCATCTCCAATTTCTAACGATTTAGTACTCAACTTCAGTCGAAAAACTATATATAGTTAGGTACTTACCTACTTATTAATAAATAAGATAACTATAGCTACCTAGGTATTTATAACTAAAAAGTATAAAATAAAAAAATGATTAAAAAAATCAAAAAACCCGACTGCGTAAAAAGTCACCAAAACTTGGTACATAATAAAAAAACTGAAAAGAAAAAAACAAGCACTTAGATGTCCGGTGGTCTAGAATTCCATAATATATTATTAAATAAATACTATTGCAGAAAATGAAATATATTTTAATAATAGAACATGACAACTGAACAGTCGGGATCCATTGAAAAATTAAATTTGCTGTCGAATAAAGGATCCCGACTGTTCAGTTGTCATGTTCTATTATTAAAATATATTTCATTTTCTGCAATAGTATTTATTCAATAATATATTATGGAATTCTAGACCACCGGACATCTAAGTGCTTGTTTTTTTCTTTTCAGTTTTTTTTTATTATGTGCGTAGTTTTGGTGACTGTTTACGCAGTCGGGTTTTTTGATTTTTTTAAATCATTTTTTTTTATTTGTGTAAAGAGATTTAACGTCAGTGCTAATTTCTACAATTTTTTAATTGAGTATGAAATTGAGTATTATATGATAGTGGTAGGGCAACATTGTTGACAGTTTTCTGTCTACAGCCGCAGGCCTGTTTGTTACTGAATCAGTCGTAAACCGTTAAACAGATTTAGGTGAAAATTAGCACATAAATAGACTATCAGATCAACATTATACTTATACTTTTTATCCCAGTAATGTTCCCTTAGGAGAATAATTCAACTTTTAGAAAGTTATTACTTATGCGGGCGAAGCCAAGGACAGGAGTTAATTTAAAATAAAAGTGTGTGACCTGAGATTGTTATACACATCATCATCATCTCAGCTCGTATACGTCGCGCTGTTGGGCTCGAGCCTCCTCTATGTTGCGAAGGAAATTGTTCTACTATAACACGCTGGTCAGACGTGTTGGTATAGAGTTTTATTTCGAGTTTTCATTCTCTTGCATAGATGTTATATGAATACTATCATTTAGTCGTCTTTTTCGATTACCCGCGAGTAAAATAGGGGGTGGTGAATTATATACTTACTCCGTCACCACACGGAAAGATATTACACAATATATGCAATAAACACACAATTTAAACAAGGAAATAACAAGAACACGGAGACGTTACCGCAGCGAGCGTTAGGTATTACCCGACGTATACTTATAACACACGTTTTGAACTATTGTTTTCCTCTAGCTAATATAAAATTATTAGGAACATTTTTGTACCTGCTACTATATATTAAACGTCTGGATGACCAAACTTTCGCTCAGTATTTTCTTTTCAATATGTTTTGAACATATATTTAAATTTAATAAAAATAATTAATTAAATAATAATAAAAAAAATAAAAAGTCAAAAAGCAATAAAAAGAGAAACAGGATCCGAACCGGCCTCGATTAGACTGTTCTATTATCCTATTGAGGTGTGTCAAAATTTGCTTTCATATTTTAATAGTTGTCAGCCAACGCAAAATTATATTTTTTCATTGCTCGAAAATATTGACAAAACAATATTTTCTACAAATGAAACAGCTAGATCGATTAGTCGTCCCCGGAACCCCTTGCATGCTAAATTTCAAGAAAATTGTTGGTGACGTTTCCGAGATTCAGTAAATATATATATATATATATATATACAAGAATTGTTCGTTTAAAGATATTAGATAGATAGATACTTATATATCATAATTTACCTGCTTTTATTGCCATTTATTTTTGGTCGACGTAATAATTATGTACTTCTTGTGCATATTGCAAATGTAATAGTTTTATGAGTCGACTGCCTGACGTAAAACCTTCTTGGGAATATAATTATTGATCAAACAGTATCAGGTGGAGTTTGCTTAGGCCCATATGAAACTCATAGTCGTCTTTTACGACATCCACGAGCAATGTAAGGGTTGGTAGGAACTGTAGACGGCATCAAGCAGTCACTAATATATTAATACTATCAGCCGCGCTTGATTTCCCATTGAACTCTCCTTGAGTGATATTAATGGCTTGGGATGTCGCGTTTGATGTCTGATCCAGTTATTATCATTTCCATATTTGAGAATTGGTTGTTAAAAAATATTTGAGTCTTGTATTATGTTTACGTTCTTTACAAGTCTTCTACGATCACAAGTGAGAAAAACAGAGTAACAGTCACCACAAAGGCCAATAACAACAACTTTATCTTATTAATATTATAAATGTGAAAGAATATGAAGATGTTTGAACGTTTGTTACTTAAATACGCGTAAACCGTTAAACAGATTTGGATGATTTGCCTTTAAAAACACCACCCTTCACTAAAGAAATAAACCTTGCGGGGGACTTTATAAACATATAATTAACGCAGACAACTTACATCCAAACTCAAAACAACACCTTGTCAAAGTGTTGTCCTTTATAGGTATCTAACCCACGGAGTTGGCATGGAAGATCCATATCTTAACCACTACGCCATATGTGCAATCTAATTTATTTAATTGACACATAGAGCTTTCCTAGATTAACACATGGGATTTATTTTATCTCGGTGATACCTTCCCTTGGGATAATAGTTCAACGTTGGACAAGCTACTTTCTTTATAGATAATATAAATAAAATGAGCAAATAAGTAAAAGTAACTTTCCGATTGGTGACGGAGTAAGAATACATTTCACCACTCCTGTCTTACCCGTGGGTGATCGTAAGAGACGACTCAGGGATATAAAACGCATATAACATCTATGCGAGAAAAGGAAAACTCGAAACAAAACCCTATACCAACACATCTGACCAGCGCGTTACAGTAGGTCAATTTCCCTTCCATTACGGAGGAGGCTCGAGCCCAACAGTAGCACATATGTGAGCCGAGATAAGTAAAAGTAAAAGAAATAAACAAATTTTGTTAGGAGGCAAAATATACAGCCGACGCATCTGGTACGTTTTAATTATAGTTAAATATATGACGAGGACGTCTTATTGTCATACTCGGCTGCTATACAAACAATTGTATTATTAGTATGTCGGTACACTTGTATCAACCGAAGTGATACTAGAGGTCGTCGTTAAAATGATTTGAGGTCAACACTGGTCTAGTTCTATAAAAATCATAATATGTACTCGTTGTATATAAGAAAAAAGTATAAAAAAATCAAAGCAGTCACAAGAACAGACAGAAATGAAAACTTAAACCTATGAAAAAAAAACAAATACAAAAAAAAGAGCGTGCTCCCAGAGAATATGATGTATGTGACCATACTAGCCGTCAAAAAATATTTTGGAATGATTTGGCAATAAACGCACATTTTGAAATTGCCAAATTGCTTTATTTATCAGTACCATCATTTGTGTGGTTAAATACAATATTCTTTTACGGTCTACTCACACTCCGTCTTACGAATGTTCGATCAGGTCACGTGTCCTGACGCGAGCTTAACATTTTTTACTCATCCCAAAAAAGTGCACAACGCAGCTAAAGAAATGTTCACTTCCAAAAATAGATAGGGTGTGTCGTACACACAATCACTGTTGAATATTATAAGTCTATAAAAAAGTAATACGAATCTATAGTTTTAACTCTGTGGCTATTTAAAAGTGCATGATGAATATAATTAGTGAGCGGGTGCCACTTGTGGGATCTATATCTATCAGCGAACAGATGTATGACTGTGAGAGGTCCCTGACCCTTCAACTATATAGTACTCGTAATATCTTTAAAGTCTTAATATAATACAATAAAGGTTGTATTAATGATTCGTATGAACGAGAAATCGAAACAAATTAGTAATAGGTAGGTGGTGGGACTACACTGTTTACATTTCTCTGTCTACAGCCGCGGGGGGTCCGGGATAGTACCTACCACATTCTCGCAGACAATCAATGCCAATGTTTTGTTCGGTGAGCGAGACAACTGGAAGCCCAACTTTCGAGATGGGTTTCGGGTTTTCTTTGGTAGGCAGCGGCTTACCTCTAGTACTGCAAAGGTTCACGGGGGCAGTAACATTTACCATCGGTTGTGCTGCTTACTCGTTTGCCACCATAAGCAATAAAGAAAATGTATATACACATATATATTATAATTCTATGGTGTATGTGTATGTATGTATATATATATATATATATATATATATATATATATATATATATATAATATCGAACGAGGAATAGTTATTTTAGACACGGATGTCGCGTTATCACCGTACTCGTGACTCTACGACCGAACACGTCACCTTGGAGCTATTTTTGGATGCACAATTATCACGGTTTAACCATCAATTAGCATTTAATTTAAACTGTCAAATATGTCATTAAATAATAGTTGTATTAGTCAATGTTATATTTTCTAACCATAACTCGACAAAGCGAGATAACGTGGAAGAGCATCATTTATTTTTAAGTTTATATATATATATATATATATATTTTAATTCTTTGTACGTATGTCTCAATGTTGGGTGTGTGTGTGTTACCGGCTACAAATATTACCAATATCTCTTTTGCTCGTGGATGTCGTAAAAGACAATTAAGAGCTTTATATCGAGCTGGGCCAACTCCACCCGGTGCCGTTTGGTCAACAATTACATTGCCAACGAGATTTAACTTCAGTCAGGCGGCCGGTTATAAAAATATTGCCAATAAAATTTGTAATACGTACGATGGAAGAGGAGTAAATATCGCGTTAATCACAAGTAATAAGGATAAGAGTAGGATGATGATAATGATGTTTTACTGTTGATCGACCTTCTCAGTATTAGAAAAAATGACTTAGTATAATACACTGACCATATGCCATAGGTTTTTATTTCGAGTTTTCACTTTTGGCAGTGATGTTCTTTCTGAGCTGCTTGCATTCATACGAATAGTTTAGTGATTAAGATTGACCTACGATGACGATGACGACGACCTGCCGTGCTAGACAATACTAGTCTGGATATAATTTGTTGACCTTAATTATATGTTTATAAATTATTCGGCAATACAAGGTATTTTTAGTATTGAAATTATCGTGAGTTTGACACATATTAAGCAATTGTATTATTCGGCAATACCTACTCACGCGTTAGAGTTGATTATGTCGACCCGGGTTTCGAGCATGTCTGCAATCGCCCTAATGATGAGCATCGGACATGCTCGAAACCCGGGTAGATGTAATACAAGGTATGTTTTAAATTTTATATTTAAAAAAAAAAACCATTATATTCTCAATCTCTCACCACGTGAATAGAAAATTTGTGTTAATATTTGATAAGCGAACAACGACAGGGAAATTAATCTAATATACCGCGCTACTCAGATATATGGTGGTTTGTTTCAAAGTTGCCTTCTCTTGCAGCTATTTCATTATAACCCTTACGATGGAATGGAGTGAGATCCTAAAATCTGCCGTGTCTCCACTCTCTGCCAAACAAAACGAACCCCTACACTATGTTCTTATGTGTATACAAGAAGTGAAACAGTAAAAAAAAATGCTGGAAAATCATCATCATTCTCCTACTCTTATCCCAATTACTTGAGGTCGATACAATATGTACTCTTCTTTCATAGTACATATCGTAAAAGTTATTGGTAATAGTTTTATGACCGGCCGCCTGCCAGACGTCAACCCTCCTTGGGAATGTAATTGTTGACCAAACGGCATCAGATAGAGTTGACCCAGGTCGTTATAAGGCTCTTAGTGGTCTCTTACGACATCCACGAGCAAAGTAAGGGTTGGTAGTAAACGAAGCCGCTACCGCACAGCTTAATTGCTGAAAAATAATTATATAAATTACCTCGTGTGTATAAAAATATCGTAATAATAGCGCCATTATTAAAATTAACCGCATAGTTATAAATAGTTGTTTTATTATTGTGTATTAGTTATAGTCGACGTATTGTCATTGTTCTATGTCGGCCTATTAACTGTATGTATATATAATTATATATTATTTAAATAAAACATTAAATATAAATCCTTTGTGTTAGGTACTTAAAAATATACTTGAATAATATTTTCATATTAATTATCATTTCAAGATTATTTATACGATATATTATACATTTTTTTATTATTTCGTTTTATATTATAATATTATATTATTTAATTTATTGTATAAAAATGGCAAGCTTGGATTCTGAAATAGGTTGACTGCTTAGATAATGACAGACATGACCGTAAGAAGCGTACAATGACGTCTGTGTTTATATTTTCTTCACAATAATGAACAGAACTCCTTTTTTTCTTTGCTTATCAAAAAGTAGGGTTTGATCACAAAGCGATCGTGTCACCCTTGTTAACAATTACAAATGAATAATAATAAATAAATAGAATATAGTTATTTCTACGTTTTAATCCTATGTTTACAATATTATATAATAATATTGCTTCTTCAGATAAAGGCGAGGATAGACATTTTGACACTTTACGAAGTGACATATGATAATCAAATATGTCTTTATTTTTCGATTTGTCTCATCAGATTATATTATACAATTTATATGTAAAAATATCACAGTAATAGAGACATCATGTTGGCCGTTTTTTAATGGTAGGACCGACACAGCCGTCGGAGGTCCGTCTGGGTTAATACCACACTTTCCCTGAAAATAGACGTCTAAGCAGTGGCAATGCGTTATTGTATTTCGTTCGATGAGCGACATGGCTGCAAGTGGCAAGATGTTGCGCTTGGTTCGGCTAGTTCGGTTTGATAAGTGAAAGAGCCGGCAGCCCAAATTTCTGGGTGGATTTAGGTTGGTAGGCGGCGGCCTAGCTGTATCCCTGGTATTGCAAAGGTGCACGAGCACAAGTAACACCTACCATCAGGTGTGCTGCTTGCTCGTTTCCCACCATAAGCTATGTAAATAAAGTCAAATACCTTAATTACACTCGCAGCCATGATTGCTGAAAACTATTCGAAATGTCTGGATGTTAAAAACGAAATGAAAAGGTCGTAAAATGTAATAGTTTTATTTCAAACTACACATTACATCACGCCAGTTCTATAAATATATAATTTACAAAGGCTGCAGCAAGTCAATCGCGTGAAGGTTTACTACCTTTTTAAAGTTCAAGTTATTTTTGTGAACTTACTACCGGTCGCCCAAAATAAGCTGCACTGAATTATTTTATACTTTTTAAACGAAATGATTGTGCATTTTTATATTTAACTAGTTTTTATATTAAATACATTCAATGTCTGCCTTTTTTGTAATGTAATAAATGTACACTATGGTGGGAGGTCTCGACCGCTGCTTTGTTACTATTTACATTACAAATGACCTATCTCGGGGTCCGATGTAATGATTCAAGTGTAGATTATAACTTATTTGATATGGGTGTTATTTAGGATACATATGTACTTAATAAATAATAATACAAAAAAATACATTCGGGCATTCCCAAAAGCGAATTAAGTTCTTTGGGAATCCGAAAATTCCGAAAATCCGAAAATTTTGGTTGTATGAAGAAATAGTTTACAAAGAAAAGCTTAAAGATTGCCAAATCTCAAGGTACACCGAGATTTGGGTGTCTCTTAGTCCGAGGTCTGGGGCAGACCGCCCTGCTACCTAGCCCTTACTCTGCCATTGAAAGTTTCAAACTTGAAAACTCATCGCTTAGTATTTAAATAGCCATAATGTTATAATATAGTCAATATGTTTTGCCATAACAATCTCACAAGTTACGCCACGTGTTTTTAAAAATAGTCTATGGTTTTATTGGCTATGCTTTCGCACTATTCCGCTTTACGTGTGTATATTTAGCGTCCGGCTTCAATCACGCCCTGCCCTCGTGCAGATTTATATATAACCTGTATAGCCTTTATATTTTAATCGTAGCATTTATCAGTAACGTATCTTGTATATCATACACGCCATCAACATACATATAAGTTCGAGTCTAGTCTTGTACGTTGATGGAGTTGTTCTAGATGTTGCTTTTTGGTCAGTCCTCTTTTTTATTATAGATTAGGTTACATATCTATTTATATATTCCTTAACAAATATATTCTGTATATTATTTTTGTTAAGATAATCTATGGCTATAATAAAATCTCCATCCAAAATCAATCCATCTGTTGTATTTACTTTATCACATAAAGTTTATTGATTTTTAAAATAATTGGCAATGTTATAACTTAAATATGACCAACAGATAGATTCGTAAATGAATTCCTGAATATAGAATTTACGGTAATTGAATAATTCAGATAACATGGGCGCACTACGCAGATTGCGGTAATAATATGCCTGCCGATTGAGTAGGAAGATAGTGAAACTTTTGAATACCAAGTCAGGCGATTGAAGCTCCTTCCGCTGTTAGTTGTGAATAAAGGTTAAAGAGAGAAATTCTTGATAAATTAAATATCTCAAAATACAATGTTGGTTCAGGTGGATATTATTGTTACAAAGATATCGAATTAATATTCACAAGTAAGGCTATAAATAGATATACAAGAAACTTACATAATATGCGCACATAACGATATAAAAGTTATTAAGAGGCGAAGTTGCAAGAACTCAAAGCGACGCTTGTCACGGCCAGACGCTAATGGCGGCTGAGTCGCAACGGTGTTAGCGGGCTAATGGACTGTCACCGCACGCACGTACTTACAATTACATATCGGCCAACACGAACCATTGTTGTACATAGTTTAAATGGCATACCTTCAAACATATCGTACATTAAAAAGTTTTACGCTTGCCAAAGATTTAGAGGCAAACTAGAATGTTAACTACCTAGTTTTTAACGTATAAATAAAACCATTAGATAAGTATATTAGTCTGATTTGAATTAATTTACATATCTATAAAATTAGAACGCGCATATTAATACTTTATACATAGTTTAAAATTGCATTCACTTTTTAAATATTGCCATAACACAACTAGTTTGGAGCGATTGACGTTGCTAAAATGTTAATAAATATACTCAAGGCAACATTAATCGGAACATTTAAATATAGCTCTCAAAAACTTGTTCTCAACATCGACGAAGAAACGTAAACTTGACGTTTGTTTGTTCCAGCTAACCATGCGGGTCCCAAAATAACTCCTTGTATAACCAACTCTGGAAATAAACCTAGTGAGAAGTATCGACCCGGCTATTAATAGAGGCTGCCAAGCAACTTATTCCACTCTTTGTTGGTTCAAAATAACCATGTAACTCCTCCCCCCGCTGTTGAAGACTTTTACTCAGTTATATTTTGGTTCAGTCCGGTTTTGTGTAGCAACTTTAGTATGGCATTTGATTGTGTTTGCATTAGTACTGAGCTGTAACTTAATGTTGCTCGATGTCGCGTGCCGTTCGCAACTTATAATAAAGTGTTTGTGTGCTGAGCTTAGTGTTATGAAGACATCACTACAAGTAGGCAAGTGTAATGTTAATTATATCCAAAGTTTTTAGATATTCTAGCACTAAACATATTTTTGTAGTAACTATATAATTATCTAATATATAATAAGTAATATCGGTTTCTTTTACGAAGATATGTTTATTGACACTATATATTTAAGTTCTTGAAATATTAGAATGATTGTTGAATTAAAGAAGATATTAATCCAAGCGAGATCTGGACGGACGATATTCTTGAAAATCAATTGTAAGTTCTTTAACAATTTAAGTTAATGTGGTACCGACCCGTATAAGTCACATTTTTATTTCGCTTCTTGAATTTACATGAGATGATTTTAGTACATCGTAAATTATTATTCTTATCTTTTCACTATCGTGTTTCGTATTCGGGTTTATTACGATGGTAATTCACGTAGTGATTATAACGTTACTTAAATTATGCGCGATGTCTGTGAGCTACACAGACATTGTTTTATTGTGAGCAACTAGCTCTTTATTGTGCAATTTAATTTAAAATGTATAGTTATATTGTACTTACTAAGTTAATGTGCATACAAGTTTCATTTAAAGAATCAATTGCCTGAGTCAATGGACTTGTTCTATATAGTATTTAATTTAATATATAGGTAATGATCCAAAATTATAATAAAAGTAATTATGAATCATTTATGTTGTTCAAATTTATTTTTGCTTCTAAAATAACTGTTCTGTAGCCCTACTACCACTATTCATAAACAACACATGCAAGATATATTAAGACCAAACTATTTATAACAATAATCTGTTCTCCCATAGCCCAAATGCATCTTAATCATAACTATAAAAACATGACGATAAGAAAATCTCGCTGAGAGACGACGATTCCCGAATTAGGTCCTTCTAAAAATAAGTCAGGACGGAATGCGCCCATCTGTTTATAGAGCAAGCGGGGGAGGTTTACTATTCTATTTGTGTATACAAGGGGGACAGGTTGGGACAGGTTGACAAAAACTGAACTTGTTCGGTGACAAGTGAACAAGAGAGGGTTGGAACAGGTGGCACGAGATTTGTTCGCATTCGTCAATTGATTATCTAATTAAGTGACTGTCTTATTTTAAGAGTGAGAGTGTGAGTGAGAGTGTAAGAGTGAGACATGTGAAACATTTTAGTTGTCAATAATGAATCTAATGTAATATCGGCAACCGCTGATGTGCCTGAAATCTTTGCAATCAAACAAAAAGTGTAAATGTTGTTCGCCGCTAAGAAAATCTCAAAACTAACAGTTTTTGATAGAAAGCCAACACAAACACTATTACAAAAATATCAATGTTTTAACCATAATATGGGCTTGTTATATTGAAGCGATAATAACCAACAAAAACATCAATCAGACTAAGAAATTTAAATGTTTTACGTTTTCAATATTTACTTTAATTTTGCCAACGTTAATGTGACTGTTGTCTTCATAGCACTTATTAAGCCGTTCTTCATTATTAAAGTTATTATTTCTTTTATTGCAATTTTCATCCGTATGAATATCCATATTATAAAGCAATAACTACCATAATAAATTTTACCTAAACAAAGGCGGGATGAGTCAATGTGATGTTTAAAGTAACTAGCCTTTGTATGGTTAACTAATTATACATGAGTTATAAATAAGTATGATTCACACGGACGGTACGCGTCTACTCCAATAGGCGTAAATGATTGTCTGCATGTGGCTGCGTGGCCTATTTTTTACACGTGTGTACAACGACTTTCGGTCTTTTCCACAATTAGATTTGATGAAAAACGCAGTAGTTTCATTGTTAATAATTGTTTTTGTTGATAATAAAGAATAGCCGCCGTAAATACTAACACCTCTATCATTGCTTTCAAGTATTGGATAAAGCACACTAAAAGTTCTAATATCAACTTGTGCCAATTCTATCCAGTACTCTAAGGTTAACCGGAAGTCGTACTAGTGTTTAGTCCTTAAAAAACCTTATGCAGCACATTATGTTGTTCTTTAAGTTGTTTTAAAGGAAGGAGATATGCTGTGATCATCCCATATATTTATATATGGTATAAAGTTAAAATATAAACTAGTCTTACTCTCAAAATCATAGATGAGAGAAGAATAGATTGCATTGGAATTGTTGTTGTTAGTAGTGGGCACCATCAAAATAAAGCGAGAGCTATTATAAATGAAACGACATGTGTTAATTTTATCATTGCGATTCAAGGCCTAAATTTTAACTGAAGTCAATATCGACCTATACGAAGAACAAAGTTACATCTGATGATCATATGATACCAGGTCGTTTTTATAGCTAAACTGATCTATATATAAGTGGATCTTATATTAGAAAATGAACCAATCCTATACAAAACAATTAAGAAAAATGACAGCTGATTTTGTGTTTGACAAATTTTAAATAGCTCTTCTCTAAAGTAATGACTATGCAGATGTAACTTTATTCTACGGATAGGTCGATATAACGATACCGGTGGTCCGTTCAATAAGTGGATGAGGTATATGACAGATACCAGTGCCTCACTGGACCTGTGCTGCTGATGGACAGCTGGGAAGAAAAAGAAAGGGTGAATCCGAGCGCTAGAAAACAAAGCTTTAGATTTTAATGTTCTTATCGTTACGAAAGTAATAATTGATCTACTGGTTTAATCTTTGTATTCAGTTTATGTTTTATCGTATATAAAGCATGCGTCTTTATATTTAATCTTATTTTGGGGGCACTAGGTCACCTACACGGTTAAAACACAAAGAATATAGAGTTTGTTTTGCATCTCATGTTGACGACACCAGCGGTTCCTTTGTCATGGATATTGATGAGGCGAAGAAATTACATGAACAGATTTAATTACTGTAAGAGATAGAAAAGCCAATACAAGTTATAATACCAGAGCAATTGGCTATGTGGAATTTCATACAGTAATTCTGGATCTACTCATACCTGAAGGTACCAACAATGAGATCCTAGTTGATTAGTTAGTCATTAATTTATAACATAATCTTTGTGTTTTTGTGACTTGAACGCCTTCTCAATGACTGGATTTTGGTTTAAGACTTAATAAGTGGCATTATGATGATTTTCAATGAAATAAAAACCTCTATTGAATCGGATAGTTTATAGCGTCACGTGTTTGTACATGTATTCAAATGGATGCAAAAAAATGGACACGAGATAAATTTGCCTGTAGTAATGGCGGCAAAAAACATCTCATACGATTAATTCTTAGTTTTTTGTTGTATTCAATCAGTTGCATGGCGCGTCTGATACTCTTTAGCTGTAGTCCCTGGTACTGGTTAGAGTGATGGTTAACGACTATCTATCCATCTTCACTCATATATTCCACTGCTAAGTGGTATGTGTTCGAGGCTCCTCCGCAATAGAAAGGTGGTGATCAAACGTATTGGCACAGGATTTTATTTCGCGATTTTCTTCTCTTGCCTAGATATTGTCTGTATAGTCAGATTTTAAGACACACACAGGCAAGATAGGGATTAGTGAATTGTTATCTTACTTCGTCACCACACGGTAGGAAATTGCCCTTCATCTCGAGAAGGAAACTTTACCAATTTATACCTAGTTCCTCAGACGAGCTGGTATTTGGATGGTTTTAAAATGTACTTCTCCAATAGTGATCATATTCATTTTTCACAACATCCCCGAGAAGGAAAGTTTGATGAATCCTATTCTTTTTATATCATTACACGGATAAAATGTTGATGGAGAGATTAAAAATATCTTTGCTCCATCCATTCAACGGTCTATCGACCTTCAATGTTGGTTATGGCTATACTAATAGGCAATAACGTAATCGTTACACTTGGCAGACGAGTTTGCGGCGACGGTTGGTGTTAATAAGTTTCGCAGACTTTCTAATCTGTCTTCTAATATCAATGTTTGTCTGCCACAAGGATTAACTTCGACGTTCAGGTCTACTTGCATACTTTAGTAGACAAACGAGTACATGTAGATAGATATACACTACACATATGTGTTAATGCGTTTCTGTGTGTGTATTGGCATTTAGTATGAATATTATTAAAAAGTTGGACCGGACGCCCGCGCCGAATCGGTTCACAGAAATATACGTAAATAGTGGTGTACATACGGTACCACATCGTCGACCGGCCCGATATTATTGTTTCTTTATCAACATATAAATAGTATCGTATTCTAGTCTATCTAGTTCTACGAGTATGGAACTTGGCTATAATATTAGTGTAATATTGTTAAATGTTATTGCTGATAGAACACGTCTCTACACTGTCGATGATTTTATCTCGACGATTCTGTATACTAAATAGAATCTTTGGTTAAAGGCTTGTATAAATTTGAATGCTATTGACGAAAAAGTTCATAGCAAATTATATTTTCTAATAGTAATAAGTAATAATAATAATTTCTAATATAATAATAGGTGAAATTATTTAAATTGATTAACTGCCAGTCAATAAATGATGTTTCAGTGGGTTTTGATTCGAAAAAAAAAACATAGGACTTCTGGCTTGAATTTAGGGCCACGACGGTGGTATCCAGTCACACCAGCCAGTTGGTTGACGTAGTTGCGCTTTCACTCTCAAAATCAAATGGCATAAAAGGAAATTGGAGATAAATCTAGCCTAACGTGTAAGCACAGGTAATAAATAATATTTAACGAAATAATAAGCATATGGTGCCAAGAATGCAATTTAAATTCAGACCTCAAATCCGCGGGTTCGATCTTCAAATCTCAATTATGGATGTCCTCAGTCTCTTTGAGCAAAGCACATATTTTGGTTTACACTGATACCTGTATATCTTTTGATTATCTTTTCGCAAATTTAACGATATATTCGAATACATTTTTATTAGTTGAATAATATTATTTAATTATATTAGTGCAGTGATTTTACCAATTAGAATATTAAGAATATTTTAGTCCAACAATGAAGGTTATATCGCCAATTGTCACGTAAATAGGACATGTTTGACGCACTAGTTACATTGAATAATATTTAACTATATATTGTTTGCCCTGAATATTGATGTGTTAGGTCGCGACCGTTCAGTATTCTCTTCCGTATGTACACGCGTCCCAAATCGTACCAATTTATTTTTAAATTCTACATATGTATTTATAGGTAGTATGTTTTTATTTTACACCGCTTACACCATAACGAATGTAGTTGAACGCTCAAACGTCGTCGACAATGTTTTCATGTAGACTTTATTCAAATATATTTTAATTGTCTTTATGTAAATGCTATAATTGTTTTTACACGTGGAAATATATATGTGTATTTAGATGTATGCAGATATAACTACTTACGTTACGCTACGAGGCGACATTGTTAATTGTATTTTTTTTATTATATCACTACTTTGTCATTGAAGGTTTTTGTTAGAGGTTATAAATTATACAGAGAGTGTAATTACACGTTTTCATTAAAGATACTCAAATTTTAGGTAATAGTTAACGTAGTAAATGATATTAGGTATCTAAAATTTGGGGTTGATGCAAACGAGCATATAATTTTTAGTTTCACTGATATATTTTTTTTATTTATTAAATAATTTGGCGGCTGAAAGTAAATTTTTCAGATTTCGTGTATTAAGAAATTACGGGTAGATAACACTGAAATACTTTATGTATGATCCAAGATTCAAACTTGAAAGCTTAAGACTGGCAGTCAAGCAGTTTGATTAGTGTGTTTACAATAAATAATGGTGAAATGTGCGCAGACTTATTGTTTACAAACATACAGTGCTAGCAAGAACAAACAAGCCATAAATATATTTAGACTATTAATACATTATGAGTATGTAAACATACTCGATCGTCTATCTATCACAATAATCGTCGCACGTGGTATTAATGACTCTTAAATTTTAGGTGACACCTAAAGGAATTTTTTATGTTAATTATTATAGTTGACACGTAATATTAATTTTGAGTGTGATTTATGTTGTCTTCCTTCATCAGCAGCTGATATACGTCCTACTGCTGGGTTCGAGCCTCCTCTAAGATGGGGCGGAATTTGATCTACCATAGTACACCTTTCAGGTGAATTGGTATAGGATTTTGTTTCGAGTTTTCATTCTTGCATAGATGTTATATGCATATTACATCTTTTAGCCGTCTTTGACGACACTCACGGGTAAGAAAAGCAGCTCGAAGGAATCTTTTGCCCCCAGCGGACGGGGTGGACGCCGAGGCTGTCCGCATCCGCAGTGCGTTAACGGAGATCTGCGATGCGGCCATGCCCAGAGTGCGGCGGCGTCTACCTCCGAGGCAGGGGGTCTACTGGTGGTCCCCAAGATTGGCGGACCTTCGTGCGGCATGTATCAGAGCCCGAAGGTCCTACACCCGCAGCCGGCGGCGTCACCGCGACGCTGAGCGGGAGGGCCAGCTGTACGAGGCGTATCGCGATGCGCGGACGGCCTTTCGGCTGGCCATCCGAGCCGCCAAGGGTGCGAGTTGGCAGGAGATGCTGGACGGTCTCGACCGTGACCTCTGGGGTCGCCCGTATCGCGCGTCGCTGAATAAGCTTCGCGCGCAGGGCCCCCCCCCTCACCGAGACCCTCCAGCCCGACTTCCTCTGTAGGGTGGTCGAGGAGCTGTTTCCACGGCAGTCGGAACACACGCCCCCGGTCATGGCCTCGCCAGAACAAGACCGGGAGGCTGACGACGAGAGTGTTCCGCCCGTGACGGAGACGGAAGTGGGAGCAGCTGTGGCGCGGATTCGTTCCGCGACCACGGCCCCCGGCCCGGACGGAATACCAGTCCGGGTGCTGACGTCGCTCCTCGAGCACCTCGAGCCTCGCCTCAGGCAGCTGTACAACGCCTGTTTGGCGTCTGGACGGTTCCCTGAGTGCTGGAAGGAGGGGAGGTTGGTTCTCCTGCCAAAGCCGGGACGGCCCCCGGATTCGCCGTCGGCCTACAGGCCCATCGTGCTCCTCGACGATGTGGGTAAGCTGCTGGAGCGCATCCTCGCTGCCCGCATCGTCCAGCACCTGGCGGAGGTGGGACCCGATCTGTCGGACGCTCAATTCGGTTTTAGAAGGGGGCGTTCGACCATCGGGGCCCTGCTACGACTGAGGCAGACGGCCGCGGAGGCTGTCACCGGCGGGGGAGTGCTGTTGGCGGTGTCGCTGGACATCGCCAACGCATTCAATAGTCTGCCATTCAGCTGCATCAGGGAGGCGCTCCGATTTCATGGGGTGCCCTTGTACCTGAGGCGGCTGGTGGCGGACTATTTGGAGGGGCGCAGTGTCCTCTGCGCGAGTCCCGCAGGGGACATTGTGCGGACGTCCATGTCGTGCGGCGTTCCACAGGGGTCGGTTCTGGGGCCGACTCTGTGGGACATCGGGTACGACTGGGCGTTGAGAGGGAGTCTCCCCCCCGGGCTGAGCGTGATATGCTACGCTGACGATACGCTCGTCACAGCCCGGGGCAGGACACTCGAAGAGGCGGCGAGCCTGGCCACTCTCGGCACCGAGGAGATGGTCGGGCGAATCGAGGCGCTGGGGCTCAGGGTGGCCCTAAATAAGACGGAGGCCCTATTGTTCCATGGGCCACGCGTAAGGCCGCCAATCGGCGTCTCGCTAGTCGTCAACTCCGTCCACATCAGCATCCAGGCCCATATGAAGTACTTGGGTCTGGTGCTCGACGGGCGATGGTGGTTCCGGGAGCATTTTCGCCGAATTGCTCCCCGGCTGGTCGGCGCGGCGTCCGCCCTTTCGCGGCTCATGCCGAACGTGGGCGGACCCAGCTTCGAGGGCCGACGGCTGTATGCGGGGGTGATCCGTTCTATGGCCATGTACGGCGCACCCGTGTGGGCGAGGGCTCTGAACGTCCAGCTCAGGGCTGTTCTGTGGAGACCCCAGAGAGTCATGGCGGTCAGAGCCATTCGCGGGTACCGCACGGTATCGACTGAGGCGGCATGCCTACTGGCCGGGACACCCCCGTGGGACCTAGAGGCGGAGATGCTCTCCGACCTCTACCGGCGGGTGACCTCACTGCGCGACGAAGGTGGCTCCCCATCGCTGAGCGAGATAGCCACCTGGCGCGAGGATGCCCGCCGAGACGTCATCGCCCGTTGGGCTACGCGGCTGGAGAGGCCTAGACACGGTGTCGTCACCGTCGAGGCTCTCCGGCCCGTATTGATGGAGTGGATGGAGCGGCGGCACGGAGTCCTCTCCTTTCGACTGGTGCAGGTGTTGTCGGGGCACGGATGCTTCGGCTTTTACCTGCACACGGTCGCGTGTAGGGAGTGGACTTCGTTCTGCCACCATTGCAGCAGTGACGAGGACACGGCGCAACACACGCTGGAGGCGTGTCCGGGCTTTGACCGGCAGCGCCGTGACCTCGTCGCTGTTATCGGTGCCGACCTGACGCTGCCGGCTGTCGCGAGAGCGATGGTCGACAGCGTCAGGAACTGGGACGCGGTCGCCGCCTTCTGCGAGGCTGTCATCTCGCAGAAGGAGGCGGCGGAACGAGTCCGGGAGGAATCCCGCGACCCGGGCCGCCGTCAGCGGCCGGGGCGACGCAGGCGCGAATACCTGCGCCTGATGCCGCCCTAACCGAGGCCTCGGGTGATCGGACCGGGGAATTGTTCGGTCACCCGACGTGAGGCCACCGCGTGAGGGCGACGCCCCGACGGCGAAATCTGTCGGGGCGTCGACGAGAGGAACCCGCGAGGGTAAACCGCCGGGCGGGCCACCGAAGTTAAAATCGAGTACCGGTGGTCCGCTCGCACGGCGAAGAGAGAAGGTTTTACGGTGGGTCTATGGGGTCACGCGCCGCCTTTCCGTCACCCCGGACCGATTCAGCGGGGCGAGACGCACCCATAGCCCACCAATAAAAAAAAAAAAAAAAGGGTAAGAAAAGCAGTGATGAATAAGGTATATCCTTACTACGTCACTACATGGACCATATTGCCTTAAGCAATATCTCCAATTCAGGGGTCGCCAATTGAAACTTCTATTATTAATGATTTACTAATTAAATCAAGTTTTATTAAATAAATTATAATTTATTCCTATATCGTATTTCAATATAAAATTTATTCGTTTCTCTTCTAATTCGGTTAATAAAATTTTAAATTACAATCTGACATATTTATATTAGATAAGATAATTAAGAAATCATAATATTTCTTGGTATTATTTTATTTGTAAATTTCTTAGAAGACTATCAGAACAACTATTACGCTGATGATAAGAGAATCTTCTGAGCTGACGTCATATAAAATGGTTTAATATATACGATAATAATGACGTAAATATTTTTAATTTTGCATTTGTGTATAGAGTTGTAAGGTAATATACCTGTGCTACGTGACCTGTTTAGCTGGAGGAGGGAGGTCTTCGAAAATACCAAGCTGGAACATAATTGGGTCTTGGGTCTTGTTTCCATTTGTGGTCACTGATTGGGATAATATATGTAAAAAATCGGCCAAGTGCGAGTTGTACTCGCGCACGAAGGGTTCCGTAAAACTAAAAAAATATTTATGCAGTAGTTTTTTTTTATATTAAATCAAGTTTTTTTTTGTGCTGTGGTAGCGGCTACGAATACTACCAACCCTTACTTTGCTCGTGGATGTCGTAAAAGACGACTAAGAGCTTTTAACGACCTGGGCCAACTCCATCTGATGTCGTTTGGTCAACAATTACATTCCCAAGGAGGGGTGACGTCTGGCAGGGGGCCGGTCATAAAACTATTGCCAATAACTTTTACATTATGTACTATGAAAGAAGAGTACATATTGTATCGATCCCAAGTAATTGGGATAAGAGTAGGAGAATGATGATGATGAATTCAAGTTTCTTTTTTCTTTGATATTAATTCAAGTTACACCTAAATTAGTAGTAAATAAAAATTAGTTGTTTTAATAAATATTAAAACTACTAATTTTTAAAACATTTAATGAACACCTTTTTAAACTATTTTATTTATAATATTATATTATTAAATTATTATAAATAAATTTTGCAAAAATAAATACAAAAAGAGCTCGGCGGCGGTGAGATTCAAACTCGTGCCTACGGTGTCTGAAACCAGCGCCTTAGATCACTCGGTCACGCTGCCTGCTCATTGTCGGTGCAAAATTAACTGCTGCTTGTTAACCATACACGTTCAGGTGAAAAGGGGTAGTGAGTTTAAAATGATAAATTTTTTTTTTTTATATGATGTAATCAAAAATTTACAGTTTTCAAAATTTTTCCTTAATCTGTGCTATAAGACGTTGCTTCGTTCCAAATTTCAAGATTCTGAGTTCACGGGAAGTACCCTGTAGGTTTTGATTCCCTTGCGAGTGCCGAAAATTTGCAGAAATTTGCGACATAAATAGCTATATCTTTTGATTGCGGTAGTTTAAAAGTTTGATTTTTTCACAGCTCTAAGGGACAGTAGACCTGAGTATTTGATATAAATTTCAGCTTGATACCTCCACGCGTTCCTGAGAAAAAGAGTCTTGACAGACAGACAGACGGACAGACGGACGGACGGACAACAAAGTGATCCTATAAGGGTTCCGTTTTTTCCTTTCGAGGTACGGAACCCTAAAAATGAGTCACATGTTATATTAGTCTTTTTTTTTTATTGGTGGTTATAGTGTGGACATACGTCGTCCTCCTCGTCGGGGGGACGGAAGAAGAACCTGTGGCCCCATAACCTACCGTCCTCTCTTCCTATCGCCATTGGGCCGGCCACTGGTATCGCTTCCTTGACATCCGTGGCCAGCCCGGCGGAATATATTATTATCTACTAGCAAACTTAGCTGGTGTTGAATTTGCTTGCGATAAAAGGTTTGACTACACACAGCTTAACCGCTCTAGCTGATATTCAGTCGTGATTGTCCTTTCTGTTTGCTGATTGTGAACTGTTCTCGCAGTCTCGATCATATCGCCATCACACGCGGGTAAATACCGCTCCTGGTTAGCGTCGAGGTTATTCTCTATGCTTTGCTTCACTGTTTCCTTCTGCAAATAGTAATATCATCTTGATTGTTTTTGGACTTTTGGATGACGTTGCATGATACGACTGAAACACGACGAGAGAAGTAATAGAACCGGTGTCTTTAGGGTTATGGGGCAAGCTTCATCATTTCGATAAATAAAACAATTCCAAAGATCGATTTTAGTGTAAAATAATGCGCACATGTCAATAAATCTTCTGTGCTATAGTAATAGCCATGTTTCATTAGTCTCTGTAATGATATATTTCAAATATGTGGGTAATTAAAAAAAAATCATATTACCTACAAGTTAGTATAAATATGTCCAAAACCCATTCGTTCAGTATCCGGTGGCGTTGCATTTAATATGAAAATAGCAGCGGCCGCGCAGGCAGCAATCAAATAAACAGTTTACACCAGAAATAGATCTACAGCTCTGAATGTGGAACGGTGAAGAGTTGGCTTTTATGGACGGTTATTTTTGGTCAGCGTGCTGTCTTGGATGCGTGAAAAAATGGATGCGCCTCGCTGTAATTTTACTAATTTATAAATAACTAGATTTATTAAAATGTATCCCTTTGTGTAAAGCAAAGTAATAATGAACAGGATTGTGGTAAGCTAATACGCCTTACTGTATCAATTTCTATCGACTACAATCTTTAAACGTTTGCTTGATATGTGTAAAAAAGGGTAGCTATCAATGTCCTGCAATGTGTGAAGATTTTAATTTGTTGCCTTCGATTCGGTCCGCGTGGTATTAAATAATGTTTCGTTTCCTAAGAAGAATTTGCGAAAGATTCATATTTCGTATGCTTCATAAATATATACATATCTATTAAAAAATAAAATGAAACTGTCTTATCAATTTCAGTGATAACTAAACTTAACTGCTTGATGTGAATGTATTTTCATGAAAGAAAATCGGAATTAGCTCACAAGCAATTAGCTGGGTGGGTTTTAATTTTTATTCACGGATTCCACAATTCCTTATCACGAAAATACTAAATTGTTTCTTCTAACATCAGCCATCTACTATTGAAAAACCTAACAAAAGCGGTCAAGTTGTTTCGGAGTTTAGCCGGTACACACTGGCGTTCAGACAAAATATTAAAAAAAAATTGTATAGAGCAATTATAGAATTTTAGGTAATTATTTTTTACAGCCAATTCATGATAAACTATTCATATTCCGTCATTAGCTTTTGAATAATTTATACAAATCTTATTAATATAAATAATATAGTTAAATTTAACTCACACATTATAAAAAAGTACTTTTAAACAGTATTTCTCTAAATGGTTACGAGTCGACAATTACCATAATTACATATACAAAGTGGCAACGTTTGAATCAACGTTCCGTGTGTGTACCACCTACTTCAGTCCTAGTAAAAAATATCGCATTATATAATAATAAAAACTCTATAGTCACGTGCCCCGAATATCGCTACAATATATTTTTAAAATTTGAAAAAAAAATAAATATATAAAGCAGGTTTTGTTATACACCACTTATAATGCGAGAAATTTGAACAGTTTTTCTAAAAAAATACTCTATAATGTTTTTTTTAATAATTTTATAACATTATTACTATGATATTATATATATTATTATATTGTTATTGAGGAAGCGAGTGAAGTATGCAAAGATAGAGTTCTGTGGCACTCTGTTCTCTCTGCCTACCCTGCAAGGGATATGGCGTGATGATATGTATGTACAGGGCCGGCTTTATCTATAGTGCAGAGGGTGCGGTGCAACCGGGCGCCGGGTGTTAGGGGGCGCTGAGAGCCACTCGAGACACATAGAGCCTTCACTGTAACGCTCCGCACGGAGCGGGTGCACCGTACGCAGCGTGTGCCTAACCATTTATAAACGTAGTGGATGCGTTATTTGACAGGTTTGGGTACCTATCCAAGGGTTGCTTTGTCGCCATGCTCACTGTACCTTCATAATCCGATCGCGTTTACCTGGTTTTGTGTCAAAACAACGAGACTAAGCATGGCACAACGCATTCCAGCGAGATTCGAAATTTAGTCTAACGTGTTGTAACTGTCAACCTATTCCATTTTGTTCACGCATTTTTATACAAGAGGGCGCCAGGTTGCTTGCACCCGGGCGCTACATTTGCTAGAGCCGCCTCTGTGTATGTATGTATTACTAAGATTTTACCTATATACATTCTTTATTTGTAAATTATCACTCCATTTAAAGTCATTGTCCATCATTAAGTCAAATCGTCATCTTCCACAGTGCTTATGGCACTGTTAATGAATCTTTTTGGTAATTTTGCTGGAAAACGCAAACATTTAGTAAAGCACTTTTTTTTTCATATTCACTACGACCCAGTACTTCCCCCGTATCACCTTACATAAAATTCTGTAAAAATATTTTATTACTACTATACTATATTTTAATGTGTTATACATTGAAACATCAAGATAATACATATAATACAAGACCACCACATGACGCTTTCATGTTCCCGCCAAAACTTCAATACTTTATGACTAGGACGATAACCATAGACTCAAAATGAAACTTAACAAGTCATTCAAAATATACTTAAGGCAGCGTTCAACAACAAGACCTCTACACTTCATAGATACTAATAAATAAATAGATATTTATTTGCTTAATTCCAGACGGATACGAAACAAATTAACGTAAACATAGGTCTATTTTGAAGCGTATTCACACATTATTTTTATTTATACTAGTTACATAAATTATTTTTAAATAGTTTTAAATAAATAAAATTAACGTCGCGTATTTTGTTCAAGCCGAAATAAGTACCTAGCACTAAAAGACGCAAACCTCCTCCACAATAGTAGGGAAATTAGCCTGCTGCCTATGTCACGCTCGTGAGATCCGTCGGTCGATATAGGATTTTAGGTGGAGCGAGAGTTGCTGTAACGCATGTGTACATGTACACAGATTTGTGTACTAACAATACACAGAACGATTGCCGCGAATCGAGAAATTATTTCCTCTATGGCACGTTTCGTAGTTCGCGTGTACGTTCTATTTTTAAACTCAATAATTCCGTTGTGTATTGTGTTCGTTCTCGCTCGTACTGTGTTATTTGTTGTGCGAGTGCGAGTGGGACGGAGGTGTTGGGGCGCGGGCGGGGCGCGTCCTTCACTTGTCGCGCGGCCGCGGCGCGTTGCCGCCTGTTCTAAATATAAAAGTGCGCGCGGTCCGCGGGGTGGTGCGCGGGGGAGAGACCTCCACCGCCTTTGTTGTACTACTGTCATCTATAGCACAGATTTACTTCCGATTACTTCATACATTTGTTTTTTTACTCGAGGATACCATTCGGGCTGACGGAGAGCGCCTCAACCTGGTCAAGCTGGCGTGTTACCCCTACAACAGCCTAGCGTTTCATCTATTACACATCAACGTTACAATTAATATTCAGATTGTGCGGCTACGAATATTAACTAACCTTTTAATGTCGTATTGCCACTAGTTATCATCGATTGTACCGCCGCTTAAAGAGAGAGGCTGACCGCGTGAGAGTGACGCCACGGCAACAAGCCAGGGCGTCGTCGGGGGATAATACCTACCCGAAAGGGCAACCCGCCAGGCAGACCACGGACGTCATGGATTCGGTACTAGTGGTTGGCCCAACGGCCATGGGGAGAGAATGTGGTGTATTATGAGGCTGCACGCCGATCTTCCGTCTACCCGGGCGCAACGGACGGCGTGTGCCCAGACTATAGCCTGCCAAAAAAAAAAAGGTCACCATCGACACCTATTACCTTCTCAAGAGAGTAACATCATGGAGTGGTCTGGTAACTTAGCCCAAATGTTTTATAATACCTTATGTCAAGCGGTAGATACTTCACGTCGAGAAAGCGTCTTGTGGTAAGCGTAAGTTCGTCCTCACGCAGAGTACTGCTCACATCGTCGCTGAGATTTTGTAGAGAGATTCTGAGTCACTTTGTGTACTATAGCGGCTCGAAGTGCTCTGAGGAATGTTTCCTTTAGTACCACCGTCACATGTTTGCCACCTCACCACTGAACACCATAGCAGACTTTATGTGCCACAATTGCCGTGACAGACGATGATAGCCATTGGTACCGCAGGTTTCCCAACACATTATTGCTACCAATTACTTACCCGTGGGAGTCGTAAACCATCTGAAAAACAAACCAGGAGAAGGATCTCGCTCGCACTCATGAGAGCCTCATAACACTATTTGCTATTATGGTGGTATCCTTTATGAAGAAGAAGATCCAGTAGTGGACGTTGAGAAACTGATGAAGATAAATAACTTGTTTAAAAGATTTAAGCGTACAGCTGGGAGAAGCGAATATGTTTAATCTTCTTTTATATCTATAAAAGAGGATGTTTGTATATATGACATCGCTAAACTCAGAAACTAATTGACCGATCATTATGAAAAATGATATGTATATGTATTTTTTCACGGAGAAGGTTTATATGCTATCCACATTAACTCGCCACTGGGTGGTGCTGCGATATATCGACTTCTACAAACAAATGAACGAGCTGGATTTGCTTGTATGTTTAGAAATATACTCGTTGATATACCCAATTATGCGTTAAGTTAATAATGGTTTGTTAATTTCGCGTTGTGTGTGTGTCTGTGTGTGTGAGAGAGGTGAACAACCCGGCCTCTAGTGAACGTTTGTTTGGAGGACATATGTATTTGAATAACAAATATTATATTGAATATTAATAAATTATCATAATTTCTTTGTTTTATATATCGCTCACTGTAATGTATTTGTTATATGTAATTGTTGAAATTATTCGCATCGTGCCCAAGTAAGATCTGAAGTGTTATGAAACTCCGTAAGCCTTTTTCAGGCTTATGTTCTGGGCACACTTCGCACACTCCGTCCAGGGCGATGGAGGGGCGGCGTGCGGCCCCATAACCCATCGTGTTCCGTCCCTATCGCCATTGGGCCAACTGCATTACCCTAACCAAAACTATCGGATATCCGAAACCGTAACCGATATAAAACTTTCGAGTTGACTGCATAGCTGACGTAGTGGTTAACATACAGTGCCAGTGTCGATGTTCGATTCTCTGTGGGATAATAATTTGTGCGATCCACAAATTGTTGATCTGACTTTAAATGTGATTTGTGTCTGTTACATTGTATGTTTGTTAAGTCCCCCGCAATACAAGGATCAGGCCAATGCCTACCAATCCAAACCCATCTAGAAAGTTGTGCTGCCGGCTCTCTCGCTCACCGAACGAAGGGCCGCAGCACTTTGCACTGCTCAAACGTCAATTTTCTGCGAGATTGTGGTAGTACCACAGACGAGCCGGCCCGTGGCAGTAGGTCTGTAGTAGCAGTAGTAACCATTTGTGGTGACAATGTGGTGTTCTGATTTAATTTGGTGTGTTTTACAAATGTACAAAAGAGATCCCAGTTCCGTTATCTAATCACAAGTTGTACGTAGAGCGCGAACGATCCCGTTGTAGCACGCGCTACGGCGACATCGTAGTTCACGCGTATCACGTAGAGGCTAACACCACAGATCACGAAAATACATAAGTGATTAAGTTTTATGTTTTGTGGTATGGTGTATTCAGTATATTGAATTAAATCTTGCGTTGTTATTTTATTAGTTGATTAGCGACTGTCCTGTTGGTACAGTGACAATGTTAGATCAAGGATTCGAATTTTAGTTCGGTTAAAAATGACTTGTTTGAACTGAAGATATTTTAAGTTTTTTTTTTTCTCAGCAGCAAGTTTAAAAGTATGCTAACACACATGAAACCTAATGCGTTTTAGCATTTGTCAGTTGTCATCCGCTAGGTGTAAAATAGGGGGCCCGCCGAGACGTCATCGCCCGTTGGGTTACGCGGCTGGAGAGGCCTAGACACGGTGTCGTTACCGTCGAGGCCCTCCGGCCCGTACTGATGGAATGGATGGAGCGGCGGCACGGAGTCCTCTCCTTTCGGCTGGTGCAGGTATTATCGGGGCGCGGATGTTTCGGTTTGTACCTGCACACGGTCGCGTATAGGGAGTGGACTCCGGCCTGCCACCATTGCAGCAGTGACGAGGACACGGCGCAACACACGCTGGAGGTGTGTCCGAGTTGGGACGGGCAGCGCCGTGACCTCGTTGCTGTTATCGTTGCTGACCTGACGCTGCCGGCTGTCGCGAGGGCGATGGTCGACAGCGTCAGGAACTGGGACGCGGTCGCCGCCTTCTGCGAGGCTGTCATCTCGCAGAAGGAGACGGCGGAACGAGTCCGGGAGGATTTCCGTGACCCGGGCCGCCGTCAGCGGCCGGGGCGGCGCAGGCGCGAATACCTGCGCCTGATGCCGCCCTAACCGAGGCTTCGGGTGATCGGACCGGGGAATTGTCCGGTCACCCGACGTGAGGCCACCGCGTGAGGACGACGCCTCGACGGCGAAAGCTGTCGGGGCATCGACAGGAGAGGAGCCCCAGAGGGCATACCGCCGAGCGGGCCACCGAAGACAAAAATCGGGTACCGGTGGCCCGCTCGCACGGCGAAGAATAGGTGCTTGGAGGGTGGGTCAATGGGGTTGCGCGCCGCCTCTTCCGTCACCCCGGACCGACTTGGCGGGGTGCGACGTCCATGGCCCCCCGCAAAAAAAAAAAAAAGGTGTAAAATAGGGGGTTAAATTTTGTATGTCTGTCTTTAATTTTTAGACAATGGTTCAAGTTTTTCATTTTGCTCATACAAATTTTCTAGTGTCTTTCGCTCCCTTTGGAGTTGAATTTAATAAAATCGTTTCCCAACGAGTCCAACTAGTAAGTTACTAGTTTTAATAGTTTCGTTTCGATTTTTATAGGAGTAAATATGTATCCATACATCAGCCTATGACGTCCACTGTTGGACATAGGCCTCCTCTCGAGAATGCCACTTAGAATGATCTTGTATCGTAGGCATCCAACTGCTGTCGGCGACCTTCAAGATATCATCCGTCCACCTTGTGGGGCGACATACGTCATCATCATCATTCTCGTCTTATCCCGATTGTAAAAGTTATTGGTAATAAATAGTTTTATGACCGGCCACCTACCCTCCTTGGGAATGTTATATACGTGTAGAATTATATATACAGAACAGTCCTGTTCCACCTGCATCCAGCGGTTTCCTGCGACTTTAATATGTCG
The DNA here is from genome assembly GCA_905163515.2 of Lymantria monacha. Taxonomy (NCBI): domain Eukaryota; kingdom Metazoa; phylum Arthropoda; class Insecta; order Lepidoptera; family Erebidae; genus Lymantria; species Lymantria monacha. The sequence continues at coordinate 32,385,360 of LR991093.1, forward strand.
TCAGTCCACCTAGTGAGGGATATACGTGTAGAAGAAGATAAACATCTGAATTGTGAGCCTCGATTAGAAACAGCTAGTTGTTTATTTAGTGACAACCACAACTATCCATTAATATCTTAATAATGTATGCACGTTATTATAAATTATATTTCGATATAAATTTATCTCGTACAATATTATATATTCTAGATGAATGTCCATTATTAATGGCGATATATCATTCGGGTCAAACAAAATAATTATTAATACAAGTCTCGACCTAGTCTAATGTTAAACTATTACTTGAATAATAAATACTAGATGGACAGTATTAGGACAAAATACTTAGACGCTGCCGTCACCTTTCATTATGGTGACGGAATAAAAATATATAATAATTTAAGATAGTTTAAAAATCACTAAGTGAGACATAATATTAAATAGATATATAGAGACTATCCGTGTGGTGACGGAGTAAGAATACAATTCACCACCCCCTATCTTACCCGTGGGTGATCGTACGAGACGACTGAGGGATACAAAACGCTTATAACATCTATGCAAGAGATGGAAGACTCGAAACAAAACCCTATACCAACACGTCTTACCACCGTGGTATAGTAAGTTAATTGCCCTCCCATTACGGAGGAGGCCCGAGCCCAGCAGTGGGACATACATGAGCTGTGATGATGATGATATAAAGACATATAGACAAACTTATCCAAGATATGATACACTAACAGGTCTGTACCAGTTTTTACAATTTTGTGAAATTAAAACAAATAGTTCAACACCACCTTTTCTTGCACGCGTTTATCATAAAAGACGACTAAGAAATATGAAAATAGTTATTTATTTAAAAAAGCTGCTTATTATGTATTAGTAAATAATAAATAGATATACAATGCGAAAGTGGAAGGATGTAGGTACCGGGAGGAGACCTACCTACCTAACCTACCTAGAGCAGATTGGTCACGTACTGAAGGAAGGTGGAGTCAAGAGTCTCCGAAACTGGCGAGCGTGTATGAAGAGAATTATGAATGTTGAGGAAGCGAGTGAAGTATGCAAGGATAGAGTTCTCTGGCACTCTGTTCTCTCTGCCTACCCTGCAAGGGACATGACGTGATGATATGTATGTATGTAAATAATAACATCAGATAGTCAATTATAGGTTTTTATTGACAGGAATTTTATTGCAAAATGTTCAACAGTCAGGAGAAACTATTCGCATAATTAAGTGCAAGGAAAAACAGAATACTTATACTAAATAATGTTACCATTGACATCCAACATAGACAGAGAAATGGTTACCTAGTACAGATTTTATAGAGGTAGTATTGCTAACTATTAAATAAATCAAAATTGTGAACAGCCCACAGCTTATTCCACCTACTGACACACCATATCCAAATAACTTATAATAAAACTCTTTCTTGTCTGATTACCGTGAGTCAGTGTTATATATCAAACTCTCTCCAATTGCGAAGGATTCTATTGCGTTTGTATTTAATCTTTAATTTATTTCCCGACGTTTCGAACGTTTTACAGCGTTCATGGTCACGGTAGGACTAAGGTTTCTCACTTCCAATAAGTCATCGTTATTACAGAGATACAAAACCCAAAATCTCAGCAAATTTAAAATAGTAAAAATAGTTTTATTTCAAATATTTATGATGTGTTTATATTAATGGTATAAATTCGTTATATTTTTATGTAATAAATTAGAGTGTAGTAATAAATAGTCAGTAAACAATGGGCACGTAGTTGTGACCGGAACCATAACCCGAGATTATCTCACACACACACAATAGAGGTATACTCGCGTGACCTCCAAACGTAGGCTCTGTAACGTCCCGGGTGGACAGCTCGGCTATAAATATCCGTGTACAAAAATAACTGTTGCAACCTACCCCCCTACCTCTCACACACAGCATCAGGGAGCAGCCCGCCCCATCGCGCAGGCTTCACCGCAATCTCCCGATGACCTACATTCAATAATATGAGGTCGGGAATGCGACGCTATGCAATTTTTTAATGCGTGTTATATATTGGTAACTTCGTAAGAGGATATTTCTTACCCGTCAAAGAAATAAAATTTTGCCGAAGGACCTACCATTGAAATTCGATATGGTGGAGAATGGATGAATGATATGATGAATATTAACTAACTTTTTGGATTGTTGGCACCTCCATGCGACTGCCGCTAATTTTGAGGCCTCAGGCCGAAATATTATTTCTTATGTTTCGCTGTCAAGTAGCTGTGTGGTAGCGGCTACGAATACTACCAACCCTTATTTTGCTCGTTGATGTCGTAAAAGACGACTAAGAGTTTCATATGGGCCTAAGCAAACTCCACCTGATACTGTTTGATCAATAATTATATTCCCAAGAAGGTTTTACGTCAGGCAGTCGACTCATAAAACTATTACATTTGCAATATGCACATGTACATAATTATTACGTCGACCAAAAATAAATGGTAATAAAAGCAGGTAAATTATGATATATAAGTATCTATCTATCTTATTATTATATCCTTATAACGACCTGGGCCAACTCCATCTGTTGCCGTTTGGTCAACAATTACATTCCCAAGGAGGGTTGACGTCTGGCAGGTGGCCGGTCATAAAACTATTGCCAATAACTTTTACAATATGTACTATGAAACAAGAGTACATATTGTATCGACCCCAAGTAATTGGGTTAAGAGTAAGAGAATGATGATGATGTTTCGCTGTCAAAAAATCTCGTTAGCACGGGTTCTGGATCTGTGTTAAGGCAATACGCTTGGCTCTCTGCTGCATTAGATAATTTTAAAAAAGTATTGTTGGAGGTGCTGATCTTTATCTACGTTGATTCTGAGTTTGTCACTTGGAGGTTTATAGTATAAAAAACAACATATGCTCTTTAGTTAGTGCCTTCAGTTTTCAGTAAGTGTGTGAGGAAAATAGAGGGTAGGTCTTGCCTAACAGAAGAACGTTATGAGCTGAGATGATGATGATGATATCCAAAAACGAGCAGAACATCCTTATGTTATTCTACAATCTGTAGTTCTCGTTATATAAACTATCCACCGCAGTACCAATAACTACATAACAAATTAATCTACCTCAACATACATTAGGTTATTTAGGTCACAGGCTGTCTGCAGGCGATACTGTGCATTCGCGCAATGCGCACAATATCGGCCACCACATTTGTCGTGTGCAAACATCCTAATCGATCCTCTGTACCCTATGTGGAATTAAATGCTGTGACATAGGAGTCTTATCGTCTTACGTTCAACTATTTTAGTATACTGTATTATGATAGATATTTTTGAAAGTTCAACTTTACGGGGAGAAATTTGAAATTTTGATTCGCCATGAACTGTGTGATGCAAAGTTAGCGAGAATAAAAGATGCATTTTGAAATGAACTTGAAAAAAAGTGGGACATACACCCTTCTAGCTTTTATAATTTTATGTAAATAAATGAATAATAATCACAATCTATGCTATACAAGTTTGATGAATAATAAAACTGTTTCCCTGTAATCTAAATGTTCATTTTCTATCGTATATATTTATGATACAAGCGTGTGATAGGTTTCTTTTGATAAAAGTTCGAGACTTTTGTCTATTCAGTTATTTTCTTATCATTTCTGATGACCTACGTCTCACTTTGGAGGGAAATTAGTCTTCTAAACGTTACTTAGACTAGTTTAGAGGCTTTTTCTTTTCTTATTATTATCAGTGATAGATTTAGGTTCGATGACGGCCTAAACCCAAGTCAATGTAACACTTATGTATATCTTTTTCGTTAAAGTATTATCATAATTTACCGATATAATTTATCTGGCACTCTGTTCTCTCTGCCTACCCTGCAAGGGACATGGCGTGATGGTATGTATGTATAATTTACCGAAAAAAAAACAGTATCGTTTTGTTAGATATTTTAAATTTTAGTATTTACATAATTAATCATATTGTCAAAAGAATTTTACCTAAGTAATTATGATATTTTAAGATTGTAAAATAAAGTAAGAAGCAAATAATTTAATCTTACAGTCAAAAAAATATTTCGAAATTTTGGCCACTATAAAATTTTTCTCGATCTAGTCTCGCCTATAATGGTATCTGATGTACTTTTAATCGAGTTTTACGATGTCATCATGGCCTATGGGTAAGAAGAGGGGTACGGTATACATTGTGTTCCTACTCCATCACCACACAGTATGATGTGATAAAATTTGTCTATTTATCAGTTTGTTTTGATATAAATATATATAATGTTTACCAAATTAAATATCGGCGTTTGCGTGCGGAAACATTTTTGACGGTCAGATGACGTCATATCTATATATTTCTTTAAGTGTTTATTTGTACAGCGCATTCCCGTACGAACCGCATATTGCCTATAAACTTTGAACACTTACAATTTGTACAATGTGTGTATGTGTGTGCGAATAGTTTTACTATTATTTGTATATATATATATATATATATATATATATATATATATATATATATACACATATATGTGACGTGTCTAATAGTGTTTAGTCTGTGGTATCGGTTAAACAAATATTTGAAACTTGAAGCAGTAATGTTCGTGCCTGTTGACTGTGATAACCAGATCATTGATTTAATTGGCAATCACCAATGGTGCATAGGGGCTAAGTCAAACGGTCGCAGCCAATCGTATTCCTGTCATCATGCTGAGTCACGTCGCTAATCTCTCGCTACATAATTACAATCATCTCTATTTTTTTTGTAATAAGATCACTTTGCGCATAGGAATAAATCCTTGTATGGCGAAGGCTACATAATACATAATTAAGGAACAGAAATTTCAAACAGACTCAATTCCAACAACAATTTTTGGATCGCAAAATATGTTGTCCTGCGTGGGAGACGAATCCATGACAACAAATAGTCGCGTTCAGTATCACAAAGGCACAGTATTAATGGGAATTTTGGTGGAACATAAAAACATATGTAAAGCACTGTTATATCATATTCATTACACTAGCATTTTCTCTGCATTACATTAAAAATATTGAATATAAAATTGTTGCATGACACTTTTACGTTACGGCCAAAACTCTTAAGATGTGATTCGATGAATGAGATTTATAAGTTCAAAATACTCATTCTGTAATATTATTTAGGTTACATTAATAAATACTTTATTGCCGTATAGTTATAAAAACTATAACCTAAGACTGCGCTAACTATGTTCGACTAATTCACTACAATTACGCTTAGAAATTAGGTCCTATTACCATGGCCGCTCATAGTATGGTCACCGCCGAATTGAGTCATCGGCCTAATTTTCTCGCGGGAGCCGTGAAAATCGCAAGAGGAATCACCAGATTGTTCAGAAGCACTTGTAACACCAATTGCGATCGCACTTCCTCTCGATTATAATATTATCTCATTATTAAGTACTAGAGCCAGCAGTGGACGACGGGCTGATGGATGATAGAACATCCTCCTTCACCATATGGTGGTTTAAAAATATAATTTATCATCACAACTTTTTTATCATAAACTATTAGAAATTTTCAGTCGTAAGTGTTCGTAAGTGAAAACCGGCTAAGAGATCACCAGGGATTAGATCACCTGAGCCACTGAAGACAAAGATCGGGCGGGTACCGGTGGCCGGTCGCATGGCGAAGAGAGGTGTTTGCAGGGTGGGTCCATGGGGTTGCGCGCCGCCTCTTTTGTCGCCCCGGACCGATTTGTCGGGGTGCGAACACATCAATGGTCCACCAAGCAAAAAAACATAAAAGAAGCCCTGAGGCTTCAAGGAAGGTATTCTCAACTCTACTTCACAATAGGAATGTATGCTGGCTCAAAACGTCTGTTCCTGTCGTTTTCCTTCTCTTGTATAGATGTTATATGCGTTATTATATTCCTTTAGTCTTTTACGATATCTGCAAACAAGATAGTAGGTGGTGAATTGTATTCTTATTCCATTACCACGTGGAAATTGGGCGAATTTTATAAACGATGACGTTTCAGTTTAATTCATGTTGAAGTTAACTAATATGTTGTTCTGTTTGTTGTACAGCTGAGATGGCGCACGAGGGTGGGGGAGGAGCGGACGGCTCCCCGCACCACACGCCATCACCGCCGCACGCCCCGCGCATGCCGCTCGCCGACACCAGCTTTCATCATCAGATAATGCAGGTACCACACTTTCGCATTTTACACCTACACGAATGATCCAAATACTACAAAATTAAATTTTATCTTGGAAGACTCCTGCCTCCTATTTGTTTTACGACTTCTTCCATGGAAATTCATCACCATCCTGCTTATGATTCAAATTATTTGTGGTAGACATAATATTATGTGCTTATCTACCATCAATAGTAAAAGTTTTGGCAATAGTTTTATGGTCGGCAGCCTGCATTGTTGACCAGACATCAGATAGAGTCGGCTCAAGTCGATGTAAAGCTTTTAGACATCCTTTACGACACCCGCGAAATATATTTAAATGTTTGTAGTATTAGTAGGTACTACACAGCAACAACCTTTAAAAATATTATTACGTTTTTAAGATTATTCTTGTCTCTTTTAAATAATAATACTCAAACTCGACGCTAACATGTCTAAATGTAGTGCAAATCGACTGCAAAGATTTGTCAAAGAAACCAATCTATTACCTTTTTTGCAATATCAAATAACAGGATTTTAGTCTATAACTCAAAAGGACGTTCGAAAGCCGCTAGCTGGCTTGGTAGTCATCAAAATATCTCAGATCTGGCGGATTGTGGCTCGCTCGCACGGCGGAAGAGAGGTGTTTGCAGGGCGGGTCTATGGGGTTGCGCGCCGCCTCTTCAGTCGCCCCTGACCAATTTGGCGGGTAGCGACCGCCTCCATAGTCCACCGCAAAAAAAGGACCTGGTGGTTTCCTTACGGCGTAAATTAGGCCATACTCAATACTTAAGTAATCTTGAGAAGTCCCAAAGAGTTAGGATTTGAACGAAGACGAAAAGTTTTCCACCTTCGCGGATCTTATATCTGTCAGATTTAAAAAAAAATATATATGGGTTGATTTAACTCCACTACTCCCTAGTTAGATATGTGGTTGTTTAGATATACGAGAAGTATTTGAACAACTCCTTAACGCGCCTCAAAAAAAAGTGTGTGTGTCAGCTCCGACGCACGACTGGAGTTTACTCCTTAAGTACGATTATCAAAACAGGCGCAAAAAAGCTCATTTAACTAAAAATAATATATTTTTATTTACATTTATTAAAACTGTTCAGTGAAGTATTATCTCACGTCAGAAAGTGTAAGGTGCGTAGAATAGGTTGCGCAAAAACGTAACGAGGTCATTCTATCACTAGATTTTACTCCTCAAATTTTTCTCATATCGGGCGCCTTATATGAAAATCGATTCTTAAGGAGTAAACTCCAAAAAGTACCGGGTTGAGAGCCCTCAGCGCTTACCCATAGTCCGGATTAAGCTGTGACAGCCATCTGCGGCTAACAGCTAAAAGACAGACACAAAAAAAGAGCGCCTCACAACCTATACGGAAATGTCTACCAGTTTTGTCTAAAAAATAATTATGTTGCGTTATGTTATTAGCGGGTGGACTCAATTGAAAAGAACAATAAATAATTAAATATATCTTTTATAACGTTATTCAATAAAATTTAATTCAAAACTGTAAAATATATTAACGTTTATAACTAACAGCGTATGCCAAACTTCACTTTATTAGCATCAATCATATTTTAAAAGCTGTGAGACTTGAAGTGCAATAACGCGTGGCACGTTGATAAATATGTATTTAGAATACGGGCCAAGCCAATTCGCTGGTTACCATGACCTTTTCCGAAAATATAACCGTCTATACCTACTTATGTAGTATTTGTACCCGATATTAATACCTTGCGCGCGTCTCTATTTATATATACACACCTATGTATACAAGTTCGCTACATTCGTTGTATTATTTTATTAGATATGAAATGCGCGGTCCCCAACATTCGTTCTGTTTCAATATGCCTATTTTATTTCTGATCACTGTAATTTTGTCATTAATCGTTGGCACGTATAAGAATTACAGATAAGACAGAAATTGATTATTTATTTATAGTATTAGACAGGTTTAAATGGTCTTCTGTAATCGTTGATCTAAGTATAACGCAGAATCTGGTTTAAAATCTGTCAGACCTACGAGTATATAGGACAGTAAAATGTATGATTGCAGAGGTATTGTGTCATATATTGTAATCTTTCTGTATACAGTCGGTCTAGGTGTAACAATAGGTCTTCATCATATTATTTTATAATATCATTTTTTTTCCTGTGCTGATGAAAATAAAATCATAAGTGCGTAGTTAAAAACGATTAAAGTGTATACTTAAGCTTGCAACAACATTGCAAGTGAAGGAACATTCGAAATATAATCAGACATGATTATAGTTCAATTTTAATGTGGGTAACGATGATGTCCAGTATTAGAACGAATATACGGGTTGAAGATGAAAAAAAATCCATTAAGAATATATATTAAGAAACTACTTTAATCATCGCAATCGATTAATGCGCCTGGCGATTTCATGAGTCATGTATAATAGTCGATGTAGATGGGTTGACGGTTCAGCACGGCGCGCGGCGCTGGTGCGAGCGCGGCTGTCCCCGGCCCACGCGCGCTATTCGCGGCACGCGCATTCCACCCGCCTGCCATTTTTCCCAATAGAACAAAAATAATGCGCGCGTCGCCAGAAATAATCTCACTCGCACCTCGTATCGTCGGTTTGATGTTTTTTTTTGTGTTGCTTCCGTTGTACACTATAATATCTCAACTATTAATAGGCTAATTAAGCCAGTATAAATTTAAATTAATAAAATATACAGCGGCCTATAGTTTCGGACATTTAATCTATCTATAATGTCTTATCAATTGAGCTGACAATAATATTGATCTTCGTATTTGGATGAATTCCTTTAAATTAACTCCCTTCGATCGTCTGTGGACGGTGTCCTACATTTATTTCATCTCTCATTGTCAGAATCAGAACCCAAGAAAGAACCATATTGCTGAGAGGGCGAAACAGACCTTAGAGAATACTTTCCTGTTACAAGTGAGTCTATATTACAATAATATTGTGTACAGTGTTTACGTGTATGTGTTGTATTCAATGAATCATATATAACATGTCCAAAACGTTACGGTGTGGGTACAACGCTAGACAAATTCATCAATCATATTGCGTTTCATTTCAAAACTCATGCAAAACTACTAATCTAGGGCTTTGGTGAATCATCACATTGAGTTCGTCATCTTGTATTAAATTATTGAACGCGTGATCGCTGGACAATCATATAAAACTAACCTCAATTATAATTGTAATAATGAAGAGTATTCATGAATAAAAGTAATTGAATGTGGCACGTGTGAAGTGATTGTAATGTCAATCACCATGTTAATTATACAATGGACAGTCTTAAAATATAAATAATGCAATAAATATATAACAATGAAATATGCTAAAGGGGACATTACTATTTATATATTTCATAGCCGCTAGTGTCACTATTAAAGATAAATAAAGTCACAGAAATATAAATGTGGAAATTCTTGTTGCGTTACAGCGAATGCTTATTTAAAGTTATTGTCATCGTGTTATCACGCAGTACTAACAATCATGAAGCTTTTTAGATTATTTACATCACTAAGTGGTGCGACCGATGTTTCAGCAGTTGAAGAAGCAGCAACAGTTGCAGCAGGAGATACTCCTGCAGCACTTTCAACAGCAACGGCAGCAGTTGGCGCACGAGCACGAACAACAACTCATGCACCATTTGAAGGTAAATGTGAGTGATGAACACATTATATTTATATAACATAAGAAATTTAATGACTTTATGTATTTTGATAATGTTTATGTATACAAAACATATTTAGGTGAATGTGTTTGAATATTCTAAATTTCAAATATTAGTGCTCGCAAAAGTTTCTTAAAGTGGGTGTCTCTCTTACCTTTATTGTGAATAAGGAAGTTGATGCCTATTTTATTAGTGATGCTCGTAATAGAATCTCATTTGTTAGCTAGATTTCCTTTCTTTTTTGTGCTAGGCATGGTCTGGACAAATCTCGTCCAATCCGCCTGAGGGAGGCGTGTACTGAGCAAACGGTACCGATTTCTTGATTTATAAATTGTTTTGTTAGAAATACGTTGTTGTTGTTATTGCGTTAAAAATAAATTTTTGTTAATATGTAATAAAATTGTTTGGTCACGTACTGAAAGAAGGTGGAGTCAAGAGTCTCCGAAACCGGCGAGCGTGTACCTAAGAAGAGAATTATGAATGTTGAAGAAGCGAGAGAAGTATGCAAGGATAGAGTTCTCTGGCACTCTGTTCTCTCTGCCTACCCTGCAAGGGATATGGCGTGATGATATGTATGTACATACGTATGTTAGAAATACTTCTCGGATCGATTGCTTAATTTGCATAAAATAATACAACATGACTAAGTAAAACAGAAACTTAAACAATTAATGCTCGATGTTCTGATCGACTCTTGTCAGTGGAATCTGCATTCTGGTCCACTAGTAAATTATTTAGATTAAAGAAATTAGTATATATTATGAAAAAAGATTTACCTTTATTGGTTTTATGTATCATAAATTATTTAAATTGGTGTTAAAGTATATATACAGAAGTTTGTCACAAGGCAAACCTTAGGACCTCAATTACATTAACAGTAATATATGTTTTGAGTTTATATTTTGTAATAAAACTTTGTTCTCATATTAAAATAGATTTATACTCTCGACAATTCAATATAAAATGTATTTGTTTGCCATTTTCGTAAGTTGTTAAACACTGAATGAAGTACAACAAACATTTTAAACGGTGTTTTTGTTTTTATATTATCTTTTGTAAACGAATCAATTTAAAGTTGAAATGATGTATAATAAACGATGATCACATGAGATAAACCGGTCCAGAAGTCGTGATTCGATCTGATTGCTTTATTTGAAATGAATGCTGTTGAATGATGGCTTTTAGATTTGAGTATCGATAATGTCAAAAAGTTTGGCATTACGGATGTCCAAATAAATTCTGAACATGACTTTAGTTTGATTTAAGTAGTTAGCTGTAGCTGTGTTAAGATTCGATGGTGATAATATTTTTATTACCAACGGAATCTAATGATAAATATTAAACGCTGCTTAAATATTCCTGGATACTAGCGGCACAGATAAGTCACAGTATTCTGTGAAACTAGATGTTTTCTCAAAGCTAAATTAAAGAAGTTATTATTACATACAGTTAAGACAATACCAAATGTTAGTTCATTTCAAAGCCTACAAGCCGTAAAACGCTCAGAATATGGATGATATTAAATGACATAATATTATAGGTGATAATTGCAATTTAGTTCATTGATCTGATAAACTTCCTTGAAATTTTTAAAACTGATTGAGTTGCGTACCCGTTTAGTATTCTTATATTTCAAGGTAAGGAGCAGGTTAAACATTTGCCAGCTCTCATATCTCGTCATTTAACTCTTTGTCAGAATACAAGAATAAAAGACATTTTCTCAGCCTATATACGCCCCATTGTTGGTCTCAAACTTGCTCCACTATTGGGAGGAAAATTAACTATCTAAACCATACTGGTCAGACAGCGGTTTTATGTTAAACTTTTCTTTTCTTGCATCGTTTTATTTGCGTCCATTAGTCGTCTTTTATGATACCCACGATCAAGAGAAGTGGCAGTGAATTGTCAAGAATTAAATATTTGTATTGAACAAGTAATATCCGATATTACCCACACTATAATACCAAGGTAACTTTTTATTGACCATTAATAATCTAAAAAATGTTAATTATATTTGTCCCTAATGTAATAAGTTGATTGCATAGATGGTGGATTTATATATTTGTGTCCGTTAATTGTATGTTTGTCATTAGTCCTGTGAATGTTCCGAAATTAGAATTTATATCGTAGTGAGATTTGAAAGAGATTAAATTTACCATTGAATGTTATTCGGTCACACGACTAGTTCTGTGTAGCTATAAATAGGCACGTATTAACGAATGCAATTAATTACATCATACGTGTGCCGTATAATTGTGTTAGCCTCGACTCGAGAGGTCACTGGCCACACCCTCTCCGTGGAGAGAGGCGGTTTTATTGTGAGATGCGCACGCGCAACGCCGGCTCGTGTGAGAGTCTCCCGTTTGACTCTCATATCGTGTTGAATGCAGTGCTTTGTGAGTGATTAGCACATTATGTTTACGCGTCAGTTTATACACGTGAAGCTGTTATTATGGATTAATAGTCCGCGTGTCGATTTGCTGTGTCCAGTGTATATTTGATCCTACAATTCAATTTTCTTTGTGCGGTCCATAAGTGATTTTATCCAATCTAGTGTAATTTGTGTCTGTTAATTGAATATTTGTAAAGTCTTCATGACACCAGTATTTATTCTTTAGTATGAAGGGTTGTCTTTAGATATTGAAAAATAGGATGAGGTAGGTGATATGAGAAAGATTAGTTTGATTGTGTGAAAGTTGATGAAGAGAAAAGGACGCAAAGATGAACCCTAGCGTAAATGTGTGGATGAGTAAAAGAAACTCTACTATCAAATTTAAAAGTGAACGTTTCGACTCTAAATTAATTACGTTTATTATGCCTTTAATATTAGATACAAAGCGAATCTTTAGAACGAGCGCCTTAAATAATGTCAACTCGCAAACGTCGCAACTATCGTCCATACGTAAAGTTTTGTTGCTAGATATACAAATTATTCATCATAGAATCATTCATTTTTCATTTCAGCCCATCGCCGTCCACTGCTGGACATAGGCCTCCCTCATGGTATGCCACAGAGTGCGGTTCTGTGCCGTCTGCATCCATCGACGCCCAGCAATTTTAACTAGATCGTCTGTCCACCTAGTGGGGGGGCGTCCTACACTGCGTCGTCCGGTACGTGGTCGCCACTCTAGAACCTTTTTTCCCCAGCGGTTGTCGGTTCTTCGAGCGATGTGGCCAGCCCATTGCCACTTCAGCGTGCTAATTCTTCGTGCTATGTCGGTTACACCCGTTCTTCTGCGGATTTCCGTATTACGGATTCTATCACGCAGAGAAATCCCGAGCATAGCTCGCTCCATAGCACGCTGAGCGACTTTGAGCTTGGTTATGAGGCCTACATTTAGGGACCACGTTTCCGTGCCGTAAGTCATCACTGGTAACACACACTGGTTGTAGACCTGTGTTTTCAGACACTGAGGTATGTTGGACGAGAAGATCCTCTTAAGTTTCCCGAACGCTGCCCAACCGAGTTGGATTCGTCGGCTTTCTCGAAATTGGATCTACCTAACTGGACTGTTTGTCCAAGGTAAACATAATGATCGACAATTTCGAGAATCGCATTGCCAACTAGGACCGGTACAGGAATGACATGGGCATTTGACATGACTTTCGTCTTGTCCATGTTCATTCGTAACCCCACCAGTTGGGATACCCTGCTGAGATCGTTGAGCATGGTGCCAAGGTCCTCCATGGATTCTGCCATAACGACGATATCGTCTGCAAATCGAAGGTGAGTGATGTATTCGCCGTTAATGTTAATACCTAGTCCGGTCCAGTCTAAGAGCTTGAAGACATCTTCCAGTGCAGTGGTGAACAGTTTCGGAGAGATGACATCTCCCTGTCTCACGCCTTTCTGCAACTGGATCGGTTTCGTACTCTTATCCCGGATACGGACTGACATTGTGGCGTTCCTATACAAACACTTCAGCACTTCTATATAACGATGGTCGATTTGGCACCGCTGAAGGGACTGCAGCACCGCCCAAGTTTCGACTGAATCAAAGGCTTTCTCATAGTCCACAAACGCTATACACAGAGGCCGATTGTACTCCTCGGTCTTCTGGATAATCTGCCGAAGCGTGAGAATATGGTCTATGGTGCTATAGCCTTTTCGGAAGCCAGCTTGTTCGGGCGGCTGGAATCATCAAGCTTGCACGTGAGTCGATTGGTAATGACCCTCGAAAACAACTTGTAGACGTGGCTCAAGAGTGAGATGGGTCTGTAGTTCTTTAGAAGAGCTTTGTCGCCCTTCTTGAAGAACAGCACCACCACACTCCCGGTCCACGACTCTGGAACGTCGCCCCCGAGGATAACGGAATTAAATAGCTTTTGAAGGGCTTTTAAGACCGGCTTACCGCCTGCCTTCAGTAGCTCTGCCGTAATTCCGTCATCTCCCGGTGCCTTACCGTTTCGTAGTTGTTCGAGAGCCATTCTGATCTCGCACAAGCTAATGTCCGGGATTTCTTCGGTATAGTGCCGAGTTAGCTTGGATCTGGGATCTTGGACCAAGCCGACAACAGGACTTCGGGATGATTTATATAACTGTCCATAGAACCTTTCGACCTCTCCCAAGATCTCACCCTGGGATGAAATGACAGTGCCGTCATCGGTCTTCAGCTTAGTCAATTGGCTTTGCCCAATAGACAGATCTTGTGCGAACACTTTTGAGCCACGATTCCGCTCTATCGCTTCTTTAACACGGAGCGTATTAAATTGGCGAATATCGCGACGCACAGACCTGGAGATCTGCCTATTAAGCTGCCTGTGTTCGGACCAATCGGCTGAAGACTGTACTGTCATTTCTTTTCTCCGCTCCATGAGCCTGAGAGTCTGGTCAGAAAGTTTTTTAGGTCTATTGGCGCGGTGAGCCTTGAAAAACTTCGACCCAACCGCGTGGACAGTTCCCACGAACCTGTTGTTCATATCGTTCGGAGATTCGCACTCGTCTAGACATTGGAAGCGATTGTCTAGTTCGAGTTGAAAGCTTTCGAGGTTCTGGTATTGGACAGGTGTAGGTCGGAGGGTAGACTTCATCAAGCGTGACCGTTCGACTTTCGTATGGATATTTAATGAGCCTCGTACTATTCGGTGATCGCTCCCAGTTTTAATCCTGCTGATCACTGAGACATCATTAAATATATGTCGTTTGTCCGACAAGATGAAGTCTATCTCGTTTTTTGTTGAACCATCGGGGCTAATCCAGGTCCATTTCCTTTGTGGCTGCTTTCTGAAGAAGGAATTCATCATAAAGAGGCTTTCCTTCTCCAGAAATTCAGCCAGTTTCTGGCCCCTCTGGTTTCTCTGTCCATATCCATGTTTCCCCACTCTCAACTCATCATCACTCCTTTTGCCTAGTTTCGCGTTAAAGTCTCCCATAACCACCGTGAAGTGGGTTTGGGACGCGTGTATGGCTTTCGAGATATCCTCGTAAAAGGCCTCCACCTCGTCGTCGGAGTATGCCGAGGTCGGTGCGTATACCTGTATGACCTTCAACGAATACCGTTTGGTAATTCTGAGTATAAGATACGCTACCCTTGTCGACACACTCTCGATCCTCTCCACGTTGCCTACAAGAGACTTGCGAACGATAAACCCTATACCGCCTTGGGACGGGTGATCTCCCTCCCGGTAGAAGAGCAAGTTTCCAGACCGGAGGATTATCGTGCCCTCGCCCTCTCTTCGCACTTCTGATAATCCTACAATGTCCCAGCGGATTTTGCTCAATTCCTCTTCCAGCTCGATGACCCTTTCGTCGGTCCTGAGTGTCCGAATGTTGTGTGTTACCAGGGCCAAGGGTCGTTTTGATTGGTAGCCGGATCGCTGCCGGGGATTCTTAGCACCCCCTACTCCATCGCTACCAGGCCCGCTACCACAATGAGCCCGTAGGATAGTGGAGCTGCCGTGACTGGGGGCCGTTTTTTTATTTGTGCTTATCATTAGGGGTTTTGAGCCATAATCGCCACGCTTGGCAGGCGGGTTGGCGATCGCAGTGTGGTGTTATACGTATCCCAGGAGAGAGCTGCTGCCCTCTCTCCTGGTGGACCCTTAGCCGATTTTTACGACTCCCACGGGCAAGCAAGGGGTGGCGACACTTGTATTCTATCCCGTCGCCACACGGGATATCATCATAGAATTCCTCTTAATTTAAATTTTGCGCACGTGACTTTTAAATTTAAACTTGATACCTCAGCCTGACTTCGGTTGGTCCAGTCTATTTCACTTATCTCTATCTAGCTATCTAAGGGACTGGCATCCAAAATGATAACCCGTCGAGCGGTGCGCTGACGTCACACTCGATACCGTGGCTTTTGGAATCCCACCTCATTCCATCAGAGTATGTTCGCATCCTACAGTATAAAGAAGTCTGTCGTTCCATTTCTTATATATTCTTTTTTTGTTTTATATTGATGATCTTCTATGAAATATATTCGATTGCATTAACATTAACGATATTTCCGTAAACAATTTAAATATATTAAATTATTCAATGTTACTTGACCTTATGTAATCGTCTGTGTATTGTCTACGTTTGATACAATACACTTGGTTATTGTGTATATTAAGTACGAATTCATTATGATAATATACAAGCATACATAATACATATACACACATAACATTTAGTACATAAACGCCGAACTGTCGTTGGGGCAATTTGTAGAGAGTTTGCGCCCTTTTTGTTGTCTGATTTGTTGCTTTTGTATATGTGCTATATATATATATATATATATATATATATATATATATATATATATCTATCAATCTACAGCTATCATCAACAGCAAAAGCAGTTTGATTTATTATTTAAACGGATGGTCGAAGTTATAATAAATATAAGGTAAAAAAACTTGAATAATTTAATTAAAACACGCGTTATTGCCTTCAAGAATGCTTCCTGAATTTATAAATATATATATATATATATATATATATATATACTCAATCGTATTCTATTAACGACTTGCGTAGGTGTCGAATGATTCAGTGGGCACTTGAGTAATGTAAACAATGTCAATGCTATAACGTGTCCAGTGATCTGCTGATGCCACAAATACCATCAGCGTGAATGTACAGCCATAGTCACACACATTTGAATAAATAGAATATTTTCGCGATGTACTAACTCTTTCGTGTAGTGACGGAATAAGAATACAATTTATCACTCCGTATATCTTGGTTGTGGGCATAGCTGGGCATTAACTCGTTAATCCGTTAACCGTTAATTAACGAAGTTAACATTTTGTTTAACGGATTAACTTTTAAGTTAACTTTTAAAAATGTTAACGGACACGTTAACTTCCGTTAATATGCAGAAGTCCGTTAATCGTTAATCCCATGCCTAAGGCTGGACTCATACATCCGGAATTCCTATCTAAATTCAGAGTCGGAATTCATAATTTGAATTCCGGCAAGCTGCCTCACACATATCTTAAAAATTCAGATAAATCAGTAGTCTCGTGTTTCTCAGCACAGGGAAACATCTTGGATACGGAAGAGGAATTAATACTCATCGCACTACTTTTAGCTTTAAATAATAATAAAAAAGAAACGCAAACGAATACACTGGATTCATCCTCTTAATGTGAACAGAGTAAAGGAAAGTCAGTTCTACATTACGGCGGGAAAATTACAACACTATCCTGGCAGATTTTTTCATCACTACAGAATGTCAGTAGCATCATTTGATGAATTACTGTTTACTGCAGAATAAAATCTGATAATTAATAAATAATTCATAATCTAATCCCGGTATGTGTGTGCTCGCGTGTTCGAATGTATAGAAACACTCGCGTTATGAAATCATAATCTTAAATATTCAGATCCGGAATTCAGAACGCTCGTCAGTATCATTCTTACAGATTGATCTGAGAAAATCCTTATCTGATAAAATCAGAATGTGTGTAGAGCATAATTGAATTGTATGCAATTCCGGGCTTTCTGAATGAATGATATGAATTCAGATTAGGGATTCAGAGAGAAATTCCGGACGTATGAGTCCAGCCTAATAGTTACCGCACGGCACTGACAAGTGCCGGGTGGCGCGTGGCAGCAAGTGAAACAACAACAAAACTATATATATTTAGCCTGCGCGTGCGAGTGAGAAAGAAAACTGCCAAAAGATTTGTTTCGTTTTATCATTTCTTTACTTCAAAATGTTAATGTTCATGAAGGGGAATATGCACCTAATGCTCGACGATTAAATTACACATTTGAATTATACAAGTATTATGTTTTGTTCCTAACCTGTTAACTTCCAGAACCTAAACCAACAGGTTTTATAAGTTCACTTACGCAACGATATAAAGATGCAATTTTACACATATTAACGGATTAACGATTAACGTTAACTTGCGTTAATTCTTCCGAAATCTAACGCTTTAACGTTTAACGAAGCTAACTTTTTTTGTAGCGGATTAACGATTAACGAAGTTAACTATTTGATTAACGGTGCCCAGCTATGGTTGTGGGTGGCGTAAATGATAATTAATGAGTATAATATGGAGATAATATGTATACAAGCAGTCACATCGACCTGGATCAACTTCATTTGATGCCGTCTGGTCGTTTACATTCGCAAGGAGGGTTGATATAAGGCAGGCATGCGGTCGGTCATAATCATTGTCAATAAATTTTGTAATATATACCATGGAAGAGTACATATTGCGTCAACCATAAGTAATTCTGATAAAAGCAGGATGATGATGATGATGATGATATATCCAAAGCAAAATAAACCTTATCAACCAGTCTGACCAGCAAGATATAGTAAGTAAATTTTCCTCCTATTGTGGAGCAAGCTCTCAAGCCCAGTAGTGGGACATATATGAGCTGAGATGATGATAATGATGAGAACTCTAGCTTGTTATCCTCGTAGTAACATTCAACTGCATGCTGGTTCGATTCCCACGCTGAACAGCACTATGGGTTCCACAGTTTAATATTTCGAATTTCGATGTAATTTGTGTCCGTTAATTAATTATATGTTTATAAAGTCCCCTAGAATACGAGGACTATTCCCTTAGGGTGTTCTCTTTATCAAAATATGAGGGTAAATAACTTAGTCATAGTAAAGTATTCGAGATCGTATTGTAAATAAGAATGTTTCACATTAGAGTATTGCGTCATGCGATGTTTTTATTTTGGTTTTTATTTTATTTTTCTTAATGTTGAATTGTTTCTTGTTTCGCACGTTCTTGATATTATAATTCGTGTTTATTTATATTTTTCTATTAGTAATCAAGCCCATGATTATAGATGTTTTGACGTTTTACGT
Source organism: Lymantria monacha (assembly GCA_905163515.2). NCBI lineage: Eukaryota > Metazoa > Arthropoda > Insecta > Lepidoptera > Erebidae > Lymantria > Lymantria monacha. The sequence continues at coordinate 32,404,443 of LR991093.1, forward strand.
GTCTTTGTATCAACATCCGCTTAGTTATCAAACTTTAGAGTAATGGGGGTAGGTATTTTATTGTTGACTTTGCAATTAAAAATATTTATAGTACATAAAATTGGATAAAGCGATTGCAATAAATAGTATCTTAAATTGTAATAATAATCTACCTCCGCATCGGAACGTGGCCTCATTGAGAAGCTTCGACATATAACCAAAGATTTTTTTTTATACATACATATTAAGTTTCATATGATGTTAAGAATGGATTGTAAGAATAATTTATTAAATTTATTTTTTATTAAATTTAATTTATTTATTAAATTACATTTAATTTAATATTTAAAGTTATAGGTATGAAAGCAGTGTGTATAGATATGACGGCTGACAGGAAGCTATGGAAGGTAATAACATGTTGTGCCGACCCCACCTAGTGAGATAACTTCAAGATGATGCCATCAACTGGCTAGATGATTCGTAGCAAAATATGCAAAACATAATGACTGCACCAGACACATCACGAATGTAACTAGTACAATAGCTAGTACTCTACTCAACCACATTAAACCCTTATCAAATAAGATATTTAGGTCATAGGTCAGAAAGTCATAGCAATATCACTCTATTATCCCCTTTGTAATGTGAATACTAATCTTCCAGTTATGGGAACAGCAGAAAGCCATGGAGGAGGCAGCTCGACGGGAGGCCAGAGAGGCAAGAGAAGCCATCGAAGCCAGGGAAGCGAAGGATAGACACGAAAGGGACCGTGTCGAGCTTATACGCAGGAAAGACAAGCATGAACACAGCGCCAATGCTTCCACAGAAGTTAAACAGAAATTACAGCTGTTCCTGAAGAAAAAGCAGGCGAGTGCCAATGGAACAGTACCTGGTTCGTCTTATAGAAATTGGTGAGTTCATTATCACTGTCTTAACTCATATCCCTTCCTTGCCTCATTAGAGCCTCCTCCACAAAAGAAAAGAAAGGGATCACTCCATGCTTGTCAGGCGGATTGATAGGATGTTATTTTGAGATCTCCTTCTCTTGCAGTGAAGTTGTTTGCTTGCGGTCCTGTTGTTTTATGATTTTAATCATTGCCAAGTGGACAAATTTCATCCATTCTCTTGAAATCATTTGACTATATATTGTCTTTGAAAATATATTTCAAACTTTCAATTTAGTACATATTTTTTTAATGTGTCGCTGGTAATTTTCTGAAAAATAAATAATAGATATTCAATTTGTCGAGTTGCACATATTGTGTAGTTTAACTATCAACCTTCAGTGTTGTAAGTTCGATCCCCATGCACAAAAAAATAATTTGCACGCAAATTATTATTTGATTCTGTTTGTGAATTGGTTGATTGTATGCAATGCCCCGGACGAACTGCCCTTAAAAAAATATTGTTACATTTCAGGGGCAAATCAATAGTGAAATCGTCTTCGGGCGAATCAATAACATCGGCGGGTGGGCCGGCAACTCATCCCTACCGGTTGGCAGCGCCGTTGCCACCGGCGTTGAACGCCGCGCCGCCACAGCCATCGCCTGCTGACTTCCCACTCAGGAAAACAGGTATGCTAGCCCGCTTGGGGCCGAGTGCTCTCTGCATCCGTGTTGTTGAGTGTTTTTGTATAACTTCAATGTTACGAATGAGATGTCTGTAGATTGATAGGTACCATAATAACATCTACCGAGCTATCTTGTACTTGCCCCAAATAATAGAAATATTTTTTTTCGTTCCTTTGTATGTTGTAGATCGACTTATAATTATAAGCCTTTAAATTATAATATATTCTTTTATGCCGGTGATAATTACCGAAAGGATTTGTAATTATTTTAACCTCTCTATAGTAAAAATAGATTTATTATTTTAAATCATCATCATTCCCTTACTCTTATCCCAATTACTTGGGGTCGATACAATATGTACCCTTCTTTCATAGTACATATTGTAAAAGTTATTGGCAATAGTTTTATGACCGGCCGCCTGCCAGACGTCAACCCTCCTTGGGAATGTAATTGTTGACCAAACGGCATCAGATGGAGTTGGTCCAGGTCGTTAGATTTATTATTTTAAATAGAGGTGAGGAATGGGAATGTGAATTTAGTGGTGGGCGCTTTCTCATAGTTAATCAATATACCGCACACCTGAAGAAAGGAGGAAATACGAGACAGGATCAAAGTGGTATATAATATAAGATACATGCGAACAGAACGAGATCGAACGTCGCGCATTTAAAGACGAACTGTATAGAAGATGCCTCGTTCATACGCGAAACACGCGTCTAATTAATATTCGAAATTCTGCGAATAATTGCAAGTCAAAATTCTAAAGGAGATGTGATGAGCATATCATGTCGGAGTAAGAAGTTTCTTTATATCCAGACCTTGTAGTGTGCGGTACATTGATTAACTGTGGGTAAATTGTGGGGTTCTTTTCCTTTCCTCCATTTTTAAATGATATTGCCGCCGTACATCACGTAATCCAACCATTTATGTAAAATACTTTGTATAACTATTTCTACAAGTATTCTATCACTTGCCTCTACTATATTACATATAGAATATAATAAGTAAATATATTAGTAAACCTTAACATTTAGAAAAATTGAATTGTAATCGTTACCTACTCTTAAATGTCCCGAGATCTAATCTAATCTGTTCCTGTAATAAGATGAGATCGGAAAGCAGTTCAATCAGTTCATGGTAAATTAATAATCCATCCCAATTAATTGATGGAGATTCAGTGATGGATTTAGGTTCGATGGCGCCCTTTTTCGTTATTTTTTTTTGCGGTGGACTATGCATTTGGTCTCGCCTCGCTAAATCGGTCCGGGGTGACGGAAGAGGCGGCGCGTGACCCCATAGACCAACCATGTGAAACTCCTCTCTTCGCCGTGCGAGCGGGCCACCGGTACCCGATCTTTGTCTTTGGTGGCCCGCCCGGAGGTTTACCATTGTGGGTTCCTCTCGAGTCGACGCCCCGATAGCTTTCGCCGTCGGAGCGCCGTCCTCACGCGGTGGCCTCTCCCCGGGTCAACGGACTATGCCCCGGTCCGATCACCCGGTACCTCGGCTAGGGCGACGCAGGCGCAGATATTCGCGCCTGCGCCGCCTGAGGCATGACGCCCTAGGCACAAGTTAATATACCGCCGGGTGGGCCACCTACGACCAAGACCGGGTTCCGGTGGCCCACTCGCACGGTGTGTAGAGGCACACACTGCGAGGTGGGTCTATAGGGTCGCGCGCCGCTTCATCTGTCGATCCGGACGGATTTAGCCAGGTGTGACCAGAACATAGCCCGCCGCAAAAAAAAGTCCCAAGTTAATATTATATATAATAATACCTTAACGAAAACTTTTTTAATACCAATTTGTTAGATATTTTAAATTTTAGCATTTACATGATTAATCTTTGTAACAAAAAAATTTTACCTTTTAAATGGTTATTTTAATATTGGAAAAAGAAACGGAAACATTTTTTTTTCTCTTACAGTTAAAAAAAAAATATTTTACATTGTCGCCACTTCCAAAATTTCAGCGCCTCTAAAAAATAGCCGCACTAGGCCCAGGGGTTAGATCCAAATCCGTTATTGATCAGATTGAATAGTCGAATCCAATACATTTGTATATAGGTATAGGTATATGAACCTGGTTATCATAATGCGATAGATATTGTTGCATACCAATAATAAATATTGTTTGATAATATGGCATGTATTGTGTTATATATGGTGTGTGTGTGTGCGTGTATAACTGTGTGAAACTGAGCATGTGTGTGCACTAACCCGCAGCGTCGGAGCCCAACATGCTGAAGGTGAGGCTGAAGGCGCGCGTCATCGAGCGTCGCGCCTCGCCGCTCGCACGCCGGCCGCTCAAGGCGCGCGCCAAGCACCGCAGTGAGTATAGACACACAATCGACCCCAGCACACAATAATACAGAGAGAGACGCGTGACACCTTGCGACTAGTCGTTGAATAGGTGCAGTCTCACTTTGCAACTAAACAATGTAATTTTTTTTAGATTACTATCATCGCGCTGATATAACACAATTGCGGTGAATGTTAGAATGACTTTGACAGTGACTCGCGCTTTACGTGCTAAGGCTGCGCAACAAAAATGTGTCATTTCGTTTATTCCAGCGTGCCGCGTGCTGTTGTCCACTGCGAATGTCGACGAGATGTGATGAGACGTACAAATATCGAGAAGACACTTACACCTCTTTCTCTAACGCTTATGATTATTTTAAAGGCTAAATTTATTCTAGTAAAAACCTTTGCTTTTATAGATTGTGAGAGCGGCTCGCCACGAGGTTCCCCACCGGGCGCCGGTGGCACAGCAACAGGGGTGGGCGCCACGGCACCCATCCGCGAGGAGGAGGAGGGCTGCTCACGGGCGGCGGACCTCTTGTTTTCATCACCATCCATGCCCAACATCAGCTTGGGGCGGGCACACGGCGCGCCGGCCCGCGCGCTGGCTGCACCCGCGCCGCCTCCACCCCCACCGCATGCCCCACACGCGCAGACGCCGGTATGGGGCTGCAACATTTCCGTAATTCCCACTTTTTGATTTGTTATATCATCCGTAATACTTTGTGTTTGTCGAAATAGCCTCACTGTACTTAAAACTCATACATTATTGTACAAAATCACATATTTTGAAAAATAATATTTCTATGTTTCATTCATTATTTTAATTAACACGCTAACTGTCATTTAGGTTCGTAAACGTTATTAATTTTTTAAAAACTGCTTATTAACTTGTTGACGTTGTTGTTGATGTGTCGATACGATAAACGCGAAGCAAACAACAAACATAGTGAAGGTTATATATCAAACTAAGCCGATCTAAATTTTGTGTCTGACCACACACATATCCAATTAAATATTTTATAACCAACACATTAAAAGGCTTTTGTAAAATACATCTTCGATACATCGAAAGTTAATATATAATATTATTTGCAAACATTGACAGTGAAAGGTTGTTTAAAAAATGGTAATTATTTATTTTTAATAATATATTTATTTATTTAATATCAAGTAGCCCAACGTGCAACCCCTATTTTACATATTTAATGGGCATTTTTCCAAAAATGTTGAAATTATGTATTTATTCATTTAATATCAAATAGTCAAATAAATGTTTTCAAGATACTAATTTTAAAACTTTCCGTGTGGTGATGCAGTAAGAATACAATTCACCACACCCTATTTTACCCGTGGGTATTGTACGACAAAGGGATATAAATGCGTACAACATCTATGCAAGAGAAAGAAAACTTGACATAAAACCCTATACCAAACCCGTTTGACCAGCATAGTATAATAGGTCAAATTTCCTCGTATTGTGGAGAAGGTTCGAGCCCAGTAGTGGGACATCTATGAGCTGAGATGATGATAATGAATTACTATATACTTTATAAGATGTGAAATATACCTATTTAATTTCTATTTCATTTCACTTTTTAGTACTACTATAGATTTACCACTATTGCAAAGATTCTCGTAAGTTCTGTTCTCTTTCAAGCCTCTAACCGCTGCACATCTTCACAGGTTGGAGCGCCAATGCCACTGGCACTAAGTGCCGCCCTGCCTGCCGTGTCAGAGACAATGGGCGCGTGGGGTACCCTGGGAGCTCGCGGGGCGAAACGCCCCTTGGGCAGGACCCATTCAGCACCATTGCCCCTCGGCGATCCTGCCCTGGCGCCGCCTAATGCGCACCATTACCTTCGAGATCAGATACGGAAAACGGTAAATATGCATAATAATATTTATAGAATAGATACAGAGGGACCAAGAGTATTGCCTTGGTGAACACCATAAGTATAATACAGTGTGTGTACGGTGACATTGACGATTTGCTGGGATTAGTAGGAATGAAGAGACTTCTTGTTCAGTAGATTAATCTTGCTTTATTTTCTTAAGAGTTGTTTCTTCGGAGAGAAGCACCTGACGACGGTGCCGGTACCACGGTTTGGTCCCGTATTTATATATTTTTGGCCGACCCCGCGATTGGTCGTAATTTTACAGTTTTTCTTGACCAATCACGGAGTCGGAATTATAGCCAATCACAAAGCTCTAAAATTTACTTAAGTACAACGCGGCGTTACCGTTGCGAGAGCCGCGCTTAATTTCAATACAATTAATTACCTTAAGTACTATGCGGCGTTACCGTTGCGAGAGCCGTTTACAATATTAGTACTTACGTGCTAATACTAAATCTATATTTATTCTTTATTTAATTTCGTAAAATCTTATAACTAATTAATTACAACTGTTACAAACTATTCTTAAAACTATTGTTTATCTGCTGTCCCGCACATCTCTCCCGCCGTGCGACTGCGTTGCATCAGGTTCCGGTGCGGGTTCGGCGTCGGTGTACAGCGGCAGGATCACCAATTTCCGCACTGGACGTCTCAGCACTCCACCCTTGGTCCGGATGTCCACAGTTCTCACGACGTTGTCTGGTCCCGGGTATGTTGCGACGACTCGACCCCGTATCCACACGTTGCGGGGTAGGTTGGTGTCCACTACTTGCACCAGGTCGTTGACTCGTACTGCTGCTCCTTTCCCATGGGGCTCCCGCCGGTTTTGGAGTTCGGGAAGATACTCCTTCAACCAACGTGTCCAGTATATGTCGGCTAATCTCTGAGCCGCTCGCCAGCTGGTTTTCGATAGGACGTCTCTGTCGGTGAATTCACCCGGATGTGGCATTCGTCCAGGTCCCCCCAGCAGGAAGTGATTGGGGGTCAGAGCTTCTGGGTCCTCGGCGTTAACTGATACATGCGTCAGCGGGCGGCTGTTTACGGTGTTCTCCACCTCGGCTAGCAGCGTGGCGAGGACTTCTTCTGTAGGATGTCGTTCGTGTAGCGTTGCTGCAAGTGCGGTCTTGACTGAGCGAACCATTCTCTCCCAGGCTCCGCCCATAAACGGTGCTCCCGGCGGTATGTAGCGCCAAGAGATTGTCCTTTTTGCTGCTTCGGTTTCGGTTGCTTCGTCGACTGCTCGTCGTAGTTCTTTGTCTGCTGCCTTTAGGTTAGTGCCGTTATCCGACCAGATTTCTGTCGGACATCCTCGTCTCGCGATCATTCTTCTCAGTGCCATTACCGCGGAGTCAGCGCTGAGTGAGCCAGCTATTTCCAGATGTATAGCTCGTACGGTGAGGCATGTGAAGATGGCTACGTATCTCTTCTGATGTGTTCGTCCGACAGTCACAGAGAGAGGCCCGAAGTAGTCGACCCCGGTGTAAGTGAAAGGTCGTCTGTGGTGAGCTAGTCGACAGGCTGGCAGGTCTCCCGTCCTTGGGTATGGTGGCGCTTGTGTTTTCATTCGACAGAACAGGCACCTTCGCAGTATCGTGCGCGCAATAGGACGTAAGCGCAGCACCCAATACTGTTGTCTGCAGTCGTTGACTGTTGCTTCCACACCTGCGTGATGTAGTTGTCTATGCACTGATTCTATCCAAAGTTTTACTGTATGGTGGTCACCGTCGAGCACCAGTGGGCTTTTGAAGTCCTCCGTAACGTTGCGTGTAGCTTGAATGCGACTCCTGAGTCTTACGGTTTCGTTCACGTATTCGACGCTTAACTGCTTTAGTCGACTCTCTCTGCTGACTGTTCTATTGTTCTTCAAGTCTTCTATTTCAGCGTGAAAGGAGTCCTCCTGTGAGGAGCGCATGAGGAGTTCTTCTGCTTGCTTAAGTATTTCAGCGGGGATTAGTATCAGTTTTCTCCCGCCAGGTACCAGCGTCTTCTGTGTTGTATTTGTGCCCGTTGGTTTGACTATCTTCTTCCAATCTGGATCCTTTTCTTTATTTTTATTCGTTCTTCTATGGTTCACAGATTGTTTCGATGATCTGCAGAGTTGAATGAATTGCAGAACGCGAGCTGTTGAATATCGAAGTCGGTGCCAGCTGGAGAATCTTGAGGGTTGAGGAAGACCTTCCGAGAGTTTCAATTTTCCTTCTCGTATATGATGTACTCTCTCTTCTCCTGAGGGTTCTGGTATTGCTGTTGTAGAGGATTCGGTCGGCCAGGCGTCTTCGGTTTCGTGCAGAAAGTCTGGGCCCTTATACCAACGGTGATCTTTACTGAATCCCATTGGGACGTCCCTGGTGGCGTCGTCTGCTACCTTCATCTTCGTCGGGACCCAACGCCAATCGTTGACTGTAGAGCACTCTTCTATTGCGGCCAGCCGATGAGCTACGTACGGTTTATATGACCTCGACCCAGTCTTTATCCAGGACAGGGTTGTTTTGCTATCCGTCCAGAAGATCTTACGTTCAGGTTTCCTTTCGTGCTCCGCTATGACCGTTTCTGCGAGTCTGGCGCCCATGACTGCTGCTTGTAACTCCATCCTTGGTATCGATGTTAGTTTCAGGGGTGCCACCTTAGCCTTTGCCATCACGAGCGATATGTGTACTTTGCCGTTCGATGTTACTGCTCGCCAGAATAGGACAGCTGAGTAGGCTGCTTCGCTGGCATCGGTGAAGATGTGAAGTTGTAGAGAAGTGGCATCGCTGTAGTGAAGGTATTTCCTTGGTATGGTTACGTTGCAGAGGTTCTTCAGGTGTGTCATCCAGTTTGCCCATTGATCCGCAAGGTCTTCGTCTATTCCGTCGTCCCACGACGTGCCTCGCCGCCATACTTCCTGTAGGATTTGCTTTGCTCTCACGGTGACGGGCGATGCAAGTCCGAGCGGATCGAAGAGTGACATCACTATCCTGAGCGCTTCTCTCTTTGTTGGATTCTTTCCTTCCAATAATGTCGGTGGTATTCTGGCTAGGTTCAGGTTGAAGGTGAGTACGTCTGAGTCGACCTTCCAAATAATGCCTAGCACTCGTTCCGTTTGTTCCTCGGATGTGTAGAGTTCCATATCCTCTACGTGTTTGGTTTCACCGAGTGCTTCCAAGAGGGCTGGTGAATTCGATTTCCATTGTTTCAGATCGAAGCTGGCTTTCAGATGAATTCTTCTTACATCCTTGGTGATTCTTTCGGCGTCTTCTATGCTTCTGAAGCTATCTAGGTAGTCGTCGACGTAGTGCTTATGGACGATGGCTGCTGCGGCTTCGGGGTGAGTCTCCTCGTGTTGCATGGCATTCAGGTTCTTGACATATATTGCTGTTGAAGGCGAACACGATGCTCCGAATATTAGTGACGTCATTCGGTATTCTTGTGGTGGTCGATTATCACGTCGGTTCCCTCGCCATAGATATCGAAGCGAGTCTCTGTCTTCGGATCGGAGCTTCACTTGCATGAACATTTCCTTGATGTCAGCTGTGACTGCGATCTCGTGCTGTCTGAACCGCATGATTACGCCTGGTAACGATTGTAAAAGGTCCGGCCCCTTCAGTAGCATGTCGTTGAGGGAGATACCCTTAGTCTTGGCTGCAGCGTCGTGAACCACTCTCAGCTTGTCTGGTTTCATGGGGTTAACTACACCGAAGTGAGGTAAGTACCACGTCCTGTTCGGCGTTTTCTGTGCTGGAGCTAGTTCAGCGTACCCCTTTGTGACTCATCACACAGAACAGATGGAAGCCCTCAGGCTTCCATCTGTTCTGTGTACTTTTGTTTCAACGTAGGATCACGATCAAGCTTCTTCTCGATGTTGACCAGCCGCTTCAGTGAGTTGTCGTAGTTGTTCGGGAAGGTGACGTGTTCGTTACGCCAGAGTAGGTTGGTTTCGAATCTTCCGTTTTCTGTTCTGGTCGTCGCCTTCTCAAGTATCCGTAGCGCTTGTTCTTCAGGATCGGACTTCGGTCTTCTAGGATTTAAGCAGAGGGCGTCCATTTCGAAGTATTGTTTCATCATATTTCTAGGTTGTCCTCTGGTTCTTCGGTTTCTTCTACTATGTGTGACACGAAGTTGATGCTGTGGCTGCGGTTGCGTGTTTGGCTGCCATGGAGTACCCAACCCATCGGTGTTAGTGACGCCACCGGTTGGTTCCTGTCTCCTTTCCTGACCTCGGATGTTAGCAGTAGATGCCAGTTGTCTTGCCCGATGAGTACTAAAGGCTTGGCGTTCGGATAAGCGAGGTACTTGCTGATGTCTGCCAGGTGTTTGCATCCTTCCACTATTGTTCCTGAGACTTGTTGAGACGAGACGTGTAGATTCTTCACTGTGCGCGCTTGTACTTGTTCCTCGTGATTGTTGAGCCCTTTTATATTGATGGTGACTCTTCGTGAAGTCGATTCCGAAGTCTTCATGTCGTTGATGCCTTCTATCTTCAATGGGTCTATGGGACCGGTTGCTCCTATGGTGTCGACTATGTTGTTGTCGACCAATGTCACTGTTGACCCGTCGTCCATCAACGCGAAGGTGTCGAAGGATCCCTTCGGACCTCGTATCTGTACTGGTAGAATCTTCAGATAGGATTGTTTCTTCTTGGCTGACCAGGTGGAATTAATTGCTTCTACGTGGTGCGTTTCCTGACTCTCTTCAGTGTCTGTCTTTTCTATCTTCTTAACGTAGTGCAACAACTTGTGGTGAGTATTCCCACAGTCGTTGACACCACACGGCTTGGTTCGGCAGTTGTGAGTCTTGCTCCTATATCGAAGACATCTGAAGCACAGGCGTTTATTCTTCGCTACATCCCATCTTGAATTTTCATCTAATTGTTTGAATTCTTCGCAGTCAGATGTGGTATGTCCCGTTTCATCACACACTGGACACTTCGGTGTATAAGTAATATTGTTGACCTTCTGCGTCCTTTTCTGTATAGTGGTCGGTGGATATATTTTTTCCGTAATATTGTTGACCTTCTGTGTTCTTTTCTGTATAGTGGTCGGCGCGTGTGACGTCACTGGTTCGGGCGCCGCGTACGGTGCGCATAGGTCGGCTTCTTGTTTGAAAAAGTTTTCTAACTTCATAAGATCCGGGCTGTCTTGCGGTTGTTTCGCCGAGAAGTCGTAATATCTGTAGCGGAGTGTCGGGGTAAGCTTGTCTATGACGGCTTTCGTAACTTCGGGGTTGTACAAGTAGTTAGTACAATTTAGAGTCTTCAGAGTTGCCACGATGTTGGATATTTTTGTCGCGTAGATGCAGATGTCTCGTGGTGATTCTGTGAGGCGCGGTAGACCACGGAGCGCTTCCATATTCATCATTGCGATCGCTTCTGGTCTTCCAAATCGGGACTCCAAAGTCTTCATCACTTCCATCGGATGAGCGTTGGTGATCAGCAGACCATCGACGGCTTCCTTCGCTTTACCCCTCAAGTTTCTTCTTAGGCGGTTAGTATTCTCCACTGTGGTGAACATTTTTTCAGTTTCGTAATACGCGGCGCGGAACGGTAGCCACTCTTGATGTGACCCGTTGAACGTTGGTAGCTCGATGAATTTCGGTCGGTGTGCAGCTTTGATGGCGAGGGTGATGGCGTCGGTCATCATCTTGACGTCAGATTGCACTCCCGCCGGTGTCTGTAGTGGCTGCTGCGGTTGATGATGCTCTTCGGTAGGTCTGGCTGGAGTCTGCGGCTCGGTGCTGGCGATCACTGGGTCTTCCACTGGGTGGGTTTGATGCGCCTGGTTCTTCAGCCAGTTGTCCACTCGTTCGTTCGCGTTCGACTTGGAGCAGATTGAGACACCATCTTCTTCATCATCTTTGCTATCTTCGGTTTCTAGTGCGGCGAGGCGTGCGGTGGCCAGTTCGACTTGTAGACGTAATAATTCTTCTTTAGCTTTCGCTATCTTGTACGCCTTAGTCTTGCTATGGGTAGATACCCCCCCACCCCCCTTCTTGTTGAGGGCCGAGGATTCGGTGGTCCACTCGGCGGCGACGGGCCGACTATATTCTTCGCTCGTTTCACTGTATCGGTTTCTTGACGAGCCTCTCTTCGATTTTCGGTGACCGTAGTAGGCGGCTTCATGTTCGTATCCACGGGCAGCGTCGTGGCGGTCGAGTAGGCGACGGCGTCGGGGGGGGGCGAGGTAGCAGCGGGCTCGGCGGTTGCAGCGGCGGAGACGGCGGATTGGGCGGTCGCGGCGGAGGCTTCTGTACGTTCGGTTTGTTCGGTTGTTTCCGTAGCGACGCTTGTTTTCCCGCTGTATTCGGTTGCCGAGGTAGTTGCAGTGTTCTCAGACGACGACTGAGTTTCTGTAGGCTGCTTGCGACCTTTTCCCTCGGAGCGTGTGACCGGCATACTTGCAACCAGTGGCTTCTTACTTGCTGTTTAGACTTTGTCTACCAATAGATAATAATTTTCTTCGCTTCCCACTGGATCCGGCTCGGTAAGGACCATTAAATGTACGGTGACATTGACGATTTGCTGGGATTAGTAGGAATGAAGAGACTTCTTGTTCAGTAGATTAATCTTGCTTTATTTTCTTAAGAGTTGTTTCTTCGGAGAGAAGCACCTGACGACGGTGCCGGTACCACGGTTTTTTTTTTTTTTTTTTGGTAACGCAGTGGTCCAGGAATGCGTGAAGCACTAACTCCCCGGATGGGAAGTGTGGGATTCCTAGCCTAGGGCCAGGTTACCCACTAAACCGCATCCACTGCGATTGCTGTTAGCCTAGGGGCTGTTACAGCGTAACCGGGCTGTGGGTGAGCGCTGAGGGCTCTCAACCCGAAAAATTTTAAGTGACAACGCCCGAGGGCTCTCCCTGCGGAGACGGACCTCGGCTCGGGGCGTCACTGGTGGCAAAGTGGGCGTGCCCACGTTTGAAATATTGATTATTACGCGTTGCGTCTTTCTACACCGGCGGCGGTGTCGGAAGCGCAAATGTTTGTGTGTGTTACGGCTGCGCGGGCCGTGTATGCTTTATACTACGGATAATGTTAAAATTATATAATATTTGTGTTGAAAGCGCCCAGTCTTTCGATCGTGGGAGCGTATTTGGTGGCGATGTTGAGAAGGGCGAGGGCATTACCTTCGTTCCTTCTCAACTCCGCAGCTATTTCGCGAATTTCCGCGTAATTTATAAGCGCCGCGAGGTTCATCACAAGGGCTAGATCCGGGTCTAGCCCCTGCGAAGCCCTTGGGGTCGGGGGGTTTACCGCCTTTACCGGTGGCGGAAAGTGTTTGTTTGAATTGAGGCCCATTGGGGGCTTGAGTTGGCCTACAGTGGGCTTGGTGTGCCCTGCAATTGGCGGGAGTGATGACGTCACCTGCCTAGTTGTTGTAGGGGGTGACGGGAGGAGCTGCCTTTGCGGCAGAGCGGGGAAGGCCTCCTTAGCGAATGCTAGGGGGCGATGCCACGCATTTTGGGTGGGTAGTGGGGCAGGCACGAAGGCCTTGTTATAGTATTTGGCCCGGCTATTGTGCGGGACCATTCTGCGGGGCGCCCTGGGGCAGCCGCGGTAGTTGGCCGGGTGGCCTATCTCACCGCACAGCACGCACGAAGGCGGCTCAGTGCAGAGCGATCGGTCTTTGGGCCTTGTACACTCTGTAGTGTGATGGTCGCCTAGGCATTTGACACGCCTAGGGTGGGCGTAACAATTATTTGATGTATGGCCATATAATTGGCACTTGTGGCATTGGGCGATATTGCCCGTTTTGTATGGGGGTTCCACGGATATACCGGATAACCCGCATATTTTCGTGACTTTGTATATGCCTTTACCCTCTTTCGAGTTGGTAAGGCAAACCAAGACCATGTTCATGGGTAGTCTACCCCTACCGCGTATCATGCGGTGGACTTCCTGCACGGGGAGGTCTAGACCTCTGAGGGATGTACGAATCTCCTCAGTGCCTATCTCCACTGGTATGTTGCGCACTACGGCGCGGATAAGTTTTGCCTCAGGCATGGTGTATGTATGATAAGGGATGTTTTGATCCCTTAACATATTGGAGAGGGCGCGGTGATCGTCCGTGGTGCGGACGTCTACTCTAATACCTTATGTGGTAGATTTGGCTGATTTGTACAACACCCTATTGGTGTTGCACCAAGCCGAGATGGCTAGCCACTTTCCCTTGTCCCTTATGTAAAGGGGTGGGGGGGTCGGTGACTTAGGTCCGGCGGGGGCCGTGGCTGTGGTAGCCTCGACTGGGCCTTGTTGGGAGTGTGCTGTATCGGGTAAAGGCGATACTACATCGGGTGGGGACGGCACACCATATTCCTCGAAATAAGTAGCGAGGAGAGGTGGTATGGTCGGGAGGGCTTTTTCGGCGTCGGGGTTGGTTTTAAGGGCCTTAGCAGCCTTGTTTTTGCGCGCCTTTTTGCGCTTGCGGGTGGAAGCCTTTTGGAATTCACCCTCGTTGGGCGAACCCTCGGTTCCAGAAGAGGTGGTGGTGGATGAGTGTACGGGGGAGGAGTCCTTTTCGGTCTCCATGTCGGAAATTGTTTCCTCCCAATCATTGGGGGTGATAGTCGTGGCTGGGGAGGCCGGACGTGATAGAAGATTGGCCGGTATCATGTCGCTGTACCTTTCGATGGCGATCGCCCTAATGGCGGGGTCCGCAAGAAGGGTTTGGAGGGTGATTCCGTACATTTTTACAAAAATAGATACGTAATAGCGGGTCTCTGCCTATGAAAAAACGCTGTTAAAAGCGTCTCCTATCTTTGCCTATAACCCCGGGGGGAGTACCCGGGGGTGTGTAATGTATTCCCTCCCAACCAGGAAGGTCGGGAGGATGTGTTTAGAATGACTGAGTCCTAAGCTTGTATCCGTTCGCCCTGGAGTGCGAAACGGTACCTAACTGCCCAAGTGTAGGGGTGGTATGTACCCTTTCGGGCAGGCACACCCAAACTCACCACTCGGGAATGGAGAAAGAGGATCGGAAAGGTTTGGAAGGAGATACCTAGGGCCGACTAGGGTACACCCCAAGGCCGGCTGGTCTAGGCCCGTCCGTTTGTGTTGTCGATCCCTGAGGGGGACCGACAGACGAGTCGGGGCCTCGCCCACTCGGTTTCGTTAGCACCGTAAGGTTTCCACCGAGGACCAATGTAAAAATTGGATTTACCCTTATGGGGTCACTTGACTTTTATCTCTAGATAATAGAAAGGAATTTCCCTTCCTGTGTCAGATTACGCCGAGCAGTAAGGAAAACTCGTGAGTAGAATAAGTGTCTTGACGCAGACGGTTATTCCACCACTCCGGTGTCCGTATTGACGGTTGAGAAACGCGCGCGAAAAACACTCGTGAACGGAAAAACGCTATACAGCGGCACGTACGCACGCCAACACGGACCAACGCAAACTGCTCGGTACCACGGTTTGGTCCCGTATTTATATATTTTTGGCCGACCCCGCGATTGGTCGTAATTTTACAGTTTTTCTTGACCAATCACGGAGTCGGAATTATAGCCAATCACAAAGCTCTAAAATTTACTTAAGTACAACGCGGCGTTACCGTTGCGAGAGCCGCGCTTAATTTCAATACAATTAATTACCTTAAGTACTATGCGGCGTTACCGTTGCGAGAGCCGTTTACAATATTAGTACTTACGTGCTAATACTAAATCTATATTTATTATTTATTTAATTTCGTAAAATCTTATAACTAATTAATTACAACTGTTACAAACTATTCTTAAAACTATTGTTTATCTGCTGTCCCGCACAGTGTGAAAACATACATATTGTCAATTTTAGTATATTTTATTATTTGAAATATTGACAATGTAAATGCATGCATCCATATATTCTTATTTAATGTTAACAATATTTATTTCTATACATGACGGTGTGCACTATAAAGTCGATAGCCTTAGACCGATTATAAGACGAATTGCAACTGTAATTTTAATATTTGACGATTTTAATTTTGGCACGAGTTGTAATTTATACAACTAATATACTCATGTATATACTTTAAGAGATTTTTAATATTTTTGTAGTAGTTGACTATTATAAAAACTTATAGTTCGTGATCGGGTACCGCTTATGAGATCTGCTCCAGCCGTAATTAGAGAGATTTAGATTTAATATTGATTGAACTTGTTGTATACAATTTTATATAAAAAAATAAAAAATAAAATAGACAATTTTGCTTTTTCTTAACAATGACGAATCTTCTTAGCTATGTGTTAGTAACTCCGCGGGGTTTATGCATACATAATGAATGATTTTGATGAACTATACTTTTCGATAACGAATACAGTGTAAATATATACGTTTATGTGTGTTTATTGAAGGTGTTGACACGTGCGCATGATGCGGCGGCCGCTCAACTACGTGAAGAAGAGGGCGAAGTTATCGATCTGACGGCGCGGCGGCCGCAGCCTAGCGCCAGCGACAGCGCCGTGGTGGCACCTCCTGCGGCGCTCGTGCCGCGCCCCGCCGAGCCCGCACCGCTGGCTCGCGCACTCTCCTCCCCACTAGTGGGCGCGCGCGCACCTCCCACTGGCCTCGCATACGACCCGCTCATGCTCAAACACGGGTTAGTGTCACTAATTCTTAGTGTAAAATTTTCAGCAGAACTTCGAACACAGTTTTGACACGTGTTTCGTTTCTAAACGAAGCACACTCAGGATAGTATAGCTTCAAATGCGCAAACTGATTAGGTAGTTAATGACCGCTGAAATACAAGATTAGTTCCTTAGTACAGGATTTTGTCTTTGAAAACAAAAAAAAATCTCTTTTGATACCCGTAGTAAAGGAAGTGGTAATGACACTTTAGCTGTATGCCCAAAAATAATAAAAAAATGCATTGTTTGTGTGTAGATGTGCGTGCGGCGCGCATGCCCCCACACACCCGGAGCACGGCGGGCGTCTGCAGTCAGTGTGGGCGCGCCTCTATGAGACCGGCTTGGTGGCACGCGCCGAACGGACGCGACCCAGAAAAGCTACCTTCGAAGAGTTACAGGTATATACAAAATGGATGTATTTTTATATATCAACATGATTTATATGTTGTCGTTTGCTAATTTTATAAATGTGTTCAATGTCTATCAAATTATGTCGTTACTATTTTTTTTACATAAGAGAAAAACATAAGGCCTTAAAATAGCTCGTTGTGGTATGCTCTACTTATAAAACGTTACAGACTACAATTATATGAGCGCTAAGCATATATATTACATAGATAGTTCGTAATTAGTGTTAAAATTCCTTTTACCTCTGAGCTTAAACATATACATAGAGGTTTCATGAACTTGGTTAAAAGCTCAGATTAAGATCACGTGGATAATATTTTTTATTTAATATGTGATGAAATATAGTTTTAAATTATAGTATATATGTCAGTTAATATATTATAATAAATATTGATTGTCGGATGTGTCTGTACAGTCAGTCCACACGGAGTCGCACGTGGCGGTATTCGGTGGTCGTGTGCGCGAAGGGGGTGCAGCGGCGGGTTCCGTGCGGCAGCTCGTGCGGCTCGCGTGCGGCGGGCTCGGTGTAGACTCGGACACGGCCTGGTCCGACGCGCACACACCGCCCGCCGCGCGGCTCGCCGCCGGCGCCGTGCTCGACCTGGCCGTACGCACAGCACAGGGTGATCTACGGAACGGGTACGTACTCACTTATATCCATGTATTTATACGCCGGCCTTTTATAATTTCTCCATAATTACTACGCCCCGTTAGGGGGTTTTTATGACTCAAAACAAGATTCTTTAAAAATTACTTTGCTATCCTAGTCACGATCTGATATAGTTTATATTTAGTAAGTAAATATACATTTGCTTGTTATGTAGATTCGCAGTAGTTCGTCCGCCGGGTCACCACGCAGAGCCCAATCAGGCGATGGGCTTCTGTTTCTTCAACTCAGTAGCCATTGCCGCTCGGATACTTCACACCAGACATCGACTACAGAGGATACTCATTGTCGACTGGGTACTTAACTGTTTTTTTTTTTTAATGATTACAAATGCGTAAAGTTCATACGCTTGGAAGGTTTATATTTAAAACGTTGAAAAATGTTAATGCGTACATTTTGTTAATTTGTAATGACATTAAGCCGGGCCAATTTGTATGTATTGTATACGTCTATGGGATAGTCATCGACCCTTTCTCGCCCTTACATATTAAATAGAACAATCTTATAGTTAATTCCATAACGTATCCTTGTTTAGCGGACGCTATCTTATATTCTCATGTCCTTACTTCTTCTTCGCGTATATTCTCGTGTTCTTTACTTCCCTTCTTCATCTTCGCTTGCGTAATGTGAATTTTGTCAATCAATTTTCTATCCTTCCAGAGCATTACTTTTTTCGCATTTAAAATATTAATTAGAATATCTATATATTGATTGTTGTTAAGGAGTCCTTCATCGGTGGAGTCATTGCAAGCAAATAGAACATTGATATATCTATACTCGCTGATAATAAAAACTTATATAAACGATATTTATATTTACAGGATGTGCACCACGGCAATGGCACCCAGCAGATCTTCTACGAGGAGTCTCAGGTGCTGTACATGAGCATCCATCGGCACGACGACGGCAACTTCTTCCCCGGCACCGGAGCGGCCACCGAGTGCGGAACCGGCGCCGGACTCGGCTATACCGTCAACGTGGCATGGTGTTCCGGCACCAATCCGTCGCTCGCCGACGCCGAGTACCTTGCCGCCTTCAGATCGGTCATCATGCCTATTGCTAAAGTGAGTTTATCTTATTGCTTAGATGTTATATTAATTCATTTTACATATTTGTTTAAAAACAACATCATACATGCTTTTTTCACCATATATTTAATAAAATCGACACACATAATTTTAAAAGCGTGAATGCGTTAGTTATGATTTCTGATGTTCACGCGAGTGTTACATATTTGAAATAAAACTACTTTTACGGATTCTATCGCGTTTGTATTTGATTTATAATTTCCCGACGTTTCGAACACTTTACAGTGATCATGGTCACGGGAGGACTGAGGTGTCTTACGTCCAATATGTCATTGTTATTACAGAAATTTTATATCTCGGAATAGTTCGGAACCCTTCGTGCGCAGGTCTAACTCGCACTTGGTCGGTTTTTTATTTGTATTTATGTTACTGCTTGCATCCTTTAGTCATGTTTTACCCACGGGAATAGCGGAGCCGTGACATACTGTATTCGTATTTTGTCACCAAATAGAATGAAAATAATGTATATAACAAAAACAAACATAAAATGTATGCACACATTGTGACGATACGAGCGTTTGTGTCTGACAGGAGTACGATCCGGAGATAGTGTTAGTGTCGTGCGGTTTCGACGCGGCGGCAGGCCACCCCGCACCCCTAGGGGGCTACAACGTGTCGGCGGCTTGCTTCGCGCACATGACTCGCGAGCTGGCACAACTTGCCAACGGACGCGTCGTGCTCGCACTCGAAGGAGGCTACGACTTGCCCGCCGTGTGCGATTGTGCCCAGGAGTGCGTCCGCGCATTGCTCGGCGAGCGCACGGCACCGCCCGCATACAGCGAACTAGCGCGGCCGCCGCACCCGCGCGCGCAGGACGCGCTACGCACAACCATCGCTGTACACCAACATCATTGGCCATCGGTATGTATCATTCTTGTCGTCTACAATGTTAGCTAACAATATAGTTTAAGATAAGCTTTTGATGAAGCGGTCCAGTATGTTGTTACGCGGCATCTAATTAATTACACTGGGTAGAAGTCTCTATAGATTAAGATTTGAAACATTAGCATACATATTAGAAGTCCCAAGAGGTAGAATTGCGGCACCACCTGCGATCGTCCATGAGTTGAAATGGAATGCTACTAGGCAGTGCTTTGCACCGTTAATATTCTCATTTTGTAACAATCAAAGATAGTCTGGTCTTTACTGCAAGATATACAAAAGAGCACCCAACTGTGATATGTTTTACAAACATCCCATATTGAAACTAAGTTTAGAAAGAAGTTCTCAAAGTATAAGATTAGAAACTATCTCATAGACGGTGATCGACGCATTAGTCCAAATGTTATATGAATTCGATAATCAATACTGTCTCTTGTGTTATTTCATCATAATACTGTGACTGAGGTAATCAGCAAGCACGTAAATATATTTTGTTTGATTATTGTTACAGTTAAAGAGGTTCAGTGAGTTAGTCGGCATGTCGGCGCTGGAGGCCGCACCGGGTGTCGCCGCGGCACGCCTGGGCCGGCTACAGACGGAGCGTGATGCCGCTGATACGGCGGCTGCAATGGCCACGCTCTCCATGCACCACCCGCCCGCGGCCGCTGCCGCCACACATGAGCTCAGGTATGTGCTACATCAAAACCATCTTTCGTTTATAATTTCTGTATTCTTAGCTGATGAATCTCGTTTCTGGGATGCCACCGAAACGCAACGGGTTCAAAGGACCAAAATAATTGGTCCTTTGAACCATCGCGACTCGAAGTGCAGTGTGGACATATACATATATCTAATCTGCAATGTTGTTTGTTTTGTATTTTATTACATGTAAATGTGTTTGTAGGTCAGCGGAGAGTTCCCGCTCGGTGTCGGAGGAGCCCATGGAGCAGGACGAGGGCAAGTGAGCGAGCGCCTCTCGCCGCTGCCCCCCCACACTTCAACATTCCCCCGCGCCGCGGGCCCCCGAGCGCGAGCCGCTCGGTACTATCTTCATTTGAAAGCTTTAAACGGTGTAGTCGGAGGTGATGTGTACAAATATTGATATGTCGTTGTGCCGCAAGGCTTAGTGTCGTCCGCGAACAATCTGTAGGAGTAGCAGCTCGACCGTGACCCCCGCTCCACACCACCACTCCCCTCCCCGCCCCCCTCACGTGGCGACCTCGCCCGCGCAGCCCTGACCCTCTCCCTCCCTCCCCGACCTGATACTTTCTACTATACCAAAGATTGTTTCAAATTCTGATGTTACAAAAAAGTATTTATTCAATGTGTATATAATGGAAATTGTGAAAACTTATTGTTGTAAACGTAAAGTTTTTATTGTGAATATTTGTATATCTGTCCCGTCACACGTCCGTGACGGCTGTACTGTTCGTATAGTTAACATCCGTCGTGATGTTTTGTCGCCGGCGCCGGGCCCGTCCTGCACGTCCGGCGCCGGAATCGTTCTCATTCTGTTCGTGCCCAGTCGTGTGTAACTCACCTGTGTACAATATAATGCCGCGCGCACGTAGCGCGCCGCCCGACGTGTGATAAACTGTATAATGAAACGAATTAGATATCGTCGTATAATGGAATATATAAATGATATGTATAAATACGTATATATATATATATATATATATATATATATATATATGTATATATGTATATAATATATATATGTATAATGTATACTCCGGACGGAGAGCAAGATGTCTTGTGTATATTTTCATTTTAATATTTCACAGTTTGTGAACGCGAAATAAATTTATTTGTAATACAGAGTCATGATATTGTTTATATTACGAATGTTAATAACGCTTGAACTGTCCCGTGCCGACAGACACACGCGGCGTCTTATATATTATATATATACAACGTTATATACTAGAGAATTATATAAAATTAGATATATTTAGTTATCAGGTATAAATATTTTGTGTTAAACAATTGTGAACGTACGAGAGCGTGATGTGTGACGGCGTGAGATATGTTCGAGCCGATGTATTGTTGCGTGTAGCCGATCACTTGTCGCCGCGCGGGCTCGGGCTCGGGTTCGACCGCCGGTCCGCGCCGCTATTATATAAATATTTTTGTATGACGGCTGTCTGTATGTATACAACGTACCTTTGGGATGGGATCCTTGTACGATAAACAGATTTAAAACAAATGTTGTGTCTTTGAGAATTTTATTGTTAAATTGGAATAAAGATGAAATGATTATTTAATAAATGTATATATATTATATATATATTTGGAAATATAAAAGAATTTTATTTCGAATCATGTTTTGTTTCTTTATTGCTACCATACTTACCCTCTGTTATTTATCATTGTACATATATAATTTGCATATATGTATATTAATTTATCTCTATGTACCAACGGGATAAGAATAAAACTGACGTCATCACGGGTAAAGTCGTAAACAATGTCTAACAGGTTTATTAGTGGTAGAGTCCCACTGTTGACAGTATTCTGTCTACAGCCGCGGACCGGCTCGTCCGGGGTGGTATAGTGGCAATGTTCTATTAAGCTTCATTCGGTGAACAGGAAAGGCCAACTTTCGGGGTGGGTTGTGGAGGTTTTCTCTACCCCTTGTATTCCAAAGGTTCATGGGCGGCAGTAACATTTACAATCAGGTGTGCTGCTTGCCCGCCCGCCAACCGTGAACATTACGCCACTATCGTCATCGTCCTAAAGGTGATGAGTGCGTTGTACGAGGGAGGTGTACGTCCTGCTGTATAACCTATTACGCCGCATCATGACTCGCATAGACTATGGACATGACTCATGGATCGTGATTACCAATTAACAAAAATCACCCCTTTTCCACATGAATTATGTAGAAGGGTCAAAGCTATAAATCTACGAAAACAGACTAATTCCGATAATTTAATAACCTCAAAAATTATTATACTCGTTCCAACCATTTATTTTACTTTTGACACATGCTTTAGGACGTAACTGTTTCATTATACGCAATTATTAACTTTGAAACGAGTGAACAGAGAAATATATAAACTGCCCAATAATATTTATATATCTTAATTATTACCCACTAAATACATTAATATGCCGTAAATAGCTCTATTCATAAAATTTAAGTGATAATTCATTTCCGTTATAAAAAAAGTTACGTTCTATCGCATCTAGTGACAGGATCAAAAGTATTCGGTGCAAACTAATGAATCGCAAATAATCGATTACACTTATTTGCAGTTAAGTCAGCTGACAACTGAGTTTTGAATTGTTGTAATAGACAACACGTTAAAATTGTATCAGGGAGATATAAAAATCTTCTCATCATACCTATAACATGAAATAAAACAACCAAAATATTTTAATATTATTTTATTATAACGAATCGTCGGATTCTTCATACGAACTCGAATCGTCGCTTGAATCATCTGCAGTGTTTATTATTAACTCTTGTGTAGGTATGTTGTCAAATTCAATTTCCCGATCCCAATCAGAGAATATTATATTTTTTGTCTTGTTGACGACACTCGCCCAGTTTTCAGGCGTCACACTAGCACATGCGTTTTTTAAAAGTTCAAGCATTTTATTTGCTGTGAAAGGAGGAGTTGTATTGTTTCTTGCGGCGTGTCCTTTGACTTGTGCCCAGATCATTTCAATTGGATTATATTGACAGTGGTACGGAGGAATTCTGATTACAACATGCCCATATTCTGCTGCCATTTCGTCGATGACATATCGTTTTGGCTGCTTTTTACTTTTTAATATTTTAAGTAATTCTACTTTTAGTAGGGATTCGTCCACATCTTCCCCATTATCACGAAGCCAGTTTATAATCTCGTGTTTTTTGTTGGCCTGTGTTGGCATTTTATTAATTTGGCGAGAGTGATAGGATGCATTATCAATAAATATTGTTGATGGCTCTTCAAGTGATGTAAGCATTTCTCTGAACCACTTTTCATACACGTCCGCATTCATCTCCTCATGATAGTCTCCTGTTTTTTTTTATTTGAACGCTAACAGAGCGTCTGGTACAAATCCCTTTGTAGTTCCCGCATGGCAAATGATGAGGCGTTCACCTTTCCCCATTGGCACTGCAGAAGTAGAAGCAGCAGTATCGTCAGTCCAACCTTTTGGTATGGAATGATTGGCATTGAGCCAAGTTTCATCTGTGAAAACGACATTCGACCAGTCTTCTATTTTCTTCGCTTGTCTTAAAAATTCACAGCGAGACAAGGCTATATCACGACGTTCCATTAAAATTTTTCTTTTGGCGGATTTCTTATACAAGAACCCGATTTGGTGCAGCACCTTTGACAAAGAAGATTTTTGACCACGAAACAAGCCACAATTTCGTAGAGAGTTAGAGACGCTACTAATTTTTTCAAAGTAGGAATCTCTTTGCTTGTGTAATAATTGTATATATGACGACGAATAGCATCAGTATCAAAACTGTCAATTGCTGTCACTTTACGGGGCTGACGTTTTCGCTTAGGTGTAGATAGCTTGTTCTGTTCAATACCACTACTACCATAGGCTTCTTTAGTGATTTTCGCCACCGTTGGAGCACTAATACCTAATGCTGCTGCAACACGGTCTCTAACTTGGGTTACTGGTATAAGGAATCCGCCATTGCGGCTTTCCTTTTCAAAAAATTCACGAAGCCGCAGCACTAACTCTCTGGATTGTCCTTTAAGCACCATACCTTTCGGCATTTTGCAAGTAAAATCTTACTGGGAGGAACGAATATAAATCCTCAACACAGCGTATGAAAAATATGAAAGAGCACTCAGCGAACAGAAATGTGACTAGCACGGGAGTCTTGTTGCGAGTGACAGACAACACAACAAAATGGAGTCGCCGGCGCGCCGTTCAGTGTTGCCAATTCGGCTTAAAAAAAAGGGGTAGGCTGGATGAGAAAATTAGTGATTTACTACCGCAGACGAGGGCGCCATTGTCTCTAAGTAAAGTTTGGAGCAGCGGACCCCGCTTAATGGAAAAATGCTTCATAAAGTAGTTATTTTTTATTTTGCAAAGTACAAAGTAAAATATTTTGGGAGGACTGAATTAGTGGGTATGCAAAAATTAATGTGCCCAAATAACAAATATATTTACAGAAGTGAAGTTTTTAAATAATATGAAATATGTATTTAAGCAAAAATAAAATATTCGTGTTAAATCGATTAAAAGGTCTTCCTGACTAAAATCGATTATTACAAAACATAGTATCCGTAATACATTGGTACAACACTAATTGATCAGAATTCGACCTGCCAAAAGTAAAATAAATGGTTGGAACGAGTATAAATGAATGTACGAGGATTTTTTAATTAAAAAAATCAAATGTTGCCAACTTTTTTTATTATTTTATATATAAATAGTGATAACAATTGACTTAGTTATACCACTTTGAATATAAAAATATAGGCGATTCAAATATTGAAAATAAAAAAGTAAATCTTAATAAAAGCACTTGCGTATACCTAACCACGCACGTACTCGCGCACGCACGCATGCCTACACACACGCACCCAATTAGATATGAGAACATATACATATAAACATATAATAGCTATTACACCACAGCAGGCTTAAATATACACACTTCTACAAGTTATAGTCCTAATAAATAATAAACATGAGCATTTGTGTCTGTCCGTCACAAAATGTTCAGCAGCACGAACGTGCGTCACGTTGAAACAAATATACAATACAAAAATACAATAAATCATAACAATATCAAAACAATTAATCATCATTTATGTACTAGCTATAAAAATATTCGTCAACTATCAGTTAATATTATAAATAAAACTAATTATATTCGCTTTACACATGAACACAATATTGCTAATAATTTCTTAATTAAATGCGACAACATACACTAGATAGTTTAGAAAAAAATATTAAAAAACAACTTTAACCAAAAAAGAGTTTCAGCACGGGCAACTCGAACCCTCTCTCGGAAATTTGAATAATGTGTTTAGTAATTAAATTTTCTCGTTTAAATTCTACGTCTTTACTCAAGATGTACCCTGACGCCATCTGTCGGTAGTATTTGGTTAAGATTCTTTATTGTATGACCAGAATGAGAATACAAAATTCATTACTATACGTAATTGCAGTAGCTATGATGAAACTGTGGGAACGAATTGCCAATAGATTTAAATACTTATATTTATTTGTAGTAAATATCCGAACACGAGCAGTGAATATCTCTTTGTAAACAACCCCAGAAGAAAATCAACTAAAGACATTGCCAACATTACAGTGCTAACTTACTTTATATGCAGATCACAAATCTAATGCAAAAATTAATATAAATTATTTTGACACTTCTGCAAACATAGCTAAGTGGCCATTCATTTATTACATTAGACAATTTAGTGGACAAGTGGGTCGATAATGTTTATTTTACACGAAACTGAGTTTTTGTAAGATTTTACGTAGGCCGATAATATTTTTATTCTTATATGTAAGTGGAAGATTAGCTGTGTGGTAGCGGCTACGAATACTACCAACCCTTACTTTGCTCGTGGATGTCGTAAAAGATGACGAAGAACCTATAACGACCTGGGCCAACTCCATCTGATGCCGTTTGGTCAACAATTACATTCCCAAGGAGGGTTGACGTCTGGCAGGCGGCCGGTCATAAAACTATTACCAATAACTTTTACAATATGTACTATGAAGGAAGAGTACATATTGTATCCCAAGTTGACCCCAAGTTATTGGGATAAGAGTAGGAGAATGATGATGATGAATGATGTAAGTGGAAGATGTTAAAAACTGGCAACTGGGTTGTGCGCAATAAATAAATGGCTCCAATATAATAACCTGACAACTAAAAATAACTACTTAGATAATAACCAAAAATATATAATTATGTTACAGGTGACTTAACTATACTAACTAACTATACTATTCAAGCCTTTTACATAATTATATATCTGTAAAGTGTAATTATAATTTATTTTACAAAAGTGAATTTTATCGAAAATATAAACTAATATTATTTTAAAAATAGTAATCGGGTTTTTACAAATAGTATTATTTTAATCAAAAATAATAACGGTCACTTTTTGATAAGGAACCTAGATCTTTTTTAAACAATAACCTATACTAAGGAACTAATCCTTGTATTGTAGGGGACTTTACAAACTTGATGATGAATAATAATTTTTGGATCGCACAAGGGTCCTGCGTGGGAATCAAACGCTTAACACTAAGCACAGTAGGTTAACCCATACGCCATCTATGCAACCTGTAATTCCCTATTAATTATTATTATATAGCAATTACATTTTGATTAAATCTGAATGAATCTTGCAGCCGACTCCTTTATTTGTGGTAGGCTGGTGTCCGGCAGACCGCACAGATGGTGGAGTGGTTTTAGACTAGACTTCTGTGTCGAGTATAGTGTGTTTGATGCTTACACATGACTTATTAGTGGACAGGATATAAAGTCCGTTGTAAGACAAATATTCGTTCGTTAATGCGGGCGTTGTCTTAAAAAAAGCAGTCTATGAAGAGAAATATGTCAAAGCACATTTTTAAAACTAAAATAACCAGCTTATATAACTGTACAAGCAATAAACAACCTTACCGTTGCGTTACATAAAGCATGGGTACAATAGACGTAAATGGGAGGTAGTTAAGCACCCCGAGATGTTCAACTGGGAGTCGCACGAGGTTAGGGCCGGTCGGGCGGGTCGAGGGCTGCACAGTGACAATTGCACGAGCTCACTGGACATTCTGTATGTTCCCTGTTAACAAAAAACCCACATCTATCTATTTATTATTTCAAAAAGAGTATACCTATATGCGTAAGAAATAAGATATGTTAGCCACGTGGTGACTTGAGATGGATGTGTGGTGTGACGAGAATGGATAAAATAAAGAATGAACATATTAGAGGAAGTTTGAAACTTAGTTAACGTGTTAAAACAAAAAATACTCTGTCTGTATGCCAATTGCATCCAAATTTGTTCAAGCATTTACGCGTGATAGAGTAACGAACGTACAAACATCTTCAGAAACTGTCACATTTTTTATTAATATTAAGCAGGATTGAATCAATGTATGTATTGTATCCTGTATTAGTCATCCCTGCGACTTCGTCCGCGTAGGAAACATGCGATAGAGGCAAACGAGGAGAGCTCTGCGGAGTGTTCACGAACTATATCGCCTTTCGTGTTCGGTTTCTGAATCAATCAATCAGCTTCTTGAATGAGAAATTCTATGGCTGATTTTTAACGGCTTGTTTCTGTAGATGTATAAGTGTGTTAAGATACCAAGTTCAATACTTATTGGAATTTACTGTCGGGTAATTTACAGGTTATGTTTTATTGGAATGTGGAGGTGTTAGAGACTAATACGAGCATGTGTGTGAGTATTGTTACTCACTCGAACCAGTTGATGAGGTGTTGTGCGTGCCCGCCGTGTCTGCACGCCACGCACCAGCTGAACCAGCCGCCGAAGTGTGCGCCGGGCGCGCCGCCGCCCGCGCCCGCCACGCCGCCCGCGCCGGTGCCCAGGTGCAGCGAGCACACGCCGCAGCGAGCCAACGGCTTGCGACAGTGCGGACACGAAGATATTTGCTGCACATATTGTGATGATTATTATTGGCATGTGTACTTGTATATAGTTACTATTGCACATGTATGTCTAGAGTAACAACTAGAATATAATTGAGTTTCATTACCTTCATCTTGGCGGCGGGCGGTGGTAGTCGTGCCAGCGCCACTCTGGGGCGGGGCCCCGGGGGCGCCGCCACGGACTTGCCGCAGTAGGTGCACGCGACGCACACGTGCCGCGGCACGCCGCGCTCGCCGACACACGCCCACGTGTCGAGCGCACAGCGCGACCACCACAGCTGCCAACTGTCCAGCAAGGTGCGGTAACTGATAAACACACAAAGTAACTATATATAATGTATATACATTTTCTCTTAGTTTTCGGTAATAGCGGCTATGAATACTAACAATCCTTACTTTGCTCGTGAATGTCGTAAAAGACAACTAAAAGCACACACAACTGAACCAACTACAACTGATGCCGTATTGTCAACAATTATATTCCCAAGGACGACCCGACGTTAGGCAGGTGGCCAGTCTATTGCCAATAACTTTTACAATGTGTATGGTATGTACTCCTCTCCGTCGGTCCCAAGTAATTGGGATAAGAGCAGGGTAATGGTGATTCGGTATTCGGCATATACGGCTTAAGATATTTGGCCGAATTATTCGCAAAGAAGTACATGTTAAGGATGACACATGTTTTTAACAAAATTTAGGTTAATGTGTCAACCCATTGTTGCAAGCGATATGGAATTTATTTATTACATCTTTCTTTTTTCCAGAAAAACAGCAGGCTATGGTATGGTATAGTACCCCGCCCGTTCCATCCGAAGTGACGAAAGGGTGGCGTGCGGTCCCATAACCCACCGTTTTGCTTCCCAATCGCCAAACTGCCTACCACTGATATAGATTCTTTGACCCCAGTAGCCTATCCAGCGGGTTATTCTTTTTAGTAATAAACCCCATCCACAGACAGTGTTGCGTGGACGTCGCTCTCTGCAGTTGGCGGACTAATCCGTCAACATTCTACAATGTGTCAAGTCTTTCATTCATATATGTAACCGCAACACGTGTTTTATTGTAAAAGATAAAAATTAAAGTTTATAAATATTCACAATGCGGCTTTTCAATATATGCAGTTAAAAGATGCGAACATTAGTTACAAGTCGTCACGGGTAGCGTGGCCGAGCGGTCTAAGGCGCTGGTTTAAGGCACCAGTCTCTTCGGAGGCGTGGGTTCGAATCCCACCGCTGCCAGAACTGCTTTTTGATATTTTTAAATACTGGTATCCAAAACTAATGTTTCTTTCATAATCTACCTATTCGCTTAGCTAAAGTTGCAACTTGGTAATTAGTTGGCATTATGCACTGTACTGATATTTTTTAAAGCATGGCCTAATTTTGGTGCCTTGGTGTTGCCATAGCGAATCGACAACAAGTATGTATGCACCTGGAATTTTGCCGTGAATGTGGAAGTATCATGTCGTGGTCTTAGAATACATTCAATATCTTAGTGTTTTAACGTGTTGTGGTATTTTATGTAATGTAATGCGGAGTAACTGTTGGGGTATAGCGAATATAAAATAAAAGTGCTTTATAAATGTTTTTGTTTTCTATTAAAATTCCTGGAAGGTAACATTAACAGAACAGATACGGTACTGGTGAGGGCGACGGTTTAACTTATTGACAGGCGATGACTAATATGAAGAAATTAAACATTTGGAAAATCTGGTACTTTATGAAGAAAATTTTAACTTGACCCTTAGCAACAATTGGTTCGTATTAGTAACAGACTGCCAATACAACAGAAGAAGTATGCACTCCTTTGTTTTGGAACAGTGTAAGATCCGGTCACACTCTGTGCAAACGACTCGGGGAGGTGGAAGGAGTGACATATAACCTCATAACCCGCCGCCCAGTATCTCTATCATTAAGTTGGCCCACCACCGAGTACCAAATCATTGTATACGGTGTATGTATCCTGATTTTTTGAGGATCACCGCAAAAGGATCTCTACGCATCTCTATTATTATATAACCAATTATTTTTAATAATTGTAATAGGTGAATCAGCCATTATATGATGGGTAAGCATTGGAAATATCCAAGAACGGAACGGTAATTTAACGGTAAAAATTGCAATAGCAATACTAAGGTTATTTATTTATTTTAATACACAACTATTATTACAAATAATAAAACCCAATTCTATAATGTAAAACAATATATATTACTGATCCAATAGAACAATAACCTAATTACATTTTAGTTACGTCTCAGGAGAACGTCAGAAGAACATTATTAAAAATACGTCAATCTCTTAACGACAGCTGCTCATTTTATTAAAATAGTTTTTCTGTGCCATTAATTCCATCGTTTTTGTCATAGATGGAACTTTTGAAACAGTCAATTTACGACATTTAAAAGCAATTTTCAGCTTTTTTGTAATTACGTCGTTGTTCCATTGGACGAGCAATAAATAATTAACAGTTTTCTGTCGTCCGCGATAGTACCATACTTTCGCAACAAATCGACGACTGTGGTGTTCTGCTGGTATTACAAAAGCCCACCAGCGATAGTAACACTTACTACCAGGCGAGTCACTCGCTCGTTTGCCACCATACGCAATAAAAGAATATATTAAAAAGAAAATAATTAATTTGTATCACCCCATGCCAACACGTCTGACCAGCGTGGTATAGAACAATGTCCCTCCCAATGTGGAGGAGACAGTGGGACGCATATAAACTGAGACTATGATGATAATGAATTTGTATTGAATATAAATTTAAAAAAAATTGTAACAAAAACTCTTGGCAGCGGTGGGATTCGAACCCACGCCTCCGAAGAGACTGGTGCCTTAAACCAGCGCCTTAGACCGCTCGGCCACGCTACCCGTGATATAATAGTTCATTTTATCATTTCTATTAACACACTGTGTAAAGTGTTACATAATATTTTATTTCTAATTTAATTAGCGACCTTCATGAATCTATTATGAAACTGCTGTAATTATTTAGTTAAATCGAAACGCTACTCAATATTGTATGATTTAAAAAAAAAATAACGGTGTTTTGAATAATACTTGTAATGATTTGAAAATGTTGATTCTACTTCCCTTCAATACGGGAGACGAAGCAAATTAGACTGATCATCCAATAAATAAGAGAGTGTACGGCTATGATGGGGGCTCACCTGTCTAACCAATTAAGTGCACGTGTGTCCTTAAGCAGGTCAGCAGTAAAGCATCGTGCTGCTATTAACGCCGCGGACTGCACATCACCAGTCTGCTCCACCCAGCGCTGCAGCAGGGATATACCCTCAGGGGAAGCACCTTAAAAGATATATAAAACACTACAATACCAAATTACAGTTTTATAACCTTTCTATAGCAGTGAGAGCCTGCGTGCACCCAGAGATATCGCTATTTCATACTTTCAAAGACAAATCAATCCATTCACAGGACATCCACTGATGGATATATACCTCCTAAGGGGGTATAAAAGCATAATCGCCAGGCTTAGTAAGCAGGTTGCTGATCGCACTCTTGTTGCTCTCTTATCCGGTTCTTACGACCCCTACAGGGAGGTATGGTATGGTCACATTCATGAACAGATAACACAATATTATAATAGATATT
This sequence comes from Lymantria monacha, assembly GCA_905163515.2. NCBI lineage: Eukaryota > Metazoa > Arthropoda > Insecta > Lepidoptera > Erebidae > Lymantria > Lymantria monacha. Next base: position 32,436,049 of record LR991093.1, read on the forward strand.
ATGTTATATATAAAATATTATATTATCGGACAAATAAATATAATTTTTTAAAATTTAATACACCTACTTTACGTGTAGTGACAGTGTAAGAATACAATTTACTATCATTTATTTTACCCGTGGGTGCTATAAAACATGACTGTGGGATATAATATGCGTACAACATCTATGCAAGAGAAGGAAACCTGCAATTAAAACCATATATCAACTGGTATTAGCAGTGCAGTACATTAATTTTCTTCCAATTGTAGAGGTGGCTCGAGCCCAAGTATGAGCGGTGATGAAAGTTTGAATTTGTATCTTTTTTATTTCTTTTTAATATTCACCCATTAGCATGTAGCAGTCCATTGCTGGACGTAAAACTACTCAAGACGTAATGATCGCCATTATAGGTCACGTACCCATACTAAGTTATCCATTATTTACAATTATTTAACCACTAACCTTGGTGACCACTCGTATATAATGTATCTACAGGGTGTAAGGGGACCGCTCCCGAAAACAAAGACAGGTGACCCTACTAGTCCTACTTGTAATGATAGGCTAGAAAAAAAAACGATTCGGATGAAAAAAATTTTTTTTTTCATTACGAATTTTAAGTTTTTTTCACATTCCATCGTATTAGGACAGTGCCATGTAACGATAATTCCATAAAAAAAACGTAACTATACTCAGATGAGAAAAGACGCAATCTATTCAAAACTCACGATCATATGTTCAAGAGTTCAACGACCACGCGTGGTGAAAAAAAAATTTTTTTCATCTGAATCGATTTTTTTTCTAGCCTATCATTACAAGTAGGCTAGTCCTAGGGTAACCTGTCTTTGTTTTCGGGAGCGGTCCCCTTACACCCTGTATATGTATCCATCCATCCATCCATCCATCAGCCTGTAAACGTCCACTGTTGGACATAGGCCTCCCCACGAGAATGCCATCTATAACGGTCCTGTGCCATCTGCATCCAGCGGTTTCCTGCGACCTTGATGAGGTCATCAGTCCACCGAGTGGGGGGTCGTCCTACGCTGCGTCGTCCGATTCGTGGTCGCCACTCGAGAACCTTTTTTCCCCAACGGTTGTCGGTTCGTCGAGCGATGTGGCCTGCCCATTGCCACTTCAACGTGCTAATCCTTAGGGCTATGTCGGTTACACCCGTTCTTCTACGGATTTCCGTATTTCGGATTTTATCACGTAGAGAAATACCGAGCATAGCCCTCTCCATAGCACGCTGAGTGACTTTAAGCCTTGTTATGAGGCCGACATTTAGAGACCACGTTTCAGTGCCGTAAGTCATCGCTGGTAACACACACTGGTTATAAACCTTTGTTTTCAGACACTGCGGAATATTAGACGAGAAATTCCTCCTAAGTTTCCCGAACGCTGCCCAGCCGAGTTGGATTCGTCGGCTGACCTCTTTCTCGAAATTGGATCTACCTAATTGAACTGTTTGTCCTAGGTAAACATAGTGATCGACAACTTCGAGAATCGCATTCCCAACCAGGACCGGTACAGAAATGACATGGGCATTAGACATGATTTTCGTCTTGTCCATGTTCATTTGCAGCCCTACTAGTTGGGAGACCTTGCTGAGGTCATTGAGCATGGTGCTAAGGTCCTCCAGGGATTCTGCCATGACTACGATATCATCTGCGAATCAAAGGTGAGTGATGTATTCGCCATTGATGTTGATGCCGAGTCCGGTCCAGTCTAAGAGCTTGAAGACATCTTCCAGCGCAGTGGTGAACAGTTTCGGAGAGATAACGTCTCCCTGTCTCACGCCTTTCTGCAGCTGGATCGGTTTCGTACTCTTATCCTGGATGCGGACTGACATAGTAGCGTCTTTATACAAACACTTCAGCACTTCGATATATCGATAGTCAATTTGGCACCTCTGAAGGGACTGTAGCACTGCCCAAGTTTCGACAGAATCAAAGGCTTTCTCATAGTCCACAAACGCTAGACACAGAGGCCGATTATACTCCTCGGTCTTCTGTATAATCTAGCGTAGCGTGTGGATGTGGTCTATGGTACTATAACCTTTTCGGAAACCGGCTTGTTCGGGCGGCTGGAAGTCGTCTAGCTTGCGCGCGAGTCGGTTCGTAATGACTCTTGAAAACAATTTGTACACGTGGCTCAGGAGTGAGATGGGTCTGTAATTCTTTAAGAGCGTTATATCGCCCTTCTTGAAAAACAGCACCACCACACTTCTGGTCCACGACTCTGGAACGTCGCCCCCGAGAATGACAGAATTAAACATCTTCTGTAGGGCTTTTAAAACTGGCTTGCCGCCTGCCCTCAGGAGCTCTGTGGTAATTCCGTCATCTCCCGGTGCCTTTCCGTTCTTTAATTGTTTTAGAGCCATTCTGATCTCGTACAAGCTGACGTCCGGGATTTCTTCGGTATAGTGCCGAGTTAGCTTGGATTTGGGGTCTTGGACCAAGCTGACAACAGGATTCAGGGATGATTTGTACAACTGCCCATAGAACCTTTCGACCTCTCCCAAGATCTCACTCTGGGATGAAATGACAGTACCGTCATCGATCTTCAGCTTAGTCATTTGGCTCTGCCCAATAGACAAATCTCGTGCGAACACTTTGGAGCCTCGATTTCGCTCTATCGCCTCTTCAATACGCAGTGTATTGAATCGGCGAATATCGCGTCGCATAGATTTAGAGATTTGTCTATTAAGCTGCCTGAGTTCGGACCAATCGGCTGAAGACTGTACCGTCATTTCCTTTCTCCTCTCCATGAGTTGAAGAGTCTGGTCAGAAAGCTTTTTTGTTCTAGTAGCGCGATGGGCCTTAAAGAATTTTGACCCGACCGCGTGGACAGTTTCCACGAACCTGTTGTTCATATCGTTCGAAGATTCGCACTCTTCCAGGCATTGGAAGCGATTATGTAATTCGAGTTGAAAGCTATCGGGGTTCTGGTATTGGACAGGTGTAGGTCGGAGTGTAGACTTCATCAAGCGGGACCGCTCGACTTTCGTACGAAGATTCAATGTGCCTCGAACCATGCGGTGATCACTCCCAGTTTTAATCCTGCTGATCACAGAGACATCATTGAATATTTGTCGTTTGTCCGTCAAGATGAAGTCTATCTCATTTTTAGTGGATCCATCAGGGCTAATCCAGGTCCACTTCCTTTGTGGCCGTTTCTTGAAGAAGGAATTCATCATGAAGAGGCCTTCCTTCTCCAAAAAGTCGGCCAGTTTTTGGCCCCTTTGGTTTCTCTGTCCAAATCCATATTGCCCCACTATCAACTCATCGTCTGTCCTTTTGCCTAGTTTTGCGTTGAAGTCTCCCATAACTACCGTGAAGTGGGTTTTGGACGTGTGGATGGCTTTCGAGATATCCTCGTATAAGGCCTCCACTACGTCGTCGGAGTATGTCGAAGTCGGTGCGTAAACCTGTATGACCTTCAACGAATACCGTTTGGTAATTCTGAGTATAAGGTACGCTACCCTTGTTGACACACTTTCGATCCTCTCCACGTTCTCTACGAGAGACTTACGAACGATAAACCCTACACCGCCTTGGGATGGGTGATCTCCCTCCCGGTAGAAGAGCAAATTTCCAGACCGGAGGATTATCGTGCCCTCCCCCTCTCTTCGCACTTCTGATAATCCTACAATGTCCCATCGGATTTTGCTCAATTCCTCTTCCAGTTCGATGACCCTCTCGTCGGTCCTAAGCGTCCGAACGTTGTGTGTTACCAGGGCCAAGGGTCGATTTTTTTGGTAGCCGGATCGCGGCCGGAGATTCCTAGCACCCCCTGCCCCGCCACCAACAGGCCCGCTACCAAAATGAGCCCGTGGAACAGCGGAACTGCCGTGACTGGGGGCCGTGACTTTTTGTGCATCCATATTTATTTTGGGGGGGTAATAATGCCATAATCGCCACGCTTGGCGAGCGGATTGGCGATCGCGGTAGATGTTATTAAGTTTCCCGGGAGATAGCCGCTGCCCAATCTCCCGGTGAGACCCTTAGCCGATTTTTACGACTCCCACGGGCAAGTAAGGGGTGACGACCTTTGTATTCTATTCCCGTCGCCACACGGATAATGTAATGTGTATATGTATATGAAAACTTAATTTTATTCAAGCATTGTGTTTTTGAAGAAGGGAATAAGTCACGTACGGGTACGTTCCCTTATCTATAATAGTATTACATTTTATTCCCAATCCCACATTACGTTAAAAAAATATATATTTTAACCCCATTTCATTCTCAATCCCTCACCATATCGTTATAAAATTATATTTACCTGTAAGTAGTATACCGGCGAGGTCGCCTTGTTCTGTGAGCGTGTCGCACGTCTGACGTATGTACTCGTGTAACTTGGCATCGGACAGGTATATGCAAGCGAACGCGACGCGATCCTCCAGCTTCATGCCGGTCTCGTCCTACACAAACACGATCAGAGTAATGTATCATATACATAGAAAAACATTCGGTAAATAACAGTTTAAATCACTGAGATTTAGCATTTTACACGGTAAGCTATTCATCATAGTTATTTGAGGTTATTCATGTCCCACAGCTGGGCTTCAGCCTTTTCCACTAGAGCACGGCAATTGACTTAATATACGCAGGTTAGACGGGTTGGTGTAGGGTTTTATTTCATATTTCCCTTCTCTTGTAGATAGATGTTATATGCTTATCGTATCCCTTAGTCAATATTTACGGCATCAGCGGGTAAAATAGGGAATGGTGAATTGTATTTTTACTTTGTCAGTACACGGAAACGGCTATTTATAAAAACTTATTTGCGAGAATTTTAACAGTAGTTTCCTTTTGTAACGTAGAGACTAAGAAGGTATTTTACGAAATTCAATTCCAAAGGGGATGCGAAATGTAATGACAAAATTTTATAAACTTTAATCCTTCGTAAAAATCATCCATCCATCCATCAGCCCATAAACGTCCACTGTTGGACATAGGCCTCCCCACGAGAATGCCATTCGCAACGGTCCTGTGCCACCTGCATCCAACGGTTTCCTGCGACCTTGACAATGTCATCAGTCCACCGAGTGGGGGGTCGTCCTACGCTGCGTGAAAATATTTTATAGTAAAAATAACTACGAGCATTTGCCGATTTTCATCTTCTGAGGGTATAAAATAAGGGATTGAATCTTGCGGCGACTCTTTTACGTGATTTTTTATTAAAATTAGCACAAATATATATTAGAGAGCATGTTTCCGCCCCTCAGAAGATATATTTCTCATTTCTCCCTCAGAGTGTAAAATAGGGGGTGAATATTCCTTTAATATTTTTCAATCTATAACATAAATTATGAAAATGATAATTAAAAAAGTCTTCACACGGCTAGTATATATTATTATGAGACTCACAAGTACGTCCGCTAGTCCCGGGTAGTGCGGTGGCGGCGGCACGTGTTGTGGGTGTGCCGGCGCCGTCGCCGCCAAGTATCTGAGCAGCGCGCGCAGGTACGCGTCAGGCAGTGCCGGCAGGGCCAGCGCGTGCGCCTCACGCCACAACCTCTCGTCACTGAGGCCGGCGAGAGCCAGCGCCGCGACGCGTAAGGGCGGCTCGCGTGCCCTCGCCAGCACGTCGAGTGCGGCGCGCACACGTAACTGGAAGGCAGCCAGTGCGGCCGCACGACACGGCGTGCCCTCGGCCTCGGCGCGCTCCACACCCGACAACGCGTTCTCCCAGCCCCAACCCCACCCGCACAGCTGCAGGGCGCGAGTACGCTCGGCACTCCTACACACACACATCGACATATTTATCAATATTTCAGCTCATATACATCCCACTACTGGACTCGAGCCCACTACAAAGTGTGAAGGAAATTGATCCACGAGTTATGCTTGTCTTGCTTTCTCTTGCAACGTTATGCTTTAGTCGCCTCTTATGAAATTATATGTAGGTAGCATCTCTTACATGTAAGAGAAACTAGACTCGTTATGAAACCCCAAGCCAACCAGCGTAATGTGGTTAGTCATTTGCCGGCCTCACTACAACAGTTGGATAGTTATAAGGTAATAAGGAATAGCGTGCATTGTCACCTGTAGATGGTGACCCGCCGGTTGGGTAGATCGGGCAGCAGTGAGGGCACGATCTCCGAGCGATACCCACCATCACCAACGGACCGGAGCACCGTGCGTACACCGGGATGCTTCCACGGACTGTTCCGGATGCAACCTATTTATAAACAGTATATCAACTAATATTGAATATTCAAAATGATCACGTCTCACTGCTGGAGTTGAACCCCCTACACAATGGGAAGATAAAATGAAAGAAACAATGTGGATGAGTTGTTTCCATACAGACAAGCTGTTGGAGCATTAGCTTATTTATCAGTAGGCACAAGACCTGATATTTCGTATGCTGTGGGTGTTGCATCTAGAAACCTGGGAGCACCTACCAAAAACGATGTGTTAAATTTTACATGGTAGCAGAGCGTGAGCGTTAAAGATCAACGTATACCTAAATCATATATTGAAAAATGTCGAACATAAAAATCGACCCCCTCACAAGGGAAAATTATGATACATGGGTAATACAGGCTGAAGCAGTGCTAATTCGACAACACTTATGGAAATTCATCCAAGAGACTGATGCTGCTGTTCAAGATAAGGAAGGAGACAGACAGGCAAGGTCACAACTAATCCTTATAATCGCTCCTTCTGAGCTTAAACAAATTAAAAATTGCTCAACAGCACTAGAGTTAGGGAATAAACTTAAAAACATATATGCTAGTAAAGGACCGGCAAAGAAAGCCTCCTTACTAAAACAGCTTATATTAACGAGACTGGAAGGTAATGATGTTCGTAGTCATCTTAACATATTCATGGACATTGTAGACAAACTTGCAGACATGGATGTAAACATAAATGAAGATTTACTAACCATTATGTTGCTGTACAGTCTTTCTTCAGATTACGACAACTTCAGAGTCGCAATTGAAACGCGAGATACCCTTCCAAAACCAGACGAACTTAAAACAAAAATCATTGAAGAATGTGAAGCTCGTCATAGTCGGAGTATAAACAATCAAGAGAAACCAAGTGAGTTGCCTATACAAGAAGAAGCATTTTATGCGTCTTGTAAAATTTGCAAACGGAAAGGTAACATATTTAAGCGTAAAAGTCATAAAATTTGTACGAATTGCTGGGATAAAAACAATGAGAAAGCTAAACAACATAAGAGCAATTCTCATAAAAACCATTTCGCTACGAAGTGCCTTCTCACTAACAAGAAGAAGCCTGACAATAGTATTTGGATCTTAGACAGTGGCTGTACATCTCACATGACTTATGAAAGAGATCTTTTCAAAAAGATTGATAAATCATCAGGTAAGCTGAAGTTTGCTACTGATGAGCTAGATGCAGAGATAAAGGGGAAAGGTACAGTATCCTTTACTACAAAAAATGATGATAGCGTAGCACCTACCCATCTGAAAGATACACTATATGTACCCAGTCTATCTACTAACTTGATGTCCGTTAGTAAAATGACTGATGTTGGCTGCTCCGTCTTATTTAATAAGGATAAAGCGACGGTCACTAACCCTAAAAGCAAAATTACTCTAACTGCATACAAGCAAAACGATGGACTTTATTATATGCAATGTAAACACAATAAGCGCAACAATTTGGCAAACACAGCGTCGACTACAAATAAAAATTCGAACATTAATGAGTGGCATAAGAAACTCGGCCACATGAATGCCAAAGATTTAAAATATGCACAAAAAAATGATGCGCTACTTGGTCTAAACTTTGACAATTCAGAAAGCTTAGACGAGTGTGAAGCTTGTATTCAAGCAAAATTACATCGAGTTTCAGCTCCACGAGAGAAAACGACTCAACGCACAAAACAACTCTTAGAAATCGTTCATAGCGATGTGTGTGGACCGATCAGAACGCCTACATTAAACGGTAATAGATATTTTGTCACATTCATTGATGATTTCAGCAGATATAGTAGAGTGTATTTCATGAGAAATAAAAACGAAGTCTTAGAAAGATTCAAAGAGTTTAAGGAGTCAGCGGAAACACACACAGGTAACAAAGTTAAGTACTTACAATCAGACAATGGTACTGAATATGTAAATAAAGATTTTAATGCTTTCCTAAAATGCTGTGGAATAGAGCGCAGACTTTCGGCGCCATACACGGCAAGCCAAAATGGATTAGCTGAGAGGAAAAATCGCACTCTCATTGAAAAGGCAAGGGCTATGATGATAGATGCAAAAGCACCTTTAAAATGCTGGGGAGAGGCAATATTTACTGCAAACTACCTTTGTAATAGGAGTATTAATAGCGCTATTCATCACAAAACACCATTTGAGCAATGGGTTGGCAGGAAGCCATGTATAAATCATCTCTACATATTTGGTTGTAAAACGTATGTTTTATTAAAAAATGGCAATAGTCATAAATTTGCTTCAAAAGCGATACAAGGTATGTTTGTTGGGTATTCTGAAACATCCAAAGCATTCAGAATATACATACCATCTAAAAATAAGATCATAATTTCGAAAGATGTCAGAGTCATGAGAAAAATGTTTTATGATGAACAAAACAAAAATGAAGACTCCAAGCTTTTATATGATCTAGTATTATATCATATAAAAAGGGTGGTGGCGCTACTGTGCCACGGTTAATATCGGCTTTGTAATATACTGTATTTAAAAAGTTTGAACTTTATTATTCTACCATAAAAATGTGTCAAGTGAAGGATAATTTAGTGAATTTTAACATATATTGTGGGCAAGGACAAAAACTGTGAACGAACACTAAAAACTGTAATATTAATGTTCGAGTTGACTACCAATGTATTGTGAACTGTGGACGATTTTTTAGTTAGTCTTCATCAAAGTGAACTTAATAATACCTTACTCTCTACGAACTAAATAAGTGATAACCGCTGTGAACATTTTAAAGTGAAATATTTAGTAATTATTCATTTTAAAGACGGTTAGTGAAAAGTTTTTGAATTTTGTCAGCAATGACATCTAGTGCCTAATAGCAGAACGGCTTGTAAACACAGTTGCTAAAATATACACAGTGGCATCTATTGGCGAATACCTATAACACCTCTACACTAAGCAGCAAATCAAATATCGATACTATTTACGTTTGAAGCTATGAGATGGCGTCACCAGATACATTACATCACAATTTAAATATTGAAAATGGCCCAACAATAACCACAGAAGAAACATCTAATGTTACAATGAGGAAAAAACAAGTATCAATTAATTTAAAAAACCTAAACCCATCACTCACTTCCACTGCGTCTACACCTTGGGCTACTCCAACTAAAACATTCTTAGATGAAAGTGATTTATTGGATGAAACAGAAAACACTTACCATAACGTTGATCAAACGCTGTCAAGAAGTGTGGATTGCTCAATGACTGACCTAGCCTCAATGCAAGAGTTAAAAGAATGTATTGAAGAACTCAAAGTGGAACTTGGTAGCTCGCAGAACGAATTAGAAACAGTGATACTAGAAAATAATGATCTCCAACAACTAGTTACCAAACTAACCAAAGAAAATACTACATTGAAAAAATTTCTAACAAGCCCCTCAAAGCATAGCTCCAAAAAGACACAAAGATATTCGTCGCAATTGTCTGAAGTATGCGATAATAACTTAACACCTACACTGCCAAGCCCATCTCTCTATACTCAGCCAGACTGTCAGCAAACTGTGCTGAGGGTAGATCATTCTTTGACTGTTCTTCAGCAACAACTGGAAGAAGCTAAGAAGGAAATCAATAAACTGCAAAAGCAGATTCTCACACTACAACAAGCATTAGAAAATAGTCAATATATACCTACATCCTCGCGCGATGACGACGGCAGAAACAAATCTACTACTAGTTCTGCAGTTCCCGTAGCAAGTAAGATATGTATCATATCCAACGTGAGTTCCTACGGCACGCAAAGAATTGTCGAGGATATATTTAGTACCCAATTTAGTTATTGCCGCTATGTCATGCCGAACTGTAACCTTAAAAGAATGCTAGATAGTATAGATAATAAGTTACTAAATTACAACTTAAACGATTATTGTATTATTATATTAGGAGAAACAGACTTTAAAAAGACCACTAATAATTATAATTACATAGACTTAGTAAAAACATTAAAAGATTCCCTCGCGCATATTAAACACACCAATCTGGTTATATGTACTCCTACATATATATGCGGCGCACCAATATACAATTATAAAATTGAATTATTTAACAACCTACTGTATCAACATTTACAAACAAATAACTATGCATACTTTTTCGATTCTAATTTATATCTCTCTTTCGATATGTTCTCAAGTAAAACAGGTGTGGTCAATAAAAAAGGAATAAAACATATGTATAAAAAAATATTGGCTAATATTATAGTAGATTTTAGTACTTACTGTCCATCCTCAATTGTAACCAAAAGCTCTAGTATACCTGAACTCGATAGTAAAAAAAGTAAGTTTTTTCCTGAGTAATTACAATAATAATACACACAAGATTAAAACCTGCGCTCAAACAAACCCTAAGCCCAATAAGACAATAAGCTGTAAAAAAATAATGATATATTATCAAAATGTTAGAGGTCTTAGATCTAAAGCTTGTACGTTCTATAATAATGTCTCGTCACACACTTCCGACCTCATTGCTCTTACTGAAACGTTTCTTACTTCTTCTGTGTATGACGCTGAGTTATTTCCCGCTGATTATACCGTAATACGTAAAGATCGAGCTGGTGATGTAGGATGGGGAGGTGTACTCTTAGCTGTTAAAAACTGTTTTTCTCATAGACAAATAACCGATATCATAGGTATGACTGATGATAAAGAAATATTGTTTACGTTAATTACTTGGAAAAACATTAAGTTAATTGTGAGTGTTGTCTATCTGCCGCCAAGTTACAATGATAAACAATACATAGACGTTTTAAATTGTTTAGAAAATGCTGTCATTAAATATTCAGAGTACCAGATTATAATAGTTGGTGATTTCAATCTTAATTCCTGTAGTAAATCAGTCAAAACTCAATTTGAAATGTTTTTAGATTACTGTAAGCTGCGACAGCATAATAAAATTACTAATAAATATGGATGCACATTGGATTTGGTTCTAACGACCCTTGAATCCAGTAACATTAATGTGATATGCGACACTGAACCTCTTGTACCATTGGATGTATACCACCCCGCCCTGGAGATAATGCTCAATTTACCTAAAAGTTCTGTTATCAAGTGTCCACCATCCTCTCAGGCAAACTGTGTTCCTAGCTTGGAATGGAATTTTCGCAAAGCAGACTTCCCTAGTCTATATTCTGCTATCAAAAACCTAGACTGGACTGACCTCTTTCATATAAAAGATACTAATGAGGCCGTTAACACATTCTACGACAAATTAAATAGTGTTATTAGCGATCATGTGCCTATGAAAAGACTGCCCCCTAATGACAAGTACGTATATCCATCCTGGTATACCAGTGAAATAATATACTATATAAAGTTAAAATATTTCCATCTAAAAATGTTTAGAATGTATGATCTACAGTACAATAAAGAACTATTCAAATATTATAGGACTAAGGTAAAAGAACTCATAAACACTGCTTTTAAAAATTATATAAACATGGTTGGCTCTAATATAGTTGAAGACCCCACAAATTTTTGGAGATATGTCAAAGAAAAGCGTAAAGACAGACAAGGAAAGAAAAATTTCATTCATGAAGGTAGGACACTTGAAGGTCAGGAAGCTGTTGATGCATTTGCTCATTACTTTGGCTCCATTTTTCATGCTAGAACTCCTACATTAGACCCGACTTTAGCTGAACAGGTAACTATTAAACATGATTGTGCATCCACAATTGTTATAGGTTGCATTAATCTTACGGACATAAGAAATGCAGCACGACGTCTAAAACCATCATCTTCTCATGGTCCTGACAGCTTACCACCTTATTTAGTTAAGGACTGTCTGTCCGCCTTTGAAGCGCCTCTCCTTTATATATTCAAACTCTCTCTACAACAATGTGTATATCCTAATAAATGGAAGGTCTCGAGGGTCACGCCGGTATCTAAAAGTGGATCTTCGAATAACATTACAAACTTTAGACCCATAGCAGTTTTATCTGTTTTTGGGAAATTATTCGAATCTATTCTTAATAACTATATTTTTAAACAAATCAATAGGCGTCTAGATGATTCACAGCACGGGTTTCGTCCCTTGCGATCTACACTAACGAACCATATCAAATTCACAGATTACATTAGTACCAAGGTGACGACAGGCTGCCAAATCGATGCAGCGTACTTTGATTTTACGAAAGCCTTTGACCTAGTAGATAATGATATTTTATTAACTAAATTTGTATCCCTAGGATTTAGCACGCATCTAGTCAGATTCATGGCAGATTACCTAAGAGATCGCAAGCAATATGTTAGAGTGGGTAACTATCAGTCGCATGAATACTACACACGATGTGGGGTAAGTCAAGGTAGTACCCTCGGTCCAACACAGTTTCTCATTATGATCAATGATCTGCCGAGTGTCCTTACCAAAGCACAATGTCTTATGTTCGCTGATGATCTCAAGTTATTTATCTCTGTCACCAATATTAGTGATTGTTTAGCTCTTCAGAACGATATAAACGAGGTGATTAAATGGAGTACAACCAACAATTTGTCGTTCAACACTACAAAATGTAAAACGATTACATTTACGCGGTCTCGTACTCCAATCACTACTACATATTATCTAGAAGGTGTTCCACTTGAGCGCGTCACCACTATCCGTGATCTAGGAGTTACATATGATAGCAAAATAAACTTTCATAACCACATTGAAAATATATGTAAAGATGCTAATAAATCATTGGGCTTTATAATTAGAACATGTAGCCACTTTAATAATCCCACCATTTTAAAACTTCTCTACATGGCTTATGTACGCTCCAAGTTGGAATATAATTCAATACTTTGGGATCCACAAAGGAAAATTTATAGTGAGATGGTCGAAAAAATACAGCGTAAATTTTGTCGATACTTATATAAGCGGATATATGGATACTATCCTTTTTTGTATCCCTCTATGTTTGTATGTGGGATGGTCGGTTTTGATACACTGGAGCTGAGGCGTAAGTTTGCGCATATTATGCATTATTGTCTGCTACTGGGTGGGAAGGTAGACAATCCATCGGTGCGTGAGTGCATATACCTGTATGTGCCTGATAACTACATGCGTGGTATTGGTCGAAGACAACATCGACTACTTGCCTGCCCGCCAACATGGCGGATTTGCCAAGCTAGTAATAGCCCTACTGGGAGGGCTATTATTCTAATGAACAACATGTTGAAAATGATTCCAGATGTAGATATATTTACTGATAGAACATGTGCAATAAACAACCAAATAAATAAATATTTAAATTGGGCGCTACGTTAAGTTTGGCTCTGTCTATGTATTGTTAATGTTATTTTATTTGTTAATTAAATATTAGATATAATAAGTAGATATTTAGATTGTGTAGTATAGCATATAAGCGTTTTGGTTTTAACTGTAAGCTTTTATGTTTTTGAATAAATAAATAAATAAACAAAATAAATTATCACGTGAACAGACAACATCACAACCAATACCTCGTAAGCAAGTTGAAATTACGCTTGAGGATGATGACGATGATGATCACGAAGAAATTCAACAACAGATCGATAGCGACGCAGCAGATGATGATGACGAAACGCTACAACAAAGCGTACTTGAAAATGTTCGTCAAGAAAATGTAGACATAGATAGTGATCAAACTTACGAATCTCTTTCAGATACTGAAACTGAAGAAACCACAACACAAAATATGAGATCGTTACGAGATAGATCAACTATTACTGCTCCTAAACGCTATGATGATTTTATTTTAGCTGCCGCAGAAGAAATTGAAAATCTGCAGAAGCCAATAGAACCTGTAACATTTAAAGAGGCTTTAGATTCTCCTGAAAAAGAAAAATGGCAAGAGGCTATGGATAACGAAATTTCTGCCTTAATAAATAATGAAACATGGGACCTAGTGGATTTGCCCAAAGGAAGGAAAGCCTTACCTTGTAAATGGGTATACAAAGTTAAAATGAATCCAGATGGCTTAGTTGAAAGGTACAAGGCGAGAATGGTTATCAAAGGTTACTCACAAGAACCTGGCGTTGACTACGATAAAACATTCAGCCCAGTTGTTCGCATGAGCACCGTACGTACACTGCTTGCTGTTAGTGCACAAGTAAAACTAAGCTTAATGCAGTTTGACGTGTCAACCGCATTTCTTAACGGCACTGTTAATGAGGAAATCTATATGAAACAGCCTACTGGTTATCAGGATGGCACAAAACGGGTGTGTAAACTTAAACGCAGCCTTTATGGTTTGAAACAAACACCTCGATGTTGGAATATCTGTATAGCAGAGTTCCTTATAAAATCTGGTTTCGTACAGAATGAAGCCGATCCGTGTCTATACGTTCGAGTTCGAGGACAATCAAAAGTGTTTATTGCACTGTACGTCGACGACGGACTTGTAGCATACAATACAATTAGAGCAGGTGAGGATTTTATAAAAGAGCTTAGAGCGAAATTTAAAATAACCACGAAGCCTGCATCATATTTTCTTGGAATGGAAATAAAAATAAGCAAAGATGCTATTAATCTATGTCAGAAAACTTATACCAAAAAGGTGTTAAGTAAATTTAGGATGGCCGATTGCAAGCCAGCCCCAACGCCAATCATTCGTGAAAATGAGAAGGCAGAGGAAAGAAACAATGTGGATGAGTTGTTTCCATACAGACAAGCTGTTGGAGCATTAGCTTATTTATCAGTAGGCACAAGACCTGATATTTCGTATGCTGTGGGTGTTGCATCTAGAAACCTGGGAGCACCTACCAAAAACGATGTGTTAAATTTTACATAAAATGACTTACTATACCACGCTGGTGATACTCTAGTGATCAGACTTATTGTCATAAGGTACTATTTCGAGGTTGCTTTCTCTTGCATAGATATTTTATACGTGTCCCTTAAAATATGATCACCCATGCAAAAGCAAGTGAATGGGACATTTAGCTGTCACCACACGGGGATATAATTCTTAGAAATAAAAAAATATTTTAATTCCAGGAATATTCCTAAGTACAGTCGTTACCCGTGTATTGTTGAAATGTGAAATCAAATTAAATATAAAATTTAAAGCGAAAACGGTGAGTGAACTGACTGATGTTAATTTGAAACTATTATCAAAGTCCACTTCAAATAACCACTTCAGTGATGAATACGTTATGCCTTACCGTCTTCGACGAGTGACTTGCTGAGCGCGAGGAAATGCCACAGCCCACTAAGAGCATCATCATCCGCCAGCTCTGCATTTTGCCACAAATCTGGCTATAACAAAAATTTGTATGCATTTTAACAAACTATCGACATGTATTGATGGACAATTGCCCTTTAGCCACTATAGGACCACAATGTTGACAGTTCTCTGTCTACAGCCGCGAGCCGGTCCATCCGGGTTACTTTCACACTCTCGCAGAAGACCGACGTCTAAGCAGTAGCAATGTGCGGTTACGCTTCGTTTCTGCGTGTGTTTTAGTTGATATATAGCGGCCAAGTTGCGTCCCTGGTATTGCAAAGGTCTTTGAGCGTCAACAATTACCATCAGATGTGCTGTTTGCTCGTTTGCCACCATAAAATATATATATTAGGGTGTGCCAAAAAAAATGGATATTTTTTTTTTCACTCTCCGCTCAAAATATCGTAGAAGATGTCGAAACAAAAGGCCTGTCTAAAGGAGAGTTCGTAATTTTAATTTTAAGACGTCCTCCATCAAATCTGAAGTTTTCCCATTTAAATAACACGGGAAAAATTTTTTTTTTCATTATGCACTGCCGCAACATCTGAAGATTCCATTTTTTCATGAAATAAACTACTAGACCTTATTTGGCATTAAATGTTGAACAAAAAATTTCATTGGGTCATATTGCTACCATCGATGCCTGACTTTTTATAAAGCTTTAGAGTTTCGATTTTCCCGAAATTTCGTGTTTTTTGCAATTTTCAGCTAAACCATCCAAGATAGAACAAAAAGTTAAATGACAATTTTGTAGTCCATTTGACGCACTATAAAAAATCTTTTAATATTTTTTTTTGTATCATTAATATTTACAAAGTTACAGACCAACAAAATCCTATTTTTCTAATTTTTATCTTTGTTCAAGTGAACCATCGATAAAAATATTAAAAATTTGGTTCTTATTTTTTAGTACATCAAATTTGCTACAAAATTCTATAATTAATGCCAAATAAGGTCTAGTAGTTTATTTCATGAAAAAA
This sequence comes from Lymantria monacha, assembly GCA_905163515.2. Taxonomy (NCBI): domain Eukaryota; kingdom Metazoa; phylum Arthropoda; class Insecta; order Lepidoptera; family Erebidae; genus Lymantria; species Lymantria monacha. Next base: position 32,452,400 of record LR991093.1, read on the forward strand.
TGGAATCTTCAGATGTTGCGGCAGTGCATAATGAAAAAAAAAATTTTCCCGTGTTATTTAAATGGGAAAACTTCAGATTTGATGGAGGACCTCTTAAAATTAAAATTACGAACTCTCCTTTGGACAGGCCTTTTGTTTCGACATCTTCTACGATATTTTGAGCGGAGAGTGAAAAAAAAAATATCATTTTTATTGGCACACCCTAATATATATATATATATCAATTAAAATACCACGTACAAAGATCCTGCGCCGAGTGCATTCAATGGAGTCCTACATACAACAATATTGTAAGTCCACCTGGTGGAGTGTTGTCTAACACAATATTGGTCGACATACTACCTAAACGGTAGTTAGTTCTTAGAGCGATATGACCTACTTATTGCCACTTCAGTATATAAATTCTTCAGTCTATGTCAGATACACCGTTTCTTTATAGACTTTCATCATATCAATTTCATATACGTCACATTGCAGGCCACGAAATTCCTCCACAATAGAAAAGAAACTGACCAACTATACCGTGCTGGTCAGAGTAGTGGTTTTATTTTGACTTTCTCTTGTCTTGCATAGATGTTTTATGCATATATTTACAGAATCATACATTAATTAGATATTTAGTTATTGCAAGCTTTTATTTTTATTTATCTTGCAATGTATGTATATTTATTCGGATGAAATCTTGCAACTAAGTAAAAATGAAGTCTTCAAGGCTACTTGCGCGTTTGTCAACTAGGATAATAAAAAACTACTCGGCGGGCATGAATGTAAAGAATGTTCATGCGATTGATCACCTAGTCATTATCACCATGGCTTATGGATCCAGGAGCAAAGTCAATACATACCTTAAGTCCATAGTCAGTCTGCGCTCTCTTCTTCATCACGTAGGATATGTCACGTATGGCCGCGTAGAAATCGTCTCGCATCATACGCAGGGCGCCGCCTCCTCCCGCCCACACTAGTGTACCGCCCCCACCGCCCCACGCCACGGTCACGCGCTCACACACCGTGTAGTCCACCAAACTACCTGAGGAGACCAAACGACATAATAAAATAGTTTATTTTTACACATGATATAAGGCTCACCCTCACTGTGATTTAAGCCTAGTATAACTAGACTATTGCTTTATTTTTCCATCCATCCATCCGCCTATAGTTGGACATACTTCAAAAAAAAGTTTCTCAAGAGATTGTTTGTGGTCAAACCTTGTCGTTATCTATGGACACCATTATGGTTCTGGCTTACAGTAGTTACATTGGTGAAAATCATCAACTCAGCTGATATGCGCCCTACTGCTGGACTGGAATCTCCTACACAATGGGAGAGAAATTGACTTACTGTATGTAATACGCTGGTCAGAGGGGTTGGTATAGGGTTTTCATTTCAAGTTTTCTTTCTATTGCATGGACGTTGTATGCATATTATTTTAAGGCATATTATTTCAATTGTGGTAGGGCCACTTTGTTGATAGTTTTCTATCTATAGCCGCGGGCAGGCCCGACCGGGGTGGTACAACATTCTCGCAGAATATCGACGCATGAGTAGTGGCTTTTGCCGCTGTGCTTCGTTCGGTGAGCGAGAGAGCCGGAGCCTAACTTTCCGGGTGTGTTTTCGTGTGGTAGGTTCTGGTGATGCTTGAAATTTACGGTGGTAAGGTCTTGGTTGGGGCATTGGGCGTGAGGGGCTGATATGGGGTACAGGGAGACCCGGTGGGAATGGTCACCATTGGCCACCTGTCGGTCAGCAGGGGACCCGAGCCCAGGACTATCCCCCCTGGGAGGCTGTCCCGCCAACCGGCGAAAATCCCGTTGCGGAGTCGTCGTGCCGGAGTGGGAAACCGGAGTGGAGCCCGACGACTACGGGCAGGGGGGCACCGGGGGCCCTTCCGTGCTTCGTGTCAGCTCCTTACAAAACCCACCCGCCAACCATGTACTATGCCCCGCACCTTTTTTTTTGGCATCACCGGACCCCATTCCACGAAAGTACACTGCCATCCTCTTCTTATACAAACCCCGCAATGAAAAGGAAACACAAAAAGAGGTTTTATACGGCCGTCAGAGGGACCGCCGTATAAATCCACATTTGACGTGGACTTTTGCAACATTAGGGGTTTACACAGCAATCTCGACGCCGTCCACCAATACCTCGAGACGGCGCGGCCTGCCTTGCTCTTTTTAACGGAGACGCAGATAAGTGCCCCGGATGATATTTCGTACCTAAATTATCCGGGCTACGAGTTGGAGCACTCCTTCCACCGTAAAGCTGGGGTGTGCGTGTTCATCCGGAATGAAATCTGTTGTCGCCGCCTTAGGGCCCTCGAGCATGGTGACCTGTCAATTTTATGGTTACGCGTAGACTATGGAGGGTATACCCGCATCTACGCGTGCCTCTACAGGTCCCATGGCAGTGATTCAGGGTCAACTCAGTTATTCGAGAACGTTCAATGACGAAATATTGGAGCAGTGTCCATCAGCGGAGGTGGTGGTTCTTGGAGACTTCAATGCTTTTTTTTTTTTTTTTTTTTTTTTTATTGTCTACGGTGACAAACGAGCAAACAGCACACCTGATGGTAAGTAATGCTGTTGCACATGGACCCAGCAACACCAGGGGTACAGCCAGGCCGCTGCCTACCGTGAAGGAAGAGCTCTTCTTAAACCTCGTTTGAAGAAGGACATGTCATAGCGCTCGGGAAACACAGCAGCAGGTAGTTCATTCCAGATCTTGCATGTACGTGGGAGAAATGATCGCTGAAAACGTACGGTCGAGGACCATATCGTTTCCAGGTGAAATGAATGAACCCTGCTACGGTGTCGAGTGGTACGGTGGTAAAATGGTGACGGTGGTACCAAGTCAAACAGTTCCTCAGAGCACTCTCCGTGAAAGAGCCGGTAGAGTACACAGAGTGACCCAAAGTCTCTCCGCCGCTCCAGCGACTCTAGTCTGTCCGTGAGATTGGGATCACCGACGATTCGAACTGCCCGCCTTTGTAGGGAGTCAAGTGGGTCTAGCTGATATTTAGGCGCGCCTGCCCAGAGATGAGAGCAGTACTCCATCTGAGGACGAACTTGTGCTTTATATAGCACAAGACGTTGACTCGGCGTGAAGTACCGCCTGGCCCTGCTCAGCACGCCCAACTTTTTGCTTGCCAATTTAGCTTTGTCCTCCAAATGACTCCCAAACTGGACTTTGTTCGATAGCTCGACGCCGAGGATCCCAATACTCTCGGAGATTTGGAGAGTTACTCCTTGGAACTGAGGCGCCATGATAAAAGGGTCCTTCTTCGCAGTGAACGCGCAAACTTGTGTCTTAGTGGGGTTGAACTGGACTAAATTCCGTTCACCCCATTTTGAGGCCCGCCCTAGAGAGCGCTCGACTTCAGACACAAGTTGAGCCCGTCTTTCCTGTAACATACTCCGAGGGACATTCTGATGCTCGGTGTATCGCTCGTCACCCGTGCTGTCATCCGCATAGCAACGAATACTCTCTATGGAGAGCATGTCATTGATATGCAGAATAAACAACGTCGGGGAGAGCACCGAGCCTTGTGGTACACCAGCATTAATGTGCATGGTCTCGGAGCAGGAGCCATCGACGACTACTTTTATGCTCCGACCATCCAAAAAACTGGTGATCCAATTACAGAGTCCCTCGGGGATTCCATATGATGGTAGCTTCGATAGAAGGGCCCTGTGCCAAACCCTGTCGAACGCCTTCGCGATATCTAGGCTGAACGCTAGCGCCTCACCCTTGCCCTCCAAGGCCTCTGCCCAACGGTGTGTGAGGTACACAAGAAGATCACCAGCCGACCGGCCATGACGAAACCCATATTGGCGGTCACTGATCAGCTGATGATCCTCAAGGTACTGCAGAAGCTGATGGTTGATTATTTTCTCCATTATCTTGGAGAGCAAGGATGTAATCGCAATCGGCCTGTAATTCGACGGGTCCGACCGGTCTCCCTTTTTTGGGATCGGGTGGACATGGGCTATCTTCCACGAAGATGGAACCCTACAAGTATCATAGGAAAGTCGGTATAAGCGCGTGAGGACGGGGGTCAACTCGGGGGCGCACGTTTTCAGGACCACTGCAGGGATGCCATCCGGCCCGCTCGACTTATGTACGTCTATTAGCCGCAGCTCCCGCCTCACCGCTCGCTGCGTAATGCGGATTTTAGGCAGAGAGCTTTCACACCGCGGGATGATAGGTGGTGTGGCGGTTCCAGCGTCCAAAGTCGAGTTACAGGCAAAGAATTGACCTAAAAGATCGGCCTTCTCCTTTGCACTGTGGGCTAGACTGCCATCATTTTTCTGCAGTGGTGGGAGATTGGACTGGCAGAAGTTGCCTTGGGCAGCTTTGGCGAGCGACCAGAATGCACGACTCCCGGCGGGATAGCTCTCCAATCGCTCGCCGATTCTGGCAACATGTTCCGCCTTGGCTCTGGCAATAGCCTTCTTACTAGATCTAGAAGCAGCATTAAATTTTCGCTTCTCCTCCCTGACATTTGGGTCCCGACAGTTTTGGGCCCTATTCCAGGCCTGGTATGCGGACTGCTTTTGCTGTGCAGCCGTCCTACAGGTTTTATTAAACCAAGGCCGGCTGCGGCCACCGACCGGTATTTTGTTGTTGGGGATGAATAATTCCATCCCCGTAATAACGGTATCGGTAACGCAATCCGCACAAATGCCAGGGTCCCTAGAGGCGAAGCAAAGCTGCTTCCATGGGTAGGATGCGTAGAACTCGCGAAGCCTATCCCAATCTGCTGACTTATATTGCCAGACTCTGCGAGTCCCAGTCGCTTTAGAGCGATTAGGCCTCGCAATAGGGGCTTTGCTACGGACCAAGCAGTGGTCAGATGACCCAAGAGGAGCTTCGACCACTACCCGGTATCCGTGCTGGTGTGTAGTCAGCAGAAGATCCAGTAGAGACGGCTCATGGCTCTCAATGTCTGGAACACGGGTGGGCTGTGTTACCAGTTGTGAGAGACCATAGGCCGAGACCATATTGAAGAGATGCCTACCCAAGAGGTTAGTGATTCGGGACCCCAACCACTCTTTATGATGAGCATTAAAGTCTCCAAGAACCACCACTTCCGCTGATGGACACTGCTCCAATATTTCGTCAATCCCCCATTGAACGTTCTCGAATAACTGAGTTGACCCTGAATCACTGCCATGGGACCTGTAGAGGCACGCGTAGATGCGGGTATACCCTCCATAGTCTACGCGTAACCATAAAATTGACAGGTCACCATGCTCGAGGGCCCTAAGGCGGCGACAACAGATGTCATCCCGGATGAACACGCACACCCCAGCTTTACGGTGGAAGGAGTGTTCCAACTCGTAGCCTGGATAATTTAGGTACGAAATATCATCCGGGGCACTTATCTGCGTCTCCGTTAAAAAGAGCAAGGCAGGCCGCGCCGTCTCGAGGTGTTGGTGGACGGCGTCGAGATTGCTGTGTAAACCCCTAATGTTACAAAAGTCCACGTCAAATGTGGATAGAGGGACCGCCGTGTAAAACCTTCTCTTTTTGTGTTTCCTTTTCATGGGTTTTTTATAAGAAGAGGAAGGGAGTGTACTTTCGTGGAATGGGGTCCGGTGATGCCAAAAAAAAAAAGGTGCGGGGCATAGTACATGGTTGGAGGGTGGGTTTTGTGAGGAGCTGACACGAAGCACGGAAGGGCCCCCGGTGCCCCCCCGCCCGTAGTCGTCGGGCTCCACTCCGGTTTCCCACTCCGGCACGACGACTCCGCAACGGGATTTTCGCCGGTTGGCGGGACAGCCTCCCAGGGGGGATAGTCCTGGGCTCGGGTCCCCTGCTGACCGGCAGGTGGCCGGCGGTGACCATTCCCACCGGGTCTCCCTGTACCCCATATCAGCCCCTCACGCCCAATGCCCCAACCAAGACCTTACCACCGTAAATTTCAAGCATCACCAGAACCCACCACACGAAAACACACCCGGAAAGTTAGGCTCCGGCTCTCTCGCTCACCGAACGAAGCACAGCGGCAAAAGCCACCATTCATACGTCGATATTCTGCGAGAGTGTGGTACCACCCCGGTCGGGCCTGCCTGCGGCTGTAGATAGAGAACTATCAACAGTGTGGCCCTACCACAATAAAGCTGCTCATGCTGCTCATCATAAAGAGTGGTTGGGGTCCCGAACCACTGACCTCTTGGGTAGGCATCTCTTCAATATGGTCTCGGCCTATGGTCTCTCACAACTGGTAACACAGTCCACCCGTGTTCCAGACATTGAGAGCCATGAGCCCTCTCTACTGGATCTTCTGCTGACTACACACCAGCACGGATACCGGGTAGTGGTCGAAGCTCCTCTTGGGTCATCTGACCACTGCTTGGTCCGTAGCAAAGCCCCTATTGCGAGGCCTAATTGCTTTAAAGCAACTGGGACTCGCAGAGTCTGGCAATATAAGTCAGCAGATTAGGATAGGCTTCGCGAGTTCTACGCATCCTTCCCATGGAAGCAGTTTTGCTTCGCCTCTGGGGACCCTGCCATTTGTGCGGATTGCGTTACCGATACGGTTATTACGGGGATGGAATTATTCATCCCCAACACCAAAATACCGGTCGGTGGCCGCAGCCGGCCTCGGTTTAATAAAACCTGCAGGACGGCTGCACGGCAAAAGCAGTCCGCATACCAGGCCTGGAATAGGGCCCCAAACTTTCGGGACCCAAATGTCAGGGAGGAGAAGCGAAAATTTAATGCTGCTTCTAGATCTAGTAAGAAGGCAAGGAACATGTTGCCAGAATTGGCGAGCGATTGGAATGCTATCGTCGTGAGAGTCGTGCATTCTGGTCGCTCGCCAAAGCTGCCCAAGGCAACTTCTGCCAGTCCAATCTCCCACCATTGCAGAAAAATGATGGCAGTCTAGCCCACAGTGCAAAGGAGAAGGCCGATCTTTTAGGTCAATTCTTTGCCTGTAACTCGACTTTGGACGCTGGTGCCGCCACACCACCTATCATCCCGCGATGTGAAAGCTCTCTGCCTAAAATCCGCATTACGCAGCGAGCGGTGAGGCGGGAGCTGCGGCTAATAAACGTACATAAGTCGAGCGGGCCGGATGGCATCCCTGCAGTGGTTCAGAAAACGTGATGATGATACTTGTAGGGTTCCATCTTCGTAGAAGGTAGCCCATGTCCACCCGATCCCGAAAAAGGGAGACCGGTCGGACCCGTCGAATTACAGGCCGATTGCGATTACATCCTTGCTCTCCAAGATAATGGAGAAAATAATTAACCATCAGCTTCTGCAGTACCTTGAGGATCATCAGCTGATCAGTGACTGCCAATATGGCTTTCGTCACGGCCGGTCAGCTGGTGATCTTCTTGTGTACCTCACACACCGTTGGGCAGAGGTATTGGAGGGCAAGGGTGAGGCGCTAGCGTTCAGCCTAGATATCGTGAAGGCGTTCGACAGGGTTTGGCACGGGGCCCTTCTATCGAAGCTACCATCATATGGAATCCCCGAGGGACTCTGTAGTTGGATCACCAGTTTTTTGGATGGTCGGAGCATAAAAGTAGTCGTCGACGGCTCCTGCTCCGAGACCATGACCATTAATGCTGGTGTACCACAAGGCTCGGTGCTCTCCCCGACGTTGTTTATTCTGCATATCAACGACATGCTCTGGAGAGCATGCATGAGCATCTATGGATAGAGAGTATTCGTTGCTATGCGGATGACAGCACGGGTGACGAGCGATACACCGAGCATCAGAATGTCCCTCGGAGCATGTTACAGGAAAGACGGGCTCGACTTGTGTCTGAAGTCGAGCGCTCTCTAGGGCGGGCATCGAAATGGGGTGAACGGAATTTAGTCCAGTTCAATCCCACTAAGACACAAGTTTGCGCGTTCACTGCAAAAAAGGACCTCTTCGTCATGGCGCCTCAGTTCCAAGGAGTAACTCTCCAAATCTCCGAAAGTATTGGGATCCTCGGCGTCGAACTATCGAATAAAGTCCAGTTTGGGAGTCATTCGGAGGACAAAGCCAAATTGGCAAGCAAAAAGTTGGGCGTGCTGAGCAGGGCTAGGCGGTACTTCACGCCGAGATAACGTCTTGTGCTATATAAAGCACAAGTTCGTCCTCACGTGGAGTACTGCTCCCATCTCTGGGCAGGCGCGCCTAAATATCAGCTAGACCCACTTGACTCCCTACAAAGGCGGGCAGTTCGAATCGTCGGTGATCCCAATCTCACGGACAGACTAGAGTCGCTGGAGCGACGGAGAGACTTTGGGTCACTCTGTGTACTCTACCGGCTTTTTCACGGGGAGTGCTCTGAGGAGCTGTTTGACTTGGTACCACCGTCACCGTTTTACCACCGTACCACTCGACACCGTAGCAGGGTTCATTCATTTCACCTGGAAGCGATACGGTCCTCGACTGTACGTTTTCAGCGATCATTTCTCCCACGTACATGCAAGATCTGGAATGAACTACCTGCTGCTGTGTTTCCCGAGCGCTATGACATGTCCTTCTTCAAACGAGGTTTAAGAAGAGCTCTTTCTTCACATTATGCAGCGGCCCCGGTGTTGCTGGGTCCATGTGCAACAGCATTACTTACCATCAGGTGTGCTGTTTGCTCGTTTTTCACCGTAGACAATAAAAAAAAAGGCATCCCTTACCACACTCACGAGCAAGATAAGGCAATAAATCGTATTATTACTCCGTCAACACACGGAACAGATGTAGTGGGGATTAATCCCTAAATAAAATTTAAAAGTGCGTGCGTACGAAGTACCTACACATGTCAGAAGTGAAACTTCTTTGGAAAACTAATTTTTATTTAAATCTTGTTTACATACATCAACCAATAGCGTGATTTTCTCGATCTCCCTTTCTCTCTCGTTGTCTCCCTCCTCTCGCTCCATGGCTATGTGCGTTATGCGTGTTCGGCCTATCTTACTCTCTGTCTTTAATTCTCGCTAGCTCACTCCTACCTTTCGCTCTACTGCACTGTGCGTGATGCGACGTTTGCCCTATCTCACTCTCACTCGATCTTTCTCACTCGCTTGCTCCCTACTCTCGCTCCATGGCTATGTGCTTCATGCTACGTTCGTTCTTTCTCACTCTCTCTCAATCGGTCTCAATCACCCTCTCCCTCTTCTTGGATAAAAACGTCCCACATTTTCGTGTCACTTTATTGCGTTTCATCTGTAAAAATTTTACCTTCATGCGCGCAAAAATGTTTCAGTTTAAAATCATCTAAACTAAAGAAATCAAATGTTACCATTGGCACAGACGCATAGCAGTCGTGCCTCGTGTACTGGGTGACAGCTGAACGCCACCACGTGCGAGGCCGGCGAGGGCGACACGTCGCGCTCTATGACGCCCGGCCCGCGCGGGGACTGCTCCTCCAGCTCAGCCTCCACTGCAGCACCTGACATCTGAAAAGGGCAACAAGTGGAATATCATCATCATCAGACTACCAAATTTCCACTGTTGAAGATAAATCTTCACACAAAGGCATCCAACTAATGTTATAAATGTCAAAGTTTGTGACAATGTTTGTATGTTTGTTACTCAATCACGCGAAGAGATATGTATTACAAATTGGCCTAGAGATAAACCAACATCACCATTCTGCTACTCTTATCCCTATTCCTTATGGCCGACGCAACATGTATCTACTCGTAAATAATTTGCAACAAGTTATTGGCAATAGTTATATGACCGGCCGTCTGTCAGACGTCAACCCTCCTTGGGAATGTAATTATTGACCAAACAGAATCAGGTGGAGTTGGTCCAGTCGGGGATAGAATGTTAATAGATGATCTCTCCGGCATACCGCGCGGAAGGGACTGCTGTTGGTTTTAGTGGGTATTCCGGCCGCCAACATCAATGGCCGGCGAGTCCCACACACCCCATCGTCTGTCACTGGCGGGGGGTAGTGCGTAAAAGCATTTCCACAGCGTTAACAAACAAAAAGGTGGAGTTAGTCCAGGTCGTCGGTCGCAGCTCTTAGTCGTCTCCTACGAGATCCGCGAGCAAAGTAAGGGTTTGTTAGTATTCGCAGCCGCTACCGCACAGCCTTGAATTAATACATAAAATGCTTTTTATCCCGATAATGGGTTGGGATAAAATTTTATATTGTTAAAGTCACTTTCAACAAGGTGGAAGTGGCGGACAGAATCCAGTAATACCAGCAGCAGGCGGGTTAGCAGACATTATCAAACTAATGATAACGTTAATGTTAGCTTAATAGATTTTGACTTTAATAAACTTAAGATTACAAAGACATCTTGGTTTCATCAGGTGCTATAAACTTTTAGGAATGCTAACATTCTGATATCAGCTTGCCTGACAAAATTTCAAAACAGCCTTCATTTGAAAAAAAATCTCGTTGGTGGTTATCAAAGATTATCAACTCAAATAGCCATCACTGTATTAAAATTTGTGGTAGGACCACGCTGTTGACCGTCTCTGGTTACAGCCGCGGGCCGGTCATTCCGAGGTAGTACAACACTCTCGCAGAAGATCGACGTCTGAGTAATGGCAATATGCTATTTGTTCGGTGAGCGAGAGAGCCGGCAGCCCAAATGGGTGGATTCAGGGTTTCTATGGGTAGGTAGCGGCCTAGCTATACCCTTAGTATTGGAAAGATCCATGGGCGGCAGTGACACTTAACATCAGGTGTGCTGCTTGCTCGTTTGCCACCACAAGCAATAACAAAAAAATAAAATCTAAACAGACCACTAAAACATGTTGAACATGATTACAAAAAAACAGTTTCAATATAAACATGGAGGTTAATAAGATTATTACATGTAATCTCATACACACTGCTATGTTCAAAGACAATACTGAGATATGACGTCACCGCATGCGCAATGACACCTATGAGTATTTTCGGCCTTAATTCAAAGTAAGTACAAAATAAAATTAATTTCGTTAAAGTGTTTTTAGTTATTATTAAAATAATATTACTTTCAGATATAGTACATATATACCTACTTTATAGACGAGAAATATTTCTCACCATGCCTATTGGACTAACATGGTAAATCATTGTAAACGAAGATTTTCATTATAAGAGGCACCTATTGAATAGTTAAAGTAACCAAGAAATTCTGCTGTCATAACTCACCATATAATCACACGAGTTCAACTTGTTGTCACTCGCTTGCTGAATGTCGTGAACACGCAGCGTGGTCGAATCGCGCTGTAACGCCAGTAACAGGTTACGTCTGCAAATAAATTTTTTATAGTTTACTGTAATTGTGAGCATAAAAAAATATGACAAAATAAATAAGCTATTCTGGATAATACCGGATCTCTAATAGAACCCTGCGGAATACCAATCTTGCCAGATATTATAATGAGTCTCATACGCGCGTAGATTTAATATAATTTCTGAATTGTAAAAAATAATAATCTATATTGTGTTTTTTGTTATGCTTATTAATTTGAAATAAGTAGTTGTCATCTGAAATGACGTATTTAATGAGGGAACGGGAATGCAATTAACGGTTACCATCAAAAATAGAGTCCACTGATAAAGTTAAGCACTTAGCCTCTCTTATAACCAAAACAGATGAATTGTGTTATTTTCTCCTATGCTGTACCGAACACATGTGCAGATAAGAGCAAAAAGACTATGGTTGTGTTTTCTTTGGTAGCTGTTAATAGCAAACAGTATTAAATGCTTATAATAATCCATTTATAGCTTTTCATTATGGCGATTGCGAAAATAACATTTTGAAAAAAAATGTTGTCTCACTTTAAAGATGTTGTAAATTATTTCATTTTTGAAATTAAAGTTTTAATACATCAGGACTAATAGAAGTTTACGTTAATGGAATACTCAGATCACACATATTTTGACAGCACCCTGCAATTACGTATTGCTTGTTATCGGGCACTTTATAACCACACAATTGACACAAATTACACTCCAACTCAGAATAATAGCAGTGGATCGCATAAACTAATGATCTGCGTATAAAACATAATGCCACATATCACGAAGTCCTGCCCAAATAAAGACAAATCAGATTTTAAACCAAAATGTGCGTCGTGTAAACGTTTTAAAAAACCTTATGATCATCTATGTGGCGCATCGGACTGCCCCACCTACAAGTTAAAGTTAGAACAATTAGTACTCAATACAAATTATTAAAAAAAAATGGATAGTTTAAATATAGGGCAATTAAATCTCCATAATGATAGGGTAGCGACATCAGAGCTAGACCGTCTAGTTATGGAATATAATCTAGATATCGTACTTATACAAGAACAATACCATAGTACTCGCTTACGTAAAAGGGTTGTACAATTGGACAACAAAGCACGAGCCGGCATCTATGTTGCAAGTTTCAACTTTACGGTTACGTCACTACAAAATCTTATGACGTCACACTGTGCTGTCGCTGAGATTACATCCTCATCCTGTAGGGTTTACGTTGTGAGCTATTATTTTCAATATTCAGACCCCGCAAATCCACATTTACACCACCTTCGCCATGTTTTGCGGTCTCTCACGGGCCGTAAAATCACAATAGGTGCTGACGTAAATGCGTCATCTACTGTCTGGTATGACAAGTTTAGATACACCGACACTGATCGACGGTGTGCGATAGAAGATTTCATCGCTGAGATGAATCTGTCCATCCACAATACACCTGATGCACCACCAACATTTTACAGCCCCATGGGTGAATCTTCTATTGACGTCACGCTTTCAAGCGCAGACGTCCGCTTAAATAGATGGTGCGTTCTCCCTGATGCGTCGTGTAGTGATCACCGTCTGATCGTGTACGAATTTGGATCGAGTCTGTCGCAGGATCCTACTAGACAGAGCTACAATTTTAGATATAAATCTACAGGAGCTAACTGGGAATTTTTCAGCTCGCTCTTTTCCTCATGTGCTAGAGATTTCACTCGCAGTCAATTAACCGCAGAAGAAAGTGCTGAAATAATGTCAAACTCTCTAATATACTGTGCTGATATAGCTTTGGGTCGAACACCCCTGCCTAACACTAAGGGGTGTGATTGGTGGAATAATCACTTAGTAGAGCTCCGCAAACGCTTCCGAAAGGCGCGCAGGAAACATAATAAACTCAAAAAGACATGCAGGATGGGAGCGGCCTTTGATGAATCTCTATCTTTACTGAAAGCTGCCCGGTCTTGCTACCGAACTGCGGTGGAAAAGTCGAAAGACGCTTTATTAAATAGGATTGTAGAAAAATTAGAAAGTGAAGGTCCGTGGTCTCCACTATATCATGAGTTTAAAGCAAATCGCTCAATCGACCTAGCTTACGTACAAAATATCAAAGTGAATGATAAACACGCTACGGGTATTGAGGAGACCACGGAAGTTTTATTAAATACGTTAATTCCAGACGATAACATATCAGTCGACAGCGAACACCATAAACAAATACGCGCGTGGGCCGCTGACCCACCTCTCTCGCCTATGTCTGACCTTCCGTCTTTTGCCGAGTTTATGAATACCGTTAGAGCTCTTCCCCTCAACAAAGCTGCTGGTGAAGACAAAATATCAAATAAAATGATCAAAGAAGCTAGTCGAGCATCGGGCAGCTCAATGTTAATGGTTTTTAATCGTTGTATATCTGAAGGTATTTTTCCTCGGTCATGGCGTCGCGGATATATACGGATAATTCCTAAAGGCGGTGATAAGCCACCAGATGACCCGAAATCATATCGACCAATCACCTTATTGCCCTCACTAGGCAAACTCTTAGAACGGCTAATTGTTCCTCGTTTATTGCCGGGTGGACCAACATTCAACCATAAGCAATTCGGCTTCACTCGCGGTAAATCAACTATCGACGCAGCCATTGCGGTGAGAAAAGTTATGAATACATCTGCTTTTAAATACGTGCTAGGCGTTTTCCTGGATATCTCAGGTGCCTTCGACAACGCCTGGTGTCCAATGCTACTTCTTAAATTAAAGACTCGTGGGTGCTATAGGAACATCTACCTAATTATACAGTCATACTTTTCACAAAGCTCGACTAAACTGAAACTTGGTCACCATGCTGTGTTGAAGCCACTGACGATGGGCTGCCGTCAAGGTTCGGTGCTAAGTCCATATCTATGGAATTTAGGTTTTGACGATTTCCTCGAATTACCTCTGCCGAAACACTGTCAATTGATCGGCTATGCCGACGACGGTCTTCTACTCGTAGAATCCAACACTAGAGACGGTTTAGAGAAATTAGCAGAAATTTGTCTCAATAATATATTCGAATGGGGCACACGAAATCGGCTTACATTTGCCCCACAAAAAACGTATCACCTTTTATTAAAAGGAAATTTACAATCGTTGCCGCGTATAAAATTCAATAATATGACAGTCAAAAAGAAAGATTCAGTTTGCTATCTTGGTCTACTCTTAGAAAAAAAATTTTCATTTGTCGAGCATATTAAAACTGTAGATGAAAAAGCGAAACGAAATTTCTATGCGCTTACTAGAATATCAACGTCTACCTGGGGCCTTTGTTTTAATACACTGAAAACTATATATATGGCCACATATTTGGGGTGTATTTGTTACGCTGCACCCGTTTGGGCTGATAGGTCTACCATAGGGGCAGCTCGCCTTAAATTATTACAAAGCCAACAATTGGATTTTAATTGAATGGCAAGAAAGATGGGATTCATCATCGAAGGGCCCTCACCTCTATCTATTTTTCCCATGCATCCGCGAGCGCCTAGAGAGAGTGTGGCTGGAGGTGGACCATTTTGTAGCCCAATTTCTAACTGGCCATGGCAACTTTAAAAGTAAATGTGCAATAGAAATACAACCCAAAGTAACTGTACATGTGCAAAACTTTCTCGAGTGGACTGTGTCAAGTATTTGGGTGTATTACTAGATGAAACACTTACCTGGAGAATGCACATAACGTCTACAATTGCCAGAGTCCGAAAAATTGTTTATATATTTAAAACTTACGTACAGTGGCTAATACTAAACTTATTTTACAAACATACCGAGCACTGTGCGAATGCATAATTAGCATTTGTGCCTGGGGAGGTGCAGCAAAAACCCATATGATCGGAGTCGAGCGCGCACAACGCATGGTGCTTAAGGTACTTTTATACCTACCGTACAGGCATCCTACGTCCTTTGTGTATGATATGACAGGCGTGTTATCTGTGAGAAAAATGTTTGTATACGAAATGTTACGTAGGTACCATAAAACAACTGTTCCGTACCTTTGTTTCTCACATAAGCGTGTGGAACGATGTCCTGTACCTCGTGTTAAATCGACATTTGCTCAAAGACATTATAACTTCTTAGCTCCCCATACTTATAATAAATGCAACAAAATTTTAAAAATCCGTAATTTAAGTAATGTTAAATTTAAATTATCTATAATTGTCTGGCTAAAGTCTGTAGATATTCAAGCTATAGAGAACCTCTTAAAAGTGCCATAGAATCTCTATAATATACACACACTTATATATGCATGTTAAAATAATATATTCATACATACACACTCAGCCACGCACAAACACACACGCTAACACATCCACATGCGCATACGCATACCCACGCACACATAACTACACACGTACACACGCACGCGCGCACACGCACACACACATACACACGCACACATAAACACACACGCATACACACACACCCACGCACACACATACACACAAGCACACACGTACCTACACTTTTTTAACTTTATAATTACTTTTCTTTTTTTAATATCATTGTTAAGTTTTCTTTCTATTTTATTTAATTTTTGATGTAACAATAATGTCAATGTTTAAGGGGGAAGACACTAACACCTGCAACACAGTCTTTACTAGCGCAGGTGTTAGGGAATTCTATTAATTATAATGTACATTTTACGTCAATAAACATTTATTATTATTAAGTATTTAAGTATTTTTTTATGAACATTAGATTTTAATGTCTAAATATAAGTAAATTATTTTCTTTTAAACTCGTACCTTCACCACTATGTCAATGTTCTACAAATAATCGCGAGTATGAACAATCAGCACATCACATTCTCTGGGAGTGCGATCTCTGGCGTAACGAGCGCGACCTTATGTTAGACAGTTTGCAAGTAACATCTGGAGTAGTATACTACACGGATCTTGTAGCAACTCGAGAAAATTTCCGTGCGTTTAGGCGTTTCTGCCATACCTACTACTGCAACCAATCTTAAGGCTCACATATAGGCCCCGTTAAGTTATCCCGTATCCGTGGTGCCGTACTGCTGCGCTTATCGTAGCTGTACAACCCTTTACTTATTGGCTGACTAGTCAATATTGCTTTCTGTCTCCCGCTTTGCCTGGGAGGGAAGTGGAATCACTCTTTTCCAACTCCTCCTCTTTAACTTTTCTAATTAAATTTGTTGCGGGTTCCAAGACAATTAAAATCATTTCCCGGGACTGCCTGAGGGTCAAACCTCGGTGTCATTTATAGTGACCATTGTGGATCCTGGCTTACAGGAGTTACAATGGTGGGAATGTGTGGTGGGATTAGTCCCAAAAAAAAAAAAACATAATGCCATTTATGTAGTCAATTTGTATAGCTGCTTTCGTATCTTCATTGAATAAGTTTTAACATAGCTAATGCATTTTACCGTCCGGGATACATTACTATTTTATATCAGGTGGAATACAGTCAGACATTGTGCTGTTCTAATAAGTATGTGTACCTGGTGGGGCACCATTGCAGATGTGTGAGAGGTTTAGGGTGTTGTAATGTGAGCAGTGGGCGGTTCAGAGCGCGTGCGTCCCACACGCACGCCACGCCTTCACCACGCGACGCCAACTGCCAGCCACCACCTGGCTCCGCGCATACGCCGTAACAGTACCGCGTCGTGCTCGTGCTCACAGCCTTGTTCGATAAATCTGTTTTCAAAAAGTGTACCTTATATTTGTATATTCTTTTATAGTGTATACATATTCCACTATTGGTTTTAAGTGTGGTGACGGAGTAAACATACAATGTTGCCCGTTGCGGTAATTGACGTCTAAGGTATATAATACTGCTCAGCTATAGCCATGCTTACAACTAAAGGCAAATTGCAAACAGAAGTTGTTTTACCGCCAACTCTCAAACTAAGTTTGGTTCACTAATATCCTTGCTACCAAGATAGAACCTGGTTAAGACCCACGCTTATGGCTTTTAATGAATGTATACGCGTTTAATATTAATAAACTGTTCTTTTTTTGAAAATGATCTTCCCTTTTCTTATTTTTCATGCCGGATACTTTCATACAATCTAAAACTGCATTGGTCCTTACCATCAGGTAAATGTTTAGCTGTCTTAACATCACTGAAGATTTGGACTCAGTTTCGGTGGTCCGCCCAAATGGCGATAAAGCGGTACAATACGGTAGGTTCAGAACTTCAGTGTCACTGAAGCATAGCTTGTCCTCAAAAAAGCACATCAATTCTATACATACCTCGGAGATCAAATATCTTGATATACTTCAAGTTCATGGAGGCTACGAGAGTCCTAGGCGAGAAGTTGGCCCACGTGACGCAGTGCGCAGTCTCCGAGAGGCCCATCTCTGCCACTGGTTTAGCAGGATCTGACGGCTGTGCAGCACTTTCAGCGGCTATAACGATAAATTGGACAGATACAAGTCATGTTTTAAACTTATATTATAAAATTGAAAGCAAACTCATAAGTTATGATTACATACGTCCCCTTGTGAGGAGCCAGGGTTCAAAAATGAATGTTAATAGGCTAAAAGAAGAATGAACGAATAGACTGTTTGTAGAATCGCATATCCAAGCGATACCTGGCAGCAAGTCTCTGATTTACGTCGATTCAGGTAAAAGTTTTATTTTTGCACCAGGCAAGTATTGACAGCAGAGGGCATAATTGGCTCAAGTTGATAATAACCAAATTGTTTATATCCTGACAGACTAAAATATTCTGTGTTACCATATCTTTACATTTTTTTTACTGTCTGTCAAGATTAAGGGAAGCAAGTAGATTACTATAAACAAACTCGGCATTTTGTCAGGCTTCATTTTAACAACTACAGATTATCATTTTCAACAGAAACCAGATGATAAAGATACTTTACCATTTGCCTCATCACATAAAACTGATCCTCTGTAAACATCCCACAGCAAGATGCAGTGATCACTGCGGTGCTTCTCCATGGCCACAGCCAATAGGTTTGTCTCCTGGTGGTTCCATGATACTGAGTTACATAATCTCGGATGGCGAGGAGCTGGAAACAAATGTTAGAGTACGAGTTACTAATGTAGGAATATACTGTTTTTTAAAGATAACACCTGAACAAAGAAATATAATCCTTGATTGTAGAGGGCTTTACAAACTTACAATTTAACTGGAACAGCAATTAGTGGATCGCACAAAATATCCTGGAGGGAGTTGATCCCATTAAAATGACACTGGCAGTGTAGGTCACTATGATAACCCCTTATTGGTTTGTGCAGTCAAATATAAAAACAATTATAGAAAAATAACAAAGAATCACAGCAAATATTTTAGTTTTGTAAAAAATACAAATATAAAATTAAAAGATATTTAACTAACCAAATTCCCTTCCAACAAGTCCCAGAGGGTCATAAGTTTGCTTCAGAGTAGTCAGGGCAACTTTGCCACTGGTATACCCTAGTGCCAACAATGGTTCAGGTTGCTCTGGAACAGCACTGATGTCAGCACAGCGAACACCACTCGCACTCTGTGATGCAAGCACAGTGGCCCCTCGGGTTGAAGATATTGGCGTGACTAGAAAAAAATGCAAACATTGCATTGCCTATAGCCTTATATTATACAGGAAACAAACCCATACTATGTGACCTGTTTAGGAGAGGAGAAGGTTGTCAAAAATAGTATGCTTGCAGAAAATTTTACCTTTTCCATGAGTACCATGGTCATCAAGCAGGAGAGGGTATTAAAAATTGTAAAAAATGGGTCAGGTACTATGGGAACATTGTTTTATTTTATATAAGGTAACTACACGCCCAAATGAGTGGGTTTGGGGTTTATATTGGTAGGCAGCTGCCTAGCTATACCCTTAGGGGCCACCTAAGACAAAGATCGGGTACCGGTGGCCCGCTCGCATGGCGAAGAGATTAGTTTGCATGGTGGGTCTATGGGGTCACGCGCCGTCTCTTCTGTCACTCCAGACCGATTTGGCGGGGCGAGACGCATCCATAGCCCACCGCAAAAAAAGAAAAAAAAAGGAAGCTATACCCGGAGTAATGCAAAGGTCCATGGGCGGCAGTGACACTTAACATCATGTGTGCTGCTGGTTTGTTTGCCACCAAAAGTAGTAAAAAAAAAAACACAAAATTGTATTATATACTATGAAATTGTATAGTTCAACATGTTATTAAAGAACACCATGTATAGTAACTGAAATATTACTACTATGAACAATGACGTAGATAGGATCTCTAGTGGTAAAACCATAGTGCTGACCGTTTTTGGTCTGCAGGCATATATAGTTGACTCATTTAATATAGTACTAAGAAAATCAATATTTGAATAATAGTAATTTGCTACTCTGCTTAATTTGATGAGCAAGAGCGCTGCAAGGCTACACTTTTATGGTAGATGAGTTGGTAGCGCTCCTAGTATTGCAGATCTCCATAAGCAAGTTACTACTTACTATAAGGTAGACTGACTGCTAAATAAACACAATCATATGATGTCAAATACCTAACCAAATTTAATGTGTCTCATCTGGATATTATGCTGTAACAAGAAGTTCAGCATTGTGCATGATTTTTCTGGCAGTGGAATAGAGTATTATATATTCATTCTTAGTTGAGTACAACAAACATATATAATACAATAAACAAGATACATATTGACGATAGTCAAGTTATTAATATTCTACTGAATAGTGCGATAAGAAATTATTTATATTTTCATATGGTCAAGGTTTCTTCATTCGATAAAATAAACTGATAACAGGATGTTTATGTACAAGGACAAAGACAAATTACTGAATTTTAATTATGATTTTAGCGAACGCAAAAAATAGTACAATGTTTTTAAATATAATAGGTGAATATATTTAATGTGTAATGTTTTTATATGATTAATAGACATACAAGTTGTTTTTTTCTCAATTTCTTTGATCCGAGAAACTTCATATAAGGTTATATCCGGCCCCCAAATAACAAACTTGTCGTGATGTACCGGTGACCAAAGGACGTCCAACTTAACACCCGACGTCATTTTTGTTATAACCTTAAATAATTAAACACTGATATTCATTTAATATGCATCTTTATTTCGAATTAAAAATTGTAAATACGCAGTCAAACACCATCAATGTTTTGACATATAAAGAGTTTTGTTTCGTACACTTAATGCAACAACATCAAATGAGAGGCAACGAATAAAAGATAAATTATGTCTTTGGGCAATCAACTTGATAATAAAACTTGAATTGATGTAATTGATAGATTCTAAAGCTAAATTGTTTATTAGTAATTTATAATAGAAATATCTGCTAAAGTGAAAATTTATATATAAGAAAATATAGGATTAGTAATTAAAGACGCATCGAAACGTTTTGATACTAGCAGTAAATACATAATTACATATATAATCTATGCTATAGATTTATGAACGTTTATGTAAATGTCATTAGCAGTGCTGCTAACACTTGAATTTAATTTTACCTGTAGCGGTAGTATATATACATATATATATATATATATATATATATATATATATATATATATATATATATATATATATATATATATATATATATATATATATATATATATATATATATATATATATATATATATATATATATATATATATATATATATATATATATATATATATATATATATATATATATATATATATATATATATATATATATATATATATATATTTTTTTTTTTTTTTTTTTTTTTCGCTATAGCGTGTTGTCTTGGTCTCGAGGTGACCAGCGACATCGGAAGACCCCGGTGACTCGGAGGTGGTTTATACTAGGAGGTTAGGTGAGGAGAGAACCTGGAACTGGCTTCAGACGAACAATGATAGTAGCAATTGCTTTGCGGGAAGCCATGGGCGATAAGATGGAGTCAAAATGACGACTCGACACTGAACTCACGAAAGAGAATCTTAACACATACATACATCATCACGCCATATCCCTTACAGGGTAGGCAGAGAGGACAAAGTGCCAGATAACTCTATCCTTGTATATTTCACTCGCTTCCTCAACATTCATAATTCTCTTCATACACGCTCGCCGGTTTCGGAGACTCTTGACTACACCTTCCTTCAGTACGTGACCAATCTGGTCTAGGTAGGTTAGTCTTGGTCTCCCCCGGTATCGCAATATATTTACGAAAACGTATTGTATGTAAAAAGAAATATCAATAATTTTGAAAGGTATTGTGACATTCATTGTGTTAATACTCGGCATAAGGACAAATTAGTTGTACACACGACTCGTCTTGTAAAAATTAATAGGTCATTTATGGGGCAATGTATACGCTTCTATAATAAACTGCCAAAAGATATCCGAGACATGCCTGTGAATAAATTTAAAAGGGCTGTCAAGAACAGACTCTGTAAGAAAGGTTATTATAAAATCTCGGATTATCTAAGCGATAGTACAGACTGGCTATGAGCAGCTCCTCATTCAGCAATTACCTTGTCTTTGTAAACTGTTTGTTTTATGTTTTTTTTATAATGATCTTACATACCTGTGAAGCGTAGCGTGTTTTGCCTAACGAATTTTGACTTTGGTTAGCGTTAGTAATACATGGTATGGTCATGCTCACTGAAAGGTCTACTTGCGGTAGCTGCGTCGAGCGGGTCCCTCCCTTCCCTTCAAGGTGGTTCAGGGGAGTGATGGCTGCTCTAATAGTTAACTCGTGATCTGGTGCCGCTTGTGGGATCTGGTCCAGCCATTGGCTATTTTACATTGTATTTAAACTATTAGGTTCGAAGGGCATCACACTGGAGCTATTTCTTTCATGTACTATTATTTTTATATTTATAAAAAAATGAAAAGAAATAATAATAAACAAACCCGCTGAGTTTCTTGCCGGATCTTCTCAGTAGTGGTCTAGTTCCGATCCGGTGGTAGTTTATTAGATTAAAATTAAAATGTTAATACTGACAATATGTAAGTGCCCCAAAGAGTAAAGTTATTAAAGTGCCCTCACGGGGTTTATACATAATAAATGAATTTGAATTTGAATTTCACCTATATCCTTCCACTTTCGCATTGTATATCTTCTTAACCAGACGTTTATTCGGCATTCTTTCCACATGTCCGACCCATCGGAGCATTCCCTTTCGCATCTTTACACCAATAGTCTCTTTCATACCTACTCGCTCTCTTACGTCGTCGTTACGAATGCGATCGGTCAGCCTAACTCCACAGATTTTCCATAGAGATCGCATTTTGACCGCATTAATTTTACTTTCATGCTCTTTTCTGCATACCCAACTCTCTCTTCCATATAGTAATAATGGGACAAGCACTGCGTTATGTATTGCTACACGTGCCTTTTGGCTGAGGTGGTGGCTACCGAGAAGTTGTCCCAACGCTCCGTTCACTCTATTTCCCGCATTCACTCTTCACTGTATATCAGTAGTGTACCTTCCATCTTGGCTAAATCCACATCCAAGATATAAAAATTCATCCACTTGCTCTAGTACATCATTACCCATTGTTACTCTTCATGTCTTTCGAATGTTCTGGCTTCATCTCTTTCGAAGACCATTATTTTGGTTTTCCTCACATTCACGCGTAGACCCCTTTTCTTACAATCTTCTGTCATTGTGTCGACTAGAGTCTGCAAGTCAGTCGCTGACTGTACCCGCAGGATTGCATCATCTGCATTGAGCAGAGCAGTGACCACTGAGTTGCCCATCTGGACTCCCACATTCATATCGTTCAACCTTTGGCGATATTTATCCAGATATATGATAAACAGCCTGGCTGACAGAACGCACCCCTGCTTAACGCCGATATTGACGTCAAACGAAGGCGACATTCCATCATCCAGCCGCACACAAGCTCTGCAGCCCATGTAACTGGACTGCACAGCCTGTAGCAATTTACTGTTAATACCATACTCCAGTAAAATGTCTCAAAGTTCCTTTAGTACAACCATGTCAAATGCTTTCTCCAGATACACAAAACTGCAGAAAACCCTCTGACCTAGAGCCAGATGCTGGTCCACAATGTTCCGCAGAGAGAACACTTGATCCATGCATCCCCGTCCACTCCTGAAATCTCCTTGTGCCTCACACAGTAAACCATCGGACACCATCCTCATTCTCTTTTCAATAATTTTACCATACACTTTTGCTGCCAAACTGGTCAAGCTTATGGATCTGTAATTTGCGCAGTCATAACGTAAACCCTTTTTTTTAAACAAAGGCACGATGACTGCGCTATTCCAGTCCCTGGGAACCATTCCCGAGCTCCAACATAAATTGAGAGGAACGCCTTCCAGACACAGGAGCCGCCAAGCTTGATCATCTCGGCAGATACCATATCAATGCCCGCTGCCTTACCATTTTTCAAACTTCTTATCGTCCATTCAACTTCATCCATACTGATGCCATCGGAGGTCGCCGATGCTGAATGTTGATATACTAGACCACATGCAACACCAGCGCCAATCCAAGTATCCACATACATATCGCCAAAATATTCACTTCATCGGCTTAACACGTGGTGTTTGTGTAAGAATGCCTCCACCTATAGACCTTATTTTATTCATTCTGAAGGCTGACCATTCACCACGAGACTTCTTAACCTCCCTCCAAAAGAGTTTGGTGTTACCTTCGAAGTTTTTAGTCAGCCTTTCTTCTGCACTCATATTTACTGTATCACGTTTCTCTATCACTAAGGCCTTGGTGTCATTCTTACATTGCCGATATATTACTTTCTTCTGTTCAGTCATACTGTCATTCAAATTA
The DNA here is from genome assembly GCA_905163515.2 of Lymantria monacha. Taxonomy (NCBI): domain Eukaryota; kingdom Metazoa; phylum Arthropoda; class Insecta; order Lepidoptera; family Erebidae; genus Lymantria; species Lymantria monacha. The sequence continues at coordinate 32,476,323 of LR991093.1, forward strand.
AAAAAAGAGACATATGCCAGCCACGCTTTCTTCTTTTGCTCTACAGAAGTTGCCACTTCCGCATCCCACCATGCATCACCATTTGTTTTTCTATGCTTTTTTGAGCTTTCACATACTTTTTTCGCTGTATCTACCATACTCTCTTTCAATATTCTTCAGCATTCTTCTATGTCCAATTGCGGCTGGCTTGCCATCGTCAGCCGTTCTCGGACACCCTCTGCATACTTTTCTTTTACACACTCTTCTTGCACGGGCAGAAGAGAGAATGTTAAATGGTCTTTATAACGTGTTTATCTTGAATTAATATATTTTTTATAAGATAACGTATACGAGTGTATTCGATATGAATTCTATAAATATTCAATTAAAGAGCACGAGTTAGACTCAAAATAATTACTCCTAAAGCACACAAAGAATAGTGCTACCTGGGAATCATACCCATTATACTTGAATTGGGCTGTTGATACTTCAATTATACCGGTATATGATTTGTGCAGTTAACCAAACAATAATATTTACAATCATTTTATTTATTGATACCAGATATTTGATATTGGCATGCCGCGAGATCAGCGTTCCCAGCGATGAGGGTGGCACAGTAGCCGCAGAACCGTCGCAAGTGGATGGTGGTAGCACAACAGGGCCGTCGCGGAGGGCGGGTGGCGGCGGCTGTGTGTCCCGGGATGAGGGCGACGATGTCGCAGGGCTGTTCAAGGAGAGGAGAAGGAGTGGCAGCCCAACGGAGCTGTCGAGCGACGAGGGCGGATCTATCGCAGAGCCGTCACGGAGTGAGGGCGGCAGTAAAGCCGCAGGGCCGTTGTCGGAGAGCTTTGGGAACTCCGACACCGACACGGCCTCGGAGAAGCCGTCGGACGAGGGCGAGAAGGCTGCAGAGTCGTCCGACGATGAAGTCGGCCGAAGACGGGACGAGGGCGGCAATACCGCAGAGCCGTCCAGTATGGAGGAGAGCACCTTGGCTGCCGAGGCCGCCGAGGAGTCTGAGCCGCACCGCGCGGGGAAGGCTCTGACGGTGGCCTTAAATGCCAGGGAGAGGTAGGAGGCCCTCCCCCCGAGTGAACGGAAGCGCCCCCTGCATAAGGGTGGCAGCTCCAACTCAGAGGGGAGTGTCATCATGCCTCCACCGAAGGTCCTTATCGCGCGCCGTGGGCGTAGAGGTCGTGGATCGGCAGTGGCAGCGAGGCCGGTGACTCCGGGTCCGGCCAATCAAAGCGGTGAGGTGGCGGGCCAGTAGGGCGTGAACGCACGCCTCAGTAGGGAGGTCTCTGGCCTTTTTTTTTTTTTTGCCGTTGCCTATGGACGTGGTCGCGCCCCGCCAAATCAGTCCCGGGCGACGAAAGAGGCGACGCGCAACCCCATAGACCCACTCTGCAAGCACCTCTCTTCACCGAGCGAGCAGGCCACTAGTACCTGATCCTTGTCTTCGGTGGCCCGCCCGGCGGTCTACCCTCGCGGGTTCCTCTCATGTCGACGCCTCGGCTGCTTTCGCCGTCGGGGCGTCGCCCTCACGCGGCGGCCTCACATCGGGTGACCGGACAATTTCCCGGTCCGATCACCCGAAGCCTCGGTTAAGGCGGCATCAGGCACAGATATTCGCGCCTGCGCCACCGCGGCCACTGACGGTGGCCCGGGTCACGGGAATTTTCCCGGACTCGTTCCGCCGTTTTCTTCTGCGAAATGACAGCCTCGCAGAAGGCGGCGACTGCATCCCAGTTCCTGACGCTGTCGACCATCGCTTTCGCGACAGCCGGAAGCGTCAGGTCGGCACCAATAACAGCGACGAGGTCACGGCGCTGCCCGTCCCAGCTTGGACATACCTCGAGCGTATGGTGAGCCGTGTCCTCGTCACTACTGCAATGGTGGCAGGACGGAGTCCACTCCCTATACGCCATAACCATGTGCAGGTATAAGCCGAAGCAACCGTGCCCCGACAATACCTGCACCAGCCGAAAGAAGAGGACTCCATGCCGCCGCTCCATTCACTCCATCAGTACGGGCCGGAGGGCCTCAACGGTAACAATACCGTGTCTAGGCCTCTCCAGCCGCGTAACCCAACGGGCAATGACGTCTCGGCGGGCGTCCTCGCACCAGGAGGCTTTTTCGTTTGACGATGGGGAGCCACCCTCGTCGCGCACTGAGGTTATCCGCCGGTAGAGGTCGGAGAGCATCTCCGCCTCTAGGTCCCAGGGGGGGTGTCCCGGCCAATAGGCATGCCACCTCTGTCGACACCGTGCGGTACCTGCGAATGGCTCTGACCGCCATGGCTCTCTGTGGTGTGGTCGGCCCCAATACCGACCCCTGCACATGGGCGTCCGCACAATGTCCCCTGCGGGACTCGTGCAGAGGACACTGCGCAAGGAGTCTCCGGCCTGCGGGAGCGAAACCGGAGACTCGAGTCGGAGTTGTCGGCGGTGCGGAAGAAGAACCGCGGGTTGGCCAAGGACGTGGCCAACCTGCGGCCTCAATTCGCACTTTTAGTGCCAGCCACGCCACCGACACTGGCCTCACCGCAAAAGCGGGCTGTGCTGGAGAGGGTGGGCCCGTCCTCTGCGCCCGTCACGCCGCCTGCACCTGTGGCGCCAACTGCGCCCGTGGTGCCTGCTGCGCCGCTTGTACCCGTGGCGCTGGCCGTGAGTACCGCCAGGAGCATGGCAGGCCCAAGAAAGGGGAGGAGCCGCTCCTTGCGGTGCGCGTCATCTTCGCCAGGCTGGAGTTGATGATGGATTCGCGCATCCAGACCGTGGCGGATCGTTTTCCGCCCGAGCCACCCCTCCGGCTGCCGCCCGCCACGGACAGGACAAAGCGGCCCCAAGCGTCAGCTCCCACCCCGCTGCCCTGTCAGGGTGGCCGCGTGGTGAGCTATGTTGCGGCCGTAGGTGTGCACAAGGGGGCCAAGAAGAAGGCCGGCAGGGTGCCGGCACCCGCCAGGGCCGGGCAGCGGCCGGCGCCAGCGGCTACACCGCAGGCTCCAGGCCAAGCCTCGTTCTGGGGGACTTCAACGCCAATTCTATGACGTGGGGGTCCCCCAGGACGGACGACCGAGGACGGGCGGTCGAGGAGTGGGCAGCGGCACTGGGCCTCTGTTTGCTGAACAGGGGCTCGGTGCATACGTGCGTGCGGCAGCGGGGCGGGTCGATAGTGGACTTGTCGTTCGCTAGCCCCATTGTCGCTGCACGCGTGAGGAGCACCCAGGCTGGGCGTGATCTGTTACGCCAACGACACGCTCGTCACAGCCCGCGGTGGGACGCTGGAGGAGGAGGCAGGCCTGGCGACTCTCGGCACCGAAGAGATCGTCAGGCGGATCGAGGCGCTGGGGTTGAGGGTGGCCCTGGACAAGACGGAGGCCCTCTTGTTCCATGGGCCCCGAATGGGCCCTCCCATCGGCGTTTCGATCACCGTCAATTCGGTTGACATCAGCATCCGGGCCCATATGAGGTATTTGGGCCTGGTGCTCGACGGGCATTGGTGGTTTCGGGAGCATTTCCGCAGGCTCGTTCCGCGGCTCATTGGCGCGGCGTCCGCCGAATGTGGGCTGACCGAGCGGTACGTGTCGACAGCTGTACCTCGCCAGGGCGATGCTCGACAGCGTCAGGAACTGGGACGCGGTCGCAACCTTCTGCGAGGAAGTAGTCTCGCGGAAGGAGGTGGCAGAGCTCGTGCCCGAGGAGCGTCTCCTCGACGACGGGAGCCGCCGCCGGCGACTGGGGCGGCGCAGGCGTGATTACCTGCGCCTGATTCCGCCCTAGCCGAGGCCGCGGGTGTCGGGATCGTGGAATTAGTCCGTCACCCGCCGAGAGGTCGACCGCGTGAGGAAAGACTGACATCCTACCCAAGGGAGGGACGTCGGTCAAGGAGAGGGTACTGATCAGGGATATTCCGTCGGGCCGACCACTGATGTCAAGTCACTTTGCTCCGGTGGTCAGCCCAACGATGAAGGCGACGTCACGGGTGGGTTACGGGTGTGCGTGCTTACGCCCCTCTGTCACCCTGGATGGAGTGGTGCGAGGAGTGCGCCGAAACTAACACCCACCCCAAAAAAATAAAAATAAACCGGCACTCGGCGACTGCCGCGGTAAAGCTATTGCATAGCATTTTTTATCAACTTATGCAATTATAATTATTTATTTACAAGTACAGATATTCATTGTTGGACATAGATGATAAATACCTATACCTATTTACTTACTCACAAACAGCTGATTACGTATTCGTCCGATTTCGGAGCAGCTCGTCTCGATTCGTGCGAGCTTCGTAGAGTCGTACCATAAAGTAAATACAAAGAGGAGGTGCCCTAACGCCGAAACTCTAATCAGGCATGAGTCACCAGATTGCGGGGCGAAGAGGGGGATTACGCATGCGCAGTAACGCCGATACAACCAATGCCACCTAGAGGCGAGTTGCTGAACTAAAGAGACAAGCGTGATATTTCAAAAAAGTCATTAAAAGTTCTTCTATTCATCGATAGATGGTAAAACTAAAAAGTATCACCGCTGTGCCGGTCGGAGTGGGGGTGTTAGGTTATTTTGGTTACGGAATTTCTGGATTCGGTCTCCACGCTCAAGGCCCGCGATAGAAGCTATGCAATAGCTTAAAAGATATTTGATATTAAAAATAATGAAAATTAGCTATCTACTTCTAGTGATAGAAACTCCTTTGTTGATTTATTTTGAACCTATAGCTATAGATTTCCACGTAGACATTTTGAACTATAATATTTTATTTACAGTGCTTTGTATAGTTATTGACATAATAGACTAAAATATTATTAGCCTTTTCATTTATTCATAATACGAATTGTTGTGTCGAAAACAAATTATTTCTTAAAATAAAATTTCCCTACTTAAATGGAAATATTTTTTACAGATTTCCGAATGAGAGTGTTATTTATCCTAAAGAGGTCGCCACTTGCCGACGACATCAAAACCGATCAAATCTTTTTGACAGTAGCATAAAGTGAGAGACCATTGACGAATTAAGTGAAATCAATTTATATAGAAACACAATAAATTCAAGGATATACTGCTGAAGTCTTTTTGTTTAGGTAAGTTCTAGAATATATCTGCAGTGTCGTTCAGAAAGTGTACAATATAAGTGTGTGGGTCAATGACGTGATGTCTATGTTTACTACAATGGCAACGCCTCGCGTTCTCCCACAGTTTCTCGCGCTTTGTCTTACGGTTCTCACGTGCTAGGACACTTTTCTAGACCCGTTAAGTCGTCGAGCTACTACGGTAGTGTTGTAGGTCGTGTTCGGTCATGTGCGTACAGTTAAATATTGGTATGTAATAGGCTGTTCCAAATAATTTTCGTGATTCATATCGGCCTGTGATTTATTTGAGAACTCTCCTTATTAAATATCTATTGAACTGAGTCATAATTAGTTCTGAAACGTTAAACAATAACATTTTGCTAGAATAGCATGAAAAAATCGTTACTGGCGTGTATAATGTTTGTGTCGGAGCCTTCACTCTCATCTCCCGTGGCTCGGAGACTGTTGAGTGCATAGTGATGTTCTCAACTCTAGCTTATCAGCTATCTACTAAATTTTTAGAGGAACAAAAGGTAAGCTTGTGTCAGTAATAATCAAATCTAAATTAACCATGTTAGTTAAGTCGCTATATTATAGCATAATAATTATAACAAAATGTTATGTTTTTTGTCTTCTTAGTGTATTTTTGTTTTCTTAATGTTATCTTCACAAATATATCTCTTTATTTTATTATATTACAAAGTGTCTATTTTAAAAACACAAAATATTTAAAATATTGGCCAATTGATATATTTTTATCTTTCTGTACAATATTAATTCCAATGTTGACTTTAAGTTACCTTGATTACTATATTACACGGGCTGGCTAGATGGGTTAACATATTTTGAGATTAACTATTCTAAATTTCTTAATTGATACATCACTATAAAGAATTATAAATCTTATTCGCTGAAATATTAAGGAATCAACACTGTACTTATGTCAGATATGCTGACCTAATCAAATTGTGTCATTGATATTTCTGGAATTGTATGAATGTTTAGTGACATATAGCTTTCTCATTACAGTGGTTTATTATATTAAATGTTAAACAAGACTTTATAAAATTAGCCTTTCATTTTAAAAGAAGGCACAAATCTTGATATTAAATTTGATGAATACATTACAGGATTAAATAGACTCTTGCAGATTGCAAATAAAATGTATTATTGTTCATTCTTCACAGCTCATATATGTCCTACTGTTGGGCTCGAGCCTCCTCCATAATGGGAGGGAAATCGACCCACTTTGCTATGCTGGTCAGATGTGTTTGTATAGGGTTTTATATCTAGTTTTCCTTATGCATACACATTATATGTATTTTACATCCCTTAGTCGTCTTTTACGACCACCCACGGGTAAGATAGGGGGTGATGAATTGTATTCTTACTCCATCACCACACATGAAATTAAAATATGAATTACTTTTAAAAAGTGGCAGCACGATTGGGCCGGAATCCCAATAGACGCGGGTTCGAATCCCGCTTGCGACATCATTTTTCATTTCGTAATCGGATTTTATAAATAATTAAGCATATTAAGTGCTAAATTTCAGTAATTTAAAAATAACAAGGTTGTATCATCGTTTAATACAATTCTAACTGTAAAGTTTGAAGTATTAAGCCTATAACAATGTGTAAACATTGTCGGGTAGATAGCATACCGTCACCTTAAGACGTAAATATAATACGGAGTGAAATTTGCATGTCCTACAATTAGTCGCGGTGGTGCAGTGGCAGCACGATTGGGCCGGAATCCCAATAGACGCGGGTTCGAATCCCGCTTGCGACATCATTTTTCATTTCGTAATCGGATTTTATAAATAATTAAGCATATTAAGTGCTAAATTTCAGTAATTTAAAAATAACAAGGTTGTATCATCGTTTAATACAATTCTAACTGTAAAGTTTGAAGTATTAAGCCTATAACAATGTGTAAACATTGTCGGGTAGATAGCATACCGTCACCTTAAGACGTAAATATAATACGGAGTGAAATTTGCATGTCCTACAATTAGTCGCGGTGGTGCAGTGGCAGCACGATTGGGCCGGAATCCCAATAGACGCGGGTTCGAATCCCGCTTGCGACATCATTTTTCATTTCGTAATCGGATTTTATAAATAATTAAGCATATTAAGTGCTAAATTTCAGTAATTTAAAAATAACAAGGTTGTATCATCGTTTAATACAATTCTAACTGTAAAGTTTGAAGTATTAAGCCTATAACAATGTGTAAACATTGTCGGGTAGATAGCATACCGTCACCTTAAGACGTAAATATAATACGGAGTGAAATTTGCATGTCCTACAATTAGTCGCGGTGGTGCAGTGGCAGCACGATTGGGCCGGAATCCCAATAGACGCGGGTTCGAATCCCGCTTGCGACATCATTTTTCATTTCGTAATCGGATTTTATAAATATGAATTACTGTTACAGTTCATAAATGAATACTGTGAAACATTAATATTGCCATTATCTACTTACCTCAAGAACAATTTTGTTAGTTCATATGCCTTATCATATACCTTAAAGAATTTTAATTACATTATTATGTCTCAACTAATTGTTTGTGCAATATTCTTGTCATGTGTTCTTTAGTACAAGTCATCAGTTGTTACTTTTATCTTGACTGCTAATGTTTTCATAATGACCCTTAACTTTCCATACCATTGTATGCCTATGGGAATTTTAAACAGACTAAATGATTTCATTTGTTTAGCACAAATTCTCACAAAATATGTTTAAATACATTGTGTGTGAAACTTTTACTATCACTCGCAGGTATTCAACATTCAGCCTTTTTTTTTTAATGATATGAATTGGTTTAAGGTTTTATATCTTTTTATTTTTTAAATTAGTTATGCTCTGGTAATGTTGATTGTTGTTGAATTACAAACATATTTTGTTTCTATCTAACATTTACTTGCACTGTTTGTTAAATCTAATCAAGTTATGTGAAAATTTCTACAATAATTATCATACTTGTGTATAAATTAAGCATTTTATGCACATCATAATACTTATGCTGTTTATATAAGTATAAGCAATTGAATTATGAGATGATTACAGAGACGCCATCACTATGTCTGTATTTATGATAGTAACTTACCATGCAAAGTATTACATGTTTGATTTCCATACAGGATAAATACGAAATACAAATGTATGGATGTTTTAAAACTGTATGAGATTTGCATCAAATAACTATGTAATTTATTAGTAATTGCGATATTGATAAATAGAAATGTCACTATGGATATCTGGATGCATGACCAAAGTCAAGGATATCTAGAGTCAAGGGCACTATTTATAATTGTTGGATCACCAACAAGGTATGATTAAGTTATATCACCACTCTTTTTAAGAATGTATAGTGCAGTGAATTAAATGACTCAACTGAATTTTATTTAATAACAAATGCTTTAATATAAAGCTTTATATAAGGTAATTGATATTACGATATGATGATGTTAAAACCTTTATATCTTCAAGGTATACTTCATCATGTAGTTTTTCACCATTTAGATCTGTTTTAAGATATTACCAACGGGTGCAAGCAGACACTGCAGAAGAAGTCAACAAGGTTTTGTACAGAGACTTCATGCCCATATTGGTTCCAACATGCATTGCATATGCAACACATAGAACATATGACTGCACAGATTGCGGTTTGGTTTAATTACCAATTTATCGAAGCAAGTGTTGTTGGTCCACATAGAAGTAATTGATCTGTGCCTGGGTGTTATTTGTGTCCATGAATTGTTTGTATGTTATGGCACCTACAACAAAAATTTATTTCTTAGTAGTTTCTAGTTAGGAGGAGGTGTCCGATGGTTTACTGTGTGAGACACAAGGAGGTTTCAGTAGTGGAAGGGGATGCATGGATCAAGTGTTCTCTCTGCGCAACATTGTGGAGAAGCATCTGGCTCTAGTTCAGAGGGTTTTCTGCAGTTTTGTGGATCTGGAGAGAGCATTTGACATGGTTGTACGAAAGGAACTTTGGGACATCTTACCGGAGTATGGTATTAACAGTAAACTGCTGCAGGCTGTGCAGTCCAGTTACATGGGCTGCAGAGCTTGTGTGCGGCTGGATGATGGAATGTCGCCTTGGTTTGTCGTCAATATCGGCGTTAAGCAGGGATGCGTTCTGTCAGCCAGGCTGTTTATCATATATCTGGATAAATGTCTCCAAAGGTTGAACGATATGAATGTGGGAGTCCAGATGGGCGACTCAGTGGACACTGCTCTGCTCTATGCAGATGATGCAGTCCTGCTGGCACAGTCAGCGACTGACCTGCAGACCCTAGTCGACACAATGACAGAAGATTGTAAAAAAGGGGTCTATGCGTGAATGTGAACAAAACCAAAATAATGGTCTTTGAAAGAGATGAAGCCAGAACAGATGTAAGAGTAACAATAGGTAATGATGTACTAGAGCAAGTGGATGAATTTGTATATCTTGGATGTGGATTTAGCCGAGATGGAAGGTACACCACTGATATAGAGCGAAGAGTGAATGCGGGAAATAGAGTGAACGGAGCGTTGGGGCAACTTCTCGGTAGCCACCACCTCAGCCAGCACGAAGGCACGTGTAGCAATACATAACGCAGTGCTTGTCCCAACATTACTGTATGGAAGCGAGAGTTGGGTATGCAGAAAAGAGTATGAAAGTAAAATTAATGCGGTCGAAATGCGATCTCTGCGGAAAATCTGTGGAGTAAGGCTGACCGACCGCATTCGTAACGACGACGTAAGAGAGCGAGTAGGTATGAAAGAGAGTATTGGTGTAAAGATGCGAAAGGGAATGCTCCGATGGTTCGGACATGTGGAAAGAATGCCGAACGAACGTCTGGTTAAGAAGATATACAATGCGAAAGTGGAAGGATGTAGGTACCGGGGGAGACCGAGACTAACCTACCTAGACTAGATCGGTCATGTACTGAAGGAAGGTGGAGTCAAGAGTCTCCGAAACCGGTGAGCGTGTATGAAGAGAATTATGAATGTTGAGGAAGCGAGTGAAGTATGCAAAGATAGTTCTCTGGCACTCTGTTATCTCTGCCTACCCTGCAAGGGATATGGCGTGATGATATGTATGTATGTATGTATGTTCTAGTTAGGAAACGAATATTTTTAAAAAATATTAATTTTTTGCGATATCAAATTTTCAAATCACTGCTGTTTTCTTTTTTACCTGTGTATTATTAGATGTATTCATGACAATAAACCTATTTTGCTTTCAACTACCGCTCGCCATTTCTCCGGCTATCTAAAAATTACTGGATTTAATTTGTGATTTTAATTTTAATCATAACTGAGTAAAACTTTGACAATCACTGCTATATTCCCTTACAATAGGTACTTAATGGTATCTAGTGAAATCATAGATACCTAGTTTGTGCATAAATGGCCGTGTGAAAGTGTTACACGTGGGTAACATTAAACAATAAGTAGACGGTTTCTATTCCATACTCTGATCGCTGTTAGTGACATTGCGATACGGTACGGTAAATAATAAAAAAAGCTTTTGTGAGATACTATCTAGTGTAGTTTCTCAAACTTTTGCCACATGCACCCTAATTATTTTTTTCTATCATCATCATCATTTCGGCTCATATGTGTTTCACTGCTGGCATTTGCATCTGCCATAATAGGAGGGAAATTGAGCTATTGCATATACCACGCTAGTCAGACGGGTTGGTATAGGACTTTACTTCGAGATCTCCCTCTCTCGCATAGATGTTATATGCATATTATATACCCTAGTCGTTTTATACGACACTCGCAGGTAAGATAGGGGTGGTATGCTTACTCCGTCACCACACGGGAAATATATTAATATTATAATTAAAATTATTCAGGATATCTCTACCTTGCTGTGTCGGATTGTCGTTCTTATCAGACAATGACCGAAAATACGGTCCAGAGGACACTCTAATTAATTATAAGTGAAAGACAGTAATTGAATGATAAAATTAATTATCACCTTGCTGGTGACTGTACTAACGTATAGAAAACGGTTTGTACTACGAAGGTCACTTTGTGGGGAGGTCGTGTCATTGCAGTCTTCCATTGACGTAGATAAGCATTCATGGTCAATTTGTTGTATCTCAAAAAAATGTTTTAGGTACGTCAATTATATGATTCATCTCATCATTATCTCAGACCAAATAAGTCATATTAGGACTAGAAACTTCTCCACAATGTAAGGGAATTTGTTGTCCTACACTACCTGATACCCTCAGCTGATTTTTTTGTCTCCCACGGGTAAGTAAGGGGTGACGACAACTGTATTTTTATCCCATCACTACAGATGGAGATTGTGTTGGTACAGACTGTGTTAATTCTTCATGTTAATTCTCCATGATTGCTCTCGACGGTTCCTTCGTTTCCAATGGTCGTTCTTTTACATCATAACTAAATTGAAAAATATCACCAGCTGCAGGTTTTTACATTATAATCGTAAAGTATGTACGTCAATATATATGGTGATAAAATCGTATTGAGCTGTTTGAATCGATGACTAATATATTTTTATCTAAAAAAGAAACTAGTGCATGGAAATATTTCAACTAATACAAAATGGCAATATCTGGATGGCGGAACTTTGTTCGGTATTTTATTAGTGAATTGTATTCTTTGATTGATCAATTAATGGAAAGAAAATTAAAAAAAAATAAAAGGAAAAATTATTAAAACGAAACCAAGTATCGAAGCAGAAATAACTGAGTTACTCTTCTCGGTTATTCAACTGAGCTATTTCTGTTTTAGATGACAGTGGCCAAATTTACTTCCATATGTTGATGATATGTTTTTATTGGTTTAAACTAACACTGACAAAAAGAAACTAATTTTATAGGTGTAACCTAGTTAGATTGATTACTCGCACCCGAAAGCCGTACATTAAATTTGATGGAAATCGCTGGTGCCTTTGCCGAAATTCTGAAAATATAGGAATATACAAATGTATAGAAATATAAAAAATTGTAAATGCTCGTTTAAAAATATTAGATGTACCATGTGACGACTGGTTAAGAGTAGAATATAGTTGTCATCCTCGTTACTTTATCATGACAAATGTAAAAACACTCGACTGAACATGTGGAGGGGTAGTGGTTAAAGTACCGATCTACCTTGCCAGGTCTTGCGTGAAGATTATTTGTGCGATCCACAAACTGAGTATGGATGTAATTTATAATTTGTGTTTGTTAATTTTATGTATGTAAACTCTTTCGCAATTTAAGGAAAGTGGGCAGACGCAGCCTCCTAAGAACTTTATAATACGAATTACGATTGTCAACTAGACTATAAGGCGTGAGGCTTATAGCATTTGAGAAGGCCATAATAGAAGGAAAAGTCGAAACGTGTGTATTTTACACATCTGACCAGCGTGATATAAGTACGTCAATGTTTGTCCCCATTGTGGAGGAGATTCGAGCCCAACTGTGAGACATATTTGAAGTGAGATGATGAGCTTTCTTTTTTTTTTCCGTGTGGTGACGGAGTAAGAATACAATTCACCACCCCCTATCTTACACGTGGGTAATTGTACGAAACGACTAAGGGATATAAAACGCATATAGCATCTATGCGAGAGAAGGTAAACTCGAAACAAAACCCTATACCAACACGTCTGACCAGCGCGGTATAGTAGGTTAATTTCCCTACCGTTACGAAGGAGGCCCTAGCCCAACAGTGGGACATTTATGGGCTGTGATGATGAGCTTTCGTGGTTCACATTTTATTTCAAATAGCCCCAAGAAGTTATACTTCAAATCAATCGTCATCAATAGAATGTCATGTTAGAACTTCATATAACTTGTCTACGTAGTTTTATTCGTATGGGATGATAAGTTATTGTCTGCCAAGTTCAAAGAACGCATGTTTATATAATTATTGTAGTAGGCCATAGGCGTTAAAGTGTCAGAGCTATGGCTGTGAGTCACGGACGGGTGACCGACATAATTGTTAACGCCATAAACCTGGCGAAATGATTACGGATACACATGTAAGTACCTTCCGTTTGATAGAATAAGTATATTATGGTTATTAATGCTTCGTTTCCAGTGGGTAATAAAAAATGTTCCGTGTGGAGACGGAGTAAGAATACAATTCAACAACTCTTATCTTACCCGTGGGTGATCGTAAAAAGACAACTAACGGGTGAAATATCCATATAACACCAATGCAAGAGAAGGAGAAACTCGTAATAAAACCGTATACCAACACGTCTGACTAGCGTGGTATAGTAGGTCAATTTCTCTCCTAGTGTGGAGGAGCCCAGAGCCCAGCAGTGGAAGGTATATGAGCTGATATGGTGATGATGAATATAAAAATAAAACATTTCAAAATAAGGGACATTTTAATTAAAACTGTGTCCACGCGGTCTGATGGTCTCCATTCAAACATAGTGTAGCCTAAGTATGATTTTAGGCTAATAATCCATTGTAGCCTTGCGAAATAGGAAAATTTAATAGCACAAGAGAAAGAAGAACAAATAATTGAATTAATTATCATTATGCTCTTATCCCAATTAATTGAAGATAATAAATGAAGTCTGCTTCAATTGTACACACAGCAAAAGTTTTGGTAATAGTTTTATGACTGGCCATCTGCCTGACGACAGATGTCCTTGAGCATGTAATTGTTGTTAGCCGGCATCAGACGGACTTGGCCCAGGTCAATGTAACACTTTGATCGACTTTTATGACACGACCAATTTAAGTAGTATTAGTGCAAGCACAGAGCAGCAAAAGTCTAAACGTTGAGTTTCATGTAAAAAAAAATACATATATCAAAATACTTTACAGTTAGAGAAAGTGGCCCCGGATGGCAAGTAAGCGGTACCAATGGGCGGCCTAATGGCGATGAGGAGGGAATACGATGGGTTATAGGGCCACGCGCTGCCCTTCCGTCGCCTCGGACGGGCGGCGTGTGCCCCGGACCATAGCCTACCCAAAAAAACGTCCTTAACAGGAATTTATATTGGACCCCTAGCTTTTAGTTGTTCTACAATTAAGGCTTAAAGTTTTACAACTATTGCGTGTATTTCGGTGTTAGATGACCATATTCATATGCCACAAGTAGTGGTTTAGTTTTTGATTTGTTCTGCCATTGTCAGCAATAAAGAAGAGGAGACAAATTGATTGTCTATGGCCGTGTGTAATGGGAGTATAAGAGTGGTATGGAGTAGTCATATGTGATAAATTTAGTTCGTGAAAGTGACATCCGCCGTAACTGTTACATATGTATGTATATATTAACATTTTACAATTTTTGACATTTGTTTCCGCCTTTCGATACGCTATTATATAATCAACTTTCTATATTGTATTGCTAACTTGCCAAGGAATCGAATTTTAATCGATCATTTGTTGAGAAGTAGTAATGTCCGTGTAATATCATCGACATACTTTAGGCGCAGTAAGTGGAGAAATAATACTAGTGGCTATTATAAATAATGCAAAATTTTAACAAAAAAAAAACTGACTTTATAATTATGTAGATGAGGTCAGCCAAATACGCCTTATTGAGGATAATACAAAAAGTACTGGCAAAATCTTGATTAAAGTTAAATGGGACCATTTTAGAAGTACCAGCGTTTAAATAAAAAACTATCATCAATATCGGTCCACTTCTTTTTTTAGTAGGATATAGTCTAGACACACCACGTCCACGCCGTCGGGCGCGACGGAAGGGCGGCGTGCGGCCCCATATCCCACCGTGCTCCCTCCCTATTGCTATTGAATGACCACTGGTACTGCGTCCTTGACGTCTGTGGGGGGCCTAGCATATCGGTTCGCTAAGAAAAGAGCTCTGAAGAATGAACCCAAAACAATACTGATAAATTGGCAATCCTCTTCTGTTTTTGAAGTCTGTTAAAAATCGAAACACAGCGTCCTCGATTTTTAACGCGAAAAACGTTTCACAATAAGAAACTAGAAGAAAACTTAATTACCAAATTAAAACATATTTTTGGCGGTGGTTTGATAGCTCCCCCACTGACAGCATAAACCATGCTAAGTTTTGAGAATTTTCGCGCTATGTGTTACACTTCAATGATCCAACTGGCGAGAGCAAATGAAAAGCGATAATAAAATCAAGATCAAATGGTGTCTGAATGAGTTAAAAAAATACTCTATAAACAAGAAAATAGCAAATTTAATTCCAATGCCATTCGGTTGTATTAGCTTTATATAGTACACCTATTTCAAAACGAAGAATGCTAGCCTAAAGCTAGCTAAGACAAAAAGTTATTACGTTGGACTGGCAATGTTGTTACACATAGCCTTAAATATACAAAAACGCAAGATCGTCAGAATTCTTTGCATAGTGACTAAGTTTTCGCATCACCGCGCACAATGTCATTGCCACAAGTGAATATTTATCAATATTGATCATCAGCTGTCTTGGTGATTATTCTGATTATTCTTGGAAAGTGATGAGTGGACACGCGACTCATGTTAACACTTTTTACTTCGTTATCAATGGTCATTAATCATTAGTTATTGTTTAACTTGATCATTTACATGTCGCACGCGATTTGGAGGGAAATCTGTTATGTCACTTGATTGATTGAATGGTTTGTTTATCGAATATTCGTTAAGAGTTATATTTTTTCGTTCTGTTCGATCAAGCAAAGGGAATAAAGCTGATATAGCCAAGTCTTTTACCAAGTCTGTTGTTTTGGTCTTCAATTTGCGTAGCTTGTTCGAAGTTAGTAATTTGTATAAATAAAGTTGCCAATGGTGATACCATTTGACATCAATCATGGTCGGTTCGATTCGAACTAGTTCTAATCACAAATGTGTATTCTACGTTTACACGACCCTTTTTTTTGGGACTGGTCTGGTCGCACCTCGCCCAAAAGGCTTGTGGTGGGACGATGTGTAAATAACCTGCTATACTGTACCTCTATATTGCCATTTAAGTGAACCACCGGTACCGACAATGATTTTCGACAATGTTTACGCGAATATACACATTTGAAATAAAATTAGTACCGTAGGTACCGAGTTCTTTTTTAGGTGGCAAATAACACCACGCTAGGCAATAGTTTTGTGTGGAGGGGCTCTTCACAAAGCTTAGAGTATCACTTCTTTTTCCTTTTCTCATATCATCTAGGTTTCATTTCTGGGCATCGTTCTCTTTCTGATATTAGAAATGATGATAGAAACTAGTCTATTATACCACACTGGCCAGTTTCCTTTTGAGTTTTTTTCTGTTATATTCCTTATTCAATTTTTATAAAACATGGAAAAAGAAGAGGTGACCCTTAAATTCTTCCTACTATTTTGCTTATAGTAACTTAAAATTTAAAACAAAACTATGCCATTGCATCAAGCCGAAATAGCCAAATAGTTATGGAATGTGGGGTATTGAGTACAACTATTTCGTTGTCATTATGGAAAAGGCTTTGCTCAATTGTGAGGGAATATATAGACCGGAAAAAGGAGGATAATATCAGTATATCAACGTTCAGAACCGGTGATTACCTCATAACAGTTGATGACTCATTATCATCCAATAACAGCTTGTCTAACTTATGATAAAATTAAAAATATACACTTTTTCTGTTCACTAATATACCTCTTAAATGATCTACAGAAGTTATATATGTAGTAATATAGCAATTGGATATTTTTTTTATACAAGGTATTTCCTCGACGATGGGTCTCTTTATAAAAAAAAAATCATATTTTTCCCATGGAGACGGTAAAATAATACGTGCCGCAAATTAAATATCATACGACAGCTCACACTTGTCTAAGTGGTAGGACGATTGAAACGGATTGCCAATTGGTGTGGGTTCGAGTCCCACGTGTGACATTCATTTTTCGCTCGTAAATAAGTATTTATAAATAACCTAGCAAGTTAAACGCTAAATTTCATTAATTAAAAAAAACATTATTTGAAAAAAAAATTATACCCCTTTATTTTTTGTTTGTTTGTCTTAACCGCTACGCCATCTGTACAATGCAATTGCACGCCATTTATAAGTATAGAAATTAAAATAAATAACGTTGCTACAACTAGGCGGTATTATTGCGTTCTACAATTTTTTTATTATAAGACAACCTCAGGATTTTTTTTCATGTTTTGTGAGCAAGGCCACTTGATGTGTACTGGACAAATGGAGAAGGGAAAAAGTAAATAGAACAAATATTAATATATACATGCATACATGAATGAATGATTCAATGAATGAGGTGACCTAATACAAAAAATTAAAAGGTTCAAGTGACAAGTAGTGATATTAAACAAGCTTTCGCACGTCTTAAGCTCATTGGCAAAGAATTTCATAAACGTGCGTTCAAAACGTGAACTGTATAGTAAAAGATTTAGTGAAAAAAAATAAGTGGACGGTGATGGTAAACATAGCACCAAGTTTTCTGATTGGCGCAGATATCTGGTATGAGTGAGTGGAGATACGACGCGTATTTTAAGATACGAGTTTGGAGTAGGATTGTGCATTTTGATAAACAAACGTTTCCTAAACATTGATAACACGTGAGAGAATTAATAGATATTTTTAACGAAAAACATTAATTTTGTCATAATTATAAAAATATATACATATAAATGTTTGATTGCACTGATGACGGTAGTGTTTGAGATAATGATCTAATGTGTCATTTGTCGCGCGAATTCCATTCACACACAGTACAATACTTTGTCACACACACACACACCTTAGCACATATTACGTCCCACTGTTGGGCTCGAGCTTCCTCCGTAATGGGAGGGAAATTGAGCTACTATACCGCGCTGGTCAGACGTGTTGGTATAGGGTTTTATTCCGAGTTTTCCATCTCTTGCACTGATGTTATATGCGTTTTATATCCCTTAGTCGTTTGTTACGATCACCCACGGGTGAGATAGCGTGGCGTGGTTAATTGTATTTTTACTCTGTCACCACCCAGACATTGCGATTGACAAACTTGTTGTTCTGACTTTGAATGTAAGTTGCGTGTTTATAAAATAACCTGCAATATAAAGATTAGTTCATTAGTACAGGGTTGTTTGCCATGTTAAAAATAAAAAAAAGTGAGAAAAAAGTAAAGAAGGAAGGAATAAATATAATTCGACTCAAAATTATTAATGCGGGTAATATAAAAATGCATATATTAAATAGGTAATATTTGAACGCATATACCTATTGTGTTCAATGTTATCGTACTCGACGAGGCGTAACGCCACACACAAACACTGCTATCTAAAAATGTTAATATCGATACTAAATTACAATTAACTTGTGTTTATATAATCAATTAACACTTTCACTAAGCAACTTGTTGACTTAACACATGCGAACTTGCATCGAATATTTCATCCTGCTTAGCGGTTGGTGTATAAAAATAGGTGTGCTCTTAGCGGGTGCATTCACTACAAAAATAACCTATATTTTACGCTCTGAAATTTTTGTGTTATTTTTTTTACTCGACTACGGTAATGCCGTAATTTCCGTGTGATGACGGAGTAAGAATACAATTCACCACCCTATCTTACTCGTAGGGGATCGTAAGAGATATAAAACGCATATAACATATTAACATTTATGCAAGAGAAGAAAAACTCGAAACAAAACCCTATCCCATCACGTCTGATTACTGTGGTATAGTAGGTTATCCGTCCTGTTTGGAGGATGCTCGAGTTCAAAAGTGGGACGTGTATGTGCCAAGATAAATGAATGAATGATGAACGGTAATGCCTAAAAAGAAGAGTTATGTATTTTTTTTAAACTCTACGTTGCATTAATGTAAAAGTAAATAATGGACATAAACTACGGACTAGGAGAGAATTTTTGGATCGCAGAAAGTATTGTTCAAAGTGCGAATTGTACCTGTGACACATTGCAGGTTAGATCGGTACCTTAATCTGCTCTGCTATCTGTGCATTCGAATATATGGGATATATTGGCCATGATTTATAGAGAATTATATCTAAGGAGGTACTAAAAGAACCCCTATGCGTCATGTTTGATAAAATTTTATTAACACGTGGGCTTGGTACAATGCTGATTGAGTCAGTTCACGTGCCACCTTACACAGCAACAGACGTGTGTCTCTGTGATAAATAATAATAGAAAAATCTGTGAGACTTGTGATAACATGGGCCGTTTGCAGAATGTCGCTGGTCGATTGTGTTGTGTAAGTATATGTATGCTTCATGTTGATAATGAGGACTTATGACTCATAATATTAGATCTCATAACGACTGTGTCTAGTATTAGCTTGTGAAAAAATCCTATTAAGTGATACGGCTTCTTATCACGGCACACGGTCGCCGGCTGAGCGTGTTGGAAAATACTATTTTCTATTGTATAGCACCATATATTTTAGATATGAAATCCCTTTATCGAAATGAATTATTTTAATACAAATCTTGTGTAGTTTTTAATTAATTCAACTTTTTATTATTGCGTAAGTAATTTATGCATAAGCACGTATGTAGCGCTATGCATATATGAATGAATGAATACTATGCATAAAATAATGAAAGCGATAGGGACATATTGAATAGGAAAATATAATGCTAGGGGGATATGAAAACAGATGGCGCCTGAAAGGTTGAGCCGAAGAAATGATTGGTAATGATGTACTTGAGTTAAAATGGGGATATATATATATCCTATCAGAAAGCAAATGGTAAAGTCTTATTGAGGTCTACGTCTAACAGTGGTCGCGGTGAGGTTAATGGATGGGTGAATATACCAAAATCAGGATCTCGAAGAATTGAAGTTTGACGCTTTATTTTTAATTTTATGCCATTGTTATCGGAGAAACAATATATTATCATTTGCTATTTTTATTTGCATATAAAGATATACTTATTAGTGGGGAACCCTAGTAAAATGGTTATTGTTCGTTCTGGAATTCGAATTCGGCACAGATTATCATCGGCATTCGTATGCTGAAGATCAATAAAGGAATTATTATATCAAATAAAACCTATGCATTGATAGCATTATCCGGACTATAATATCGTGGTATAATTTTTATTTTTCCGTGTGGTGACGAAGTAAGAATGTAATTCACCACTTCTTATCTTACCCGTGGATGATCGTAAAAGACGACTACGGGATATGAAACGCATATAACATCTATGCAAGATATGGAAAAGTCAAAACAAAACCCTATACCAACACGTCTGACTAGCGTGGTGTAGTAGGGCAATTTCCCTTCTATTATGGAGGAGGCACGAGCCCTACGGTGGGACATACATGAGCTGAGATGATTCTTTTACCCGCCTATAGTAAGAATGTACTCTAGGTTGACCTCTATATCATCTCTATATTAGATTTCTTCCATAACGAGTTTCAATTTGATGTATCTATATCTTCTTTTTTCTGATCTATGTGTTAATGTCAGGTTCCTTCCTCCTATAATGTGAAAGAATTTGATTCACTATAACATATCCGTTTGACAGACTGTCGGTGTTTATTGACTTCTCTGGCAGTGATTTTATCCGCCTTCATCCCTTAAGTCCTTTCTTTTACGACACCTAAGCGAGTGAAAGTGTTTGTGAATTACCTTTTTACTCCATCACCATACTTTAAATTAATAATTATTTGTCTTAATGTTTTTTTTTTGTTTTTGAAATGAAACTTTTTATCGACGTATGGGAGAAATTTTATATTATTGTAACGTTTTTCTGTTACGCGCCATCTTTATTTCTAAGTAACATTTTTCCGTTACCGACCATATTTTTTTTAAACAAAACGACAACCATGAAATCAATCCTTGCATATACGTGTATTTTAAAAAAAGAAAAATAAAAAAGTGTATTTTTTATACTTTTACAAATTTAAACGCACCGAAATTACAACCAGAATCTGAATGTTGGGCATTGAAAAAGATGGATGAGAGACGATTGCATGCTACGGAGATGCGTATGTTAAGATGCATGTGAGGGGTGACAAGACTAGATAAGATACGAAATGAGGATATTAGGGGAAGTTTAAAAGTAGCACCAGTGATAGAGAAGTGTAGGAGCTCGAGATTGTCTTGGTATGGACATGTGATGAGGAGGGATGAAAGGCATGGGACAAGGAGGGTTACTAATATGCTTGTGGATGGGCGTAAAAGTCGTGGGAGACCCAAAAAAAGATGGATGGATTGTGTAAACGAGGATATATGTATGAAAGTTGTGAGTGCAGATATGATGGCTGATAGAAGATTGTGGAAGGCAAGAACGTGTTGTGCCGACCCCACTTAGCGTGGGATGAGGGCAGGCAAATGATGAATGATGATGAGAAATTACAACCAGACTGGGAACAACCATTTGTGAACTGCATAAAGAATTGTCCTGACAACCACCGACCTCACTACCCTTGTTATGGTAGTGCGTTACATAATCCATTACACTATTCGTATAGTCAAACAGTTTCGTTCTATCACAACGCTGAAACAACTTAATTTTAACGTTATTTGTTGTAACTTTATTTTCCAAGCGACCTGTTGATCAATCCGGTTGCGAAAACACACACTCATCGCTGATAAAGGCACGAAATGATGTTTTAACATAACAATCTAACTGAATATTGGTGCCTCATATATATCCCGTGTTTTATCTGTATTACGGATCACTGTTCTTATTTACTTTAATGAATAGAATAGGAAAAAATAATAACAAGCTGAGTCGTCCCCTTTCATATTTGTCACACAAGAAATAGAACGGAAGAGTTGGAGAGAGAGCATCGCAGACCCGATAAAAACTCAAAAAAAAAAAAGATGAAATTTTAATTGACCCTCTTCTCTTATTAGTCGCAGCGTGGTATATGGCCTTCTTCGATAAATAGACTATCCAACACAAAAAGATTTTTTTTAATTTGAACCAGTAGTTCTTTAGATTAATGTGTTCAACCAAACAAACTCTTCAGATTTATAATATTAGTATAGATATAATATACGTTCTAAAATAATTGCTGAAAAACAAAGACTACAGAGTGCGAAGTGTCAGTCGGATTCGATCATCACGCAGCGATTCACAAATTATTCTTCCGAATCTGAGTGCAGTTTGTGTCCGTGAATTGTATGTTTGTGAAGCTCCCGTGACATAAGGATTTATTCCTTAACTTTTTAAGGATAAGATCCGCGTCTTTAGAGTTATATGTAATGATTTTTTATTCTCGTATAAGATAGCAGTAGGGAATGCTACATCATCATCACAGCCCATATATGTCCCACTGTTGGGCTCGGACTTCCTCCGTAATGGGAGGAAAATTAACCTACTATACCGCGCTGGTCAGGGAATGGTTAGCGCCACGGATTTCAAGGAATCGATACCAGTGGCCGGCCCAATGTCGATTGGGGGGAAGTACGGTGGGTTATGGGGCCACGGACCGTCCTTCCGTTGCCCCGGACCGAACGGACGACGTGTATTGAGACTATAGCCTGCCAAAAAAAAAGGGAATGCTTAGCACTGTGTTGTGTGAACATATATTCTACTTAGAGCTGGTTTTAGCATGCCCGTTTTGTTCGAACTGTTATACATTCGAAAAGAGGAAGAAGAGAGACATTAATAAGTCTAGACAACAAGGTTGTGTGAAAAAGGGTAACACACATTAGAGATAGTGGAAACTTTTGTATTATAGGGTAACCTTTTAATTATTCACCAGTGACTTTTGTATAGCATATATTGTGTTTACCATTTATTTATTTATATGAAACTAGTTTCTGCCCGCGGCTTAGCCCGCGTAAAAGGTTACTTTCCTAAAGATTTTCATCTAGGGGTTGATTTTATTTTACCCCTTAAGAGTAAATTTTTACAACGTGTTAATGTCATATTTATTTATATCTAATCAATAGCCTAAAAATAAGTTTCAAACTTCTGGCTTTAAAAATGACGATACTTCCTTACAACTTTTCATCCCCCATTTTTGCATTAAAAAGGAGCCTATGTCCTTTGACAGGCTCTAGACTATCTATGTACCAAATTTCATTTAGATCGGTTCAGTAGTTTTGGCGTGAAAGAGCGACAGACAGACAGACAGAGTTACTTTCGCATTTATAATATTAGTAAGGATTGTGAAAGCCAGAACGTATGTCTCACTCTTCTCATTTTCACGAGAAATAGAGCTTAAGGAACTGCTATGCAGTATACATATGCGATATAGCACACGGTTTAAGGTCTTATTATATTAATTCGAAAATTTTATGTCACAGAATAGGATCGCGGCTCAGAATTTAAAAGCCCTCTCACAAGAAGTTTTACTTCAATCATTTTAGAAAAATATACGTTTGTGGTGACGGGATGAAAATATCTAGGTATAATATGCGATTTGCTTAGTTGTTCTTACTGACTTCAGGTCGCTCCGTCTGTACTTCAAATTAGATTTGCTACTTGAAGTATATACGTACCGTAAACATGCGTTCATTTAGCTCACATATTTAACTTTAATTGGAGAGGTTAACGAGCATTTGAGTAATATACTAATATTAGAAGAACCGTGCGAATAATTCGTACCAATATTCTTCTTTAGGTAGGTACTTGTAGTCATTGACGTAGCTTACAATTATTTTGTAAGTTTTTGTGAAAATCCTAAAGTTTAATAGGATTTGTCAACAGATGGCGACATTTCTTTTCTTTAGATTTTATTTTTTATTTCAATAGTTAGAGTACAAGTTATAGGCACATAGCGTTGTGAAATATACGTTTCAAACTATATTTTTCTAATAAAAACCATAGTTT
This sequence comes from Lymantria monacha, assembly GCA_905163515.2. Taxonomy (NCBI): domain Eukaryota; kingdom Metazoa; phylum Arthropoda; class Insecta; order Lepidoptera; family Erebidae; genus Lymantria; species Lymantria monacha. The sequence continues at coordinate 32,500,062 of LR991093.1, forward strand.
TATATATTTACTTCGTCACTAGAGAGAGTAATAATCTTCAAAACGGTATATCAAACGTTCATGTTGAAAAATATCATGAAAGAATTTTCATAAACACAATAAAACACCTTTCAGAAATAATATATAGAACTTGTATTTGGGTTTTACTTTCCTTACGTTTTAAACACAGCATTCATGGTCTGTCGTGCCGTGAAAATGAAAAAATCAAATACAAACGCGATAAAAGGCGATAAAATATTTTTATTTCATACGTGTATCATTCACGAAAACATCGTCATCATTTGAACTCTTATATGCCTCGCTGCTAGGCTCGAACCTCCTGCACAATGGGAGGAAATTGATTTACTATGTAACTCTGGTCATAGGTGTTGGTATAAGGCTTTATTTCGAGTTTTCTTTCTCTTGCAGACGTTATATGCATATTATATGCCTAAATCGTCTTTTATCATACTCACGGGCAAGAAGAGTGTAGTGAATTGTAGTATTATTTTGTCACCACCGATGTACATACATAGTAGGTCAATTTACCTCCTATTGTGTGGTGAATGCTTGACGCCAGCATTAGGACGTAAATATATGAGTTGAGATAATAAAATAATGACAATGATGTATATTATTCAGTAGGCATTTTCATAAAATTTGAATCTATTTAAGATACAAGTGTTATATTTAAATAATGACTAGTGAAACTGCTATTTCCATTCAGCAATAAAAGGAAACCGTAAAGATTAAATGCGATGTAAAACTATGACGCATTTTAGCATTTTAGTAGTAATAAAAATTAAAGGAAACTACTGTTTTTTTATGCATAGTTTAAAACTTTAAACTATTTCGCTAGAACATATTTTTCTATTTAGCGGCTTACTTATATCAAATGTCTATAAATTGTCATATGGACTGTGTATGTGTGGATATGTCCATAGGTCGCCGGTTCAAATCCGGCTCGAAGGACCATACGATAGTTCCTTAAGTTCGATAATGTTGCCGGGCTGGCCATAGCTGTCAAGGAAGCGGTCCCAGTGGCCGGACCAATGGCGATGGGGAGGGAATGCGGTGGGTTATGGAACCTAGCGTAGCCCTTCCGTCGCCCCGAATGGAACGGACGGCGTGTGTCCAGACCATAGCCTATATAAAAAAAGGTCGATAATGATTTGCGATGGTTGTTCAGGATGGTGGTGTGTGTTCTGTAGTACGTTGTATTGAAATACCATAACACACGATAAGTGGCCTTTGCTTATTATTGTAAAAAAATGTTAATTAATCTAAAAGTTCTGCCTAGTCAGGATTGGAGGAATTATTACAGTTTCATTTTGTCTCTATGTGGGATGACGGGCTAAAATAATTTTACTTGCTCGTGAGAATCGTAAAACCAGTCTACTGTAGCACCAAACGAGTGGGCGGTAACATTTACTTAGAAAATTCGTGTCACATAACCCAACTAACATACGTGACGGTTTTTTTTAATGGTAAACCTCCGGGTCTTATGAAATAATCCTTGTATTGCGGAGGACATAACAAACATACATTTAACGGATACGAATTACATACGGACTCAAAGCAACAATTCGTGGTTTGTACAAAGTATAGTACCAGCGTGGCAATGAAAGGTTTGTAGGCTGACCTCGTGACTGGATGGATGGATGGAAATACATATTTGTAAAATTACGCAATGCAAATATTTTTTCTGTCATATCTGTATAAAACAAAACAATGAGTGGATTTCAAAGTCTAAAAGATTTATGATATGTATAAATCAAACGTCCTTCACACCGGACAATGCTATCCCGTTGTGTGTTTGAACAGGAAACCTAACAGTATTGTTTGATAACTGAACTTGAATCGTTGTTCGAATATTAACATGCTTATCGATTAGTCATTCGTTGTGTTGTCATCAGCTGACATCTGCCGCTGTGTCGTGTACAATGATACTGGTATGGGTATTGTCAAAGAGGATTAAGAAATATTCGGATATCATCACTACAAAGACAATTCGAAATAAAACAATCAATCAGAATAATCAACGAGTAGTTCAAAGTACCTGCTACAGTGGACGCTTGTCCCTAATAGTGGAATGTAGAAAGATTGAGAAAAGGGAGAAGAATGCTTGCTAGTATACATTAATAATACATATATGATTGAAGACAAAGTTTTATCAGGTAATTGTAATGAAGGTAAAGGTTAAATGTAGCAAGTTATGACTAATATAATTAAAGATAAAGAGAGCAAGCTCAAAGCTGCCAGACATGCTTAAATTCTGAAAGACTAAATGTATGGCTTTGAGTAATGTTCATATGTATGCCAGCGTATTGGTTAAACAGCTGATTTAGAAGTGAGGAGGTTAAAGGAACCGGTTGAGAAAGATAGAACAAATTTATCTTAAATTCTGATGGTCTGATGTTTAGCTGGAGAGATCGTAAAGGAGCAAGTATACCACCACACACCAAAAATATTGAGCAGGGAGAATTCTTTGCGTAACAATACAACCCGCAGGACCCGCGAATCCGAACCCGAAACCCGCGGACTAGATTCCTCTATAAATAAATACTATAAAAGCTATAATATTTAGCACCGCTTTTAGCATAATACAATCATATGAAAATTCATCCTATTATTTCTACTCACTATTCTCCTGCTCCTATCCCTATTAGCTGTGGTCGAGGCAATATATACGTGCATATTGCAAAATTTATTGGCAATAGTTTTATGACCGGCTTGCCCACCGTTTACACTCCTTGGGTATGTAACTGTTGAACAAACAGCATCAGTTGGAGTTGACTCGGGTCGATATAAAGCTCTTAGTTATCTTATACGAGATCCACAAGCAAAGTAAGGGTTGGTATTATTCGTAGCCGCTACAACACAGCATGCCTATTATTTCTACTAATATTGGTAATAAAAAACTATTGAATGACTGAATGAAATTAGATATATATGGATAGTTGATAATACGCGGTAATATATAAGGACACTTGCCAATTTATGTTAAATTATTAAAATATAAAAGGTCCCTATATGAATGAATACGATGATATCAATGAATTGTGTTATTTCTTCCGGCTTATGATCATATCACAAATCCCACACTACATTTGTATTCAATACTCGAACTTATCTGCATACATTATGTTTATAACTATTGTCTGCGTCTTAATTTGTTGTGTCGTTGATTTATTGGTATAAACGAACGATTGTCGATAATGATGTCTCTGATTAAAATCTTAAGTCGTTTTTGTATGTGACTTAGTTAGCCGCAGATATCTATGATAACTCTCGATTTAAAAAGTCAACGTCACTCACTAGGTAATCCCAAGCCGTCACCTATCCAAGTACAAACCGCGCCCGATGTTGCTTTACTTTGATCGGACGACAACCGATGTATTCACATGGTATGGACGTTAACAATATGAAGTGTTCTCAATTGAATGTACTAAGTTTGAAACATGCCCCGTACGGGATATCTTCCTTGTTTTATTATGTAGAGATTTTAGTATTAATTTGCTTGTGTGTGTATTATTGACACACAAGTAGTATTATCTCTGCCTACCTCTTAGTGGGTAATAGCAAGAAATTATAAACACATTTACTTAATTAACTATATGTAATCTATTTGTAATTTTATTTTTATACTTTTGAACATAAATTTGTATATCTTGGATGTGGATTTAGCCGAAATGGAAGGTACACCACTGATATAGAGCGAAGAGTGAATGCGGGAAATAGAGTGAACGGAGCGTTGGGGCAACTTCTCGGCAGCCACCACCTCAGCCAGAAGGCACGTGTAGCAATACATAACGCAGTGCTTGTTCCGACATTACTGTATGGAAGCGAGAGTTGGGTATGCAGAAAAGAGTATGACAGTAAAATTAATGCGGTCGAAATGCGATCTCTGCGGAAAATCTGTGGAGTTAGGCTGACCGACCGCATTCGTAACGACGACGTAAGAGAGCGAGTAGGTATGAAAGAAAGTATTGGTGTAAAGATGCGAAAGGGAATGCTCCGATGGTTCGGACATGTGGAAAGAATGCCGAACGAACGCCTGGTTAAGAAGATATACAATGCGAAAGTGGAAGGATGTAGGTACCGAGGGAGACCGAGACTAACCTACCTAGACCAGATCGGTCATGTACTGAAGGAAGGTGGAGTCAAGAGTCTCCGAAACCGGCGAGCGTGTATGAAGAGAATTATGAATGTTGAGGAAGCGAGTGAAGTATGCAGAGATAGAGTTCTCTGGCACTCTGTTCTCTCTGCCTACCCTGCAAGGGATATGGCGTGATGATATGTATGTATGTTGAACATAAATTATCATTCTGCCCTAGGCAGAGCGGCCTAGCTGCACCATTGGTATAGCAGGCGTCGGTGGTCGGCAGTGACACTTACCATCAGGTGTGTGCTGCTTGTTTGCCACCAAGAGCAATAAAAAAAGAAATATATCGTCTACGTAGTCTAAATATGTTTTCTATCCCAATAGCTTTTTACATTAAAGAGAACATTTCAGTAGAAAGGAAGAAACTTAGTAAGTTTCCAGTTTAACATACAATTATACTCAACAAAACACTTACTTAAGTAACAGTGGAAACTTTTACATTGTTGTTACTTTGCTTGATAAATCCTTTCATATCTTCGGACATACAAAATACATTAGTGATATCAGAGAAAGACTTAAGATCTTACGTCAGGGAATTTACTAAAATTATTTCTAAAAGAAGTACATATTTATGATTAGTTAAGAACCTTAGTCATAATGTCAATCTTTTGGACCTCAGTCATGACGTGACCACGCATGATGAAAGGCATACTTAACAATTGGGATAATAAGGAGAAAATTATAATTTCTGATGATTACGCTAGTATTACATTTTTGAAATAAAACTATTTTTACGGTTTGTATATGATTTTTAATTGCCTGACGTTTCAAACACTTGACAGTGTTCGTGGTCACGGGAGGACTAAAACGTCTCGGGTCCAACACGTCATCGTTATTTCAGAGATGCATTTTATGTATAAATCTTACATATAATAAACACGCACACAACAGCAGATAAAATGTTTTACTATTGCACGTCATTTAGATGGGAATTTTTTCGAGTTTTTTTTCTATTGTAGGTCGTTTTTCAGCTCTGGTGGATGGTGAATTGTGAACTTTTCTTATTCCTTCACCACATGGAATGTAAATTTAAACAGTATATGAAAATGTCTACTTAGTACCCGTTAAACAGTTTTAAATCTGCTACTAAAGGAAATTCTGACTCATCATTTTACCAAGAATATAATCTTGTCTAGCCATTAAAGTCGAAGGTTTGGGTTGTAGGCTTAATAAAATTTAAATAAAAATCGCATTAGCGATTGCTAAATTTGTGCAAATCTATGAGTTAGTTCGATGGTTAATATAATATTGCCAAATTCTGTTGCTAATTATAGATCACGTGTACCATAATCGTAACATCACACCTATGGAGCGAACGGTTTCGTATATATAAAACACAATGGCACAGAAACAACATATTTCCGAACGGTTTGATGTTATTTATAAGTTATATTACTTTTAAATCATCTGAGTAATAAGTGTTAACATTCAAACTGCGTAGAATACAACAATATGTCATCGTGGTTTATACACTTTCATAACTGGAAAGGAATCTACTATACCACGCTAATCAAATGGGTGTAAGGTTTTATTTCGAGTTTTAAGGGGGGACAGTGAATTCTTATTTCGTCACCATACAGAAATGTATAGGTAAGTACTTAGATAGTACTATATAACAATAAGTATAATTCATTTGAAATGAAGAAATAGAATAAAATACAATAACACGTAAATACACCTATAATGTTTTCAATCATAGAAACACTATTTTTAAAAAGAGGGTAGACTAGAGAAAATTCCATCGCAACAGATCACTAAGTGATCTTTATATTGCCCTGTGCCATTGTCAAATATGTATTGCTTATTTATATTAGAAACATGAATAAGAATGTAGTGCCTATTAATATAATTTAATTTTTCATTAAAATTTCTTCGTAATCGTGTAAGAGAAACACCAAAAGTATTCGTTATATATGTAAATCTCCATAATTACACATAACTAAATCTTTCTGCAATACGCTAATGACGTAACACCGTTTACCACCGATAAGATACCATAACCGAATGCCGTTGATCGTTCGAGTCAACTATTTATGACCTCTTTTTTTACATATTTTTAGTAATATTTACTCATAGTCATGGATACATATAAGAGGAAGTTTGGAAGCTGCGCCAGTGACGGAAAAGTTAAGGAGTGAAAGGTTGACATGGTATGGACATGTGATGAGACGGGATGAAAGTAATGTTGTGAGGAAAGTTTTAAGTATGAATGTTGAAGGCTTAAGGGGTAAGGGAAGACCGAAGAAAAGATGGATGGACTGCGTGAAACATGACATGGATTGACAAGGAGTGACCACAGAGATGACGTCTGATAGGGTTGTATGGAGGAAGAAGACATATGGCGTCGACTCCAAATAAATTGGGATAAGAGCAAGTTGATGATGTTCATGGATACAAAGTCCTCAGTCGAAACGTGACATTAAGCAGTCGGTGTTGCCAGAGTATAATCTCAGAATGATCACTATGATAACTATTCTCATCCACATTATCTTTTTGCTTGTTTTGTAAACCTGTGCAAAAAAAAAAGAATAAAATATTCCACATAGAGTTTTGGCTAATTTTTATAATGGATCATATGTCGAAAAATAATTAGAATAACTAAGGAGCAAAATACTTTAAAAAATCTCGAAATTAAAAGTGATCTCTAACGGTTGTCGTTGTCTTAGGATTCTGATTCTCATACAAATTAAATATTTGTGAGAGCACTAATACATTTTGTAATTATTCGTGTAAATAAGAAGTTGTTCTTTAATAATGAGTCGTATTTTCCTTTTAAATTAGCTATTCAAAGATCAAAGGATGATATTTATCAACAAATTGAAGGCATTTCTTTGGTACTCTTACTATCGGCGATAGCGATTAATATCTATATATGACATACTGTATAGATAAAAGCGCCATACTACCATCATAAGGAAACCGATCGAGATATAATTTATCTCACGAATTATCATATAGATTGCATACCACTTATTAACTATTAAATATAATCTTATTAAGATTGATCAATATGAAATACCGCAATATCGATTCAAAGTGACCAAATTAAAAAAAAAAAACAAAATCATCATCATCTCAGTAAATGTATAATGTATCAGTATAGTAGAGCAATATCCCTCTCACAGTGGAGAAGGTTCGAGCCTAGTAGTGGAATATGAATTAAGTGATGAAATAGCAAAAAAAAATACAATTTCGACAATCGCTAGCAGGGAGGGTACGTGAAAGTATAGTGTCAAAAAATCAAAAGTATAACTGTGTAACAAATTAGTCAGTTCCGAATTTTCAGCTATTGTCATATTAAATTTTGTTTACTGTAAAGTTATTTAGTTCCACATGCAGGGTAGACGAATCGATCCAGTTTAAAAGTAATTTCAAATTAGGCCACACGTTAGTCTCTAGAGTGTCATAAAGGAACAAACATACGTATATACATAGCCTAAATAAATACATTACTTTTTACTTTGCTTGCAGTTTCTGTCATTTTGGCGATTGCGACGCCATGACTATGAACGTTGTAGTGTTCGAAACGTCGGGAAATTAAAAATAAAATACAAACGCGATAGACTCCGTAAAAACGGCTTTATTTCAAATGTGTATTACTCGCGTAAATATCAGAAATCATTGTTATGTAATGTTACAAATATTAATTAATTTTAAATATAATAATTTCTAGTGGCATTTATATTGTATCAAAGAATGATTGAAAATTAATAGCTAATACTTTAATAGTACGATAAAGCCCTCTGTAATAATGATGGACGTCAAATACCTTAGTTTTTTTTACCGACCATGAATACTGAGAACTATTTGAAGCCTCACGACAATATAAACGAAATTGAAAAGACACGAAATCCGTAAAACAGCAGTGGCAGGGCCACTCTGTTGACAGTTTTCTGTCCCGGGGTAGTACCACATTCTCGCAGAACATCGACGTCTGAGCAGTTGCAATGTATTGTTGCGCGTCGTTCGGTGAGCGAGAGCGCGCCAGAAACCTAACTTGTGTGGATTTTGGTTTGTATGCACTAGTCTTTCTGCCTCTTGTGTTGCGAAGGTCCATGTGCGGCAGTAATAGGTACTTAACGTCAGGTGCGCTACTTGCTCGATTGGCCACCGTAAGCAACAAAAAATACCCATTTATTTCTATACATGTTGTTTGTGGCCAGTCAATTAGGTTTGGTTTCTTGGCTATTAACAGTGTGGGTGTTAGACAATGTAATGACATTACCTGGATGGTTGGTCGTTGTCCTCGCCCGTCCAGTTATACCTAGCGAGCTGATAGTGTGCCGGTTACGTCATCCATTTGACAGTCGCACTTTAAACTAGGTTATGAAGTAAATATTATTGATCTCTCTTTTGTATTGATTATGTTGGAGGTCGCAATAAGTTACGGTATTACATTACCTCCTAAGTTATTTAAATTTGTTTAGTTGTACTCTCATTGAACTAGTTCTGTAAGTATGCTACTACGATCGTGACAGCATAAATACTAATCTTGCGTCCGGCCAAAAATGTTGGGGTTCCTTTAGGATTTCTTAATTTCCGAGGAAATTTTATCTCAACAAGCCTGATCTTTGAAGTATGCCTGATTATTGGCAACCTGCTCACATTTTATGCATCATTATCTTCATTATCTTAGCTCATATATATCCCACTGCTGGCTTCGAGCCTCTTCCATAATAAGAGAAAATTTATGTTATGTGTATTTTTACATATTGTATCCCTTAGTCCTCTTTAAAATACCCCCGGTTAAGAAATGGGATGGTGAATTATATTGTTACTCCTGTCACCACACGGAGTAAAATTTTAGTTTAGTATTCGCCCGTGTGATCCCTTTTGAGGCAGGATTATAATTTTTCCAAAATATATATCAACTTATGGTTGGACTAGAGCTACAAGTGCGATGATTAGGACAATATTTCTATTGAAAATGGACGTTAATTGATTGATAGGTTTATGATGCTTTTTTGGATTAGAAAATAAATTGACTGGTAATTTGTTGTGTTCCAGTGTACACGTCTCACAACTCCGGCCCCGATGTCGAAGAAGCCGGCGGCGCAGCCTACGCTGCACAAGGTGATCATGGTTGGGTCCGGTGGTGTCGGCAAGTCCGCGCTCACCTTACAGTTCATGTACGACGAATTCGTCGAGGACTACGAACCGACAAAAGCGGACAGTTATAGGAAGAAGGTGAGCCATCTACGGTTAAATTCAAATATAGCTGTTTGTTTTTATGTCTATTGCGATTTCCTTTTAAACAGGCACAGGAGGCAAACGGAACAGTCAAATTATTAATTATCTGACAGTAGGACAGTTCAATTATTTTTTTCTTATAAACGTGATTTTTTTTTTACTAAAGTTTTCCATACATTGAGCTGTCGTATTTTAGTAGCACGATGGTTATTTTACTAAAATGAATTCATATTTTTTTGCAGTAAAATATGAAATTATACTTTGTTATTTCATATTGATTCTATTTAGGCACTTTTACGTTAGTACATAAAATATTATATTATATTTAATTCATGCATTTATCTGTTTATTCATGTTCATTGCTGCAAATAGCTCTCCCCAAAGAGTATAATACCTTAATCGTCACGCTTATAGTGATAGTAGACTTAACTAGAGTGATACCTGCTTCAGTCGTTAACTTGCGATCGGGCGTGTGTGGAATCTATTCGAGCCGTAATCTATTACGATGTGTAGGTATTTGAATTTTATATTAAATCGTGGTTCGACGGGGCATCACACTGGAGCTTATTCTTTTTAAACACTTTATACATTTTTTTTTATAAAAAAAGTCAGTAAAGAAATAATAATAAACCTGCTGAGTACCTTGCCGGATCTTCTCAGTAGAGGTTACGTTCCGAGGCGGTGGTAGTTTATTGTATTAATTTAAAATGTTAAAACTGACAATATGTAAGTGCCTTCGCAAGGTATATAAAGTATAGTCTATCTAATCTAAGAAGTGCACTTTGAGAGTTGTCGGAGTAAGTTGTCTAGGTATGAGAACCAAATAATCGCTATCGAAAATATCCGATTTTAGTGAGAAATCGATATTGATTCTTTTTAATTAATAATCGGTTTATTTTTCTTTTTTCAAAAAGCAGATGAATAAATTAGGTGCTAAATTAATACTAAACAAATTTAATTATTTAGCATACAATCTATTCATCATATTTAGTAGGATTAATTTAAGTAAAAACAAAAACTGGATTTGAAAATAGCTATTTATTAAGAATCACTACTATTACTTGAATTATAATCGTCGCGAACATTAATACATAATTGTGTCTTTATCAATAAAATGGTCGAAACGTACATCTCCGTCAAAATATCTATTCGATTAATTATATTGTTCTAATATTTTTACCGATTATTTGGATATTCGTGAATTGGAAGTTGTCAAGCACTACTGTATAGAACGTGATGACGGGACATTGTAAGATCGTCAATAATAATTACTATTTACCATGTTATTTTTATTTTAAATTAGTTTTACGAGTTTTCAACATTAGAATATTTTACAAGAAAGTGGGTGACTTTCTTTTGCAACGTTAATTTTGTAAATAACTTAATAGTTCTTTAAAATTTCAGATTTATTGTTTGCAATAAAGTGTATACGTTTGACCAAGGTTATTGTTTATTAAAAAATGTGAAACGTCAAAGTGCACTTCTTAGATTAGATGAACTATAATTATACATAATAAACAAATTTAAATTTACAACTAATTTAAAAAAAGTTTCTTTAGTACATACACATACATACATACACATCATCACGCCATATCCCTTGCAGGGTAGGCAGAGAGAATAGAGTGCCAGAGAACTCTATCTCTGCATACTTCACTCGCTTCCTCAACATTCATAATTCTCTTCATACACGCTCGCCGGTTTCGGAGACTCTTGACTCCACTTTCCTTCAGTACATGACCGATCTGGTCTAGGTAGGTTAGTCTCGGTCTCCCTCGGTACCTACATCCTTCCACTTTCGCATTGTATATCTTCTTAACCAGGCGTTCGTTCGGCATTCTTTCCACATGTCCGAACCATCGGAGCATTCCCTTTCGCATCTTTACACCAATACTCTCTTTCATACCTACTCGCTCTCTTACGTCGTCGTTACGAATGCGGTCGGTCAGCCTAACTCCACAGATTTTCCGCAGAGATCGCATTTCGACCGCATTAATTTTACTATCATACTCTTTTCTGCATACCCAACTCTCGCTTCCATACAGTAATGTTGGGACAAGCACTGCGTTATGTATTGCTACACGTGCCTTCTGGCTGAGGTGGTGGCTGCCGAAAAGTTGCCCCAACGCTCCGTTCACTCTATTTCCCGCATTCACTCTTCGCTCTATATCAGTGGTGTACCTTCCATCTCGGCTAAATCCACATCCTAGATATACAAATTCATCCACTTGCTCTAGTACATCATTACCTATTGTTTCTTTAGTATTTGAAATAAAACTATTTTTACGAATCCGCAATAGAATTCGTAAAAATAGTTTTTTTTTTAATGTGTAATACTCGCGTAAGGCTGTTGGCTTGGATTTTGACACTGGTTCTCTGAACTTTTTGAAGCAAGTGATATTTTATGCCAACCCGTAGAAGCTTAAAACGAACAGTGTGGTTGGGTATTACTCAAATCGCCTCCCATAATGACATGTGTCCAAAATTGGCTTTGAGTTCACAGTCTGACGGTATGTATTTGATGTACCTACTGTAAGTGGTGACATGTTGATTGCAGGTGGTACTCGACGGCGAGGAGGTTCAGATCGATATCCTGGACACGGCGGGCCAGGAGGACTACGCCGCCATACGCGACAACTACTTCAGATCTGGCGAGGGATTCCTCTGTGTGTTCTCCATCACGGAGCCGGAGAGTTTCGACGCCACACAAGAGTTCAGGTTTCATATCTCATTTTAATGATATATTTTTTTATCAGTGGTTGCATTCGCGGTCAGTATTGGTCACGACCATCGCCAACTGTGGGGGCATTAAGCTATGTACTATGGCCAGGCAGAGTGGCATAATGATTTCCAGTTCTTTTCAGTGACGTTGTCTGCTTACGTCAGGAAGTAAGCTCTGGTGACGAATTTTAAATCAAACAATTTACTCCGTCACAATCGAATACCATCAATGTGAAATGAACTGCTTAATTAAAAGTTTAATTCACTTTTAATTATTATTATTACAGACCACAATTGTCAGTGGCTTAGCAGTTGCTAAAGCCCGTGAGTTACAGTTAAATGTCAGAAGAAAAAATCTGACAGGTTCGTGCGAACTCCTAAAAGGGTAGCGCTATAGATAAACAAATGGCCTCTTAGTAATCTCTCTCATGATACATTTTAGTCTGTATGCTGTGTGGTGCGGCCACGAATACTACCAACCCTTACTTTGTTCGTGGATGTCGTAAAAGACGACTAAGAGCCTAATAACGGCCTGGGCCAACTCCATCTGATGCCGTTTGGTCAACAATAACATTCCCAAGGAGGGTTGTTGTCTGTCAGGCGGCTGGTCATAAAACTATTGCCAATAACTTTTACAATATGTACTATTAAAGAAGAGTACATATTGTATTGACCCCAAGTAGTTGGGATAAGAGTAGCAGAATAATGATGTTATATTTTAGTCTGTAAGAAAATATAGCTAGCTGTTCTAATCTCCGCATCTTCTATGATCCGAGTGATAGGTTGTACCCGTATATATATTGCTCAGATTGAAATCAATGAATGGTAGATACCACTCCCCATCGAGGAATCAGATAATCTACTGACTCGAACCTTTACTATAGAAAGGAAAAAGAGCAAATATTGTGATTTTATTTTACTCCTTATTGTCTTAATCATATGTAACTTGTTAAGTCATTCCCACAATGTTTAGCTAAGAAAAAGAAGATTGACATCCTATTCCTCTCTTTTCCAATAATAATATTGAATTGTCTCGTGTACAGAGAACAGATCTTACGCGTGAAGAACGACGAAAACATCCCATTCCTATTGGTGGGCAACAAGTCTGACTTGGCGGACAAGCGGCGCGTGCCCCTGGACACGTGCCGAGAGCGCGCGCAGCAGTGGCAGGTGCCGTACGTGGAGACCAGCGCCAAGACGCGCGACAACGTCGATAAGGTTAGCTCACAGCTGTGCAAACGCTTTGTACTTACTATTTTCGAAGTGCCGACGTGCGTGCAGTGAAACAACAACTGACATAATAGCATATTGTGATTGCGTATTTAGAATATAGATTTATGAGGACTTATAATCACTGAATAGTTAAATAGGCTAATAGTTTCAAACCACTTCCAGCATAATTGATATTGAATCTCTTTGAAACCTCTTTAAAGTCCAAAAAAAGTATGACTTCTGGAAATAGTTGAAAATGTAGGTAGTTTCAAAAGGAAGCTATGGCGTAGGTAACATTTGTATGTCTAGGGAGTTTTATAATTCTAGTTATTTGTAGTAAAAATACTAAGATTGTATTTTTACTACAAATAACTAAACATTTCTGAACGCGATTTTTGGGGTATTGTGCGGTTACGCGAAACTGCAGCTACTGACATCTGTTAACTTACTCCATGAGTAGATAGCGGCCCATATATGATAACGCGTTTATTTATTACTTATTTTATAAAAATAAACGTGGTGTGAATATATTGTCTGCCTGGCATTTGGATGTTACAACTATATGACCGCTATTTTAAAATTGATTAAGCGCTCACTCCATTTTATTTCTTTATGGGACTCTGAAACCGCAGTTTGACTTTGGTGACCGATCACCTTACTTGCAGAATAACTTGGCGATGTTTTTTTAATGCCGACTTTTTTGTCTATATGTCATTGTCATTACACGCACGCTGGCATTACAGTAGCGATAGGTTTTTTTTTAAACTAAATGATATATTATGTCGTGCCCCTCCCCCCACTGATGACGAGCGTGAGCTTGGCACGCGCTACACCTCACACAAGAGTGCGGCTCGAATGGCTTATAGTTGCGTTGCCGCATCCGCCTGACGCTTAGTTTTTTATATAATTATTATACATATACACATACTTACAGACATTTAATATATACAGGTGAAATTTATTATATTGAATTATAGGGTGTAAATTAACTTAATTCTATCCATCCATCCATCGGCCCGTAAACGTCAACTGTTGGAAATAAGCCTCCCCTCGAATTAATTTAATTCTAGTTGTAGGACCACGCTGTTGACAGTTCTCTGTCTGCAGCCGTGGGCCGGACCGTCCGGGCAGTACACACTCACGCCGAAGATCGATGTCTGAGTAATGGCAATGTGCTATTGCGCTTCATTCGGTGAGCGAGAGAGCCGGCAGCCCAACTGGTGGGTTTGGGGTGTGTAATAGTAGGCAACGGCCGGCAGTGCTAATAGAGACAGACGAGCAAGCAGCACATCTGATGGTAAGTGTCACTGCCGCCCATGGACCTAGCAATACCGAGGGTATAGCTAGGCCGCTGCCTACCAATACAAACGCCAAACCCAAAGTTGAGCTTTCGGCATCACAACTTTCTGGGGGCTGGATTCACCACCGCTCACTGAACGAAGTATAACGGCATATTACGACTGCTCACGTCGATTTTTTGCGAGAGTGTGGTACTACCGCGGACGGACCGACCCGTGGCTGTACACAGAAAACAGTGTGGCCCTGTCACTATTAAATGTGAGTGTTTATATTTAATATGCGAGTATGGAGTCTACTTCGATCCTTAAGTCTGTTGAAGTCCACTGATGTGCATAAGTCTTCACACGATGAGGGATAGTGCCATGACTATCACGTTTGGCCGGCGTGCTGACGGTCGCGCTCGGTGTTATGAGTTACCAACGACATTGTTGCTAATCACACACTTGGTGCTCCGATAGTCATTGTATACGTCTCTCGCGTGACAGTAGGGGCTATCGATTGTTGATTTGTTGATAGAAAAAAAAGAAACATTTACAAACATTTAAATTTACCTGTATATATATTTGCGAATACATTACACTTATTATTTAAATTTAATATTTCTTAATGATGTACATATTTATATAGGCGGGTCGTGCGCGACGCAACTTTAAAATTATATCAAATAATATCATATATATTATTAATTTTCATTTAAAAATGAATTTTGAAACTTTAATCCCATAATTCTCCGGCTCTTATCCAAATTACTTGTGGTCGACGCAGTATGTACTCGTATGTACATATTACAAAAGTTATTAGCAATAGATTTTGCCTACCTGACGTCCTTGAGAAGCTCCAATCCCATTCGATTAATATAATTAATCATTCATAGATGTAACTATGAAGTATCTGCCATAATGTTACATTAATTTTAATGTTTGTCAAGTCATTTTAAATTTTATTTTCCCTTTTAATGACGAAAAATAAACAAATATTTGAAAATTAATGCTTTGATTAAAAATCTTCTTTCCTTTTTTTTTTTTTCGTAATATTCAATATTAAAATATATACACACCATTGCGAGTTTTTTAAGTTATAACTAATCATTTACTAATGATAAAAATTATTCATACAAGTGTTATTTATAGATATTTTTTGTCTGGGTTTAATGTCTTATCGTCGTACTTTTAGGCAGATAATTAGTAATTTTAAACTATGTCCTTTTCTATAACAACTTGACCAACGATGCAATTATACTCTCCACGCATTATTTGCATATTGCCTGCAAATTATTCCATAAAAGTGAAAATAATGAATCAGTAAAAATGAATCCATTATGCGAGCTATCCGTTTTCTATAACGCAAAAACAAGGGCCATCTCGTGTTCAAGGGTTTAAACTAAAAGATTATATTCTGGAATATCTTTATTATTTATTCTATTATCGCACTTATTAAATTTATTAAATCTACAACAAGCGATTGAGTCTGTGACTTTTGAGTAGGGTTGCCAACGTCAAAGATTTAATTTATTAATTTTCTTTACAAAAAAATTGAGTTATGAATAGTATAAAAAAAGATAATGAACATGGCTGTCACTGTTCTTTCCTTCTGAGTTATTATACTTGGACGTCAGCCTCTTTTGCAACGAGAAAAAAATATCGTAACATGCAACGACGGTATAATGAGCTGGCATGTAGTTCAAGTTTTCCAGTTTTTCTATGATTTTGAATGTCTGATTATTTCTCCGTCACAGAAATCTATCATGCATTCTTCAAAAATTTTAAATATATATTGCTGTCAATGTTTCACATCTGATATGCGTCCTACAACGACTAATTCTTTGGGTTTATTGCTATAATCTATAAAGAATAAAATAATATAGGATTATTATAAATTAAATGTGTTGTTTCAAAATTAATTTGTGAAACTTGATATGTGGGTGGTGGGGCTTTTGTATTGTGACCTGGGCTTACTCCATGTGGTGTGCAGGTATTCTTTGACCTGATGAGGGAGATCCGGTCGCGCAAGTCCGACGACAGCCGCGCCACCAACGGTGACGTCAAGAAAAAAAAGGGGAAGAAAATTAAGTGCAACATCTTCTAGAGACCCTCGTTTTCACCCCATCGCACCCCGCCTAACGAATTGTCACGACTTTTCATATGGATTCCAGGTTTTTAGGAACACTGAGGGCGGCGATACGCCCTCTGGTATTGTTTTAATGTAAATAATTATCCGTGATTTGTATGAAGAGTCTGTGTACTCTGTTCGGGAATGTCCGACAGTTGCCGAGTATGTTTGTACGACTGTGTCCGCTTGGGTTTGTTCGATGTACGCCTATATGTGTGGACACATACATAAACACGTTATGGTCGCTGTAATATATAATTGAGTAGCAGATTCCAATAATTAATATAGTTTTTCATACTGAAAAATATGTTTCTAGCTGTGTGTAAGAATTTAAGGGCAATTTATGTCCCTTTCAACTTTTTACTGCCACAACTAAAACAATATTATTTGATAAATCTTAAATGTTTACTCCTATCTGTGAAATGTTGAATGAATCGATAGTATTACAGCCATCAGAATACATCATACCACATGTATCATTTCGTCATATGTAACTATGAACTTTATTACACTGATATTTAAGTTTGATATTCGCGTGTAATGCGCACGCTCTATAGATTTAAGCTGGCTAATGTGTACATTTTAATATATTTCGCCCACTTTGGTGCTCGCATTTATTGGTAATCTATTTGCAATAAAAGAAAAACTACCGTGAAACTTTGGCCAAGTAAATAGTGTAGTCTATATTAGTGAGAAAGGGATAGATGTATATAACAAATGTATAGCATTGTCCTTATCTTTAACCATAGACTAAATTTTATCTTTATTCAAGATGAAATAAATTGCTTTCCATTTTGTAATTTAACTAATGTTTTAATTGAAATAAATAATATGTAAAAATAGAAATGGTCTCGTTATCTTTTAGTTATTTATATTATTCTAAAATAGAATAACGATTATTTATTCTTAAAGGACATTTTATTACAAATAGATTACAATAATATTTTTTTTAAACGTTTGTTGTAACTTTATCAAAGCTTAGTGCTTATTGTCGTATAAATTATTGTACTCACTGTATCGTTGCTTTAAACGTCAAAGCTAAGAGCTAATCAATTGAAAATGGATTTAATAAAGTTTTTTATCTAATATTATTAATTGCCAATTTAATATGGAAGTGATATAAGCGTCGGCTCAACTAGAAGTCTGATTTTTGAACTTTAATTTTGGTAAATTATACTTGCTGGTAACACAAAAGTTTTTTACACAACGCTAAGGCAACGATATTATTGTGAGGTACTTAGATTATATAAAACACTCTTGTATTTTCATATTGTGACTAAAGAGACCTTTATAATTGTACTTCGTTTAAATAAATGTTAATATTAAAGATATTAGTGGTGGGCTACAATTTAGTAGAATATGAATGCCTCATCGCAGTCCCTTCCGACGCCCCGATATGATTCGGGTGGGGCCGTCAGACCATAGCAGGTCAATAGAAAAATTAAGAAAATTCCGATTTAAATATATACAAGGTTTGTGTATAATTTTTGTGTATTTTTTATACACTAGCTTGAGATGAGAAAACCAGAGACCTAGACCTACTCGGTAGTCAACGATTTGGTTGCCCTGAGTTCCACTAGCGGTTAACACTTATTATGTGGGCTGCTTTGTATAGGGCAATTTCTCTCCCAGGGGGATGTATATGAGTTAAGGTTATGTAAGAAGTTTTAATTCATAATTCTTTAGTCACAATATGAAGTTTCAATACACGCATGTACGTTAGTGTAAGTTTTGTATTTATTTGTATTTGATAAGTGCTGTTTGTGACGTTGTATTGTGTAGCGAGCGGATCTCTGGGAGTGTGGGCGCGCTTACTGAAATAGTATTTGTTAGGATCGAACCTGTAACTACGCTGTGCGAGAGTAGAGGTCATGGATCTATACACAACAATTAGTAATTTACGATGAAGTATGGCATGGTTCCTTTACCAACATAAAATTAATCGAAAAAATAATTTAATTTGAGCTGTTAATATGATTTCATATTAACTCGTTCACGGGGAGTGCTCTGAGAAAAGGTTTGACTTGGTATCACCTCACCACTCGACATCGTAGCAGGATTCGTCCATTTCATGTGGATACATGAACTACCTGCTGTTGTATATACCGAGCGCTACGATATGTCACTATTTATTTAAGCAGAGCACTTCCTCCATGGTAGACAGCGGCCTGGCTTTACCTCTGATACTGCTAAGATCCATGAGCAGCAGTATTATTTACCATCAAGTGTTACTGTTTGCCCGTTTACCACTATAGGCAAGCAAAAAAAAAAGAAGCAGTCTGTATAACATAAAAATGTGTTATGCAAGATGTGTGGAATGTTTATCGTGTAATGTACAAATACTATTTCATTGGGCGCAGTTGGTTAGAAATGTGATTGTCTGCAATAGAATGTGTCGCTTCACGGGACTAGCCGATGTTATAAAGTATGTGTAAAATTTTGAACGCCATAAATATATATATTACTTTTTAAATATTATTCCATGATCTTTAACTTTTATTATTAAAAAAAAATACTCGCAATTTTAATTTATATTCTTATTTCATTGTCGTCATATGTTATTTGTTTGATTTTGTACCTTGAGGAGGAATGAGATAGATCTGTGTTCTTACTCCGTCACCAATTGATCGTGTTCTTTTTTATTAAAAAACTTACAACTCCTTTCGATCTCTAACCAAAATATGCATATCTAAGCTACCCGAGAAATTATTGAAGATTTAATATTTATTTATTGAGGGTAAAAGAAAAGTAATAGGGTAGTTCGATAAAAATATCCTATGAGAAACAACTAGAAGCTAATGGTTATTATTTTAAACCTCTATCCCAATTCCATCTGCTACAATAATGTTTTATATAAATACTAGTTTTACAATGCATTTGTTAGTGGCTAATATAAAGTGGCAATAATAATGGCCACAAAATGACAACGCCAAAAGAGAAAGAACCTCTCATAGAATAAAATAGATAATTTAAAATGTCATCAGTGGCATAATTTGGCGGTGCGTGACACTAGTATTTGTTAAAGTTTACGTACAAATAATTGTGGGCCTTTGCCGCCATTTCATATGCAACCATAAGCAATACATTTCAGCTTCGCTATTTTGTCAGTGTTGATAGTCTATGGTTGAGTACTGTTGTGTTACCGCGTCACGGTCACCAGATGGCGCTCGCATTATATTCCTATGTACTTGTAATTTCCCTGTAGAATAGTTATGTTAGCTCACAAATGTATTATGTACCTTCATGTATGTATGAGTAACGAAGTATGGAACAAAGCGATTGATATAATGCAAGAAATATACAGATTTGCATAATCACGTTGTTTTCTTTTTTGCTAAATATAATAAAATTGTATCCGACCGATGTCTCATTATACATATTGAAGAAAACTAAAAATAAAAAACGGATAGTCGTCATTAAAACAACATAAGGTAAATTCTATTTTTATAAATTTATCCGTGTGTATGTTTTGATACGCACCACGCAAATATGTACTTCTGTATGAAATTAAATACAATTTTTCTCTATCTATAGTTTGAGGTCTAACTTGAAACATGATGCCATCTAGAATAAAAAAAAAAGTATAAATCTCAAAACAATATCTAATAAAATCAACGTAAGCAAAGCAGCGGGTACAGCTAGTATAAAATAGAGAAAATAATAAATATCTAAGTAATCAATGTAAGAAAAGTAGCGGGAACCACTACTATAAAGTAGAGATCTGACGATAAATATTGCACCTCAATCCTTGGAGAGAGATAATCGACTAATTTCGGCTTCGTATAGCGCTGTCCCTCTCGCATAATATTTGATGCTGTACACAGCACTAACAGTCTAGTAGGTATTTATTAGGCACTTAAAACAATTATGACTTTTTGTTATTAAATAAATTGCACCCATTATATTTTTTCTAAATTGTTATATATTTTTTTGATTGGATCCAATTACTGACAAACGTTACACGGTGAGTAATATAGACAACGCTCTACAAAGTCGAAATTAACCGATTGCTTCTTACCAAACATCGATGTGCAAATAATTATTATCGGGTACTGTAGGGTTCTAAAATCACACAATCAAATATTCGATTAGTAAACCACGGTAACTTTTATTAATATTTTTATGTAACCTTGACGGTAAAATATATAAAACATAATAAGACTGAGAAGTCTTGTATGTGTTACCTGTTGGACTGTTACAGCAACGGCTGATAGACGAGTGCATGGCATATGCTAAAGTGGATGTCTGGTATGATTGAATATAATGAACATAAAATGAATGAATTTGTTAGAGGAATGGTCAATGATGTACTATATGTAAGGTACATACATACGTACCATCACGCCATGTCCCTTGCAGGGTAGGCAGAGAGAACAGAGTGCCAGAGAACTCTATCCTTGCATACTTCACTCGCTTCCTCAACATTCATAATTCTCTTCATACACGCTCGCCGGTTTCGGAGACTCTTGACTCCACCTTCCTTCAGTACATGACCGATCTGGTCTAGGTAGGTTAGTCTCGGTCTCCCCCGGTACCTACATCCTTTAACTTTCGCATTGTATATCTTCTTAACCCGACGTTCGTTCGGCATTCTTTCCACATGTCCGAACCATCGGAGCATTCCCTTTCGCATCTTTACACCAATACTCTCTTTCATACCTACTCGCTCTCTTACGTCGTCGTTATGAATGCGATCGGTCAGCCTAACTCTACAGATTTTCCGGAGAGATCGCATTTCGACCGCATTAATTTTACTTTCATACTCTTTTCTGCATACCCAACTCTCGCTTCCATACAGTAAAGTTGGGACAAGCACTGCATTATGTATTGCTACACGTGCCTTCTGGCTGAGGTGGTGGCTACCGAGAAGTTGCCCCAACGCTTCGTTCACTCTGTCTCAATGCGGGAAATCCCGCATTCACTCGTCGCTCTATATCAGTGGTGTACCTTCCATCTCGGCTAAATATAAGGTTCGGCGAATATGTAAGGTTCGTCTTAGAATTTCCTTACGATACTAATGCTGTGAGGCGGAAATCATGAGAAGGATGGATGTAACTAACATAGTCTCGTACTATTCATCCGCTGAAGTGGTAATGGATAGGGAAGAAAAGTTTTTCAGCTATCTGATTGTAATTTATATATCTTGGTGTGGTTATGCTCACTAAAAAGGTCTCTGCCTGTGGTAGCTACGTGAGCGGGTGTCTCCCTTCCCTCGAATGTGGTTGAGGGCCATGATTGCTGCTTTAGTAGTTAACTCGAATCTGGTCCAACCATTTCTGTTCTTTTTTGTTAATCTTGTATTTAACTTTTAACAAATGAATCTTTACTCGAAGGGCATCTCACTGGAGCTAATATGGACTAAACATGTATCCAATAATATTTAAGAAAACATGTAATCTAAAAAAAAATGACGAGCCCGCTGAGTTTCTTGCCGGATCTTCTCAGTTTGTGGCGGCTTTCCGATCCGGTGGTAGATTAATTTAAAAAAATATGTAAAATTGACCATATGTAAGTGCCCTTATAGGGCTTATGCGTAATAAATGATTTGATTTGATTCAGTGATGACCATCTGTCGAACGAACGAATGCAGTGTAGGACTGTCACTCCACATATATGTATTAAGTTTGAAGAAAAGATGTAAGGGTTGTGTGGGGGGTGCCGTGGACCTAGAGTGAGCGAATAGATGACGTCTGGCAAGTGTGTGGAAGGGAAAACATTTTTCGCAGACTACGATTCATTAGGATGAAAGCAGGATAAAGATAGTCTTACTACAAATAATATAAACAAAAGTCTCTGGTAATTATCTTCTAGGAAAACGTAGCGTTCTTCTTCTCTTGACTACGCATAAAATTTCCACACCGAATTCTTTACGTATACGAAAATCTATTTTTAAGAAGTAAATCCTAAAATTCAACTAAAGCCTTTTTTAAATCTTTAAAATGTAGTTTATTTCAAGACCCATTTGCTTTATGCAGCTACCATATGGTAAGTAATATAATGGATAAAGTAGTAAGTAGTACTCACACATTGCATGACATATATTATTTATTTGCATATATAAAGCAATCCGTTAAAACTACTTTAAAGTTAATAATTTTATCTGTCACATATATGTACATATATTTAGAGTTGTAAATAATTCGAAAGGCAGGCTCTTTGAATGGTGCCGCAATTGCCACATTCTCGAGATTAAATCATAGTCGGCCAAAAAAATATGTAATAATAGAAATTTGCACCAGGTGAATAAAAATTAAGTCTATTTCATATGCGAGGTTAAATATCGTATTTTCCTTCTCTAGCAACATTTATGATACTCCCGGGAAAGAGGGGATGAAAGCACATTGTATTATTTTTAAGGTTGCCATTACGTGACTCATACTTTACGTTTTTACCCCCCTACTTGCCCTCGGTGACCGTCCGTAGTATTCGTCAACATCTATCCATATATCTATAAAAAATAAATTCCTATCTTTGTTAAGGGACGGTAAACTGATCGATCGTGGTCAGGGCTAGTCCTGATGACACAAGGTCCAATTTGTTCAGAGATTCAAGCCTGCACTATATATAACATATTCTCCATGACTCATTCACTATTTAAATACTTATGACTTATACGCTATTTAAATATAAATAGTATTGTATTTTTCTCCATGTTCATAGGCTTTCCTGTCGTTGATTAGAGGGATGTCACGTCTGAAGAAGGGTCTCGCCGTAGACGAAGAGGAACCGCCGGTGAAGAACAGTCGACTTTGCTGTATTGTGTGCTAACCAAGACCAATAAATATTGTACAACTGTAAACAGAGTCTGCGATTATAATTCGTTTGACTTTAAGGAGTCTGCCCACTATATAGTGGTTGCTTTCCATTTAGAACACAGAGGGACTCTGCGGTACATTGTGAAACACTGCCAAACACTGTGTAAAAGTTTAAACTTAAACTTTTACACAGTGTTTGGCAGTGTTTCACAATGTACCTCAGAGTCCCTCTGTGTTAACTAAATGGAAAGCAACCCGTATCATAATATGACAGTGCTAGGAACGTAGCAGGCACAGTAGACATGCGGCACGCGCTATACATACTAGTACGGAATGTAGCAGCAACCGCAAAAATATACTAGTCGACTTGTTGACGGTTCGTGCATGGTTCGCGACGTTTGTGCGTGACCGACGTGTAGTTGGTATAGTCTTATTATACTCTTCAATAAATAGAAAAGATTTTCCTTGACACCTTCCTAGCACAGTCATATTATGAAATGGTTTAGTGGGCAAATACTTTTAGCTCCCGTAGGGACGAGGGTGATTAATTTGTATCTGATTTTGCCACTTTTATAGTGGCTGGCTATAAATATTATTGCATAGATACTTGGTGGGCTACCACCATCTCTCGATGCAGTATTACAATAAAATTTAGTAGCATGAAGGGACTAAAGTAAGTAAGCTTACTTGAAGGGACTAAAGTAAGTAAGCTTATTTAAGTCCCTTCATGTTACGAAATATTATAACCTCAAAACGGCTAGGCAATTTTAATGACGTCACTTATAATGGTTCATTTGGTGTGGCCCAATTACATTTCCTGGAGTAAACTTACCACCACATAATTTTGAATATTACTTTAATTTAAAAAGATAAACTTTTTCAATGTATTGGCACTTCCACTGCCGCCTCATCCGTTAAATTAATATTAACGGAAACAGAATCACTCTTTCCGTTAAAATTAGCTTTAGGTTATTGGTTCCGTTAAAACACTTCATTCATTCTGTGACGTCACCTTAATACTAAAAAACATTTTAGAGGTCATGTTACGAAACTGAGTAATATTATTTGAAGTTTGAAACAGAATGTTCTTGAAACATTGTTGTTTTGTAAGAGTTATGTTAGACCCACAGGTTGTCTAGGTATACATAGTTATAAATAATTCCTAAGTAACCAGTCAATTGGACAATTGATTTAGATATACATTATTCATATATATTAATCTCTTTAATAACAAAATATATTTTGATGTAAGTAGTGTTTTGACTGATGTATGTGCTGATGGAATATGAATACAATTCACCACGCCTTCCTATCACACGGTTATCATGACAGTTAACTAAGGGATGATAGCAGGTCCGTGAGGAACTCGTCTACGGCGACACGCACCGCTGCTGGCGCCTTGGGCGGCGCGGGCGCGAGTATCTCCGCCTGATGCCGCCCTAGCCGAGGCAGCGGGTTACAGGACCGGGGATTAGTCTGGTCGCCCGGAGCGAGACCATATCGTGTGAGGACGACGTCACGACGGCGAAAGCCGCCGAGGCATCCACTTGAGAGGATACCCGTGAGGGTAAACCTCCAGGCGGGCCACCGAAGACAAAGACCGGGTTCCGGTGGCCCTCTCGCTCGGCGAAGATCGGTACATGTCGGGCGGATCTATGGGGTCGCGCGCCGCTTTTGTCGCCTCAGACGGATTTAGCGGGGTCTGCCAACTCCATAGCCTGCTGCCAAAGAAAAGGGATGTTAGCAGATAACATCACTGCAAGAGAAAGAAAATTTGAACCAAGTCTATTCCAAATCATCTGGCCAGTCGAGGATATTGAGTGATTTGCTGCTGCCATTTGTAGGAAACAGAAGCAGTGCCTTGGCTATGACTTGGGTTAATATTTAGTCACATTGTTCCAGCGCACTGTTGGGCAGAAGCATTATTAAGATAAGTGGAATAGCCTTCTATATGTGTATCAGGTTGATAAGTCTACAGTATGCCTTCGTGTTCACTTTCTCTTGCGATAAGACTATCGACTTGCTCTCTTAGTCAACCCTTGCTGGAAGAGGAAATGTAAAAGGTGTTCATCTCAGCTTATATAAGCCAGTGCTGGCCTCGGAACTTTCTCCACAACAGGAGAGAAATCAATTTCCACACTACATTACACAGACGGGTTCTTATAGGGTTTATTTTCAAGTTTGTCTTCAATTGCAATTAGGTTATCTGCATGTAACCCTGAGTCATCTTTCACGCTCAGGAATGGAAAAGGAAGGCTGACAAATTCTATTCATACTCCGTCACCACGCGCATATAAAGGAGAGATGACATCACATTGCACTCTTTTCTCATCGAGAATAAGATGTTGATATCGGTGTTATGGTTTAGCGGAAACTTTAGGAAGGATTCCTGTTTGGATATTAATTGGAAAGTGTTTTTATTTTAAGAAGCTATTGCTTGACAACATTCCACGTATAAATAAGAAGTAACGTGGTTCTTACTTGTTTTCAATACCTAAATTTCAGGCAAACTTAAGAAATTGAATATAACATATAAAATCAATTATTTATTAATACTATGAATGTCATATAGATTGCCTTAGAGGTGTCAATTATAATGAAGGTATTGTTGGTAAAACAAGTGTTAATCAGCATTATTAACCGACGGCTGAGCTTTTGACATCCGCTCCTGTTTACGCAACTGTTATAACATAAATTTAAATGCAACTTTACGACCTTTGGTGGGAGAACGGAAAAACTACGTCATCATCAACGGTTTGATAATTCATTATTGCAATTATGATTATTCGTCATCCAGAGAGCTAGATGTAAATTTGGTCAAACTATTTTTGTAAAATATATTACATTATTAAGTTTAAAAAAAATCATCATTTTTTCCGTTTCCGTTAAAGTTTACTTAATGCATCTGTTTCCGTTGTGACACTTTCGTTGCATCATTAATTGAAATGTAATTAATCCCAATTTTTTCTAATGATAATCAGAACATTTTATTAAAATTGGACATTTTAATTTCGATTTTTATCAATTATGTTGTTTAATACTAAATCTCTTGGCAGTATATATCTTATATTTTTGTATTTATCATATATATCATACTGGAATAAGACTTGCGTCAATATCTCATGACCGCTTGTGCCAACATTTTGAATATTTCTAAGCTTCACATTCGCCAATTATTGATATCTCTGTAAATATTTGTGATAATAAAACACTTGATTAAATAATGATTTCTGTTTATTTCGTATCCTTATAAAATTATGACAAACATTAACTCAGTACGTTCGTCTGTCGTTATTATTATACACTTTATATATATGTACATTTTATTATACATTGTCTTTATAAAATTATATTTTAGTATTAATAAAATTCACATCTTAAATTAGAGTTTTCCATCCAAAATAGAGAGTATAAATGTTCACAAAGCAGTGATACATCGAGGAGCTATGAGAAGCATAAATGATAGCTTGCGAGTTCGAATCCAAGGTCTAACTTTTCTATTTAATTATATATTAAAATTTGATGCAACATATAAATTATGTATATTTGCGGATTTAATACCGGAAGCATTCTCTTCCAGACAACCAAAGGCAAGGTTGAATGCAGTATTTGAAGCTTTTGTGAGTTTTTGAAAATAGATTTATAATTTATATATAAGGAAAAGTCATGAGTTTGAATCTTGGGAATAGTTTTAAAGAGTCGTCGCGTGAAATCTACATGCCAGTGAGATTGGGCGTGTTGAGAATTATGATAATTTGTAACAGAGGCGCTACTATGATATTCTAACAAAGACGTATTTGATGATGAATCATTGGTTTCCTTAGCACCGCATAATGTTTCGTATTCGACGCCCCACTTAAAGCGTACTTACATAGAACTATTAACTATATATCTGCTACATGAGTGACAATTACACGACACAGGCAAAAATTGCAAATTTTCTGTTATATGGGTAATTTGATAAAAAGCACAGATGTAAGGCATTGTAACTGAAAGATTTTAGCGATAAGTATTTGGACGATGATAGCCCAGAGTTTATTTAAATTCGAACGTAACTTACGAATATGATAGCAGAGCATTCATGTATTCTCATTTGGTGAGGTCAATGCCCAACAGTGGGATTTGATACACTTAAGGATGAAGTGTGTTTATTGTTATATGGTTCTTTCAAGTACAACGGGCTCGACTAGTCTAAAATGAACGTCAACTGTTTACAAATTTAAATACGTCTATCCTCGTTATGTGCTCTATACACGCCCACGAATTTTTCAATTTAGACACACTTATAAAAATATTTTTATCACTAGATTATTGATTAGTTTTTATTGTTTAAATATTTGACATGCTAAGCTTTCTATAAAACTCATTTGTGAATCGAAAAGTGATTCCCGCTGGTATGTCTTGTACCTACATCTATAGGAGTGACAGCTACGTGTAATAATCAATTTTGCGTTCACGTTTTCAAGTGAAACCTTTTAGCACGCCATCTATTAGCAATGAGCGTCTCTATCCACACTCAAGTTATTACGTATGTATTTATAGTATAAAAACTAGATAATGACTAGGTAATTATTAAATATATACAATTAACATTATATAATGGAGGGACACTTTATCGACGCTGAACACAATTTTTTATTTATAGTTTTCCATTTTTGACCAACCAAAACGGTTAAAATTAAAAAAATGACTCAAGACTTATTAGAGACTAGAGTACTGCGGTATGTTTCAACTTTTGTATTACATTTTAGGTATTCAATGTTCACTTTTGTAAAGGACAGCGCAGTCTCATAAAATTATTAAAGTAATAATTGCGTCAGTGTCCTCAACTAACAGAGCTTGAGCGATATCACTTTCCATTTCAAATTGTGTCGTTATTTTGAATATTTCATCGGTGTGGTGACGAAGTAAGAATACAATTTACCACCCCTCTTACCTATCTACCCTACCCATCTTACCTATGGGAGATCGTAAGAGAAGACTGATAATTTGTGAAGAAAATTGGCTCGTAAAAATGGGCTCGTATTATATATCGTAGGAATACAGAAAAAAGTTTTTTTTTAATATAAAGAAAAGACGTAAAATAAAAAATATAAACTATATCACGATAATTTGATAGGAGTTTCATTAATTAAAATTGGAATTGTGATGTTAATATTGAAGTCTTCAAGTCGCTGTTGTCAGCCGAGCTGGCAGGTGTGCCCGCAGCCGGCGGGGCACAACTGGTACCTCTCCATCCACTTGCGCATATGGTGCAGATGTCCACCGTGGGAGCAGCCCTGACACCAAGCGTATAGACCTCGCACCACCTGGTGAATATATCGTGATTAATTTGGCGCTATTGTATAGTAAGCAGTCGTATACTGCTTACTGGCCCTGCGTAAAATTCCCGTATCGGATAAACTAGTATTAGGTTTTCGGTCAGGCATTTGTTAGTACTAAGGTTCGTTTTTTTTAAGATAAAACCCTTTTTTTTATACGGTGGACTATGGATGCGTCTCGCCCCGCCAAATCGGCCCGTGCTGACGGAAGAGGCGGTGCGTGACCCCATAGACCCACCGTGCAACTCCTCTCTTCGCCGTGCGAGCGGGCCGCCGGTACCAGATCTTTGTCTTCGGTGGCTTATAATGACACCCTGCACTAAGGAAATAATCCTTGAATTGCGGTCGAACTTTACATGGTATGTATTCTGCGCTGCTATTCTCTCTCTTTTGAACAAACTGGGTATATCCAGACCATAGTTTGCCAAAGAAAGGCCACATCATTCGTCGAACTGCAACCATTGGAGAAATAGTTTGTTGAGTGGCGACCAAGAATCGGACGACGCCGCTTAGGACGACCCTCCATAAGGTCGCTTGCTTACATCTTCTCTGCGGTTTTGGAATGCGAGTGGTATATGTGTCCTATGTCTAAGAGTGTCTCCGTGTATCACAGTTACCTGATGGCATACGGCGCACAGGTCGGGCGTGTGCCTCAGTAGCGGGTGACAGGTGTCGCATGCCGCGTGAGGTCTGGTCCGTCGCCCGCACCGCGCACAACACACAGCCACCGACGTTGACTGCTGCGACAGCACCCACACAGAGTTCAGCCACGCGCATCTCACCACCTAAACATAACCAATTGACAAGTCGTATAACAGTTACAGCGACGGCCCGTGATCAAGGATATGATTTTGCCTGAAAACCAGCGCTGTAGTCTCAGTGTTTTATAATAGTCGACATCTCAGCTCATATCCCACTGTTGGGCTAGAGCCTCCTCCATAATGGGTGGGAAATTGACCTACTATACCGCGCTGGTCAGACGTGTTGGTATAGGGTTTTGATACGAGTTTTCCTTCTCTTGAATAGATGTTATGTGTGTTTTATATCCCTTAGTCGTATTTTACCATCACCCACGGGTAAGATAGAGGGTGGTGAATTGTGTTCTTACTCCGTCACTACACGTAAAATTTATAATTAACTTATAAATATCCCATTTTCAACTTTAAAATAAATAAATATATACTCATTAAATGTATACAAGGGTGGAAGTAACTCGCACATAAATTAATAAATCACTACTCGTCTTTACACAAGAACACGCGCACACACGCACACACACACGCGCACACACGCACGCACGCACACGAACACACACGCACGCACACACATGCACACACGCACACACACATACACATTAGTTATGTTAAGTTTTTACTTTTAACGTCATTCTGTTTCCGCTAAAAAAGTGTAAAAAGTAAATTGAAAATCCGTAATTGGCTGTAAGATTAGCATTAATGTTACACATCATATGTAAGAGCTGTGGATTTTGTTAACTAATAAATAAATAAATAAATAAACATTTAGGATATTTATATGTTATCTTAGTGTAGAGCTCAATATAATTTCTTTGCTTCTTTATACCGTGCCAAGTGTCATGGGTTCAATTCACACGTAGGACAATATTTTACGCGATCCATAAATAATTATTCTATTATTCAAATTACTGAAATTTAGCATTTACATAATATGCTTGATATCAAGCATATTAAATGCTAACTTTCAGTAATTTGAATAACAGGATTGTGACATCGTTTAATACAATTCTAACTGCAAAGTTTGAAGTAAGCCTGTACAATGTGTAAACATTGTCGGGTAGATGGCGCGCGTCACCTTAAAGTCGTAAATATAATACGATGCGAGGATTGAATGTCCTACAATAGTTCACAGTGGTGTAAGTGGCAGCAGGATTGAGACCTACTTCCAATAGGTGTGGGTTCGAATCCTACTTGTGACAATCATTTTTCGCTCGTAATCAGGTTTTTATAAATTATTCTGATCACAGAACCCAACCCCCATTTATAATCGTACAATTAATGAATAAAAATTATTGATGTAGGTACCGGGGGAGACCGAGACTAACCTACCTATAGTTCATCTAATCTAAGAAGTGCATTTTGACGTTTCGCACTTTTTAATACACAATAACATTGGTCCAACGTATACACATGATTGCAAATAATAAATCTGAAATTTTAAAAAGTTATTGAGTTATTTACATAATTAACATTGCGGGTGACTTTCTTGTACATCAATCTAATGTTGAAACTCTTAAAACTAATTTATAATAAAAATAACATGGTAAATACTAATTATTAATGACGATCTTACAATGTCCCGTCATCGCGTTCTATACAGTAGTGCTTGACAACTTCCAATTCACGAATATCCAATTAATTGGTAAAAATATTAGAATAATATAATTAATTGAATAGAGATTTTGACAGAGATGTACGTTTCGACAATTTTATTAATAAAGAAATAATTATTAATGTTCGCGACGATGATAATTCAAGTAATAGTAGTTATTTTGAATAAATAGTTAGTTTCAGACCCAGTTTTTGTTTTTACTTAACCTAATCCTACTAAATATGATGAATAGATTTTATGCTGAATAATTAAATTTGTTTAGTATTATAATAATAAATTTGTTTAGCATTATAAAAATAATTTAGCACTTAATCTATTCATTTGAAAAAATAAATAAACCGATTATTAATTAAAAAGAATCAATATCTATTTCTCACTAAAATGGGATATTTTCGTTAGCGATTTTTTGGTTCACATACCTAGACAACTTACTCGACAGCTGTCAAAATGCATTTCTTAGATTAGATAGACTATAGATCAGATCGGTCATGTACTGAAGGAAGGTGGAGTCAAGAGTCTCCGAAACCGGCGAGCGTGTATGAAGAGAATTATGAATGTTGAGGAAGCGAGTGAAGTATGCAAAGATAGAGATCTCTGGCACTCTGTTCTCTCTGCCTACCCTGCAAAGAATATGGCGTGATGATATGTATGTATGTACAAATTATTGTATTTATTTAAATGTACGATTATAAAGTCTCCTCATAACAGAAGGATTAATACCTTATGTCCGTGTAGTGACGGAGTAACAATACAATACACCACCCTCACCCTCTCTCTTACCCGAGGGCGATCGTAAAAGAGATTACTTAATAGTGGTAGAACCACGCGGTTGGCAGTTCTCTGTCTACAGCCGCGGGCTGGTCCGTTCGGTGTAGTACCACAATTTCGCAGAAGATCGACGTATGAGTAATGGCAATGTGCTATTGCGCTTCGTTCGGTGAGCGAGAGAGCCGGCAGCACAACTGGAGTGGGTTTGGGATGTATATTGGTAGTCAGCGGCCTAGCTATACTTCTGGTGTAGCAGGTGTCCATGGGCGGCGGTAACACTTGCCATCGGGTGTGCTGCTTGCTCTTTTGCCACCAAAAGCAATAAAAAATAAAAGAAAAGATTAAGGGATATTATGTGCAAGAGAAAGAAAACTCGAAAGAACTAAATATATTTTTTTGTGTGTTGATGGCGTAATAATACAGTCGACCACATCAGTTCTTGTTTATAGTTGTCGTAAAATACTACTAAGGAATGTAATAAACAGATAACATTTATACAAAAGAAGGAAAACTCGAAATAAACTCTTATACCAACCGGGCTTACCAGTGTGGTATGGTAAGTCAATTTTCCTCTCATCGTGGTGGAGGTCCGATCGCAAAAGTGAGCTGACATGACACGCCTGGATGTAGACGAGAATTCCACTGCTGACACTGAGTTATTTGAGTGTGACTCACCTCTGTGGCGACGTTCCAAAGTTTGTGCCTCTGCAGCAACTCGATGTAGCCGAGCAGCCAGTGCTCCTGAAGACTCTCCTCTATGTAAGGGAACAGGTCACTCCTACGGCAAATATGATAATTATCCACAAGTTTGATGACTGGTCGCTTGTCTAATGTCAATCCTCGTTAGCACTATAACTGTTGACTTAACTTAAAATTAGATGGAGATAGTCCAGGTAGCTTTTACGACATCCACGAGCAATACAAGGGTTCGCAACATTCGTAGTCGCTAACACACAGCAAGACAATTAAAAGCATTCAACACAATATTATGTACCGCACGAGTGAGGTTATAAAAATTATCGACTCGTGATGGGTACCCCTTGTTTTTCAGCCATGCGACGGTATTATAGTAGTCGGGTGGATCAGTTCAGGTGGTCAGGTCTCAATATTAACCTTTTTGCAACTCTGCATAGACAAATTAACTTGATTAAACTTTTTAAAATAAAAATGAAACAAAAGCTAGTTGGGCATGGCCATTTGTGTGACGTCATCATCGATTTGCAACATCCGGCTCGAAGGACCATGTATAAAATGTAAACGAACGTTAACAACGAAACGTTCTATTAGGTTTAGTATATAATACAAGTCAATGTGTGTTTTATTACAATATTAAGTTTTATTCAGCATCATCAGCCTGTCAGACATCCGATTTTAGATATAGGACTCTCCAACAAAAGGTATATGATGCTATAACCCTCACACCTGACCAACGGTTTGACTTTCATAGTTGATGTTAAGTAATTCCCATGAAAGTTCTGTGTTCACTCACCCTGTGCTTATTTAGCCTATTTGTATAACTTCCAAGGGAAAGATCGGTCATGTACTGAAGGAAGGTGGAGTCAAGAGTCTCCGAAATCGGCGAGCGTGTATGAAGAGAATTATGAATGTTGAGGAAGCGAGTGAAGTATGCAAAGATAGAGTTCTCTGGCACTCTGTTCTCTCTGCCTACCCTGCAAGGGATATGGCGTGATGATATGTATGTATGTATGTCCAAAGGAAAGTAAATGATGGCATAATATTGTATTTTTTATCCGTCTCAGAATTCGGATAGGAATATGAAAAACTGTGGCCTGCCCCTAAACCATATTCTATACTTTAGTGTCTTCCGGGGTTATTACATTGAACGATTTTGCTTAAATTATATGGAATGTTAGCAGCAGCAGCTAAAGTGTAGTAAATATTATATAAAGTGTATTTTTAGTGGTTAAAATATATGTAATATTTTCATATTCTGCCAAAATTCATAGAGGAATAGATATTTTGGTTGTCAGCGTCAATTGCATGATAACTTGGCTTGACTTACTGAGGGGTCATTACTATGAATAAGCTACTCAATATGAAGAAACAAATGCACCCACATGAATTAGAATATTTGGGTTGTCTACCTGTGTTCTTGTAGTACAAGCATGACGACGGCAGCTGTCTGCACATCGCCTAGCTCGGCGTGTAAGCGTAATGCTCCTGCTATGTGAGGGGCGGGGTCCAACTGGGGGCGCAGAGCTGAGCCTACGCGCACCGCTAGGCCTCCGCCCTCACCCGCCTCGCCTGAACCATCGTCCATCTAAAACATAACATAATGTATTCCTAATAGTTAATTTATATTTAATGTAAGTAGTTAGAGAACTTCTATCATAAATGCGCGTCATACGATCTCCACTAAGGGTAGCCCTTAGAACCAGATAGAGTCAAAATCACCACGCTTGAGACGCGAGTTGGTGATCTCAGTGAGGTGTTATACGTTGCCCAGGAGAGCGAGCGAGAGAGCTGCTGTCCATTGCCCTAGAGGGGCCTAGAGAGACGACTTCCACGGTTAAGTAAGATGTGACGGCAATTGTGTTCTTACCATCATCGCATGGAAAGGGACTCTACCTCAGCAGAAAATCTATAGGTGTTTATTTAGTACATTTATAAGTTTTGATAATTTTATACATCCATATTGAAATATTAAAATATATATATATAATATTATTATTATATATAATATGAGCAATTTTTTTTTACAAGCTCTGAATGAAAGTCATTGATGGTGGGTACTGATACTAAGAACAAATCATCTGGGATTCTATCCCACGTTGTTTTTAAAACAAGACGTGAAGGCAGGTCAATAAAAAGTTTACTAAAAATAAATAATAAATATACACAAACCTGCATGCTGTGGTGGTAGTGTGAATGTAAGTGAAGGGGTGCAGCGCCACTCGAGCCCGAGCTGGGGGAAGAACTGCCCACTGGCGAGCCTCCACCACCTGTGCCAAGCCCACCCATTGAGGCCAGTCCGGCGCCTACACTACCGCGAGACGTAACTCCTGCAAATGGGTTACATTATGATTAAGTGCACTATTTTTTTGTTTTATAGTTTCATATCTAGCCGTGGGATGGGGGTTAATAGTCTATTAATCCCTACCAACCTTTACAATGGTCGTAGGCT
Organism: Lymantria monacha; assembly: GCA_905163515.2. Classification (NCBI taxonomy): domain Eukaryota; kingdom Metazoa; phylum Arthropoda; class Insecta; order Lepidoptera; family Erebidae; genus Lymantria; species Lymantria monacha. The sequence goes on from LR991093.1 coordinate 32,535,093, forward strand.
GTTTTGCATCGACTTGTGCTAACTTCATCTGATTTTTGGGGTCTAGAAAATTCTTTGTATGGTAACGGTTTAAGAATACAGTGGGGTCGTAAATAATAGCGACAGGAAACGAGGAGTGTGGGTAGCAATAGTCTATAAAACCCGATTACGAAGCGAAAAATGATGTCACAAGCGGGATTCGAACCCGCGCCTATTGGGATTCCGGCCCAATGGTGCTGACACTACACCACCGCGAACTATTGTAGGACATGCAAATTCGCTTCGTATCATATTTACGTCTTTAAGGTGACATGCGCCATCTACCCGACAATGTTTACACATTGTCGGGTAGATGGAATACTTCAAACTTTGCAGTTAGAATTGTATTAAACGATGACACAACCTTGTTATTCAAATTACTGAAATTTATAAATTATTAAGCATATTAAATGCTAAATTTCAGTAATTTGAATAGCAATAGCCTGTTGAAAAATTGAAATTGCAATCATCAAACCATTTGCCAGGGGTGGCCATGGTGGGGTAGCCTATATCTCACAGTTTACGTTTGATAGACTGACCATGATGATGAATAGATATTGTAACAAAACCCGATTGTAGTATATACTAAACCTATTAGGTCTTGCCTTATTTTTTAAAGATGGTCCTTCGAGCCGGCTGTTGCTACATCGAAGACGATGACGTCAGACAGATGATCTCAATAAGTTTTATTTTCCCCTTAATTTAAGGAGTTAAGTTCAGTTAATTTGGCTCCATTAGACCTTCAAATGTTTATAACTTTAGTCTATAGTTTTTGTAGTTTTGATGAGCTCTAAATAATGCTAATATAAATATAAATTATTCCTCCAAAGGAATAATTTATATAAGAGTAATCAAATGATTGTGATGATAAATTACTGACCAGTGGGATCCTTGTCATCGTGGTGTTGATGTTGATGTATTGGTGATACGTGATGCTGTTGATGATGTTGCGGCCCCGGCGGTGGGGGTGCAGTCCTCAGAGGGAAGGCTTCCTCAGGTAGTGTCCAGTCAGCCGCCTCCACGTCTACGTAATGAGCGGACGCGGCCGATATCCAACCAGCATTCTCTGTATATAATATACAACATGATTTAAGATGCTTAATACGGGCTATATAGATGACAGACTCTTCTAAGTGTACGTTTACGTGTATGTTTACCTGTACGTTTCGCAGTGATTATGCCTCCTAGTTATGATTAGGATATTAGTCCGGTCACCCGAAGCGAGGCCACCGCGTGAGGACGACGCCCCGACGGTGAAAGCTGTCGGGGCGTCGATACGAGAGGAACCCGCGAGGGTAAGTCGCCGGGCGGGCCACCGAAAGATCGCATACCGGTGGACCGCTCGCACGGCGAAGAGAGGTGTTTGCAGGGTGGGTCTATGGGGTTGCGCACCGCTTCTTCCGTCGCCCCGGACCGATTTGGCGGGGCGCGACCACATCCATAGTCCACCGTAAAAAAAAAGGGGTTGTAAGGATCTGGAATGCACTACCAGCTGTAGTGTTTGCTGAGCGCTATGACATGTTTTTTAAACAACGTTTATGAATAGTACTTTCATGCTTGGCTGTACACTTGGTATTGCTAAGGTCCATGTACAGCTGCCTTACCATCAGATGGGATTCTTACTTTTTTTTTTGTAGTTTATGGCTTGGTTACTTAGACCTTTAAGCCAAGTCTTCATAGTTTAGACACTTCGTCAATACTTCTTCATTTTGTCTAGTCTTAATAATCATTGTCCGTCAGTAAGTCATGTCGTTACCATTAATCGGGCGCTGATAACCAAATCAATGGCTTTCTTGGGAATTTTGGCAAAATATGAAAATACATGTAAACCACTATTATACCATATTCACTACACTTCAACACTTTAACTGTACCATATTCCATAAAATACCAGCAAAATTATTCAATATAACACTACAAAACACTAAAGAAATGAATATAATACAAGAGCGTGACATGACATTTCCACATTCGCGCCAAAACTCCTGGGATTCTTACTCGTTTGCTATCGTAACCAATAATAAAGATTACGTTTTGTTACGAATGTCTTGAGGTCAATCCCGACGACAATTCATAATTGTGTTAAGAATAAAAAAAACCCGATTACGAGCGAAAAACACACAGTGTGTAAACAAAGTCGGGTAGATGGCACACGTCTCCTTAAAATACGATGCGATAATTGAATGTCGTATAATAGTTCACGGTTGTGTAACTGGCAGCACAATTGGAACGGATTTCCAATAGGTTTGGGTTCGAATCCCACTTGTGACAATAATTTTTTGCTCGTAAACGGGTTTTTATAAATAATCAAGCACATTAAATGCTAAATTTCAGTAATTTGAAGAATAAAATATGTTGTGATACCTTAATTAATAGATATGATATAATAAATTACTAGATGGATGAGTAAGCATCATCTCCAAGGCCACTCACAGCAGCAAACCGCTTAGCAAACTTGGAGATTATAGCATTACATTTTATTCTGCATAGACTGAACAGATGGCGTAGTGGTTAAGATATCGACCTACCGTGCCAGTACAACGGGTTCGATTGTAAAACCCCCCGCAATACAAGTATTATATCTTTAGAGCAAGGTGTTAAAAAAATGTTCTCAACCCATCACCAAAATAGGAACTAGCACCTGGCATAGTGCTGAGAAAACTGAAACATTACCCAAGGAAAAAATGTGTAATGGCACCTACCATCGTTCCTGGGGGGCGCGGGCTGTTTTGCCGGCGGTATGTATATACTAAGAGTAGGTTTTCCTAGAACACCGTTGTTGTGGAATTGTGTCTCCGCCCAATCTTCTACTTCCTCTAGAGGCTCCTCCTCTACGGCGTTGCTGTTGAACAAGTACTAAAGTAATCGCTGGTCAAATAGATACATTAAAATAACTTCTGATCAAATTCTTAACATCACGATTTTTACTAATCTAAATGTGAGAACACCAACTTTGCGTCCAGCGATGTCCGAAGCCGAGGTCCACACACCACAGGGGCTGTCACTTAACTAACTTTCAGCGTTTGAAATAAAACTTACTTTTACGGATTCTATTGAGTTTGTATTTGATTTTTAATTTCCCGACGTTTCGAACACTTCAGTGATCATGGTCACGGGAGGACTAAGGTATCTTACGTCCAACAAGTCATCGTTATTACAGAAATGTATATCTACCCGCTACAGTATCAGTTATTAAAGTTTGACCCACATTTTAACTTTCAGCAGGTAGAGAGCCTTATCAAAGTTATCAAACCCATTTGGGGTTAACAGTTTCATGCATTCAGAAAAAAAATCAGCTCACCTGGCATACGTATAGGTATACGGTGGCAGGGGTGGTGGGTCGGGGCGAGGTGGTAGGTCACGCGCGGGGAGCGGTGCGGGAGTCCCGCGCGTGGCGGCCGCCCGCGCCGCGTACACACATCCCACTACCTCCCATACGTGACAAACCTAAACACAAATAACTAATAATGCCACAGATTCCTACTTCTGCTTCCACAACTGCGGAAGTTCTGCAAATTTTGTCTCGAGTTAATAATTTTCTCCAAATTATCTGATTCTTCACATTTTTAGTTTCTTTATTTTAGTTATTTTGTACCGGTGAGTCAGGCGTCGCCGTCAACAGTGCTATAGTCACACTGTTAATAGTAACTTCTGGGAATTTCGGTGGAAAACGAAAATATTTGTAAAGCACTTTTACATCTTATTAACTACAACCTAGCACTTTCTCCGCATTACATTATAGAAAATGTCATCAAATTATTTAACGTAACACGAAGATATTTCATATAATATAAGAGCACCACATGTACCTTTCACGTTATCACCAAAAATGCAAATAATTTTTTTATTCAAGTTTCCTAGCACAGCGCCAATACATAAACCCTGGTGCCCTATATGCTAGTGCCAGGGTTGGGCAGTATTTGAATTACTTGTAAATAAAATACGTAATTGAAATACAAATACGTATTTGGTATTTGTATTTCAATTACTTTCTTAAAATGTAATTTGTGTTTCAAATATCTGACAGCGAAGTATTTTGTAATTAGTATTTTAAATACTTGAGGCTTCAAAATACATTTTTACATTAAAATACATTTAACCTTCATTTAACGATCGTGAGTGTGAGTGCGAGTGCGAGGCAAGAGTGCATTGATGGTAAAGCAGCTATTAGAGGTAGCAACACTTCATGGTTCGGATATGTGGAAAGAATGCCGAACGAACTTCTGGTTAAGAAGATATACAATGCGAAAGTGGAAGGATGTAGGTACCGGGGGAGACCGAGACTAACCTACCTAGATCAGATCGGTCATTTACTGAAGGAAGGTGGAGTCAAGTCTCCGAAACCGGCGAGCGTGTATGAAGAGAATTATGAATGTTGAGGAAGCGAGTGAAGTATGCAAAGATAGAGTTCTCTGGCACTCTGTTCTCTCTGCCTACCCTGCAAGGGATATGGCGTGATGATATGTATGTATGTATGTAACACTTCATCTGTTATGTACACTGTACGCTATGACTGTACGTCAAAACTGGCCAACAAAACGCAAAAAAATGTACGTCGAATTGTCAATGTCAAGCTAAGATGTCAAGTCATAACGGTTTGTTTTTAGTTTTTTCACTGATAAAACACTTGAAGCATTTTACTCTCATTGTACCACAACTAAAAGAGAGCTTGGAAAAAAGATTTGAAAAGTTTTTTAAACTGTCACCTGAAGTAAATGGAGCTATATTGGCATCATGCTACCACCTCGTTATAAAATGCGTTGGTTGCCAGAAAGCATCACAGCAGATGAGAAGCAAAGAATTCGATAAATCTTGCCATTCATGCCTTACAGACAAGTAACAAAAAGCATGAAATAATGGATGGAAGCAGCAGGAGTAATAGTGTTAGGACCACGCTGTGGACAATATTCTGTCTACAGCCGCGGGCCAGTCCATCTGGGGTAGTACCATACTCTCGCACAAGATCGACATCTGAGTAATGGCAATGGGCGCTTCGTTCAGTGAGCGAGAAAGCCGGAAGCCCAGCTGGGGTGGGTTTGGGGTTTGTATTGGTAGGCAGCGGCCTAGCTATATCCTTAGTACTGCAAAGGACCATGGGCGGTAGTGACACTTACCATCAGGTGTGCTGTCTGCTCGTTTGCCACCATAAGCAATAAAAAAAAAGAGTAGTACCACTAGTAAAAAAGATGATGATTTTATTGTTTTTGAGAACAGAGACAATGATCAACCACAGATATCTAAAATGGAGTTAGAATTGGTCAGCTTCCTGCCAATTCAATGATAGAAGCAAAGAGCTTTCAATTCTTGAGCGCTATCCAAATATGAAAAATGTGTTCATACAATTTAATACAAGTTTGTGCTTATCAGGATCTGTAGAAAGATTGATTTCTTTAGCAGGTTTTATTCTCTCTCCAACAAGAGGCTGTTTGTCTGACAGTACATTTAAAAATCTAGTGTTCATGAAAGGAAACACTGGCTTTACTGATTAATTAATCTTTTTTCCCTCTACTTTTTAGCCCATGCTGGTCTAGATTACTTATTTTGTAATTTGTATTTTGTATTTCAATTAAAAATAGCTAAAATACTGTATTTTGTATTTTATATTTCAAATACCTTACTTAAAGATATTTTGTATTTTAATTACTTGCGATACTGTATTTTGTAATTTGCATTTCAATTAAAACAAAGCATGTACTTTGCCCAGCCTTGGCTAGTGCCCACAACTTTCACGGAAGACTAAGGGGAGGAGGTGGTGACACATTGCAAATGACTCACCATATGTCTGTTCTGCGACCTAGCGACGTGTGCGTTATGTGCTGCGAGCTCATGTGGACTGCCACCTCTGATCTTGTAGTGCAGCGCGCAGTGTACTAAGGCGGCGTGCAGAGGCGCGGCGCGAGGTTCTGACGCCGGCTGTGGCAGAGTGGCGGCAATGGGAACGGACTGCGTCGGAGCACCCACCGCTGGCGCCTGATCGGCTACGGCGCGGTATCGGCACAGAGTGGAGGACGCGCCCCCGGGGAACGCCCGCTCTAGCTGTGCTTGCGCAGCGCTCGATAACGAACCCGCTGTCGGTTGTTTGCGTCTAGAAAATATACAGGAGGACTGATTGCATATATGACAGAGAAGTCATGGTTCAATTCCCACGCAGGACAGTTCTCTGTGTGATTCATAATCTGAGTGCTACTCGTATCTATTAGTTGTATGTTTGTAAATTGTCAACAGTAGTTTCTCATACGAGATTAGAATGGCTCTCAAACAAATATCAAAGCAATGAAAAACGTCGGCATTACTGCAGAGCCTCGGGTGAAAATCTGATATTAAAGCCATTCAGAAATTATTTGATTACATTCCGTTCTTGGGCGTAGACTTTCTAGAATCGTGGACCAGGAGTGTGATGGCGCTGTTCCTCAAGAAATGTGATATAGCTATTTTAAAGAACTACAGACTCATCACACTTTTGAACCATATCTGCAAGTTGTTTTCGAGGTTCATTACAAACGGATTCACGTGTAAGCTCGTCGACTTCAAGCCGCCTGTAAGAGCCGGTTTCCGAAAACGCTTTAGTATACCACTCAAATCGTTTATCCGTCTTTATCTGTCCAACCATATATACTACAATATCTTGTACACGTCATCTGTGTTGTTATACAAATGAAATCAAATAAAACTCTAAAAAGATCTTCAAAAAGCGAAAAATAAGACGTGACGGTTTTTTCGATGTAACGGCATGGCCGAATACAAATTTATTTCACTCAAAATGACTAAATGGAGTTTGGGATGAGTACTGTAATTAGAGATAATCTCGAAGAAAACGTGAATTGAGGCTACGCATATTATTGTCTTTGTCTTTCTCAATTTCCTGATCTATTTCTATGAGTGAGAACCGAGGAATGGGGGCCAAGTCAGAGACTATACTTAACAAACTCATAAACTTACCTTTTTAAAATGTTAATATAAGATATGTACAATGTTTACTTTCTGTTTGCTATGTTATGTCAGTGCCACGGGAGTACTTACCCCAGTCCCGGCACGTGTCTCTCGGGCGCTGCCGGTGCGGCGGGCAGGGCCGGTAGCGGTCGCTCGGGCGCCGCGTGCGCGAGCTCGCCCCTCGCCGACACGCACACACCCTGCGGGTTGGCCCACAACACCGGGTGCGCCGCTTCGCTGAACCGGTGGCGATACAGACTACAGTCCTGAACAAATGTGCTTGATCATACAAATACTGAACGCTCATACATCGTAGTGGATAAAATATGTAGAAGAAGCTGTGTTGTAGCGGACGACGAATACTACCTACCCTTACTTTGCTCGGCGGACCCTTACGTTTGCGGGCCAACACCATCTGATGCCGTTTGGTCAACATATATATTCCCAAGGAGAGTTGACGTCTGTCAGGCGGCCGGTCATAAAACTATTGCCAATAACTTTTACAATATGTACAATGAAATAAGAGTACATATTATATCGACCCCAAGTAATTGAATGGTGATGACATCGTAGTGGTTAAAACATTAAGTTACCGCGGCTGTATCGCGGGTTCCCCCTTCACAGTAAAAACCTTTGTGGGATACAGTAATTGTTGTTCTATGTGTAGTTTGTGACCGTTCATTATGTTTAGTTCCACGCAGTACAAGAATTGTTTTTCTAAGTGGAGGTTATTTGAAATGTTGCTGGCAACGGTCAATCTCTTGCCCGGGACTTTATTCGAGTAGAAATGTGGTATGACGTCTTAGATATATTATCCGTCTTAGTTATATTGTCCATTTTACATCCTCAGGTAGAATATAAGTTGAATTTAAGAATATTTCTTTTTAGTCAGTCTCTATATTATCAATTTAAAGCACTGTCTATAATAGTGTTTATTTGTGCTAATTTTTAATTTAAAAATATATGAAGTGAAAGTGTTATAACAAAATTTAAATCTCTATTTTAATACCATTAGAGGATGAAAATGTACAAATGCGAAATACGTGTTTCTTTATTATTACCGAAAAGTATTTGTGCTTATTTTGATGACAGTGGATATTTTTTCTTTTCATACAAACTTTTCTACTGCATTTCACTTTTTTTTGGGTTTAATTTCGTTAAAATCTTTCTTTAGCTAGTTTCTACTTTACAAAAAGAAACTAATTTTATGTTCCTAGTTTCAGTAGATTCGATTCGGTGTACTAATTGACTTTGGAGGCAAGAGTACTAACCCTACTAGTAGACAGGAAGGAGTGTGGTTCTGCTAGCCACGCGATAGCTGTGGTGACGTCGCGGTGTTCCGCAAAGGTGGCGAGCGGTACGTGGGGCCGACGCACGTCCCACACGTGAACAGCGCAGTCCAGTACCAGCGCACACGAAGCCACCTGATACCTGCACACATCGCACGTACATTATATATGATTAAATATACTCTTATCTAAAATCATTAGATGTCAGGGTAAGGTCAGCAGAGTATAAAAGAGTAATTGTTGGAGTATTATCATGTTATTCTTTCAATACGCCACTCTAAAGAACAAACATATAATGGACTGGCACAAATTACACTTGGACTTAAAGCAATTGATTGATTGGCGCAGTCGATAGGTTAAAGCATGCGATTTGGGTATTACCCATACTTGAGATGAATAAATATAAGCGTATCCGTAATAGTAGTATACGTACTTTTTTTGTGGCCTCCACTTGACATGCCCCACAGATGCTATTGTATAGATGGTGTACTCCAGGTTTGGTTTGCCATATATATCCCACACCTGTAGTTAAAAACAATATATTTCTATAAAATATTTTAATAACAACTCAATAGATAAATAAAGCAATTGCAACCATAGGGGCCGTTCAAGTATTACGTAACGCAATTTGGGGGGAGGGGGGGTCTTGTCAAATGTTACAATGCGTTACATAGCCGGGAGGGGGGGTTCAAAAAACGCATTACGTAGCATTGTTTTTTTATTAAATAAAAAACTGGGGATTTAAAATTTCCAAACACGTTTAAAAACGGTCACTTGGGTGTTACGTAACGTTCAGGGAGGGGGGAAGGCGGGGGGGGGGGACAGACATACGTTACGGCGCGTTACATGTGGGGGAGGGAGGATCAAAAATCTTCAAAAATTGCGTTACGTAATACTTGAACGCCCCCATATCTATATATGCTATATACACACTATTTATTTAACGGTGCTCTTTTGTAACTATAAAATATCTCCCATAATATTTCATCAAAATTAACGTCGTGGATACGTCATTTTGAAGATTATTAACTCCTCTAATGATAAAAAATCAAATAAATATTTTAAAATTACTGTTTTCGTTAAAAATCAATTGTTTCTTTTGCGCGTATAAGAGCGTACATTTGTGAAAGTGTATAAACATGCATCACATACAACAACATAGATCACAGTTATAAACGTAATATATTCACCACTAAGTATTCGAATATATTGTATAGTATATCTATACCATGCTGGTCAGACCAGTTGGTATAAGGTTCAATTGCGGATCTGCATATTATATACGCCTTTTAGTCATCTTAGGCAGATATAAGCGGGATATGACGATTAATCTTACTAAATTACTATAGAAAACACTTCAACACGATATATTTAAAGGCAATAGTAATATAATAACCCAATGAAAAATAGTTATGTATCCAATGATGTCGACATCAAACGTTATCTCATTGAACTGGGAGACCTTTTGTTTGTATTATGTCTGCCATAATTGAAGCTTATCGACCTTACACTAAGTAGACAGCGACTCAAATATTTGATTATATCAATACAACAAATATTTGATTATTATATCAATAAAACAACAATAATTCAATGGAGGCAAACTTAAAGAAAGTTTAGTGACTTTTATTTACTTTTTTTAAACGGGTATGAGATAGATAACAAAGTCAATAGAGAAAGATATATTCGTAATTTATTTTTCATTCGTAAGTGATTTTCAAACATTGATGGAACATATGGACAAACAAACAAATGGCTACAAATAATTATGAATGCATTATTTTGTTATTTATTAAAAAACAAATCGATGTAAAAATAGACTGGTTTTACTAAGTAAATCTACGATTTAAATTACTGAAATTTGAATTAATATTCTAGGTTATTTACAAAAACTTGTTTACGAGCGAAAAATTAATATCACATGTGGGATTCGAACCCACACCTATTGGAAATCCGTTCCAATCGTCCTACCACTTAGACAAGTGTGAGCTGTCGTATGACATATCATCTCAGCTTATGTACGTCCCACTGTTAGGCTCGAGCCTCCTCCATAATGGGAGAGAAAATTGACCTACTACACCACGCTGGTCAGACGTGTTGGTATAGGGTTTTGTTTAGAGTTTTCCATCTCTTGCATATTGTATGCGTTTTATATCCTTTAGTCGTCTCGTACGATCACCCACGAGTAAGATAGGGGCTGGTGAATTGTATTCTTACTCCGTCACCACACGGAAAACGTATGACATATTAATAAAAATAATACGAGCTGCAAATTGAATGTCATACATTTGTCTAAGTGTATGACGATTGGAACGGATTACCAATAGGCGTAGGTTCGAGTCGTACGTATGAAATTCATTTTCCACTCGTAAGTTTTTAAAAATCTACAATTTATCGACAATCTTATAAAGTTAGAGTGATATATTTTATTACGTCATCTCAGCTTATATATCCAATTGCTGGGCTCAGGACTTCGTCACAATAGGAGGTAATTTGACCTACTATACCACGCTGATAAGACGGGTTGGTGTAGGGATTTATTTCGAGCCTCCCTTCTCTTGTACAGTGTGCTGAGTGTGAGATTTGTCGTTAACATGACGCGTTCTACAGCGAGCGCGTAAGCATGTTATCATATGAAGAAATGTACAGCGCCACTAGCGGCGCGTTTTTGAAACTACATTTCTTCATACAAATGACAAAACTCACACTCAGCACACAGATGTCTGCATATTATATTTTTAGTCGCCATTTGCGACACTCAGCGACAAAATAAGGGGAGGTAGATTGTATTGTTACTCCGTCCGTACATTCTAATAATACGTAGGTACTACTTATACGAAATCATTATTTAATTTATAATAATATCATGTCAGTGATAAAACTTGACATAATATTTTTACATATGCATATTCAAACATTGACTGATTAGTTTATCTGTCTGACCTACATATTATCAAATAATAACAGATAACATGCAAAAAGTCTGGGATCTATATTTTGTTGTGTATTTCAATATTTTATAGAGGACCAGGTAAAGGCCTCAACTTTCAAAACCCAAACACAAATATTAATTTGCCAAAGTTTTCATTAATCGGTCTATCTATGACTATTGTTGAATCTAACCTCCTTATCATGTAATAATACTATGATCACTACATTTGACAGGCAGGCGATCACACTTGGTGTTATAACAATTTCCCATAGTAGTTTTGCAGGGATGTAATTTGTGTCTATTAATTTGTATATTTCTGAAGTCGATGATTAATTTCTTAGTATTGTCTTTGGCTGGAGGGACCGGGGATTAGTTTGCCACTTGCCTCAACTCAACAAGGGAAACCCACTGCACGGGACACCGATAACAAGATTCGGGTACTGGTGGCCTGTCCACATGGCGTTGAGAAGTACATGTACTACAGACTATGGGATTGCGTCCCGCCCCTTTTATCATCCCGAATGGATCGGGTAATCATACCATACCCTGCCTCCAAAACAAAAGATGTTTGTCTTAAAATTGTCATTAGAAAAGTCTAGCTCTAGATATGGGTCTAGAAGAAGTCCAAACGAATGGTAGCAAAAGGTACTGAAGTGTTAATCTTTGGACGATTCTGAATGTCTGGTCCATAGAATAAAGGATCTGATGGTGAATGTTAAAGTGTTTCCATTACCTTAATAGTCTTGTCTCTTGAGGCTGTAGCTAACCAAGGCATCTCTGGGTGCCAGTCACACGCGAACACGGGGCCCGAGTGTGCCGTGAACTGCAGCAAACAACGCTCATGTCGCCTCACATCCCACAGCTGGACATTACCATTCTCGGAGACAGCCGCGAACGTGTTCGCTTGGTGCGGACTGAATTGGACGTCCCGGATGGATTCTGTATTGCTGGCGATGGAAATATCATGTTTTTATTTGTACGAATGCACTATTATATCCTAAACTGGTCACTTCTATGTTCTATGAGACAAAGAAGAAGCAAGAGAAGAAAACTCGAAGTAAAACCCTATACCAACAAGTTGGACAGGGTGACAGAGCAGGTTAATTACCCTTACATTGTGAAGGAAACGTGACCACAACAATGTATATGAGCCGAGGTGAAGATGACGTGACACATGGGCCACCATAGAGTTCTGTTTCCTTTCCTTCTATGTCAACTGTTATGTGCTAAATCAATATATCAGCTTACAATAGGTTTCACTACTGGACTCGGGTCTACTACTTAATAGGATGGAAATTGATCTTCTATACCACGCTGGTCAGTGGGCTTGATATAGTGTATTTCGAGTTTTCCTTCTGTCAGAGATGTTATATGCATTTTATATCCTTTAGTCGTCTTTTACGACACCCACGAGCAAGATAGTGAGTGGTAAATTGTTTCCATACTCCGTCACCATACATATCAACGAAAACCTATCTATAAGATTATTTTAACTTACCTTATGAACGTTCTGGCAACTTCTTTCATGCGTAGATCAAAACATTTCATCATTCCATCTTGAGAGCCAGATATTAGTAATGCCGGTTCAGTCAGGTGAAAACTAACCTGTATAAATATAACAATGATTACTAATGGACCATCTAATGATGTCCAATATTGGACACAATCCTCCCCAGTGGTGGTAAAGGTTGCCATTCAAGCTTTGTCAACCTGCCATGAACCCGTTAATGAGTTACCCAATAGAGTGCTCTGCCCATTGTCTTGATGCTATTAATTTTATTATCCACTAGCCCGTGGGGGCACTTACATATTGCTTAATCAACTACCACGGGATTGGAATATTTAATAAACTAACATGGGTTTGGAACACAACCGCCACTAAACAAATCCTTTACACAAGTGGAATCATTATTTCCAACCCCTTTTTAACCTTTTCTAATTAAATTTGTCGCACTTCCCAAGACAATTAAAATCATCTCCCGGGATTGCCTAAAGGTTTAATGTCAGTGTCATTTATAATAACTATTGTAGATCCTGGCTTACAGAAGTTACAATGGTGGAAATATGTGGTGGACTAGTCTCCTATAAAAACGTCAAAAAAAGAAATCGCGTCGCAATAGTAACAAAAGCAAGTACTAGCAAAGCAAGTCGGCGCAGTAATGTTTAATGGATATTATTGATTCAGTATCAATAAAGAGACGTCCATTAATCACGTGATCTTTATTTTGGCACTTTTTAACCCCCCTCCCCCTTGGTGATACGTGGTGAGGTTTAAGACTATGACCCCCCCACCAACATCCCGTGAATTTCGTGATTTTTTTAAACCACTTTCAAACCTCACATGATTAATGGACGGGCCCCTAATGAAAATATCCAATTTTCTTACTCTTTGCACCTCAGTGCCCTACTAATGATCTCAGCAAGTGAGTATATTAATTTAACAATTACACAATTACTGTTTCTATAAGTTACTATCTACTATCTTATAACACATATTGTGTTAAACTTACAATAATTTCAATATTGATTAATTAATTACCTTATTGACAGTTCTCTTGTGATCCGAAAACACATGTTCCTGTTTAGATCTACCAGATCTGCCCAAGTTCCACACAACAACCGCACCATTTGTAGCCGCCGTCGCTAATGTGTTCTCTATAAACAAACAAAACAATAGTAAATGGTTTAGTTGGGGGACAGCACTTTATAAAGTGATAAGTGGTACCGTAAATAATTACATAGGCTATTTATACATTATATAGCTATCTATCTATATACATATATATGCAAAATAATATACCTAAGAACAATGATTACTTTTATTTTCTTTTTAAAAAGACCTCACCCTGCATTAAGGAAATAATACTTGTATTATGATGGACTTCACAAACATAATTAATGCAGACAAATTACACCCAGACTCAGAATAACAATTTGTAAATCACACATAGTTATTGTTCTTACATAGAAATCAAACCCACGGCACTGGTATGAAAGGTCCACTACACCATCTGTGCAGTCATTCACTTTGTCAAAGGCTTCAATGCTTTTATTAAATTTATAAAAGTACATATATAAGTTTCAATTTTCAATGCAGATACTAAAACAATTGAAAGAAATTTGGACACTCATTCTTTTTGTGTGATGAAAAATGGTGGAGATAAAGTGAATTGCATACCTTCACATATCAGAGACATGTAAGACACATGTTCGTGGATGTCGTTAAAGACGACTAGGAGCCCTATGATGACCTGGGCCAATTTCATCTGATGCCGTTTGGTCAACAATTACATTCCCAAGGAGGGTTGACATCTGGCAGGCGGCCCGGTCATAAAACTATTGGCAATATCTTTTACAATAATCAAATCATTTATTATGCACTAGCTGATGCCCGCGACTTCGTCCGCGTGACATTCAGTTTTACTACGCACCCCTATTTGAAAATTAAAAATTCAAACTCGACCAGGTATTTCCGGCAGCCACTTGACCATTTTCATCAAGGAGGACGCTTTCTCCAATTTTCTTTAAAACATCGGCAAATTCTTAAGCATGTGAATTAGTGTTGCCCAAATGCAAGACTCTTGCGAGGCTTGCAAATCTTGCAACTTTTGCTTTTAGAATCACTCATCAATCATCACAAAGTCACTTTTTTTGATAGAAATAAAAAATCCTCATAGACATTAAAAATCCAACTAAATTAATGAAATAGAATTTCATTAATTTAGTTGGTTGGTTGTTTTTCATCTAGTGGCAGTAACTGTACAACTATTAATAATTAGGTACATACCACTAAACGGAAGTGGGGCTATTATTCTTCCGTGTACTGGTATTACTCGTAAGAATACGAAATGTTGACAATCCTTTCTTTGCTAAGAAAATCGTAAAATCATGTCTAAGGGAGCACTGCGAAACTCTTGCAGCAAGTCTTGGTCTTGCATTTGGGCAACACTAATGTGAATGGTGACCTTGGCTTTGCTTGCATGTTGATGGTTAGGGTTAGCTTGCCTACTTGGGGCCACAGATAAGAATACTTCAGTGAAGCATTGATCTCATCAGTTCTATTCCTCGAGTTTTAACAGGAAGGATTTGCCGAAAATCTCCAAAAAAAAGCACCATTGACTTTTCATTACGATATCGTAGTGCTCGATCTACGGCCTCTACGATTTTTTTTATTTATCATTGTCCAATCAACGCAAACGATTCGACAGCAATCCTTAATAAAAACACTAACAGTAGTAAAGCCACAGATGATAGTATTCTTTCTACAGCCACGGGCCGGTCCGACCCCCAGTCGAACCTAGTACCCCACTTTTGCAGAAAAGCAACGTCTGAACAGTGGCAATGTGTTATTTCCGCTTCATTTGTAAGAAGTGGCGGGGCGGCGCATGCGCGATTACCCGCGTCTACTTGCCTTAGCCGAAGCCGCGGGTAACTGGAACGGGGAATAGTCCGTCACCCGCGGAGGCTGACCACGTGAGGGTGAAGCCCGATGGCCCGGGGCGTCATCGGGGATGGTACTCGAAAGGCTCAATGGTGATGGGGAGGCAAAACGGTGGGTTATGGGGCCACGCGGACGGAATGCAAGGCGTGTGTCCAGACCATGGCCTGCCAAAAAAAAAAGTGCATGCTGCTTGCTCGTTTACCACCGTACACAATAAAACAAAAAACACTTTGAATGTGTCGCAGTTTCGTGTTATTGTACATCTCGGTGTTTTATTGCTTTATAAATCTATCGGGTTTATAAACAATGTGCATAAATCTATCGGGTTTTTAAACAAAGCTCTTCCCACCGAGAAGTAATGCAGCAGCAGTTTTCTGACGTAGTTACTTCCAAAGTTATTCTACGCTGACTCCTCATTTTGGTAAGATTGCTCTACTCAGATAAGTCTTTTCAGGGCTACCTGGGTACATGGACATCTATCATTTCAGCTTATATACGTCCCACTATTGGGCTCAAGCCTCGCCCGTAATGGAAGGGAAATTGACCTACTATATCACGCTGGTCAGACGTGTTTGTATAGAGTTTTGTTTCGAGTTTTCCTTTTCTTCCATAGATGTATGATATGTATGATGTCCTTTAGTCGTCTCGTGGGTGATCGACCCACGGGTAAGAAAGCGGTTGGTGAATTGTATTCTAATTGCGCAACCGCACGGATAAATATATAATAAATGGCTTTCATTACGAAATAATTAATAAAAATGAAATTCTTAGTTCATGTCGCGTTTTAGTAGCGTAGAATATCTTCAGATGGTTATCTTTTATATTTTATAATAATGTCAAGGGATTTGAAAGACTGTAAAACAATAACATCATTAAAAGCAAAAGACTCAAACGAATGGGGCTATGACTGTTACAGGCCTACTCAAGGGTGTCATCACAGCGCTGATCACCTTCAAGTGCTCTGCAAGCTGCTAGAAACGTACTCTATGCTATCAACAGTGTATAAAATGTAAAAAAGTAAGCCCTCGCACATTATGCAGCAACAGGCGGCAGTAACAGCACTATTGCTAAAGTGACTGGTGTAGTAATGGGGCATGGTTGCTTCGGCGTGTACCTGCTCACGGTCGCAAGGAGGGAGAGCACACCGTCTAACCACTACTGCGATTGCGAGGTGGACACGGCGCTGCAGACGCTTAAAGTTTGCGTGGCCTGGGCAAAAAAAAAGCAGCGCCGTGCACTCGTCGCAATCATCGGTGCCAAACTGGCACTGTCGACTGTCGCAAAGACGATGCTCAATAGCGTCAGCGAACTCGGACTCGGTCGCCGCCTTATTTACTAAGTTCAAGAAGTTAATGTAGTAGCTTTTGAAAATATAGCGAAAAAATGATTTAAAGTTTTAAACTAAATTATAGCGCCATCTATTGCTCATTTAACAAACTAAATAAATCATGCATTTTATTAATTTATAGCTAATTTATATATTATTAACTAATTAAAACATTCTTTTTTATCACAAATAGTTTTAATAGTTATTTTGACTACCTGACTAATGATATGTATTATGTCAACTTTCCTTCAACTTTGAAGGAGGTTTGAGCCCAGCAGTGGGATGTATATGAACTGAATTGATGAAACTACTATATATTAAGTAATATAAATACTTTCCTTACACTATAGATAAATTAAATAATTGTTTTAAATTGAACCTTCTAGTGACATAAAAGGCGAGCGGTGATTTTAAAAACTTAAATGACCATAACTTTTTTTACAGACATCAGATTTCAATGAAACAAAGACTAATTGTTGCTCTGAATTGGGCTTAATCTTTTTATCAAAACTGCAAAACAATCCGTTCAGTAACTTCGGAGATTAGCGATTACAGACATACAGACATACAGACACACAGACATACAGACAGACAAGAAATTCCAAAAAATGTTTTTTGTTTTCCGTTAGTGTTTTCTTACTGCCTAGATTCATTTTTTAATAAATTTATCAAATGTACAGACACGGGATTTCTACTGATTTATTATATGTATAGATAAGCCCCATAGAGGCACTTACATATTGGCAGTTTTACATTATTGTTTTTTAAATTAAATTTAATTAATCTACCACCGGATTGGAAAGCAGCCACATACTGAGAAGATCCGGCAAGAAACTCAGTGGGCGCGTAATTTTTTTTTAAATTATATATTTTCACGAAAGTGATTGATTGGTGGTACAAGTTTAATTTATGTTAGCTCCAGTGACATGCCCTTCGAGTAAAGATTCATTTTATTAAATTTTGTATATAATACAAAATTAAACTAAGAATATTTATGAAACAAAAAAGACACAAAAAAAATGGCTGGACCAGATCCCACAAGCGGCACCCAATCACGAGTTAACTATTAGAGCAGCCATCACGCCCCTCAACCACATTGGAGGGAAGGGAGAGACCCGGTCCACGTAGCTACTGCAAGCAGAGACCTTTTCAGTGAGCATGACTAAATATGGTTTATATATTAATCTATAAATTCGAAACAGATAGCTTGGATAAATAAATACATAACTCGTTAGGCAAAACACGCTACACTGTACAATTAAGGCAATACAAATAATACAAGAGTATCAGACGACAGTGAGGATCAGCGTCAGAACGCTGTAAGAGATAAACATTAAAAGGGCAATTGCTGAGAGAGGAGCTGCTCATAACCATTCCGTATTATCATTTAGATAATCCGAAATGCTGTAATATCCTTTTCTGCACAGTCTATTTTTGATAGCCTTTTTGAACTTATTCATTGGCATATCTCAGATATCTTTAGGCAGTTTATTGTAAAAGCGTATAACTTGCCCCATGAAAGACCTACTAATTTTTTGTAGGCGAGTATGATAGATAACTAGATTATACTTATTCCTAGTGTTCA
The DNA here is from genome assembly GCA_905163515.2 of Lymantria monacha. NCBI lineage: Eukaryota > Metazoa > Arthropoda > Insecta > Lepidoptera > Erebidae > Lymantria > Lymantria monacha. The sequence goes on from LR991093.1 coordinate 32,553,615, forward strand.
CACAGTGAATGTCACTATATTTATCAAATTTATCAATATTTTTTTTACATATAATATGTTTTTGAATATGAATTGTGATACAACGGTTAGAATGTTTATTTCCCTAAATTTTCTCTCAGTGAAGCTCTTGGCCCTAGATTATAAATCGCGCGGCCAGCCCGTTTTTGAAGAACAAAGATGTTATTCAAATCTGCAGAGCAACCCCAAAGCAGTATGCCATAAGACATAAGATTATGGAAGTAGGCGAAATAAACAATTCTAGCCCTTTCCATATTGGTTAACATTCGAATTATTTTTACCGCATAAGCCGCTGAGCTTAGCCTACTTGATAATTTTTCAATCTGAGGACCCCAATGGAGTTTAGTATCGATGGTAATACCCAAAATGCCGTGGACTCCACAAGGTCTAGGACCACACCATTCATTTGAACATTGGTTTCCACTAGTCTCACATTAGGTGTGGTAAATTTAATACATTTGGTTTTCTTTTCATTAAGAACCAAGTTGTTTGTACTGAACCAATGAACAACATTTGACAGAGCGTTGTTCACATCGTCATAATTAATCATTTGTCTTTTAATTTTAAACAATAAGGAGGTATCATCTGCGAACAACACTATGTTTTGGTTATCCCCTACATAATAAGGTAAGTCATTAATCTATACAAGGAAAAGAAATGGCCCCAGAATGGACCCTTGTGGAACGCCCATTTTTATAACAGAACCAGATGATCGTACACCATATCCACACCACCATACCAATATGTACTATGAAACAAAAGTACATATTGTATTGACCCCAAGTAATTGGGATAAGAGTAGGAGAATGATGTAAGACACATGTTCTCCTCACTTACATAATTTTATATAAATATACAGGCAGTGCCGGTTTTAACACTACCAGCGCCCTGGGCGAGATTTTTACAGCGCCCTCCAACTGTAATTCAAGACTTTACGACTAAGTAGACCTCGAACTATGAGAATGGCCTGCGGCGCCCTTTTTTACCCGGCGCCCTGGGCGGTCGCCCAACCTCGCCCTACCCTAACACCGCTACTGTATACAGGGTGGAAGTGGACCGCTCCCGAAAACAAAGATAGGTAACCCTACTAGTCCTACTTGTAATGATAGGCTAGAAAAAACATCGATTCGGCTGAAAAAAATTTTATTTTTCGCTATGAATTTTATGTTTTTTTCACATTCCATCGTATTAGGACAGTGCCATGTAAAGATAATTCCATAAAAAATACGTAACTATACTCAGATGTGAAAAGACGCAATCTATTCAAAACTCACGATCATATGTTCAAGAGTTCAATGACCTCGCGTGGTGAAAAAAAATATTTTATTTTTTATCTTTGTTTTCGGGAGCGGTCCACTTCCACCCTGTATATATGATAAATACAATATTATGCTATATAAAAAGCGATTAATGATTACTTAAAATGTTTCCCTGTGTCACTTCTTCATTATCATCTTTCAGCCTTTGTCATCCACTGCTAGACATAGGCCTCCCTCATATTTCACCACAATGTGCAGTCCTGTGCTGCCCGCATTTCACTTCTATTGTGTTTTTATAACTCATATTATTGTGTTTATTGTATATCATCATCATCACAGCCCATAAATGTCCCACTGTTGGGTTCAGGCATCCTCCGTAATGGGAGGGAAATTAACCTACTATACCGCGCTGGTCAGACGTGTTGGTATAGGGTTTTGTTTCGAGTTTTCCTTCTCTCGCATAGATGTTATATGCGTTTTATATCCCTTAGGCGTCTCATATGATCACCCACGGGTAAGATGGTGGTGAATAGTATTCTTACTCCATCACCACACTGAAAGATTGTATATGATACAATCACATTATTATATTAATTATAATAATACTATATACTGAATGTTAATTATTAGATATAAACAAAGAAAAACAAGGTCATCAGTTATAAAAGCAAAAGGCGTCTACATAATTTGCAATTATATCTGAATTTACAAGTCGTAGTAAATAAAATAGCTATTAATTAACAAACAAGACTTAAGTTAATGATAACTTTATAATATTTTGATGTTAAAGCAGAATATATTTGAGCAGTTAGTTATTCAAAAATTGTAAAATATAATACTGATTACAAATACTTAATTGTAATATATTCATAGAAAATTGTATGTTTAAAACAAAGACCAACATGATGAGATACTTTTGCAATCTTTTTCAAAAAAAGCTACTCTCTTGTTTGATTTTATGTATTTTTTATTCTATATTTTTCTGATCTTGTATTTTATTATAAGTAGACAGATTTAAATATTGTCTTAATAATATAAACTAATATAGAGTTTATATATAATAAAAGATTTAAATTTGGTAGATTATATGAATTGGTCAATATAGACTTTTTTACTAAAAGTAAATAGTACATATACCCACCTTCGATTGTGCTCCATGCAACATCAATAGAGGAGAAATTCAGATTTAAATTTTTGCCCACTCTTAAATTGCATACTTCCGAAAAATCATTCTCACCAATAGAAAACACTTTAAAAACTGTAACAAATTTATTAAATTATATCAACATAATGAAATTTTATATTGTTATCAAAATAAACGAAAATGTTATTTGTTTTTATTATTAGTTTACCATTGCGTCCTGCAATTACTACTTGTGTGCAGTCTTTATTTAATGCCAAAGCGTTCGCTGGTCCCTCCTGCGAGACACATATCGTGTTCGACGGTATCATTGCTAATAAACTGATAAAGAAAACAATATTAATTAACCAAATTTGAGTTTTTAACTATACGCGTTTACATTTTAGTTATTCTTTAAATTATTTTTTGTTTATGCACTGTTTTTCTATGATCGTGTATCATGCCCAATATTACATTTTTGATTCATCGAATACCTAATTGTAATAATTTAGTCAATACCATATTCAATTTCAATTTTGATTTCGAGGTTATCTATAACATAACAAATCAGTTTGACATATTGATGACAACAGTATAACGTTTTACGCAAATCTATTAGTGTAAATACTTTATAAAATATTTAATTAGCTAAAATATTTTGGTAAAATAATGTTTACTGTAATATTTTTACATATTATTGTAAATATTGTATAGATGTTTAAGAATATATTAGAATATTGCGTCATTTACGTTAAAAGATGAAGTATGTTGATGCTTAGTTCTGCGTGAAAATTGTTAAATACAAGTGACAGAAAATTAATGTCTGGTTCGGACGAATTTCTTTTTCATGGCTATTTTGGAAAAACGCAATAACAGTGCATTGGTGTTATAATATAATATTAATTTTCGAAGATGTGCGTCCATTAGTGTATAAAAAATAGACATAGGTTTATTCACCATCAGTAATATGGACGGCGGTGACAGAATATTGGTAGCTGCGGGATTAACCGCAGCTGTAGTGGTGGGTGCTTTTGTCCTCTGGGGTCCTGGTGGGGCTCCAAAAGTAAGGAAGCGTCGAGGACAGATCGCAGGTCTCCAGAACTTGGGCAGGACATGTTTCCTGAATACATTACTACAGGCACTAGCCGCTTGTCCCACTTTTATTGAATGGCTCAAGAAGTACGCTAAAGCGGACAGTCACAACAGCATGATTACTACACTTTACACCGTTATTGAAGGTATTTATGTAAACAATTATCAATTACATAAGTGTTTTATCCTAGAATAGTAAATGTATCTACTATTTATTATTCACATGACATGAGTGACTGATTATTCAACTTTTCTGAAGTTAGATAACTGATAACAGTTTATGGGTTGTTTGGACTGTGAAAATATTATTTTTTAAGTATTACATTATTGTGAAAATAAGTAAAATAGGAAATGGAGGATGGTAACATTATGGTAACATACCTATAAGGATTACTGCTAATATGAATAATATGTTGACCAGTGTATATTCTCTGTTGTAAAAAAAGTATTTGAAAAAAATTGTGTATTGGCAAATCAATCATAAAATATATCAAAATTCAAAATATCTGTTTTTTACTGAAGTGCTACATATTTTCTATTTTTTTATACCTATTTGTTATTTTTTCATTTCGATTATAAAAATTGTAAAATGAGCCTTTCAGAATGTAGCCCTGATAGATATTTTACAATTCCACTGAATAAATAAGTGTATTTTCGAGAGCGCTGTGGTGTGAATGAAGAAGTAGTGACAAAGATCAAAAAGAGTATGCTGAGGTGGTTTGGACATTTAGAAAGAATGAGTGACGAGAGGTTGACGAAGAAAATATATAAAGCAAGCGTGAATTGGACGAATACAAGGGGAAGACCACGTCATACTTTTCTGCACCAAGTTGGAGATGTGTTGACAAGAGGTCTTATTAAGAGTATGCGTAATCGTAGAGCATGCATGAAGACTATTATGAGTGTGAATGAAGCGATGGAAGTATGCCAGGATTGTGCTTTGTGGCAATCCATAGTCTCTACCTACGCCTCTGGGAAACAGGCGTGAGGCTATGTATGTATGTATATATTTTCTGCAAGAATGTGGCACTACCTAAACAAGTTTGCACATTTATAGCTGCAAACAGTAAACTATCATCAGCATCGCCCACAACTAAAGATAAAATTAGCTCTGCTGCTTTGCCCTTAATCTTAAAAACCCCTTTTAAGACTATAATTATGCTATCCAAAATTTCATAATAGTTAAAATACTATATAATATTACTTAGAAAAAAATGTTTATTCATTTTGTTACAGTTGTCAATGGCACACATGAATCAGCCCGGGGCACTCCGGTGTGTCCATTAGGAGTGTTACAATCACTACGAGCTGCTGGCTGGGTGGTGCCTGCAGATCAGCAGGATGCACATGAACTACTGCACGTACTGCTGTCTTGTGTTGAAGAGGAAACCACAGCTATGTCTAAAAAGGTAATGGCTTAGCATGTTTTATAGATGGATTTGTCTAACTAAAGTAATATAATTTGCTTGTTGTTTACTCAACAACAGCTGTCAAACAGATATGTTATAAAATGGCCCTGATAGTCTACAACCATATGATTGCTAAATTGCAATAATTTGAAGAAAGTCTGGAAAGGTCTGGAAAAACATTTCCAGGCCATTACTTGCTGGGACCTAGAGGCGGAAATGCCCTCCGACCTCTACCGGCGGGTTAATTTAGCACGCGACGAAAGTGACTTCCTACCACTTAGCGAGTTAGCCACCTGGCGCGAGGACGCCCGCCGGGACGTTATCGCCCGTTGGGTTACGCGGCTGGAGAGGCGTAGATACGGTGTTGTTACCGTTGAGGCCCTCCGGCCCGTACTGATGGAATGGATGGAGCGGCGGCACGGAGTCCTCTCGTTCCGGCTGGTGCAGTTCTTGTCGGGGCATGTTGCTTCGGCAACTACCTGCACACGGTCGCGAGGAGGGAGTTGACTCCGTCCTGCCACCAGTGCATTAGTGACGAGGACACGGCGCAACATACGCTCGAGGTCTGCACAAACTGGGTCAGGCAGCGCTGTGACCTCATCGCTGTCATCGGTGCCGACCTGACGCTGCCGGCTGTCGTGAAAGTGATGGTCGACAGGCTGCGAGGCTGTCATCTCGCAGAAGGAGGCGGCGGAACGAGCCCGAGAGGATTCCCTCCATGCGGACTGGATCTGCCGCTGGCGCCTCGGGCGGCGTAGGCGCGAATATCTGCGCCTGATGCCGCCCTAGCCGAGGCATCGGGTGATCGGACCGGGGATTAGTCCGGTCACCCAAAGCGAGGCCACCGCGTGAGGACGACGCCCCGACTTCGAAAGCTGTCGGGGCGTCGATACGAGAGGAACCCGCAAGGGTAAACCGCCGGGTGGGCCACCGAAGACAAAGATCGCGTACCGGTGGCCCGCTCGCACGGCGAACACAGGTGATTGCAAGGTGGGTCTATGGAGTTGCGCGCCGCCTCTTCCGTCGCCCCGGACCAATTCGACACTCGCAAGGCCATCAAAACCTACAGGGTATAGAAGAATCAATCGGAATCTTGAAATTTGGTACAAAGCAATTTCTTATAGCACAGATAAAGGAAAAATTGCGAAAATCGTAAATTTTTAATTATATCATATAATAAAAATATTTTTAATAATTTAAAACTCACTACCCCTTTTTTCATGAACGCGTAGAGGTATTAAATTGAAATTCATATCAAATACTCAGATCTATAAGACCTTTAAGCTGAAAAATCGAAACTTCTATGTCAACGCAATCAAAAGAAACAGCAATTTAAGCCGCATGTTTTCAAACACGCAATTACTCGCAAGGGAATCAAAACCAAAAGGGTACTTCCAGTCGACCTAGAATCTTGAAATTTGGCATGAAGCAATGATTTATAGCACATAGAAAGGAAAAATTCCGAAAACCTTAAATTTTTAGTTACATCACATATTTTTTTATAATTATGGTACGGAACCCTTCGCGCGCGACATACTCGCACTTGGCGGATTTTTTTTAAATTATTTATTTAGACTTCTCTTGCAGTGGTGTTAAGCTGCTTTTATTGACAGACATTGACCAAGTAGGCTCTGTATGGCTTTTTTTATCTTCTCCCTCTCCTTTTCGAGGCTATCTTCTCTTTTACTAAACTTAAGGTTACATTAGCTTTGTTTTTTCAGCCTGGATGCTTATCGGATGCCTTGGGTTTAGGCGGTAGTCGCGCTTGGTCAGCGCTCGCATCTCCCGCGTCCCCGCCGACTCTACTGCATCCAACACGTGCAGACTCCACTCCTCCCACGCCATCCACGTTATCAATAAGGCCAGCATCAGCAGCGCCCACTGATGAGCCGGACCTAGTGGAGCCAGGTACATGAAACTAATCATATTAATATCAATGATTTGATTAATTTTGTACTGTTTATGTGGTACCAGTTGTAAATACCTGGCTTATATAGCAATATGAGCCAACAGATAACTGCTTTTGCTTCTACAACTGCGGTAGTGCTATAGAGTTTGACATCTCTTTTTGATTCTGTTGAATTGATGAAGATGTGGAATCTTTTATAATGGTACCTTACGACATCTGAGGTAAAAATACAGTCCAGTTCTACATCATCATGAATGATGTTGTCATCCTTTTAAATATTAAAATCCATCATCTAAATTCATCATTCATTATCCTGCTGTTATCTCAATTATTTGATGTCGACACAATATCTACTCTTCTTTTATAGTACATTATTGCAAAAGTTTTGGCAATAGTTTTATGACCGGCCGCCTGCTCGACGTCAACACTCCTTGGAAATGTAATTGTTGACCAAGCAGCATCAGATGTAGTTGGCTCAGGTCGATTCAAAGCTGTGCCATCTTTTACGACATCCACGGGTAAGGGTTGATCTTATTAGTAGCTGCATATTAAAAATCCATCATCTAGATTATTAGGTGTTGGCCAAACTGTGGCTGTCACAGAATATAACTTATCACCATTTAACTTAAATATTAATTTAATTTAAAAATTAAAACCAATAGAAAGAAATAAAAGAATCGTCACTTTTGGTGTCCAGAACCAGCGATGCCTCGATTGACGAAAGGTGTATCTCGTTCGTTGTGCCATCTCAGCTCGGTGGGTCGTCGGTGGGTGACGCCGGCTCCGGCCCGACCTCCACCGGCTCCTCCCTTTAGAGGCACGTTAGCTTCGAGACTACAGTGTACCGTCTGCTCACATAAAGTAAGCTAATATATAAATATTTATCATGTAATTTTCCAAAATATAATGTAAATGATTATGGCTTGGCTATATCCTATTTAGATGGTTCCATTTACCCATTTTAAGTAGTATACTAATATGGTATAAAATATGTAATTAACGCTGTGGATACCATTTTTGAGAGTTTTCAAATTCTGTACCGCAATCGCTCTGTGTAACGAAAAGTTCGCTAGAAAAAGAGCCCAAGGGACTGCTATGTGGTGTACTTACGTACGCAAGTAGATGACTATGACTACGTCCATATTTTCAAAAATTCCATCATGATTTTCATAAATTTTTGAAAAGGCCGTGCACGCGAGTGTTCAACTTTTTAGATAAATATAAATTAATAAAAAGCCAGCAATATGGTTTTCAAAGGAAAAAATCTACTACACTAGCAGCATTTAATTTAATTAATAACATCCTACTCAATATTGACAAGAAAATACCAATATCAGTAATCTTTTTTGATATGACTAAAGCCTTGACTTCGTTTCACATACATTACTTTTAGAAAAACTGCAAGACTATGGCCATCAGAGGACCAGCTCTAGAATGGTCCAAAAAATATTTAAGTAATCGGCAGCAATATGTGGAAATATCATCAATGGAAAGTAATTCCTTAGCGCAAAGCAAATCTAATAGTGTAATAAACCGACATGGAGTTCCCCAAGGAAGTATTCTTGGACCTCTATACTTCTTGATTTATATCAATGACCTAGGTACCTGACATTATACCACATAAATGCTTTTTATTCGCAGATGACATTTCGATTCTGTTGACATACAATAATATTTATAACAATTTTGATGATTATGATATTCAAAGTAATAATACAATTAAATTGGTATTGCAATGGTTAGAGAAAAATAATTTACAAGCAAACCTTGACAAAACTTGTTATGTTCAATTTCGTACTTATGGGTTTAATATTGTGCCGCGTAATCTACAGTGGTCCATATATGAGCTGAGATGAGATGATGTATATTAAAAATGACTGTAATATCTGATTTATTGTAGTCTATTTAAGGTGAATAAATGTATTTGATTTGATACGTACGTACGCTCGGCCTGCTTTTATAATTTTATGCAAATAAATGAATGGTAAATATAATTTATACTCTTGAAAATTAATTGATGTATTATTTTTTAAATAAAAAAAAAAGCATTAAAAGTGTTTAAAGTTTTTAAATGAATTAAAAAAAATATATCGAAATGTTGGCATGTAATAATATAGTTTTATTCCTATTTATGTTATACGACATAATGTCGAGTTATGTTTTTATTAAACAATAGTATGTATATATTACAGATGTTGTTAAATGTGTTTATGTCTACAGAGTCCGATCCGTTATGACAAGTTCGACAGCATCTCATTGTCTATGACCAACGCGAGCGCTGGACTCGCCGGCTCGTTCAGTCTCGCCGGTGAGCACATATCATCCACATCAATTATAACTTACTAAATTAATTATCATCGTGAAGCATGTCTGGCCGTAGCCAGCAACCCTCATGGGCAGAGAGGAGCCCCAAAACCTAGCGGGTGTTTCCCTCCGCTAAACCACTTGCGTGGCGATTATCGCGTTAATTATAGAACGTCTTTTGTCCAATAGTGATCAACAAAAACTTTATGTTGGACTTTACGTCTTCTTCTAGATGGCTTTTGTCGGCGGTTGACTGCAACTTCGCCAATGTCCCATATTGGCCTTTTACAACGCAAATCCTGTTTGACTTAATAAAAAAAAAATCAGATAATTTATTTATAATTTTGTATAATAATATTAAATAAGAAACAATACAAACTAAAATAAATGTTTTAATAAGTTATAATAAAATGACAGGTCTACTTCGAGCTTTCACAGCGCCGGAGATGGTGAAAGGTGTGCGGTGCGCCAAGTGCTGCCCCGAGCCATCGTCGTCCGCACCACCGGCGCCCCCTACAGCATATACCAAACATATACGCACCGTCAGCTTCGGAAAGGTAACACATTGACGACCAACTCGCACTAAAGAAAAATAATTTAATAACATTTGTATGATTGAAAAAATACGTAGGCCCACACTTGTCTAATTGGTGAGACAAAACAGACTTCCAATAGATGTGGGTTCAAATCCCACTGTGGAAATAATTTTCCAGTCGTAACACAAGTTTTTATAAATAATCTAGTATGCTAAATGTTAAATCTCAGTATATCCATGTTCTTCCGTGTGGTGACGGAGTAAGAATACAATTCACCACCCCCTATCTTACTTGTGGATGATCGTAAGAGACGACTAAGGGATGTAAAGCGCATATAACATCTATGCGAGAGAAGGAAAACTCGAAACAAAACCCTATACCAACACGTCGGACCAACGTGGTATACTATACCACGTTGGTCAATTTCCCTCCCATTATGGAGGAGGCTCGAGCGCAACAGTGAAACATATAGGAGCTGAGGTGACGATGATGATGATATCAATATTGGAGTCTGGCTTCCTTAAGGGGAAATAATACTATAGTCGCGTCGGGAGGGTTGCTGTCCATTCTTCTGGTGGTGTATCAGCAGGTCTATGTGATTCCCTATGGGAAAGTAAGAGGTATTGACATATTGTCCACGTATAATACACGAGATGGTCCTCCCAGTTGCCGCAGTGCCTGTGCCTGCACGTGGGCCGCGTTGAGTGGCGCGCGGGGGCGCTCAGCAAACGCAGCGAGTTCGTCGCGTTCCCCGAGAGCCTCTCAATGGCGCCGTACGCACAAGTACAACAGCCGAAGGTAACTAATTATAATAATATCATTAATTATTAAATATTTTATATTGATTTACCATTTTGAGTAAATGGTATGTTACGAGATTAAGTTTGCCACTTAAAAAAGGGATGTGAATAGATTTTTTTTTGCCATAGATAAATGGTAAATATGCAGTTGGGGTGGATTTCTAATAGCTATTAATAAAAATAAAACAATGAAACCAGTTCAGCCATTTGAAGTTGTTAGATAACCTATTTAATTCATTTTTCGCTAAACTATGATTAGTTAGGGTATTTGAAATAAAACTATTTTTGTGTGTTCTATCGCTTTTGTATTTGATTTTTAATTTCCTGACGTTTCGAACACTCTACATCGTTCATGGTCATTGGAAGACTAAGGTGTCTCAAGTCCAATAAGTCATCGTTATTACAGAGATTTATATCTACCCGCTACAGTATCAGTTATTGAATTTTGACCCACATTTTTTAATACAAATTCATTGCCAGTACAAAAAGAAAATGATTCTATATATAAAATTTTATATTGTTTATGATCAGTTATTATAAACATTTAATTTATGATAATTATTATATTGTGGCAATTTATAAATTTAGAAAATTAACAAAGCTATTCAGCTACACCGGATCGGAACGCGGCCACACTGAGAAAGATCCAAAAAAAAAAAACTCATTAGGCATAATCTTACTAACTTCGTTGTCAGTAGCGAAATCAGTATAGACGTGGTAAGATTTGACGTCACTTCTTTGTAGATATCTGTCTAATTAATAAAATGCTTGTAAATAGATTAATGGAAGTTACCGTTGTGTTGTTTACGCATTTAGCTATTGTGTTTAGTCTATACTTTAATTTTACAGATGACGGAGTGATATGTGTCGTGGGCTCGATTCTCACGCAGGACAATTTTTCGTGCGACTTAGAAGCGATTTTTCTGAGTTTATTCCTTAGTTACAGTTCCGAATGTAAAATATAGGTGAAAACCAAAACGAGAATTTTGTATTGTACCACCAGAGCAAAACAAACTGGTCCAATTTTATCCAGCACTAGTATTTTTAGTAAAAAAAAAATTAGCGTCTTTTTAATTATATTATTTATAGTTGGACTTGGTATCCCTGGTGGGTGATGGTCGCCTACGGATGGGTCTGTCAACGTTGAACGCGGTGGAGGCTGGCGCTGGTGAATATGGGGCTGCGTTGTACAGACTCACCGCTGTCGTGGTACATGTGGGAGGACCACGTTCCGGACACTTCGCCACCTACCGAAGAGGGAATGGTTTTGAAGCCAAGAGGTAAGGATTTGTATAATAATCATCATCATCATTATCATCTGCCTTTCTAATGTGAAATTTGAATGTATTGTCACTGTGCATAACACTTCAGGCATAAGGCGTGACTATAAAATAATAAAAGTGAAATATATTCCACACTGACTAGATCACACAGATAGTGTACCTAGTGTTCTATACATAGACCACTCTCGTGCTAAGTGTCATGGGTTCGATTCCCAACTAGGAAATTGTTTTATGCGATTTACAAATGAATGGTGTGAGTCTGGATAAAATTTGTTCTTAATCTTAATAAACACCACAATGCACTAAGGAAATAATCCTTGTACTGCGGTGGACTTTACAAACATGCAATAAACGCGGACAATTTACACCTAGACACAAAGTATTGTCCTGCGTAGGAATCGAACCCATGGCACCGGCGCGGAAGGTCGTTCTCTTAACCATTACGCCATCTGTGCTGTACGCCATCTGTGGTCCGTTAATTATATGTTGCCGAAGTCTCTAGGGAGTGTCGTTTTTTAAATCGCTTATACATTTTGATTTTTTTAGAATTGGGGTAGAACAAAAAAACGCTTGTCTATTATTTAAATGGTTGACGTTATTAGGAGTTTTAATGCACTATAAATATAACGCACAGTATGAATGTTTTTAGTGTTTCGCATCACCATAATCTAGTTTTATTTTTGCAACCCAAAACGTGTTTATAGAACTCGTACTGCTTACGTATATTTTATTAGGTAGCGATTGTGTTTTAAACTGTTACCTAATTATATACTTCAGTGTTGATCCAAAGTAGAGTAGTTTTGTTGCGAACTCTGTAAAGCCAAGGTTTTATGTTCAAGTAATTTCGTTATATCATTACTACATGAACATAAATACAAATGTGCATGGATGCATATACGCTCACTCACGTACGCACTCACTCACTCATTCATTCACTCAAGCTCTCACTTGCTCACACACTTACGTACTCCTTCACTCATACCTGTAATTTAACACGTTGAACTAAATTCTTTTATTATCGCGTTTTAATTTTATTTTTGTCATGTTATGTCGTATATCGACTGTACATAAACAGATGACAATTAAGCTTAACTTGCTCCTGAAGCCATTTCACAAATGAGAGGGAATGAGATGAGAAGAAAACCTATTTAAAAAATGTTTATTATTGACGTGGTAACGTCTTATACTATGAACGCCGGCTTCATGTACGAAAAACATCAAGTTCCGCCTGAGCCGAGCGTGCAAGCGAGAGAGCGGAACAAGCGATAGAGAGGCACGATTGCCCTAAGCGTTCTTGCATTTTAAGAATTTATAAAGTGAAGTGAAAAGTTAATGTGGTTCCCATTGTTTATGTTTGTTCCATTCATAAAAGTATGTAATTTTTCGTGAATGTTTTTTTACGATGTTATCATGTAAATTTATAGCCCACAAACCTATATACAGACAACCATCTGTTTTGTTATTATATAAAAGATAATAAAAATGTATATTTCTCAGATGGTGGTACACATCAGACACGTTGGTGCACGAGGTGACGCTCCAGGAGGTGTTGCGCTGTGCCGCTTACCTGCTGTTCTACGAGCGTGTACGCGACCACCAGCTCTCCACAGCGGGAACACAACACTTCTAGTGACAAACGGGGACACTTACCAAGCGGGCTACGGGTTATATTCTCACATTGAATAGTGTTACAAATCTATATTTGTGTTATATATTTGAAGGTTTTGTCTGTCTGTTAGCGTTTATCTCATTAACTATCAGATTGATTTGAATTAGTTTCGCATTATATAAATAGTTGCAAAAACAACAGATTGTAGATGATTGTTTGGAGAACAAATGTGAATTTAAGGGTGCATGTGTATGAACAGAATGGACATAATAGACTATGAGTTATTGGAGAATCCTCAGTAAGAGCGTCCTCTACTCATCTGTGTACCAGATAAAAATCATGATTGATCAAGAAAATTATGTCGCTGAACACCATTTATCTTCATGGCTATAAATAATGTATAATATATATAAATGTTAAATTGTAATATAAAAAAACAGTTTTTATATTATAAAATATATCATCAATCTGCGACTGAAGAATTGATAAATGAGGGTATATCGTGGTGTAGACATGTGGTGTGACGGGATGAAAGTTATACTGCTAGGGGAATACTAAATATAAATGTACAAGCGAGTAGGGGTAAAGGAAGAACAAAAGAGTGATGGAATGATTGTGTGAAGAATGATTTGGACAGGAAAAGGATGGGGTGAGCGCCGATAACGGCTGATAAAAGTGTATGAAAGAGGATGTTGTTATATATGTTTATTGCGTAAAGTTGTAGTCCATGAAACATTACGTTATGGTCATACAAGAGGCGTAGTGACCATAAATTTCATAATCTAAAATTACGAGGGATTATTTCTAGGTGGATAATTTTTTTTTATTATTTAATCTAAATTCTCTGATGTAGCGACGTAATAACTAAACATGTATGTATATTCTTTTTATAGAACTTGCATCTAATTCTAAAGTATTTGTCTAAATTTTACTCTCAAAGGGGTCAATTTGGGGTAAGGTTGTGTTTAAGTGAGATATAATCCAGTCTACATCAAAAAGAGACTTGATATCCCAAAATATTTAGGAATTATAAATTTTCTATTTCGGCTGTGCCCTTTTGTATAAGAGATTCGCTCGTGTTTTAACTATATCTTCACTTAAGGCTCATTAAAAACAGTATTAATAAAAGCCTTGATATAAGACTTATACAGTATGAATTTTGTATTTGTTTTTCAATTTTTTTTCAGTCTAGCCTTTATCAAACTTTTAACAACTTACATACATACATACATATCATCACGCCATATCCCTTGCAGGGTAGGCAGAGAGAACAGAGTGCCAGAGAACTCTATCTCTGCATACTTCACTCGCTTCCTCAACATTCATAATTCTCTTCATACACGCTCGCCGGTTTCGGAGACTCTTGACTCCACCTTCCTTCAGTATATGACCGATCTGGTCTAGGTAGGTTAGTCTCGGTCTCCCTCGGTACCTACATCCTTCCACTTTCGCATTGTATATCTTCTTAACCAGACGTTCGTTCGGCATTCTTTCCACATGTCCGAACCATCGGAGCATTCCCTTTCGCATCTTTACACCAATACTCTCTTTCATACCTACTCGCTCTCTTACGTCGTCGTTACGAATGCGGTCGGTCAGCCTAACTCCACAGATTTTCCGCAGAGATCACATTTCGACCGCATTAATTTTACTTTCATACTCTTTTCTGCATACCCAACTCTCGCTTCCATACAGTAATGTTGGGACAAGCACTGCGTTATGTATTGCTACACGTGCCTTCTGGCTGAGGTGGTGGCTGCCGAGAAGTTGCCCCAACGCTCCGTTCACTCTATTTCCCGCATTTACTCTTCGCTCTATATCAGTGGTGTACCTTCCATCTCGGCTAAGTCCACATCGAAGATATACAAACTCATCCACTTGCTCTAGTACATCATTACCTATTGTTACTCTTACATCTGTTCTGGCTTCATCTCTTTCAAAGACCATTATTTTGGTTTAAAAACTTGAATTGTTATTATCAACTATTGTGTACTAGTTATCATCTTCTGCAAGGCTGATGTCACTTCTCATCAACACTGCTTACAATTTAGATAACTCTTTAAAGTCGATATACAGAACACGTAATATTATCATAATTTTTATTTATGGAGGTTTAATAGAATTAGAATTTTTCGTGTCCTATATTTGCTTTAGGCATTACCTAAAGTTTAGGCATTGTTGGTGAAAAGGAGCATAATATCTCTATTATTCTGCTTCATATCCCGATGCATATTGTAAAAGTTTTATAACCGACCGTCTGCTTGGCCTCAACCCTCATTAGCAATCTCATTGGCAGTTGGCCCAGTTAGACATAAACCTATTATTCGTCTTCTACGACATCCACGAGCAATGTAAATGTTGGTAGTATTCATAGCTACAACCACACAGCTGTTTCTTTATAATGAGTTATTTATTTTCAAGTTTCAAATATTATTGTATTTTTCGAAACCTCAATATACTATATAGTTATCAAAGTATAAAAATACGGGTACTTGAAATAATTAAATACACAAGATCAAATTCATTCTGTATATCACACCAATACAATACAGCCCAACCAATTTTGCAATGGCTATTTTACTATTTAGATTAGTACATTTAAAAATACATGTATGTGTGTATTTTCTTTTTTAATAATTCTCGTACGCATTTACAATAGCTGGGCATATTTTTGTATCAAATATAAACACTTGTAATTAATAATAAATTAAATATGAATAGTTATAGTATATATATAAATACATATGGCATTGAAAACTGCCTCATTGGTACAGTAATATGAGCTCTTCGAATAAAAGAAAATTCTAGAAGTTTCTACAATGAGTATTGTAGAAAATTCTAGAATCTTTAGAAATTCTAGAAATTATGTTTGCTATGTGTAGAAAACAGTCATTTTGATTCAAATTTTCCTTCTAATACAGTGATTTCTGCGTTTGCCTTTTAGTCTTCTCTTAAGTCCCCCCTGGGAAAGAGTGTTCACGCATTGTGTTCTTACTATTTCAACATTTTGTAAGTACAAATACTCAAGTGTATGTCCGTTTTGTATAGAATTTCATTAGTACCTTTCATATATTTAACTAATACTTATTAAATTTAAACAAAGATTAAACTATTTTTCACCTACTTCTATACTAGTTACTTTATGGTTATTTAGTCTATGACTTTTAGCTTTTAGCACAAAATTATCTATGGTAAGTCTTGCGTTGTTGTTACTGAGGCGTGAACCGTGGGTATAACTATATCTGATTTAACAACACAGATTGCATAATTGTTTAAGCCTTGACCTTCCATGCAAAGTGTTATAGGTTCGATACCCACGCAGAGATTTTTGTGCGATCCACACATTATTGTTCTGAATCCATGCATTATTTGTGTCCGTTAATTGTTTGTTTGTGAGATCCCTGTGACGATTTGTTCCGTAGTATTTCATCATCATCATCTCAGTTGATGTATGTCCCGCTACTGGGATCTAGCTTCCTCTACAGTGGGAGAGAAGTAGACCTATTATACCATCAGTGGTGGAATTATATTATTATAGTGTTGGAAAGTTTACTATAATAATGGTGGAAAGTTCACGGTGATGGGTTTCTTGTGAAGCTATCATGTGATCTCACATCGTCCAACGATTTGGCGTGACTGTAGGTCAGATTAGAGCATCATAACATCCTGTGGGCCGCCTCAATCTTAGAGTTGCATTGCATATCCGTCTCATGAACGAAGTACGCGATCTCTGCCCCACCCGAATACTTATCTTCCGAGCGTTCTATTTCAGTGTTGTATATAAACATTCCATTAACCCGTGGTTTTGTCACACTCTAATGTTTCTGCCTTTCGGTAAGGGATAACTCATTTGTATCGCTAGTGTTGATAGTTTCTGATTATCAATTACCACTTGATCAGTATTTGATTGAATTGCATTCATGTTTTTAAAGAAAATAATCTTCCAGAAGGAGGCACAGAAATTACCACCTGATACTAAAGATTTTCGACTACAGCACTTGTATATTTAATCGATGTTGTACTAATTTATAATAAAAGAATCGAGCTTTATAAACTTCGCCTTTTAAAAAGTTGACATATTTAATTAATTAAATGAAAATTTCAATTTTTTATGACAATTTAGAATGTTGTTAGACTTATTTTGATATATATTGAAATATCCATTTTCAATTTAGGGAACGTATCTATATATATTCTATGATACATTTCTTTACATTGTTTTACTCCCTTCACCCCTTCGGTGAATATCTATAGTATACCTACGTCAATATATGTGACCCCGTGTGCCTCAAGTTTTCACGCAGCAATTAATAATTATGAATGATTTGTTGCAAACTAAATTAAAAATAATTTTGCTGATGTCTTTATTAATATGGCAATTGCGGTATTTTTGAAGGCCTTTTCACCTCCGTAGTATGGGTAAGGCGACCCTTTGGTAATAATAATTTGTTAATTGATATTAAATAATATTGTGAATTTAAACATTTTTAGTAATATTTAATTCAAATTTGACTTGTATGACAGCAGATATGCAGGCAATGGGCTCTATTTTTTAGTTTATCTGAATAAAACCCTGGAGGATGACTCCAGGGTTTTATTATTTGCAATCGCATTAGGGTCGGCTTCCTAACGTAACAGTTTTGTCACAAATCTCATTTTGTTACAGAATGGTTGTCATCTGACCTCCGCAATCCACAGGGATTGTGACGTTATAGGATTAGAATGGATGTGAAAATATTTTACAGAGCTCTCATATATCATAGCTGTTTATAACATAACACCGACGTTTTAACATGGTCTATGGATCTAACGGTCACCTCATCTTGTTCATTAAGACATTCATTTTTATTTCTTCTGTGAAAATTTTTATAGGACTTTGAAGGTCTGCTTCGAACGAAAAATTATCGGGAAGAGGAAGGGTAAATATTGTGTCTGGTAGAGTTGGAGCAGTGTCTCGCTTGCCTCTAAATAACGGAGAAGAGACACCTCTTTTCTCTTTTTCATAATTTTATATAAAGAAATGGTTGATAAACATAATAGTTCATGAGAAGTGGTCACCACTTACCATCACGTTCAAGCAGATTGCCCGTATGCCACCAAAAACAACTTTTGTATCTGTGTGTGTTTATTCATTCAAATGTACCCTAGTATTAAATTGTAGGAAAGCAGTGTCTAAAATGTAGTGGAATGGGCTTGGATGGACCAGTGTTGCCATGTAATCGTTAACAGATAATTTGTTTTTGTTGGTGTGGCCAGCAGAGGCTCGAAATTCTTATTGCTTTTTAAACTTACAAATATTATTATTAATAATTTAGAAATTTATTTTATTCATATATATAGTCATAGGATTAACCATAATAACAGAATTTTAAAAAATAGCCATAATCAGAAATATAAAATCCACTTATTTTTTTTTAGACAACGCCTTGCATTAAGGAACTAATATTTGTATTACGGGCGGAATTCACAAACATACAATTAACAGATATAAATTACGTTCGGGCTTGGATCACTTGTGTACTTCAAAAAATTGCCCTGCGTGGGAATCAAACCTGCTACATTCGACACGATATCACGGTGGTAAGCACTACGTCATCTGTGCAGTCAAACATACTATTAGATGTATATTGTGCAATTTATTGAAAAGCCATTTACAAGAATAACGCGTGAGTCATGTTTGATATATGATCTCACCATTTACTATAGTAATTGTTTTTAAAGGATCGAGTATTATAAAATGCTTTGAAATCCGAAACAAAATAACGATAATTATTTTGCTTTTCCCTCCATGAGAAGCGTATGCCCAGCTGATAGGAGGGAATAGTGCGGATATTGCGTGATTTCATAATATTATTAAAGTGCAGCGGTAACTATAATTCTGTGACTGCACAGATGGCGTAGTGGTTAAGATACCAACCTTCCGTGCCAGTGCCATGGGTTCGATTCCTACGCAGGACAATACTTTGTGCGATATACAAAGTGTTGTTCTGAGTCTGGGTTAGTTATATGTTTGTAAAGTCCCCCGCAATACAAGGATAATTTCCTTAGTGCAGGATAGTGTCTTTGAAAATAAAAAAATATCAATTTGGAATTTAGTGAGATGTAGAAACGGCCATACAAGTACTGATATTTTTGTAAATTTGGACATGTCAATTCTATAGGTACTAATTTAGATTTGAAACTATACTTTCTCGATTAATAGAATTAGTGAAAACCGTTGTACGGATATTCGATTAATTATAAATACATTTAAATCAATATTAATAAGTAAACAAACTTGGCCAGGAGGCGAACAGTCGGCCATGCACGAAGACCAGTCTCGACTTAAAATCCATGACGCATACGTTTGATTTCGTAGTTACATTCGCAACATTTTATATTGTCATAGAAAAATATTGTACATGTATAGATGCGTGACTCTGCATGTCTAATGTACATTTTCACAATCTTTAAATTTTAAGTATATAACGCAATGTAACCGACATATATCATAGACGTTATTTTTAAAGTTTGGGTACCACCTAAATCGACGTATTTGACCCATAATATTGATTGCGTCACTTATTGGTAGGTATATTGCTTTAAATGTTGCCCAAAAATATGGGATTGTGAAAATGGCCATATAAGTTCTATGAATACTATGAAAAATGTAAGAAATTGTGTCTCGCTATTGTTTCTGGCCTTCATTAATTCCTGGAATATGCAATATAGCGAGTCAGACCAGACATTTTGACTGGAATAATCTTAACAATACTATTTTTTATTTTACCTGTTGAAGCGTTTGTGCCTTATGATTCTACGTGGAAAATTGCGTTTTGTCAGATTTAGTCAACCTAGCATTGACAAATTTTTTTTTTAACGCTTTTTCAGATTAGAAAATGGAACTTGTATTAAGTTGTTGTGTTGTGTGTGTTGGTGTCGCGAATAAAATACAGGTGACAAGAGCGAGATGACATTTCACATAAAATATTTTAATTTTAATTAAAGGACAAAATAAGTACATAGCTATCTTATATTTGTCTGAAATACTACATTTGAGCTGTATTCTAAGTACCGCCGTAATACTTTGGACGTATCTTTAAATAGTTCAATAGAAGGTTTAGGGATTTGGTAGCAAAGTTGTGCAATCTTATAATTTTTTTTTTCATAACTATTTCGCAATAATATTGCGCAATGTATTTTTGTTTATCTGTGGGACACTGATATATGACGTTTTCTATGGTCAGTGACCTTCATGTTTTTGGCGGGCAGTTGGTGTAACGGGTTGAATTAAATAATATGATAGGGTCTCCCACTCAAGTAATAAATATGTGTTAATGTTATCAATAATGAAAATTATTAATTAAAATAGAATTTTGTATAATTGTATATTTTTATGTAGTGCCTTATAACTTTTTAATTTCTGTTTCTGACTGACAGTGTCAAGCTGAGTGTGACAGAGTGGTAGTTATTACTCACCATCATAAAACTTCTTCTGGTTTACCACCACCATTAATTTAGAAATGTAAAAGAAAAACGATAATTAAGGCAGCTAACTTTTCTAATGTTCATTGTCATCAACATCTAAATTTTAGGTGACATCTAAGTTCATACAAATGACATAACATTGATGTTAGTTGAAGTTAAATAAGATTAAAATTTTAGCTAACACCCAAGGTCATATAAATAACATTGATTTGATGTGCGACATATATTGATTTAGGAGTTACATAAAATATAGGAGTTGCTGTTCAAAACGGGCATTAATATGCCAGAATTATCCACATTGCCATAATGATTTCTAATGTTTACGCGAGTATTACACATTTGAAATAAAACTACCTTTACAGATTTTATCGTGTTTGTATTTGATTTTTCATTTCCCGACGTTTCGAACAATACAGTGATCATGGTCAAGGGAGTCCTCCCATGACCATGATCACATTGCCATAGACGAGATTGAATAAAATATGCTCATGATATCCACCTCCATTACTCTGTATAGTAAGAGCACAAAATTATTAGTTATATTTTAATGTTTAGAATTATTTGCTTTGCATAGTAAAAGTTTGTTTAGTTCCTAATGGCAGTGATTGAACTTCCAGTGTGAAACGATGTGGCAACTGTAGATAGGGATTGTATTTAACCAAGTTTATAAATAAATTGTATTATAAGTTCACAAGTTTTATTATTTATCTCACTTACCTCTACATTTAACTAAATATTCTGTGTTTATTACTAATAGTTATGGATCATAAATACTCTTTCTTTCCTGAGTATTGTTGTATCTGTTGAGAAATTTTGACAGCATATGTAACAAGTAATTGTATACCTGACAAACATACTCTATATATATATATATTTTGTAATATCATTCATATACAAGATGTGGCAATCGTAATTGTCTGCACAAGAGGCACTTTTAGTAGGTAATAATAATATTTATCCAACATAAAAATCTTAGAAGACATAAAACCCAAAATTGCCTAAACATATCCCTGTATCTATTATAGGTAATAAATAAAAATACAGCAATAATTATTTAAGTTTACAAAAATAATAGTACCAGATACATCAATTAGTATTGCATAATTGGATCAATAGCATATTTCTTCACACATATAGTTGTCGTGTATGTTTACGGCTCACAAAACAAATGGATAAGACATAAACAAAATATCAAACACGACATTCTGTTATGACATGCTGTCAATAAGCGATGCTCTCATTGTAGATGTAATAGCAGTAGGTTTTCCATCATTCAATTTGAATACACTTTCTATTACTGAAATCTCTGTCGAAGTAGTATCTAGGCCGCAGAACGCACACCAGTCATTGACGACCATCCCAGCGGCTATTACATCACTGCCTCTGTTCACTGTGCCAGCTACTAAAGGTACTTGTAAAAGTGATGACAACTCATCCTGATCCTGTATTGGGGTCTTTGGGTGGATGAGACCACCGCGGTTACTCAGTGTTGCGTATGAACCGACAAGAACATTGCCTGCGACCGTTTGACGGAAAACTTCTACATCTAATGTATCTGCAAGTATTTCTTCTGTATCTTTGTCCAGGTCGGGGTGTACGAGAGCTACGTAGTCGTTACAGGCGATGACGTTCCCGAGTGCGCTCAGTCGCTCCTCTACACGCTGCACTTTGACGTTATCTGGTAGGCTGTTTCTAATGTGTTGAAGTTCTGTATCTGTAGTAGACGAAGGCACAATGAGGCCGTTTTTGTTGCCGACAGTCATGCGGCCGATGATACGGCAGCCGGCTATGCTTATATGCACCACAGGAATAGTTTCCGCCAATTCCGCCTCAAACACGCTGTAAAAATTCTCGGATCCACCGATCGCAACGAGGCAGTATGAGTTTGTTAATTTACTAAACACCCCCACTTCATTATTATTTTCAAATTGTACGCGAACTGCCATGATTTTACCGTTTATGAGTAATTGCAAAGTATTTCACAACAAAAAACTTCACGTGGGGCTAAATACGTAGGTTTCTGTTTTAGCTCGGTTCACCGATCGGTTTGCGTCAATTTGACAAGGCTGACAAATAGTAACACATTTTTATTCATTTTGCGTTTCATTTTACGTGTTCTTAATAAAGTGGCCTAATTTAAGCCCCTTTTTATATCTTATTAATTAATATTGAAACTTTATATTTTCAAAATATTAGAGGTTGTAATATTCAAGTTATAAATAAGTCAAAATCAAAGTATTACAACATTTTAATTCGTATAAATTGTTACATCTCCGATTAGAATCTTTTAGCACCAATCAATCAAAAGTAAGTTGAAATGTAATTACTGTTGCTGCGTTCACAATTAAAAAATAGTTGTGAAATCTATTAATAAGTATATTTTTTTGAATTTGATAAGAAGGAAAAATAAAAAAATATATTAATGACATCCAACATCAAACATTCTGAACAGTCAATGCAATGGGACATTATATTATTATCTAAATTGTAAATTTTACCATTTAAATACTTTTAGGAAAAAAAGAAAATAAAAATGTTTCCGCGATGACGACAAAAGATGCGTAAATACGTAACTTTAAATAGTTTATTTAATAGTAATTATACGGAACCGTATACGAGTGATGTTATACAAAATTTGAGGCAAGCTGTGCTTGCCCCCATCCAGTACTCACCGAGGATTCAGAAGGCCTTACAAAGAGTTAATTTTAAATTTCATAGAACTTGCAGTTCCTTAAATATCATACGGGTATTTTTTTTCTTATTTCATTTTATCAGTTACGCGAATATTGAAATATTAATATTCAGTACTTACTAGTAATGCATTATACCAATAAGGTATGAATTACTTTATTGAATTATATAAGAGTAAAAATGATTGAGTAAGTGTAGAAATTGTTACTTGTTTAATTAACTGTTGGTTTCCAGGAGTGTGATGCGGGTGAGGGCGAGACTTTGCTGATGTACTGGGGCGTAGAACACTCCGATAGTAAAGCTACTATGAGCATGTCGGCCTCCAGTTGTTCGTCCCTACATATGCCTGTAAGTTTCGTTCCTTTGGTACATATATACACATTTTATTTTAAGATATCGTTGAACTTACGTATACAGCAGATGCAACACCTCTTCATTGACCTTCTTCTTTTTATCCACCATATTGTTCACGATTATGGCCGCCTCCAACATGAAAGAAAATAGACTTCTCACGATGGTGAGGCAGGTTGGTGTAAACTTTTATCGCGAGCTTTTCATTCTCTTTCAGTAATTTTAACTATTTACATAATTTTGTATTTTTTACGACAACGACCTTGTACGTACCGCGTATGCGCCATTATCATATAAATATTTCTATTTTGTTATTGCTCTTAATGGTAAACGTACAAGCAGCGCACCTGGTGGTAAGTGTTACTACCGCCTATAGACCTTTGAAATGCCAGGGGTACTGCTAGGCGGCTGACTACCAATAATCCCAAACCCACCCAAAAACATGGGCTTCTGTATCTCTCGCTCACCGAACGAAGTACAGCAGCACATTGTCACTGCCCAAGCGTTGATTTTCTGCGAGAGTGTGGTAGGTACAACCCGGAATGGACCGGTCCGCGGCTGTAGATAGAGATCTGTCAATAGTGTGGTCCTAGCACTGTTAGCCTGAAATACATTTATAAATGACGATGATTTTGAATTCAGGCAATTCCAATGAATCACAATGAAAAAGAGTTTCAATCAACGGCTCAGCAGACTGATATAAGCTGTCGGCATTCACCTGGTATCTCTTCACCAGGTAATTGATTTAAAAATAAATAAATGATCACCATTATATTCGATCATCACTTTCACGCCAATCACGTTTAATTCTTAAAATGCAAGAACGCTTAGGCCGATCGTGGTTCTCTACCACTTGGTCCGCGCTCTCCCTCGCACGCTCGGCTTAGGCGGAACGTGACACTTTTTCATGCGTGCAGTTAGCGTTTATTAAAAACACGACGTAAGTAATTACACATCAGAGTTACTAAATCTATGCTATAAGCTCGTGTAATATATGCGTTGAACTGAAAGTTATCCCAACCTGCCATTTATACCTAATCTTCTAACAATCCAACAGTTATCTCCACCAGCAATAATGTTACTAGAGTAAAGCCCTGTTCTCCAGCTAACTTCTGCTTTCCATAATGCTGAGATATGTGCAATGGGTCAATTATTTTCTTCGCAATTGAGTTATAATTAGTTTATAACTCTCGTCTAATTTGGACAGGCTCATGACATCATTATTGTATGGACATGTTTTGCATCTCATCTCATCGTTAAACGTGCTATGCTGATACGAATCGATATACGAGAAGCTGTGAGTCTAATGTGAAATTAATATTAACATTGTGTTACTAAAAATTGTCTCGTAGAAGCGGGTACCGACACAGAGGAACAGCGCATGATGCGCGCTC
Organism: Lymantria monacha; assembly: GCA_905163515.2. NCBI lineage: Eukaryota > Metazoa > Arthropoda > Insecta > Lepidoptera > Erebidae > Lymantria > Lymantria monacha. The sequence continues at coordinate 32,578,857 of LR991093.1, forward strand.
GCATCGCGGACTCATTGACTTTCTCCTCACCAGCGTCGTCTCTTCTACACTCTAGTGGAAGATCTATGTCTATCTTGGGGTCGGTGTGCGCCCTCCTACTCAATAAACAGGTAGGTATTACTATATCTGGTATAGTATTTCCGATACACATAAACTATTCAGTTGTGCATCGAGTATTTTTTTTTATTTCTTATGGCGGCAAACGAGCAATCAGCACACCTGCTGGTAGGTTTTACTATCGCTCATGGACTCTTGTAATATCAGAGGTATAGATTGGCCGCTGCCTACCAATTTAAACCCATCCAGAAAGTTGGCTTCCGCCTCTTTCGCTCACCCAACGAAGCGCAAAGCCACATTGCCACTTTTCGTCGTCACTCGAAGCCGATTTTCTGTAAGAGTGTGATACTACCCCGGACGAGTCGGTCCGCGCCTGTAGACAGAAAACTGTCTACAGGCGCGGATCGATTCGTCCGGACGTCGTGACCAACTTTGCCTCCCATAACGGTTTAATTAAAATCAATGAGCACAATATTCTTTAATTCTTTATACTTAGCAGCTATATGCAGTTACGTTTAAGAGCTAAGTGCATATATTTCTGAATATATGTAGTAACTTCACATTAATTAAAATTACATAAAAAAATCTCGAATTTTCTTCCTGGATAGTTAATTTTATTAAACAAGTGGCTTAGCATTTAAACGACGAACTGCAGAATGAACTATCAAAGTACCTATGAAAGCTGCATTAAAAAAAAGGTTAAGTAAAAAAAAAAGAAAAAAAGTTGTACAGGTAAAATATTAATACAAGGGGTAATATCATCATCATCTCAGCCCATATATGTCCCACTGTTGGGCTCGGGTCTCCTCCATAAAGGAAGGGTAATTGACCTACTATATCACGCTGGTCAAACGTGTTGGTATAGGGTTTTGTTTAGAGTTTTCCTTCTCTCGCATAGATATTATATGCGTTTTATACGTCCCGTACGATCATCCACGAGTAAGATATGGGGTGGTGAATTCTATTCTTAATCCGTCACCACACGGAAAACGGAAATAAAAGTGTAATATCACATAGGTATTTAAAGATTTTATGTCATTTGATAAATCCTTATAAAACCCATTTGCTTAAACTATTAGGCTGTTTGGTTTATCTGAAGACGGCTACGGGAATTAAGCTCTTAGAATATTTTTTGTTCGTCGAAAACATAATTTGATATTACGGTGATATCTTTTTAGCATTTTTTTTCCGCTCGTCAGTCTACGAATATGTTCTTTTTTTGTGTGACACTTCTAATAATGTGCGCTTGTAAAAATAGTTTTATTAATGTATGCAGGGCCCTCAAGCTGCTAAGGAAGTGACGAGTTTCACAGGTAGCATCGCGGACAATATCTGTCGTATTTGCTTCGGTGGTGAGTCAGCCGAGCGGTTGGTGCGGCCGTGCTCCTGCCGCGGTACTATAGCCGCAGTACACCGCTCTTGCCTCGAGCGGTGGCTCCTACAGGCCGCCACATCCTACTGCGAGCTGTGTCGACACCATTACGTCGTCACCAGGAGTCATAAGTTAGATATATTCATTTACATCGCTAATTATCAGGTCTTTTTCTAATGATTTTTATTTTCACTGACTGCGAAAGGTCAGGTCACCTTTATCCTAATTTAATTCATATCGAGTCGGCCCAGAATATATATATTTTTAACTTAAGATGGAAGACAAGTGAAATGTGCCGTCTAAGGTATTTGTCAAATTTCAGTGCCGGCGAATTATTTCTAACGAAATAAGACTTGTATTGCTTATCTTGACTAAACAAACATCCAATTTAATGGGCACAAATTACAATTACGGCTAGGAACAATAATTTTTAGATTGCACAATCTATGGCCCTACGTAGGAATCGGACCCACGACACTGGCACGGTAATTCTGTATCTTAACCACCACGCCATCTGTGCAGTCAATTGCCTAATGTTTATCCTCTTTGGGCACTCGCGTGAAATTGACACAAATCTGTGTTAATTACTTAGTCGGCTCTTACGAATTGACGATTCGTGGACCAATACTATATAGAAATTTAAATTTATATGGCTGTAATTTGTCTGCGTTAATTATGTTTGTAAAGTCCCCCGCTATACAGGGATCGTTTCCTTAGCGCAGGGTGGTAAAAAAAGTCCTATAATACAACAAATATTTGTAAACTTATGGTGTATTATGACATTTATGACTGAAACGTTCATAAACGTTTTTGTCAACCTTCATGTTACCCTAATTTCAACAAATAAATTATTCTTATTCGTACAAGTTATGGTATTAATTTTTAAGGAGAAAAGGACTGCAGGTTATTTTGTGTGGTAGCGGCTATGAATACTACCAACCCTTACTTTGCTCGTGGATGTCGTATAAGACGACTAAGGACTTTGTGTCGAGCACCTTTTGGTCAACAATTATATTCCCAAGGAGATTTAACGACAAGCAGGCGGCCAGTCATAAAACTATTGGCGATTACTTTTGCAATATGTACAATTGGAGAAGAGTACATATTAATTCGGCCACAAGTAAATAGGATAATAGTAAGAGAATGATGATAAGTAAAGAATTGCGGTTTATGAATGATAATATAATTAGTCGTTATCAATTGCCCGATATGAGTTGTTGTGCTTAGTGTGTGTCGTACACTCGTCAGGTGGTCTTGGGTTCGCTCGATGTGTGAGTGGGCGCTATCGGTGCGCGGGCGTGCTCTCGCGGCGGACACTTGCCGTGCGCTGGCACTGGGCGCGGCCAGTGTGCTAGGCACTGCGCGGGCGTTGCATGCCTGCGACGCCGTCCTGCAGGCAGGCGCACGCCGTGGGGGCACAGCGGCTCTAGCTGCCAATCTGTTCTCATCGCTACTCATTGGAGTTATTGGTTATTATACTCTAAATTACCTCTTCCGTGTGATGACGAAATTAAGAATGACTCATCAGCTTTTTGTAAAAGACAAAAGAGACAAACAGATAACATCTGAGCAAGACAAAGAAAACTCTTGGTAAAATTCTATACCATATCTAGTTTAGTCTGTGTGGTGTAGTTCAATTTCCCTGTCATTATGGATAAGGCTCGAATTCCCTAGTGAGCCATATATAAATTGAGATGATACTCCGAAATAGCTTATGAGCGCAGCTTACATTTGCTGCAGATTATGGAGATGGCTTAAGAATACGTCTACTTACCATCCCATGGTAAAAATCGGCCGAGTGATTATCGGAAAAATTAATAGTATAGCATTATGGTATACTTATTACATTAAATGCGATCGTTCGCCTGCCAAGCGCACTGACAATGACATTATTTCCACTGGGGTTTACCTTATTACATATTGTTCAATATATTAAAGTCGGATGACGGTCAATCTTAGCTGGCAATAGGTACTCTTATACTATTTTGTTTATATAAGTTTTAAATAGATACATAAAGAGTAGAGTTGTGTGTTTGTGTTTTTGGTGGAGGCACTATCAGGAGTGTTTTACTTTTTTCAAACGAAACTAAAAACCCTATTCACTTATGATAGACAAAATGAGTGATATAACTTGTGATATCGATGTTATCACGATCATCTACTTATTCGTTTCATTGTGAGGTGCGCATTTCTCGAAGGTTAAGAGTAGGACAATCTTGAACTGTATCTCACAGTGTTTTAATGCCATGGGCATGATGAAATATTTAAAACAAACTATCTCGTTCCTTAATTTATACATTAGTAAATTAGAGTTTGGTCCTTACTCAGCTAAATCAGTACTTATGGAGAATGCCAAGTGTAATGTGGTTACCTCATGATGCCTTCAAATATGAATTGAAAAATTGGGAGTCAAATAGTTATGAATATTAAATTTTGGATTTACTCCTGATAACGAGTTTGAATCAAAACAAAACGCCTTAAGTTTTTTTTATTAACTGCGATCAGCTACAATATTTGCTATACATTTTTGACTCACTGTCGTAACATTTCGTTAATGCATGCGTTGTGACGTCGAAGAACGGATCCCGAGTTCGATTAATATATAAAGACCTATCCATCATAAGAACCTGTCTATCTATTCATGCGACCGTCAACTCATCGACGTTCACTGTTGAACAAAGACCTCTCCTCTACCTACTATTGTAATCAATCTTAAGGCTCGCACGTTGGCCTTCTTAAACTTTATCGTATCCATGATGCTGTACTGCTGCGCTACTGTTTAGTAGCTGTAAATCCTCTTATTTATTGGCTGAACAATCGATTTTGTTTCATATCTACTGCAGTGCAGAGGAGGGAAGTAGAATACTTTTTTCTCTCTAATTCCTCCTGTTATGTTTTTTCCAATTAAATTAGAAGCGAGTCCCAAGACAATTAAAAGAGTTTGCCACGGCTTTGTGACGGTTTAATTTCGGTGTCATCTATGGAGACCAATATGGATACTGGTTTACCGGAGTTACAGTGGTAGGATTAGTGGACCTAAATGGCAAATGGACTTGAATTTTAAACAAATTCTTTGTTTTATTATTCAAATTGGGTACTATCAAACACGTTTATTTATCTGGTTGTCAAAATACAGAGTAATGATATCATGATGACCAACACCAGGTGCTCTTAATGGTCTGCTGACGACTTGGATGCTGCTCAAGATTCAGGAGCATCAGCTTTCGTGGCAAGCGTGGCGCGACAGCACGCTGCACGTACACGTTACCTTGGCGGATGAGGAGGATACGTTGACACCACATCCATCCGATATTACGATAGTGGGAGATGACGCTGGAAATGCGACGGCTGATAGAAGCACTAATATTGCTGATCCTTTTATGGTAGCCCTGCCGTACGTGCTGCCGGACCCTTGGTACGAAACTATTTTATATTTTAGTCCATATTTTTTTTATTGTTTATGGTGGCAAACGAGCAAGTTGTACTTATGATGGTAAGTGTCATTGCCGCTTATTGAACGTTGTGCCAAATTATATTCTAATTCCATCACCACACGGAAGACATAATCTTACTTTAATAATACCCGAACAAAATAATATTATAATAATACAATATTTACTTTCAGATACATAAGAAGTTTTTATTCAAACTTTGAAGCGAGTGGCTTCTACTCTGTAATTTGCAACAAATATATACAAAATGGCGCTATCATCAATTATTTTCGCGGTCACAACTTGTATTTCCATTGTTTTATTATACGCATTATTCAGTTTAATGATGACAGATAACAGTGAAATTTCTTGTTGATTAAATGAAATATTATTAGAAACTTGCTATCCAAAATAATTTTGTAAAAATATACTATTATTAATTTTGGTAGATTAGAGATTAATGGAAATTAATTCATGGCAACACTAACGTATTCTATTCAATAGTTGTTTTTTTTTTGGTTTTTTTTCCTACCGAATAACAATTCTTTAATTTTAATTTATCTTGTAATAACAATATTAATACAATACTTATAAAAAACCAAATTTGGCTAGACTTTATTGCGATTTATTTACAAATGCAGACACATATATAGAGTTGACCATTTCTTGCATTCTTATTACAGCTAGGTGTTTCAATAAGCTCTGTTTGTCAATAATTAAAATAATCCAGTTGACGAATAATTTAGTGGTGCATCAAAAATTGATGTTTTAAGAGTGGAGGAGAAGGTTCATAAACTGATAAGTTAGTGATTATGGTAGCTTTAAAATACTTTTTTTTTTTCAACTGAGATAAACTAAATTCTAAGCCATAACACTAAAATTTAATTCGTCTAACTTTTTAGAGCTTAGGTCCCTACTTACTCAAACGGAATTGAGAAACTAAATTGAGTTTTGGTCGAAATTAATAGGATTGCCAATAAAAACAAGAAAGAGTTGATAATAACGAAAATAAAAAAAAAATATTTCGGTATTTTTTTTTTCAAAAAAACAAACAAAGATGTAATTATACTAAAATGGATTAATTATGTAAAACCATTGCATTGTAAATAAAAAAAGTTAAAATAATACACCGATGTTTTTTTTGTTAATCAATATTTATTTCATTAATCAATATAAATTAACATAATAATCATAATAATATCAAAAATTTCATAAAATCAATAGGCGAATACATCAAGCTGCTTTTAATTAATAAATGTCAAATTCTAAAAAAAATGTTAAATGTGTTCGTGAAATACATTGTACACTGAATAAGAAGGAGTCTACTTTCTTATGTGGTTATATAAGTTGAAGCGATCCTTAGATACGTGTACGCTATGACCTTAGCGAGTCGCTCGTTAGATTAGTGTTAGTTAAACTTAACGATCATCGTCAACGGTACCAATAAACCACATCACTAAATCGATATTAACATCGACTAAATTACTTCTCAACAACATTAGAGAATTAGTGATGGTGGAACAACACTATTAATGTCGTCTTAGCTATCAATAAAATGTTAAAATTACACAAATTATTGATAACTAATATCAAAATGACAAATTGTCCTATTATTACTTCCACAAATTTAGTTTTATGAAGATTAATACTAAAAAACTAATTTGTTTATGTTCTCTTATACTTATAATGTCATTAATAAGTAATTTTGTCTTGCACAAAGATAGTGATGGAACCTAAAGGTGCTCGTTTACGATAAAACTTAACTTACAAACTAAAACGTAGAAAAAAATCACATGTTGAGATTATAATAAATAGGAGACTGTCGAGACAGCGCTTGGAGATACGAACTGGGCGGATACTGACATAAACAACATAACAAAACAAACAACAACATACTCTCTTTGGATTTATAAACACACATTATTTGTGACTATAACGTTCGACTACTCGGCGCTGAAGCCCTCTGACCCTGCGCTTCAGACACCATTACAGAGACAATTGTTAATTCGTGTAGTTTCACTTATTTTTTTTATTATTATAAAGCTGACTTTGGCACATCAAAAGAATGTTCATATTGTAAATTTGGTTTTGAAAAAAAAAACTATATGCATTATTACTTCGTAAGGATAATACAAAAAAAAAAAAACAATATTATTTTTCTATAATTTCATACACAATTTAACAATAGATCTCTATATTGTCCAACCAAAAATTAAAAAAGATTAACACTTTAGATGAGCTCTCTAAAAATAATCGCTATCTTAGACTCGGCTAATCTATTACTCGTCGAGGCTCAGGCATATGGTGGGACAATAGATTGGTGTCGTTTGGTGGGTGTGGTGGTCAGTCGTGGTCTTTGAACCTTCGGTGAATGGACTGTACGTAAGTGAAGACGCACTTCCAGTCGGGTTTGCGCATCGCGACCATGTCGTCCACATCCAGCAGTGGGTAGATGCCCGCCTTCTCGCTGCAAATAAATACTTGTTAAAATAATGTAGTCTCGAGATTGATTACGAATAAGTACTATGATAAGAAGATATACATTTTTGATCTGATGACGGAGAACACAATTGCTCATACTTTTTCTTGCCCATGGGGCTCCTATGTATGTAAAAGAAACTAAAGCAATATAATATGTATATGGCATCCATGTAAGAAAAAGAATACTCTAAATAAAACCAAGAAAAGGAACACTCGAAATAATAACCATTTCACCAGCGTGGTATAGTGGGTCAGCTTCTTTTCTATTTTGGAGGTAGATTAGAGCCCAATGGTGGATAGGCTAAGATAATGATGACTATCTCAAATGATAACTGCTGCAAAATTCTGAGAATATTTTATACCAATGTCGAGATCAGAATTAATAGCTTGAAATGGTTGCTCTTCTCTTGAATCGAACGACGACTTGAAAAAACGATAGCTTCTATAATTACAATGTGTCTGTCTCTACCTTTACATGGCCCTAGCAATCAGCTGGGTGAATGGGCAACACATCTTGTGAAACTTATAACACAAACTGAGTTTGCTAATTGTGGCGATTATGCCATATTTACGATGTATCGACAGGTGCATATTCTTTTCTTCAGAATCAAGCAAATACCTACATAGAATGCATTATTTAGTAAAAAAAAATACTCAATATAAATGTAGCTTTTATAGAAGATTATGTTAATGAAAACACTATTTGTAGAATATTTGTATGAATGCGAGGAACTGCAGGTGCAATTCGATGAGAAGCTTTTTGGTGACGATATAGGATTAGGAAAATTATAAGTTACGATATTTGCATTCAACTTTAAAGGCATTTATAATTTGTATCAAAATATCGAAATCAAATAGCAAGACATATATGGCTTTAATTCGATATTTCCTCAGTCTTAATTTATTTTGAAATTGATGAATTATAAAATTCTCAACCCATCTCATTCACTTACTGTTATCCCAATATAATTAATGCCCGTTGCTACAGCATCTTTACATACAAGATATGTTTAAGGTGTTAAGAATGTTGTATCTATATAGGATATTGGATATTCCAAACCATTTGGTAATTATTTTCTTATTTTATAATAGTTACAGTACAAATTAGTGTCAATTTTTTGTATTGGCTTCGAAAATTAAGAGTTTTAAAATATACTAACTCGGCAATTTTGAAGGCGAGCGTAAAATTGTGTCGGCGTGTTTCTTGGCTCAGCTTCGAGTAGTCGAAGGCGTCTGGCAGGAAGTGATGTACAAGCGCACAGAACGCCAGCCCGTCCGCCCAGCTCGTTGAGAAGTTCTCCAGCTTTACATTCTGGGGAACATTCATGATCGTGGTTGAAGTAACCAATAATTATTGCATAAATTGTTCATATTCACTCGTAGAAAGAAATATCAATTATATGTAAATTTGCACTTGTTTTTTTTTTAACTCAGTAAAGAGTTTAAAGCAAAATTCTGTTAATAATACATATTTACAAAGTACCAGATTTTTTTTGACTTTAAAATCTTAAAAAGTCAAACTATGAGAGTGAAGCTTATCAATGATATCAAAACTTTCAACACGTTTTTTACGTATATTTCATAAATCTTCCATATCCACACAATTGGTAAACAATCTTTCCACATGTTATCAAAACACAAAAATCATGCATACAAAATCAAATATTTTTATTGTTTTCACACACATTTCCTGTTGATATTTTCTAATCACTGTAAACAAATTCCATGCTTAAAAATTCTAGAATTAAAACTTAAACGAACAATTATTAATAAGTTCATTTTATTTTATTACAATGTAGATTATATATTTATATGGTATAATATATTTTTAATATTATATAATTTATTAATGTATTATACATATTAATATAGATAAATAAATTTATATAATTCGAAACCAAAGTAATACAATTTGGTCATATAATAATGTATAAACAATATACAAAAGTTACACAATAAATATATATACAGAAATAGTATGCGAAATGAAGCGATAAGAGAAGCGTGATGTGGGTGGTAGTGACGTGTGTGTGTTAATGCGAGGTGCGCGTGCGCAGCGAACGCTAACAACATGCCTCTCGACAACGCGGTTAACTCCGTTACAATCGAACGCCTTGCTTTAGCAAATGCAGATTTCTCGCGTCTTCGCTCGTATTCAAGAGTTTTATCAGATACAAATGTAGTTACGAGAAATATGCATCTGCGTGTTTTACCGTTTTAATCTCCCCAATACGTTGTTCAACTTATTTTACAAATTATACTATAGAATAGAAAAAAATATAAACTTAATTAAATAGCTTGTGCTTATCTACAGCCACGCTACATAAATCATTTTATATAGACGATGTGATAGTGTACGCAGTGGGGAGTGTTGTGCGTTTGGGTATTTAGTGGGGGCGGAGGCGTGGTCTGTACCTCGTAGTCCCGGGTCTTGTCGCGACACCACTGCAGCAATCGTTCTTTTATAGTGACAGCGCTCGCTTGCAGTGCGGGATCCGTGAACTTGAAGTATGGGGCCGGAGAGCCCGGGCTCTTCGGACTGGCCGAGCTACAACGGGGTGGGCAAGGTTAGTCACCGAGTAACGCGTACCGCGATTGCTGGCGTTTCTTAAGCTATGTCAACACATGATAAGGGGTGAAGACGTTCACGCGGTTATAATTACCCTAATACAAACTATTAGTTCGATATTGTGTGCTACGGGAACGCGTGTGCATATTATGTATTATATATTATTAATGGGATACGCTGTTATTCACAAAATATTATTATTATTAACGCGTGCTAGTTCATGTCACTCTATAATATCTAATTCGTTCCAGTGATCGATGTCCCTGTGACATGTCCAGTACATACGCAGTTATCGACAACTTATGGCGTATGCACTCAACATCACAAGCAAATGATTCATATGTAAGCATCTAATAAACATGTTATATGCATATTTAACTTGAATATTTACTTGTATCTATCCATATTCGTATCCACAGATATGGCTGCCAAATAAATAAAATATAATGCATTAAATTACTTATCAAGCGACAGGATCTGAATACATAGAATATAAGTATTTGATGTTTGATATGAAGTCAATTCATTTGTAGAATAATGTAGTGTTCAAGGCGATGGTAGATTATATTAATTACTCACTTGGGACTGTTGGTTGAATTTTGTTTTTCGAGTTGCCGGAATTTGGCGAATGGCGACACCTGCTTAGGTGCTGACCGGGTTACATTCTCTATCACTGAAAATCCCATTAATTGAAATTTTAATTTATTTCATGTTGTGGGGTGACTTCTTCATAAATATGTAATTAACGAACACAAATTACATCCAGATCATTGAATAAAGAATTGGCCTATAGTAGTGTAATTATTACACTCAGCCTGAGAATTTGGTACTTAGATTACTCCATCATCTGTCCAGTCAATTACATTATCTGTTTTGATAAAAATCTTTTCTATTCTTTTTGTAGAGTCCTATAAATAAATTATGCTATTATTATATATTCTTTATCATTTATTTTAACTCTTTATGCATTGAAAAGGGTTTCACTGGGTACGTTTTATCGTCTAGCCCTTTTTAACATTATTATAAATAAATATTAGCAGTCCTCCTAATATGGTGTAATAGATTTATAACTGCTTTTTGGGATCTTATCTAGGTCCACTATTAATGAACTATTTTGTCTAATAAACGTTGCTAATTTTTATATATCACCATGCTTACGGCTACACTCGTAACTAAAACAATCTTTTAAAAAGAAACTACTGACTAACATTGATAGCACAGATATTTATTCTAAGTCTAGGGTGTAATTTGTGTTCGTTAATTGTAAAATTTCCTAGACACAAACTTCCTTTCTGAAGGAATGTTATCTTAAAAAGAAATAGTCCATTTGATGTTATCAGAATTATAATTCAGGCCCTTACCTTTAGTAGTTTTAGTGGTTGTGGTGCTACTGCTAACAGTTTTATCTGACGAGTCCCTCCTCACGCTTGATGTCACAGTTACTTCCTCTTCCTCTGTAATTAAAAAGTCTTTACTTTAGTCATCTTCTAGATTGATCAACTGTGATGCAAAACTCTAAACACTAACTCGAAACACTTGGAAAACAATCAGCAAGACAAATACAACGATACTTAGAAGCTATTAGTCAAATAACACTGTTACAGGTCGCGTTGTGATGATGAACGGGTGTTACGAGCACATATGTACAGAGACGGGCACGCGGGGGGACGCGGGGTGGGGGTTACATGCTGCGAGGGGGGGGGGGGGGACATGGCCGGTACAAGCGACATGACGTCACACACACTCGACTCACGCGCGTCTCGCTCGCCTCCCGCTCCTAACTAGTGGAATGTGTCACGGCGCTAACCGAGCGCCGACACCAGGTCCTCGAACGCGTCGTCCGTGTTGCTCTCGTCCAGGAACTGCAGCTCCGACACAGTGGGCATAGTGCGGCTGCGCCCCAGCAAGTACGGCTGTGCAGAGCCGTGAGACGGCCGCAGAGGGCGCTGCCGGCCGTTGGACGTCACCGCGGGCGCCCGCGGCTGCTGTTGTTGCCCCGAAAAGTACGCCTCTACAGTGCGCTTTTTCTCTGTTATTTCCTCCCGTGCTATACCACCTTCATACAATTTTGGTACAGCAAGGAGATGCATAGATTTAGCGCGTGCGACTACCCGTCGTGGAGATGCCGACTTGGGACTAGTGGCTATTTGATGCCAAGATCCAGATCGACTGAGCGGACTGGAACCGACACTCGCGACAGATTCGCTGGATACGGATTCGCGGGATGCGGCGAGCGCGCCCGGGGATATGGATGAACCGCTCAAATCCATAGCTGGGGGACGAACGTGCGGAGGGGCCGGTGCAGGTAGGGGGGATCGGCCGGTATGTACAGGGGCCCGTACCTGTATCCTCGACGTCTCTCGTTTTTTTCTTTCGATCTGTGCAATGACGTCATGTTTGGGGGAGGACAGTTTGTCGAGTGCACCCCGAAGGTTGTCAGCGGCGGAGCCCCGTCGCCCTTCATCGTTGCGTGTCCGGACTCCTGTCGTGATGGTGGCCGAGCCACGTACTGGTCCTCTCATCACTCGGGTCACAACGCTGTTGTGCTCCGTAGTAACATTATCGTCTATTCCGTTCGTATACGTTATATCACCGTTGTGGTACGCATGAGGAGACTCTATTGGGTGTGGAGGTCGCGGTGAGAGAGGACTGAGAGGTGCGCGTGCCTCATGTGGCGAGATGCCACTTCGCTGTCTATCGGTGTCATTGGTCACTACGTCTGGTAAGTAATCTACTTTATGTGTTCGTGCCTTCTCTATGTCAGGTGTGCGCTGGAGCGGCATGAAAGTAGATATACTACCAGGTGGCGTGTAGTCAGTGACAGTATAGGCAGGAGGTGCTGGAGGCTTACGTTCAGAGACATCTATGTGACCGTTCATGGCAGCGGATTCGCGGCGATTTTTCTCTCGAATTTGTTTCTCATAGAATTCAATTTGTAATTTTTGTGCATCCATCTTTGGTGTGTACGAATTCTGTATTGGGGTTTTGGAATCATCCATTTTTCGTACTAGTTCCGGGGCTGCGAGGTCATTCTGGCTAGGTATGGATTTAACTGGATAGTTTTGTATTTGCGCGTGAGTCGGCGGTGGTGGCGGGTGGAACGAAGATGTTCTATATGGTGCTGTACCCATATCAAGCTTATTTTTGCTGTTACTGAACTTAGCGGCTGCGATGCTAGCTACCCGGCGCGGTTTATCGCTGTCGGTAGCCGCCCAGGGCGCACCAGTTGCGGGTGGACTAAGTGCAGTATTAGGCGATAGATTAATTGGATACGATGGCGGCATGTCCACAGTCGGGGAGGGGATATTGTTGATAACCGATGGTGGGCTCCAGACATTCGCGGGTGCGTTTGTCGGCGATGCCACCTTAGCTAGCGGCTTGAACGCGGACATGGGCGCGTGAGAAAACTGATTGACCGGTATAGGCCGCGCTACAAACGGCTTAACAACGAGCGGTTTTGATGGAGATTGTAGTATTGGCGGGTGAGGAGCCAATGGGGTCGTAGAGGGTGGAATTGGCGCTGTCGACGGTGCATGAACGGACGCATGAACAGATGTGTATTTTCGAGTAGATAAGTGTCCTGCAACAGGAGCTGATTGCGGTGCTGGTGCGGGCTGCGCCTGTCGTGGGATATTTATACGCATCGGCTCTCGGCGCTCCGTAACCCACGGTGGTTTGACGCTGTTACCATTATTTTCTGTTACGAATTGCCTTGGACGGGCTGCAATATTGTTGCCAACCGACTCGTCAGTACCACGCCAGAAGCGACGTGTGGATGATGCACTAGATGATCGGCTGTGGTCATCGCGCTCGCGACTTTCGAATGCGTTTTTAATATTACCGAATCTGTTGCTCCAGTTTGCCTGTATTGTACCAGCTGAGTCCCGCTCGGCCGCCTCGTTCTTTCTCATGAAAGCTACGAACTTACGATCGTTCTCCGTTTGTGGGCGGAACTCCGGTACCTTTGGCTTTGCACTTTCGTCCTCGTCGCTTTCGATTTGGTATCCAGCAAGTGGTCTACCTATATCTATGGTGTTTGCGCGTTTCATACGCAACCGTTTATTACTTGAGTATCTATTTAGCGGCTTAGAATCGTCTTGGGTGGTAGGTGGGGCGGCGAAGTTATACGTAGGTGGGAGTGGCATATACATGTGTTTTTGATCCTCGCGTTTGATCTCTTTTTGTGGAGAAAGTGGTTCAACGGGCGCGTGGCGCGGGAAATTTTCTTTCCTATCATTTGATGTATCGCGTACCTGGCAATCAAATTTGTTAGCAATAGCCGCTATGCTACTTTTAGACTCCGAGGGTCGACGATTAGTACGCGGGTAGGGTTGATGCACCGACTGTGGAAGATACGCGAGTGCCGGAGGAACCGCAGGCTGCGGCTGCTGAGGAGGTTGGGGCTGTGACACTTGGCCCTGCCTTGGTTGAGATTGTGGGGGCGTCAGTTGTACCGGTTGCGTGGGTCGGTACTGTTGCTGTGGGGGTAAAGATTGGTGTGGTTCAGTTCGCGATGTTTCCACATTAGCTACAGAGTGTCGATAGAAGTCAGGTTTGCGTTGTGTCGGAGTGCGCTTTTCAACGACCACCTGCGCGTCCCTATTAACTATGGGGGTTGCATCGTAGGTGACCGAATGCCCTACGGGAGTGGGTTTCTGTCGCGAAGCGATCGCATCGTGATAACTCAAGTCGTCGCCAATACTTTGTTTACGTTCGGGCGTTGAAGGCTCATCTGCGCTAGTGGTATTTACAGAGGCGCTGGAAGTGGCACTGGAGCCGTGCCTATCGGCTGGCAGCCTCAATTGGTCGTGGTCTACTAGTCTTCGCGCTTCTTCTAGTTCCTCTCTGGTGACGCCGACAGTGTGCCGGGCGGCTCGGGATCGTCTCCGTGGGCGTCGCGGTTTGCAACCATCGAGTCTGTCGGCTGCGTCGAGTGCATCTTCGAGCCTGTCAGCTAGAGCTAGCAAAGCTCTCGCTTGTGGGTGGGCCGCGGGTGGTGCAAGTGCGGCCCTGAGCCGCGCGAGGGAACGGCGCACATCGGCGACCACGTCGGCCGGTGCAGCGCCGAGCCCAGCCAGCAGGCGTTCGCCGCCACCGCCCAGTAGACCCTGCAGCAGCGGTAACAGAAGGGACTCACCGCGGGCCTCGCTGTTTTCCTCCGGGTTCTCGCCGGCCGCCGCCAGCGCCTCCGTTACTGCACTCGCGCATGCTGCAATAATAGTATTACCATACCATCAATAAATTAGTCAAGAGTCTCCGAAACCGGCGAGCGTGTATGAAGAGAATTATGAATGTTGAGGAAGCGAGTCAAGTATGCAGAGATAGAGTTCTCTGGCACTCTGTTTTCTCTGCCTACCCTGCAAGGGATATGGCGTGATGATATGTATGTATGTATGTATGTATCAATAAAGAGTGTGAGCAATCAAATTGTGTGTAGATAATTTGTATGTACTTAGTAGATTTCCATCCATCCATCAGTTCAACAAAGTACACAGTTGGACACAAATGTCCTTAAGGGGATTATAATGTATCATAGATGTCAAGGAATCAGTACCGGTGGTCCACCCTAATGGCGCTGGGACTACCCGACGACGATACGACTCCTACAGAAAAAATAAGAGTATTCTTTACCAGTCACTACAGGGGGGTTATAATTTATTATTTAAATTCTACCACTTAATATACATATACGTGGATTAGAAAGTAAGTATACAAATAAATACACTTTACGAGCATACAACTGGTAATATTTCATATTTTCTTTTAAATTATAAAAAAATAATGGCAACTTTATAATTATATTTTTTTTTTGGTAATGTAATTAAAAACGAAAGTGTGACGTCTTAGTAATATTTAATGATAGCAATTTTTAAACATTATGCTAAAATAAATATACTAGAATCTAAATAGATGATTGCTGATGTTTAAAGTAATTCTGAATTACAATACTTCGTGTGGTAATGGTAAAAAAATAATTGCTCCCTAGTTGCTATCACCGTAAAAGACCACTTTTTGCGGCGGGCTAAGGTCTGGTCACACCGCGCTAAATCCGTCCGGGACGACACATGAAGCGGCGCGCGACCCCATAGACCCGCCCCGCAATGTAACTCTCACGCCGTGCGAGTGGGCCACAGGAACCAGGTCTTTGTCGTCGGTGATCGTAAAAGATCAATAAGGGTTCCTTTCATGGTCTTCTACGACACTACATACAGGTAACAATTATACAAGAAATGTAACACTTGAAATAAAACCCTAAACCAACCCCACCACCACGGTGCAGTATGGCAATTTTCCTCCTATTGTAGAGAAGGTTCAGTTATAACAAAATTTGTGATTGTTTAATAAAACATCTCAGTCTCTATATATTAACAGTCTCTATATATTATTATATATAGTATTTATAATAATAAATACTATATATAATAATATATAGAGACAATATAGACCAAGAGAAAGAAAACTTGAAATAAAAACCTTTGACAATTTATAAAAACCCGATTACGAGCGAAAAATTATTGTCACAATGGAAATCCGTTCTAATCATGCTGCCACTTACACCACCGTGAACTATTGTAGGACATTCAATTCTCGCATTGTATTATATTTTCGTCTTTTAAGGAGACGTGTGCCATGTCTTCTTGCCGTGTTAAATGCTCAATTTCAGTCATTTGAACCTTTGACAATACATCTATTTATATAGTATAGTAGGTCATTTTCCCTCCCATTATGGAGCTGCACGAGCTCAAAAATGTGAAGTATGAAGATATAAGGCTGAGAGGTTTCATACACTGAGCTCAAATTCAAGTGTACCTAATGGTAGGTTACCTTCTTGTTCAGCCATGAGTGTGCGTATGCGTGCGCGGAGCCGCCTCCTCTGCTCGTAGTCCGCGGACTCGTCCAACTGAAACAACAAATGTTGTGCTTCATGATTGCATCTATGCGTTGAACGTTTCTCATCACCCCCTATCTTGACTGGGTGTCGTAAAAGACGACTAAGAGTTATAAGAATACAATCGTCCGTGCAAGAGAAGGAAATATAGATGTAACACCCTATACCAATTCGTCTGACCAGCGTGGCATAGTTGGTGAATTTTCCTGTCCATTGTGGAGGAGACTCAAACCTAGCACTGGGACGTATATGAGCAGAGAATGGAGAGCATGAAGATGGAAGGAGAAGGGAGATCCACAAATTAACATAGGAGTTTTTTTAACTAACAGAGTGTAAATATGACTTTAAGATAATAAGAACTTAGTTAATATCGGTATTAGTTTTAATGTAAAGATGATGGTCAAATAAAATTATGGTGGTATAGGTACAGAAATATGGTATGAAATCGGTTCCTTCGGGAGCGCATATAGTAAACAACAGAGCAAAGAAATAGACAAACAATATCTATCCTAGACCTTAAATATGCCTTTGGGATTTGAGTGCATCGATCGAGTGAATATTTTGTAGAGAAATAATTTTTAATACCTAAGTCTCAGAAATTTTCAAAATTTTGACAAATACAAATACGTTTCTGTTGTACCGCTTTTTATTTTATTTTTTAAATATAACATTATATTCTTATTAGCAGACAATTTAGAAGACGTTAAAATTAATTTATGAAAATACGCTGCGCAAATATAGCAAGATACCTTCCGTGTGGTGACGGACTAAGAATACAATTCACTACCCCACTGTCTTACCCGTGGGTATCGTAAGAGATAGTAAGAGACGACCAAGGGATACAAACCGCATATAATATCTATGCGAGAGATGGAAAACTCTATACCAACAGGCCTGACGAGCGTGGTATAGTACGTCGATTTTCCCTCCTACTATGGAGGAGGCTCGAGCCCAACAGTGGGACATGGATGAGCTGAGATGATGATGATGTTTTATTTTATATACATACACCAGTGTGTGGTAGTGGCTACAAATACCACCAACCCTTACTTTGCTCGTGGAAGTCGTCAAAGACGACTAGGAGCTTTTACATCGACCCCAAGTAATTGGGATAAGATCAGGAGTATGATGAACGATGACACTAACTCCGGGTAATTACAAAGTGCCATCTCAGTTTTTTTTTGGCGGGCATGTGAAGATTTTGCAGTTTTAAATTCATATCAAACAATTTTGAGGTGTCTTACGTAATTTAAGGCAGAGAAAGTATTAAAGTGAATATGAAATGACAGTGATTTATGTGTTTTCTGCCAAAATTCATAAAATAATTTTTCAGTTATGTGCCATCGTTTCTTTGTAGTCGATAAGTTGACTTATAAGTCAGACACTTTAAAAGTAACATAATAAATGAGATAGAGAGATCACTGGACACTGGAAATAAATAGTCTCTTAAATGAAGAAAATGACACCTCTACAAGCTAAAGGAATCAAAACAAAACCATATCCAACCCAGACGGTTAGCATAGGTATATTTTGGTTTTGGTATTATAGCCAGAGTGGTTTATAGTAAGCTGATTTCGCTCATGTTATGGATGAAAGCAATAGTACGGTATATATAGACTGTAAAGAAGTAAAAAATGCGGGCAATCTACCGAATAATAATCAGTATATGCATAATAAAACAGATAAATCACAATCGCATATTAGAAAGCGAATAGATTAGCACTCACGCGCATCTCCTGTATTCCTTTCAACATGTTCACTTAACAAATTAAAAATAACTTGATAAATATAATTATATAAAACTATAAAAAGTGAAAAATATAAATTATATTAATTAATTATTATACAAAAAGTACATGTGCACACGTGTACGGTTGAAACGTTCTCTGAGCACTGTGCACTCTGTTGCGTGTTTTGTTGTTACAGTAATTAAGTTAAGGTTAGTGCACATGCGATACTGCTAATTTATTATTTCTTCTTCTTCTTCTTCCAGCCTATATACACGTCACTGTTAGATATTTTTTCTATTCTATAAAAAGAGGTACAATTGGTTTATTTTACTACACATTTGGTGCCTTTAAAAAAAAGAATAAAAAAAAACATAAAGAGGTTGTCAAAAATTGTATTCTGAGTTATGTCTTTTGTAGATATTTAGGTACGTTTTGTTTTTTTTAGTGATGCTCGTAGTAAATACGGAATGGTGATGGTTTTCTTGCTCTAATGGCGGCTGACTTTCAGGGAGGAACTTTCGGTAGTGGTAGCCCACACTGTCGACAGTTTTCTGTCTACAGCCGCGGGCCCGTCTGTCTAAGGTAGTACCACACTCTCGCGGCAAATCAACGCCTGAGCAGGAGTAATTGCTGTTGCATTTCCTTCCGTGAGTGGGAGAGCCGGAAGCCGGAAGCGAGAGAGCCGGAAGGAAGAGAGTTAGTAGGCAGTGGGCTAGCTGTACATCTGGTATTGCAAAGCTCTATGAGCGGCAGTAACACTATATATCAGGTGTACTACTTGCTCGTTTGCCACAATAAGTAATTAAAAAAAGTAGTAAGAATACTACTTTACTTATAATTTAAAAATGAAAATAATATATGAAATGAATCTATTTTTTTTACTTTTCTATATTGATGATCACAGAAGGACTTCATAGTTATGAATAACGACTTAATGTATACAGAAATACTTTTCAAAATAGCAGGCAATTAAAAGTCAAATACAGACGCGATAAAATTCGTAAAAATAATTCTATTTCATATACGAGTATGTAGTCCTCGCGTAAACATTAATAATCGTTGGTGTATGTTAAACTCTGCTTATTTCTTTAAGGATGAAGAGAGTAATTATAATAAAATTTAAATATTTATAGCAAGAACTAGTATAGTGTATATATAACCTAAGTTTTTGTAAAAGTATTAAACGTGCTGCTTTCTGTTAATTAGTAACTTTCTGCTTTAAAATTTTCATTTAAAATATATATCATAATGACTTAATTAATTGTATGTACAAAGTGGGGACGCGTATAAATCATCATCATCATTTCAGCTCATATACGTTTTACTGTTGGCTCGAGCCTACTCCATAATGGGAGGGGAATTGACCTACTATACCACGGTGGTTAGATATGTTGGTATACCGTTTTATGTCGACTGTTGTAGTGAGAAGGGAGACTGAGCAGCGAGAGATAGAGTCAAATTTTCTTCCCTTAGCACTTTAGAGAACGCGCAGAAGAAATCGAGCCAACCTGGCACGCTCTGCGCTGCGAATGGGATCTAGGGCACTGGCTGTAAGGGCTTCGGCCGGCGTTCAGGCATAAAGCCCTTTTCTTTATTTTTTCTTGCGAGTGACTATGGAGGTGGTCGGTACCCGATCTTTATCTTCGAAGCATAAAGCGCTACAGACGTGTCAGTGCCTGGCCAGACATTATTTGAGCTGCTAAGGGGAGAGAGAGAAGAGAGAATTTTTTGTTTAAAACAAAGTGTCAAACTTGAGAAGAATGAGATATACGCTCTACTCTTTTATAGTTTTATATAAATAAATGAATAATAAACACAATATATGCTATACAAAACTGTTTGAGAATAATTAAAATACTTCGCTGTAATACAAAACATTTCTATCGTGTCTTTATGTCATACTCAGTGTCTGGATTTTTTAAGTTAAAGTACCTATCAGTTCTTTCAGTGTTTACGGCTATATATAGTCTGGTTATACAGAAAGATATGGTATAAGTTATTCTATGGAAGAATTAGGTGCTAGAGGATCGCAGTGAACATAAAAGGAGTATTATCGGACCTCTCAAATGACCTAAAAACGATACTTATAATTTAGTACTCATATATATTTCATTTTTAATTTTCATTTTGTATGCTCCAACTTTCGATACCTCGGTTCGCTTATCTAAAGCAATGGCGACTTGGATCGTGCGGTGAAGCACAGAATTGACGCGGGATGGATGAAATGGCGGCAGGTCACAGGTACCATATGTGACTCTCAAGTACCCTTAAAATTGAAAAGTAAAATATACAAAACCTTAATAAGGCCTGCCGTATTGTATGGGTCAGCATGTTGGGCTACAAAAGCGGCGGATGAGAGATGGCTGCATGTAGCAGAGATGCGAATGTTAAGATGGATGTGTGGCCTGACGAGAATGGATAAGGTAAGAAATGAGTATATAAGAGGCAGTTTGAAAGTGGCGCCAGTGACGGACAAGTTGAAAAGTGAACGCCTGACTTGGTATGGACATGTGATGAGACGGGATGAATGTAATGTTGGGAGAAGAGTTTTAAGTATGAATGTTGAAGGGTTTAGGGGTAAGGGAAGACCGAAGAAAAGATGGATGGACTGCGTGAAACATGACATGAATAGAAAGGGAGTGAACGCAGAGATGACATCGGATAGGATTGAGTGGAAGAAAAGGACATATTGCGTCGACCCCAAGTAATTGGGATAAGAGCAGGATGATGATGATATATTTAATTTTTTCCTTATGGTTAAGACTATAGTTTGTATTTATCCCTTATTTATTAGTGGGAGTGGTAAAGACTGGTGACTCACCAAGAGTACGCAGCAAAAAAAAATCGCTTGGGTGATTTATAATGTAAACTGTAATCGCTATCCCACGTCCTAAGCGTGGCGATTATGGCATTTTTCTCTTTGGGGAGGCCCATGCTCAGCAGTGGACTTCAATATGCTAATGGATAGATATGTAATATTTAATATAATGGGGATCTTATAAGTTAATAGTTCTACAGTTAATAGCGTGTAGTCAAGAACTATATTCATAAGTTGGTGTTGGCCGATAGCCGGTTGTAAATTGTAAAGCTCGGCTAAAACATTCTTTGTCCCACTTCCACTAGCAAGAAGACACGCTTCATATAAATCGGGACGAGTGTTTTATATGATAAAACTAATACTATGGTTAAAAAAAATGGCGATTAAGCAAAAAACAAGGAGGTTAGAGTTAAAGTGAGAGGAAAAATCGTTGAAAGAGTAAAAAAAAAACAGTATAAATGATAATCAGTGTAAACGCAGTTTATAATTTCTGCACGAGTGCTCGAGTTGTCAATTATTGACGTTTTGTAACGACCGTAAGCGGAAACAGGAAGTCACCGACCGCATTGTTGGTTGACCCTATGATTTGATAAATCACAGGTGATCCGATGTTATATTCGATTTCATTTTCATTTATATTTATGCCTTGTTGTTCCGTGACTTAAGTATACGAATTCGGATCGAGAGCTTCTAGTTTCAAAGCCTGGATCTTGCTAAAGATAACTGTTAGATGTCCTTTGAATTTTTTTCTTTTTTCAGTTTCTTTTTTTTTTGGTCAAGATTTTTTTAACTTAGAACTATACTCGCTATTAATATGGCGATCTCTTATTAGCTATTTGGAATTCAATAAAAAAAGCCTCCGTTCATATTTGTGCAAATAAAGTTCTAAAATACACTTCTAAAATATGAATGAATTGCTACACAAACAAGTACCACGTCGTCCTTATCAGTTGAGGTATAAAGTATTTCTTATAAAAATAAATAAAATAAAATCCCCTCTTTAATATCATTGGCGCTTTGAAAGCATAGCCTTTGGCATTTAAGTTAATGGTAATATCAACATTTAAACCACAGCGCCATCCATTGTCTTGTGACATTCACTATTGAGTACGTATGAGTCCGTAATGTTGAATGTCTTACGATGACAAGCAATTACGGATGCTCCCGCACGCCTGACGAAAGTTATTTGTGTCAGCGAGTCATGAACTGTAAGCGTTTTATGACTTTTTTATTCACAACATCTAAATTTTAGATAATACTTAAGAAAATTTAAATAAAGACTCGATTACGAGCGAAACATTATTGTCACAAGTGGGATTCGAACCCACATCTATTGGAAACCCATTCCAATCGTGCTGCCACTTACTCCACCGTGAACCATTGCAGGACATTCAATCCTCGCATCGTATTATATTTTCGTCTTTAAGGAGACGTGTGCCATATACCCAGTATTGTACAGGCTTTATACTCAAACTTTGCAGTTATAATTGTATTAAACGATGACAAAACCCTGTTATTCAAATTACTGAAATTTAGCATTTAATATGCTTGATTATTTATAAAAACCCGATTACGAGCGAAAAATGATTTGAATCCCACTTATGACAATAAAAATAATAATCAAGCATATTAAATGCTAAATTTCAGTAATTTGGACAATTTAAATATCAATTTTACACGTTCAATGAAACATATTAATAGTTAATCATTTATGTTATCTACCATATATATAGCTATAGGTGTAGCTTAAAATTTAAGTAACTTTGGTGAAAAACGGGTATTAGTTTTGCATTCACAAAACTTTTATATCTTCGAAAAATTTACAAAACCAACATGCATAATGACAGATTAAGGATAATAAATCTCTAATCTGTCCATGGGAATCATATAAACCCTTTAATAGTGTATCAGGGGAGTGGACAGGAGATTTAATAATAAGAGAAGGAAAACTAGAAACAAAACCTTATACCAACACGTCTAACCAGCGTGGTATGGCAGGTTAATTTCCCTCCCATTACGGAGGAGGCCCGAGTCAACAGTGGGACATATATGTGCTGTAATGATGATGATGATGATTTAATACAGCTGTAATATATGTACTTAGAGGTGAAAAATATAGAAATATGTTCTAACCAAATTGTTAACATCGTAAAGTGAAAATATTTTGCTGATATATTTATGAGTCAGCCAAGAGAATGCTTTTATTTACTTTTATATGCAAATGATAATATTTACAGATATGAATTATTTTTCAGTTTAAGTTATATATTTCTTGCAAGAACTTTATAGGGTTCATTTGTCTGGGTTGTTTGAAAAGTATACATTTCATATATTGCTTACTGTTGTAAATTTGTTTCTTTACTTATTAATAGAATATAAAGGAGATGAGTCTGTTTGTTAATTTTAAATAAGTTGGGTTAGGCAATCAATAGGACAATATTTTTTTATTTAAAATTAATTAATTACCATTAAACCCATAGTAAATTATCATTTTAAATTACAATAGAATGAATTGAGGTAGTAAATTTAATTTTAATCTACCGAATTTAGTTGTTATTTTATATCCGATACTATTTGTTTCTGTGCAAGCATATACTGCACAATACATATATTTTTTTTTCCAACTTAGTAGCATTTGAATATATCCTAGAGATAAAACGCTGATTGAAATAGTTCTTGTTAGCCAGAGAATTAATCAAATGGCATTAAATAAATAATAATCTTGAGGGCTTAGCTTGGCAAAATAGCATGAAAATGATGTTATTTTTTCATTAAGTAGTAAAAGTTATCTTTAATCTTAAAGGATATGTAGAAGCAGCTCTGTTCTTACAGCTTGGACCATGCATTACGTCCGCACAGTTAGTCGCGCGTCGAGCCGCACGCGAGATGCTCGCTAGAAAGCCTTACCGAGTGGCACTTTCCACGCGCTGACGAGCTGTCGTTTACTTATACACTTGAAACTAATTGGTTTTATATACTTATCGAGCTTTCATTGCTGCTTTTTTTCTTCTATAACATGATGTGCATTTATTTAGACTTATGTCAGGTTATATAATAATTTAAGATATTAACACATATGTTCGATATCTGTTTGTTTTTGTGTCTGTATGTCTGGGCTAGTTATTATCTAAATATAAAATAGCTAATTCATCATTCATCATCACCATTCTCCTGCTTTTATCCCAATTAGTCGGTGTGGACGCAATATCTTCCTACATATTGTAAAAGTTATTGGCAATAATTTTATGACCGGCCGCCTGTCAGACGTCAACTCTCCTTAGGAATGTAATTGTTGACCAAACGGCATCAGGTGTTGTTGGCCCAGGTGGATATAAAGCTCTTAGTTGTCTTTTACGAGATCCACGAGCTAATTGTCAGGGTATAATAATGGGATGTATTTTTAATTATAAATTAAAATCTACTTATGGCAATGTGGCACTGGGTTCCGATATATTTTTTTAAATAAATGATACCATTTGGAGATATTAATAAATGTTAAATTTATTTTGCTTTATAAAGTTTTTGATAGTAATTAACAACCGTTGTTTACTTTTAATTTTTTGTCAGTGACAGTAATAAATTAAAAAAAAATATAGTAGAAATATTGAAGAGTTTATCTTCACAGCCAATATTTGTACCACTTCTACGCTGCAACTTCCTTTACAATAAAGTTGACAAGCAGATGGATTTTATGATGAGTTTTCCTTCTCTTGCATAAATGTATAAAATATCTTTACTCGCTTTATTTTTCGCTATTAATGTGAAAGAAAGGGGTGGTGAATTGTATACTCACTCCGTGATCATAAAGACTCTAATTTATCTATAAAATAGTTTTATTTTTTTATGACAGGCTGTCGCCCCGGCCGCTTCTCCCCTTTCCAGATAAGTAATCACCAACATATCATATACTAAAACCTTCTCCGAAATACGCTGTATCTTATGGTACTCATATAAATATTATTTCGAGCGGTTCAATAGTTTTTGCACTATAACCGAACAAAAAACCGGTTGTCCATTTATTAATATAGATGTTATAATGAAGTTAAATAAATAAAACCATACAGTACATTATGTAATGCATCTGTATTGTTTATTGTTGCAAAGGGTCTGCCATTGTTTATGATTTTTAACAATATAATATTATCTGACGTGGGAACTGTACGACACCAAAAGTTATCGCAACGATACGAGTCATTTCTATGCGTAGTTAAAATGCATTGCTTAATATTTTATAGGGTATATGTAGGACAGGTGGTCGGATCGGGGATCTGTCCAACAGCAACGGAGAGGCGGCCTCTGTATTAATGGAGTAGGATATTCATGTATCCAAATCGGTACCGGTGTTCAGTTCAGTCGACGAAGGAAGGTAATAAGATAAGCGTGGTGATTCTAGGATTAATTAGGGAGGCCTATGTCTAATAGTAAACACTGATCATATGATGATTTTGAACCAGACATTTTTATTTTGTAGTTTTACTAGTCTATCCACTAGACTGACTAGACCATTACTGCGTAGATAAAGTCGTCATAATATTATACAAGATATACTTGTACAAGAAAAATAAATGCTTATACATTAGAATGTATAAAGAAGCAGGTTTGATTGACTCACCAGTTGTCTGAGGAGCCTCTCGTCCCAACACTGGTCTACGTCGAACTCTTGAACGGTGCGGGTCTGTGAGCTGACCGCCTTGCCACCGCCCGTGCTGCTCGTGCGTACTGTCTCCTGTTAACAAACATACATACATTTAAATTTTATTAGCCAAAATCTATTTTGCATGCAATTAATGGAGTAAGAATACGATTTTATTCGTCTACTTTAAAACGACTAAGGAAAAAGAATAGAAAATTGACAATAATTTTCTCTAGACGAGTCATTAATTTCAATGCTATTGTGAAGGAAACCAGTGTCCAATAGCAAGACATATACCTACAGCTGAAAGTTGAGTACCACATATTATCGTGGTTGTGGTCTCGTTGTCATCTATAGGGATTACTGTAAATCTGTATTTATAGGAGTTACTTATGGAATGCGCCTCTCTCTTCCCTAGTAGTTAATTAATAAATTCGAGATTACATTTCGCATGGTCAATACCCAGTCGAGATCGAAGCCTAGCAATTTGAGAGCCAGCATTTGAGTAGTGTAGAGCACGACGTCTCTAGAATAGTACCTATAGGTAATTTGAGTTATGATTGATTCTACTTCACGGTTATGTACTATAAATGATTCTATTCCTTCTTCGAGTTTTACAATAGAAATAGAATTTCTAATGTTTACGCGAGTGTTACACATTTGAAATAAAACTACTTTTACGGATTCTTATCGCGTTTGTATTTGATTTTTAATTTGCCGGCTTTTTTTAATTTTTCGAACATTTCAGTGATCGTGACTATCGATCGGCTCCCGTGACCATAATCGATCCGTAAAAGTACTTTTATTTTAAATAGAAATAGAAGAGAACTCTAGTTAGAAATTATCTTGAAGAAAATTACAAATGAGGCAGGAGTCATTTTACTTATTTCATTTCTGAACCTAGCATATATTTTCTTCTACTTTAAGTGATACGGTATTATTAAACTGATAATTATTCCTTTCTACTTCCCATTTTAAAATAGAAAATATCTATAAACTATAGTACATTGTAATGAATGTTATATAACATACAGTACTTTTACACAAGATAACTAGTGTGTATTGAGTGTTTGCTAAGTGTAAGTGTACACAAAACAGATGCTAATGCACTTCACACAAAACATTCTGTCTCATAAATATACCGTTTCCAAGTCGAAAGCTTCCAATGTTATGACATGTCTCGCTATAATTGATTTCGCGGTAGTTTTACTAATAATTATGTGTTATTTTTTTATAGATGATGGTGGCAAAGGAGTATGTAGTTATACCTTGATGGTAAGTGACATTGCCGTTCATGGGCTTTTGTAATAGTAAAGCTAGACTAAGATGCTGCCTACCGTGAAGAAAGTGCTCTTCTTGAAACTCGTTAATTGTTTGGAAATTTCTACGCAGTACAAGTATTATTTCCATTTTAATATTATTTAAAATAAATTGACATTGTTTGTGGTATAGATCTTGCTGGGTCGAACCTTGTAGTTCTAACAGTTGTTCCAAAAGGAAACCCATATTAAACATTGGACGTCGATAAACTGAGGCTTAAATGGTAGAAAGCTTTATTAGTTTTTATTCAATTTTCAATAGGAAAGCGTGGCGACAATTCATTATTTTATTATTTAAAACAAACGTTACTCTGCCCTGAGGAAATAATCTTTATATTGCGGCAGTCTTTTCAAACATATAATTAACACAGACAAATTACACCCAGACAAGTTTGTGGATCGCACAAAGTATTGTATGAATACATCGCGTCCACTTTTTGCTGCGTAGGAATGTAACCCACGGCACTGACAAGGTCAGTATCTCAACCACTACGCCATCTGTGCAGTCATAATCGTGCAGTGATTATTGCAGGAAATATGAAAATATATAACAACAGCTGTATAAATAACTTTTGTCCACTACTTTAGCGATAAAAATATAATACACAAAATATATATATATATATAATGCATCTTTTGCGTAAAATAGAAAAACCTTGTTGTGAGAGGTCGCCCTTCGGCGGCGTTCGGTTTTAGTTTTCACTTCTGTCAGTGACTCATTAACTATTTCTGTTTGAGAACTTATGAAGTGTGATGTTACGATGTATATGAAATGACATACAGCTCTTAGTTCAGTCATTTTGTGTTAATGTAAATGTATTTTACGGATTAATGTTCATTATTAATTTTATTTACTTTTACTTATTCCAAATATATGATGTTTTTGCTTATATGGCTCATGGATGTCGTAAGAGACGACTAAGAACTATACCTACATGTGGGCTAACTCCATCTGATACCGCCTGCTCAACAATTACATTCCCAAGTAAGATTAACGTCAGGCAGGCGGTCAGTCATAAAACTATTGCCAAACCTTTGTAGTGTAGAAGTATAATGATAGAAAAGAACATATTGTGCCGACCTCAAGTAATTTTAAATTGAGCAGGATGATAATGCCAACTATATGACATGACAGCATGTTTTAAGTGTTAACATAAGAAAATACTACTTAACGGATGGCTTAATTATAAAACGGATCGATAATGTCAAGTCCTCTATCGACCACGCTTTGGGGCAGTTTGATTTAAAAGCATATATATTTATTATACACGGCTATAAGAAATATATCTTTTACAAACATAATGGAGACATATAACAATCAAACTGAGAATAATTAAAGTAATAGGTAAATGGTTTTTTCTGTGTAGTGACAGATTAAGAATAGAATTCACCATCTTACCCGTGGGTGATCATAAGAGACGACTAAGGGATATAAAACGCATGTACGAGTAACATCTATGCAAGAGAAGGGAAACTCGAAACAAAACCCTAAACCATCACATCTGACCAGCGTGGTATAGTAGGTTAATATCTCTCCCGCTTCGAGGAGGCTTAATGAGATGATCAATAAATAGTTAATAATCTAAAGAGATTTATCGTGTAGTAAATTATGAGAAAGTGGAAGGATGTACATAGGTACCGGGGGAGACCGAGACTCACCTACCTAGACCAGATTGATCACGTACGTGAAGGAAGGTGGAGTCAAGAGTCTCCGAAACCGGCGAGCGTGTATGAAGAGAATTATGAATGTTGAGGAAGCGAGTGAAGTATGCAAGGATAGAGTTCTCTGGCACTCGGTTCTCTCTGCCTACCCTGCAAGGGATATGGTGTGATGATATGTATGTAAATTAAGAGTTGGGTGATATACTATCACATTCATTTTATAGAGAGATATACATAAGAGAGCCGGAAGTCCAACTTGGTTAGATTTTAGTTAGTAGCCAGCGGCCTTGCTGTATTCCTGGTATTACAAAGGTCCACGGCAGTGACACTTACCTTTAGGTGTACAGTCTGCTCGTTTGTCACCATAACCAACACAAATAAAACGTAATATCTTCTTTAATATAAATTAATTACACAATATAATCTTATTGTATCGCAATGTTTTAACATTTAACCAAAACATTGCAGTGGAAAGCAAATCATTAGCAATGAACTGAACAATTGTGAAACACAGTCATTTCAAACTATTGTTTCATTTAATTCAAGATTTATTTGAGAATAATTTCCGTGAGGCGAGGGAGTAAAAGTGCAATGAATCATCATCCTTTTCTTTCTCGTGGTTGGTCGTAGAAGACAATTTAGGGATGCAAGCGGATCATCATCATCATATGAGCTCATATATGTCCCACTGTTGGGCTCGAGCCTTCTTCATAATGGAAGGGAAATTGACCTACTGTACCACGCTGGTCAGACGTGTTGGTATAGGGTTTTGTTTCGAGTTTTCCATCTCTTGCATAGATGTTATATGCGTTTTATATCACTTAGTCATCTTTTACGATCACTCACG
This sequence comes from Lymantria monacha, assembly GCA_905163515.2. Classification (NCBI taxonomy): domain Eukaryota; kingdom Metazoa; phylum Arthropoda; class Insecta; order Lepidoptera; family Erebidae; genus Lymantria; species Lymantria monacha. The sequence continues at coordinate 32,608,665 of LR991093.1, forward strand.
GGTAAGATAGGGGGTGGTGATTTGTATTCTTACTCCGTCACCACACAGAAAAGCAAGCAGCATATGCTGCTGATTTATGCAAGAAGATACTATCACAAAAATTGAAAGAAAACTCAAAATAATTCTCTATATCAATCTGAGTTACCAAATTGATATAATATATCAATTAGGAACGACTGCACAGGTGGAGTAATGGTTAAGTTACTGACCTACCGTGTCAGTGTTGTGGGTTCGATTCCCACGCAGAATAACACTTGGTGCTTTGATACACTTGTTATCGAAGTTATACGGTGACTAGTGGTCGCGTTCGTTAGACACCCGAGCTCGACAAAAGTGTTTTCACAGTCAAAAAATTTACAAAGTCTCAAATTCAATTTTTTCAAGGAAAAACGAGCGCATTACTGCGCTGCCTATCACTTCGTGTATAATAACGTGAGTCTAACAAACATAAGCAATGAAATAAATAACAGAACTTATTGAAATAAATTCTTCTGTGATCTATTGTCGATCGCAGTTGGCGTTATTTGTTTAAGGTAAAGTGCTTTTTTGGCGGGCTATGGTCTGGATACATGCTGCCCATTCCTTCCGGGCCGACGAAGGGGCGGCGCGTGGCCCCATAATCCACCGTATTCCCTCCCCAACGCCATTAGGCCGGTCACTGGTGCCGATTTCTTGCCGTCCGTGCCAAGGTAAAGTACTGCTGCTCGTTCTCCTAGTGCTCTCCGTAACGGCTTTTGCGACTCATATGGGAAGGTAGTGACGATTTATTGTATTCATAACATATTACTACACGTACATATAACTTTACATAATCAGATGATATATTTTTCATGAGATTTTCATAAATTACAACAACGGAAACGGATATAACAGTGCCAGCAAATTATTTTATTTTTTGTAGCTCTATGTATAATGACTCAAAACAGTATTGCGTTATACGTTATGTCATTCGGATTCAGGGAAGGTCAACCTGTCTGTCCTTCTAATCATAAATATTTAAAAGAAAATATTGGTCCCCAATTGTACCCTCATAATAATGCTCAAACTTCGCAGTTTCTAGCAAAGTATGAAAGGAGGTCCAGCAGTAGATGGCAAAAGGCTGAATGGTGAATGATGATGATGTTGAGGACTCTTAAGTGATGTTAAGGTGGGTACACAATCACCCACGGCTAACGGTTAAGTTTGACGTATTTTTGCACACTGGCTTGGTCATATATAAAAATAGTATTAGGCATATGAAATTTTATCTGTGACATTTTAAGTGTTCATAAAAAAGAAAATAAACGTCAAACATCGTATATATCTAACAGAAATATGTATAGAGGGAAAGGCAAAGGAAATGTATTCGCCGGGACTAATTCGGTTAACAGCCGAAAAGATTTTTACTTGCGCCTTAACCTTGAATCAATGATATTTATATAGGGTTGCTAGTCGAATATTTTACGTTTTACCAAACAGCAGTAATTATTTACGTCATTACATGTTAATATAGTTAAGACTATCCGCGTGGTGACGGAGTAAGAATACAATTCACCACCCCCATCCTACCCGTGGGTATTCGTAAGAGACGGGACTAAGGGATATAAAAACGTATATAACATCTATGCAAGAGAAGGAAAACTTGAAACAAAACCCTATACCAACACGTCTGACCAGCGTGGTATAGTAGGTTAATTTCCCTCCCATTACGGAGGAGGCCCGAGCTCAACGGTGGGACATATGTGGGCTGTGATGATGATGATGATGATAGTTAAGATCTCTTTACAGATCATCTGAGATTTTTTGTTGGTTATCGATGGCGATGGTCTAAAATACAAGCATGACCATAGTTTCTCATATATGCACGGGAGGGAATAGCTATAGCTGCTAAAGTAAACGTTGCCAAAAATCAATCTTCGATCCCTCTACTAATGTTTGAGTAGGGGTTGGGCTTAGATTGTGTTTGTTTACTGTCCGAGATATTTTAGCGTAGCATGGTCAGACTATTTTAAAAATATACTATATTAGACAGTTAATTTTCTCTTATTCAGCGTAAATATGGGAATTATATTAAAATAAAAAATAAAGTTAAATTGACATTCATAGAGAATTTAACTCGTTTGCTATCTTCTTTTTATTTTTCTAGAGACAAAAATATATAGTGGAGAAGTGTTTTATTTATTGTCAACTCAGCTCGTATATCACTCTACCAGTGGGCTCACTGGTGGAGTGAGTAGAGTAGGTCAACTTCTCTCCTATTATGGAGGAGTCCATAATAGGAGAGAAGTTGATCTACTCTACCGAGCTGCTCAGGGTTTTATTTTGTAGTTTTCCCTTGTATGAATGCTATCTACATATCACAACCCTTAATCGTCTTGTACGACATCCACGGGTGATAAATTGTATTCTCTTGTATTCTTATACTTTCGCCACACGGAAGCGTTTTATTAATTATGTTTAATTTCTTTATTGTTATACAAAAGTGGCAACCCTAACATTTAATATGTTATTTTAGTACAACGAGCAGTAGTTGCTATTTTTGATATTTGCGCAATAAAACACGCGCTACAGATATATTTTCATTAGATCTATTTTTTTTTCATTAAGCACTTTAAAAAGTTTATTGTGGTAGTCCGTATAATGCTCAATACGAGTACGCTCGTATGCCGTTTTTTTTATCGCAGGAAATTCTTATACTTTTCCTCAGAGAGAACTGCTGCCCACTAACCTGATGAGACCCTTAAATAACCTTTAGGGCTTCTACGGGTAAGTAAGGGGAATTAACTTTTCCTGTCGCCATATGGGAAATCCTACTCAAAACGGTCCTTATTACTCTGACGAGAGGGCGGAGATAGAGGCCTGATTTTTCATGCTGAAACACATTGCTGTTTCAAGTTTATCAATGTGCCTTAACATTTATAATAACCGTATTTTACTAGAAAATCAAAGCTAACATTTAAATATAAATTAGGAAAGTCACATCACATTAGTTTGCCATCAGACCATTTAATTGCGCTTTAAATTAATAATGGCTAGTCTATATTAAATTAAAGTATACAATAAATAATGTATACGATAGTCATACTACGTATAAGACCTAAAGTAATATTTAATTAAAATACTTTAGATTTATTTATAAATAATTTTTTTAAAGACTGCATCAACAGACAGGGTAATTCTTTGTGATATTTTTCTTACTAAAAAGGCAATATGCATTGAAAACAATATAAGGCATCATTAATATTGTGTCTTCTTTTTTCTAAAGAATTTTATGGCATGGTTACAAAGACTTTAAATTTAAACTAAGTCTTTTTTATTAATTATGGTTTGTGGTTATCTGTCAGTAATTCAAATTGTCACCTTCTCTTGAAGGCGATAATTTGAAATTGCTCTGGTCCTCTTCTGGAAATTTCAGTGAAAATAAAAGATATGTATTGTTTTATTATATTCACTATAATTTAGCACTTTCACTGCATTACATTACGTAAAGCGCCACATTATATTTAACACATTAAAATATTGAATATACATTACTCTATAACCCAAAATATACACCTGAAACTTTCGCGTTCCCAACAAAACTCTTCCCATTATGCAAACATCACAAACCAAATAAATAATATGTAAGATTAATTAATTATAAGTATTATAAGAGTTGACAGCCAATCTCTATGGACATGTATTAGGAACAAAATATTAACACGTGGATAAAGAACAGAACAAATATAAGACTGCCTAATTTGTACGAACGGCTGCCGGTCTGAGACCAAGAATTATTTACTTACATGAAACAAAAAATAATAAGTGTATATAATCAATAGCAAGTGGAATTAGTAGAATAACATATATCGCAAAACAGGTGGAATATCTGAAATTCTAAGCCTGAATCAGTCAGCACTTATCTATAGATAGGAGGCGATCACTTGTCTTTTGGATTGCAGAACCATTTATAGATCAGACCAGTCATTTTAAGTAAGAAGTCACGTCTGGAATAGTATACTATAGAGATATTATAGCAACATGACAAAAATTCAGTGCGCTTATTAGTTTCTGTCATATCAACTATTGCTATCTTAAGACTCACTCATAGTTCCGTTCAGCGCAGTCATTTCCGTGATGCTGTACTGCTTCCGTATATTGTAGCTGTATATCGTTTTATTTATTGGCTTTTTAGCTAATTTAGCTTCATGACTTGCATAGGAGGGAAGTAGAATTCTTCCAACTACTACTAATTTTATTTTCTAATTAGATTTGTTGTAGGTCCCAAGACAATTAAAGACGCTTGCCGGGATTTAATGACAGGTGCAGGACAAACCACATTGTCATTTATAAGGAACATTGTGGATCCTTGCTCACAGTATTGGGATTAGACCATAAAAAAGGACTTCGGCGAATTTGAGACAACTCAAACCCAGCTGGAATTTCGCTCATGGGATAATACTTTGCTGGAACATTACTCCCTCTCACTCCGAATCACTGCGAGTGGCTGACTAGTACCAAAACCAACCAATGAATTGATTGATTCTATCTAGCAATCATATTACGTATGTGCTATTCCATAAATAATATTAACGATTTTTTCAACATATTTGCGTATAAAATAATGTAAACTTACTTTGGCACATTTGTTTATTACTTCCAGCAGTACGCTGGTGCCGTGGTGGGCGCCACGCCAAGGCGGAACTGAGCACCCGCGGACGTGGTAACGCGTCGCTCCAAGTAATTAACGTTTAGTAATTAATTATAGTCACTTGGACAATACCTTTTGTTGCTAAAATATATTTTGTGTCAGAGATAAGTGGAGCAGCTGATAATTTTAATCAGTGAATAAAATAAAATAATTAACGACACTTATTTATTGCCAATTTTATTTCATATCACCCACATTGCATAGGAAAGTAGTGGAATCACTCTTTTCCATTTCCTCCAGTTTAAGTTTTTTGATTAAATTTGTTGCAAGTCCCAAGATAATTAAAAATGTTTCAGGATATTGCCAGGAAATTAACCTGCACATCATCTATGGAGATCATTATGGATCTTGGCTTACAGAAGTTATAATAGCGTCAATTTGTGGTGAGATTAGTCTCACTAAAAAAACTCTTGAAAATGGCAAACTGAATGATGGTCAGACATTATATTCTTAACCGTCACCATATGGATAACTGACCAGGATAAGCCATTTATTTTCCATAGCATAGTAAGCTGTATGGAGTTATGGTCGAATAAGGAAGACATATTATATACTAGCTATCTATGGGATAGAAGACGTGCTAGTTTCACCCTAAAGCAGTAATGATAATGACGAGCAATAATCAATTACGTACTTATCAATGTCAATACCGTCTACAAGCTGTCTGACCGATCAATTTCCTCGTTACCCTTCCTCTATATATAAGCAATGAGTCAGATGTCAGCCGGTGGAATGTCATGTTCTCTTATTGCATTTCTAATCACGACGATTCGGTTTCGTATCTATTTTAAGCACAATGTCACTTGGCCTTGTTGTGGAATGCAAAGAAACGAATCGTTTTGTGATATTCGTGATACTTCGCTTGTGTTTTTGGATTTAGTTTTGGAGAAAATTTTAATGATATATTTTAGTACTAGCTTTTGCCCGCGGCTTCGCCCGTGTAAAAGGTTACTTTCCTAAAGTTTTTTATTTTACCACTTAAGGGTAAATTTAAATGTCAAATTTATTTATATCCAATCAATAGCTTAATAATAAGTTTCAAGCTTCTGGCTTTAAAATGACAATACTTCCTTACAAATTTTCATCCCCCTTTACAACCCTTTTTTGCATTAAAAATAGCCTATGTCATTTGTCAGGCTCTAGACTATCTGTGTACCAAATTTTATTTAGATCGGATCAGTAGTTTTGGCGTGGAAATAATATTAGTAAGGATATTTGTGTTTAGAGTATTCACAGATTCTAAAGGATTTTTTTTGGTAGTTCATAGGTCTAAATAGCTCTTCGACTAAGGCATAAAATATGCAGATAATATCTCCAGAAGAAAAGGAGAATCTGTTTGACAGGCATGGGTAAAGTAATAGGTCAATTCACCTTCTATTGTGAAGGAGACATAGGTCAATAATGGCACGTATACTGGTTGAGGAGAAGAAACTATTTTCTTCTAAAGTCATTGACCAAATGATCATCTCGTTGCTATGAGGTCGCCAGATAACATGTAATTATCGTCGTGACATATGACTCATCGCTCATTAACGCTGATGCCAATATTTGATGATTAGTTTGACATGGGTAGTTAAGTCGCGGCGCCGGGTTGTTTGTTTATTCTTGGAGCGAACGGTACAGATGAATTTTAATGGTAAGTGGTAACCGCGGTAGATATTTTTATATTCTAAGGATATTTCTCTAAAATTCCAGAGGCATATTTAAGATACTATTTAAAAGTTTTACCGTGACGTTTTTTTTATTTATTTTAAGTTCCCGACTAGAAAAAAAGTATGGTTCAACCAGATCACGTATCTGGACCCGATCAGGATAGAATAAGGCATGCCGGATCCGGCAAACCCGATCAGGACCAGGTCTGGTCCTGATCAGGATAGCCTGATGTGAGATAACATCAAGTATGGTAAGGCATACCGGATCAGGACCAGATCAGGACCAAATAAGGATAGCCTGATGTGAAATATCATTAAGTATGGTAAGGAATACCAGATCAGGACCAGATCAGGACCAAATAAGGATAGCCTGATGTGAAATATCATTAAGTATGGTAAAGCATACCGGATCAGGACCAGATCAGGACCAAATAAGGATAGCCTGATGTGAAATATCATTAAGTATGGTAAGGCATACCGGCTCAGGACCAGGTCAGGACCAAATAAGGAGAGCCTGATGTGTAATATCATCAAGTATGGTAAGGCATACCGGATCAGGACCCGATCAGGACAGAATGAGGCATGCCGGACCCGGCAAACCCTATCAGAACCAGGTCTGGTCCTGATCAGGATAGCCTGATGTGAAATAATATCAAGTATGGTAAGGCATTCCGGATCAGGACCAGATCAGGACCAAATAAGGACAGCCTGATGTAAAATATAATCAAGTATATAGTAAGGCGTGTAGTATATCAGGACCAGAAACAGTTTTCGTAACACAAAAAAAATATCAATCAAAATTCAAAAAAGTATCATATCATGATTATCATATTTATGCCACGGCGAAATTGTATTTGCATCACAGGAGATTAATCTGAAATCTTTAATTAATCATATGTATTTAATAATAATAATAATTATGGCTTGTGCGCCTGTGGCGACTGTTTAGGGGGCCCATTCAGTGAGTTGGCGAGTCACCGTCTGCCACCGTTCATCTCTCAATATGGGTTTGAAGGCAGACGACAGTTAAAAATTCATAGATTTAAGATGAACCAGTCCACTAAGCACCTACTCCCATAATCAGATATTAGCTACCATAATCACACAATAGTTTTACACTTACCGCTGGCAGTCCACGCATGTTATGTGCAGACGTGGAATGTCATCGGTAGATGTCCCATCCCAATATTTAGATTAAATTTCTCCAAAGGCCTCTGCATGTTGGATCCATATCCCCATGTAAGCCTCCCAAAGGACCGGGCATCTTCCCTATGGAAGATCCCGTGAAAAAAGGAGATACATAATGTTTAATTAATAATATAAAAATAATTTATATTTAAAGTAAAAAACAAAAATAAATAATATATATATATATATATATATATATATATATATATATATATATATATATATATATATATATATATATATATATATATATATATATATAAATGTACCTAACATTTGAAAACATAGATAGATAGAAATATTATAATATTGTAACAACCATTCTAACATTTAATGTTTTGGGTCATAATAAATAGATGGCGTTAGTAAAATGACGTCATTATTTGAATCGCGGTGTTAAGATTCTCCGAAGCGTAATGACATGGCCTAATATTAAATTAGTTGTTATCGAATCAGTTTAAAACAGATCGATCAGGACTGCGCATACTCGTTTTGGATCAGGTACGATATATAACGCAGATGATTGATTTGGTTCCGATCAGTAAAATTTCATCCGGACCCGATCAGGAACGCCTGATCTGGACCCGACCAGGAATGCCTGATCTGGACCCGATAAGGTTTTCCTGATCGGGTCCAGATATATCTTCTGCGTTACATACCTTATCTGGTCCAGATCGGGCATGCCCGGTCCGGTCCTGCTAAGGAAGACGAAAAAATTTCTAGTCGGGTTATTCCACAGACTTTTTGTCCGTGCTCTTGTTATGTTAAATTTAATTTTTATGGTGGTTTTTTTAAAAAATAATTTTCTTGAAGTGGCTTTATACCAGTTGGTTAAAGCTTTAAGAGCGCAATTCATGTGTCTGGTTTCTTCTTGGCGCTGGTAGATATTCACTTGTAGATGTTGTTGTCCTCTGTTACGGTGACGTTAAGCACAGATTGGTTTTTCGGTATATATAGTATATACATAATACATTGAAACTTATATTTTCTTTTAATAATGAGTTTTTATAAATGTCAAATGGTAAATAATCATTTTTTAGGATATTTTCTCTAAAAGAATACACAAGGAAAAATAACAAAGAAACATTTAAACTTTGGGTAAGAGAAGAAATTCATAAAACCCTATTCGAGCACATCTAACCAGCGTGAGTATAGTAGGTCAATTTCTCTCCCATTGTAGAGGAGGTCTGAGCTCAAACTATGTGGGCTGAGATGATGAAGATAATTCATTGCTTAATCTGAACAGTATGTAAACAATTACCAAATAAATCAACAAAAAGTAATCCTTAATCATTTATAATTTTTACAGCAATATTATAGAACAAAATTGTTCGTTCGTGCTATCGAACTCTGGAACCACTATTCGAAATCTATATCTATAAAAGATGTTTGTATATATGACGTCGCTAAATTCAGAAACTATTTGACTGACTATTATTAAAATTGGTATATATATGTATTTTTTTAAGGAGAAGGTTTATATGTCCACCAGGCGACGCTACGATATATCGGCTTACAAACAAACCAATGGGCTGGGTTTGCTAGTCCTATATAAATTAATCTCATAATTAAACTTTGATGCAAGTTTTTGTGCTTAGTCTACAGCTTATATTCTTTAATCGTCTTTTATAATATGAAACAGGAAGAGTTGATGAGTTATATTCGAAAATGATCCCTTCAGACAAACGTTTATTATTAAAAATGTTTCATAATCGTTTGATAACATTACCGATTGTAAGTTTCGTTTTATATTGTAGAGTTAATGTATATATCCGACCTACATATCGCACAGTTGAACCACATCGTGTTACGTGAATAGCGATATGTATTTGAAAAGATCATTCGCCGCATTTTTGGCAGGTCGCGTCGATGCGAGCTCGGGCGGGGTAATAATAACACGATGCTCTCAGTTCTGGGCTATCTGTAGATAGATGATGTTAATCGTATTGTATAATTTGCCCCTTGTATTGTTCAAGAATATAGTTAAGAATTCAACAAGTTCTAGAATTTATCTTACATAGAAATCGTAAAAATATAAGTGAAGCGCACTAAGGAATACATTTTTTGCCACGCAGATTTCATTAGCATAAGTTTAACATCTCAGCTCATATAAAGCCGACTGCTGGGCTCGAGACTCTTCTAAAATAAGAGGGAAATTAACCTACCACACTGCTCAGACGTGTCGGTAAGGGTTTTATTTCGAGATTCCCTTCTCTTACATACATAGATGTTATCTGCATTATTAAACACTTTAGTCGATTTGTACGACATTCACGCTTAAGAAAGGGAGTAGTGAATAGTATTCTTCGCCATCAGTATACGAGAATATATATATATATATATATCGATGTAATAACGAATATAAATTATATAAAATCTTAAAGCAATAATTTGTGAGTTGCGAAAATATCCTCCGCGGGAACTAGGTAATACTACTTACTGCACTCGGCACTCAATGTCGGTACTTACACCATTTCGCAGTCGAAGTCTATAAAGTACTTATGACAAATGTAATAAATAAAACTTTCTAGTACTTATTTTTTAAATTGTTGTTTTTAAGTTTCATTTTAAACGTGCCATGTTTTAACACTACATTTTTGTTGACGCATTTATTACTTACCATGTGAAATAAATGTATTAATAAAATGATTAAAACACTTATTTCAAAATTAAAGTAATGACTTTAAACCAATTAACGTACGATCGTAAATTCTGTTTTAATATTAAAAGAAAGTCTGACGTGCGGACAATTTACTTGTAGGTAATATTTTGCTGACATTATTAAATAATTCTATCGGATATGGATTGTGGCGGCTATTAGTGATTACCATAATATTTTTTTTTGGTTCTGTTCGTCCGAAGCCTTATTTAATTTTTTTCGCATATTAATTATCACTTCTTTATATTGTGTAGCCTTAATAGTCAATGTCCTGTCCGTCAGTAAATCAAGTCGTTATTATTAATCCGGCGCTGATAACAAATAAAATCAATGATGTTTATGGGAATTTTGGCAAAATATGTAAATACACGTAAACCACTATTATACAATATTCGCTACACTTCAGTACTTTAACTGTATCATATTCCATAAAATACCAGCAAAATTATTCAATATAACACTACAAAACATTAAAGAAATGAATATAATACAAGAGCGTGACATGACATTTCCACATTCGCGCCAAAACTCCATTTTACTATAATAAATATATTTCAAAGACTCGAAAAGTCTGCAATTTATGATCTTATTTTTTTTTAATATTAGCAACTGAAGTAAATAGTTTCCTAACTTTAAGCCTTCTTTGACTTGTCTGTCTTTTTGTTACGTGATTACAAATAAGACTTTTTTGGGAACGTGAAAGCCTTACGGTCTTTTATATTCAGTATTTTAATGTTTTATATTAAATAATTTTGATGGCATTTTATTTAATGCAACGCGAAGGCAGTTCTTGAGTGTAGTGAATTTAATATTATACTTTGCTTGTCTTTGTTTTCACCGAAAATCGTAGTGGATACAATTAACAGTGACGTCATGTCAGTATTGAAGGCGATGATTTGACTTGCTGACGGAAAATGACTGTAAATGAAGAGATGATTTATAAATAAAGACTTGGCATATAGATATTGTTATAGCATGGTTACTTTTTAGTAACCATTATCCTAATAAAGCAAAACTCCATAAAAAACATTATAAATAAATTTCATGGTTCATCTGCCAGTAACTATGTATCCATCAGCGCCATCTGTACGATAAACAACGCCGAGTTTATATGTTTTAAAATAATAATCACAAGAGCATTTGATGTACATGAATATTTATCAACAGTTCTTCTCTTTAAATGGTATGCTGCATTTTTAAGTTGCAAACAAGATATATTTCGGAAAAATATTTTTTTTCCAAAGACAAATTGATTTGTGCAGATTGCGAATTGATTTACCCAAATCTAAATCGATTTTTATAGATTGCATTTACAATTTTGAATAGCGAAATATAAATTTCTGTATTGTTTATACTGTGATCGTTTAGATACTTATTCTATTTATCTATTAGCCAACTTTTTTAATTAGAATTGTGATAATTTTTATTTATATTTTTTTTTAAAGTCACCATCCTGCACTAAGGAAATAATCCTTGTATTGTGGGGGACATTACAAACATATAATTAATGCAGACAAATAACTATGATAAATTGTATTTTTCCCTGGTTACCATAGGGAATATTTATTTATATAATATTATGAAATCTAGAAGAGTGTATGTCTCATTCTCCTTAAGTTCTTGCTCAATACGCGTCAGTAAGTGGTTCAGCAATCGCTCAAGCTCTTATTCTTGCAAATTCTTACAAATGTGTAGTGCCAGAATTTCAAATTATTCTATAATAAATTTAACTTCAATAAAGAACAATTAAATTTTAGTCATTATCAGTTTTGCCCAAACACTAACTATATCGGTAACATTTGCAAATATATTATGTAGGCGCATGGTTAATTACTATATAATTGTATGTATACGTGTAAACAGCATCGCGTTTTGTTATTATCAGAGCGTGTAACTGTACCGTGTTAAAATCGTTGTAATATTTTAATTAATTCTTATTTTTTTTTACAGTATTTGTGTAAACTATATTTTCTTTTGCCTTTTAAACTACAATGATGTGTGAAATAAAAAAAATCACTAGACAGAATTGACACAGCTTTAATTTCTCTATCGGAAATCCGTGAACGTTAGCGTACTAAATCAAAATAGGTTTTAAAAGAAATATATTCCAGCACATAAATGTAATTTGTCTGCGTTAATTGCATGATTGCAAAAGTCCCTCGCAATACAAAGATTATTTTCATAGTGCCGGGTGGTGATTAAAAAAAAGCATCACTTTAAAAGCAAAAAAAAATGTACATATAAAATGCTTCATTTGGGTCGAGTTGTTTTCCTTATATGGATGCAATAAATGTCCATATGATTTAGAATAAGTTCTTTACCTTCTCATAACAGTTGAAAAAATTGGTTAATGGATAACTAAGTCATTGGGTAGCAGCATATTCCTGGCAAATTATAACACCAATTGCGATCGTAAACCGGGTTGATTGGTGATCTAACGTGGCGAATATAACATTAATCTAAGAACTTGTTTCATAGTTAGTGCAATCTAGAGCCAACGAACCCTTTGCATTATTTCGTTAATGCTAAAAAATAAAATAAACATATTGCCGACAGATTAAATAATTTCTATGAATACCAGACAAGACAATTAACATTAGAATTATTTACATAAAAATATATGTTGACCGATGGTGTCAAAGACCTTGTCTAATTCATCAGACATTTTAGATCATGCAGATAAAGAACTATTCAGAGTGTAATGCCAAAATGTACGTTTATTTTTTGACGTTGGCGAAAATTTCCATTTTTTTTCCCGCCATATTGTACGAGTTCCAAGTTATATTTGTGTGTGATTATTTATTGTTCATATGACTTTTATATTATATAATAACTGTCTTATACGTATTTCAACCCTCTTCTATTTAGTGCCAGACTAGAAAACATTTCACCCTTTTGGGACTTTGGCTTGGGCTTGAGTCACCTCCACTATAAGAGGGAAATTAACCTGCGGCTGAACAGACGTGTTCGAACTTTCCTTCTCTTGCATAATGTGTTATCTGCAAATATATATTTTCTTATCCATCCACGAGCAAGAAAATGAATGATCAATTGTATTCTTACTCCGTCACCACATGAATGGAGAATATCATATACTAGGGATACTCATTCTTCTGATTTTATCCCAATTACTTAGGCTATTATGCACTCTTACATATTGCAAAAGTTATTGGCAATAGTTTTATGGCCGGCCGTCTGCCTGACTTCAACCCTTCTTGAGAATATAATTATTGACTACGCATCAAATGAAGCTGACCCAAGCCGATATGAAGCTCTTAGTCGTCTTTTGCGATATACAGGAGCAAAGTAAGGGCTGGTAGTATTCATAGTCGCTACCACTCACTATGACTATGTACTAATACTACGGTTACTAATACTTTGTATATTATATTTTATCAGTTCATACTGTACTAGTACTATTAATGTTGTCTTTGGGGCAATAATCAAGCTGGCTTTAATTAAAGCTATTAAAATAATCTAATATCAGATATATCTAAGAAAGAAAATGCTAATATTGCTTTTAGAACTATATTAGTGTAGCTAAAGAAATTTGTTTTCATTAAGAACAAGTGAAAAACCTATTGACGTCAACTGCCACATGCATCCCACTTCTGAGTGCAAGTATCATGTAAATAAAGTTTTAAGAAACTCAACTGTTAATTAAACTCTACAAGAGTTTATTTTATCGTATTTAAACACGAACCAATATATGGCAGTAACAGATCAAGAAGCAGGCGATCTTTTATATATAATTAGATTATACAACTGGGCAGATTTTCTCACCCATGTTGGATAATATATATTTGTCCGGTATAAAGTAAACAAAAAGAAGGAAAACAAAGCTTTTTAAAATTGTGGAACTGTAATATGCCGACGACCTTGGCGATTTCAGCGAACTATCACGCCATTCCATATATAGTGAAGAGGGAAGCAGGGATGTAAGGTCATTCGCTCGTGTGGCAGATGCGCAGTTTGGCACGAGATCAACAGAGACATGTGGCCGTCTATATATTTGTGTGTTCACTGTCGCTTTTGTGTAATGTAGCTTATTACAATGTATTTGTTTCATTGTTTTGTTCTACTTATTGCAAATTTAAGGTCATACGCTCTTAGAAGGGTTGAGCCTGGAAACTGCGTACTAAGGGTAACTAGCACAGATGTTACGTAGAGTAGGTTAATCGTTTAGCCTTTTGCCGTCCACTGATGGACGTAGCCATCTTCCATTGATCGATATAAAGCGCGGTCCTGTGCCTCTGTACTCAACGACTTAAAGCGTACTTATCCCACATCGCTGATACACATGGTGGTGTGCATAAATGTACTAAATGACACAAACTACAACTAGGTTCAAATTAACCAATTATGGCTCATCACAAACAATCGACTTAAGTGATTCCAACCCATTATATTTGGAACAGAAGGATATTATTTAGAACATGATGTGATCTCTGCTAAGTGACGTGTATGTCTATTAAGCAGCGTGTATTCTTCACAATCCATATACATCCAACTGTCAGGTATGAGCCTATAAATATGACCTTTTGTTTCTCTGAAGAACTGAGTAATCAATAAACCTTGACGGAGTCATAGGTTACGATAAACCGCCAAGAATTGGGGAAATTGTTCTTGAGAGACGATCGAGGAATGTGTTAATGAAAGATAGTCTTCTCATTAGCTGGACGTATTAAAAGGTATAGACCACAGTTGGATGCGAAGTGGCGCTCTAGTCGAGGAACATTTAGCCAGAAATAGACTTAGAAGGGTTGGTGGGTGGATGGAGGAACGGTTCCCTTGTATGACATTGTAAAGTGTAGCAATATATCTTGACACGTGCAAGTACCTCTAGTGGATGGCGCACGTACTTCGACGTCACATGCGGATATTTCTGGACGCACAAAGACGTACATACAATGATACAGCAAATGTTTGGAAATCTTTCAATCATACTGCCTTTATATGGCAAATTGTCTTAGTTTGTTAAAACGTAATTGTTTATTCCCTGACGCACAAAAGACAGTCTGCTTTATGACATCGAAATTAAAAATAATGATTGCGATTGTCTTCAAATTACTGCCTATCTATGACTATTTAACGATGTGTTGCTTTCACACTGTAAAAGTATAGTAATGCAATAAAAAAATAATTCTCATTTTTAATATGCTTGTTCTAGCACAAAGGTCAGATCACATTCAAAAATGTTTAAGTTGCATAGTTTAAAGATGCATAATAAAATAAATTACATTCACAGGAATAGAACAATAGCTATAAACATAAAAATGCAGCAAAACTTAGCAACGAGACAATGAAAGTTTATTGAGGAATAAATAGGTAACATAACGGGGGTTAAATCGCAATTTAAGCTGCTATGGTAATATAAAATACAATAGTAATAACTAGAACTGATCGCGATCAAGAACTGTGAACGAAGTACTGAACGTATTCCAACAAAAATGAATAATTTAGTCGATATAACAACATAAAAAATCTTTCATTATTGGAATCGAAATTATTGGTAAAACCAAAATGGGAGAGTATAGTCTATATTTTGTCCGTGGTTGATTGACTGTTATGCGACACAAACCAGATGTCAAAATATTTGAGGTTACTGACTCCTCATATTAAAGTAGTAATAAGTAAGTAATAGATGTTCACGACTGCTTAGAGCGACGGCTCAATTCACTTGTACTACACGCACACATTTTACACATGTTCAAGAATATCTTTTTTTAAATTCTCTGCATATGAAATTCATTTATTTCTTTCATCATTTCAGCAAGTTAATAATTTATGTACCTACTAATACGCATATAACTTTGTGTTAAAAAATGAGATATCCAATTAATATGTTTTCATTTATTTCACAGCTCTTAAAAGTACCATTCTAAGGCACACTTAAAATTTCACATTTCACATAAATATTATTTTATTTTGCTTATGAGAAACATCTCAGCAGATAGCTAGTAGATAAATCAACGGCGGAGCGCTTACCTTGTACCACATAAAATGTATATTTAGAACAGTTTACTTTCCTATAACATAGGAGCGAAAGCACGCGTGGTCCATACCACTTTGTTATTCAATGAGAAGAGCAAACATCACCACGATCATTCAATTGTACCGAGTCGATATATAGAAATTATTAGGACTTTATTTTTTAGGACTTTATTATCAAAATCATAAGCAGGAACCTAATATATAAGAAGTGTTACTGTCTATTACCGTTGTCAGCATATTAGTCACTAAAGATGTTTCTAGACTTCGTCCTTACTTTTCAGAATGTCTAGGAAGCAAAATGCAATAAACACTTTTTGCCTGAATTCTAACTTCAACATCGAACTTAATTCAAAGATTAATAATATTATAAATGACGTGGTTAGCAATACATTCACTATTTTTTTTGTAGTACAATAGATCAGGTCATGTTTTATTTACCTACTGTTTAGCATTTAAAACATTGCATAAATATGACAAATATGGCGGACGTAAACGGGTACAAGCTTCCTCTTCGATAGGCAGTTGACCTTTTTATACTACGCTAGTCACACGGGGTGGATGAAAGTATTCAACTTTTAGCGGTCATGGTTATGGGAGGATTACGACTGAGACTCTCAGGGAGGAGGACTAAGACTCATAAAAGCTGTAAAAATTGTTTTATTACTATACCATGCTTGTTAGATGGATTGGCATATGATTTTATGTCGCGTATTTATTATGTCATGACGTTATTGCTTACATCTTTTTTTAAAGGCCTGGTCAGACTGTCCAAACTGATCTGGATAACGAAAGGAATGGCATGTGGCCTCATAACCTGCTGCTATTGTATATCTCTGTCGCAATTACGACTGACCAGCTGGGTCCTTGTCTTCAGTGACATTACTTATATAATTTTAATTTTTAATATACCCACGAAAAATATAGGAATGGTGACTATGTTATTTTTATTGTCACTACACGGAAAAATAGAAATAACATAGGCCGATATAAAAAAATGACCATTCAAGAATGCGAAGTTATTTGAAGTCAAAGTAAATACCTATAGTGTTTAGTATTGCCCAATCTTGTTCTTGCATATGGCTATAACGTTGCCCACATGCAAGTATCATCCTCTTAGATTTGGGCAACACTAATAAATTCTTTTATTTTGTATAAAGGAACTGCTTCTAACTATTTCGGTCGACCCCGGTCCCCGGTAGCACATGATGAATCAATTAGTCGGTCATTTGACCTACTTATTTTGGCGCAGGTACTGGCATATAATTAGCGTAATTTAATTATAAGGTGAACGACCGTTAACAACGCTGATTGACCCGTGGGCTGTGAGCTTTGTGCACGCGGAAGCGGGTGGCTCAGCGACCTGTTACAGATTTATATAGCACTAACAAAGCAGTCGGCTTCACTCGTTGTAAAGTGTTCCCCGGGAACAATACTTTTTACCTGAAACCTAAACCTTTATGACTTCACTGATAATGTTCAGGCGAGTAGTAGAAGTAGTAATTAGTAGTAGAGTGTAGCAAAACAAACTCATATTCGCTTTTATAATATTAGTTAGGATTTTCATTGCTATAAAAAGTTGATATTATTTTAAAAATAATTTAGACCACTCCATTTGCAATAAAGATCATTAGGATGGATAGTAAACTTCGTTGTTTGTTGAATTTTATTTTCGGCAGTAATTAGGTAGTTTTCTGAGATTATTATAGTATTTTATTTTTTAACTGTGTAGTAATTTGGAAAAAGCGTAATTTCTATGAGAACAGCTATCAAACGAGTATATCTATTTTTTGTTAAAGCTTCATTTATGCCAGAGTTATCGTCCAGTGAATATTATTATTCAAGACGTATGATGAAATCAATGAGAAATTTTAATATAAAGTAATATCAGTGGAACTCTATATAGTTAAACTTTAAAAGGGACAGGGAAAGATGATAACGGCAATTATCAGTTTAAGATAGAGTTCATGACAATTTATCATAAAGAATTTATTGTTTTTTTTTTGTTTCATTTCTGTATTGATAACTTCACGAATTTGCAATCCTATATAGCTAAGAATGTCAAGGTATATTAATATAGTGTATATTATATATTTACCTCAAACACACAATAAAATGTAGCAGCTCGCTGCTACGCTCACGCTCAGTTCCACAATGTGCACATTACTCTAACATTTATTTGGCAAGTGACCCAAGCCTTTAATCCGTTCAATATAGTATTGAATAATAATTAATAGCGAAATAATTGCCAATTAATAACACATTTTATGCTTCATTGTAACGTTGTAAAATATTGTATAACCGTTGTAAAAGTAGCACAGTTGTCAGCTTATTTTGATAATTAGCATAATAGTAGACCGGATGGGGGCTTAAAACGGTGAAGGAAAACGTGCGTAACTAAAGCCTTTCAAATGGAGCGGATTTCAGGCGTTCATGCGTTCACGCCACCTGACTGGCGCTTTGTAAATAAAATAAAGTAATTGCTAATGAACTCTCACTGTCAATCGTATCCAAAGACAACATTAGTAACTTTTATTATTGTTTGATGCTTTGTAGTGCGTACCCATAAAATAGAGTAGGAGGAGGAGAGCAGAGCCATATACCTACAGCATAATGATAATTTTGATATATTACGTAATAGATTTGCAGCGATACTGCTTTTATGGTGTTATTATTCACTTTGTTTGACATTGGCGGGAAAATCTATTTTTAATATGCTAAACGATATTTAGTAAATTTTATATATGACCTAACTAAACTAGTCTTAGGTAGTACCTAACATTTATGATTTCACGCACATTAAATCCAGAATGCCTCCAAATTAAAAATTTTAAACCGATGAAATATATGTAAAAGAAGCAGTAATATCTGTATAAATTTCAACAGTTCTAATTCAAGTATTGGTTTATTTTCTAGCTGTTTATCTGTGGCGACGTGTCGCAACGTTGACCTCAGTTTGACGTACGGTTGACAGACACAATGTCATGTTTGACAGCCCATAACATGACATTTATATTTTTTTTATTACACTTGAGCAATCTTTTGACGTGTTCTCCAAAAGTGTTATGAAAATGATGTAATACGAATTTAAGAGGTTAATAATAATAAAAAAAAAGATAAACAAATAGCACCAGCACAATAATAAATAAAAAATCAAAGAAAACGCAGCAAATTTACGACGTCATTAGACTTCTAAAATTACACGGGATGATCCCAGTTAGTTGAAAGATAATAACAATAATTTGTAAACTACTCCTTAATCCTTTTTACTATAATTATTATTTATCTTATTTCATTATTGTTTTTTAAATTAAAGTTTATCTAGGCATTTAGTTGCTTTGGATTCAATTCTCGCGCAGGATAAATCTTTGTGCCATCCACAAATTATTATTTCTCTGTCTGGGTGTTATATGTGTCATTTAATTGCATTTTTATAAAGGGTTCTACGATAAAAGGATTTATCTATTAGGGCTAAATTTATGTAGACGATTAACTTAGTTGTGTATCCTAGTCTTAGGAATCTAGAACTAAACTTGGTTTAAAGACCAGTAATTATATTGTTATATTGCAGGTATATTTAATCTACGTACTGCTTAGTTAGATCTAGGTCATACTATAAAATGTAATAATATTTAGACAGGCATAATTACTTTTATTTAATTTAGTAATATATAATATTAAAAATAGTTCATCTTATATATGTCATAAAAATATCATTAATATAAAAAATATATAACTGTAAAGTTTTTAAAAGTTCAAAAAAATAATTCGACTCACCTCACAGAGTATAGACTGTTGTTATTTAAAAAAAAATCCTTAATCCAATCACTAGTACTTCACCGATCTTAATCGGTATTATTGCACTAATTAATTCTTATTAGTATATAGTTAAGGTTCATTTTAGCTTGTTAAATTTCATGGCGTAAGACCGCGTGCCGATTGCGCGGGAACCGGGAACGGACTGCGCGCGCGATTCACTCTGACGTCATCAAACCAAATATAGTCCTGGATATCGTTCACAGAAATTTCATCCAAATTTCTTTTAACTTTAAAGTAGAACTAAGGTTATATTTGTTTGTAATGAGTTATGCGATACGTTGTTTTGTCATTGTGATTAGTGAAATGTCGGTCCAGGCGTGTTATTTTTGCATTGGATTTTCATCGCTTTCCGCGCTACAACGCGTGGCTTTAAACGGCAATAGTACAGTTTTGTTTACAACATAATTACGTACTAGTTCGTAGTAGTATTATGTGGGCTATTGGGCTAAAGTAGCCGCCGGACTGACCCATTTAACAGAAACAATGGTGGGAAGATGCTAGGATTGCGGAAGACATTTTTCTTGTAATATTTAGTATACCTATTCTAATTTTATCAATATGTCTTTTGAAAATAGGTTTACTGAATGTATCGCGGTCGGTTTTAGTGGATTTCATTAATATATTGTTAATCAAAAAACTATATACGTTTCTACAATTGTCTCTCAAGAAGAAAATAGAGAACAGAGATGTTTCCTCTTTTTACTTATAAATTATTTGATGTGATTTTTACCTTAAAATTAAAAAAAAATTGTATTACTTAATAGCTTTCATTAACACATTCGTTTATACCACACGTTTTGAGGAGATCGCCAATAGGGAACTAGCCTTATTTGTTTCTTTACAATTCTCCCTAGAAGGTAGTATGAGGAGACATTGTATTCTTAAATCGACCTCAAATTGTGGTATAATTTTGTATTGACCTCAATCGTCACAAAGATGGAGTCATTCAGTACCAGTAGCGCCGAACTCTCCTGGGGAGCGTTTTCGAATTGTTCCGGGTCTGGGTGTAATATGTGTGCGTTGATTGTATGTTGGTAGAGTTCCCCGCGACGACATAATTATTCATTCCTTAGCGCATGGTATTGTCATTTATAAAAAAAATACTAATTTATGGAGAGTTTAATTACGTATGTTGATAGAATAAGCACAAATTTCATATTCCCTTTTGCTCGTGGGTGTCGTAAAGGACGCCTAGGGAATATGACATGCACATAATATTGACGCAAGAAAAGGAAAACTCGACATAAAACACTACATCAACCCATTTGATCAGCGTGATATCTTCATTCTTTTGTCGTTCACTGCTGGATATAAACCAAAGCGCGATCGGATTGTTTGAATTAAAAATATTCAAACATAAAAAATAATTACATACATAAAAACATTTGGAAGGTGGAGTCAAGCGTTTTCGAAACCGGCGAGCGTGTATGAAGAGAATTATGAATGTTGAGGAAGCGAGTGAAGTATACAAGGATAGAGTTCTCTGGCACTCTGTTCTCTCTGTCTACCCTGCAAGGGATTCGGCGTGATATGTATGTATGTATGTAATACTGAACTGCTATGTATTCTAACTGGATTTTTGTAAACATCGGACTTTTGGCGGGAATGTGAAAATGTCATGTGGTTTTTTGTTGTATTATATTCAATAGCTTGGTGTTTTATAGTGTTATATTAAATAGTTTTGATGGCATTTTACGTAACGTGATGCGGAAGAAGTGCTAGGATATTGAAAAGTGCTTTACAATGAGCCCTGCACGCGACTGTAGACAGAAAACTGTCAACAGTGTTTTACCACTATTACAGTTATTTTAAATTTATTAAGTTAGTACCCTAATCATATAGGTAATTATTTTTGACCGATTTCGATTGTTGATATTTGTACTAAGATGATTAAATGTGTGATTGAAAGTCTTTCTACGTAAATAGTAAACAGATATACGCGAATTACGCGGCACAGCTGATGCGTACTACGCACTCTGAGCACAACACTGTGTCAGTCGTATCACCTGATGACCCTATATGGAGCTCAGCTTAATATTATAAGCTTAATTATAGACGAAATAAACACACGCATTGGCGCGAGCTTTGCATTTATAATTACATTTTATTTATATTTATATCACATACTAAGTTCTGTGTGGTGACGGAGTAAGAATACAATTCACCACCCCCTATCTTACCCGTGGGTGATCGGAAGAGAGAATGTAAAATGCATTTAACATCTATGCAAGAGAAGGAAAACTCGAAATAAAACCCTATACCAATACGTCTGACCAGCGCGGTATAGTAGGTTTTTATTTCCCTCCCATTACGGAGGAGGCCCAAGCCCAACAGTGGGACATATATGGGCTATGATGATGATGATGATCACAGACTAAAGGAATAATATAGACTGTGCTTATTATATGTTACCTAAAATTCATATCAGCTTCTATATGTCCCATTGTTGGGCTCGAGCCTCCTCTATAATGGGAATGAGATCAACCTACTATACCACGCTGGTAAGACGTGTTGGTATAAGGTTTTGTTTCAAGTTTTCCTTATCGTTCATAGGTGTTATATGTATTTTATATCCCTTAGTCGTCGTCTTAGGATCACCTACGGGCAAGATAGGGGGTGACTTAAAGTTACTAAAAGTAATACTCTTACTGCATAGATGGTTAAGATACCGATCTACAGTGCCGTGGGTTCGATTCCCACGCAGGACGATATTTGTGTGATTAACAAAGTGATGTTGTAAGTGTGGGTGTAATTTGTATTCTATAAATTATTATGTTGTATTGCGGGGGACTTTCCCCCGCAATACAAGGATTATTACCTCAGTGCTGGGTGTAGTTTTTAAAAAAAAATATAAGGTAATATAAAGATCTTGTTTCAATAACAGTGTTTAGGGAGCGTATAAGCGTAAGATCCTTATATCCGTTTAACCAACGACCCCTAAAGTTTAGGGAATCCCTCACGTAATATAGACAACACATTACGTTAATTTTGTATTTCATTTATAGGTGTAACTTAAAATTATTTTTAACATGAATAAATTAATTAACCTCAATACTTGTTGGATTGCTTTAGGTGATACCTAAATTTAGAAATTGTTTGAATTTTTTTCGAACCACTATCTATTGGGCTCAAATGTAAAGGCATTAAAGAACCTGCCAAAAAATAAACAAATAAAAACAAATTATACTTTGTTGTATTGAAATCATTCCGTGCGGTGACGGAGTAAGAATACAGTTCACCACCCCGTATTTTACCCGTGGGTAATCGTAAGAGACGACTAAGGGATATAAAACGCATATAACATCTATGCAAGAGAAGGAAAATTCGAAACAAAAACCTATACCAACATGTCTGACCAGCGTGGTAGGTAATATAAGGTAGGTAGGTTAATTTCCCTCCCATTATGGAGGAGGCTCGAGCCCAACAGTGGGATATTTATGGGCTGTAATGATGATGATGATGATTGAAATCAAAGCAAGGACCGTCGACAAGTAAGCTAGCTATTACAACTTGTATGTTATATGTGAAAATAAACATGTTTAGTAAACATAGGACAATGCAAACACATGATGTACTCGTACATGTGCTCATGAATCACGCCAAGTTGTGCCAATATGGCGGCTACAGCTGTACAATCAAACTGTGATTAACTAATAATATGGTGTTGTGAAAGTGTTGGGTTACAATTGCGACAATAGAAACTCCCGTGCTTACACAAACACATTTATTACCCCACTGACTATGGAGGGGTAATGTTGCTTAAAATTTCATAAAAATATATACTTCTATTTATTTCGTAAGCTGTGTAACGGTTTGAGAAGTAACGATTCCTGATATCTACGCGATTATTATGACATAAAAAGAAAAAAAGTAATACGTTTATTTTGTTTTCACTAACGTTTGAATAGATTATGGCTACTGTCATAACCTATTCAAAATTATATTACTATATTCATAGGGATTAACGTTTTTGAAGAACAAGATATGTGAACGATTTGTGGGAGAAAGAACAATGAACTGTGAAAGGCATTGATGAATGATATTTATATATTATTAAATTTCTGGTAATTATTCATAATAGTGACAAGACAGTATTAAGGCGAGAAGTAGTAATAGATCCTCTTATCATCTCCGTTAATTTCTCACCATGTTTTATTGTTATTCAATTTGAAGAAGATAGTAGAACCTGCCTGTCTTATTTTATTTCGAATGCCAAATAAGATTCTGATAACATTTACCAATCCTACACTATCAATCACTACGCAAAGTTAAAAAAAAATAACTTAAAACACTCAAAAATATTATTAAACTATTTATTATTTAACCCATAACATGGGTGGTAACGAAGCGTTGGCAACATTAACGACTTATTACATTGAAATAGCACATGTTTTTATAAATAATTACGTGAACGATTATATTAACCAACAGGTTTCATACGTGAATGTTATTAGTTATATAAACGTAATTATTGTAGGATTTATTTATTACTTCAATTACTTGCGAGCGGTATTCTTCCTACAATAGTTTTAGTAATAGTCTCATGACCGGCCGCCTCTCTAACTTCAACCCTCTCTGAGAATGTGAAGTTTGCATTTCTCCCTGCGAATGTTGATAATTGTTACCAGATGGAGTTTATTTAGATTGATATAAAGCTCTAGCTGACGTAATTATACTCACTCGTAGCTGACGTAAAAGACAGCTAGTCTTTTACGTCAGCTACGATTTTTTTTTTTGGTTCTGTTCGTCCATTCGGACAGACAAAGGGATCGAAGCCCATACAGCCAAGTCTTATTTAATTATTTTTCATATATGTTCATCATTTCTTCATATTATGTAGCTTTAATAGTCATTGTCTGTCAGTAAGTCAAGTCGTTACCATTAATCGGGTGCTGATAACCTAATCAATGGTTTTCTTTGGGAATTTTGGCAAAATATGAAAATACACGTAAACCCCTATTATACCATATTCACTACACTTCAGCACTTTAACTGTACCATATTGCATAAAATACCAGCAAAATTATTCAATATAACACTATAAAACACTAAAAAAATGAATATAATACAAGAGCGTGACATGACATTTCCACATTCGCGCCAAAACTCCGTCAGCTACGAGTAATATAAGTGTTGCCAGTATTCATAGCCGCCGTTATACAATTAAATAGCTTATTACTTAACTCTTAGAATAGGTAAAATGTGAATTCGTCTACAAAGCTATTATTAATTCATATGACAATTTGATATCTAGTTGATATTTATGATCACTACTGCGTTTAATAATTAATAATTTAAAATTCAAAAAAATATAATAATTTAAAAAAAATATAATAATTTAAAAGCTGATGACGTAAAAAAGAATATACTTATAATAGACTTACCTGTTTGACGACGACCTTGCCGGTAGGTTTTTCAGTGACATAAGACTGCATGCCAGCCATGAGCACCGTCGCTCCTAGGAACTTGTTGAGCAAAGCGCGTGCCTCGGTGTCCTCGGAGCTGTCGCCCTCTTGAATCACTGTATAACAAACATAACAGCAGATGGTAAGTGATATTGCCCCTACATACCACCCTACATTATCTCTGGACCGATAGAATATAAATACTACTTCCATCTTTCCCGTAGGTGTTATAAGAAAGGAATATGGGTACATATATGTGTATTTTTTTTACTTATTGCCTATGGTGGCAAACGAGCAAGCAGCACACCTGATGGTAAGTGTCACTGCCGCCCATGGACCTTTGCAATACCAAGGGTATAGCTTAGGCCGCTGCATACAAATAAAATTCCCAAACCCACCCAGTTGGGCTGCCGGCTCTCTCGCTCACCGAACGAAGCGCAATAGCACATTGCTATTACTCAGACGTCGATCTACCGCGAGAGTGTGGTACATACCCTGGACGGTAGGACCACGCTGTTGACAGTTTTTTGTCTACGGCCGGCAGCTGTAGACAGAAAACTGTCGACAGCGTGGTCCACTATTAAATAAATAATTTCAATAGAAAAAAAGTGTGTATGTACTTATGTACACGCGTTAGAAGTTATCCTTTTTTAGCTTAACAAGATAAAAATCTTTTCAAAAATTGTATCTTTCGCCTTATTAAAAAACGACACTATCTATATAAAATAGAAAAAAGGTATTTAATACATTGAAAGTTTTATTATAAAGCATTATCTAGTTAAAAAACTAATATGTTGACTATAGCTATCTTCAGGGTGTCGGTTTTTTCGTGACGGTGTGCGCGCGCATCGTAAAAATTTACTCTCACCATTTTTCCTAACGCGCCAAAAGAAGTATAACTTCA
Organism: Lymantria monacha; assembly: GCA_905163515.2. Taxonomy (NCBI): domain Eukaryota; kingdom Metazoa; phylum Arthropoda; class Insecta; order Lepidoptera; family Erebidae; genus Lymantria; species Lymantria monacha. The sequence goes on from LR991093.1 coordinate 32,634,952, forward strand.
TAAAGAAATATTCGGCGACTTTTGGCGAGAATATGAAAGCGTCATGTGGTGCTCTTGTATTATATTCGATATCTTAGTGTTTCAACGTGTTATATTAAACAATTTTGATGAGTGAATATCATATAAAAGTGCTTTATAACGTTTTCGTGTTCCACAAAAATTCCCAGATATCATTAACAGCGTGGCCGGAGCACTGTTGATGGCGAGGATTACGTGTTCTGTTTTGAAAGAGCTATTATTATTGTTAACTTAACAATCTGAATACAAGCAAGTGCTTCTATTTTTTTTTTGTTTATCGTGGCAAAGAGTAAGCAGCACCTGATGGTGAGTATTACTACCGTACATGAACCTTTGCAGTACCAACGATATAGCTAGGTCGTTGCCTACCAATGAAAGCCTCCCAAATCTATTCAGAAACTAGGGCTGCCGGGACTAATATTAATAAAAGAGAAAGTTTTTGAAAATTTTTGAATGTTTGTTATTCAATCACGCGTAAATCGTTGAAGAGATTTACATAAAAATTGGCACCATACCATGTGCTAGATTACTGGATTACATAGGATACCTTCTATCTCGATAATACGTTCCCCTGGGATAATAGTCCAACTTTGGGAAAGTTACTATTTATGCAAACGAAGTGAGACTTCGTTTGCATGCAACAGAAGCTAGCAGAATAATATATCACTTATAAAAACCCGATTACGAGCGAAAAATGAATGTCACAAGTGGGATTTGAACCCACACAAATCCTATTGAAATTTCAGTAATTTGAATAACAGGGTTGTGTCATTGTTTAATACAATTCTAACTGCAAAGTTTGAGTATTAAGCCTGTACAATGTGTAAACAATGTCGGGTAGATGACACACGTCTCCTTAAAGACGAAAATATAATACGATGCGAGAATTGAATGTCCTACAATAGTTCACAGTGGTGTAAGTGGCAGCACGATTGGAACGGATTTCCAATAGGTGTGGGTTCGAATCCCACTTGTGATAATCATTTTTCGCTCGTAATCGAGTTTTTATCAAGCATAATAGATGATAAATTTCAGTAATTTGAATATATCACTTCTTTATGTCGAATGTTTGTTATGACAGGGCAATGCTTAGGCCTCTGGTCAAGTCAGTCTGTAAAATCAAAAAAGAAGATATATTCTTACCTATATCAGCATTTTTCATCCTTGTGAGTATATCTTGGACGCCAGTCACTTTCGTGTTGCTGTCTAGAAAAGACTTCTCCTCCCTGTGTCCCCTCTCTGTCTTAGTTCCGTGGTGGGTCCTAGTAGTGGTGATGGTTCTCACGCCCCCCTCACATCGCTCCGTTGTCACCACAGTGTCTTCCACTGAGCCCAGGCTGTGTTCACTGTCTGTGCGGGCCAGACCTGTAGATACAATATTTAAGGCTTAATTCTTAAATGAAATCAAGGCAGCTGTACCGCTGGAGCTTTTTTCAGGCGATCTCTTATTCGGTTTCTATATCTTTTTTTCTAATTTTTTAATTGCTTATTGGTGGCAAACGAGCATACGACACACCTGATGGTAAGTGTCATTGCCACCCATGGAACTTTGCTATAATCAAAGCTATAGCTAGGCCACTGCCTACCTTTAGATATAATCCCCAAACCCACCCAGTTGGGCATCCGGCTCTCTCGCTCACCGAACGAAGCGCAATAGACGTCGATCTTCTGCGAGAGTGTGGTGCTACCCCGGTCGGACCAGCCCGCGGCTGTAGACAGAGAACTGTCAACAGCGTGGTCATACCACTAATCTCTCACGGGGGTGGCGATATATTGTATTCTGTGCCCATCACCACATGAGGCAATTGTCTACCTCAAATAGATCAATAGAATGATTATCTGGCATGGTTAGTGTCATCAGCACCAGACAGATTTTATTCAGAATGAGAATAAGCAGGTCTATGATCAGTGTGTGTTGTTATTAGAAATGATATGGTACAGGAACGTGATCCCTAAATGATATGGTACAGGAACGTGATCCCTAAATGATATGGTACAGGAACGTGATCCCTAAATGATATGGTACAGGAACGTGATCCCTAAATGATATGGTACAGGAACGTGATCCCTAAATGATATGGTACAGGAACGTGATCCCTAAATGATATGGTACAGGAACGTGATCCCTAAATTTCTGCTTAATAACTACGCTTAAAGTAACTCAGCCTACTGTGGAGTGGAAAATATTAAAGATTTCTCTGAGAGATAGGATCCGTAATACGGAAATTCATAGATTATTGAGTGCAGTCGCCATAGCACGAAGAATTAGCATGTGGAAGTGAGCATGGGTTGTCTACATCGCTAGGACGCGAGCGGCGCAATTTTACTCTGAAGTGTTCTATGAGGGAGGTCTCCAGCAATAAACGGCTAAAGGTTAAATGATTATGATGATGAGTTAATTATTTACCAGCATGTGTTGAGGAGTCGCTGGAGACGCTGTCCTTCATAGTGGTAGTGCGCAAGATCAGCCCAGCCTTTGGGTAGGTCACCTTCTCCGCCTTGGAATTCTCATCTGGTAGAGAAACACATGTATAAATAATTAAAATAAATTGTTAAAATAACTTAAAATAAATTGTTATTTTTCAGATTCGTGAGTCTGTTGAATTGGGACCTGGCATGTATTTGTCAAACATTTTGCTGTGTGGTAGCGGCTACGAATACTACCAACCCTTACTTTGCTCGTGGACGTCGTAAAAGACGACTAAGAGTATTATAACGACCTGGGCCAACTCCATTTAATGCCGTTTGGTCAACAATTACATTCCTAAGTAGGGTTTACGTCTGGCAGGCGGCCGGTCATAAAACTATTACCAATAACTTTTACAGTATGTACTATGAAAGAAGAATACATATTATATCGACCCCAAATAATTGACTTAAGAGTAGGAGAATAATGATGATGTATTTGGCATTTAAACAGAGATAAAAGACCACCATGAGACGACGACGAAAGATAAAAGTCCGACGGGTTGGCAAAGAGCTTTATTTTGAGTTTTCCTGTTATTGCATCGATGTTATCTGCTTACGTACCTTAATCATCTTTTACGAACACCCACGTAGAAAGAAAGCATTGACTATTGTATTTTTAGTTGGTTACCATATGGATAAAATAATATACAATTTTGGTAATGCCTTGGAATATTTTTTGAGAGAAACTTTTTTTGTGTGTACAATTGTTAGCCGCAGATGACTTTTAGAACATGGCCTGACTATGGGTGAGCGTTGAGGCCTTACAACCCGATAAAAGTCAGCTAAGTTATATAGACTAAGTACAACCGCTGTAGATTACAGACGTTGGCTTGCGACGTTGCTGGAGACAACGCGTTACAGTTTTGCACTTCAATGGAAAGGATAGAACCACGGCTAATGTGTGATGACCAGGTATATCGTGTATACTCTTAGTCAAGTAAATATCGACGATGTCATCGCGGCTTACAAAGGATGTCTAGTGGGAAATATAAAGGGAAAAGCAGTCCAAAGTAAATTATCATTAAAGTTTAAAACGTTTACTGGTAAGTGATGTTCCCAAACGATTTGAATGACACATTCACACGTTAATGAGTAAGTTTGCGTTCGTTTACCTCGCGTCTGACTCATGCCAGTACATTTTTGAGTGCATACTTTGAAACTTAACTTGATGTACTGATAGATAAGCCCTTATCAAATTGTGATAAATATATATCAAACCATAGATAATAGAGATGAAACATATCATATTTTTTTTTTGTTATGTAAATAAATTTTTGTTTGGTGACGATATCAGAATACAATTCAATCATATACTGATAGTAAAGTGGTTAAGATAATGATATACCGTGCCAGATGTCGCGTGTTTTATTCTCACACAGTACTTTATGTGATATACAAATTGTTGTTCTCTTTTCCGTGTGATGACGGAATAAGAACACAATATACCACTTTCTATCTTACCCGTGGCTGATCGTAAGAGATGACTGAAGGGTATAAAAAACGCATATTCCTCCTTACAAAGGAAAAATCGAAACAAAACCCTATACTAACACGTCTGACCAGCGCGGTATAGTTGGTTAATTTCCCTCCCATTATGGAGGAGGCCCGAGCCCAGCAGTAGGACATTTATGAGCTGTGATGATGATGTTGATGATCTTACCCCTGGGTGATCGTAAGAGATGACCGAGAGATATAAAATGTATATAACATATAGATGTTAAAATCAATGAATGAATACAATTCACCACCCGGGTTATAGAACCCGGGTGGTGAATTGTATTCTTATTCCGTCACCACACGGCCATCAGTCAGCTTTAGTTTATAATAAATACAAATTTCTTGTAAGAATTCAGTTATTTGTTCAATATAGTAAATAAACAAATCCCAAGCCGAATGCGTTCCCTTTCGTCGGTCGCAGGATGTAGTTACTGTATGTTATTACACAGCACCGGACAGTTAGGCAAAACCTGTATGTCTTGAATGACTTCTTACACGAGGTCATTAACCACAGGAAATTGATGAAACATGTTTTAGTTTAGTATTTACCGTAACTTTGTGTCTGTACCTGGCGCCTCGTATACGATCTCGTTTTGGATAGAAGTATAACTCTAAACTAAACTCCTTTAGCTTTTTTTTTAATGGGACTAATCCCACCCACATTCCCACCACTTTAACTCGTGTAAGCCAGGATCCACAATGGTCTCAGTAAAAAACACTGAGGTTTGACCCTTAGGAAGTCCCGGGAAACGTTTTAATTGTCTTGGGATCCGCAACAAATTTAATTAGAAAAGAAAAACGACGAGACGAGAGACATGAAGCAAAATTGGCTAATATGCCAATAGATAAGAGGATGTACTGATACATGAAGCGCAGCAGTACAGCACCACGGATATAACAGAGAGCTTAAGGGCCTATGTGTGAGCCTTAAGTTTGATTATAATAGTAGGGATGGCAGAAGCGCCTGAACGTACGGAAATTTTTTCGAGTTCCTACAAGTTCTTGCAGCTACCGTTTTATCAATTACCGTTATGGCAAAGGAGTAACGTAAGTACAGGAGTAGCTTCTGCTCATAAACGTGGGCTCAATAGGAATACCAGAGGTACAACAGGTCCTTATTTTCCAAAAGGAGGAGTTTGAGCTTCTGAGGTTCTTCTATCTGAAGTGGCAATGATTAGGTTATTCGTATGATGACGGAGTAAGAATACAGTTCATCTTTTACCCCTGCCCTTCTTCCTCCAAGGTGACGTAAAAGATGACTAAGGGATATCATGTCCGGATAACATCGACGCAAAAGAAGGAAACTAAAAATAAAACCCAATGCCAACATGTCTGATCGGCGTGGTATAGTAGGTCAATTTCTCTTCCACATTGGAGGAGGCCCGAACGCAACAGTAGCACGTATATGAGCTGGGGTTATGATGATGATGATTAATGGTCATATTTACGACCAATGATCCGTTCGCTGAAAATCGCTGATCTTAAAACTAACCATTGCGATAAGATGGATACAGCAGAAGAATTACCAGCACTTATAATGTAAATTAGAACAGGGTCATGTTCTCTTAGCAATTTCAAGTACCTCCTAAGTTTAGTAAGACCTGACCCGATTTGAGTGAAACGGCAATAACCTTACAATACTGTTTAAGATTTTCATTGTGAAGGTCAAATGACAGTCGCTCAGTTAAAACTTATATCGAATATAATTAAAGTTCAAAGTCACCCTTAATAAAACTGAATAATAACGACGACTGCACAGGTACCGTCGTGGGTTCTATTCCCATGCAGGACGTTACTTTGTGCGATCCACAAAGTGTTGTTCTGAGTCTGGGTGTAATTTGTCTGCGTTAGTTGGATGTTTGTAAAGTCCACCGCAATACAAGGATTATTTTCTTAGTGGAGGGTGGTCTTTAAAAAGAAATTAGGAACATGATGATTTGAAAGAGGCAAATACTGATGTTTTCGAGAGTATTATACATATTAAATTAGTCGAAAAAGTCGGCTAAGAGTCCAACCAATATGAAAAATATAAGGGAGGCCTACGTCCGTCACTGGCTTACAAAAGGCTGAATTATGGTTATGATGATTACAATTTATTAATTTAAACTTGACAAATATAATATGCTACCACTGGATCGAAATGTGACCACACTGAGAAAGATCTGGCAAAAAAACTCAGTCCAATACTATTGCGAATATTTAAATATTTTTTTAATAACAATGAATTGTTGGACGTGAAACGTCATATTCCTCCGGTGACCATTGAAAAAGAGTTCAAAATGTCCATAGACTATAAACCTATGTTCAAAATGACCATTAGTCCTCTCGAGACTATGAACTCTAAAAAGTGTCCGAAGCAAATAAATATTAAATATAAAATCACAAAATCCGTAAAATAATAACGAAATTTTAGTAATTAATAATCGTACTAGTTTTTCACGAGACTATGTCAACAAAAAAATTAATTAACTGTGTTCTTGGAAGAGAAGAAAATCTCGAATTACTGAAATTTAGCATTTAACATGCCAAGTTATTTATAAAAACTTGATTACGAGCGAAAAATTAATGTCACACGTGGGATATTAATTTTTCGCTCGTAATCAAGTTTTAGGCAAGCTTGAATTAAAACTCTATGCCAATCCGGCTGGTGAATGTAGAGTAAAACCAATCCGGCTGGTGAATGTAGAGTAAAAGACTAAGTCCTCACCTGTAGGATGTACGAGTCCAACAGTGGGCTTTAAATGTAAGAGGAGAAGATAAAGAAGTTTTAATTAAGGCTATGCAAATTATCGTTTATTCAAAATGTCCTGCTTTTCTATTACCGACACACAAATATGGGGTTGTACCCTTACATAGTATAACGCACGTCCTAACCGTTTGTAATTCCGTACACGTATTGTTATCGATGGCCATTGTAATGAGTTCCTGTTCTCACTTCTTTGAGTAAAACACGTAACAAATAAAGTACTTACTGAAAATTATTTTTCAAATTTGATAATAATAAAAAGTTCTTTTGTAATGAGAAATATGAGTTATATAAATTAATTGATAAAAAAAAAAAAAAAAAAAATCAAAAAACCCAACTGCGTAAAAAGTGAACCAAATTACGTACATAATAAAAAAAAACTGAAAAGAAAAAACAAGCACTTAGATGTCCGGTGGTCTAGAATTCTGTAATATATTATTGAATGAATACTATTGCAGAAAATAATATATATTTTAATAATGGAACGTAACAGCTGATTGTAGATATTGTTGACTTTATAAGCACATAAACAATGATCATAATTTAATTCATTATGGATCTGAAATTCTATCGCATTTGTATTTGATATTTAATTTCCCGAGTGAGAGAGTGCAAGACTTTACAGCGTTTATGGTCAAGGAAGGACCGTTTTTCCGTGACAATAAACGCTGTACAATGTTCGAAACGTCGGCAAATTAAAAATCAAATACAAACGCGATAAAATCCGTAAAAATTGTTTTTTTTTTAATTCATTATTTGGGGTTTTAACCACAGGCTAACTATTCCGTAAAAATAGTTTTATTTCAAATATGTAACACTCGCGTAAGCATCAGAAACCATTATAATTGTGGATTGCTCAAGTATCTCCTGTGGGAAAATCAAAGTAACGATACTGAGTAGGAAAGTAATGATCAAACTGATTCGAAAATTGTTTTAACGTGACACAGCCTATTTATCGAGAAAGTTTTATTCAAAAAATATATTTACTTATTGGATATTGGTATCGACTAATACATCCCACTACCTTGTGGTGAGGGAGTAACAATACTATTGACGCCCAGTCTTACCCGTGGGTGATCGTAAGAGGCGACTAAGGGTTGTAAAATGCATATAGCATCTATGCAAGAGAGAGATAACTCGAAACAAAACCGTATACCAACACATTTGACCAGCGTGGTATAGTAGGTCAATTTCCTCCCATTACGGAAGAGGCTTGAGCTCATTAGTGGGATATATCAATTGACATGAATATATCCCAAACCCTGAGGCTGTAGGCTACCAGCAATTACTTTGCAGACGTACACAAGAAACAAGAAGAAAAGAAACGATCAAAGAATCTTTTCAAATAGCTAATTTATAAGATACCCTTGGGAGGTGACATACCTCGTAATCCGTCACCACATATAACCTTAACAAATGTAAAAATGTCAACAATACATTTATTGTTAACACATTTGTAAATAAATACATTTATGGTACCTACTATTATTAAATGATTGTAAACAAAGAAAATATCGTTCAATGCCATACTTTTTTTTATCGGGTCTAATCCCACGGCACATTCCCACCATTGTCCCTCCCGTAAGCCAGGATCCACAATAGCCTTCATAAATGACACCGAGGTTTGACCCTCAGGCAGTCCCGTGACATGATTTTAATTGTTTGACACCCGCAACAAATTTAATTAGAAAAGGTTAAAGGGAAGGAGTTGGAAAGAATGATTCCACTACCCTCCACTTCCCTAGGCAAAGCGGGAGAGAGGAAAACAAAATTAATTAATCAGCCAATAAGTAAAGGGCTGTACAGTGTGTGCAAATACATCGTGAGATAAACAGCAGGTTTAAAATTAAAAGGCTTTGTTCTATGAGTAAGTAGTAGCTACCAATAACTCCCTTATTATTTCTAATAGCTCCCTTATCATCATCATCATCACAGCCCATATATGTCCCACTGTTGGGCTCGGGCCTCCTTCGTAATGGGAGGGAAATTAACCTACTATACAGACGTGTTGGTATAGGGTTTTGTTTCGAGTTTTCCATCTCTCGCATAGATGTTATATGAGTTTTATATCCCTTAGTCATCTCGTACGATCACCCACGGGTAAGATATGGGGTGGTGAATAGTATTCTACTCCGTCACCACACGGAGAAGCTCCCTTATAACTCCTAATAACTTTCTATGGTCTAACGTAGTACACTACAATAATGATTACCACATCGATTTATGGTTTAAGTGGTAATACACTATCACCTAAATCCTTGCTTTTGTTGGCGCGTAATGTCTGATTACAAATCGAACAATGCCAGGGATGGCATCCTTGATCCTTTGCACTTCAGCGTACCCTTCAAAAAGGTACTCTAAGAGAAGAGACGGATTAATGACATTATTTTCCACCAACCTACAATATTAACTTTAAAAATAAAGCTTTAATTTAAACTTCATATGAAAAAATCACATAAAAACTATATAAAAAAAATCTCACCTAATTTCTGATATATGCTTAATAATAACTTAAAATTATAACCACAATTATTATTATTGTCCATTTTTAATTAAAAAAAAAACGCTTTTGTTTATATATTTATAAGTAAATATTGACACAAAACGACGGCGTGTCGTCGACACCGCCCGAGTGTATATTGCTAACTGAAAACGCAAACGCGTTTAGTACATTATTGAAAGTACGAAAGTTATTACGTAAAGAGGCTTTACTATAACGCGCTCGCGTGCGTTTGCGTTAACTTATTATTGTGGTTTTGCACGATAGATATTTACCGTGGTTAGTATTTGTAGACGTAACGCTTGAATAACTAACTGATAGGTAATAATGTACTGATAAAAGGTACCCCTTGTGTTAGCCGCGTGTTTTATAAAAGAATAGTTAGGAAATGATAGAACACACAAAAACTTGCATATGGTATTCGTTGACCTCGAGAAGGCATACGACAGAATACCAAGAACAGTTTTGTGGTGGGCACTGAAAGAGAAAAGTGTACCTGTGAAGTATATAAGGTTAGTCTGTGCTATGTACCGGCGATGTAGGTCATACATAAGATCAGCTGTTGGAAACTCCGATGAGTTCAGTGTTGGGGTGGGCCTGCATCAAGGGTCGGCGTTAAGTCCTTACCTCTTCCTGTTGATAATGGATGCCTTAACATCGGAGATACAGGAAGAGGCACCCTGGTGCATGCTTTTCGCTGACGACGTTGTTCTTATCGGAGAAGATGGGCTTGAGGTACAGAGCATGCTGGAAAAATGGCGCTGTAGATTGGAGAACGTTGGCTTGAAAATCAGCAGAACAAAAACAGAGTGCATGTTCTGCGATTTCGGCGGTCTCTCCAATTTTACACCCATATCTCTAGATGGAGTACCTATACCAGTATGCTCCAACTTTCGATACCTCGGTTCGCTTATCCAAAGCAATGGCGACTTGGATCGTGCGGTGAAGCACAGAATTGACGCGGGATGGATGAAATGGCGGCAGGTCACAGGTACCATATGTGACACTCAAGTACCCTTAAAATTAAAAAGTAAAATATACAAAACCTTAATAAGGCCTGCCGTATTGTATGGGTCAGCATGTTGGGCTACAAAAGCGACGGATGAGAGACGGTTGCATGTAGCAGAGATGCGAATGTTAAGATGGATGTGTGGCCTGACGAGAATGGATAAGGTAAGAAATGAGTATATAAGAGGAAGTTTGAAAGTGGCGCCAGTGACGGAAAAGTTGAAAAGTGAACGCCTGACTTGGTATGGACATGTGATGAGACGGGATGAATGTAATGTTGGGAGAAGAGTTTTAAGTATGAATGTTGAAGGCTTTAGGGGTAAGGGAAGACCGAAGAAAAGATGGATGGATTGCGTGAAGCATGATATGAATAGAAAGGGAGTGAACGCAGAGATGACATCGGATAGGATTGAGTGGAAGAAAAGGACATATTGCGTCGACCCCAAGTAATTGGGATAAGAGCAGGGTAATGATGAATGATGAGTTAGGAAATGATAGGGCCATGCTAGTGGGAGATTTCTGTTCGTACTTCGGTTCGCCTGAACTAGTACCACACTTTTGCAGAAAATCTACGTTCTGAGTGATAGATTTGATATTGCTTTTCGTTTGGTATATAAGGGAGCTGGAAGTCCAAATCTTTTTCTAAGATAGGCAATGACCTGGCTGTGTCTATAATTTTGCAAAGATAAGTAATCAGTAATTACCACTGACCATCAAGTAGGCAGCTTGCTCGTTTGCCATTAAAAACAATAAATAAAACAGTCACTATAAGAGAAGAAAATCTTGAAATAAACTTCTGTACGCATGTTTTTTAAAATATATATTTTTTAAACATATGATAAACGCACATTAAGTACACCTAAACTTAAATTCATAGTTTGTTGATCACACAAAGAGCCCTACGAGGGAATTGAACCCACGGCACTGTGGCTATTTTAACCACTATGCTATATTATATATAGATTGTACAGTCGAGTTATCTCATCAATATGTATAATATTATTGTATTGAATAGTATAGCCAATCTTCTATAATACAGTGGAATATTTAGGTCAGAAAGTATGTAGTGCATAGAGAAGTATATAGATAAAGAAGATAAAGGAATATTATGGATAAAGAGAAGGAGAATAACAAATATTCCGCAGTAAGGAAGTAATTCTTGTACTGCGGAGGTCTTTAGATAATTAACGGACACAAATTACACCCTGATTCAGAACAACAATTTATGGATTAAGTGAGAATTGAAGCCACGAGCCTGGATCGAAAAAAGCTTTATTTTGGCAAATTATGGGCTCGACATAACCCGTCAGAGCTGTTCGGGGATACGGAAGGATGGTGGTGCCTCATATTATCCCCACATCATCATTTCGTCTGACCATAGATTAAGAATATCTTACAATCTAACCTGATAGATAACAAGCGATTAACAGTCCCCCATCTATAAAATATGTCAGTAAGTGTTATCAAATAATTTGTAACCAAACTGACTCTTATTGCGTACAGTTCATATTATTTCGACGGTAACAATATGTAAAATGCATTTATTCCCACGATTTCTATTCAACTGCCGTTTGTCCACAGAAAACAAAGTGTTTCATTTTAAAATTGACTTACTTATAGGCCCTTATAAGTTATAGTACATTACTGCAGCGGCCAGCAAAAGAGGTATTGATGGACGAACGTGTAAATGTGGGCCGACACATATACGTAAGTCCAACGATTCCTAGTTGTGGCCTAGCTTGTATAGTGCTTTTCGCAAATAATCCGCGGAAATTAGAAACTAAGTAGTACTAAGTAGAATTGTATACATGACGAACAACGAACAATATTTTTCACGTGCTAAAGGGTTCATTTGGTTTTTTTTTCATTATCAAATAGATTTCTTTTTCAAGCCAGTTCGAAATTTAAATAGAACTCTGATAAGTTACCTATTTGGTTGCCATGTTTTGAAGTAACAAATCGTTCCATTTTTAAAATACATGATAGATATGAATTTACATATATATTTATTTGGCCGCTAAAACACGATAGATATGGATTTTATCACATTTTTGCCAGCCGCTGCTCGCAAGTATTTAATCAGTACAACAATTTCAATTTATCTCGAAGAAGGTTGTCAAAATAATGCTCAAGTTTCCAAGCATGTTTGAGAAAATTAATTTAAAACGAAAAAGAAATAAACAAAATATTCTTCTTCTTCTTAATGAATGGCCTCTGTGAGTGATTAACCACAACTTCGCCAATCTCAAGTAAAATAAGTTTAAAAAATTATAATAGATTTATATTTTAGTCGTCAATCATGTCTGTCTTCCTAGTCGTGTCAACAAAATATTCAAATGTAACGAAGTGATTGTGACTGATGTCAAAATTTTGGTCAGTCTGTTTAATTATTGTGAAGTTTTGTAATGTTCATTTATAAGTAGGCCCGACGGCCTTGTAGCTTGTAGTAGTGTTAGGGCGCTCGGGCAATGGAAACAAACAATGGTGTCATAACACAAACGTTATACCACTTACGATACAACAGAGAGAAATAACTTTATAATTAGTAAAAATTTTAATGAAATCATTCATGTTTTGACCATGACCTGAGAAGTAGACGAAAAGAAAAAAATATATGTTAGTATCATAATCTATGTGTTATCAGTGTGGTGACGGAGTAAGAATACAATTCACCACCCCCTATCTTACCCGTGGGTGATCGTAAGAGACGACTAAGGGATATAAAACGCATAACATTTATGCAAGAGAAGGTAAACGCCAAACAAATCCCTATACCAACATGTCTGACCGGTATAGTAGGTCGATTTTGTCTCATTATGGAGGAAGCTCGAGCCCAACAGTGGGACATATATGAGCTGAGATGAAATGATAATGATATCTGATGTCTACGCGAGTATTACACATTTGAAATAAAATTATTTTTACAGATTATATCGCGTTTGTATTTGATTTTTGATTGCCCGACGTTTCGAACAATTTACAGTGATCATGGTCACGAGAGGATCTGGTGATATTTTGGTCCTCCTGTGAACATAAACGCTTGGGATTGTGGGATTTTCAAAGGTGTCGGTTACACAATATAGATTTTCGCACAAGCATCGAACCTGTATCGGTCGGAACGTGCCGGTGAGCGTCGCTCGAGCGGAACTAATACGATTTTAACGGAGCATTACGTGCGACCCTCGAGGTTGCTTACTGCGCAATATAACTACTCACCACTAATCAAACGGCCTACAATTGAGTTTTGTGGCTTCGATTCTTGTACAGAACAATATTCAATTTCTGATATCCCTGAGAGTATTACACTTAATTAAATATTTTTGTTTTTCCGGATTTCATCGTGTATGTATTTGATTCTAACTTAACGATTCGATAACTTTACAGCATTCATAGTCACGGGAGGACATCCCTTTTATATGTTTTTTAATTGGCTGTCTATTTCCGTACATGACGGAGCATTATTATAGTCACTATCCTTTCCCTTGCTGTTGATATCGTATAAACAGGCGAAAAGATCACTAGGAGATTAAATTCCTGGTTGTCACCTAATTATTGTCGTATCCCATTCCCATATCACCCTCTTTCTTTGGTCTTCGTATATCGTGGACATGGAGAAACTGTTGAATGGATAGAATCTTAAGTAAGCATATCACTCTGTATTATGGAAATAATCCTTGTATTGCGGGGCACTTTACAAACATACAATTAACGCACACAAATTACACCCAGACTGAGAACAACAATTAGGGGATCGCACAAAGTATTGTCCCGCGTGGGAATCGAACTGACGACACCGGCTTGGCAGGTCGCTGTCTTAACTACTTCAGCATTTGTGCAGTCACATTATAGAGAGGGTATACATATTATAAGTAGATTATAGACATTTAGGACATTCGTCAATTACCTTGAAACGGTTTCAGTTTCCTTAATGTTTTAATAGGCGGATATAGTTTGCACGGTGGGTTGTCTAACCCCCAAATCGCCCCCACTGTCGCCGGGAAATGAAGTGAAAAAACCCGATCTTAACACATAATAGAAATAAACGCTAAAATTAATTGCAATAAAACTTTGCAACATTAATTCGTCATTCACTCATGATTCATTTGAATGAATGAATGAATGATATGAAAACAGATTGATAAGACAAGACTGTACTATTGAAATTACTGAAATTTAGCATTTAATATGCTTGATTATTTATGAAAACCCGATTACAAACGGGATTCGAACCCACACGTATTGGAAATCCGTTCCAATCGTGCTGCTACTTACGCTCGTAATCGGGTTTTTACTGTAGCTATACTATTGATTATTTTTTTATTGATTTAGTAATTACATAAAATACTTCTGTATGTGTGCTTAAAGTTCTAAATGGCTGGATCGTTTTTAATGAATTACATATTTATTTACATTCAGGTGGTTTAGATTCAAAAAATTGGAGTCAGTAGGTAGGGTTGCAATAAGTTTTAAGGAATTCTATTGTCGGCCTTAGGACTCATCATCATTCTCCTGCTCTTATCCAAATTACATGTGTTCGACGCAATATGTGCTCCTCTTACATCGTACATATTTTAAAAGTTACTGGCAATAATTTTATGACCGCCCTGACGTCATATCTCCTTGGGAATGTAATTGTTGACCAAATGGCATCAAGTGGAGTTGGCCCATGTCAATATTAAGCTTTTAGTCGTCTTTTGCGACATCCACGAGCAAAATAAGGGTGAGTAGTATTCGTAGCTGCTACCATACAACAATTTTTAAAGTGTCTGTCTATATTTTTTAGCCGAAAGTAGTTTGTCTGTTGCGACTCGCGAGTACAATTAGGTAGTTACGTTATAGTCATTATTGTTCAGTGAACAACGAATCGGTTTCACTTTTTTTGTTTGTTTGTTTATTTATATAAAGAATATCGTGATGGTGAACGTTACCATCGATGTTGTAATCATTTTGTAACTGTTGCCACTCATACAGTTATTGCTTTCATTCATGAACACGACTGACGTGAACGTCTTTGATGGTAGACGAGCCTCTAGAACTATCTCTATAGTCTAGTTTGTAAAATTATATTGAAGTGCATCACATCACTGCAGCTAATACTTTTCTATTGGGTTTAATCTCACTATACAAACCCTTGTAACTCCTATAAGCTAAGATCCACATGGACTCCATGAATGATAACGAGGTTTAACCCTCAGGCAGTCCTAGCTTTTAATAATCTTGGAACCCGCAACAAAATAAGTTAAAGAGGAGGAGTTGGAAAGAATGATTCCACTTCCTTTCTATGTAATGTGGAGAACAGGCAACAAAATTGACTAGTCAGCCAATAAGTAAAGGGTGTACAGCGAGCTAGCGCTTTAGTACGATACCAGGGATACAGAAGAGCTTAAGGGGCCTATATGTGAGCCTTAACATTGATTGCTACAGTAGGCATAGCGGAAACGCCTGAACGTAAGGATATTTATAAAAACTCGATTACGAGCGAAAAATTATTGTCACAAGTGGGATTCAAACTCACACCTATTGAAAATCCGTTTCAATCGTGCTATTTTAATGGAATTTATTATATTCTAAATTGGAACGGATTTCCAATAGGTGTGGGTTCGAATCCCACTTGTGACGATCATTTTTCGCTCGTAATCGGGTTTTTATAAATAATCAAGCATATTAAATGCTAAATTTCAGTAATTCGTAAGGATATTTTCTCGAGTTGCTACAAGATCCGTAGATATAGTAGACACTCCAGAGTTGACTTGCAAATTGTCTAACGTAAGGTCGCACGCCACAGTTCATAATAACTGAAAAGAAACAAAAAGAGAACAATCCGTTTTCGGGTTGAGAGCCCTCAGCGCTCACCCATGGTCCGCGTAAAGCTGTCAAAGCCATCTGCGGCTAACAGCTAAAAAAAAAAAGAACAATCCGTTGAACTTTTTTGCCTTATCGGAGCCGGTGATAAATTATTAGATATATTAAGAATAACTTAAGGTAAAATATTAAAATTGACAATTATGTGAGCGCCCTCGAGGGCACATACATGATACATATCAGATGTCCTTGACATTGAACATATTGAAAACAAACGCGCTTATAAATGTTGTAATAAATTTATAATACTCACTGGCACTCTTGATATATTTCTCAGTTAAAGATTTCACGGAACTCTGTCTGACGGTCTTCTTATCATCAGGTCTCTCCTTTCTCTCCACTTTATCTCCTTTCCTCTCCACTTTTTCTACTCGTCTCTGCATCCTCTCCGTTTTATTATCAACTCTATCTCTAGTTACGTCTTCAATAATCTCTTCGGTCCTAGTCTCAAATCGTTTGGTATCACCAATTATCTCCTGCCTGCTGCTGAAGTTTTCAGTGATGTCTTCGATCTTAGTATCGCTGACTCTCCGGTCGCTATGAGTGAACTGGTCTATCGCAGCGCGCTCCTCCTTCTGTCACAAAATATTCAAGGTTAGATTAGATAGTTAAAATTACTTAGAATTGTGTCTAGGATAGTTTTAATACGGAGGATGGACCAACTGCCAGGCGGTCCAACGAAGTCAAGACCAATGGTTATGCGGCCACAAGGCAATTAAGACAACATTCTGTACTAAGCTATTAATCCTTATATTGCGATGGATTTTACAAATATAGGTACAATTAAGGGACACAAATTACACTCAGATTCAGAACAATTTGTACTTCGTACAAACTATTTTTCTGTATCGGATTCGAACAGTATTCAACATTCCACGTCTCTTTATAGTTAAATAGCTTCATAGTCGCATATTGTATCCACGAATGATTTAATTACGAGATTAAAGTCGTGAAAATTTGATTGCACAAATTATGTTTGCTATAACGAACCATGTTCGATATGTGAAATATACAGGTCATGTGTATTCGTGCAATATCTTTATTTTTTCAAATCACATTAGTGAAAACGGTGACATAAATTAGACAATTAAAAGTTTATAAACTAACTTTTGCCGTGTGGTGACGGAGTAAGAATACAATTCACCAACCCCTGTCTTACCCGTGGGTAATCGTGAGAGACGACTAAGGGATATAAAACGCATATAACATCTGTGCGAGAGAAGGAAAACTCGAAACAAAACCCTATACCAATACCGTCTGACCAGCGTGGTATAGTAGGTCAATTACCTTTCCATTACGGAGGAGGCCCAACAGTGGGACATATATGGGCTGAGATGAGATGAGATGAAAATAACTTTGTTTCAGCGCCTATTACAAATAATGAATGTGTATTAGAATTACACATTGCTATAATATTTTTTCTAAGCGTTTATAAAGTAAAATATCAACGCGCTGATTGTAATATCCAGTAGCGCCTTTACCACAAAGTAGGGTTTGTCTCTGAAATTTGACAACTAGGACGCGTGAAATCCCCAGACTGTAGAGCCCAGAACCCGGGCGTATCAACAGGTTTTTTTCGGTTCGTCAGTTGATCGCGGCGTGCGGGCACAATGCGTTTGTTGCAGGTGATCCAAAACTTTAAATTTTTAAACCCTGACTAAAAATAAAACCTTGCCCGGACGTTTCCCGGATGCTCTCTAAACTAAGACAAATCCGGGGAAAGCCGTATGAATGACAACTCTAGTAGAGTAAAAGCACACGGGTAATTTTGAATATCAGTTTTATTACCTGCATGAGTAGTCGCAGTATGAGCTAAACGAGTATTGAAGACTTCACCTCAGACTGGTGGTCAAACGGCCTTATTGTTATAATTAAATATCTTTATTATAATAGTTAAAATCATAATAAAGCTTACCCCATGGATCTCTTTCAATGTAGTCCCAGTTTCACCTCCGAATTTCTTTGTGGTTGTTATAGCTGCAAGCCCATGTATCCTAGACGGTTGTTCTCCTTGACGCTGTAGCAGACGCTCCAACTCCTCTGGCTCCGTGGAGTATGCTGTCACTGAGACGGTACCTTCTGGTTCACCGCCGTTCCGCGAGTGGTACTCTTGGCGTATCACGGTGCCTTTAACTGTGGAGGTATAATATTGGTTAACTTATTTTTCTTTTAACTATATCTTAATACTGAAATATACTAGTAATAATTATGAAGTAAAACTATTTTTATGGATAGTACCGCGTTTGTGTAGAACTTTTCATTATTCAGTCCTCCCGTAACCATAAATACTAAAAGGTATTACAACCGTCGGCCAAATAAACGGTATAAAATCAGAAAAAATATATCTTATACATTATAAATAGTAATAATAATACTTAAATACTAGCAGGTAGCTTCTGCTACTAGTAGAGCTTCTACATTACAACGACGGTTTTTAAAACTAAATACACAGATAGCTTGGTCGATTGTTAAAAATATAACGTATTTTTATGACAGATATTTATGTTAAAGATGATTTCATTAACGTATTTTCTTATCTCTTATTACATTCAATTAAACCTCTTTTCTTGGATCATATACATTCTATTGTTAGATATTGGTTTCATCGGAATAAAGGAAATTTTCTTATTATGCCACCCTATTAACATGTGTTAGCATAAGTTTTTATTTAGATATTTTCCTTCTCACTTAACACACAAACGCACAAAGTTAATTTAAGCTATGAATTGAGATCTATTTTAATAGAATCTAATGAGTATAGAAAATACCATAATTTCAAAACAACCTTAAATTATTAAATGCCATGCTTCCGTTGTATTTTACAATAGAAAATAATAAATAAAGATCTTTGATTTCGTGGTTGCGGATATTACACATATGAAAAACTATTTTTACAGATTTTATTGCGTCTGTGTTTGATACTTGCGTTCCCGATGTTTCGAATACTTTTCACCATACTTAGTCAAGGGACAACGTCTTCATTCATTCATTAAATAAAATTATTTTACGAATTTTATTTAATGAATGATGAATGAATGAAAATAAAAAACAATTATTACTTAGCACCAGTCTCGTCAGCTAAACACCGAGGGACAAACTGTACGAGGTATTTAGAAGCAGTGATGTCAATTCAGCTGTTTCATTATTTGTACAATGAGACAGGGTTATATGAATCATGGCAGATATACAACGTTATCATTACCTTTATCTATATTAAATATACAAATAACAAATGAGTTGAAAAAAATATTAAAAATTAACTAGTGCTGTGTGGTAGCTACTAATACTACCAACAATACTTTGCTCGTCAATGTTGTAAAATACGACTAGGGGCATTACATTGATCTGGACTAACTCCGTCTAATGCCGTTTTGCCAACAACCCGAGAGAGGCCCGCTAGAGAGGCAAGAAAACTCAGTTTTCTTGCCGGATCTTTCTCAGTGTGGCCGCGTTTCAATCCGGTGGTAACTGAATAGTTTTGTTAGTTTTCTAAAATTGTAAATTGCCACAATAATAATTATCATAAATTAAATGATTTAAAAATAACAGATCATAAACAATATAGAATTTTATATATCGAATTATTTTCTTGTTGTACTGGCAATGAATTTGTATTAATAATGTGGGTCAAAGTTTTATATCTTATAGGGTAGATATAAATTTCTGTAATAACAATGACATATTGGACGTAAGACACCTCAGTCCTCCCGTGACCATGATCACTGTGAAGTGTTCAAAACGTCGGGCAATTAAAATCAAATACAAACGCGATAGAATCTATAAAAGTAGTGTTATTTCAAATTCATTGTAAAACTAACCTTGGTAGTTAGTAGCGCCGTTCCTCAAAGCCTTAATACCGAAGAGTGGTTTCCCCTCAGCGTCTAAAGGTCCAGGTCCGTAGCTCGACGTGATGACATCAATCGGCTTTGTGATCACCTTTGAAGGACTGGCAGCTCTGTATTTAGGTTTTTCTTCAATTTTTTTACTACTGATTGTGCGTGTTTCAGAACTAGTCTTTTTTAAATTCCTGTTCGTGATCCATGAAGGCTTATCTTCCTGAATCTGCTTTTGTGGTATTTTCTTTTCAAAATTATACACCGTTTTGATAATTGTTTCTTTCTTTGTAGGCTCTGATCGCGTATGATGAAGAGGTTGTTTCTGAGCTGAGCTCGGGGACCGTTCGTGATTTCTTTCGGGGCTCTGAGATTTGCGCTCAGGGCTCGTTCTTTTTTCAGGTGACGGAGATCGTTTGCTACCATTCACTTGGATCACTTCAATTGTATCTTTTGAAGACGTTCTTTCAGTAAACTTCTTAGATGTATAATATTCCTCAGTGATTTTGTGTTCTTCTACTTGCTCCGTGGCTTTTTCCTGTATAGTTTTTTTCTTTGATTCAGCAATTTTGGGTTTATCAGACTCATTGAGACCTACTTTTTTCATATAGGCTGACGCATACTCATTAAAACGATTCCCTTTTGGTTTGGATGTAGTAGTTTTACTTGGAGATTGATTCCTAGTCTTTTTGTCAGGGCTTGTCTGTCGAACTGAAGTCTTTATCTGAGGAGTAGTCTTCGTAGCTGATTTTTCAGGGCTTTGAGGTCTTTGACGTTTTTCGCTTATCACCTTCGCTTCTTTAGTGTGACCGTTAAGTATAGACTGAACAGGCTCTTTAACGTTGCTACGCTCAGATCTTTGAGGAGTTTTAGCACGATGATCTGGTGATGCTGTCTTGTGCGGTGTTGATTTTGTTGTGCGATTAGGTGATCTCGCGCCATAACGCTCGGGAGACTGGGTTTTTTTGGTAGTAACGGATTGTTTAGTATCACTTATATATGTCATAGAACCTTCATGGTCAGTCTCCGATTTCTTGCGAGCGATGCGTATTTGGGCTCTAATGCGTCGCCTTTGCTCGTAACCCATGACCTTTTCCAACTGTAAATGAAAATATAATCTGTATAAATGTAATATATAACCTATTAATTCATCAGCCAACTGAATACACACATTTGAATACAGACATCCTTGCGTTAAAAAATAATAGATAGCTTTGGCGCGACCTGAATCGACATTTACTTCATGTACTCCGCTATTTGATTTATAATCGGCCTTCGGAAAATGTTTTTTGATTCATTGACTGATCATGGTGTTCTCCCTACTATTATTAAATCTCCAACATTACTGACTCCATAGCACGGGTGGTTATACGTCTACTATAGGGAACGAAATGAAATGCTATAGGGAACGTTTCAAATTAGCAGAGATCTATGTGATTGTCGTCCAAAAACCACTAAAACATTTCCGATACAGTGCCTTTTCATAGTTAATGGCTCGAACGGATTACTAGGAAAATACAAATAATAATCCTGGGACATAATAGCATGAGTGACCAGACCCTATAGTCTGGTCATACCCCGCCCTACAACCCGAGGAAACTGATGGGCTAGCGTGAAAAATCATCAGTATCAAATCATCATTTTTGATGACTCGTGCGGCAAGCTTCTCTTTCCGATATCATCTCGTATCGACGCTCCAGTAACATTATTGCTCGAGTCTAGCCTTTGCGCGCTGACTCTGTAAGTAACAGACTGATCACCAGTCCTAATCGGGGTGAGAGCCCTCAGCGCTCACCCATAGTCCGGGTAAAGTTGTCATAGACATCATCTGAGGCTAACAACTAAAACACACAAAAAAAAACCAGTACAATCAGCCATGGCCCATAGCAGTTCATAACTGCGCCACCTCAAACGCCAGAGGCGGAGCGTGGCAAAGTAAAGAGGCCACTCCCACGAGACTATTACCTCGCAAGAGACGGCGATCATATTCCACTACCTGACTATATCGACTATGGTTCTAAAATGACGGACTGTAGCATCTAATCGGCATAGATAATTGCAACAAGTTCACGGCTCTACTCTGCTCAGGCAATAGGTTCCGGGCATACACTACACTGTGTTCTTGCTGAAATCGCAATGCTGGCAGGATGATGCCATATCGCCCATGTTCACCATAAGGCAGGACAGAGCGGATGCCGTGTCGCTCCTATGATGACTTCATAAACTTCAGTTGTTTGGGAAACCCTTTAATCACATATAAGTTAATAATATTTACTATTAATATATAATATTATTATTATATATTAACTTATACAAAATTAAAATTATAAATTGAGAGATAATAAGTGCAAATACAGTAATTATAAAAGCTTTTACTCACCATTTGTTCCAGGAGGTCCACATCGAAGATATCTTCGATGCATGGATGTTCGACGCTGCGACGACGTTCACTACTAGTTGTTGATCTATCCACACTCGTTTTTCGAAGCTCAACCCCAAATTTGCCACTTCCTCTACGGCTACTCACTTCATTTTCTTCAACTACTTTCGTCTCTTCCTTGATTTGACTAGTTTTAGTAGGACGAAGATATCCAGGTACCTTCTCAACTTTATCGCTTTCTGGATGATGATGCTGTGGTGATGAAGCCCTAGGTAGTGTAGAATGTCGTTCTTGTGTGGTTTTAGTGACGACAGTAGTTTCTACTATTTGCCGTATGGGGGACTTTGGTCGTCGTCCTTCAGGTGATTGAACAGTTAACCGATTAGGACTTATTCCTGATCTATTATCTGAGCGATCATCATGTGGTCTAGTGATTGAACCTCTAGAAGGTGAACCTTCTTTCACAGGATGATGGAAATCTTCAACTTCACTTGCTACGTCATTTATATTCTGTGATCTTTTTTCTACGGATGGATGTAAAGTATCACTTTTCTGTGATTTTTTTGTTATTCCAATGTCAGTTAATTTAGTAACAGATTTTGGGTGAATAGGTTCTTTAGATTTCGGCCCAGTTGAAGCGATATTTTCAAATAGAGCTTTGGCCTTTTTAACAGCCTCACTACTACGGAGAGTAGTTATTTTAACAGAAGAACCCCTTTCCGTTGATTTTTGCGAAGGTTTATTAAGATTATTTTTTAAATCAGAAGTCGTTGTTTGTTTAGCAGAAGATGTTTTATCAGGAAGATGATCAGGTGTCTTTCTATTAAAGTCTTGTATAACTTCAGAGGTCTTAGTGATTTTATCCTCAAATGTAACATCATCATCATCATCATCATCATCGTCAACTATTTTCTTCATTATTCGCTCATGCTGTTCCTTAATTCTTTTCTCTTTTTCTTCAACCTCAATGTTTTCTGTCAAAAAGTGCTCAGCACTTTTAACAAACTTATGTACTTTATCAGAAACGCTAAGCAAACAATCATCACTCTTCAAGTCTTCATCAACATTAGTTAAATCAGGTCGCACTATCATTTGTGGAGTAGGCTTTGTTTTAGGGGATTTTACATTTTCTGCAGTTTCCACGAACAAATGAGCCTTATCATGAACACTAAGTTTCGTATAATCATCAATATACACGGTGTTTGTATCATATTCATCGACAACTTTGCGGACAGGACTCTTCTCTTTTATATCCCGAGATCCTTTAGCAAACTTATTGACTTTTTCAGATACCGATAACAAGCACTGATCTGATTTTAAATTTTCCTCAACGAAATCAGAGTGGACTCTCTTTTCAGTATCTTTGAATATGTTCGTAGAATCCTTAGGTTTTCTTGGACTATCAATAGCCTTTGTAAACTTAGATACTTTATCAGTGACACTTAGGAGACTATCGTCTTCCTCAGTAATATGCTGCACATTGGATTTGCGGACAAACAGCTCATCGTCTTCACAAATTTCAACAATGTCGTCGACTATTGATTCAGTTTCATGTATGGTATGATGGGTGCGCCTATAAAAATCATCGTCCGGTTCATTCACCACATCTGGATAGCGAGGAGTTCCACTTTCATCAATATAATTAACTGGAGTGGGACAGATACGATCAGGTGAATTCTCTCGGGAAGATTTTGATTGTTGTACATCAATTATGATATCATCTTCATCGCTAGGCGTATTTAGGGTAGTAGCAGACTTGGGTTTACCAGGAAGCTTAGTTTGGGATTCTTTTAAAGTATATTTGTGAATTTTACTTGTAGTCTTAGTTGTGGACATATCATTGACTTGAATTTCAGGCTTTGATTTCATTCTTTGTGGCGAAGTAGGTGATGCTTTCTTTGCTTTTATGGTTATGTCACTAACAGTTCTCATCACCTTGGTATCGATTTCTTTTTTAGGTATACTTGTCTCTTTAGTTCCTTTAGGAGTGATGGCTCGTATTTCTGTAGTTTTACTTGTGGGCGACTGAATGTTTTTTGTAGGTGTTTTAGAAGTCACTGTCTTATTAAAGCTATTTTGTTTAGTTGTTACAGAAACACTAGTAGTCTTCTTTGAGTCATTTACAGTTTTCTCCGTCTTTGTCAGAGTTAAAGTTGCTGGTGTAGGTTTTCGAGTTAAATGAGAAGGTATTTGCTCCTTAGGCTTGATTCCACTAGTTTTACCCGCATGAGGTGATTGCGGCCGGTCGTTAAGAGAAACAGGTTTCTTCGGCGAAGTGCTTCTTGGTTTTGTCGGTGATTCTAAAGCTTTCTCTACCTTAATGGGGCTATGAAGGCCAGAAGGCTTCTTAGAAGGAGAAATATTTCCGGGAGATGTCTTAGATGCCTTTTCCTCTTTGGTATTGGTAGGGTGAGCCACATTTATTTTAGTAGTGTCATTTTTTGTGGACTCTATATGTTCCTTTATTATAGTTTCATTATAATTCCCAATTTGAGAGGTGATGTCTATATCTTGTAAGCTTGTAGTAGTTTTACCTGGACTTCTTTCGCGACTTGGTGATTTTTCTTTTCGTTCGGGTGATAATTTTCTTAAAGACTTTTGCACTCTATCTAAGATTTCCTGTTCGCGTTCCGACATTAAAAACTCTGTGCTTACTTCAGTGACTTTCACAGGTTTTTTAGTTGGGGAAGGAGAACGAAGTCTAGATACTTCTGCTTCGTCTATATTCATATACTCAGAACTGAAATCAGGCCTAATTGATGGTACATCTTGAGAAAGTTTTTGTTCAGGTTTCTTTACCGGGCTATCTCGGGACGTAGTTGGTTTTTTAATAGTTTCATCGGTTACCAGCTTAGATGGCGTCTTCGTTTGAGAATATTCTGAACTTTGCTCAGTGACTCTGCGAGTGGGAGAGCTGTCTGTAGGACGGGAAGTTGAACGATAATCTTTATTAGTTTTCTTATTTACATTCTGTTGAATGTCTTCTGTTGTGGTATTGTACTTAGTGGTTAGTGATGTAGTTGTCTGCATATAACCTTTCGCTACATCCACGTCCGGTCCATTTGGAGACAATTTTTCAGGCGATTTGGAGCGACGAGCCAGACGGGCATTTTGCGATGATTCATTTTTAGGTAATTTAATTTTAGAGTCTTCGCCTTTTGGTGTTTTAGGCGTCGAAGAGTGGGTAGGTTTCGAAGTTAGACTTATCTTATTTTTAATGGTATCGTCATGATCCTCCATAAAGTCATGTTGAACCGTAGTTATGGTTTTAATTTGTCTGGTGGGCGACGGATCCTTTATAGTTCTTTGGGCCGGTTGTAACGATTGTTGGTTGCTAGGTTTGCGATCAGGGCTTGGACTTTTTGATGCTCTTCGAAGAGGTAATTCAGTATGGTGAGGTAACGGATGCTTCTCTTTAAAAATAATTGTATTACTTTTTTCAACTTCATCTTTGGTAGTTATAGTTTCATGCTTATGAGAATGAGATGAAATAGGTGACATATAGTGCGGTAATTGGTCATTTTGAGACTTACGAGTGACATGAGTTATGGGACGTATTTCATAGTTATCTTCAAAAATAGCAGTACTTTCGTGTATATGGCGATGAGAAGATATCGGCTTCATGTAATGAGGAGTTTCTTCTTTTTGATTTTGATGAGTAGGTGAAGGTGATCGCCTGGATGATAAATGCTCAGTAAAAGATGTATGAATATTATATTCATCTTCAGTAGCAGTTTCAGTTTCATGAATATAATGATCAATAGTAGTAGATTTCTTACCATGTTGAGGATTATGAGCCTGAGGAATAGTGGGAGATTTTTTCTTTGGGTATTTATCAGCTTTTTCTTTCTCTGGTGATGTCCGTTCAGAGTAAGGTGTATGACCAGGACTCTTTTCTTTATTTTGAGATCTGGATAGAGAAGTTACAGAAGAGTAATCTTCTGATTTCAAAGGTTTACGTATTGGTGAAACTGAAGGACTAGAACGATGCTGATGTTTATCGATTTTGAATTTAGTTATTTCTTCTGTATTTTCAGATAAAGCAGTATCATACTTAGATGACACCGATTCGGTGGTCTGCCTATAGCCTGGAGTCTTTTCAGGTTTGTGATAATTTGCAGAAGAAATCTCTGGAAAACCACGATTGATTTTCGTATCTGGTTTATTTTTTGTTGTTGTGGGATGTTCTTGGCTTTGTGAAGGTTTTCGTTCTGGACTCTTCTCAGAATGATTAATTTTGGTCTTATCCGTGGGCGAATGATTTCGAGAATTATTAGTTTTAGTTTTAATCACTTCAGATGTTGTTTCTCTATTTGTCACAGTATTTTCTTTTGATGTCATAGATGTGGTGGTTTTTACATTACTTGGTCTATTTAGAGATGAATCTTTAGGCTTTAGATCGACCTTTTTTTCTGGACTAGCTCTGTTTGGTCTTTCCTGGCTCAACTTACGTACAGGACTTTTTTCCGTTGAACGAGCGTGACTTGTAGGCGAATCTAATGGGCTAGGAACATGTTGATCTTTATCAATGTTAAACATAGTTATTTGTTCTGTATTTTCAGATAAAGTAGTATCGTGTTTTGATAAGATTGATTCCGTTGTTCTCATATAACCTGGAATAATTTCTGGTTTATCACGAGTTGCAGAAGAATTTTCTGGATATTTATGATTGATTTTTGTATTTGGATTTATTTCTTTTCGCTGAGGATGTTCTGAATGTTGTGAGGGTTGTTGTTCTGGTCTCTTATCGGACTGATTAATAATATTCTGGCGAGTAGGTGACAAAGACTTATGAGAATGGGCTGTTTTAGTTTTAACCACCTTAGATGTTGTCTCTGTATAACTATCAGTCTTAGTATCCTCTTTAGACGTTATAGATGTAATATTTTTTAAGTTATCCTGTCTGCTTGGAGATAAATCTTTAGGTTTTAGGCCAGGTTTCTTTTCTGGACTAACTTTACTTGGTACTTCTTGACTTATTTTGCGTAAAGCACTTATATCAAGTCGCTCAGTATGATCGGTAGATGAGTCATCCGTTGGTTTGGACACCTTACGTGTTGGAGACTGTAAACGCTGGGTACGAATATGTTTAGTTTCTTTGTTTTTTTCTGTTATTGATTCTACCAAATCTTCAGTCGAACCGAATTCGGCTACCATAGAAATAGTGCTTTCTAAATGAGATGGTCTAATTATAGAATCTTCTTTTTCAATTTGTTCAGATTTATGTTGAGGACTCTTAGAAGGATCAGATGGCTCAGGCGATTTAGACTTTGGTAATGGTTTTTCATCGCTTAATTTTGTTGAAATAATGGTCTCATCAATATTTTTAGCTGTATTATATGTAGATGAAATTGTTGTGGTAGTATCAATGCAATCACGAATTTCGGTTTCAGGCTGTTTGGTCGATTTTTTCCCCTTAGAATCAATAGCTGGTTTCTTTTCAGGGCTAACACTTGATCTGGGTGAGCCACTAGGACGAAGTTTCTCTGAAGGGTCAGACTTAAGATGTCCAGTATCTTTTGGTTTTTGTAAGTTAGGTAGTGCAGAGTCATTAGATTGGTTCTTTACATCTTTTCTTAAGTTGTTGGGTGTATAATCTGAAGGCTGTGGAAGTGATGTAGTATCTGGCATCTTGTCATCGCGAAGCGTAGTCGCCGCTGTTTTGACAATACTGTGTTGTTCACGAGTAATGAACTCACATACATTAGATTTAATATCAACTTTATTTGTGGATGGGTATTCAAATGGAGTCACTTTCGAAAATGGGCTGCGACATGGAGAGATGCTTGGAGAACTCAGATTGGTTTCTGGTTCTTTTAAATGAGAAGATTCTTTTTTTATATCTTCATTAGTTTCTTCAGTCATGCCTAATATTTTACGACAGCGATCTTCGTAAGTTTCACGTCTTTCTAAAGGTGGCTTGACTTTCATAGGCGTTTTGGACTGTGGTTCTTCAGGGCGATCTTTTTTGACCACATTATGATCATGTAAGACTTTCAACTCTTCTGTAGGTGAAACACGGAAATTCGATGGTGGTTTCTCTACCGGCGACGGCTGTATAACATCAGCAGAAGGTTTTTTAAGAGAACTCTTCCTTGGGAGACGTTCATTTGTAGGCGAGATATGTTTTTCTGGTGAAGGTGATCTGCAGGGAATTTTGGACGGCGAAGGAGATCTTTTGATATCAAGACTTTCAGGTCTTTTATGAATTGTAGATTCATCAAGCGAATGTTCAATATGAGTAGTGTGAATCTCTTGGTCATCCAAATCTGTTACTATGATATTCTCCTTTTTAGGTGAACTAAAGTAAACGAAACCACTCACAGAGGTTGTTGGCGAGCTTTGACCAGTTGATGGTTCCGTATCAATAGGCTTTTTTGGTTTTCTGGTTGGGCTTGAAGACGGTGTAACTAGTTGACGAGGGCGCTCTTTTGTGGTCATCTTATTAATGTCCTCCGTAGTCCTCTCAGAAACTAAAAAGTCGGAAGTATGCTTGTGCTTTACGTTTCTTGTAGGAGAAATGCTATCGCGTACACCCTTAGCAGGCGATGGTGAGTGTTCCTGTATTTTTTTTGCTGGAGATATAGGTTGTTCAGATCTCTTTTTTGTGGGAGATTGAGGTTGTCCAACACTTTTCGTTGGAGACTTTTCACGACGCGGTAAGGATTCCTTATTATCTTTAGCAAGATTAGCCGTATTCACCGAATTCAAATCGATTGTTTCCGATTTCTTCTTTTCATATGTTCCGAATTTCGAGGGTGAAGGCTCTGTATGAGTATTGTGGCTAGGAGATCGATTGTCTTTAACTTTTGAAGTATGGTATGTGGTAGTAACGTTATCAGTAGTATCAGTCATTTTATAGGTAGTGTCAGTACAGTCATATTTCTCATTAATTGTTACATGATTCGGGCTTGGTGAGTCCCTCTTAGGTGCTTTAGAGACACTATTATTAATATCTTTACTAGGACTGTTTCTAGGAGAGGAAGGCATTTCATATTTTGGAGTTGTATAAGTGTGATCACTTTGAGATTTTTCATCATTTGGATTTGATTTTGTAGGAGATTTACTACGTTTCGTCAAGGTTTCATTCCTGATTTCCTTATTATCTTCAGTGGTAGCAGAAGTACTGATGGAAGTTACATCGCTTGTTTTAGAATAAGGTTTTTTCTTTTCATAAGTGCCAAATTTTGACGGTGACTGACCCCTAGCTATATTTGATTTATCACAATAGTCATCATTATCTTTTAGAGAAGGGTGAGAATTAGTAATATCTTCCGAAATATTGGTAGTTATCGACGTAGTATTAATACATTCATATTTATTGTTGACAGTAATATCTTGATTAGATAACGGAGGCCTACTACCAGGAACTTTAGAGATAACGTCTTTACTAGGACTCTTTCTAGAAGGAGAAGGACTCTTATCTTTTTTGGTCGTATACGTAGTATTACCAGGTATACGTTTACTATCGTCAGCTTGAGGTTTACCAGTAGGTGTGTACATTTTCGTTTCTTCATCAATAAATCTGTAGTGGTCTTCTTTAAACTTAGTAGTTGTTTTAATATCTTGAGATATACGTGTAGGGCTTGGAGAATGCACACGCTTTGTAGGAGAGTTTTCATCAGGTAATTTCATTGGAGATTGAGATTTATCGATTGCTGTTTGACTTGCATTCGTTGGTTTCATGTAGCCTGGTTTTCTCTCAGGGCTAATATTTTTTCGAGTTGGCGAGCGATTGGAAACATTGTCAGAAGGTTTATCAGCTGTTGAATAAATACCAGGCTTTTGATTCGGCCTGGTACTGATTTTTTTATCCCTATCACCTGGTTGGTAATCACGTGTAGGAGAAGTAGTTCGTGGCAAATTGGAAATATTTTCTGTGTGTCCGTCCACAGGTTGCTTGTATCCTAGTTTCCTGTCAGGGCTGTGACTGGGACTTGAGGTTAAGTTTTTAGGGGGACTGGTTGCAGGCACTTTGTCGGGCTTTTCACTTGACCTATTGGGGTTTTCACGTGGAGATTTTGGTAAAGAATGATAATCACCAGATACATATGATTCTGTTTTAGGAGAATTACTATTTGGATTTTTGTGAATTCCTTTTCTATCTGGGCTCTCTCTAGGCTTATAAGGTAAATCTTGTGGTCTTTTCTCCGGACTGGCACTTGTTCTCTGACGATGATCCGGTGTTTTTCTCTCAGGACTGTATCTTGGCCTGGTCGGAGAGCGACCGGTAGGTGGTCTACGATCTTCAGAACTAGAATATTTATGAGTCTTAATCTCAGTCACAGATTCAGTAGAATGAGTAGTCGAATATTTATCAGAGACGGTGCGAGTGGGAGAATATCTATCAACTTTATTTGGGCTTCCACCACGGCTTGATGGTTTTCTAGTAGTCTTATCTGGGCTAACGCTGCTCCTCAATGAAGACGTACTACACTTAAAAGTCTTACTACCAGGAGAAGAAGCTCTAGTTGATGGTTGAGTTGTAGATGGAGTATCAGCACGAAGCGTGCTAGCCCAAGCTGTATGTGAAGGGCTCCAGTCATTACTGATTCTCTTTTGAGAAAAATCAGTTTGATAAGTTGAATGATGTTGCTCTGTGTCTGTTCTTTTTTCCATGGTCTCCTCAACCTTCGTGCTTCTAGTAACATTGTGAATTTTTTCCTCGGTATCTTTACGCTGAATCTCCCTAGGTTTATAGTTGCCTGGTTGCGTATCTCTAGGTTGATATTCTACACTTTTAGTGTCTTTAATTTGACTGTCTTTAGGTTGATCCTCCCTGGGTTCAAAATTTGTAAGGTGTTTCTCTACAGAGCGTAGTTCCCTTTCTCTTGGTTGGTGGTTCTTATTTTGTGGAACTTCCATATGCTCCTTGCATTGCACAATGTGATCATTGTTAGAAATGACAGTTTTGTATTGATCATCAAAAGTTTCATATTGTTCCCGTTGCATATCACGGTGAGTTTTTACATAATCTTCATTATTCCTTGATTCAATGACTTTGTGGGTTTTAGTTACGGAGCGAGTTGTCTGGTTGTAATCATCATCAGTTTTGGAATGAGTTTGATTATTTTTTGTCTCCTGGGTTTTTGTTTTAGGATAGTCGTCGTCGATTAAAAACTCATTAGTCACCTTTTTTTCTATTATATTCTGGTTATTTTTCGAATGGTCAAGTATGGTTCTATTAATTGTAGTTTTATGTTGTACCCGCGAATAATCATCTTGATTTTTAGAATGATCAGCTATTTTTTTATTTATGCTTGTCACGTAATAATTTTCGTTGTCATTTGTAGTATATTCAGGTGTCTGCTTTCTGAAATCATAGTCATCAACATTTCTTTGAGAATCAACAATATCGGTAGAGCGATTATCACTCATGTGTCGAATAACTTTTGGTGAGTCTCTGGAGTCGGAACGTTGATGAGTTGAGTAGGATTTGTTTTCATTTCTCGTTTGGTAGGAACGTTCTGTGTGGGTGCTCTGTAATGGAGCACGAAATTCACGCTTAGTACTTGTAACTCGAGTGCCATCTGGTAGACATCGTGTCTCTACAATCACTCTGGTATTATTATCAGGATAATCTATCTTTCTAGATAGCAGTTCTCCAGTTTCACAATCATTTTTCTTTACAGTTTGATCATAATCATTCTTCCTTATTGATTGCGCATAGTCGTTGTTCCTGAGATCCTCTTCGTATTCATTACTTTTTCTTATATGTCGTCTTGTTATCGAGGACTTATCCTCGTTAAGGTTAGTATCATAACTTCGTAGGTCATAGTCATCGTTGGTTAAGTATGGCACTGATTCGTGTTTCGTGGAGGATATCTGCTGGAACTTGGACGTGGAAGTGGAAGAGTTGGTTGTCGATGAGATTTGGGTACCGTCGTCAGTCTTGCGCACAACGTGCTCTCGAGCAGCGGTATTAGATGATGTTTCATTACGTTTGAGGCTGCTGTTATCATCATGGTATTCTGTGACAGCTTCTTTATGGTGATCATCGGCAGCGAATTGTCCTCTGCCACCATCTACGTCATACCTGCCTTCAATGTTAGCGTGGACTGACTTAACGTGTGTGTGACCATCATCGGTCGTCCTGTTCTCCTGCTCCACATTCCAGCCAGCATTGGATAGCGCCTTCAAATCTGAAAATAACCAATATTAGCGACTGGTAATAACAGAAACACAACACACAACACCGTTACCGGTTAATAAGCGTTAGTTCTGTTAGATTTGTGTTGTATTGCGCGGGATTTGCACCTTGGCCACGATAAGTGAACTCCTTAGGTGGTGAGCCCGCGTCCCGGACCTCCTTGCTCTTCATGGACTGGAAGGTCTGGTCTGCGAAGGACTTGACGTGATCTTGCGCCGCCATGAACTCACTACCTGTTGAATTTTGGCACAACTATGCTAACTAGAGTTTCGTTTTTTATATTGTCTATAGTGGCAAATGAACAGACAGCACACCTGGTAGTAATTGTCACTGATGCCCATGGACCTGCCAAGGGTATAGTTAGGCCGCTGCCTACCAATACAAACCCCGAACCCACACCAGTTGGGATCCCAGCTCTCTCGTTCACCGAACGAAATGCAATAGGACATTGCCATTACTCAGACATCGATCTTCTGCGAGAGTATGGTACTAAGAGAACTGTCCACAGCGTGATCCTACCACTATTAAATTCTTCCAGCGTGAATCCAAACATAATAAAATGCAGAACGTACTTATACTTGTAAGGTAATATGCAACTCAATTAATGGCCATGGTAAAAGCCAGGCTTATCATTGTCTAATCATTCACAGTCCCTGAGCCAATGTTACTGATGAGAATTCTCTGTAAGAAAACTCAATGAGAATCTCTCTTCAGGATTTCGGGATTATACCCCGGATTCATAATCGTCCTTCGTTATCTCAATCCTGGATATTATACTTATAAAAACACAGTCAGGATCATACCTTTCCCTTCGTGCTTGGGCTCGGGCGAATACAGATCTCGGAGACGTTCTTCCCGTAGTCGATACATATGCGCGCGAATTTCTTTCTTACGGGAGAAGTCTTCCGTCTGCTGCCACTGAAATAACACATAAACTTCCATTAATATTTATTAGTTTATGAACAATTAACTGCATAGTATGGTGGTATGGTGGCCGCTACATAACTTAAGGGTGTCGTAAAAGATGACTAAGAGATTTACATCAATTTGGACTAACTTCATCTGATGTTGCCTGATTAATAACCATAAGAAGGGTTGCCGTCAGACAGACAGTCGTCCATTAAACTATATGACTAAAACTCTTGGTTTATGAATGCATAGCACATAAACAAAGATAGAAATTTATTTTTATTTATAAAGTTAAAATTCTTTTCAATGTGTTTTTCATATTGCAGCTAGCCCGTGTGGAGATGGATAAAGAATACAATGTCACCATCCCTTATTTTCTCGTAGCGTAGTAGTGACCAATTTGATGGCCTATCAGTGACCAGCTGCGCTCTTCTATAAAATTTATGCACCAACAGCAAACGCCTACCAGCCTGTCGAGTATGGCTATTATGGCACATCGCGTGTGGAGAAACTTATGTCCAATAGCGAGCATTAATAGACTAATACATGAAAAGCAAGGACAAAAATTGCTTTACTCATTCGTGCACTTTTCAATCCATGATGAGGAAAACATTAAGTATTAAGTTGGAAACGACCTCAAGGATTTTAATAGAGTGAGGACGGCAGTAAAGCCGCAGGGCCGTCGTCGGAGAGCTCCGGAAGCTCCGACACCGTCGTCGTCCAGTATGGAGTAGGCCAGCTGCCGAGGCCACCGAGGAGTCTGAGCCGCACCCTGCGGCGAAGGCTCTGACGGCGGCCTTAAATGTCAGGGAGAGGGAGGATGCCCTCTCTCCAGGTATCTGGAAGCGCTCCCTGCATAAGGGCAGCAGTTCCGAGGCCGGTGACCCCGGGTCCGGCCGGTCAAAGCGGTGAGGTGGCCCTGCAGGACGCGAACGCTCGCCTCAGTAGGAAGGTTTCCGGCCTGCGTGAGCACAACCGGAGACTCGAGTCGGAGCTGTCGGCGGTGCGGAAGAAGAACCGCGGGTTGGCCAAGGGCGTGGCTGGCCTGCGGTCTCAACACATACATACATACATATCATCACGCCATATCCCTTGCAGGGTAGGCAGAGAGAACAGAGTGCCAGAGAACTCTATCTTTGCATACTTCACTCGCTTCCTCAACATTCATAATTCTCTTCATACACGCTCGCCGGTTTCGGAGACTCTTGACTCCACCTTCCTTCAGT
Source organism: Lymantria monacha (assembly GCA_905163515.2). Lineage (NCBI taxonomy): Eukaryota > Metazoa > Arthropoda > Insecta > Lepidoptera > Erebidae > Lymantria > Lymantria monacha. The sequence goes on from LR991093.1 coordinate 32,669,550, forward strand.
ACATGACCGATCTGGTCAAGGTAGGTTAGTCTTGGTCTCCCTCGGTACCTACATCCTTCCACTTTCGCATTGTATATCTTCTTAACCAGGCGCTCGTTCGGCATTCTTTCCACATGTCCGAACCATCGGAGCATTCCCTTTCGCATCTTTACACCAATACTCTCTTTCATACCTACTCGCTCTCTTACGTCGTCGTTACGAATGCGGTCGGTCAGCCTAACTCCACAGATTTTCCGCAGAGATCGCATTTCGACCGCATTAATTTTACTATCATACTCTTTTCTGCATACCCAACTCTCGCTTCCATACAGTAATGTTGGGACAAGCACTGCGTTATGTATTGCTACACGTGCCTTCTGGCTGAGGTGGTGGCTGCCGAGAAGTTGCCCCAACGCTCCATTCACTCTATTTCCCGCATTCACTCTTCGCTCTATATCAGTGGTGTACCTTCCATCTCGGCTAAACCCACATCCAAGATATACAAATTCATCCACTTGCTCTAGTACATCATTACCTATTGTTACTTTTACATCTGTTCTGGTTTTATCTCTTTCAAAGACCATTATTTTGGTTTTGCTCACACTCACGCGTAGACCGGTCTCAATTCGCACTTATAGTGCCAACCACGCCGCCGACACCGGCCTTGCCGCCGAAGCGGGCTGCACCGGAGAGGGCGGGCCCGTCTTCTGCACCTGTGGCGCCCGCGTGTGCGGCGGGGGCTTGCAGACCCCCGTGTGGGCTCTGGGACTGCAGACCCCTGGCATCGGCCCCAAAGGGGCAGGGCGGCCCATCGACCGGGCCTGCTCTCACTCCGAGCGCGACCCGATCGCCCGTTAGCGCGGAAGAGGAGACGATTGATACCGCCCGTTGATGGACCACGATTCCATCCGCCTCCAAGCCAATCTCAACCACTCCGCCGGTGCGCAGGACGTTTTTCTGCAAGCCATGGCGGAGTGGTTGATAGGAGTAGCAGTAGACGCGGAGCCGTACGTGGTGCCCGACCGGCCTAACTGGCTGGGTAGCGCCGACGGCATTGTGGCAATCGTCGCCTCCACGTCATGGCCTTCGCCGTCTCTGACCATTAGGGAGGGGGGCGACAGATACGTCGCGGCGGACTAGGGAGAGATTACGATCTTCGGAGTTTATCTCTCCCCTAACAGGCGCGTGACTGATTTCGGGGCCTCCCTCACCATCTTGGGGGCCTCGTTACGGCGACTGGCACCACGCCACCAAGTCTTCGTCCTGAGGGACTTCAACGCCAAGTCCATGGCGTGGGGGTCCCCCGGAACGAACAACCGAGGACGGGCGGTCGAGGAGTGGGCGGCGGCACTGGACCTCTGTTTGCTGAACAGGGGCTCGGTGCATACGTGCGTGCGGCAGCGGGGCGGGTCGATAGTGGACTTGTCGTTCACTAGCCCCATTGTCGCCACGCGTGAGGAGCTGGTGTGTCGCTGAGGAGGTTGAGACCCTATCGGACCACCGGTATATCCGGATGGAGGTCTCCCGGACCCTCAAGACCCCCCGAAGAGTGCTGTCCAATGGTGGTCCCGGGAACTGGTGGATCTTCGCGCCGCGTGTATATGCGCCCGAAGGGCCTACACCCGCAGCCGGCGGCATCATTTTGCAAGACAGGAAATACATACATATCATCACGCCATATCCCTTGTAAGACAGGAAATAATTTTAAATAAAATTCTATACCAACCCGCCTGACTATCGTGACATTTCCTTCCTGTAGTGGAGGAGGCCCGATCCAGCAGTGAAAAATGTATGAGCCGAGATGACTAAGTTTTTAATTATTTTGTTTAATTTTTTTAAATATAATTTATTACTTACTATTATATTATTTTAGATTGATTTATTTAAAGCGTGTCATTTTAGTTTTATTTTTCACTCAATTAAAGAAAACTAAATAACATTTTTTATTTGACTTAAGATTTGAAGCCCTTTTCTTTTTTATTGGGTAGGACAGGCTATTGTGCAGTCACTTTCGACTCAAATCACCCGGGGGGAGGGTGAGACTGTATACAACTCTATAACTTGTTGTACAGTACCTCTCAATCTGGACGGGACAGGGCGGACCATCGGTATGGAGTCAAAGTCTTTAATGGCAAAAGTATTCGAGGCTTTATCCTTCAGCAGGCACATGCTATACATGGTACAATCGGTCAGTCAAAAGTATACAAAGCATATGATCTTACCATGCGCCGCAGCAGATCCTCGTCGTGTATCAACGAAACGTCGCCTTCAGACATACTGGAATTAAAGAAAAACTACATGTTAGTATATTAATAGATATAGCAGACGAACCAACAGCATTGGGGTGCCGGGGATCGAATGTCAGTAGACGATCTCTCCCGCACCCCTTAAAAGCGAGGAAGGGGCCGCTGTGGTTTTAGTGGGTATTCCGGTCGGGTTTAGCTAGCCGGCGAGTCCCACACTCCCCCCTCGTCTGTCACCAGCGAGGGGTAGCGCGTAAATGCGTTTCCACAGCGTAAACAAAAAAAAAGAAAAGACGGACCAACAGCCCGAATAAGGCGTGAGGAATGATTCACATTTCTCTTCTTTTTTCTCTGTTGTTGTCTATAGTCTGTTTAATATAGATAGGGGCTTTTCATTACAGCAAGTGGCTGCACAGATGGCGTAGTGGGTTAGGATACTTTACGACCTTTCGTGCCAGTGTTGGGGGTATTCCCACGCAGGAAAATATATTGTGCGATCCACAATGTTGTTCTGAGTCCGGATGTAATTTGGTTGCATTAATTGTATGTTTGTAAATTCCCCGCAATACAAGGATTATTTTGAGGGTGTTAAATAAAAACAGAACTCAATATAATGATTTTAGAATTTTTGTTTGTCTGTCTGTCTATTTGTTTGTATATACATATATCAATAAAAATCGGCCAAGTGTGAGTTGTATTCGCGCACGAAGGGTTCCGTAAAACTGAAAAAAAAAGAAGTTTGTTGTATGAGAGCCCCCCTTAAATATTTATTTTATTTTATTTTATTTTTAGTATTTGTTGTTATAGCGGCAATAGAAATACATCATCTGTGAAAATTTCAACTGTCTAGCTATCACCGTTCTTGAGATAATGGTGACAGACGGACTGACGGACAGCGAAGTCTCAGTAATAGGGTCCCGTTTTTACCCTTTGGGTACGGAACCCTAAAAACTACTAATACATGTAATTAATTGAATTAAGTTTTAAAGTATTGCTAGAGGTCTAACATAAAACAGAACCTTCTAGAATGAAAAAAATAACGATAAATCACAAATGTTAAATATTTTATTCTCAATGTATATAAAACTTACATAATAAATTGTTGAATGTAGTTTTAGCGACGTTTCCGTATGCATTTCTGTACAATGAAGATATTGTGTATTATGACATCAGCGTTTATTAAACATAAACGATTGGTCTGACTTAACATCGATAATATGTTTTATGTATTTCGTTTTATATACACGACTTACTTATATCAACATGAAGTCATTCCTTTAAAATTTTTATTATTACAAAGACGCTGTTTCGCGATGGACTTTTTCAATATGAAATTAAGAGCTATAATTAACACCCTTTCTTCCATCTTTATATTTAATGCATTTTTTTTATTATAACCTCATGTTTTTAATATAATGCGTTTTTTTATATAATGAATTATTAATCAGAGGTATTGTCAACATATTTTGCTGTCTAATTTTTATCTCGTAAAATATTACCCAGTAACAAGCAAGAATTGTAAAATTACTATAGATTTTTTTTTAATTGCTTACGGTGAAAAACGAGCAAACAGCACACCTGATGGTAAGTGATGCTGTTGCACATGGACCCAGCAACACCAGGGGCACAGCCAGGCCGCTGCCTACCGTGAAGAAAGAGCTCTTCTTAAACCTCGTTTGAAGAAGGACATGTCATAGCGCTCGGGAAACACAGCAGCAGGTAGTTCATTCCAGATCTTGCATGTATGTGAGAGAAATGATCGCTGAAAACGTACAGTCAAGGACCGTATCGTTTCCAGGTGAAGTGAATGAACCCTGCTACGGTGTCGAGTGGTACGGTGATAAAAAGGTGACGGTGGTACCAAGTCAAATTAAAAATTATTTTACAAAACCTTAAAGATTAACATCCTCATCATCTTTATTTCAGCGCTTATATATCTCACTGCTGAGCTCGAGTCTCCTCCATTACGGGAGGGAAATTGATCTATTATACAACGCTGGTCAGACGTGTTATTAAAGGGTTTTGTTTTGAGTTTTCCTTCTCTTGCATAGATGTTATATGCGTTTTATATTCCTTAATCGTGTCCTATGATCACTCAAGGGTAAGTTAGGGGTGGTGAATTGTGATCTTTCACCACACGGGTAAGAATATTACTTATCTTAACTATAAATAAATATATTGTCTCTAAAAATACAACACAGCGGTCAAGGATTAGTTTCCTTGTATAACGGAGGACTTGCGCTTTTTATTTTATTTTCACACTGTTTTAATTATATATAATAATCTACCAAGATCGCTGTGTGGTAACGGCTACGAATACATTTTTTTGTTTTTTTTTTTTTTACGCTGTGGAAATGCTTTTGCGCACTATCCCCCGCCAGTGACAGACGGGGGGGGGGGGGGGGCTGTATGCGACTCGCCGGCCATAGATGTTGGCGGCCTGCATACCTACTAAAACCAGCAGCGGTCCCTTCCGCGCTTTTACGGGATGTCGGAGAGATCGTCTAATGACATTTTATCCCTGACACCCCTACGTTTGGCCATTTGGCCCCTGGTCGCCGCCGGCGGAGCGAGTTCGCAGACGCGAGTGCTTCGCGTTCCCGCTCCGCGGCCTCCTTTGCAGAGATGACTTCCTCGCAAAAGGAAGCCATCGACGTCCAGTGCCTGTTGCTGTCAAGCATCTTGTTGATGACGGTCGACAACGACAAGTCCGCTCCAATGACCGCCGACAGGTCGCGGCGCTGAGGCCCCCAGGCGGGACATACCTCCAGGGTGTGACGCGCGTCATCGATTTGCGCGCTACACTCATGGCATCCAGGGGCCTCTTCACGTCCAATTCAGTGCAGGTACTTACCTAAGACCCCGTGTCCGGTAAGTACCTGCGTGAGCCTGAAGGACAGGTTGCCGTGCCTTCGTGTCGTCCAGCGGTGAAGGCGGGGCACTACCGCCTCAACGGTCCCCCGTCCTGCTACAGCGGGGGCTATACAGCGGGCACCATATCGGGGCACCATACAGCGCCATAGATCGCAAGATATCGGCATAAAGCCGCCGGCAGGACGATCTGGGACCTCCAGTATTGGACAGAAGCGTACCCAGCGCCGCAGCCGACTTTGAAAGCCTAGGGACGAGCTGGGAAAAATGCGGCCCAAAATTCCACTTATTGTCCAGGTGCAGACCCAGGTACTTCATCCGGGTCTGCACCGGCACGGCAACCCTAGATACAATGAGTTGTGCACCTCGGGAAAGACCTTGGCTGGGACCATAAAATAGGAGGGCCTCTGTCTTCTCTAATGAGACCCTCAGGCCCAACTTGCTAATCCGGTCAACAACGAGCGCTACTCCGACTCTTGCCAGTCGGGCGGCGTTGCGGAAGTCAGCCCCTCTCACCGTGATGAGGGTGTCATCTGCGTAACAAATAATCCCCATCCCGGGGAGAAGCTGGCCCCGCAACATCCAATCAAATACGACGTTCCACAAAGTCGGACCAAGGACCGAACCCTGTGGAACGCCGCAATCTACCCTATGACGATGCATGCGCCCGTCGTCTCCCTCCCAGAGCACGTGCCTTCCTTCAAGGTACGCCTCCAACAGCCTGCGGAGATACAGAGGCACCCCATGATATCGGACCGCCTCCTTTAAAGTCTCGTGTAGGAGACTATTGAAGGCGTTTTTAATATCGAGCGAGACTGCCAGGACTACATCCTTTTTTGCCATCGCTTCGGTGGCCAGGATCTTCAGGACGGCCAAAGCGTCGATTGTTGACCGGCCGCACCTGAAGCCGAACTGATTTTCCGACAGTCCCGGCCGGCGAGGTGCCGGACAAGACGGTTCGCAAGCACCTTTTCAAATAATTTTGAACGGCTACGAATACTACCAACCCTTACTTTGCTCGTGGATATCGTAAAAGACGACTAAGAGCCTTATAACGACCTGGGTCAACTCCATCTGATGCCGTTTGGTCAACAATTACATTACCAAGGAGGGTTGGCGTCTGGCAGGCGGCCGCTCATAAAACTATTGCTAAAAACTTTTACAATATGTACTATGAAAGAAGAGTACCTATATATTGTATCGACCCCAAATAATTGGGATAAGAGTAGGAAATGATGATAATAAACCCATCAGGACTGCAGCCTGCACCATAATGGGAGGGAAATTTATTCACCAAGTGTGTCGGCATTAATAGATACCTTGTGACTTATACAAATAGCAGATACTATCACATACATTCTTATAATTAGCAGCTCATATATGATACTCCACTCACTCCATCACTGCACGCATTGGGTCTACAGATATATTAATATCGTTGAATTGCCACCTTGCCATAAGACCTACGTCATATCAACGGATATATCCTTAATTAACACATCAGCATTGATTCAAAGATCACGTCCCGTCGCGAGTCAGCCAGATCACCGTTGTCTGTTGTTGAAACAGACCTTGAGACAATTAGTTGGTTTGTCAGTTGTCACTTTATATTGTCGAATTTATTTAGTTACGTGCATCGTGTATCTGCATTAATATACTGTGATTGTACGTGATTGTCTCGTTGTTATTCTATTAACTTTATCTATGGTTAAAATCGAATGTTATTATGAAGTAAGAATCTTTCTATATTCCTGTAGTGTATGCAAAATTTCATGATGATTAGTTTGAGTAGTTAAGGAGTATAAGAAATTAATTCACCGGCCCTATCTTACCCGTGGATGATCGTAAGTAACGACTAAGGGATATAAAACGCATATAACATCTTATGCAAGAGAAGGAAAACTCGAAACAGAACCCTATACTAAAACGTTTGACCAGTGTGGTATAGTAGGTTAATTTCCCTCCCATTATGTAGGAGGCTCGAGCCCAACAGTGGGACGTATATGAGCTGAGATGATGATGAATAAATTAAAACAAAATTATTAGCACTTGAAATTATTGCGTCATCAACTACTACTATTAGCTTAGTAAAAGATTATCACACAAATGTACCAAATAATTATAAATTGTAACGAATGTAGAAGGGTAATTGTCGCAATCGATTTATGCTGAAATATTAACAAGGCGAGGTACTCGAAGGGACTTTTTTTTTTACCGGACCAAAGCTGACCAAAAACCAGATTCGCAGTTTATATCTCAGTTTTCTACATCATTAAGTTACTCTTATCCCAATTACAAGTAATTGGGAGAAGTACATATTGCAAAAGTTATTTTTGATTATTTTTGCCTGCCTGACGTCAACTTTTCTTGGGAATGTAATTGTTGACCAGACTACATCAGGTCCAGGACGACCAGAAAGCACTTAGTTGTCACGACATCCAAGCCGCTATTACACAGCTCTTCTTTCATTATTCATACGTTCATATATTTAGAAAATTCGACATAAGACCTATAACTATACCAACCGTTAGACCAGCGTGGTATACTAGGTCAACTGCTAGAGTGTATAGGCTAAGAAGAAAAAAGAAGTTACTAGATAGAAAGTAGCCACGCCCCGACGGCGAAAGCTGTCGGGGCATCGACATGAGAGGAACCCGCAAGGGTAAACCGCCGGGCGGGCCACCGAAAACAAAAGATCGGGTACCGGTGGCCCGTTCGCACGGCGAAGAGAGGTGTTTGCAGGGTGGGTCCATGGGGTTGCGTGCCGCTTCTTCTGTTGCCCCGGATGATTTGTCGGGGCGCGACCACATCCACCTTGCGGGAAAAAAAAATAAGATAGAAAGTAGCCATTAGCAAACCTTGTTGTATAAAAATGCAGCTGTTTGTACAATCATTGTCAAATAAATATACATTACGTTTAAGGTAGATGATGCCTAAATCGGGTTGTATCACAGTCAGCATCTGTGACACCATATGGCCGTGCGCGCCGGTATGAGAAGGTTGTGACCATATACGGAGAGTGGTGACCTTGTCCCTTTTTGTTACATATAAGGAGGGTTTACTCACTATCGCAAGAAATAACTAATTGTAATTAATCGTAGTCGACATGTCCCCGTTATTGGAGGTTGTGTGTTTAATTATGTCACTTACGACGTATTTGTTTCTGTATGATGGTTACTGCGAATACTACTAACCATTACATTTTATCTTTTTTTTATATAAATTACCTGTAAAGCAGTGTGGTAGCGGCTACGAATACTACCGACCCTTACTTTGCTCATGGATGTCGTAAAAGACGACTTAAAGCCTTATAACGACCTGGGCCAACTCCATCTGATGCCGTCAATAATTACATTCCCAAGGAAGGTTGACGTCTGGCAGGCGGCCGGTCACAAAACTTATGCCAATAACTTTTGTAATATGTACAATGGAAGAGAAATACATATTGTATTGCCACAAATAATTAGGATAAAAGTAAGATGATGATCATAAGTAATGACTTATGTAAACATATGACGTGACTGTCTAAGTAATAAATTATATTGCCGAGTATCGTGGGTTCAATTCTTACGCATGACAATTTCCTGATCGATATCTTTTTAAAATTCAAAACTCATTTTGTTAACTTTCTGGGAACACAAGTTTATTCCTTAAGTGGGAGATGTAGGCATTTCTTTTGCCTATGATGGTGGACTGACAACCAACTTGACTGTGGATGATAACTGCCACTCATGAATATTATGAACACTAGTACAGCCAAGCCGAAAGCTAAGTTAAGAAAAGTGTTGCGTTTAAAAAAAGAGATAACTCATAATGGCTTATTATACTAAACATAATAACAAAACATTGACACCTATTGTTGAGTTATACACAATGACGTCACCCAATAGATGTATGTCCGTCTGTCACAGCTAATGGGCACGATATGACGACAGCATTGATATATGAACGAAGGCGTGCCACAAGATTTTGAAAGAAATCAGTAACTGAGTCGTATAACATGTTATGGTTTAAAAAAAAAGAACTTTTGGGTGGACACTGAGGGAGTGGTGCATATTTCACATTGCACAGATGGCGTAGTGGCCTAAATAGCCAATGTCCATCCGTCTCTGCGTAGAACAGCTTTTTGTACAACGAATAATTGTTCCTGAGTCTGTCAACAAAGAGGATATCCCCTTGGCCCCGTCCCATCGACATATAGGGCTGAGCATGTGCGAGTCTGCAGCGACATTATGAAAATGTTTAGTAATAAATTCATGTATCGCGTGGAACTTCACAAACATGCAATAAACAGACACAAATTACACCCAGACTCAGGAAAGTGATAGGCACTTAGATCACACCATCTGTGCAATCTGATTAATACATATATATTTAATATCGTATTGTATAACCCAACTGTGAAAACAAGAGGCTTATTAAAAATAAAGACAGTTATAAAACAATAAGTTTATTAGTGCTGAAGACTTCCTTCACTTTCTGTACCAATTAAATTAATTAATGTACGCATTTGAATTTTAAACTTTTTAAAGTTTTGTACTGACAACTGTCACTAATATTTTTTTTTAAATTAAGGAATAAATCCTTGCGTCTTATATATTTTTTACAACTACGCCTAATTACTCTCAAATTCGAAACAATTATTTGTGGAAGGTATAAAAAATTATCCTGCGTGGCATTTAAACCATTTTAGCCGTAATTAAGGTGACATTCGAAATGGCCTATGCTATCCACTAATGCTTGTTGAGTCTGGGTGTAATTTGTGTCCGTTAATTGTATACTTACAAAAGTTCCCGAGATACAAAGATTTATTCCTTAGGGTGCAGTTTTCTCTAAAAAAAACACAAAGCAGTCAAGAGGACTGCCCACAGAAGTGAAACTTAAACCTATAAAAATAATGAATATTATAAATTAAAATAGAACAACAAGTACGTATTTCAGCTAATTTTACGACGCTCACACTGTTTACTACGCTGCACAGCAAGAATACCACACGCATATGCTTGGGATCTACCGACTCACTCTCGTTCTCTCTCCTACTTTCTACCTTGTGTATCTTTTTGTTTATCTCTCCCTCTTGCCTTGCAATATTGGACGCTACTCGTTGCTAACGCTCGCGCTGGCCTGTAACAGGTATACTACGCGCATGCGTTCGACTGCTATTGCGTTAAACGCTTAACGCAACCTTGTTGGAAGTCGCATTAGAAGTTTCACTTTAAAAACTGTTATACATATTTCATTGATGACAATATTGAATTACAAAAAGTAAAAGAGAACAAGTTGTTTGTCTAACGTTGCGTAATACAAGTTTAAGCAGTTACAATGGCCGAGATACAGGTGCAGTTTTAAATTACTTTAAATTTATTTAAACAGGCCTAATTGACTTGTGACTCTAATGTTAGGAATTTTCCGATAATCACTTTTTAAAAAGCATTTAAACTGATATATAGACTACAACCACCAGAATATCGAGCCCACTATTGAATATAGATTTGCCCAAATGAAACAATTAATCGTTAACTTTACAAATACCACCACTTAGGGATTGACATATAACGTTTTTTTTAATTCCACCACAATGTTATTTGGTAATACTATAATTAATAATTTATCATCATTATCATTATTTCAAACCTGAGCCTCATACAGAATGAGAGAGAAATAGACGTATGTATATTATACCACGCTGGTCAGATGTGTTGGTATAGCATGTATTTCAAGTTTGCATATTCCATAGATGTTAACCGCATATTATACCCCTTATTCGTGTTTTCCGACCAAGAGATGGATTAGTGTTATTCTTATTCGATCACTATATGGGTTAGTAATATTTTTAATTCTTAATTATTCAATTAACCAGACGATATACAGACGCCAATGATAAAAAAGAGTGTAGCAACGATACAATAAAGTCTATAATATAATAATAGATTAAATAAAAGAAAGAATGGAGTAATTATTTCTGATAACGTAAGTAACTTTACAGTATTTGATTTTAAATTTTTTTTTTTTTTTTTTTTTTTTTTTTTTTTTAACACCTCCCTGCACTAAGGAAAATAATCCTTGTATCGCGGGGGACTTTACAAACATGCAATTTAACGCAGACAAATTACACCCAGACTCAGAACAATACTTTGTGGATCGCACAAAGTATTGTCCTGCGTGGGAATCGAACCCACGGCACTGGCACGGAAGGTCGGTATCTTAACCACTACGCCATCTGTGCAGTCTTTGTGCAGTGCAGTCAGAATTTAAAATTACAAATCAAATACAACCACGTTATTCTATTGCGTGATTGATTATGATGATTTAAAAATAGTTTTATTTTATTAAGAATGCAATCAGAGATGAGTTTTTATTTTTACCAGCCCACATAAGTAGTATACCTACTCTGGTCCCTAATTTATTAATACATGAGTCCTTAATGCGAGTGCCCTGAGGTCCGCTGCCATGATTCACAAGCAAGTTATTCCGGCGCAGGCGCTTTGCGAACTCTAAATACATCGTCCCATGACCTTTTATCAAGCCATATTACTGTATAACTAAGGTAGATCCTAATATTATTATAAGTTTCCTAGGAAAGTGTAGCTGCCCATTGCCCTGGTGCTTTATTAGCGTTTTATTACTACTTCCACAGGAATTAAAGGGTTGGTTATACATATATTGTATTTTCAATCCGTAAATACACGGAGACGAATAAGAGAGGGTAGATGGGAATGTATTACGATTTTTTTCTTTCCTTAAGAGACAACTGGATTTCTTTTTTTGTAGTTTACGGCTTGGTTACTTAGACCTTTAAGCCAAGTCTTCATAGTTTAGACACTCCGTCACGAATTCTTCATATTTTCTAGTCCTAATGGTCATTGTCCGTCAGTAAGTCATGTCGTTACCATTAATACCATTAAATCGCTGATAACCAAATCAATGGTTTTCTTGGGAATTTTGGCAAAATATGAAAATACACGTAAACCACTATTATAGCATATTCACTGCACTTCAGCACTTTAACTGTACCATATTCCATAAAATACCAGCAAAATTATTCAATAAACACTACAAAACACTAAAGAAATGAATACAATATAAGAGCGTGACATGACATTTCCACATTCGCGCCAAAACTCAGAGACAACTGGAGAAAAGAAAAATATTACTAGAGGTGGTAAATTGAAAATAAGATTCCAGTGGCGACATCTATATTCTTATCCCGTTACTATATAGAGAGTCATACTTAAATAAATTCGTATACATTCATTGCCATAACCAATGAATATTAATATAGAATATATATAAACCGGTTCCGAACTACATAATCCCAATACAATAATAGATATTTCTTGTTGTCACAAATATGTTTTGACAAGATTAAGTTTTTATTACTTGGATTTGCTTTGGACAGATTAAAAGATATAAAAAAGCAGATTAAATGATTAATCTCGTTGTATTTTTTATAATGTTACGTCTTATAATATAAATAAGCTTATTTTACACATACATACATATCATCACGCCATATCCCTTGCAGGGTAGGCAGAGAGAACAGAGTGCCAGAGAACTCTATCTCTGCATACTTCACTCGCTTCCTCAACATTCATAATTCTCTTCATACACGCTCGCCGGTTTCGGAGACTCTTGACTCAACCTTCCTTCAGTACCTGACCGATCTGGTCTAGGTAGGTTAGTCTCGGTCTCCCTCGGTACCTACATCCTTCCACTTTCGCATTGTATATCTTTCGCATTCGCATTGTAAACTTATTTTAATGTTTGAAATAAAACTATTTTCACGTATTTTATTTGATATTTAATTTCTAGACGTTTCAAATACTTTACAGCGTTCTTGATCATGGGGTGGTATTATTAATTATTATCTATTTTAAATGTTTACATTGGAAGGTTTATTTCAAAAGTGTAATACTCGTAAATATCAAAAATCATTTTTGTTTTGATGTATATGATGTTTCCCGCGTGGTGACGGAGTAAGAATACAATTCACCATCCCTATCTTACCCGTGGGTGATCGTAAGAGACGACTAAGGGATATAAAACGTATATAACATCAATGCACGAGAAGGAAAACTCGAAACAAAACCCTATACCAACACGTCTGACCAGCGTGGTATAGTAGGTTAATTTCCCTACCAATACGGAGGAGGCTCGAGCCCAACAGTGGGACATATATGGGCTGTGGTGATGATGATGACATATATGATGTAACGATAACCTCATAATGTTGGTGATAAAGCCCGTTTTAGTTATCCGCCTTATTGATGCTGTGTGATAGCGGCTACGTATACTACTAATCCTTACTTCGCTGGTAGGTGTGGTGAAAGACGACTAAAAAATGCCGTTTCGACTTATTCACGGCGCGGTTGCTTTCTGTTCCTTGCAACTGAAATAGATAATTGATGGCAGGGATTTTACAGATATTTGAAGATATTTTATTAAATATTTGAAGATATTTACTATTGAATTCGCATAATTACCTCAAGTTTTTTTTTATTTTCTCGCTAAAACATAAGACATTGAATCATTTATAATTTAATACAAAAATATAAAAAGTAAAGCACGCGCTGGGGTTAGAAACGCAACATATTGGTTTATTCTCTAGATTTGGTTAGGACTGTCTTCGTGAATAAACCAAACTCATTAAAAGAATACGTGAGAACGGTACAACACACACACGTCACATCCGGTATTGTGATTTTACTTGAATCGTGTAAATATAGACCCCGCGCGTGCGCAGCCTGAATACGAACAGCTTAGTACACGCCATGAATGGTCAATGCTGAATAGTGAAAGCGAACGGAACTTTGCAATGAACTTCGGTACATTGTGAAGAAAGTAAATGGATTCCTATGTTTAATATACTTAAAATAATCATCAGGGTATCTATGTTGTCATGTCTTTAAAATCCAGAATTCAGTAAGGATAACCCAAATGTTAGTAGAAAAGTAATACGGTAAGTTATGGGGTTGCACTTTATTCCTTCCCTTACCCCGGTTATTCAAAGTAATAGGTAGCTCCACTAATATTGTAAAGATAAATCCATCATCATTATTTAAGCTTATGTATGTCCTACTGCTGGGCTAGAGCCATGTAGGATACATAAGAAGAAGAAGAAGGTATATGGACCTACTATACCGCGCTGGTCAGACAGATTGGTACAGCCTTTATTTGGAATTTTACTTCTCTCGCTCGCTCTCGATGTTATATGCATATAATATTTATTATTCGTGTTTCAGGATACACACGGGAAAGAAAAAAAGTGGTGAATTGTATTCTTACTCCGTACGAAAAAGAAGCCAAAAGTATCTTCTTCAAAAAATCTGAAATCCTTTTGGATGCATTTGTATCTGCGTTATACGGTTATGTCGCTATATTTATATTAGATATTGTCCAGTGGGGACGCCCACGCATTATCGTTGTGAATTGAAGAACAAATTCTTTAATAGAAAAAACGTTTTAATTGTTTGACTAAAATGGTAATGCCTCGTATTTGTAATTGTTATATAGATTCATTTAATCAATCTATTTTTTTTTATATAAGACATACTTTTTTCGACAGGGTTTATTTTTTGGACATACCTCGCCTTAATTTTTTGAGACGAAGGGTGGTGTGGTTAAACAGTGGCTAAACTGTCATATTACCTCCACAGCCGTTTAAGCGGACCACCGGCATCGGTACCTTGTCATCAGATAATTAGAAAGGAATAAATTCATCTTATAAGCAAAATTATTATATAAAAGGGATGTAATAAAAGAACATATATGTATTACTTTTATTAATCATATGTATATATAACTACATGGAGTAACTTGCTTCCTCGAATATGAGTTTGTTTATATGTTACGCGTTCACGCCTAAACTAGTAAACCGATTTTAAAATTTCTTGCGCTAATGGAAAGCTACACTATCAACGAGTAATATAACCTATATTTTATACCCGTATTCCTAAGGAAAATGGAGCAATACAAATGACACCGCAGGAATTTTTCTAGTAATCATACCCGTCTCCCGTATCTATATGTAATTTACGTAAAAAAATATGTCTAGCGCACAGTAAAGCTCAATTTATGGACCGCCTACTATCTATGATGTTAGCAAAACAATAAAATGCAATGGACGAGTGAAAAACTTCCTGCAGCTGACGTCATACTTGACATAGACAATATAGAATGATCTCACGTGTACAATCTGTGCAAACTTACAACACTAATAGTTTCCGTTTCCTTGTTAACTGTTTATTTTTCGTTTTATTTTCTTTATTTAGAACTCAAGGAGAATAACTCAAGGATTATGTCAATTCGATGCCCACTTTTAGAGTTTAATTAAAATCTCAAAATCCTTGCAAACATATTATAATAAAATGAAGACTGATGCTATTAGACTGAGAACTAACATTGTAGAGGGGAACGACTTCGAACGATGGATCCTATATCCATCGTTCGAAGTCGTCGGACATCATTTCAAATTCAAAATCATTCATTTTGTATAAACCCCTTAGGGGCAAATACATATTGTCAACTGCAACATTTTAAATTAAATTAATACAATAAACGTGTGGTGATGGAGTAAGAATACAGTTCAGCAATCTTACTCGTGGGTGATTGTAAGAGACGGCTAAGAGATATAAAACGCAAATAACATCTATCTATGCGAGAGAAGGAAAACTTAAAAAAAAACCCCTATACCAACACGTCTGACCAGCGGGATATAATAGGGCAATTTCCTTCCCATTATGGAGGAGGCTCGAGCCCAACAGTGGGACATATATGAGCTGTGATGATGATGATGAACGATGAATTGAATTCACAATAAACTACTACCAGATCTGAAGAATGCGACTACCATTAAGAAGATCCAACAAGAAACCTAGAGGGCTTGTCTATTATTATTTTTTTTTAATGAGTTGTTTTTATACAAATCTGTATTCAACAATTATAATGTAGGTATTTATTAGTAAATATTAGCTCCAGTGTAATTCACTTCGAACACTATGCATCAAGAAAATAACCATTGTTTCCGGTTCCGTTGGGTGTGAAAAAAGCCTTTTAGAATACGTTTAGAATAGCTATACTGGCAATGTATTAGTGGCTAATTATATTCTTCGACATAACTTGCTATATTTATTAATTTATATATATGGCTTGCCTTGTTAAAAGAAGAATAACACGAAACAATACCCAGTACTTAACATGTCTCAACAGCATAGTAAGTCAATTTCCTTCCCATTTATTATTACTATTATTTTATAAAAAAATAGCACCAGGTACTAATGAAATGATCTATTATCGCAGCCGAGTTTTGGAGCATACAATAAATAGACAGAAATTAACTAAATTCAGACTCACAAACTTTTGTATTGCGTAGCAATCGAACTAACGGCACTTGATATAATAGTTATCTTAACCGCTACGCAGTGCAGTCACTTTTACAGAAAACAGTGATGTCATATTTTACTATTAAGTCATCAACAGAGAAGGCATTGATATTATTCATCACTTTCATTAATACATATCCGGCAATGTACTAGACCTGTTCCTCCCTCTTCTCGATTAAAGGTATATTAAAGAGCCACGCGTTAGTTTCTTGTTGACCTCGCCGGTGACATTGTAGAGTCACCATCTGACTCAGACCCAAACACCCACTTGCTGTTGACAAATTGTTAATGATATATCGATTATGTACAATAAATGATCGAATCTTGTCGACATTATTTGTTAACTTGTTGATTTAATGTTAAAAAGTGACAGTCGATTAAGAGAGCATGTTCGAATCCTAGTTGGAGAAAATCGTGTTATGCAATAACATCTAAAATTGTTATGGGATTTTTATGTTTTGTTATTATCAATCATAACATTGCTTATGGGTGTCGGAAATATGACTAAGAGCTTTACACAGACCTCGGCCAGTTCTATCCGATGCTATTTGCCCAACAATTACATTCGCAAGAAGGTTGATATCAGACAAACGACCGATATAAGTCCAACAAAGTCTAATATTGCCAAAACTTTTATAATATGTACGATATAAGAAGATTATATATTTATTCCGTTTGGTGACGGAGTAAGAATACAATTCACCACCCTCTATTTTACCCGTGGGTGATCGTACGAGACGACTAAGGGATATAAAACGCATATATGTATGAGAAGAAAACTCGAAACAAAACCCTATTATACCAATACGTCTTACCAGCGCGGTATAGTAGGTTCATTTCCCTCCCATAACGGAGGAGGCCCGAGCCCAAGAGTGGGACATATATGGGCTGTGATGATGATGATGATATATTGCATCGACCACAAGTAATTGAGATAAGAGCAGGGTAATGATGATGACAAGAAATTCTCAATGGCGCAATGTTTGTAACTACACCCAATAAATTGTAGAACGTTAATTTGCTACCATTTTATAATAAATTATATGACAAAATGTGGGTATATCTTAAATAAGACAATGTTGACAATATAAGTTTTTTGGATTTTTTGAAAAAAAATTGTTTTACAAATTTTGTTTTGAGGATTTCATAAATTTTATGTCATATATTTACATAAATTATTTATTATTGTTTTATATATTGTACATAAATATTCGTTATTTTTTTTTGCATAATTGTAAGTATTTAGACGTCGATAATATTTAAATTGGATTTTAATTGCCGATCCTGTCCGTACGTTATGCACAGCATATCTCATCATCATCTCATCGCCTCAGCTCATAATATGGCCCACTGTTGGACTCGAGCCTCCTCCGTAATAGGAGGGATATTAACTTACTATACCACGCTGGTCAGACGTGTCGGTATAAGATAGCATATCTATTTAATATCTAATAACACATACAGTATCTATTTAATATGCTTAAGCGAGCAAATTTGTTATATTTGTATATATTCAGAATCTCGGCAACGACTGCAACGATTTCCATAACATTTAGCATGCGGGAGATTTCGGAAACGAATAATTAGGTTTCATTTACAGAAAATATTGTTATGTCAGTGTTTTCAGGCAAAGAAAAATATCTATACCTACATATAATAAAAATGTTCGCTGTCTGTACATGGAAGATATATGAGAAAAATATTACTGGGACCTTTATCAACACAAATAGAACCCAAAACAATGATTGTTAAAATTTTTGTCTGTTTGTCTGTTTATCTGTGCGTTTTTGCACGCTAATCTCAGAAACGGCTTATCCGATTTAGACGCGGTTTCCGCTAATATATTGTCGTAAGCTTCGCTTAACATTTAGGATTTATCTCATGTCAATTGGTTTATTAATAAAAAAGTTATGTCAATTTAAAAATGTTCGAAAAAAAAATCTTTATCGATTCTTTTTCAATTACGTACAAATTATCTTCAGTAAAAATAAATAAACACGTGTTTCAGCATTTGTTAATTTACACCCTCTGGGGGTATAAATTAGGCCTGCGAATCGGGTTGGACGACTCATTAAGTCATTAGCGCCAAGCCGATATTATTGAAGCTAGCAACTTGAAATTTTGATAGTGGTTTCTTTCTGTGACGTACAGATTTACGAAACTACACCCCCAAGGGGGTGGAACAGAGTGGCAAAGTTTGTATGGGGAGAAAAAAATCTTTATTGATTCTTTTCAAATTACGAGTCGAATCAAATATTCTATGGTAATATCCGGTATTTGTCAATTTTCACCCTCTGGTTGTGTAAATTAGGCCTGTGAAGCGGGTTGAACGACTCATTACCGCCAAACCGAAACTATTAAAGCTAGAAACATTATTTTTTTACGCACGTTTCTTTTTATGACATAGAGATTCAATATGAAAGGATTTTATGAATTCCGCCCCTAAGGGGATGTAACAAAGTGGCAAAGTGTGTATGGGGAGAAAATTTCATTATCAATTCTTTTCAAATTACGTACAAATATTCTTCGGTAAAAATAAATAAACACGTGTTTCTCTCTCCCTCTCCATCAACCCTGCACCACTGCCGTCGTGGCGACCAGTGCCGGCGTGAGAGCTCACACGATACACATAGTAGACGGCAATAGGTTCTTGCCTAATGGTTTAAGATACAGGTTAAGTTTAGCTTCAAAAATGTTCACTCTATAACTCAAATAATAAATCATATCTAACGAGGTCTCAACTCTGCTGGTGAAACAAAACAGTCAAATAAAGGGTGGCGATGATTATATTTTTATCCCATGGTCATACCGTAAATAGTATATTAAAGGCAATATAATTTGTAGAATGAATAGAACTTTGAACAACCCTTTTCTTTAGTGACCGGCTATGGTATATAGACACACCGCGCTCAATCCGTTCGAGGTGACGCATGACCCCATAGCGCGCCGTACACGTACATCTATGTTATGCGGGCGGGCCACTGCAACCGGGTATCATATCGAGTCGAAGCCCTCATGCAGTGAACCTCAATAGAGGTACTCACGCTTGCGCCGCCTAAAGCACCGACGGTAGAGCGTGTCAACGTAGAGTATTTTCTCTCGGACCCACCCTATTGCCTAATTCCGTTAGACAACTAACTCGCAGAAGGCGGCGACCGCATCCCAGTTTCTGACGCTGTTAATCATCGTCCTAGCGACAAACCTTCAACACCTTGTATTGCTTTTTCTATTTAATTCTATCAGAGATGACTTCTGCGTGGACGAAGTTGCGCGCGAAAGCTAGTAATTAATATTTTTATGAAGACAAATTAGCCATTGTCATCTAGGTAGAATAGATATAGCTCAGGTGAGAAATCGAATAAATGCCGGACACACACGATTCGATCCTTGATTTTCTCATTTTTTTTATTGATTTCAATACATTAAAAATAAAACAATTTACAAAAAAAAAGTATTATTCTCGGTCTTCCTAATATTAACATGTAGGTATATAATTATTGTATATAAAATAGAACTGTAAGCGCAGCTAGTGTCAGTACAAAGCGCGTTTGTAGATCATGTTGTGAGAATCGACGGTGTCGTATTTCGTATAACATCGAACATTGACCAAAACATATTACAGTGTTCGTGGAACTGACGTTGGACACACTTTAGCCTTCCCACGGGATTTATTTGCGGATTAAATGTTGTTGCACGAGAACGGAATATTTTTTTTTATATCTAGTAACATTTGAAATCAAACTAATTTTTTAATGGATTTTCTCGTATTCAAAACATTTAGAAATTAAAATTAAAATACAAACGCGATAAAAACCATAAAATTATTATATTTCAAATGTATAATGTTCGCGTAAATAATAGAAAGTATTATTTTGTAACGTTTTCCTTGTGATAACGAAGTAAGTATACAATTCACGACCCCTCTACCTTGTCCGTGGATGTCGTAAAAGATGACTAAGGGATATGATATTGGGTCAATTTCCTTGTCACAGTGGCGTCTGAACTCAATATGTGGTAAAATGAAATGATAATATTTAGTTTTATAATATATATTTATATCCTAGAAAATTATATTCTTAAATAAACTTACTGTTATATTTTTTCTATGTTTTTGCGTACCTATAACGAACGCAAAAACTTAGTGCATAAAATATCGTTTGTATTAGATTTTTTTAATTATTGTTGTTGGTGGCAAATGAGCAAACAGCACACCTGCTGGTAAGTGTTACTGCCACCAAAGGACTTTTGCATTGCCAGGGATAGAACTAGTCCACTGCCTACCAATGAAAATCCCAAACCCACTCAAAAAGCTGGGCTGCCGGCTTTCTTACTCACCGAACGAAGCACAGCAGCATATTGCTACTGATCAGACATCAATTTTCTGCTCAGTGCGGTACTACCCCGGACGGACCGGCACGCGGCTGACAAAAAACTGTCAACAGCGTGGTCCTACCACTTAGATACTTTCTGATTAAACATATTCTGTTTTGTTAATAATATAATATAATATAATTAATAATATAATAATATGTTAAACAAATACGTGACGCGTAATTTATATACGATATTAAGATTAACTTAAGAGTATGCGTAATCGTAGAGCAAGCGATGGAAGTATGCCAGGATCGTGGTTTGTGGTAATCCGTAGTCTCTGCCTACCCCTCTGGGAAACAGGCGTGAGGCTATGTATGTACATTTACAACATCATAAACATAGATGATACTTATTTGTACAATAATTCTTCTGTCCGTGTGCTGGGACTGAATTTAATAATGATTTATAGGTAGTAACAATTTTATTCGGTAGATAGTGCTGCTGTCGAATTATATGTATGTTTCATATTTGTATAGCGTCCATTGAACAAACACGTTATATGTATATAAATAGTATAAAACATTACCATCCCTTACAACCCTACAGGCAAAAAAGAGTTTGATGATATATAAAACGCATTATAACATCTATGCAAGAGAAGGTAAACTCGAAACAAAACCCTATACAACACGTCTGACCAGCGTGGTATAGTAGGTAAATTTTCCTCCCATTATGGAGGAGGTTCAAGCCTAAGAGTGCGACATATATGAGCTAAGATAAAGTAATCTGTCATAAGAAAAACCTACCTAAAATTTAGGTGGAGGATATGTGTGTATATTATCTGTATATAATCTTTTAGTTATGCAGTCGTGATACTAAAATTAAGACTGTATCTGTGTGACGTAACGAATATTTTAAACTCATAATTTACATTGAAGGTAGGCGGCCATCTTTTAAGGCATTTACCCGTTCCTTACAAGGCAGTACAAAAAAAATTTAAAACTGTGTAACCACATCTACTGAATAATTTTGCTTCATTCGGCAATTGGTATATTCCACACGAATATAAATCTTAAATTATAAAGAGATAACGTTTATTTTTGTTGTTTGTTTAAATGTCATCCTTTTAGTATTTGCCCATTTTTGTAAGGTGGATTTGTTAAAATAAATATTTGTTCTATTTGTATTTGTAGCTAAGTTAATTTATTTGATGTGGTGCAATATTTACGATTAGCTAGTGATATTACAGTTTAGTAGAAAATATTCGAGACTAACAATAATACGAGTTTTAGATGAAGGAAATAAAAAAATAATGTCTGCACAAATGGCATAATAGTTAAGATCATGCCAGTTATCTGAGTTCGTTTTCTAAGTAGCACAATACTGAGTGCGATCCAAGAATTATTGATGTGCCTCTAAAGTTCGCCGGCGTTTCCTTAATGTCGGGAGTCGTCTTTAAAAAAAATTATTTCATTCATAGAAATAGATTACGACATCAAGAAAGATTATATTTTGTACGTTTCACAAAAGTGAATCAAAATACGGAAGCCTATTTTCATTTAGCATTTGTCATTTTTTATCCTTTAAGAGTGTAAAAAAGGATGCTGCAGTTAGGATACTTATACTTAATTTTTATTAAATTAAATATTAGCACAAATAAAAATTAAACAGCTTTTACAATATAGAAAATCACTAGAATATTCTAATAACCAACATCAGGAAAGCCTCTAAGGAAGTAAAATGGGGATTGAATTTTGTTTTGATATTATTCCCACAACACAACGCAAACCATTAAAATGATATTTTAACGAGGACGTTAGACATGATTTTTACTTGCACAAAGTCACAGGCAAAATCTAGTATATGTAATGTGGGTATTAAGGATAACCTTCACGCATCCTGAACTTGCTAGTCCCGTCTGCACGCTCCGCCACGCGCATTATACTGCGTGCTCTTATACCAAAACCTGTTCATCAACGTATCTAAGATTGTTTTGAAGTTTATGGTGTTGTTCATGCTCACTGAAAGGTCTCTTCCACCTTTTATAGTTTATGGTGGCAAACGAGCAAGCAGCACACCTGATGGTAAGTGGACCTCATTGACCTTCGCAATACAAAGGGTATAATACAGCTAGACTAGAAGAAAGTGCTCCTCTTAAATTTAGTTTAAAGAAGGACATATTACAGCATTCGGAAAACACAACAGCAAGAAGTTCAGCCCTGATCTTGTACGTAGGTATGTGAAAGAAATGATCACTGAAAACATACAATCGAGAACCATAACGTTTCCAAGTGAAATGAATGAACCCTGCTTGGTTGTTAAGCGGTACGGTAGTAAAAATATGACGATAGTACCAAGTCAAACAGTTCCTCAGAGCACTCTCCGTGAAAGATATATATGTAGAATGAGCCGCCACTTATAATTACAATTACTGATTTAAGTTAACTACTAAATAGTCATTAAACCCTTCAATTACATTGATTTAATAATTAACTTGTAATCAAGTGCCGCTTTTCCGTTTCCGGAGTAAGAATACAATTCACCACCCTTACTCTTACTCGTGGGTATCTTCAAAGACGATTAAGTGATATAATGTGTATATGACATCTGTGCAAGAGAAGGAAAACTCGAAATAAAACCCTATACCAACACGTTTGTCCAGCGTGGTATAGTAAGTCAATTTCTTCCCCATTACGAAGGAGCCGGGACCAACAGTGGGACATATAGGGACTGAGATGATGAGATGATATAATCATCATCTAAATTAATTTAGAAGATAAATAACTGACTTAGCAATTAACTTATAATCAAGTGCCGCTTATAGGATCTGGTCCGGACATATTCGTTGCTCAATATAATATTAATAATAGTCCTAATGACAACATATACACGAAACTACTTCATAATTAACCACAATAAGTACTTATATTTTACCCAGAAATGTTTCAGGTCACGAGTTGAATATGTACCTCGATCTATTGATGACCGCACCGTGAGCTAATATTTACTTGAACGAGGTAAATTATTGTGAATTTGATAAAACGTATAATATAATGATTGTTAATTCTAATTATTGATAGAGTGAATACTTGTTTATATAATTAATTATCAGATTATATGGCGCAGTGGTCTATGCGATGGGTATGAGTTTGATTTCGTTTAGAGCAATTTTTATGCAATTTATATAATGGGTGTAATTTTTATACGGTAATGGTATGTTTGTAAAGTGATTTGTAGACCCCCCTTATTGGTGATAAACCACAAAAGGTGATAAAGGAGCACACCTATATTACCTATATTTTTACAATTTTAACCCCTCTCCCCTCGGTGACCACTTATAGTATACGGAATAAGTTCAATTTTCTTCAAGTCTGGTGTTTTTGAAGACTCCATTCCCCCTGAACCGGTCAAGCTGTATGGTTACGTTCCCCAATGCCTTGCGAGTTAGTTATGTTTTAGAAATAAGCCATCACCACATGCAGTACATATGATGCTTCATTTCAATCCACATACATCCCACTTTTGGGCTTGGTCATTCTCGATGGCAATTAACCTACTATACTACATTGGTCGTGGTTCTCTGAAAGAAATACTCCACAATGGGGCATAAATATTTAACGGAAAGATAAATTTAATTATTCTACGTAGAAAATTCTTCTCCATTCATGAATAAAAGGGGTGGTCACTCAAACCAACCATATAATTAATGATTCAGACTCTGTCAATTACAGACTAGATAAGTAAACCATTTCAATAAGTTATTATCGCCAGTACACCATCTTCACGGGACAGGACAGACTGAAACGAATCAACACCAAAGTAAACAGACGAATTACAAATAAATATGTAGTTATGAAAACGTGTGACATTGTAATTGTGATGAAGTCATGTGTATTTGTGACTAGTGAGACGCCATTTTGTGGACACAGTCGGCCATTGTGTCATTATAACTATAAAGTCAAAGATAAAATTGCTACAAATAATGTCTTGATGTTCTTGTTATAAGGTGATAGAAATTTAATGTCACATCGTCCTTTCTCCTCTTATGGAAATTGAAAATATGACTATGGGATCTTTTTTAAAAATCCCTCTCCATGATCTAAGCAAATAATCTATATATTACGAGGGACTTCACCAACATAATTAATGAACGTAAATTACCCAAAATGAATTTGTGGATCGCATCAAGTATAAGTCTTGCTTTGGAGTCGAATTTGCGACATTGGTTACATAGTAGTTCGATAACGTTCGATAAAATTTCTGTGTGGTGACGGAGTAAGAATACAATTCAACACCCCATATCTTACCCGTGGGTGATCGTAAAAGACGACTAAGGGATACAAAACGCATATAACATCTATGCGTGAGAAGGAAAACTCGAAACAAAACCCTATACCAACACGTATGACCAGCGCAGTATAATAAGTTAATTGCCCTCTAATTACGGAGGAGGCCCGAACCCAACAGTGGGACATTTATGGGCTGTGATGATGATGATGAGTTCGATAACCACTATCACGTCACAATACACGGTTAATCACTATTATATGTACGTGTATTTTTTTTGGTGTACGATTGTTAGGAAAAGATGACTTTCACAACTCGGACAGGCGGTGATGAGAGTGAAAGGAGGTTCTCAACCTGGAGGAGCTTCGCACCTAAAAATGATATGTATAATAAATACAATTCAAGAATACAATTCACTATACCCTATCTTGCCCGTTGGTAAAAGACGACTAAGGGATGAAAACTTGAAGAGGAGAGGCAGCTCAAGTCCAGCATTGGGATCAATATGAACTGAGATAATAAGTATAGGCTGAGAAGAAGATATTATTTCGTTGGGTTATTAGATATTCAAGAACTAAATGTTTAATTCCTGGTTCACGTTTTATTAAGGTTTTTTTCTGTCAGATCAAATGTACGTCTGTAGATATTTTCGAAGCTGAAGGCGTTATAATTCATTAATATATTGTAGTTTTAAGATATAACTCTCGAAAGGATGAGCAGACGTGTAAATCAATTACATTTCCTCGTATATCTTTTGTAACTATCGAGCAGACAACTGCAAACTTCATGGTTGCTATTTGATGTTAAAATTAAATTATTTTATGTATAAAATCCAATGATTTGCTGAAACCTAGAATAGAACCCCGTGTCTCACGATTGAAATTCACATACTAAACCTCTAGATCTGCCTCTAATGACTTTCAAATTTGTATAAATATAACATATTTATGCGAAAAATGATGCATAATAAACTAAAATGGCCGAAATAAGTATTTCTGTTAAAGTTACACATAAGGAACAGATTATTTACACAAATTATTGTTATTATTTTGAATACACACCTCTTTATTTTATAATATTGTGTCTCTGTTATATTAACATTATATCCGCACATAATACTTCAATGTCAATTTTAAACGATTTTTCTATTTCAATAGATATTATGAGAACAGCGATTGCATAATATCTTGTAATTCTAAATCAAATCATTATTGCATATATGCATAAGCCCTAAAAGGGCACTTACATATTGTCAATATTACATATTTTTAAATTAATCTACCACCGGATCGAAAAGCCGCCACAAACTGAGAAGATTCGGCAAGAAACTCAGCGGGCTCGTCATTTTTTTTAAATTACATGTTTTCATAAATATTAAAAAAAAAAATCTTAAATATTCTCGTATTTAACTACTAAATATTCATTCGCGCGTATATTTATTTATCCATGTGGTGACGGAGTAAGAATATAATTCACCACCCCCTATCTTACCTGTGAATGATCATAAGAGACGACTAAGGGATATAAAATGCATATAACATATATGCAAGAGAAGAAAAACTCGAAGCAAAACCCTATACCAACATGTCTGACCAGCGTGGTGTAGTAGCTTAATTTCCCTCTCATTATGGAGGAGGCTCGAGCCCAGCAGTGGGTATATGAATTGAGATGATAATGATGATGAAGGCATCCGAGTTCTTTTTTAATCTGTACCCTCTAATAAGACACTTATCCTTGTATTGCGGGGCGTCGAGACGCCAGGCGGTGAGCTCCCTTTTTTTTTTTTGTGGACTATGGATGCGCCTCGTCCCGCCAAATCGGTCCGGGGTGACGGAGAAGGCGACGCGTGACCCCATAGACCCACCGTAAAATCCTCTCTCTTCGCCGTGCGAGCGGGCCACCGGGACCCGATTTTTAACTTCGGTGGCCCAGCGGTGAACTCCCGCAATGAAACCACACCGTCCTCCGCTCGCACCCCCGACACCCGCCGATACAAATCGGCGAGCATTTTCGCCTCCAGGTCCTACGGGGGAGTCCCGGCCAACAGGCACGCTGCCTCCATCGACACCGTGCGGTACCCGCGTATGGCCCTGACCACCATGGCCCTCTGTGGTCGCCACAGAAGAGCCCTGAGTCGGACGGTCAGGGACCCCGCCTACACCGGTGCGCCGTACAGGGCCATCGACTGGACAATATGAAGGCCTGATATGATTTTATTAGCATAATAAAATTAATTATTTAGGCGGCTGACAACAGATGTTTTAAAATTTAATTACATTTAGTTCGTTTTATACTTTTTAATCCTCTTTCGGCGGATCAAACGTTTATTAGAATATTAAATATTCAAAGGCGACAAACAACCATTTAAACCTACAACAAGCCCACACGTTCAGAGAAACAACGTTATCTTTTTAATTTTTCATAAAGACATTGACTAACTGCTAACGAAATAATTTTGGTTTGAATTATATGTATTTTTAAATATACTTTGGATTGTATTACAAATATTGTGGAAATTGTGTTATTAATAGTTAATTAATATTTGTACAGTTCGATTGACGGTCAGAAGTGTTAACGGACCACCTGACCGGCAGGAGTGTTATCGGACCACCTGACCACAGAGAACAAGGAAATAGTCATGAGGAGAAAATATAGTATAGGTGATGTGACAAGACGAAAGCCTGTCTCCAGAAAACATAAATAATGTGTCCTGAAGAAGTAAGAACATAACATATTCCCATGTAAGGAACTCCGTGTGGTGATCGGGGAAGAATATAAATCACCTCATCCCTTTCTTTCCCATGGGTGATCGTAAAACTTGACTAGGGGCCGTAAGAAAATAATATCAATGTAAAGAAAAGGAAGGACAAAATTAAAACCGGTATTAACTGATCTGACCGTCATGATATAGTAGCTCAATTTTTGTCTCGAGGAGGTTCGAGTCCAATAGTAGGACGTGATTCCTAGGTCTGTTGACATACCTGGAGGTATGTCAACAGACCTAGGAGTCACTTAGGTCGTAACCTGCTATCTCAGCAATCGGGATAATTAAGACCCATCCCAAAGTTTTCTTGGAATTCTCAGGAAATACGAAAGTGCTAGTCGCTAAGATATCCAGCGCCACCCTGCTGTTATTACATACGCATGAGGTCAAACCATAGCATTTCAATTAATAAAATGTTAAAGGCCATATACATAATCTTGTGTTTTATGCTTATTTTTTTCTAATTATTAATAAAAAGTATTTGGATAATTTGTTGCTAATGCGTTATGCATGGATTATAGAAAAGTGCTTATGGCTCAAGATGAAGATATGTAAGTAATTTTGAATATATTAAAAGTTTTGAATGTTTCCGAACGCAACTCAACCTGTCATAAAAATGTCAAAATTTCAAAGTCTCAATACTTTTTGTATCCATCGCCAAACAGAAGGCAGAAGAATCAAGAAGATGAAGTTACAAAATCATTTTGGTTTCCATTAAAAATATGCCTTATAAAGAAAGAAGAGATATTACCAATAAAATTAAATTCGCAACTCACCACTAGTAAATAGGCAGTGGATCCTTGTTACAAACTGAATACAGGATATCCAGGATGCGCGAAGGTCTAGCACGAACGGTCGTGCAGGAGGCGAGCGCGCGAGTGAGCCGCCCCAGCGCTGATACCATCGCTCGATCCGTACCGATAGCTCGCCTACGCGTGGTCCGCGCGCAATTTTTAATGGCAACGTTTTCTTCTAGATTTATACCTATTAGTTACGAGACGCACGAGAGACCACGCTATCCTCGAACAGATAAATCACATGAAGACTTCACAACAGTATAATCTCTTAGTTTTTACATCCACAGAGATGAAATCGCCAAAATACCATTAAGAACATCCTTATACTGACATTATCGTCATTCTTTTGCTCTTATTTCAATTACTGTACTTCTCTTCCATATATATTGCAAAAGTTATTGGCAGTAGACCAGCTGCTTGTTTGACGTCAACCATCCTTGGGAATGTAATTGTTGATCAAACGGCATCATTTGGAGTTAGCTTAAACTAATATAAAGGTCCTAGTCGTATTTCACGACAACCAAGAGCAAAGTAAGGGTCGGTAATCTTAGCCGATACCATATAGCTCAATTATACTGTATAGGTACCTACGAGTACATAATGAACTCAATATAATAAGATACAATTGTAAAGAGTCTGTTAATTACGAGAATATTTTGCAGACTATTCTAATACTTTTCTGTGTGGTAACGCAGTAAGAATACCATTCACCTCCCTCTATCTTACCTGTGGGTGATCGTAAGAGACGACTAAGAGATATAAAACACATAATAACATCTATGCAAGAGAAGGCAAACTCTAAACAAAACCCTATACCAACACGTCTGATCAGCGCGGTATAGTATGTCAATTTCCCTTCCATTATAGAGGAGGCTCTAGCCCAACAGTGGGACATTTATGAGTTGCGATGATGATGATTTAATACTGAAAATTATATTATGTAAATATTCAATAAGGTTCGATTGGACATCGCACCTACTAACCTTCAATTAGCATACTTATATCATGGATGGACTTAATAAGCATAAGAAGAACAAATTTATCTATGATATTAATGTTTTAAATTAAAAAAAAAAATTAAAATATCTCGCCCACCACAAACGCTGAACGAGAAATTTCAACGCAGTCTGTATTCAAAGCGCAAAAACATTATAACTACGCCATATCCCTTGCAGGGTAGGCAGAGAGAACAGAGTGCCAGAGAACTCTATCCTTGCATACTTCACTCGCTTCCTCAACATTAATAATTGTCTTCATACACGCTCGCTGGTTTCGGAGACTCTTGACTCCACCTTCCTTCAGTACGTGACCAATCTGGTCTGGGTAGGTGAAGTCTCTGTCTCCCCCGGTACCTACATCCTTCCACTTTCGCATTGTATATCTTCTTGACCAGACATTCGTTCGGCATTCTTATCGGAGCATTCCCTTTACAACAATACTCTCTTTCACACCTACTCGCTCTCTTACACTTACGCTCTTTACTTATAACTATGTATTTAAAAATGCTTAAGCCATTTTTTTTCATGATAAGTCATACACTATTTATTAACATTGATAACTTATACTGTAACGGAGCTATGTGGAAACGGCGACGAATACTATCAACCCTTACTTTGCTCGTGGATGTCGTAAATAACGATTAAGAACTTTATAACGACCTGGACAACCTTCACCTGATGACGTTTGATCAACAATTATATTCACAAAGAGGATTCATGTTAGGCCGGCGGCCGATCATAAAATTATTGTAAATAACTTTTGTAATATGTACTATGGTAGAGTATTGCGACGACCCCTCAAGGAATTGGGATAAGAACAGGATAACGTTGAACTAATAACCGAGTGGGTAAAAAACTCTATAATAACGATGACTTGTTGTACGTGAAACACTGTAGTCCTCCAGTGAACATGAACGCTGAAGTGTTCCTTGGTAAAGTAAGAAACAAACACGAACGCGATAAAAATCCTTACAATAGTTTTATTTTGAAAAATACGTAAGATAGTTTTATTTTATAAGTATTACGCGTAAAAATCAGAAATCATTAAGAGGTAAATTTCCTATTTACACATATTTATTTGCCGAGGTAGACCCCATCAGTGCTCTTACATCGCATATAATAAAAGATGTCCAAAAGCTTTATAGTGACCTGGGTCAACTTCATCTGATGCTGACTGGTCAATAATTACATTCCAGAGGAAAGTTTTCATCAGACAAGCGTCTGATCATAAAACTATTGCTAAAACTTTTACAATATATAAGAAGGTAGAAGCATGATGATGATGTAGACCGCACCAAAGGTTGCAAAATATCAAACATGTCTAAGATTATTGATAAATAACTCTTTAGCACCAAGTAATGGATTCGTTACTAATATTTACGTCAAAACAAGCTCGCGTATGTTGATAAACGTTGTAATTAATTAGGTCGTTGGCTTCAGGCAATTACCCTAATATTGCTCAATTTAACAATTAAAATTAGACATTTAATTAATTAACATAGATAGTAGACAGTTTATGTACGGCTTAACAGTTGATAAAATTAATGAATATGCGTTTTTATTATTGATTAGCGGATACGATTAAATGTATATAAGAAATATAATACGACACTTCTTTAGCTGCGCTGTGTGCTGGCTACATACTAATATACTTGGGATAAGAGCAAGAAAATGATCGTGAGCTAAAAATATAAACTTAGACAGACTATTCCTTAATACGCAGTTTTAAAGATAAAATCTTTTTAACCAATGGCATTGCATCAGATGCATAAAGTGTGTATATGTGTGGGTGGGCCGGTAATCAGTAATAGCGAATAATGAGCGAGTCATTACAGTTTATGATTGATTGCTTGTCTACAAGTGATCTAACGAGATACTTGAGCAGTAAAACAGGCGATGAAGGACGAACGGGGGAGGCTGTTCGAATAAATCTCATGTTTTATCTTTATATGATTCATTTAATAACATTCTGAGACTGACAGGTGGCGTAGTAGTTAAGATGCCCATCTACTACTAAGTGTCGTGAGTTCGATTCCTACACAGGACGATATTTCGCGTGATTAACAAATTATTGTTCAGAGTCTGGATGTAATTTGCGTCTGTAATTTCTAAAAACCCTTGCCGTATAAAGAGAATTTCGTTAATGCAGGAGGATGTTGCCTATTGAAAAATGGTGCACTAAGGAAATGATTCTAATCGCATAGAGTATCATCCCGCGTAGAAATTGTACTCAACAGTTAGCGTAGTAGGTATTTTATTCTCTATGCATTCAACAAAAACTAACTGCTTAATCTAATCTGAGCTCTAAATTAGGGTTTTGGGCACCCATCAAGGTTCGGTAACACCCTTTCACAAATCGTCCGGGGCGGTAGAAGGGACACTGTGAAAGCCCATAACCTGCCGTACTATAATCTTAATTGCCATATGGGCTTGGATCAGTACCGATTCTGCACTGGTACCGATTCTTTATTTCTATTCATCATTTCATCATCATCACTGGCCTGCTGTTATCCCATTTAGTTGTGGTGGACGTAATATGTACTCCACTTTCATCGTACATATTGCAAACACTATTGGCTGTAGTTTCATGATCGACCGCCTGCCTGACGTCAACCCTCCATGGAAATGTAATCGTTGATCTGACGGCATCAGGTGTAGTTGGCCCAGGTCGATATAAATTCCACTCCCTTATTGCCATTTATTGTATTCAAAATTATACTAGCATTATTTCGTGTGAGATGGCCCTTACGTAAGTATGTCTGTGTCTGCCGTGTACATGCCAGCTTGCTATAACGTCTAATGAGTGTCATGTTGCTCGAGTGTGCCTGTATCTGCCTGTGCCGACTTCCTCACTGCTTGAAATTACTGACTTCTTCGAATAAAACACAATTGATTTACAGTCTAAGACAGCATTGTATGTATAAGATAAACAAGTTTGGAATCGGTAAAAAATATTTTTTTTTAGCATTTTTAATATCCGGATATCTCGAAAACTTTTCAGTGTTAGTCTTCACGCGCGGAATAACGTCAAATATTCATATCAAATACTATATATATATATATATATATATATATATCTATATCTTTGGTATATTTAGTTTTATTTGATATGTTTAATATTAGTATAAACAGTCAATATCATTCTATGAAATCTAATGAATATACTAATAAAGGGTGAGTTTTTTTTTTGTTTGGTTATACAGCAGAAACTACAGAACCAATCGGAATAATATAAGATGCAGTGTGTTCCAGAGAAAGTTTTACTAACCATATATTAGTGATGGTAATAAAGTTTATTCCCTTATTAAATATATGTATTTTGTTATGGTAAATATTGTAGTTTCCGTATAGTAACGGAGAAAGACTAGAAAAAAGACACAAGAATGCTAATCTTGCTCCTTATTTTGCTTTTGCCTATCGTAAAAGACGACTAAGGGATATAATATGCATATAACCTATATGCAAGAGACGGAAAACTCGAAATAAAACTGTATATCATCCCATCTGACTAGTGGGGTATAGCAGGTCAAATTCCCTCTTATTATGGAGGAGGCCTGAGCCCAGCAGTGGAGGAGGATGAGTTAAGATGATGATGATGACGATATAGTACTACCCACCAGCCTATTAACATCTATGGTTGCATATAAACCTCCCTACCAAAAAAAAATTATGCTATTATTGCCACGCTTGGTAGACATGTTGGCGAAAGCTGTACGAGGCGTACCGCAGTGCGCGTACCGCCTTTCGGCTGGCCATCCGGTCCGCCAAGGACGCGAGTTGGCAGGAGATGCTGGACGGTCTTGACCGTGACCCCTGGGGTCGCCCGTATCGCGCGTCGCTGAATAAGCTTCGCGCGCAGGGCCCCCCCCTCACCGAGACCCTCCAGCCCGACCTCCTTCGTAGAGTGGTCGAGGAGCTGTTCCCGCGGCAGTCGGAGCACACGCCCCCGGTCATGGCTTCGCCAGATCACGACCGGGAGGCCGTCGAGAGTGTTCCGCCCGTGACGGAGTCGGAAGTGGGGGCAGCCGTGGCGAAGATTCGTTCCGCCACCACGGCCCCCGGCCCGGACGGAATCCCAGTCCGGGTGTTGACGTTGCTCCTCGAGCATCTCGAACCTCGCCTCAGGCGACTGTTCAACGCCTGTCTGACGTCTGGACAGTTCCCTGAGTGCTGGAAGGAAGGGAGGTTGGTTCTCCTGCCAAAGCCGGGACGGCCCCCGGATTCGTCGTCGGCCTACAGGCCCATTGTGCTTCTGGACGATGTGGGTAAGCTGCTGGAGCGTGTCCTCGCTGCCCGCATCGTCCAGCACCTGGAAGAGGTGGGGCCCGATCTGTCGGACGCTCAATTTGGGTTTCGAAGGGGGCGTTCGACCATCGGGGCCCTGCTACGCCTGAGGCAGACGGCCGCGGAGGCTGTCGCCGGCAAAGGAGTGCTGTTGGCGGTGTCGTTGGACATCGCCAACGCCTTCAATAGTCTGCCATTCAGCTGCATCAGGGAGGCGCTCCGGTTCCACGGAGTGCCCCTGTACCTCAGGCGGCTGGTGGCAGACTATTTGGAGGGGCGCAGTGTTCTCTACGCGAGCCCCGCAGGGGACATTGTGCGGACGCCCATGTCGTGCGGTGTTCCGCAGGGGTCGGTTCTGGGGCCGACTCTGTGGGACATCGGTTACGACTGGGCGTTGAGAGGGAGTCTCCCCCCCGGGCTGAGCGTTATTTGCTATGCTGACGACACGCTCGTCACAGCCCGGGGCAGGACATTCGAAGAGGCGGCGAGCCTGGCCACTCTCGGCACCGAGGAGATGGTCAGGCGAATCGAGGCGCTGGGGCTCAGGGTGGCCCTAAACAAGACGGAGGCCCTTTTACTCCATGGGCCCCGTGTGAGGCTGCCCATCGGCGCCTCGTTAGTCGTCAACTCCATCCACATCAGTATCCAGGCCCATATGAGGTACTTGGGTCTGGTGCTCGACGGGCGATGGTGGTTCCGGGAGCATTTTCGTCAAATTGCTCCCCGGCTGGTCGGCGCGGCGTCCGCCCTTTCTCGGCTCATGCCGAACGTGGGCGGACCCAGTTTTCAGGGCCGACGGCTGTATGCGGGGGTGATCCGCTCAATGGCCATGTACGGCGCACCCGTGTGGGCGAGGGCTCTGAACGCCCAACTCAGGGCGGTTCTGTGGAGGCCACAGAGAGTCATGGCGGTCAGAGCCATTCGCGGGTACCGCACGGTGTCGACAGAGGCGGCGTGCCTACTGGCCGGGACACCCCCGTGGGACCTAGAGGCGGAGATGCTCTCCGACCTCTACCGGCGGGTTACCTCAATGCGCGAAGAGGGTGGCTCCCCATCGTTCAACGTTCACCTGGCGCGAGGACGCCCGCCGAGAAGTCATCGCCCGTTGGGCTACGCGGCTGGAGAGGCCTAGATACGGTGTTATTACCGTTGAGGCCCTCCGGCCCGTACTGATGGAGTGGATGGAGCGGCAGCACGGAGTCCTCTCTTTCCGGTTGGTGCAGGTCTTGTCGGGGCATGGTTGCTTCGGCAAGTACCTGCACACGGTCGTGCGGAGGGAGTGGACTCCGTCCTGCCACCATTGCAGTAGCGACGAGGACACGGCGCAACATACGCTCGAGGTATGTTCGGGCTGGGACGGGCAACGCCGTGACCTCGTCGCTGTCATCGGTGCCGACCTGACGCTGCCGGCTGTTGCGCGAGCGATGGTCGACAGCGTCAGGAATTGGGACGCGGTCGCCGCCTTCTGCGAGGCTGTCATCTCGCAGAAGGAGGCGGCGGAACGGGCCCGGGAGGATTCCCGTGACCCGGACCGCCGCCCGCGGCCGGGACGGCGCAGGCGCGAGTACCTGCGCCTGATGCCGCCCTAACCGAGGCTTCGGGTGATCGGACCGGGGAATTGTCCGGTTACCCGACGTGAGGCCACCGCGTGAGGACGACGCCTCGACGGCGAAAGCTGTCGGGGCGTCGACAGGAGAGGAGCCCAAGAGGGCATACCGCCGAGCGGGCCACCGAAGACAAAGATCGGGTACCGGTGGCCCGCTCGTACGGCGAAGAAGAGGTGCTTGCAGGGTGGGTCAATGGGGTTGCGCGCCGCCTCTTCCGTCACCCCGGACCGATTTGGCGGGGTGCGACGTCCATAGCCCACCGCAAAAAAAAAAAAAAAAAAAAAAAAAAAAAAAAGACATGTTGGCGAATGCAATGGATATTATAAGCTTTCCAGGAGAGACCTGGTGATCCCACAGTTGGATTTTACAACACCCATGAATATTCTTAATTCATTACCACGCAAACAACTAATCGACTAATGGCTGTAAATGCGTGAATTTAAATAATGGCACATTTAATTTCCTCAACTAGCCATTATATTAAACAGTCTTGAGAAAATATCGCAGCAACGGAGTGGACTAGTGTTGTATCTTATATTTTGTCACAGGAATACTTGAGTATTAATTCAAGTACAAACTTTAATTTATATTCTAAGCAACAGCTAGTAATTTTTTTAGATTTTCCATGACTTATTTTCTATAAAATTGTCTACAATTTTTGGTAATATTCTTTGAATTGAGATATAATGTTTCTAAAATATAATACTTATTATGACTGGAGTAGATATCACTACTCTCACACTCTCGGCATTCGATCACGAGTTAACTACTTGAGCAGTCATGACTCCCCTCAACCAGCTTGAAAGAAAGGAAGAGATCCATTTTACGTAGCTACCGCAAGCTGCTACTAGAAAATATATTCTCATCTTAACATTTATTTATTTCTGCATCCAACTATTATTTATTCGATCAACTACCCTTAATTTAATCTGGTTATCACATTGAATGTATAAATATAAAAATAATATTTTATCACCCCAATGTTTAGAGTTTATCATTCAGTTCAATTTCAGTATCTGTCTAAGCTATTATATTTTTATAACGGCTTTGATTCACAACCATCATTTATTTTCATCACTCAATCTTTCACCGTTCACTGTTATAGGTACTCACAAATAAAAGGATAGTAACGCAATCGCCAGGCTTGAGAGCCAGGTTGGTGATCACAGTGGAATGTTAAATTTCGTTTTCTAGAATATAGCTAGATAACCTAATCTCCCAGTAAAACCCTCCATCAATTTTAACGACGTCCACGCTAATTTAATGGGGCACACGGGTTATTAGCTTCACAACCAAGGAGTAACTATATCGTCCTTTACTTATTTATTGCTTAAATATGGTGAACATTGTTTCTTGAATCGTTAGTTTCAAGAATTATTAAATTAATAAGCTTGAAACCGATATTTACTATGACAAAGTTAAATATTACGAGTAATATTAATAGTTGAGTCCCATCACTAAGGTGCATGGGACCGCAGGCGAACCGTGACGTAATTACCCGCTGGTAACCATGATTGATTCAACGATTTATCGCTCGTTGCATCTGTTTATATGTTCATTAATATTATTAACCGACAATGAAAAGAAAAGATTCTCTATTGTAATTTGAAACATATGGACGTTATTCTATAACTACAATATGGGTTCTATAGTTATATTTACTATAATATACATGAAAAATTTGTACTTTTGGTTTAAACTTAGGTCATCATCATCATCATTCTCCTGCTCTTATCCCAATTGCTTGGGGGTCGACGCAATATGTACTCCTCTTACTACATATTGCAAGAGTTACTGGCAATAATTTTATGACCGGCCGCCTGCCTGACGTCAACCCTCCTTGGGAATGCAATTGCTGACCAAAGGGCATCAGGTGGTGTTGGCCCAGGTCGAAATAAGGCTCTTAGTCGTCTTTTACGACATCCACGAGCAAAGTAAGGATTGGTAGTATTCGCAGCTGCTACCACACTGTTGGTTTAAACTTAGGTACTAGTAAAAAAATCTTAGATGAAATTTTAATAAATAGGTCATCTAAACCATACTAAAGCAACAAAAGCAGCATATTACCTAAAAATTTCAACAAATCCAGCAATTAATAACAACGAGAACAATTTAGGTACCTATGGACACTTCTTTCTCTCCTTTCTCTGGCGTAATACTTATAAAGCTACTATGAAAGAACTAATAAAAATAATCTAAATATAACCATTCACTAGGTTCCGAATTTAAAGCTAAACTAAACTTAATAAAATATAAAGATCTAAATATTATTTTATATGATGGGAGCAAGTGTACCTCCTTGTGTGACCCTAGAACACAATGGCATTGTAGTAGTTGATAGACACGTGTTATGATTGGACAGGTTCAATTATAACACGTATGAATTTACGACATATCATTATCACGTTCAGATTTAATATATCATCGCGTACTTAAAGGTATTGAAAGCATTGAACACATTCTACAAACAATGAGTGAGATACCATGCGCTATATCAAACCGGAAGAAGTTTAAATATATTAGGTAGATACATTTCGATAAATTTAAATGTAATTATTTTACATATAGACTAATTTCGGATGCCTAACCTAAATGTGAGCATAGATGAATTCAAGGAGTTATTCGAGATTCAGAACTTCTTACATAAAATTTTATTAAAATTGAACCTAAACAACTTTTTGTCGAATGTAGCTAATGTGTTTTAGTGTTGCTGTTTTAGTGCAGTGAAATTTTTGAAAGAGCTTTGGAATTCTAATATGCAACCCTTTTGTGTAACACAAAGTTCGCAAGAAAAAGCGCAACCAATTACTATGTCACGTACTTTGAAGTGCGCGTCACTTTGAAGTCGAAAGTGTGTAACGAGTACGCATAAGTACGTGAGGTGGCGGTCGCTTAAGCTCTTTATCTCGCGAACTGGAGAACAGTGAGACAAACACTTTCATAATTTTATTTAAAAGCATGTATTTAAACAAAATTATGAAAGTGTTTGTCTCCCTGTTCTTCAGTTCGCAAGCTAAAGAGCTTAAGCGA
Source organism: Lymantria monacha (assembly GCA_905163515.2). Taxonomy (NCBI): domain Eukaryota; kingdom Metazoa; phylum Arthropoda; class Insecta; order Lepidoptera; family Erebidae; genus Lymantria; species Lymantria monacha. The sequence goes on from LR991093.1 coordinate 32,708,105, forward strand.
CCGCCACATCACGTACTTACGCGTACTCGTTACACACTTTGATCATAATAAACATAATCTATGCTATACAAAAGTGATTGATAAATTAATTAAAATGTTTCCTTCTAATACATAAGTTTCATTTCTATCGTGTGTCCTTGTGTACACCCTCTATCTAGCCTTTATAATTTAAGTGAATCTCTGAATGTGCACAGAATCGTTCAGTAACATTGAATAAGTAATGTAATGTAATGAATATGTCACGGCCGACGCGCTAACTAGTCACCATACGACTCAACAACAGACAAGTAAACATACAGGTATTTGTGATTATTCGTACAGCCCACGACCCACAGACTGGTATGATTCAATACTGTGACGTCATCATAAACCCAATAGTCGATTCTATATAAAATTATTATTGTACCAAATTAAATTAAAATCTATGTGGTGACTGACTGAGAGTAGGTGTTTTACATTGTGGTTAAGAATCTTTAGTCCCATATAAGCATCATCATAGTGCTTAGTTCAGCCTGGCTTCCAACACAAGCTAGTCATCACTAAGTTAGGTAAAGCTAATATCCAACAACGGTTTTTTTTTTTTTTTTGGCGGCGGGCTAGGGTACGTCAAACCCCGCTAATCCGTCCGGGGCGACAGGAAAAGCGGCGTAAGACCCCGTAGACCCGCCCTACAATATACCTCTCGACGCCGTACGGGTGGGTCACTGGTACGCGGTCTTTTTCTTCAGTGGCCCACCCGGCGGTCTACCCTCACGGGTATGTCGACGCCCGGACAGTTTGCACCGTCGGGGCGTCGTCCTCACGCGGTGGCCTCGCTCCTAGGGCGACCAGACTAATCCCCGGTCCGGTCACCCGCTGCCTCCGCTAGGGCGGCATGAGGCGGAGGTATTCACGCCTCCGCCGCCCCAGTCGCCGGTGGCGGCGCGAATCCTCGAAGAGAAGGTCCTCTCGGATTCGCTAACAACGGTAGTAGTACTATGAAACGTGTGTCGTTGAAGTCTTAATTATGAGATTTGGTAGTATTTGTAAAATTTTATGAAAGAAGACGCTGAGGGAGAGATATTTATTATACGTTTAGTTTCACTTCTCCGTATCTTTGTAACGGATTCTTTGTACGTAATTTTGGTCCATTTCAAACCATCAGATTTATTTGCAACTTTGCACAATTGTCGAGGGTCGATGATAATATAAAAATTTAATAAAAATGAAAGTTATCCTTTTTTATAGGTTAAGTAATTTTGGGCGACTAATAAATAAGAAAGTAAAATATAGTTTAATTAAAGAAGTGTGGAGTGTTTTGTAGTCTTAATGACTATATTTGCCTCTTAATTGTTTAAACGAAAAAGTAACTACTGGTATAACATTTGATGTCATGTACTCCATATTTTTTAATTATATTTTTTAACTATAATTGATTTTTTATAATTTTTAATTCTGATTACTATTAAACTGTACTTTTTTATTTATTTTTAAAGTGCTTTAATAAACAAGAAATAACAGACTGCACATGAAATGTCGGTATTCATATTGGGCACATGTGTACACCGTGATCTACAATTAAAATAATTATTAGCTTTTGTTAATTTGCGAGTGATCTTTGTTTTATGTAGCGTGGGCCGTTATAGCCTTCTCATGCTTTTTATGGGCGTTCGTTGTGCTGCGCTCGCCGCGCTCCAGCCCGAACATCTCGTTCGTTCAACCAATGTTAACATTATTTGTCACTCAATGATGCTTTAAAATTTTCAGATTCAATTTTTTTTTTAAATAACATCATCTTGGACTAGGAAAATAATCCTTGTATTGCGGTGGACTTTAGAAACATAATTAACGAACAAAATCACACCCAGACTTAGAACAACACTTTGTGGCTGGCACAAAGTATGGTCCTGCATAGAGATTGAACCCATGGCACTGGCACAGAAAATTGATATCTCAAGCATTACGCTGTCTGTGCATTCAAAATTTATATGTATTCTATCTAAATCTACATTTTCACGTTATTCTAGATTTTCTAATTAATTTATATTTCATAAATAGTTCTTTTGTCTTTACTTTTTAAGCTGTGTAGAAGCGGCTACAAATACTACCAACCCTTACTTTGCTCGTGGATGTCATAAAAGACGACTAAGAGCTTTATAACTACTGGGGCCAACTCCATCTAATGCCGTTTGATCAACAATTGCATTCCCAAGGAGGGTTGACGTCTGCCAGACGGCTGGTCGTAAAACTATTGCCAATAGCTTTTACAATATGTACTATGAAAGACACATATTGTATCGACCCCAAGTAATTGGGATAAGAGTAGAAGAACGATAAAATTGTACTTTTGTCCAGATATAAGGCTAATGGCTTTCTCTATATCCCTAACAAGGTGCATATTAAATTTCAAGACCACCCGTTGATTAGTTTAAGCGTTAAAGCCCAACAAAACTCACATTTATAATAATAGGTAGGATTTTTCGCCGGATAATAATAAAAAAAAATGTAGGGTATAACAAAATAAGTTTTCGTTATTTTGCCACCTTATAAGTCTAACTCTTAAGTCTAAATTCATTTTTTAAATCTGTCTGTCTTTTTCTATCTCATATCTAAAGCAATGATAATTTTATCAATAGAGAAATTTGTTACCACGCGGAAGTTTGGAGGAAAATAATTTCTTCATAGACTTGTATATTAATTGGTAATTATTAATTACAACTAAAGGAAATTGGAGGTTTCAGTGTTTATAAAATAATTTATTGCATGTGAAAACCACTATTTGTAAAACACTTTAAACTGTCGTTTCCGGTTGATATAACAACTCATAATATTGGATATTATGGAGAATCAATATCCTAAAAACATTTGAAATAATTGGAGAATACTGTTATTCTTTTGGTTCATATACGTCAAATCTGATCAGATATCAGCATCTTGTATGGAATATTTTGGTATGATGGCACTCTAGCACGCAGCACACCCGATGGTAAGTGTTGCTGTTGTCCATAGCCTTTGCAATACCACGGATACAGCCAGGCCGGTGCCTACCAATCCAAAACTACTCAGAAAGTTGTCTCTATCGGTCACCTAACGAAGCGCAACAGCACATTTCCACTGTCGTCGATTTTCTGCCGGAGTGTGGTACCCCAGACCGACCGGCCTGCGACTAGAGACAGAAATCTGTCACCAGTGTGCTCCTACTAGTGTAAATAAATTAAAAATCTAATCACATTACAATTGGGTATAAAGACTCAAAGAATCAATTTATAAATAAAACTTATTTCAGTTATTCTAACATTTAAAGGGAGGCTTATGTCTAGAGGACCTAAATACATTGGCAATAATTAACATTAAATCTGCTGTAAGTAAAATTTCCAAAATCTCGTCCGTTCTCCATTTAAAATTATGTAAATAATTATTATATATGAATAATAATATACATGTAACATAACTGCATACAATTATATTTAACATTTAAATTAATTCACACAATGTAAACATTTAAATATGATACATCTAAATTATGAAAATGTCCGCGGCCTACTGCACATTCTCATAATATTACGTATTAATAAACGTGGGTTTTAATAAATGCTTAGTACGTTCTTACATTGAAATGCAATTAATATTATAATTATTAGTACCGTTGATATATTGGACTGTTATGCTGTGTGGTAGCGTGTGGTGCTGTGTGGTAACTACGAATACTACCAACCCTTACTTTGCTCGTGGATATTGTAAAAGATGACTAAGAGCCATATAATGACCTGGGCCCACTCCATCTGATGCCGTTTGATCAACAATTACATTCTCAAGGAGGGTTGACGTCTGGCAGGCGGCCTGTCATAAAACTATTGCCAATAACTTTTACAATATGTACTATGATAGAAGAGTACATATTGTATCGACCCCAAATAATTGGTATAGGAGTAGGGGAATGATGATGTGACACTTTTTGACACACAGTCTACTGTTATTTTTGAGTGCCAAAGTGCACTCTTTACGCATTATGACGGCCTCAACGCAGACTGGACACAGACTTTACTAACTACTAAAAACCACACATTCTATAATTCACACTCAAGATAAGTGTTTATTTACGCAAATCGTGCTATTTTGATATGTCTTTATATACATATATATAGATTTATCTAAACTAAAAGGTTGCGATCGATTTTTATGATATTATTTTGTTGTTTAGTTTAAAAATTGCTCTTGGTAGGTGGCGCTATGATCGATTATAAGAAATTTTAATTTTGTACATTTTATTCAAAACCGCAAATAAGGACATCAAATAAATTAAAGAATGCACCTGCAGGCTGCAGTAGGGCCTGCATAGGGCATGCTTGATAAATGAGAGAGTTTCTCTACAGTGTGTGAACTCTGTTAAGCCTAGGGTTTAAGCCCTAATCTCACCTCACTAAATATTTTCGTAACTGTATAAGCATACAGTATTGCTTAAGACTAACAGCATTACTTAAGGTTGGCTTAGGTAATCTATTGAAGTTAATCAGACATCTTAGAGCTCTGGACACTCCATATTTGTGAATCAGTTCTTGCGCTGACTTTATAGAACTTTTTTTTATTTGTATTTGGCAGACTGTGGTCTAAATAACAGATACGTATAACATAGAACGCGCATTTGTAAAACGCAAAGAAATGTCTTACGTAAGAATTGAACCCAAAGACCCTTGACACCAAAGTATGTTACTGAGACCAATCACCCGTCAAAGAAATCTGCGCAAAACCAAATAATTGATTTATTACTCATCCATGATTCGCAACAAGAACCAAATCAGCAGTTATGCTTAGCCCATAGAAACGAGACATAATATTTCAGCTTTTCAATAATAAATATTAATTAAAAAATGCATATTAATAACAATGGCAACCCTGACCCACAATATCCACAGATAAAACACGAATTCTTTTTAAATTCGGTCATTGCAATTATCGATCGGTTGCTTACAAAAAAAAAATATAAACATACTAGTTATTCACTTTCATAATACGGAAACGTTTAGTAACTAATAATTGTTTTATAAATAACTAGTTTATTAATAACTAGTTTTATATACCTATCTATATACGTGAGAACAATATTATTCAACAACTGGTAAGATTATTTCGAGAAACCATCCGAACTGGATTTTGCAACCCGCCATGCAACTCCGCGACTATACGCCTGACCATCTTGTTATACGTATGCACAATTTTGTACAATAAATTTAAAACGTAACTTGATTTATTTAGTTGTGTTTACACAAATAAACACGTGAATCGTTTTTAATGAAATTTGGTATAGACATGTTAAGATTACTAAGGATATCATCCTTTCAATCAATTCCTTTGGCTTTTCCTTGTTTTGATTCTAAATTATAAGTAATATATTAAATACTGAGACAAATATTATACGTGTAGTGACAGAATAACAAAATATACAAAACGCATCAATGTATTTTAAAAATGTATTTTTCCCTTAAAACCCTGTACCAACCCGTCTATCAGTATATAGCATATATTCTTTCCTATAGTCGAGGAGGCTAGAGGCCAACCGTGGGACGTATATGAGCTGAAAAAGAAACCCCATACTTGAAGTTACCAATATCTGTCTACAGAAAGACGAGGATACGGTGAAGGACCCAATTACTTAAACGATTTGTCTTCTTGCAGGAAAACAAGGGTATAGTTAAGAGGTTTAATCAGTGATAATAAGGATTTTTTACAACACCCCGTACTAAGAAATAAGTACTAAGAAATAAATCTTTCTTTCGTGGGGGACTTTACAAAAATTACAACCATACTAAACAATTGTGGATCGCACAAATAACTAGTCCCATTCGGGAATCGAATACATGACATCCGGCAGGCTGGCAAATAAACCACTCCGCAATCTCTAATTCACGTCTCTAAGGCACTAATGTTATAAAAAACACAAACTCATTCTGAGAATTGTGTAATATTTTTTTTCAATATTACAGAGTTGTCATAACATTGAAATTTTAGACTCTGATATTTAAATAGCAAAAAATAGATATTTAGTTAATTAATATTTCTAATAAAAAAATTGCACTGTCGGTCGTTATTTATTTTCAAGCCATATACTTTTCCTATTAGATCTCCTTTTCAAATGGAGGGAAAATTACTTCTTTTTTCTATTTTATTTTTAATTTCTTGCTTCTTGAAAAACACTAAAAAGGCGTCACGACGTCGGCGACGTCATCAATCGTAGTAAATTTTATCGATAAATGATTAAGAGATAATTTGATGACTAAATACGGTGATGCAAATATGAGGTGATCAGATGAGCAATAACTTATAAATAATTGCTTTTTTCCTTGTGGTTAGAATACAATTCATTACCCTTTACTAGCCATCCCTTAATCGTAAAAAACGACTAATGAATGACTTCTCAAATGACTGATGACTTTCTCAAAGTGAAACACCAGTAACTTTTGAGCATGATACTAAACCTGAGATCTTGCGGCCAGCAATGGTTTGCCAAAGATCAATATTATATTTTTGTCAAAGTTTCTAAAATAGACGAGAAAAGGGAAATAAGTAACGAATAACCTGCTCATCTAATAACTTTTGAATATAAGTTTTAAAATTAATTGAAAATATACCTAACTCAAAGAATATATATATAACTAGATCTAGTCAGGTACACAAGTTGACATTAATGACAGGGTATATCAAAACATTTAGCGAAATATCTTTTTAAAAAACAAAAAATGACGTTATTCTTAAGATAGTAAAGTATAGCTTATTTATAAATTTAGCGTGGGCGAAACAATTATTAATACAATCTGACTAATGCCCAAGCTTAGCCTTGTCTCATTATACGGACTCCACAGATAAAAGTGACACACAACCAATGGATAGTAGACGAAACAATTCTTGAAACAGTATCAGAAAACTTAAGTATTACTTATACAAATTATGACTCAGTTGCATTTGAATTTCAAACGATCATTGTTCACCACAAAGGGTGAAAAACAATAGTTTATTTAAGCAAAGGTACAATATGTCTGGCAGTAGACAAATTAAGAAAATGAAGCAATTTAAAATTATGTATATGTGGGACGCTACATATGTCATCATAGTTTATAAAGTATAATACAAGAATCGAAATAGCAGGTGTGTAAACATGAACATCCGAAGGTAAGCCGCGCAACGGCGTCAAGATGTTTTGTTATGATCACATCAGAACAAAGCCGGTGCATTCCAATAGCGAGACAAACACCGACATAAGCAAACAACGACAGAACACCCAAACATTTGATGATAACATCGATATTAGTCATGCTAATATTGCTAATACGATGTAACTAACACACACATCTTATTTGAATCTTTAACATAAATATATTCCAAGACGAAACTATTGACCTTTGTGGCTGGATGTGAATGGATACGTGAGCCTAATTTATGCGTGAACACGTTTAAAAAAAATACAACTGTCAAAAATACCGGCTAGCCGCTCAGCTGAGCGACGCACGTCTTAATTTTTAATGTGAGAAGTGAGACATGCTTACCTGTGAGAATCTCAGCCGCTCACGAGTCGCCCGTTACCATTGAATTTTAAAACAATTCTCTCGCTTTACTTGTTTATTATCTTCCACACAGTTCAATTATCAAACTTTTATGTTAATTATAACTTAAATAATAACAGTTAATGAAGCTCACGGGTTATGCTAAGCGTTAGTGTTAGTTTGTATTATTTTGTGTTGAGTGTTCGCCAAGTCGTTTCGTTCGTGTTGCCGCTCGGTATGCACTTTTGGGGTCACTCGGGGTCGATTGGTTTTATTATGTTTTTTCGCGTGGTAGCTTGCGGGAGAGAACATTAAACGTAGCGTGCGGCGCAGCCGGCGTCCGAGCGATCACTGTTGGCCGACAGCGCTGACGGTGGCTGGAGGTGCGCGCGCGCACGTCGCGAGCCTCCTACTCCTCCCTCGGCCGGACCTCATCCCTCTCCCGCAGGCTTTCGTGCCCTAAAAGATAAAGCACTGACCAAACCACGTTCCGAGAAAGCGACTCACAATATCTACACATAACAACACCAATTAGTTAAAGTGTGATATTTATTTCGATGTGATAATGGCGTTGTCATCGACACACAACGTTTATGGGTCATTTCAATGTCTCGTATATTTTGTTCAATATATACCCGTATTTCAATAATCACAGACGTTAAGCCTGAACATATGTACTTCTACTTCTGTCTATTTTTCCTCCTCTATTATTGAAATAAAATTGGCTTATGATAAAATGTATTTGTAGTCCGTTATCACAGGAACAAATGACAGTTATATCCTAATTAGTAATCATGAGTCTGTCTACTTTAGAGGAATGACAGCGTAATAGTCCAGGGACAAATTTGGGTCTCGACAGTTGTAGATCAATGCCCACGTAAAACATATCTTTGAACGATCCCCAAATACTTGTAGTGAATTTAGACATTTTAATTTGTATTTATTAACTGAGTATTTGTCCGTCTGATAACAGTAAGAATACAATTCGTCAACCTCTTTCTTGTTTATGAATATCGTAAAAGACGTGGCAGATGAGCAAGCAGCACACCTGATGGTAAGTGTCACTACCTCCCATGGACCTTTTCAATATCTGGGGTACAATAAGGCCGCCCATGGACCCTTGCTATACGAAGAGTATAGCTAAGCCGCTGCCTACCACTACAATCCCCAAACCCACCCAGTTGGGCTTCCGGTTCTCTCGATGTATGCGAATAATGTTATTTGCATACATCTTTCAATCGTCTTTTCGTCAGTATTGATGTCAATACAAGAGAAAGAAAAATTGAAAAATAAATACGTCCGACCCGTCTCCAGCGTGGTATAGTAGGTCAATTTTTTTTCTATTGTGCAGGGGACTCGAGCCCGGCAGACGTATGTGATCTGAAATAATGATATGATGATTATGAATTTAATATATGTAGTCGCAAGCAATACCAGGTCCTTCTGTGACCATGAACACTATAAAGTCTTCGAAACGTCGAGAAATTAAAAATCAAATACAAACGCAATAGGATACGTACAAATAGTTTTATTTCAAATGTGTAATACTCTTTTTCGAATTGGTATTCGTAGAATTGGTATACCATAGTTTTGTCATCATTTTCCTACTCTTATCTCAACTACATGCGAATGTATACAGGGGCGGCTCTAGCACATGTAGCGCTCGGGTGCAATCAATCACCTGGCACCTTCTTGTATCAAAATGCGTGAACAAAATGGAATACAGGAAACAGATTTGTCAAACAACGCACCCACTACGTTTATAAATGGTTAGGCACTCGCTGCGTATGGTGCGACCGCTCCGTGCGGAGCGTTACAGTGGAGGCTCTATGTATCCCGAGCAGTTCTCGGCGCCCCCTGACACCCAGCGCCCGGGTGCAACCGCACCCTGCACTATAGATTAAGCCGCCCCTGAATCTATCCTCCTCTTCCATCGTACATATTGCAAAAAGTTATTGTCAATAATTTTAAGACCAGCCATCAGTCTGACGTCAACCTTCCTTGGGAATGTAATTGTTGACCAAACTGCACCAAGTGGAGTTGACCCGAGTCAATATAAATATATACGTCATAAAAGTATATTATCCAAAGATAAAGATATGGCAGAATAAAGAAAATATCTTAAAAATGATATATCATTGATGAAAGGAATGATTCATAAGTACTGTTGATCATAAGATAAAGTTAAATGTTCTTATAGATAATCTAAGTGACGGTAATGTATTTAAGTCTGTTGTTGACTGCACAATGGCCATGGTAGTGATATAGAGATACCGGGGAGTGACTCCAGGGTATTGTTACAAACCGGAACAGAACGGTGACACGTCTCATCGTACTGATAATGCGATCATAAAACCGTTTTATTGATAATATATTAGATAGTTTATTTATTTCATAGACTAAAGGCTGCATAGATAGCCCAGTGGTTACCATACAGACTTGTCATATCAGTGTCCCGGGTTCGATTTCAAAGCAAAATAAAATCTTATACCACCCTCATCCCAGCGTAATTTTACTATATAAAAATTGCTTATTAGTCATTTTCCTTCCTGTAGTGTAGGAGACTCGAGCTCAGCAGTGGGATGTGTGAGCTGAGATTATGATTGTATTAACTGCAGAGTTGACGTAATGGTTAAGATATCGACCTTTTTTCCGTCTGGGACGATTAAAGGGCGGCGCGTGGCCCCATAACCTATCGTACCCTCACCATCGCCATTGGCTCGGCCACAAGATACCGACCTGCAGTGTCGTGGGTTCAATTCGCACGTAGGATAATACTTTTTGTGATTCATAAATTGTTGTTTTAAGATTAGTTGTATCATTGCCTTAGAGCAGCTTTAAAAAAACACCTAATAAATTGTCATTAACTTGTATATTTCGCTCTCAAAGTAATTACAGCGAAAGTGTTAAAGTGACATGGCGTTATCAATAAATAATGGATTCGAGGACAACGTTTAAGGATTAACAAAACTTGTTTTGTGTTTATTTATAATATATATATATATTATATACTTTATAAATATAGTATTTCACCTTGTGATAATATTTTAATTTTTACAAATAACGAGTTAGAACATGTGAAACTCAATAACACGAGAATTGATAAAATAAATAAATTATATACTCACATATGTTAAAAGTCTAATTTATGGGTAATTCTTTTATACATGTATTTTGTGAATATTTAGAACATAAACATACACCCTCCAAATTCAATTCGGCTGGGTAACGCGTGGGAAACTTAAGAGGATCTTCTCATCCAATATACATGAGTGTTTGAAAGTACAGGTTTACGAGCAGTGATGAGTTACAGCACAGAAATGTGATCCCTAAATGTAAGTCTCATGACTAATTTAAATATCGCTCAGAATGCTCTGGAGCAGGCTATCCTTGGGATTTCTTTGTGAAATAGAATTCACAATACGGAAATCTAAAGAACAACGGTTAGTTACACTGAGTTAGTACGCTAAATTAGTATGGAAACCCAACAACATGTACACTTTAATGAGGAACAGGCTATGTTCTGGGCACAATTAATTCAAACCACCGACCGGGTGGTGTAAGGGATGACGTGCAACACCTTAGCTTGCCGTATACGTACCTCTCTATCGACAATTAGACGAATCAGCGGTGTCGAGTTTATATCTTCGGTGATGGGTCGTGAGGCTGTGTAATAATTATTTACATCACCATCCCATTTCTTATTCGTGAGCGTCGTAAAAAACCACTAAGAGATTTAATATGTGTATAATATTTGCGTAAGAATTGGAAAACTTGAAGTAAAATCCAATATAGTTGGTTAATATACCTCTTGTTATGTAGAAGGTTCGAGCCCAGCAGTGGGACATGTATGAGCTGAGATGAAGACAAGATATAGTAAAATTTTAAAATAAAGTATAATCCATAATTTGCCGATTCACTGACAATACTTAGTACTTGGTGACTATCCTGAAGATGCTTCTTTTGCAAGTGAATAACATTTATTAAAACTTAATTATGAGCGAAAAATTATTGTCACACATTGAATCCCATGTGTGACAATCATTTCAATCAAGCATATTAAATGCTAAATTTCAGTAATTTCAAGTGAATAACATGTCAAATATTTATAATATTGCTGCAAATTGCAATGTCAAATGCTGGAGTTTTCCTTATTTCTTCACTCACCATACCATCCACCACCATCAAGCTGTGGACTACTCTAAGCGACATTTAGGAGTCTAATGCAGTGCATGGCATTACTGACAATTAAGAGTAACACAAAGTCGGTTTAAACGTTTTTAAACCTACAGTGATTCTGTATTGAGACGTAATGAAACCGAACCATTTTTGAAGAGATTGAACTGGTGATGAAAAGTGGATCACGCACGATAAGAACGTGTGAAAAAGGTCGTGGTCAAAGGTCGGTCAGTCATCACAGACTGTGGCAAAACTCGCAATAAGGTGATGCTGTGTGTATGGTGGGATTGGTAGCGTATCGTTCATTATGAGCTTTTACCGCCGGGTACCATCGACTCGTATCTCTACTACCAACAACTGATGAGATTAAAGCAAGAAATTGAGAGAAAGCGACCGAAACTAATCAACAGAAAAGACGGGGTCTTTCATCACTATTACGCTAGCCAACATACATATTTAGTCACGTAGCCAATATAACAGAGTTTGGCTGGGAGGTGTTATTGCATCCACTTTATAGCCCTGACCTTGCACCTTCAGAATGCCACCAGTTTCGCTTTTTATGAATTCTTTAGACAGTATCAGGTTAACATCAAGAAAGGACTGCTAGAACTATTTGTCGCGTTTTTTCTAAAGCAGCGTGATCATGTTAGTACCTGCAAGATGGCATAGAGACAAGATGACACATATGTGTTTTAATTAAATCTAAATACACTTTGAAAAAAAAAAGTTTTTTTTTTATTGCTTTTGGTGGCAAACGAGCAAGGAGCTTTCCTGATGGTAAGTGTTACTTCCGCCCATGGACCTTTGCTATACCAGGAGTATAGCTAAGCCGCTGCCTACCAATATAAACCCCAAACCCACCCAGTTGGGCTTCCCGCTCTCTCGCTCACCGCACGAAGCGCAATAACAAATTGTCATTACTCAGACGTCGATCTTCTGCTCAGTGTGGTACTACCCCGGATGGACCGGCCCGCGGCTGTAGACAGAGGACTGTCAACAGCGTGGTCCTACCACTATTGTGTATATGTCTTGAATTTTCATATAGAAAGTGAAGAAACTTTTTCATGTCCTAATAGTAGCTTAATTTCCCTTTCATTTTGAAGGAGGCTCGGACATACTCGTGTATGAGCTGAGATGATTATAAATAAGATGAACTTTGCCATGATACATATGTATTGTGCCACGTATTTTGATGTTTTTTAAAACGTATAACAAAATAATAACCACTTTTTAAATATTACACCTAACAGGTTTCAGATCACGTTATTACATAAATAGTAAATGCCCTCAACTGGAACCATAAAAATACCAAAGCCTCTAGTAGTTTAATGGCCGCCATATGGTACGCATAGAATATGGGAATGTTCGCACAAGATCATGTCCTAGATCAATTTACACAATCAATGGAGCTACCATTACACTTACAAGAAAACATATTTACTCATTAAAAATACTTAAATTTTAAGAGTTGTGGAATGCGTATAAAACAAGTGCGGGCAACATATTACGCGGACACTAGACACTAGACATATGCTTTTTAAATAGCTTCATAAAAAGAAAAAAAATTACACACACAATACATAATGTTATATGTTACTTTAATAAAAAACACGATTGTCTCCGGAATTTGGCACCAATTTAGATATCAAACCTTTTGTCGATGAAGTCTAAAACCATGATTGTCATAATATTCAATTAGGCTTCCATTTACACATTTATATTTTTGGTGAGATCAACTTTAACATAAAATCTTCAATATGTATTATTATTTTTCAGATTTCTCAGAAAAATATTTTGAAAATTTCATATATTTTATGTCATATAGTTAGTGGGCTTTCGTTACTATTCTTACAAGAATATGGATGTGTGTAAACATCCTGTCTGTAGTGTTTAAATAAGATTTTAATTTCTATCTCTACATAACATAAACACATATAGTACAATTAATGTTTATTATATTCTCTGTCGAACGGTCACGCTTGATGAAGTCTACCCTCCGACCTACACCTGTCCAATACCAGAACCTCGAAAACTTTCAACTCGAACTACACAATCGCTTCGAATGTCTAGACGAGTGCGAATCTCCGAACGATATAAACAACAGGTTCGTGGAAACTGTCCACGCGGTTGGGTCGAAATTTTTCAAGGCTCACCGCGCTAATAGACCTAAAAAACTTTCTGACCAGACTCTCAAGCTCATGGAGCGGAGAAAAGAAATGACAGTACAGTCTTCAGCCGATTGGTCCGAACACAGGCAGCTAAATAGGCAGATCTCCAGGTCTGTGCGTCGCGATATTCGCCAATTTAATACGCTCCGTATTAAAGAAGCGATAGAACGGAATCGTGGCTCAAAAGTGTTCGCACAAGATCTGTCTATCGGGCAAAGCCAAATGACTAAGCTGAAGACCGATGACGGCACTGTCATTTCATCCCAAAGTGAGATCTTGGGAGAGGTCGAAAGGTTCTATGGACAGTTATATAAAACATCCCGAAATCCTGTTGTCGGCTTGGTCCAAGATCCCAGATCCAAGCTAACTCGGCACTATACCGAAGAAATCCCGGACATTAGCTTGTGCGAGATCAGAATGGCTCTCGAAGAACTAAGAAACGGTAAGGCACCGGGAGATGACGGAATTACGGCAGAGCTCCTGAAGGCAGGCGGCAAGCCGGTCTTAAAAGCCCTTCAGAAGCTATTTAATTCCGTTATCCTTGGGGGCGAAGTTCCAGAGTCATGGACCAGGAGTGTGGTGGTGCTGTTCCTCAAGAAGGGCGACAAAGCTCTTCTAAAGAACTACAGACCCATCTCACTCTTGAGCCACGTCTACAAGTTGTTTCCGAGAGTCATTACCAATCGACTCACGTGCAAGCTTGATGACTTCCAGCCGCCCGAACAAGCTGGCTTCTGAAAAGGCTATAGCACCATAGACCATATCCTCACGCTTCGGCAGATTATCCAGAAGACCGAGGAGTACAATCGGCCTCTGTGTATAGCGTTTGTGGACTATGAGAAAGCCTTTGATTCAGTCGAAACTTGGGCGGTGCTGCAGTCCCTTCAGCGGTGCCAAATCGACCATCGTTATATCGAAGTGCTGAAGTGTTTGTATAGGAACGCCACAATGTCAGTCCGTATTCGGGATAAGAGAACGAAACCGATCCAGTTGCAGAAAGGCGTGAGACAGGGAGACGTCATCTCTCCGAAACTGTTCACCACTGCACTGGAAGATGTCTTCAAGCTTTTAGACTGGACCGGACTCGGCATCAACATCAATGGCGAATACATCACTCACCTTCGATTCGCAGACGATATTGTCGTCATGGCAGAATCCATGGAGGACCTGGGCACCATGCTCAACGATCTCAGCAGGGTATCCCAACTAGTGGGTTTACGAATGAACATGGACAAGACGAAAGTCATGTCAAATGCCCATGTCATTCCTGTACCGGTCCTAGTTGGCAATGCGATTCTCGAAATTGTCGATCATTATGTTTACCTTGGAAAAACAGTCCAGTTAGGTAGATCCAATTTCGAGAAAGAGGTCAGCCGACGAATCCAACTCGGTTGGGCAGCGTTCGGGAAACTTAAGAAGATCTTCTCATCCAACATACCTCAGTGTTTGAAAACACAGGTCTATGACCAGTGTGTGTTACCAGTGATGACTTACGGCACGGAAACGTGGTCCCTAAATGTAGGCCTCATAACCAGGCTCAAAGTCGCTCAGCGTGCTATGGAGCGGGCTATGCTCGGGATTTCTCTGCGAGATAGAATCCGAAATACGGAAATCCGCAGACGAACGGGTGTAACCGACATAGCACGAAGAATTAGCACGCTGAAGTGGCAATGGGCAGGCCACATCGCTCGAAGAACCGACAACCGCTGGGGAAGAAAGGTTCTAGAGTGGCGACCACGTACCGGACGACGCAGTGTGGGACGCCCCCCCACTAGGTGGACAGACGACCTAGTGAAGGTTGCTGGGCGTCGTTGGATACAGGCGGCACAGGACCGCACTCTGTGGCGTAAAATGAGGGAGGCCTACGTTCAGCAGTGGACGGCAATAGGCTGAAATGATGATGATGATGATATTCTCTGTGGTAGTGGCTACGAATACTACCAACTCTTACTTTGCTCGTGGTACCCGTAAAGGACGATTAAGAGCTTATATCAACCTGGACCAACTCCACCTGATGCCGTTTGGTCAACAATTACATTCGCAAGAACGACTGAGGTCAGACAGGCGGCCGGTCATAAAACTATTTCCAATCTCCTTTGCAATATGTACGAGTACACATGAACAGGAGAAAGATAGTGATGATTGCTCGAGGCGCCTCTGTCGCGTGTACTTCGCACTCTAAATCTTGTTTCGAAGGATATAGATATATTCTGTTGTACACTGAATGAATTCGCAAAAATCGCTGTATATATTTTATGTTATACAAATAATTAAGATTAATGATATAATTGATTTATGATATATTATAGCTTATCAATTATTTTTTGTTACCACACTGTTCATCATCACAGCACATAATGTCCCAATGTTGGACTCAGGCCTCCCCCGTAATGGGAGGGAAATTAACCTACTATACCGCGCTGGTCAAACGTGTTGGTATAGGGTTTGTTTAGAGTTTTCCTTCTCTCGCATAGATGTTATATGCGTTTTATATCCCTTAGTCGTTTCGTATGATCACCCACGGGTAAGATATGGCATGGTGAATAGTATTCTTACTCCGTCACCACACGGAAAACTTACCACACTGTTGCATTAGGCTAAATCCTGTAACGATGGCTGTGCGTATGATAAATAAATATTTAAAATAGTAATGAACGGTGATAAACAATAAATGCCCCAAGAAATTAAATAAGAAAAGCTTTTAAATCTATTGATATTTTAGCAAACACAGTAGCTACAAAATTACGAGATTAAATTAGATAGAATTATATAATACACTATAAAAATATCAATAAAGACGAAGCCTATTTAAACATAACTGCAAGTACAGCTGGTATATGAGATATACAGTTTATTTAGTCCGCAGACCATCCCACATTATTTAAAGTTAAATCGATGCCAAAGGAGTAAGGTCGGGCCGGCTGAACGTTGTCTCGTAAAAGTAGGCTGCGTTTATAAAATGACATCATTCGTTTCTGGCGATCGCCCACCACACATACAACGCAAGGATTTTGTATACATCACTTATATTTATAAATGCAAGGATATTTTATGATCAATACTGTTACAGAATTATACAAATATTTATATTATTGCCTTGAATGTGTAATGACATAATATGAAAGTATAATAACACATTATTGTATTAATATCTCTTTGATTGCTTTTCTTTATTAATTATAATTGTCCTATTGCTGGGCGTGTACTTTGCAAATAAAGAGAAATTGTGATACATGTGAGAATGTGTAATACTAACTAGAGGGGTTGACATAATATTTCATTTCAAAATTTCTTTTTCTTGTAAGATGCAGTGAGCCATTGAATACATGTGCCATAGGACTAGGGCAGGGGTCGGCAACCTTTTAAGTCGGTAGAGCCAAAAATTAGAATTTATAAATAAAGGTTAAAGTTTTTAAGGAGAGACAATTTTTTTTTTGGCTACAATAATTTGTGCCTAATCCTCATTAATCAATTCAAAACCATTTTTAAATGTTTTCTTTATAGGTAAAATATTTTTTTCCGTATAGAACTAAAGAGCTGCAACTTCACATCCAAAGAGCCGCATGTGGCTCGCGAGCCGCAGGTTGCCGACCGGACTGGGCTCTGAGCTGCTCTGTTGTGAAAATTGACGTCAACTGTGGACGGCAGAGTGTTATAAATGGGTAGACAAAAATAAATATGATGTCGTCAAATATATCAGTCCTTCCCAATACAAATACAAAAGTATCCAGAGCGCTAAAATAACAAAAACAAAGTTAAAACACAATTAATCCTTTATTTAATTTTTTAATTAATCCCAGATTTTTGACGGACCTTACAATTATGCAATAGACGGCCACAATTTACACTCAGACTCGAAACAAAAATGTATCACACAAAGTATTGCCCTGCGCGGGAACTGAACAGTATCTTAACCATTATGCTATATGTGAAGTCCATTTACATTCATATCTTAAAAATCCGCTAAAAAAATTTGGCAGAAATCGTCATTTAAATCAATATTATGTGAGAATTATTTAGCACAGCTAATAAATTACATGTTTACATATAATCGCAGGATAATATAATAATACCATAGCTTTATACATATATGCAATGTTACCGGGCGTGGGACTTCACAAGTTACTGCTGGGTTATTGCCCTGTGAGAGCGCCCTGCGCCCCCTGCGCCCTGGCCAGACGAGTTAACATATTTTTATTGCGATTTCTTCCTCCTGCACTGATACTGTCTACAGAGCTCGTTTACTAAAGGAACGTTATACATTTAAAGTTTTATGAAACAGAGATTTATATTACGAGAATTATTATATGGGATTTGAATTCAATATTACACCTATTGTGAATCCGTTCCAACTGCTTTATCAATTATTTCAAGTTAGTGTGATATCTACGTATGATAACCAATTTACTAACTAACTTTTCAGCTAGATTTGTTCAAGTGATGATACTATATTATTTTGTTTAGATTATTATTTAAAGGAATACACAATAATCAAAAAAAAAAATACCTGTTTTGTGAGACGAATAAAACATATATGTTACAGATAACATTTTTGAAAGAGAAGAGACCTCCATATAATATCTTATACCCGTTGTTTTGAAATTCACAACTAATGCTCCAATTCTAAAGAAAGTATTTGATACTTTAAGCGCAGAATAGTATGCTAGTCATTGTAATAAACCAGTGTTTGTCAACATGAGCGTATACGAATCTTCAAAATCTGTCATATTTTTATAAGCAGTATAAAATAATATCATACGAAAATACGAATAGAGTCTATGTGTTATGTTATTACTTATGAATTAATTTCCCGTACGTCGTATTAAGGAGAGAATATGTAACCACCTTTGATTTTCCCATGAGAGTAGTAAGAAGCGGTTGAGGGATTACTAGAATGATCAGTAGCACTTTCATAGGAATATAGCACTAATGGCGATTGCCAAAATCTTTGTTAACTAAGTCATTCATCCTATTGTATAGGCAAGCTTATTTCTAACAGTGTTATTAGGTTTGCCTGTGCAAAGTTTTTTAAATGCTGCAGGTAATGCTTTATATCAAAGATGAGATACTATAAATATAGCCAACGTAAGCTGGTGCTACCCGTGAGTGTCGCAAAAGTAAACTAAAATCTTAATAGATTTTTTTCTCCGCAAACTCCAACTAACCTGTCTTGTCAACGATTATACTCTCAAAAGCCGTACCCGGTATTCTTAAAATATTCTTTTACACATGTGCAAAAAAAGAAATTGGATTAACGCCGATAGAGAAAGGAGGAGAATAAATATATTAATATTTTCAGTGTATTAATGCCAGGTCTGCAGTTAGTAAATCTTTTAGGGGGTTTAAGTGACGATAAATATTTGAGAATCTGTTTATTCAACAGATCAAGTACAGCCATTAGCCTTCATAACGACTAGTATGTGATTGCAATAGCCACTAATTACTGAACATGACTAGTGTATAGATGCTTTGTTTAGAATAAAGTAACGGAGATGGCGCTTACTTAATATTCATGAAGGTAAAACAACTCGTCCAGTTATATTACTTGATTTAACTTGATTGTTTGAAAGTCATTGTACATTTTTTTATTGCTGTGGCAAGTGAATAATCTGCCGACATAAAGCTAAGTAATGCCGTTTATAGACCTCAGCAATACTAGAGATGCTCCTTTTCGTGACGGAAGGGAGACCTCATTTGAGGATACATTTGTGTGGGAGACAAAACTGAAAACGTACAGTCAAAGATGATATCATTTCCATGTGCTATTGGTGCATTGTACTGTGGTGTCGCGTGGTATAATGATAGAAAGGAGATGTGACCACCTACCAATAGGTGGGCTTTTTGCTTGTCTATCATCAAAAGGCAATACAAAATTTAAAAAAGGATAACTCCAGATACAATCCTACAAACCCAACCCATTCAGTCATCGTAGTGTTGTAGATTACTTTTGGTTTTTTTGTTTTTTTTTTTAATACAACTTGTACTAAGGAAATAATTCAAGTATGGCTTCAGACCTTACAAACATGCGTTTAACGGAAGCAAATTACACATAGACTCAGCAACATTTGTGGATTGCATAGAGTATTAGTATTGTACTTATTTTGGATGCTATAACCTGGACACACCCCGTCCATTCCGTTTGGGGCGACGAAAGGGCGGCGTGCAGCCCCATACTCCTATTCCACCCACTGTTTTTACTTCCAATCACCATTAGGCTGACCACTGATACCAATACCTTGACATCCTTTGCCAACTCAGCGGGTATAAAGTATAATCATACGTGGGAGTAAATTCCAGATAGCACAGTACGTATCTTAAGCATAATGCCATATTTTTTTACACTGCCCTGCACTAAATATAGCGCTTGTATTGCGAGAAACTTTATAAACATGCAATTAACACAGAAAAAAATATATCCAGGCTCATGCACCTGCATGGGAATCAAACTGACGGCACTAATGTGAAAGGTCGATATTTTAACCATTACGTCCTCTGTTCAATTGGTATGTAAATATATGGAAAAAAGAAAATACTCATTATCATCAATATGGTTATGTTAATTCAGCAGTTATTAATGAAACTTGAGATAAAATTAGACCAACATATATTTAAATAAGTAATGCGTAATATGTAATTAGTCATGTTACCTTATGGTCGTTGTGTATGAATCGTGTTTATGTACCTACCTACTTCAATAAAACTGTTTACTGTATTGAAATGAATCGATTTCATTTAAATAATTACGCATATGTATAAATAGACTTCACTGTGCTCTTTCTTGCTCGTGATATTAAAAAAAAACACGGCCAAGTGCGATTCGGACTCGCGCAAGAAGTATTTTGGTACCAATTTCTCTTATATCTTATAAAAACGAAAAATAAACATTTCTGTTGTATAGGCACCCCACTTAAAAATATTTGTTTAATTTTAATTTAATTATTCATTTTTAAAGTGAATATATAACTAAATATTTGTTGAATATTTCAAGCGTCTATCTGTTGCCGTTATCAACATCGAGCAAAAACAAGCAAAAATAAGTCATGTTTGTACATTCGTCGAGGGACACACGATCTGCATCTCAGAACTGCATCAGGTGCAACACTTTAACGGTCGTGCCTATAACTAATTTAATTAGCATTCCATTTCTCAGATAGATTTAGATCTTTCAGTGCCATATTTAAAAAAAAAGCCACGATATTGTTAATATTACTAAATAGCTAAAATACATATTTCTACAAATATTTTGAAATATAGATTCCTGATGCTGCACTACAAAATTAGAAATTGTACATTTCTAAATGAAACAAACGCTTAACGATTGTCATCTAATAACTTACCGCCAAAATATTTCGGTTAAAAAAATTGTCTACTATACTTTAAGAGTGCATAATTAATCCTTCGAATGGATAGCGTAAGTTAATATCTCAGATCGTTGAGTCCGAAGATTTTGGTGCTAAGTTAACAAATAATACGTCTTTGAATATATCTTCATTAAAATAATGTGTTCAATCTACGAATATCTATCAAAGTTTTCTTCCCCAATAACTAATATTAGTTAGTTCGTAACGTGATTGCTTATATTTACATATGGCTCTATTATAGGGGACACAATGTGTGTCCCTGGCGCACGCCTCTATTACTAATGCGTGACGTCAACTACTGTCACAGTTCTTAAGTTTAGCTATTGTTTCCATAACTGCTACTATTATGAGTGTATTGATTACTTCAGTTAGTAGTTGCTGGTATAATCATTTATTATCTTGTCGCTCTCAAAGTGGCAAAATTTCTGCTGCTGCTCGAAAATTTTCGTAATGAAATGCAAATTACTAAAATTTAGCATTTAATATGGTTGATTATTTATAAAAACCCGATTACGAGCGAAAAATAATTGTCACAAGTGGGATTCGAACCCACACCTATTGGAAATCCGTACCAAGTGTGCTGTCACTTACACTACTGTGAACTCTTGTAGGACACTCAATTTTCGCATATACGTCTTTAAGAAGACGTGTGCCATCTACCCGACAATGTTTACATATTGTACGGGCTTAATACTTCAAACTTTGCAATTAGAATTGTATTAAACGATGACACAGCGCTGTTATTCAAATTACTGAAATTTAGCATTTAATATGCCTAATTATTTATAAAAACCCGATTACGATCGAAAAATGATTGTCACAAGTGGGATTCGAACTCACACCTATTGGAAAGCCGTCCCAATCGTGCTGCCACTTACAACACCATGAACTCTTGTAGGACATTCAATTCCCGCATCGTATTATATTTACGTCATTAAGGATGAAAGAATGAAAAGTTTTATATTATTAACTTAGTTTAGTTTAGTTAATAATGTAAAACCTTTGCATAAAATATCGTCCTGTGTGAGAATCAAAACTATGATACCGGCACGGACAGTCAACCTTAACTACTACACCACCTGGGCACTGGGCAGTCAAATTTCAAATCTGTCGCCATACGTTCAATATTGCATTTAATTATTTCAATATCATTTACCACCACAATAGTATATTTTTTTTAACCATTTTCGTTTCAATTGAAATTGGAATGGATTTCCAATAGCTGTATATTGGATTCCCATCTGTTGTAATAATATTTCACTTATAAACATGTTTTTATAAATAACTGAGCATACTAAATGCGAAATCTTAGTAATAAGTATTGATTTATTTAAATCGTCCGCGATATTTATGTTACGTGGTAAGATATCATTATAGATGGTCCTGATGATACTACACTTCATTTAATTGTTTTGATTAAAGCTACAGTCACATAAATAAACCGTGACAGTCTCATAAACATTCATTCGTCGATACTTTCAACGATCTTATGTATCTATTAGTATTTTTCTACACTTTAATTACTAATTAACTTCTACTTATTTCAGTAGTCAATAATATTGTTAAGTCTCTTTGGGCTGTTGATGTAATTATTAAATATTGAAATAAATAATACCGGGCTATATTCCAATTTCATTCGGCATGACACGACTTCTTTTTCTCTATAGTAACAATTAGAATCATCATCATTCATCATTCTCCTGCTCTTTTCCCCAATTACTTGCGGTCGACTAAATATATACTCGAACATATTGCAAACGTTATTGGCAATAGATTTATGACTGGCCGCCTGCCTGACGTCAACTCTCTTTGGGAATGTAATTGATAAGCAAACAGCATCAGATGGAGTTGGCCCAGATCAGTATAAAGCTTTTAGTCGTCTTTTACAACATCCACGAGCAAAGTAATGGTTGGTAGTATTCTAAGCTGCTACCACACATCTATATACAGAAATAATTAGAGTATTAGCGGATATTAGCAAAGTTCTTAGTTAATTTTAAACCTAATATATAGCAATTCTCAAATTCATGTTATTAATTTCCGATAAAAAGATTCATCTAAAAAATACAAAATTTATTTAATAAAACATTTATGTGGATATAGAGCAGAAATAGCTTGCGATGATATCATTTTGTTTACATAGTCAAAGGCGATAGACAAATATGATCTGCTTAGACACGAGTGTGATTTTAAATATAGTCCTATTTATAACTAATAGTTATATTGTAGGAAATTGTTAAATAGAAAAAGAGATAAAATGATTATTAACAACGACATTGGAACAAAAAATCTTCAAGAGTTGTGCAATCTCAGAATAAATCCCGCTGAGAGATAATATGCCGTTTTTCCGTCGCCCAGGATTATCTGGACAGAGTGTGATGGGACTGTAGTCGATCAAAAGACAAAGACTAAACGTATCTTCAACATCTAGGGACCGTAGTCTGTCAAAAGAAAATTACAGTATCTGGAACATTTATCAAGGTATCTTACATCCATTGCTAGTCATAGAATTTTCCAAGGAAACATAACGACGTTATCGCCATGCTTGGCAGTCGGTTTGGCGATCGCAGTTCGTATTATAAGTTCCCCAAAAATATGGTGTTGTTTATTATATAAGTAATCCTTGAGGCAGTCTTTACGACTCCTATGGAAAAATAAGAAGGAGCTTATGTAAACCAGCTAAAAGAATACCAAAAAAATGGGTAGCAAACGTAAAAAAAATCGTTCTAGTATTTAATTTGCTAATTCTTAAAAGTAAAGGTAATTTGAAATCGTTGTTTGAAGGTAATCCGTGTCAACAATTATATATTTATACATTAATTCTATTTCACATATAAGGCTTAGGATATAACTTATAGCGTTAGATAATATGTGAATGACAGAATAAATCAAATAATTCATAAATCACGTTTGAATTAGTCTGTGTGAAATCTGGTCGATACTGCGTCGGTGGCATTCATAACGTTAGGATGACTTGAAGCTATTTTGAATTATAACTGTACGTAAATGTACATCGTTTTGTTTATTGATTTTTTTAGCAAATTTTTACTGCACATATGGCGTAGTGGGCTAAGATACCGATCTATCGTGGCACTGTCCTGGGTTCGATTCCTACGTAAGACAATACTTTTTGATCCACATGTCTATTAAATAGAATGTTATCCGTATGGTGACGGAGTAGGAATACAAGTCCCCACCCCCTATCTTACCCGTGGGTGATCGTACGAGACGACTAAGGGATATAAAACGCATATAACATCTATTCGAGAGAAGGAAAACTCGAAACAAAACCCTATACCAACACGTCTGACCAGCGTGGTATAGTAGGTCAATTACCCTCCCATTATGGAGGAGGCTCCAGTCCAACGGTGGGACATATATGAGCTGAAATGATGGAATAGAATGTTTGTAAAGTCCTCTACAATTCAAGCATTATTTCTTTAATACAGAGCTCCTTATTACTGCCCGCTTTGGATAAGAACGAATTCACATTTTCCAGTTGTTCTTGTTTTTCTTTTATAATTAAAATAAAAACAATTTAGTTTAACAAAAAAATATAAGAAATCACTTTGTAGTAC
This sequence comes from Lymantria monacha, assembly GCA_905163515.2. Lineage (NCBI taxonomy): Eukaryota > Metazoa > Arthropoda > Insecta > Lepidoptera > Erebidae > Lymantria > Lymantria monacha. The sequence goes on from LR991093.1 coordinate 32,732,905, forward strand.
ATCACATATGTACATACATACTAGTATACATACATACATGTATATGGAGATATATATAATTATACATGAATGAATGACTCAATAAATACTTAATACCAAAAATTACAAGGTTATAATCAAATTTAATGACTCAATATCGTACGTAGATTTCTATAGATATATAAGAGGAGAGGGGTAAAGCGGCAGTTTGTGGAGCCACACGCCGCCCTTCAGCCATCTCTTCCAATTCCAGTCCACATAAGACAATAGTCTGTCAAAAAATAATAAATGACCCATGATCCCAGAGTGTCTTAATAATCCTTTACGGTAGACACTAATGAGAAAATTAATACTGCACAGATGGCATAGTGGTTAAGATACCGACCTTCCATGCCAGTGCCGCGGGTTCGACTCCTACTCAAAATAATACTTTGTCCGATACACAAAGTGTTGTTCTGAGTCTGGGTGTAATTTGTTTGCATTAATTGCATGTTTGTAAAGTCCCCCACAATTCAAGGGTTGTTTCCTTAGCGCAGCGTGTGGTGTATTTAGCGCCTGATCCCGCTCTAGCCGAGGCATTGGGTGATCGGACCGAGGATTAGTCCGGTCGTCCAAAGTGAGGCTACCGCGTGAGGACGATGCCCCGACGGCGAAAGCTGTCTGGGCGTCGCCCCGGAATGATTTGGCGGGGCGTGACCACCTCCATCAGTCCACCGCAAAAAAAAAAAGCAAACTGCCAACTCTAACTCATATATCTATCAATCATTTGTAAATCGCACCAAGAATCCTCCTATGGGATTGAACCCCTGATACTCAACACGAGATATAGGTAATTAGATAAGTGCGTCACTTGTACCATCAAATGTTATAAATAGAAATTGTATACATTGCATACAAATAACTAGTTTGTAATCATTTCATTCAAATCAATACTGATTCATTTATCTGCAAGTGACAGATACAATACTTGAATACTAATTACTTATATATTAACTTATATTAACTTACCTAGAATGTAGACTAGTTCACGGAGGACAATACTTTGTGCAATCCACTAATGGGTCCGAGTGTGATTTGTGTCCGTTGTTTGTTTATTTTTAAAGTGCCCCGTTATACAGAGATTAGTTCCTTAGTGCAGTGTGTTGTTTTTGAAACAAAAAATATAGTCTTGTCCACAGCTGGGAAATCCATCCAAATATCATCACATCTCCATTCATAAACGCCCACTTCTGGGCTGAAGCCTCTAAGAGGAAAATTGACCTCAAAGACAGATTAGCGTTCAAATAATATAATCTGAACGAAACTTTTTCAAGACAGTTTGTCAAGAATACTTCTTGAGGTTAGGTTTTAACTTTATAATTCCTCAGGTGACATGAGTGCCAAGGTTGTTAATATCTTAACTACACAAAATACGTAATGGCGAAGGTATCGTACTTAACATACCAAGTGCCGCGGGTTCTTTTCCCACACAAGACGAACTTTTCAAACGAATAACAGTAAATCTAAGTATGTCTGAATTGGTGCTTTCATTTTACTTTTACTTATCTTAAATATATTTTTTTAAATATTATTTAGTATTGGAATCCATCAACGGATACACATTGTACACAGATTCCTAACAATAATTTATGAACCGTTTAAATTATTTGCCTGCATGGAAATCAAACTCATAATACTGTCACGATAGGTCTTTTTAACTACTGCGCCATCTGTGCAGTCTGTTTAAATGTATATTTTGTAATTATTCATGTTAGCTTCTGTGTGAGGCTGTGCGAGAACCACCTCCATATAAAGGTGTGTGAGCGGAGCGGTGACGTCACATCCTCCCACAGATCAACACATTCGTGAATGAAATCATTTTAAACACCTTATGAAGGAAAATACCATTAAGATAATCTCTTATAGATTATATTGGAATTTACACGTTCATATGAACTTATCTATAAACAATTCTGTTTCATATGAATGTAATAGGTGACGGGCGTTCACCTTGTGGTTGTGGAATAACAAATAATACCACCCCTTCCCTTCCTATGCGTGTTATAAAGAGGATTTTTTTTTAATAGACAACACCCCGCACTAAAGAAACAATCCTTGTATTGCGGGGGACTTTGCAAACATTTTTTAACGGATACAAATTGTATCTAGACTCAATACAAAAATTTGTAAATCGCACAAAGTACATATTGTAATGCATGGAAATTGAACTCGCAGCAACTGACATAGTAGCTCAATATAACTACTACACTATCTATGCAGTCTTTATAAAATTTAAGTAGATAAATCACAGCAATAGAAGGATAACTCGAAATAAAACCCCTATTTTAATTTTGTCAGTGTGGTACAGTAGGTCAATTTCTCTTCCATAAAGAAGAAAGCTGATGACTAATAGTAAGACATCAAAAGAAAGCTCTTGGTAAAATTACTATTTACAGATATTTGGTATCATTTGTTGCCACTGAAGATGAGGAATCAGTACTAGTGGTCCACCGAAATAGATATAGTACGTCAGGTTATAGAGTTGCATATCGTCACTTCCACCGCACCGATCGATTCTGGATCTGGCCCGACTATAGTCGGGTATAACCTATCCCAAAAAAAAGTAAGTGTATTACTTCCAGTAATCCTAATAAACAAGAGACAGGTTGCTCGTATAAGAAAGTAATGACGACGTTGATATCTAAGAATGTTTTATAATTATTCACGCATCAACAAACTCTATTAAATCTATTAATTGCAGAAGAATTTAAGAAAGAAATTGATTTCTTAATTAGTGGAAGGATTTGTCTTTAAAATCATGTAAAATAAAAGATAAAAATAAAATTTATTCTTCTGTTATAGCACCTAATGAATAGGTTATTACTACCGCGTGAGGTCACGTGCGAGCTCGTGACGTATCGTGCGCACGCGCCTTTCAGGTTATTAGTAGCGCCTATTAGCCATACATGTAGGATACATTAGTACAACTAGCAGTTTGCAACTCGTATATTGAGGTTCGATATGCGTTATCACCAAATGACAATCGCAGATCTTTTATTATCTTTGACGAAACGAACAAGCAGCCCAGCTGGTGGTAAATGGTATCCATCAATATATTTGTGAGGGTTACAGCCAGGCCGTTACTTTCAACCTATGGTGCTTTCGCTCACCGAATGAAGATATGTAGTTAATTACTAATATTCAGACGCAATTTTTTGCGAGAGTACGGTAATGCACTGAACGAATCAACAAATTTATAGTTGCAGACGAAAAATTGTTAGCAATGTGGTTTTACCACTAGAACTAGTTTAGAAGAGTCCTACTATTCCTATTCTCATGATATTCCCTCAATTATACACAATATATTCACAACTTGATACGGAAAGTAGTAAGCGTTATATAGGATCATTTACATGGTTGCGCAAGCGCAGCCACAGGGCACGACATGTCGCAATACATGCAGTAATTTGGTAACGATATACCAACCGCAGTGTGACTGCACATTGTCATATTCTACTATTTTAATCGCTAGTTAATCACTAATGTATTATAAACATTTCGTATGGCATTTTAATAAGAATATTGAGAGGTGTATTAAGTACTGACTTCCTGCGTTGAGTGTTTTGAGCTCGTCTTCTCCTCCGCCATAGGAATGAATGGTTTCCTGTTCTCCTTATCTTTAAAATGTAGATGTTATCTGTATATTATATCCCATTGACTGCACAGATGACGTACTGGTTATGATACCGACCTTCCGTGCCGTCCCCCGCAATACAAGGTTTATTTCCTTAGTGCAGGGCGGTGTCTAAAAAAAAAAAAACTATAGTCGTCAACTCGTCACCTATGAGCCATAGATGGTCAACTGTATTCTTAATATATTACCAAACGGAAGAAAATGAACGATCAAATATTTGTTCTTACTCTGAATGTCTCTTAATTCTAGTTTTGTAAAGATGGTGATTAAATTAATCTTCAAAAATATTATTTACTCAGTTTTTATCGATTCTTTCTTTAATTAATGTTTAGCCTAATTTTAAATTTGATTTTGTTGATGAAAATTATTTAATTTTTGGATAAATTGCCTCACCAAATAAATTAATAACACAGTTTTATTTGTTTAAACTAGGAGTCGTATATAGGACGTGTGATGCTCCATAATCATATTAATAATATTTATTCATCATCATCACAGCCCATAATGTCCCACTGTTGGGCTTGGGCCTCCTCCGTAATGAGAGCGAAATTAACCTACTATACCGCGCTGGTCAGACGTGTGGGTTATTATAGTGTTTTGTTTCGAGTTTTCCTTTTCTCGCATAGATGTTATCTGCGTTTTATATCCCTTAGTCGTCTCTTACGATCACCCACGGTTAAGATATGGGGTGGTGAATAGTATTCTTACTCCGTCACCACGGAAAAGAATATTTATTATTTTTAATATAAGATTACATTGTTGCAAAAGTTTGTTGCATTGCTCTACAAAAGACATCAACGATATCAGTTTGCTATGTATGTTAATTAAATTATTTTATTTATTATTCGTCAAGGCAATTTTAAACTGAAATAATAATAGGCATATCATAAATAAATGGAACATGTTTAGAAGTCATTCATACAGTTTTAATGCAGTGGTAGGGCCACTGGTGATAGTGTTATGTCTACATATGCGGGCCGGTCCGTCTAGGGTAGTACCACACTCTCGCAGAAAATCGACTCCTGACTGTGCTGTTGTGCTTTGTTTGATGAAAGACATTTGAAACGAGACATTCGAGAGGTGATAGCTTAATTTGTGTGCGTTTATTTTGTAGGTCCATAGTCGGCAGTAACACTTACCATCAGGTATACTGCTTGCTTGTTTGCCAACATAAGCAATAAAAAGACATGTCTGATTGATTTATATAACTTTACTTAATTGTAAATTAAACATGAATTATCTTTGCTAAACTGCTCATTAGTGAACTGAAAATACTCTCATATCATCATTCTCCTACTCTTATCCCAATTATTGTGGTCGATACAATATGTACTCTTCTTTCATAGTACATATTGTAGAAGTTATTGGCAATAGTTCTATGACCGGCCGCCTACTAGATGTCAACCTTCCTTGGGAATGTAATTGTTGACCAAACGGCACCAGATGGAGTTGGCCCACGTCGTTATAATGCTCTTAGTCGTCTTTTACGACATCCACGAGCAAAGTAAGGGTTGGTAGTATTTGTAGCCGCTACCACGTGTTGCTCCTTAAGGGTAATGAACAGTTGAATAATGAATTTATCACCTAAAAATATCTATAGAATTCTACAGAATACCGGAAGGATATTTTCATTTATTACCACGCTGGTTAAATGTATTGGTATAGGATTTTATTACAAATTGCCCATATCTTGCATTATTGTTATAATATTTATTATAGCGCTGCGTGGTAGCGGCTATAAATACTACCAACTCTTACTTCACTCGTGGATGTTGTAAAAGACAATTAAGAGCTTTATGCCGGAGGCAACTTCACCTGATGCCGTTTGGTCAACAATTATTTTCTAAAGGAGGGTTGACGTCAGACAGCGGCCGGTCTTAAAACTATTGCCGATAATTTTTGCAATATATACGAATGCATATTTCGTCTACTCAAAATAATTGGTGATAAGATCAGGAGAATTATGATGATGATATTATATTCCTTAATGATATCGTCATTTCCGTTTTACTCACGGGTAAGAATGGGATTGATGAATAGTAATCTTATTACGTCAACACACGGAAAAAAATACCTTCTATTTAGAAGACAAGAAAAACATTTACGCAAATATATTTTCTTAGAAAACTAATTTTAAGAAAGTAAATGTCTCAATACAAAACTAGTTTGTATATATATTAGGTGAACATTTTAAACTAATAACTCCTTTTAGATAGCGATAAGAACATATAATACGTCAACATTAATCACTTTCACCATCAACGTTGTACCGCTCACGGAATCGACACGTAATAACTCTTTATATTATAATAATTAATTAATTTATAATTATAATTATTTATTCACGTTTAAGTTAAAAGCACAACAAGTCTAACTAATTTGGGCGTCCTTAAATATTAATGGAACAACTAGAGAATATAGCTGTGTGGTAGTGGCTAGGAATACTACCAACCTTTACTTTGTTCGTAGATGTCGTAAAAGACGACTAAGAGCCTTATAACGACCTGGGCCAACTCCATCTGATGCGGTTTGGTCAACAATTGCATTCCCAAGGAGGGTTGATGTCTGGCAAGCTGCCGTTCATAAAACTATTGCCAATAACTTTTACAATATGTACTATGAAATAAGCGTACATATTGTATTGACCCCAAGTAATTGCGGTAAAAGTAGGAGAATGATGATGAACTAGGGAAATTCATAAAATCACTTATGATCGCTAATAAACCTGCTAAATGGGACTTTTATTAATATCATCTCATCATTTTCTCAGCTCACATAGACCCCATTGCTAGGTTCAAGCCCCCTCCACAATAGAAGGAGAATTGGCATACTATATCACGTTGTTTATATGTGTCCCACGGACACGATACGGGGAAATTAGTATTCTTAATCCATCATCACACGGAAATAGTCAGGGTAATAAATGTGTTAAAATGTATATAATTTTGTTTAGACTTAGTCTCAGATTCGAGCTGGAGATATTAAAATCCAATTGATATCACATTTAGTAGTTGAAGGATCAGTTTTCGGACTCCAGCCATGGGACAGTCCGGGTAGTACCACACTCTCCCAAAAAATTGCTGAAATTGGGTGACTTGTATTGCAAAGGTCCATGGGCGGCAGTAACAATTACTAACACATGTACTGCTTGCTCGTTTGCCACCATAAGCTATAAAAAAAACTTATCATTACGGATAAAGTAGTTTATTACTGATTCAAAATCTAACAATCAACCAATCAATATCCATCTTTGGACATAAATCACATCGCGAGAATATTATTTCTAATGACGATTATATTATTTAACCAACATTCAAAAAAATATATTTTAATAATATATTATATAGTTATATACATATCCTTTTTTAATTTTAGATAAGTTTGTTAATTCATCACGTTAATGCCAGCGTAGGAAGGCAAAATTCTAATACCACCTCCGTCAATGAATCTTGTAACTTTTCCCTTAAGGTTTTCCTCTCACATTTTTAATCAAATGATAGACTTATATTGTCATGTTGACCTTGTAAAGGATATTAATAGCAAATATATATTGAGAGATTATGATAATATTTTCCTTATTCAATGGCCAAGATAAGCTGATGACACGACATAGTCATGTTGATGCATAGATATCTACAAATTAGTTATAATCTTCACAATATAAAATTGTTTGATTGAAAGAGTATAATCTCCCGTACCGAGGACAATGCATTCGATTCTCGATGAGGACAATGCAGGGAGTATCACAAAAAAATAATAATAGTACGGCAAGAGAAGGCGATAAAAAATCAAAGCCAAGTTGCATAGAGTTTTTTGTTTTTAAAAACAACATGCACTATATAAAAAATTTATGGTATTGCGGTGGACTTTACAATCATGCAATTAATGGTTACAAATTACACCCAGACTCAATACAGCAATTTGTGCATCACACAAAGTATTATCCTGTGCGGGACTCAAACCCGCGGCATAACCACCACGCCATCTTTATTTAGATACAATGCCTTGGCAAACAAGATTTTTTCGAATTTCTATTTTTATGTTTTTAGTTCCTTTCTTTGATTTCTTACGGCAAAAGGATCTTTTCCCTCTTCAGACGCCCCGGACAGAATTAACGGATGAGTCCAGATTATAGCCTGCCAAAACAGGTGAACGCCTCTTTTGGCAGGTTCTTTAACTTTTTGTTTCCTATCACTTACACATATAATTTAATACAAATAAGTCACTATAATATCTACATTAGTAGCAGTAGTTTAATCTCTTCGAAAATATATATTATTACCTGTAGGTGAAATCTATTTGACTGTGGAGGCCTTCCGGCCGGTGCTGATGCGGTGGTTGGAACGGCGGCACGGGATGCTCTCCTTCCGAGTGGTGCAGGTTTTGACGGGGCATGGATGCTTCGCCAAATACCTGCACACGGTCGTCAGGAGGGAGAGTACACCGTCCTGCCACCACTGCGACTGCAGTGCCTTGTTGCTTGTGCCGCTTGGGCAGAGCAGCGCCGTGAACTCGTCGCAATCATCGGTGCTGACCTGACGCTGCCGACCATCGCCAGGGCGATGGTCGACAGCGTCAGGAACTGGGACGCGGTCGTAGCCTTCTGCGAGGCAGTAGTCTCGCAGAAGGAGGTGGCGGAGCACGTGCGCGAGGAGCGTCTTCTCGACGACGCGAGCCGTCGCCGGCGACTGGGGCGGAGTAGGCGCGATTACCTGCCCCTTATGCCGCCCTAGCCGAGGCCGCGGGTGACTGGACCGGGGAATTAGTCCGTCACCCGCCGACAGTCTGACTGCGAGGAAAAGACCGACGTCCTCCCCGAGGGAGGGGATGTCGCTCAAGAAGAGGGTACCCCTCGGGGGGTATTCTGTCGGGCCGGCCACTGACGACAAGTTCACGCTGCTCCGGTGGCCGGTCCAACGACGAAGGCGAGGTTCACGGGTGGGTTATGGGTGAGCGTGCTTACGCCCCTCTGTCGCCCCGGACAGAGTGACGCGAGGAGCGCGACGACCGTAGCCCAACCCACAAAAAGAAAAAAAAAAGGTGAAATCTATTTCAAATTAAAAATTTAACAACACTCAATCAACTGATCTATACAAATTTGTCATTAGTCAATGGATTACATGTTGTCGTCGTGACGTGATAAATGTGCTTTATCAAAATTAATGTGTTCGCTAATGGAGCCGTTGATAAATAATATAATTTATAATATTAAAGAAAGTGACGTATTTGTTATTAGGTTTATTCAATTCAGAAACGTTCTGTGTGGTCAGATTAAAATTGTTATGAAGCTCCGTAATCGAAACTGTTAGATATTCATAATCCTAACCTTTTTTTTTTTTTTTTTTTTGGGGTGGGTTACGTTCGGCACGCTCCTCGCACCACTCCGTCCGGGGTGACAGAGGGGCGTAAGCATGCACACCCGTAACCCACCCGTGACGTCGCCTTCGTCGTTGGGCCAACCACCGGAGCAGAGTGACTTGACGTCAGTGGTTGGCCCGACGGAATACCCCTGAGGAGTACCTTCTCCTCGACCGACGTCCCCCCCTCGGGTAGGATGTCGGTCTTTCCTCACGCGGTCGGCCTCTCGGCGGGTGACGGACTAAATCCCCGATCCAGTCACCCGCGGCCTCGGCTAGGGCGGCATCAGGCGCAGGTAATCGCGCCTGCGCCGCCCCAGTCGCCGGCGGCGGCTCGCGTCGTCGAGGAGACGCTCCTCGCGCACGCGCTCCGCCGCCTCCTTCCGCGAGACTACTGCCTCGCAGAAGGATGCGACCGCGTCCCAGTTCCTGACGCTGTCGAGCATCGCCCTGGCGATGGTCGGCAGCGTCAGGTCAGCACCGATGATTGTGACGAGTTCACGACGCTGCTCTGCCCAAGCGGCACAAACCTCGAGCGTATGCTGCGCCGTGTCCTCGTCGCAATCGCAGTGGTGGCAGGACGGTGTACTCTCCCTCCTTACGACCGTGTGCAGGTATTTGGCGAAGCATCCATGCCCCGTCAAAACCTGCACCAGTCGGAAGGAGAGCACCCCGTGCCGCCGATTTAGCCACTGCATCAGCACCGGCCGGAAGGCCTCCACGGTCCGCACACCGAACCGAGGCCTCTCCAGCCGGACTGCCCAACGGGCAATGATGTCGCGGCGGGCGTCGACGCGCCAGGCGGTGTGCTCCCTCAACGAGACCACACCGCCCTCCGCTCGCACCCCCAACATCCGCCGATACAAACCGGCGAGCATTTCCGCTTCCAGGTCCCATGGAGGGGTCCCGGCTAATAGACACGCTGCCTCCGTCGACACCGTGCGGTACCCGCGTATGGCCCTGACCGCCATGGCCCTCTGTGGTCGCCACAGAAGAGCCCTGAGTCGGACGGTCAGGGATCCCGCCCACACCGGTGCGCCGTACAGGGCCATCGACCTGATGACCCCTGCGTACAGCTGTCGGCAGGTAGCGCTCGGTCCGCCCACATTCGGCATAAGCCATGATAGGGCGGACGCCGCGCCGACGAGCCGTGGAGCGAGTCTGCGGAAATGCTCCCGGAACCACCATCGCCCGTCGAGCACCAGGCCCAAATACCTCATATGGGCCCGGATGCTGATATCAACCGAATTGACGGTGATCGAGACGCCGATGGGAGGGCTCATGCGGGGCCCATGGAACAAGAGAGCCTCCGTCTTGTCCAGGGCCACCCTCAACCCCAGCGCCCCGATCCGCCTGACGATCTCCTCAGTGCCGAGAGTCGCCAGGCTTGCCGCCTCCTCCAGCGTCCCACCACGGGCTGTGACGAGCGTGTCGTCGGCGTAACATATCACGCCTAACCCGGGCGGGAGGCTCCCCCTCAACGCCCAGTCGTAGCCGATGTTCCACAGGGTGGGTCCGAGGACCGACCCCTGCGGAACACCGCACGTCATGGGCGTTCGCACAACGTCCCCTACTCGGTTGGTGTAGAGGACGCTGCGCCCCTCCAAATAGTCCGCCACTAGCCGCCTCAGGTAAACTGGCACTCCGTGATATCGGAGCGCCTCCCTGACGCAGCTAAATGGCAGACTATTGAATGCGTTGGCGATGTCCAGGGACACCACCAACAGCACTCCCCCGCCGGTGACGGCCTCAGTCGCCACGGCCCTCAGGCGCAACAGAGCCGCGATCGTCGAACGACCCCTCCTAAACCCAAACTGGGCATCCGACAGATCGGGCCCCGTGTCGACGAGGTGCCGCTCGATGCGGGCAGCCAGCACCCTCTCCAATAGCTTGCCCGCATCGTCGAGCAGCACGATGGGCCTGTAGGCCGAGGCCGACTCTGGAGACCGTCCCGGCTTCGGCAGGAGCACCAGCCTCCCCTCCTTCCAACACCCAGGGAACCGCCCCGACGCTAAGCACGCGTCAAACAGCCCCCTGAGGCGGAGACCCAGGTGGTCGAGGACCAGGGCCAGCACGCGGTTGGGAACACCGTCGGGCCCAGGGGTGGTGGATTTTCCGCGCATGCGCACCACCGCCGCCCCCATCTCGGGTTCCGTGATGGGCGGAACACTGTCATCATCGGCCTCCCGGTCGGTGTCTGGCGGAGCCATGACCGGGGGCGTGTGTTCCGCCCGTCGCGGGAACAGATCCTCGACGACCCTGGTGAGGAGGCCGGGCTGGAGAGTCTCGGTGAGGGGAGGGCCCCGCGCGCGGAGCTTACTCAGCGCTGCGCGATAGGGGCGACCCCAGGGGTCACGATCGAGACCATCCAACATCTCCTGCCGACTGACGTCCTTGGCGGTACGGACGGCCAGCCTGAAGGCCGACCGCGCATTGCGGTAGCCCTCGTAAAGCCGGCTCTCCCGCTCCTCGTCGCGATGGTGCCGCCGGCTGCGGGTGTAGGCCCTTCGGGCGCGTATACACGCGACCCGAAGATCCGCCAGCTCCCGGGACCACCAGTGGACAGCCCTCTTCGGGGGCAGACACCGCACACGGGGCATGGCCGCATCGCAAATCTGCGTCAAAGCATTGCGGATGCGGCCAGCCTCGGCGTCCACCCCGTCCAACTGGTGGGCAGAGGACAGCCACGAGTGAACGATGGCTGCCTCCGCCAGCAGGTCCCGGTCCAAACGACCCACAGCCCATCGCGGGAACGCGGAACGTCCGTCCGCCCTGTGACCCCTGCTGGGCGTCGGGAGGGTCTGGGAGACCTCAATCCGGATATATCGGTGGTCCGATAGGGTCTCAACCTCCTCAACGACGCGCCAGCTCCTCACACGTGCGGCGACAATGGGGCTAGCGAACGACAAGTCCACTATCGACCCGCCCCGCTGACGCACGCACGTTTGCACCGAGCCCCTGTTCAACAAAGAGAGGCCCAATGCCGCCGCCCACAATTCGACCGCCCGTCCTCGGTCGTCCGTCGCGGGGGACCCCCACGCCATGGACTTGGCGTTGAAGTCCCCCAGAACGAAGACTTGGCGCGGTGCCAGTCGCCGTAACGAGGCCTCCAAGATGGTGAGGGAGGCCCCGAAATCAGTCACGCTCCTGTTAGGGGAGAGATAGACTCCGAAAAGCGTAATCTCTCCCCATTCCGCCGCGACGTATCCGACGCCCCTGTCCCTAAGGGTCAGAGACGGCGAAGGCCACAACGTGGAGGCGACGATTGCCACAGTGCCGTCGGTGCTACCCAGCCAGTTAGGTCGGTCGGGCACCACGTACGGCTCCGCGGCTACGGCTACTCCTATCAACCACTCCGCCATGGCTTGCAGGAAAACATCCTGCGCACCGGCGCAGTGGTTGAGATTGGCTTGGAGGAGACGGATGGATTCGTGGTCCATTAACAGACCGTATCCATCGTCTCCTCCTCCGTGCTAACGGGCGATCGGGTCGCGCTCGGAGCGGGCGCAGGCCCGGTCGATGGGCCGCCCCGCCCCTTTGGGGCCGATGCCGGGGTTCTGCAGTCCCCAGAGCCCATGCGGTGCTTGGCAGGCCTATTGCCTGCCGCACACGCGGGGCAGTGGGGCACCGCAGAGCACGATGCCGCCTGGTGTCCAGCCTGACCGCAGCGGAAGCATAACCCGCTGCAGTCGAAGCAGTTGCGACACGTCGGTCGGGTATGCCCGACCGCCATGCACTTATAACACCTCGCGGGCCGGGTTTCCAGCACGGTTACCCGCGCCGAACTCCAGCCCACGAGGAGCCTGCCTGAGTCGGCCAATTTCTTCACCGACTCCACCGGACATTGCACCCAGACAGCACCGACACCGCCCGGACCAGGGCGGATGGTGCCAATCCGGACAGTGTCCGAGACACATCCAGTACACGCCACAATGGCCTCCTGAACGTCCTCCACCGTCACGGAATCGTCCAAACCCGTGAGGCGCATCTCTGCGCACTTGACGGGCCTGGCAATTCGGACTCCATCCTCCGGCCCGAACAGCCCCCTCAGCTTCAAGGCCACACTATCGGCCACCTTGACGCCCTCGGCCCCAGGGAACTCGAGAATACGAGCCCCTGTCCGAGCCTTGCGGGTCCTCGCCTCAACGCCTCCGATGTCGGAGACGTCCAGCTCCCGCCGGGCGCGTCTTAGGACGGCCTCATAGTTGAGGCCCCTCTCAGCCGCCTCAGGCAACACGGTAATAATGACCGCTGCTGTCTTCGGCGACTTGAGGCCTAATGGATAAATGAGACAGCTGCTGTCTTCGGCGACTTGAGGCCCCTGCGCGACCTCTTTCCCCCTTTGCCGCCTCCCGCCTGGGGAGCGGCGGCCACAGCGGCACTCTTGGCCGCCGCTCTCCGCTTCTGGCCGCGTGCCTTCCTGCTGCGTTCAGCCACCTGCCAGCCCAGTTCGAGTCTGGCAGCAGTGCTGGGCGCAGCAGGCACAGTCGCGGGTGCGCTAGCCGGAGCCTGCAGTGTAGCCGCTGGCGCCGGCCACTGCCCGGCCTTGGCGGGAGCCGGCACCGTGCCAGCCTTCCTCTTGGCCCCCTTGGGCCCGCCTACGGCCGCGGCGTAGGTCACCACGTGGCCACCCTGACATGGCAGCGAGGCGGGGGCTGGCGCTTGCGGCCGCTTCGCCTTGTCAGCGGCGAACGGTGGTCGGAGGGGTGCCTCGGGCGGAAGACGATCCGCCACGGCCTGGATGCGCGCGTCCATCATCAACTCAATTTTGGCGAAGATGACGCGCATCGCCTCCTCCGGCACACCGTGCACCGCAGGCAGCGGCTCCTCCCCCTTCTTGGGCCTTCCGCGCTTCCTGGCGGCGCTCACGGCCGACGCCGCGGGCGCAACCAGCGCAGCAGTCACCACGGGCGCAGGTGGCGCCACGGACGTAGGCGGCACCACGAGCGCAGAGGACGGGCCCGCCCTCCCCGGCGCAACCCGTTTCGGCGGCGAAACCGGTGTCGGCGGCGCGGCTGGCACTAAAAGTGCGAATTGAGACCGCAGGTCAGCCATGTCCTTGGCCAACCCGCGGTTCTCCTTCCGCACCGCCGACAACTCCGACTCAAGTTTCCGGTTGCGCTCCCGCAGGCCGGAGACCTCCCTACTGAGGCGGGCGTTCGCGGCCTGCAGGGCCGCCACCTCACCTCCTTTATCGGCTTGACCCGGAACCGGCCTCGCCGCCACCGCCGACCCACGACCTCTACGCCCACGACGCGCGGTGGGGACCTTAGGAGGAGGCATGACGACACTCCCCTCCGAGTCGGAGCTGCCGCCCTTATGCAGGGGGCGCTTCCGGACACTCGGGGGGAGGGCCTCTTCCCTCTCCCTGACATTTATGGCCGCCGTCAGAGCCTTCGCCGCAGTGTGCGGCTCAGACTCCTCGGCGGCCTCGGCAGCCGAGCTGCCCTCCTCCATGCTGAACGGCCCCTCGTCCAGGCTTCGGCCGACCTCCTCGTCGGACGGCTCTGCGGCCTTCCCGCCCTCGTCCGAGGACTTTTCCAAGGCCGTGTCGGTGTCGGAGCTTCTGGCGCTCTCCGACGACGGCCCTGCGGCTTTACTGCCACCCTCACTCCGCGACGGCTCTGCGGTAGATCCGCCCTCGTCACTCGACAGCTCCGTTGAGCTGCCACTCCTCGTCCCCTCCTTGGACGGCTCTGCGACATCGTCGCCCTCGTCCCGGGACACACACCCGCCGCCGCTCTCCCTCCGCGGCAGTCCTGCGGCGCTACCACCATCCGTATGCGACGGCTCTGCGGCAATTGTGCCGCCCTCGTCGCTGGGAACGCTGGTCTCACGGCGTGCCGCGGCCTCCAGCGCCTCCCTCTCCTTCTTAAGGCGGTTGGCGCGCCGTTTAGCGCGCTCGCCAAGCGGAGTTAGCATCCGCCTGCTCTTCTTCCTCCTCTTTGGGGCCTCTTTTGCTGGTGCCGGGCCCTCGGCGGACGCCTCAAGTCGCGAGGACGAGGCGTCGTTTTGGTCAGTTTTTGATCGGCTTGACCGGGCCTTGGGGTGAGGATCACTACGATCCCCGTCGTGATTTGATTTTAAATTTAAAGTATCCATGTTTATACCCACGAGAATGGGAGATACAAGACGTCGACCCGGGCAGAGATCCCTATACCCGGGCAAGCCTACATTTACCAACCAGGGGGTCAGCCGGTGCCCTGGCTGGAGCGTGCTAACGACAGAACAACCCATCTGCCATGCATCTTCTCGCCGCACGCCAGAACTTAAGATTCTGGGTGATTTCCGAGTCCGAATGTTACTTCGAACTCTTTATAGAGGTTGTCTTCCTCGCGGTCCGGGCGGTTAAGCCAAGACCCTCGCTCCTGATACTACGCCTCAAGACAACGTGTCTTGAAGCAAGATATCAGGTTTACGATGTGTGGGCGGTGGCATGTGCCTGCCCAGCCCTCAAATGAATGAGTGACTGAGCCCGTCCCAATATTTCGCGTCCTATAACCTCTACTACGACTGTAGTAGAGTAAGGAGCGAAATCGCGCAGATATTCGCTACGGACGACAGTACAACAGAAGAACTGGGGACCGCCGCCCGCACCCAGGGTACACCGCGTGGAGGTTTCTGGGATAGTACCCCTCATAATCCTAACCTAGATATAAAAGTTTCGAATAATTTTAGATAGAGACAGCGTCTGAAAACAACACATTAAGGTATAATATCAACGAAAAAAATAAACTGGCAATAAATTTGAATCGTTATTTAGTATTTTTTTAATAATATCCGTAACCGAAAGTATCGGATAATCCGATATAATTTGATAGAATGATTTCTGATGTTTACGCGAGTATTACACATATGAAATAAAACTATTTTTACGGCTCCTATCGCGTTTGTGATTGATTTTTCATTTCACGATGTTTCGAACACTTTACAGCGTTCATAGTGATAGGAGGACTGAGGACGATACAGGAGAACTAATTTGACAGACCCGAAATTTCATATCATACATAACACTCAGTCACTTGAGAATTTCATCTTTCTCTCAATCCATGTTTGTCCTATTATAGGGCAAGCGCCTCCTTCAAGCACATGAATTGGAAATATAATACTGTCATTTGTTCTGTACTGAGGAAAATATTGTAATGCACAGTTTACTGAAAGGTCTAAGAGTTCGATGCCCAAACAAGAGAAATTTTACGATCAACAAATTATTATTCTTTTGTGTCTGTTATTTGCAAAGTCGTCTGCATGTTGTTTGAAATACAAAATTAATGTAATATACATTTGCCGTGTGTTGACAGAGTGCCATTGTGGAGGAGAGGTGAGGTCAAGAGTGGGATATAATGTATGAGGTGAAGAGAAGAGAGAAAAAGCAGTCCAATATAATTATATTCCTTAAGTTTGAATTACTTAATCGTTTCTTAAGTTATGTAGATGAAAGAGATAGTGACCTCTGTATTGTTACCCCGTTGTCATAAAGACACGGGCGATAACAACTTTCAACATAACAGCATTATTGTGTAAACAATGTACTGCAATGAGGTAAATATGTTATAAATAAACCTGAGTTAAACGCCAACGCGACCTTATTGATAAAATATTTTTATTGAACCGCAAAACGAAACATATTTAAAAGATGAGACGATGTTCTTGGTAAAGCTATTTTGTTTACTCATTCAGGTCAATGATGAATACATAAAATTAATACCATGGCCTCTATAAGTACTACAATGAGGGCATTTTTTTATATTTATACATCCCCTTTCTTACCCGCAGGTATCGTAAAAGGCAACCTAAGGATATATTAAACAGATAACATATATTTTAATGAAGAAACAATAAATAATATCCTATACTTACCCATCTGAAGAGCGCATATTTCCCTCTTATTGTACAGAAGGCCCGAGCCCTTGTAGTGGGGCATATATGTCGTCAATTGTCAGACTGTTGACGTTCAGTTGGACTTCGATTTATATATATTCAGTGATAGAATTCTCCTCTTTTGGGATAATGATATAATTTCCATGCTTGATACTCGATCACAGATATGAGTTGACGAAAAGAGTGCCTTTGCCCACTCCCTTAACCAGTTTTTAAGACTTCCATAGGAAGTAAGCGTGATTATAAAATAATTCTTTCAAAAATTATCATTTTTTTAATATTCTTTTTATTTATCGTTGTTAAGTTATTTTCTTGTTATGGAATATATTTTTTCGCATATGACCAGCCTTGGGCCACCTAATACCGTCTGATCAAAAATTACATTCACAAGCCCGACTAGAAATAAAGTATGGTTCAACCAGATCATGTATCTGGACCCGATCAGGATAGAATAAGGCATGCCGGATCCGGCAAACCCGATCAGGACCAGGTCTGGTCCTGATCAGGATAGCCTGATGTGAAATAACATCAAGTATGGTAAGGCATACCGGATCAGGACCCGATCAGGACAGAATGAGGCATGCCGGATCCGGCAAACCCTATCAGGACCAGGTCTGGTCCTGATCAGGATAGCTTGATGTGAAATAACATCAAGTATGGTAAGGCATACCGGATCAGGACCAGATCAGGACCAAATAATGATAGCCTGATGTGAAATATCATCAAGTATATAGTAAGGCTTGTAGTATATCAGAACCAGAAACCGTTTTCGTAACACAAAAAAAATATCAATCAAAATTCAAAAAAGTGACATGATTGTCATATTTATGCCACGGCGAAATTGTATTTTCATCAGAGGAGATTAATCTGAATTCTTTAATTAATCATATGTATTTAATAATAGATAATAATAATGTTTAATTAATAATATAAAAGTAATTTATATTTAAAGTAAAAAACAAAAATAAATAATATATATATATATATATATAAATGTACCTAACATTTGAAAACATAGATAGATAGTAATATTATATTGTAACAACCATTCTAACATTTAATGTTTTGGGTCATAATAAATAGATGGCGTTAGTAAAATGACGTCATTATTTGAATCGCGATGTTAAGATTCTCGGAAGCGTAATGAGATGGCCTAATATTAAATTAGCTGTTATCGAATCAGATTAAAACAGATTGATCATGTCATGAATGAGAAATTCAGGCGACAGTTACAGTCGTTAGCATCTGGTGATTGCGCCATAATCGGAACGGCTCACTGGGACTCTATAATAAGCACTGCATTCGGTGCCTACGTCATATATTAATTTATATTTTTACCTATTAAACATGTTCTTTAAGATATTCATAGTTATTAAAAGGACTGGACTGGGCATACTCGTTTTGGATCAGGCAAGATATATAACGCAGATGATTGATTTGGTTCCGATCAGTAAAATTTCATCCGGACCTGATCAGGAATGCTTGATCTGGACCCGATCAGGAATGCCTGATCTGGACCCGATCAGGAATGCCTGATCTGGACCCGATAAGGTTTTCCTGATCGGGTCCAGATATATCTTCTGCGTTACATACCTTATCTGGTCCAGATCGGGCATGCCCGGTCCGGTCCTGCTAAGGAAGACGAAAAAATTTCTAGTCGGGAGGAGGGTTGACGTCAATCAAACGGTCAGTCATAAGAGCTCTGCCAATAACTTTTGCAATATGTACTATCGTATCCCTATTGGAGTATATCTCCCATCGGAGAGGAGTACTTATTGCGCCAACCCCAAGTATTTGAGATGAGAGCAAGTTAAAGATAATATGGCCATATTCGTACCACTTTTGGGCAGTCAGTGCCCAACATATCAACAGCGTCAGAAACTGGGATGCGTTGAGGTGTTGATTCTGCGAGTTAGTTGTCTAACGGAATTAGGCAATAGGGTGGGTCCGAGAGAAAATACTCTACGTTGACACGCACTACCGTCGGTGCTTTGGGCGGCGTAAGCGTGAGTACCTGTATTTAGGGCTTCGACTCGAGATGATACCCGGTTGGGGTGGCCCACCCGCACAACGTAGATGTACGTGTACGGCGCGCCTGTGTACTATTTACGGTATGACCATGGGATAAAAATATAATTATCGCCACCCTTTATTTGACTATTTTGTTTCACCAGCAGAGTTGCGACCTCGTTAGATATGATTTATTATTTCAGTTATAGAGTGAACATTTTTGAAGCTAAACTTAACCTGTATCTTAAACTATTAGGCAAGAACCTATTGTCGTCTACTATGTGTATCGTGTGAGCTTTCACGCCGGAACTGGTCGCCACAACGGCACTGGTGCGGGGTTGATGGAGAGGGAGAGAGAAACACGTGTTTATTTATTTTTACCGAAGAATATTTGTACGTAATTTGAAAAGAATCGATAAAGAAATTTTCTCCCCATACACACTTTGCCGCTTTGTTACACCCCCTCAGGGGCGGAATTCATAAAATCCTTTCATATTGAATCTCTATGTCATAAATAAAAACGTGCTTCAAAATTTAATGTTTCTAGCTTTAATAGTTTCGGCTTGGCGGTAATGAGTCGTTCAACCCGCTTCACAGGCCTAATTTACACAACCAGAGGGTGAAAATTGATATACATATATATATGCCGGATATTAACCTAGAATATTTGATTCGACTCGTAATTTGAAAAGAATCAATAAAGATTTTTTCTCTTCACACAAACTTTGCCACCCTGCTCCACCCTTAGGGGTATAATTTCGTAAAATCCTTTCTTAGTAAATCTCTACGTCATATAAGGAAACCACTGTCAACATTTCAAGTTGCCAGCTTCAATAATATCGCCTTGGCGCTAATGATTTAATGAGTCGTCCAACCCGCTTTGCAGGCCTAATTTACACCCCCAGAGGGTGAAAATCAACAAATGCTGAAATACGTGTTTATTTATTTTTACTGAAGAATATTTGTACGTAATTTGAAAAAAATCGATAAAGATTTTTTTCTCCGAACATTTTTTAAGTTGACATTACTTTTTTTTTTTATAAACCAATTGACATAAAATAAAGCCTAAATGTTAAGTGAAGCTTACCACAATATATTAGTGAAAACCGCGTCTAAATCGGATAAGCCGTTTCTGAGATTAGCGTGCACAAACACACAGACAAACAGACAAACAGATAAACAGACAAAAATTTTAAAAATTATTGTTTTGGGTTCTATTAGTGTTGATAAAGGTCCCAGTAATATTTTTTTTCATATATCTTCCATGTACAGACAGCGACCCGTTACATTTTTATTATATGTATAGATATAAAAGAAAGATGTGTTAGTTACAACACTTATAACTCGAGAACGGCTGCACCAATTATTATGGTTTTTATGTTTTTGAGTTTGTTGTCGTAACCATGGCAACTGACAGCACACGTCATTACGTGGTCTAATGGTTTGTTTGGAAAATAAGTTAAAATTATAATTTGTAAATCCAATAGTGCACGCCTCGTAATTTTTATATTATTTAGCATTTACTATTAGTCAATGCTATAATATGCACGATAAATAAAGCGCCTTAATTATTTCATTGAGCAAGATCTGGTAGTTATATTAAATGAATTTGCACTTTAAAAAAAAAACAAAAAATTAGGCGTGCGCATAAAGTACGTACACATCAGAAGTGACACTTCGGCTAACTACTCTCTCTCTCTCTCTCTCCCTCCCTCTCTTTCTCCCTCTCTCTCTCGCTCTCTTTCTCTCTCCCTCTCTCTCTCGCTCTCTCTCTGCGTTTTTTATTGATTATGGTGGCAAACGAGCAAGTAGCACACTTGATGTAAAGTGTCACAGCTGCCCATGGACCTTTGCTATACCAAGGGTATAACTAGGCCGCTGCCTACCATTACAATCCCCAAACCCACCCACTTGGGCTACCGGCTCTCCCGCTCAATGAACAAAGCGCAATAACACATTGCCATTATTCAGACGTCAATCTTCTGCGAGAGTGTGGTACTACCCCGGACGGACCGTCCCACGGCTGTAGACAGAGAACTGTCAACAGCATGGTCCTGCCACAATTAAAAATCCTCTCTCCCTCTCTCTCTCTCTCTCTCCCTCTCCCTCCATCTCTCCTCCCTCTGTCTCTCTCCCCTCTCCCTTCCCCTCTCTCTCTCTCTTCTCTCTACCTTCGTGCGCTTAAAATCTCAGCTCATATATGTTCTACGATTGGGCTCGTGCCTCCACCATAATGGGAGGGAAATTGACCTACTATACCACGCTGGTCAGTCAAGTTGGTATAGAGTTTTGTTTCAAGTTTTCCTTCTCATACAAAGATGTTATATACGTTTTATATCCCTTACCTTAGTCGTCTCTAACGATCACCCACGATTAAGATAGGGGGTGGCGAATTGTATTCTTACTCCGTCACCACACGGGTAACCCTCCCATGCGCTTAACACTTCAGAATAAATATGGCGCGTAACAGAAAAACGTTACAATATAGAATATCTCCCATGCGTCGATAAAAAAGTTTAACTTCAAAAAGTTAGAGAAACAAAATAAAAGCAATATTTTTAAGATACTGAAGTTAACAGACATGTGACAATTTTTCATTATTTTATTTATCATTTACTATTAGTCAATGCCATAAATGAAAAAGAAAAATAATTTCGTGCCATTCTCGACGCAGTACTAAACATAGCTGCTCGTTTAGAATAGGCTGTATGGGATTTATTTCCTTTGCCAGTCCGAATGGAGGAACAAAAAATGTAAACGAACCCAATTTTCATAAGGTATACATATACTAATGACTAAGCAGTTTAGTTTTTTATTAATTGCAATTAAACGACAAAGAATTACCAACCCATTTTCGAAAGGAAACCGCGCGTTGCGATTATCAAGCTTTTAAAAAAAGAAATATTTTGATACATTAATTTTTACGGTCGTATTCTTGCCAGATACGGAATATTTTATCCGACGACTTCGAATATTTTTTTAATCAACTATTTTCTTACTTCAAACAAAATAATTACATAGTACATACATGTATATACATATCGTATCGGTAGTATTTGTAGCCGCTACCACACAGACAAAAATAACTTAATAATTTTAAAATAATCGAAATCTGCTTATCACATTCATTAACTGTTAGGCAGAACGAAGTGTGCTGGGTCCGCTAGTTAGATATAAAGACATAATGAACTATTGTGCGCTGATCAAATGGACTGATATATAACTATATTTCAAGTTATCTTATTTTTGCAGTGATGTTAACTTATATATTTCATTTCTACGTGACGTATGCGACTAAACTTCAACGGCTGGAACGATTTGGTTGTTTTTTTTTATGATTCAAGAATGACTTAGATAGATTATTGGATGTGAATTCATTTTTTTTAAATTTGGACAGAACAACGTCTTTTGGATCGGTTAGTATATTTATAAGTAAAAAAGGGTAATAATATGTATTTATCAGTTAACACAGGTTACGTAGCAGTTAAGATCTACCGTACCAGTGTCGCGGATTCGATTGCCATACAATACAATATTTTTTATGAGCCCATAATTGTTCTTTTGAATCTGAGTGAAATTCGTGTCAATCAAATTATATGTTTGTATGGTCTCTCACAATATAAAAATTATTTCCTTAGTGCAAGGCCTTCAAAAAATATATTTTGATATTTTTAATCGCTAAAGTTATTATAATTCTAAATAAAACATTGTTGTTATTTTTGTTCTTCAAATGACATCACCACTGCCCTAACATGTGCAATTGTCTACTTCAATTTAAAAAAAGTAAGCACACACAAACAGTCTATGGCCGTTTAGGATCGGTAGTAAAGAAAAGTGAAAGTTTGTTTATCTGTTGGCATTTATCATAATATAACGATAATATGACAGATAAATAAACAACGGACAACTCATTTGTGGATAGGATCACACTGTCGACAGTTCTCTATCTACAACCGTGGGCCGGCCCGTCCGGGGTAGTACCACAATCTCACAGAAGATCAACGTATGAGTAATGGCAATGTGCTATTGGGCTTCGTTCGGTGAGTGAGAGAGCCGGAAGCGCAACTGGGTAGGTTTGGGGATTGTAATGGTAGGCAGTGGCCTAGCTATACCCTTAGTATAACAAAGGTTCATGGGTAGCAGTAACACTTACCATCAGGTCTGCTGCTTGTTCTTCTGCCACCATCATCAACTTGCTCTTATCCCTATTTATTTGGGGTCAACGTAATATGTCTTCTCCTTCCATACAGCTCTATCAGACGTCATCTATGTGGTCACTCCTTGTCTACTCATGTCATGTTTCACGCAGTCCATCCATCTTTTCTTCGGTCTTCCCTTACCCCTTAAGCCTTCAACATCCATACTTAAAACTTTCCTCACAACATTACTTTCATCCCGTCTCATCACATCTCCATACCATGTCAATCTTTCACTCCTTAACTTTTCCGTCACTGGCGCAACTTTCAAATATATATGTTCATTTCTTATTTTATCCATTCTTGTCACACCACACATCCATCTCAACAATCGCATCTCCGCTACATGCAATCGTCTCTCATCCGTCACTTTTGTCGCCCAACATGCTGAGCAATACATGCATGGTTTGGATACTGACATACAATTGTGTAGCAAATTTTCCAAATAATAAACGTTATCCTTTGACCTGACGTCAAAGTCGCATGCCCAAAAGGCGACACTTGGCATCCCAAAATAGACGAGGTAGTGTGGCGATGTTGGTTTTTAGTGGTTATTCCAATGAGTTCTATATGACCCCTTGCCTTGCTATAACGTGCAGGGGAATGCATAAAGGCATTATCCATAGCGTAAAAAAAGGCTTTCCTCATATTTCGCCACAAACTCACGTATCGGACGTCGCAGTGTTGTTCGCCCAAAAACAAACGGCATCAGGTGATGTTGGCCCAGGTCGTTAAAAGTCTCTTAGTCGTCTTTTACGACATCCACCAGCAAAGTAAGGGTTGGTAGTATTCTTAGCCACTACCACACAGCTATATTCTCTAGTTGTTCCATTAATATTTAAGTACGCTCACATTAATTAGACTTATTGTGCTTTTAACTTAGCGTAGCCGCTATCACATAGCCAATATAAAGATGTTTTAAGTTATACATACACACATACATATCATCACGCTATATCCCTTGCAGGGTAGGCAGAGAGAACAGAGTGCCAGAGAACTCTATCTTTGCATACTTCACTCGCTTCCTCAACATTCATAATTGTCTTCATACACGCTTGCCGGTTTCGGAGACTCTTGACTTCACCTTCCTTCAGTACATGACCGATCTGGTCTAGGTAGGTTAGTCTCGGTCTCCCCCGGTACCTACATCCTTCCACTTTCGCATTATATATCTTCTTAACCAGACGTTCGTTCGGCATTCTTTCCACATATCCGAACCATCGGAGCATTCCCTTTCGCATCTTTACACCAATACTCTCTTTCATACCTACTCGCTCTCTTACGTCGTCGTTGCGAATGCGGTCGGTCAGCCTAACTCCACAGATTTTTCGCAGAGATCGCATTTGACCGCATTAATTTTACTTTCATACTCTTTTCTGCATACCCAACTCTCGCTTCCATACAGTAATGTTGGGACAAGCACTGCGTTATGTATTGCTACACGTGCCTTCTGGCTGAGGTGGTGGCTACCAAGAAGTTGCCCCAAGGCTCCGTTCAGTCTATTTCCGGCATTCACTCTTCGCTCTATATCAGTGGTGTACCTTCCATCTCGGCTAAATCCACATCCAAGATATACAAATTCATCCACTTGCTCTAGTACATCATTACCTTACTCTTACATCTGTTCTGGCTTCATGTCTTTCAAGTTTAAGTTATTCGTTGACATATTAATCAATCAATCAGAACAAGTTCTTTAATGTTGATTTAATAATTAGTATAAACAAAACGAGTTCAAGGCGTCAGACATCGGTTGACATCACGTTGCAATTCTAATAAACCCGTTTTCCTGTTAATCGATTCTATTGAAATTTAGAATGACCTATATACGTCGCTTACGTGCCAGCCTAACTGTGACTTGAGCTAAAACTATGTACCTAATATATTTAGACTAACAGCTCTTGTTGTGACTCGTTTGCAATTGTGGGTTTTATGACCACAAAATATTTGTAATAATCTAAATTCCTTGACATCGTGGGTCTGCTCGATGAGTTGAACTTTTCGAAATTATCACGTGTTAATGCTGAACAAACTTTTGCTGTCATCCTTTTTGTTCTTCTTACTGTAGACTACAGATGTGGTCGCGCTCAGCCAAATCGGCCCGAGGCGACGGAAGAGGCGGCGTGCAGGCCCATAGACCCACCCTGCAAGGAATCCTCTCTTTGCAGTGCGAGCGGGCCACCGGTACACGATCTTTGTCTTCGATGCCGCGCCCCTCATTTTTACTGTCATCCTCGACCTGATTAGTGGTTAACAAATCACCGGTTCGTCCATCCATGACCTCTAGTAGGGTGGTATCAGATATAAATATTCATGATCTCACCGCCTAAATAATAAGCTAGCACTAATTAAATATTCTTTGTATCGTTGGAATTAATAACCATTCAATTGATTGAAACAATTTTTTACTCTGAATAGAATAAACATTTTTAGATTTTATGGATGGGGATACGGCTGTCTCCACAGTTAATTGGTTACTACAATTGAAATTATCGAAAGAAATATTTTTGTAAATTAATTTAACTGAAAACCAAACTTTACATAAGTTACGCTTAATAAACAAACTTAAAAGTATTATACGATGATATTGTATTTCTTTTTCAAAAAATAAAAACACCCTGCACTATGGAAATAATCCATGTATTGCGGGGAACTTTATTAACATGCAATTAACGCAGAACAATTACACCCAAACTCGGGGCAACATTTTGTGGACCGCACAAAGTATTGTCCTGCGTGGGAATCGAACCCACGGCATTGATACGGAAGGTCGGTATCTTAAGCACTACGCCATCCGTGCATTCATTGTAATCACGCTTCCTACTAAAGGGACAGTTAGAACTTATTACATTCCTATTCCTAAATTTCAATATCTAGCTTTGCTCCCAGGTATATAGTTACTTTGCCACCGATGACAAAGATCGGGTACCGGTGGCCCGCTCGCACACTGAAGAGCGGTGTTTGCAGGGTGGGTCTATCACCTCGATATATCGTCGTCTATATCAGACGAGTACAGGATTAGCTGGCTTAAATAAAACACCATATTCTTATCACGGCAGCCTCCACATATATATGGTGTTTATTTTTTTCTATTTTGCATTAAAAATAAGTGTAATGTAATTACTATTATGACAAGAAATTCATTCTCAATTTACATCATATTTAAGCAACATGAATGCATTTTTTATATAAACCGTTCCCATAATTTAATTTAATATATTAGCACAACGTCACAGTGTTTCATTTAAAAAATATTTCCACACGATATCGAGAGGCAGACATTGGTGTTACCGTATCTGGCGACTCACCGCCCTTGTCCTATACACAGGGGTGACTGGCAGGGCTGTCACAACCGCACACACCAATCGCTAATACAACGGTACCATTTAAAGACAATACAACAAGATTCTATAGCTTAGATTGATTAGAATTTCTATTTAATTAATTACTTCTAAATAATATGCAAATATATAAAACTAGATTATGGCTGCGGATTATATTTGCACTCGTTATTAAATATTTTAATAATAATTTTATTTTTACCTTGGGACTTTTTGCCGAATGAATGGTAGCTTAGAGCCCTTTCTGCTCGGCTGAAGCATATACACAAAATTTAAAGAAATTTGCTTCATATTTACATTAACAATAAGACTAACCTTTGCCCGTATTTTTGTCCGCGCAGAAATCATATGTCACGTCTCATCACGTATATTTTCATTATTTGCACTGTAGTGTGAAGAATATCAAAGATATTCATTTTCAAGAATATTGCCTGTGAGGATTTTATTTCCAGAATATTTCTTTTTAGTTTACTAAAAGATTTATCTTTACCTGGCAAAAGTAAGACATTGTCTAGTACTCTATCTCTGTTAATTTTAAATTTAATAAGGAACCGAGTAAATATCATCGCATAATTTAATCCCTTGTTTATACACCCTCAGAGGATGAAAACTTAATCAACGTTGGAACACACTTTTATTTATTTTTATTTAAAAGTGTTTGTGCTTAGGTAATTTAAAAAAAAATTGATAAACCTTTTCTTCTTATTACAATCTGAATGATATTAACATATTATAATAGTCTAAACATACGATGAGCATTTTATTTATAAAATTTCCTACTGTTGTAAAAATTGTATCGGAATACATGACTTACTTCTCATTTATGGTACCGATATGTAAAGAGACCCCCTCTTTAGTAATCTACTTTCTTATTCCATCAAATATTAGTTTATTAATTAATTTATTATCCTCTGTTTAATATAGGCCTCTACAAAT
This sequence comes from Lymantria monacha, assembly GCA_905163515.2. NCBI lineage: Eukaryota > Metazoa > Arthropoda > Insecta > Lepidoptera > Erebidae > Lymantria > Lymantria monacha. Next base: position 32,760,275 of record LR991093.1, read on the forward strand.
GTGTGATTATACTGTAATCGCCTTTTTTTATCAAACGGGTTGATGTTCTAACTTGGTTTTTATAAGTGGCCCAACTAAGCGTGATCCATTAATATTTTTTTTCAAAGTAAGGTAATTTTAAGGCAACACCCAAGGCAATATAAATGAAAAATAAAATCAATGCCCCGTCACATATGTCCAGTTAAGCGTTACCTAATACTTCAATTAACAACATGAAAAAAAAAATACCATCAATGTTATATAGCCTTCATACTTCCGTCGTTGACAAAAACTGGCATTAGTTTATTATTATTGATATACAGTACAACCCTAGGCTGGTGAATCACTCGCCATTATAAAGATGATGGGTATCGCTATGGACGGTGTTACACGCGTGTCGCAATCACTGTACTGACTGACCTTATACACTTTCATTTGTAACTTTTTATTTACGAGACATATACAATAATTATTATTTGTTTATTGTATTTTATTCCCAATTATATCGCTACCAGGCAGGAGGATAGCAGTAAAATTATAATGCACAGATGGCGTAGCATTCTGCATCTTCGCTTAGTAACTTTATGTACTATCTAGGATTAACCAGGAGTTCTTTTTTCTTATATAGACAGAGTACGAATACAATTAACCACCCCCTATCTTACGCGTGATCGTAAAAGACTACTAAGGGATACAATATGCATAGGTATATCTTATACCTAATAGAAGATACTTCTAGCGTGTTTTTTTTTAATAAACACACCACATACACACATGGTATTCGAACCCACACCTATTGGAAATCTGTCCCAATCGTGCTACCACTTACACCAACGTTGGCATTGTCGTGTAAACATTGTCGTCGGCTAGACGGCACACGTATCCTTTAAAGACGAAAATATAATACGAAGCCAAAATTGAATGTCATTGAGCTCACGCTGGTGTAAGTGAAAACAAGATTGGGACGGATTTCCAGTCCCATGTGTGACAATCATTTTTCACTCGTAATCAAATTTTTATAAATAATCAAGCATGTTAAATGCTAAATTTCAGTAATTTACATGTATTCAGCATTTATACGTGCTAAATGCTATGTGGCGATAGTATGAAAATATACATTATCCCTTACCTTCAAATGGAAACCGGGCTGGCCACAGATGTCAAGTATTCGGTACGAGTGGCTTTTCCAATCGCGATGACGAGGAAATACGGTGGTTTATGGAGCCATGCACCACCCTTTCATCGCCCCGGGCGGAAAAGGCGGCGTGTGTCCAGACCATAGCCTGCCAAAAAAAAACCCTCAAGTGGAAGTCATAAATAAGAATTGACTGAGCAGTAGGTATAATAACCAGCGTCATCTCAAACCTTCTAAAAAAATAAAATTGTGGCTTCCACATTTCAATGAAATAATTTTTATTTTCTATTTCATAAAGAACTGTGATGTTTTCATAATTTTTACACATACGAAATAAACCATTTTATTATAGATTTCATTGCATTTATATTTCATCGTAATGTAACATTACATTTTTTTAGGGGGGCATAGTCCGGAGCGTGCTCGTTCGCGTCCCCTGCCAGTCTAATTAGACTGCTAATCCGGCTCGAAATGCGTACCGCAATGCGGGTTAGGGCGTCCCCCGGAGGCGACGCGTACCGACCCGCCCCCGTCGGTACGAACATCGGCAGTAGCGGCGATGGGGGCCGCCACCCATCACGCCTTGCCCAGTTAGGCGAGTCGAGGAGAACGGAGTGCCGGGTGGGCACGTGGAATGTAAGAGGTTGTGTGGAAGGTAAGTTGCACGAGCTGATATCCGTCATGGCGGACAAACAGCTAGACGTGCTCTGTGTAACAGAGACCAAGCGAAGGGGCAGCGACGCCTGCGATCTTCCTGGTGGCGGGATGGCTCTGTGGTCTGGTGTACCACAGAGCGATCGAGCCAGCATGGGGGTAGGAGTGCTGTTGTCCTCTCGCTTGGCCTCAGGTGTGAAGGATTACGGAATGTATGATCCCAGACTTCTCTGGGTCCGTATAAAACTAGGTGTCACCAAGGTATTCATGGTTGTAGCATATGCTCCCGTAGGATCCTCGGTGGCATCAGACCTAGAGAAGTTTTGGGATAATGTTAGGGAAGTTCTGGATATGGCAGAAACCAGTGAACGCGTGATTGTATGCGGAGATTTTAACGGATGGGTGGGGACCAAGCGTCCCGACTATGAGGACGTACTTGGTCCATTTGGTGATAAGAGAGTGAACGACGCAGGTAGGCTCATAGCGGATGTATGCATGGAGAGAAACCTTATTGTGTCAAACACATTTTTCCAACATAAGGACATCCATATGTATACATGGAGAAGGAATGAACAGAAAAGCATAATAGATTTAATTTTGGTAGACAGTCGCCTCCGAAGCAAAATATTGGACGCAAGAGCCTACAGGGGCCCCACAGTCGACACGGACCACTATCTCGTTATTGCGAGATTTAGTGGTCTGTTCAGAAAGTGGAGGCACTGGCGAGAGCGTGTCCACTTCGGAGGGCTTGAAAGAATAAAGGTTGAAAGGTTGCAAGAAGAGTGTGTAAGAGAAAAGTATGCAGAGTGTGTCCGAGAACGGCTGACGATGGCAAGCCAGCCGCAATCGGACATTGAAGAATGCTGGAGAGTATTGAAAGAGAGTATGGTAGATACAGCGAAAGAAGTATGTGGAAGTTCAAAGAAGCATAGAAAAACAAATGGTGATGCATGGTGGGATGCGGAAGTGGCAGCTTCCGTAGAGCAAAAGAAGAAAGCGTGGCTGGACTATGTCTCTTCTTTGAAACTGAATGACAGTATGGCTGAACAGAAGAAAGAAATATATCGGCAATGTAAGAATGACACCAAGGCCTTAGTGAACGAGAAACGTGATAGAGCAAGTATGAGTGCAGAAGATAGGCTGACTAAAAACTTCGAGGGTAACACCAAACTCTTTTGGAGGGAGGTGAAGAAGTCTCGGGGTGGTTGGTCAGCCTTCAGAATGAATAAAATAAGGTCTAAAGGTGGAGACATTCTTACACAAACACAAGACGTGTTAAGCCGATGGAGTGAATATTTTGGCGATATGTATGCGGATGCTACGGTTGGCGCCGGTGTTGGATGTGGTTTAGTAGATCAACATTCGACAACGGCGTCCTCCGATGGCATCAGTATGGATGAAGTTGAATGGGCGATAAGAAGTTTGAAAAATGGTAAGGCAGCGGGCATTGATATGGTGTCTGCCGAGATGATCAAGCTCGGTGGCTCTTGTGTCTGGGAGGCGTTCCTGTTGCTCCTCAATTTATGTTGGAGCTCGGGAATGGTTCCCAGAGACTGGAATAGCGCAGTCATCGTGCCTTTGTTTAAAAACAAGGGTTCACGTTATGACTGCGCAAATTACAGAGCCATAGGCTTGACCAGTTTGGCAGCAAAAGTGTATGGAAAAGTTATTGAAAGGAGAATGAGGATGGTGTCCGATGGTTTACTGTGTGAGACACAAGGAGGTTTCAGGAGTGGAAGGGGATGCATGGATCAAGTGTTCTCTCTGCGCAACATTGTGGAGAAGCATCTGGCTCTAGGTCAGAGGGTTTTCTGCAGTTTTGTGGATCTGGAGAGAGCATTTGACACGGTTGTACGAAAGGAACTTTGGGACATTTTACCGGAGTATGGTATTAACGGTAAACTGCTAACAGGCTGTGCAGTCCAGTTACATGGGCTGTAGAGCCTGTGTGCGGCTGGATGATGGAATGTCGCCTTGGTTTGACGTCAATATCGGCGTTAAGCAGGGGTGCGTTCTGTCAGCCAGGCTGTTTATCATATATCTGGATAAATGTCTCCAAAGGTTGAACGATATGAATGTGGGAGTCCAGATGGGCGACTCAGTGGTCACTGCTCTGCTTTATGCAGATGATGCAGTCCTGCTGGCACAGTCAGCGACTGACCTGCAGACCCTAGTCGACACAATGACAGAAGATTGTGAGAAAAGGGGTCTACGCGTGAATGTGAGCAAAACCAAAATAATGGTCTTTGAAAGAGATAAAACCAGAACAGATGTAAGAGTAACAATAGGTAATGATGTACTAGAGCAAGTGGATGAATTTGTATATCTTGGATGTGGATTTAGCCGAGATGGAAGGTACACCACTGATATAGAGCGAAGAGTGAATGCGGGAAATAGAGTGAACGGAGCGTTGGGGCAACTTTTCGGCAGCCACCACCTCAGCCAGAAGGCACGTGTAGCAATACATAACGCAGTGCTTGTCCCAACATTACTATATGGAAGCGAGAGTTGGGTATGCAGAAAAGAGCATGAAAGCAAAATGAATGCGGTCGAAATGCGATCTCTACGGAAAATCTGTGGAGTTAGGCTGACCGACCGCATTCGCAACGACGACGTAAGAGAGCGAGTAGGTATGAAAGAGAGTATTGGTGTAAAGATGCGAAAGGGAATGCTCCGATGGTTCGGACATGTGGAAAGAATGCCGAACGAACGCCTGGTTAAGAAGATATACAATGCGAAAGTGGAAGGATGTAGGTATCGAGGGAGACCGAGACTAACCTACCTAGACCAGATCGGTCATGTACTGAAGGAAGGTGGAGTCAAGAGTCTCCGAAACCGGCGAGCGTGTATGAAGAGAATTATGAATGTTGAGGAAGCGAGTGAAGTATGCAGAGATAGAGTTCTCTGGCACTCTGTTCTCTCTGCCTACCCTGCAAGGGATATGGCGTGATGATATGTATGTATGTACATATTTTTACGTTAAAAAAATTACAATCAAAACATTACGTAGGTATTTGATTTTAATATGCCCGCTGTTTCCAAAATTGTTCAGCATTCATGGTCACGGGGTAAAGGAAACCACAAAAATTTGTTCCATCCTAAAGTTGCCTTGAACAAAGCCTATAAAGATAAGACCGTGTACTGTATTTTATATTTTAAGTTTATTTTTTTGTATTTAATGCTGGTGTACAATAAACAAATTCATCACCTACAGTACCTATTTATTACAAATAAGTAATTTCAAACTGCCAGCTGCAGTTTGAAATTAATTCGTTCGTTCGACGTCATCAGCTTTACACCAGTCAACGTTTTATTTTAAAATATGGCATTAAGGAATGAATCATCATAACGCGGAGAACTTTACAAACAGGCAATTAACAGACATAAATTACCTACATCTAGACTAAGAATAATCTGTAACCGAGGCCGCTGTAGCCGACGTCGCAGGTGGACGTAGCGGGGATTAATCTTATTTATATCTATAAAAGAGGATGTTTGTATATATGACATCGCTAATTGTAGACTCTAATTTATTAATGGTAGGACCACGCTGTTGACAGTTTTCTGTTTACAACTGCGGGCCGGTCCGTCCGGGGTAGTACCGCACTCTCACAGAAGATCGACGTCTGAGTAATGGCAATGTGCTATTACGTTTCTTTCGGTGAGCGAGAGAGCCGAAAGTACACCTGGGGTGGGTTTGGGGTTTGTATTGATAGGCAGCGATCTAGCTATACCCTTGGTATTGCAAAGGTCCATGGGCAGCAGTGACACTTACCATCAGGTGTGCTGTCTGCTCGTTTGCTACCATAAGCAATTCAAAAAAAATACCGATAATTATGAAAATTGGCATGTACCTATATGTATTTTTTCACGGAGAAGTTTTATATGCTATCTCCATTGATGTCACTCTCTACCAGGCGGCGCTGCGATATGTAGACTTCTACAAACAAACCAACGAGCTGGGTTTGCTAGTCTTCTATACATCTATCTATACATATAATAAAAATGTAACGGATCGCTGTCTGTACATGGAAGATATATGAGAAAAAAATCTTACTGGGACCTTTAACAAAACTAATAGAACCCAAAACAATGATTTTAAATTTTTTTTCTGTTTATCTGTTTGTCTGTTTATCTGTTTGTCTGTTTGTCTGTGCGTTTGTGCACGCTAATCACAGAAACGGATTATCCGATTTAGACGCGGTTTTCGCTAATATATTGTGGTAAGCTTCACTTAACATTTAGGTTTTATTTCATGTCAATTGGTTTATAAATAAAAAAGTTATGTCAATTTAAAAAATGTTCGGAAAAAAAAATCTTTATCAATTCTTTTCAAATTACGTACAAATATTCTCCAGTAAAAATAAATAAACACGTGTTTCAGCATTTGTTGATTATCACTCTCTGGGGGTGTAAATTAGGCCTGCAAAGCGGGTTGCACGACTCATTAAATCATTAGCACCAAGCCGATATTATTGAAGCTGGCAACTTGAAATGTTGACAGTGGTTTCTTTATATGACGTAGAGATTTACTAAAAAAGGATTTTACGAAATTATACCCCTAAGGGGGTGGAGCAGAGCGGCAAAGTTTGTATGAGGAGAAAAAAATCTTTATTGATTCTTTTCAAATTACGAGTCGAATCAAATATTCTAGGGTAATATCCGGCATTTGTCAATTTTCACCCTCTGGTTGTGTAAATTAGGCCTGTGAAATGGGTTGATCGACTCATTACCGTCAAGCCGAAACTATTAAAGCTAGAAACATAAAATTTTGAAGCACGTTTTTATTTATGAGATAGAGATTCAATATGAAAGGATTTTATTAATGCCGCCCCTAAGGGGGTGTAACAAAGTGACAAAGTGTATATGAGGAGAAAATTCCTTTACCGATTCTTTTCAAATTACGTATAAAAAATATTCTTCGGTAAAAATAAATAAACACGTGTTTCTCTCTTCCTCTCTATCAACCCCGCACCAATGCCGGCGTGAGAGCTCACACAATACACATAGTAGACGGCAATAGGTTCTTGCCAAATGGTTTAAGATACAGGTTAAGTTTAGCTTCAAAAATATTCACTTTACAACTCAAATAATAAATCATATCTAACGACGTCGCAACTCTGCTGGTGAAACAAAACAGTCAAATAAAGGGTGGCGATAATTATATTTTTATTCCATGGTCATACCGTAAATAAAATATTAATGGTAATATAATTTGTAGAATGAATAGAACTTTGAACCACCTTTTTCTTTAGTGACCGGATGTGGTATATAGACACACGCGCGCCGTACACGTACATCTACGTTGTGCGGGCGGGCCACCGCAACCGGGTATCATCTCGAAACGAAGCCCTCATGCAGTGAACCTCAATACAGGTACTTACACTTGCGCCGCCCAAAGCACCGACGGTAGAGCGTGTCAACCTAGAGTATTTTCTCTCAGACCCACCCTATTGCCTAACTCCGTTAGACAACTAACTCGCAGAAGGCGCCGACCGCATCCCAGTTTCTGACACTGTTGATTATCGTCCTAGCGCCAAACCTTCAACACCTTGCATTGCTTTTTCTATTTAACTCTGTCAGAGATGACTTCTGCGTGGACGAAGTCGCGAGCAAAAGCTAGTACTATATATAATGCATATTTTATACAAATAGCGTAAGTAATTAAAACATTAAACATAAGTAATGCATATCCGTCGCCATGATGCACTCGTGACACAATGAATGTATTGTTTGCACGACCGGTATGGTGCTACATACAACGCCCTTCAAGCTGCCTGCACTTACACACTTAAGTACTGATAAAACTTGCTACAGTAACTCTTGTTTGTTTAAATAATATACTATTCTATACTGGAAGGTTGCTCTAGTAGTTAACTAGTGATTGGATGCTGCTTGTGGAGTCTAATTGACCCATATTTTTTACGTATTATACTTTGAAAAAAAAATAAAGAGTGCTGTAGCCCATTACGCTGGAGTCAATAATTAAAAAAAGTGAAATTAAAGCCCATTACGCTGGAGTCAATAATTGAAAAAAAGTGAAATTAAAAAGTTAATAATTACTAAACATGGTGTATAAAAATGTATGTAAAAGATGTAACTTAGAAAATCAAGATAAAAATAATAAGAGAAGAAATCTAGAATAAACTCCTATTAGTCCATTACATTTGGGGTTACGTTTTTTAGAGGACGCAATTTTATTTTTTAGTAGGGATGAACTTTTTGTCACTGCCTTGGCGAATTATTTATATCTTAGGCTATCAATGATAAAAACTTACGGCAAATCATTAATACATTCGTATAATATGTGTATAGTTATTAGTACTGAAAAATAGTTCTCACTTCCGTCGGAGCGCTGTAAAACTGTAACTATTGACTAAATAATTTTTGTTTTTTAAATAAAAGTGGTTCCTCAAAACACGACCTAAAAATGGTCTGATATCATTTTTTCGTAAAATGATTAGAAGAAAAGTTATATCGAAAAAAATAATGTTTTTCTCGAATTTCTATACTATTTCGATTATAACTTTTTTATTTATGGTTCTACGAAAAAATTATACTGGACCAAAGTTGTAGATAATTTAATTTGCAACAAAAAATGTTAATATATTTTATTATGAATAGTTTACAAGATAAAACGTACAAAACCATCTCAACCCCTTTTCCAAGATGGCGGTCGTGGGACAAGGGTGGCGACCCCACAAACTTGGATTTACCCTTACACTGAACTGGACACATCTAAAAAATAAAATTGGGTCCCCTAAGGAACGCAAGGTAAAGCCTAAAAATGTAACATTTCAACGGACTACTATTCCAACACGTCTGACTAGCGCGGAATAATAGGTCAATTTCGTTCCCATTGTGGAGGAAGCTCGGAGCCCAACGATGGGACTTAAATGGGCTGAAATGATAATGATGATGAAAAATATCAAACCCGCTGAGTTTTTTGACAGATCGAATGAGATTGCGTTTTAACGCGTTACGCACGTTTTGCGTTGCGATTTGGTAGATTAGATTAATTTCAAATAATATTTAAAATCGATAATATGCAAATGCATTTATGAGACTTGGATATAATAAAGGATTTGATTGATGCGATAATAAAATAGGAGTGCAACATATCAAAACATTTTCTTTGCCTCGAATGGCTTCAAATGGCTATCATACATACATACATATCATCACGCCATATCCCTTGCAGGGTAGGCAGAGAGAACAGAGTGCCAGAGAACTCTATCCTTGCATACTTCACTCGCTTCTTCAACATTCATAATTCTCTTCATACACGCTCGCCGGTTTCGGAGACTCTTGACTCCACCTTCTTTTAGTACGTGACCAATCTGGTTTAGGTAGGCGAGTCTCGGTCTCCCCCGGTACCTACATCCTTCCACTTTCGCATTGTATATCTTCTTAACCAGACGTTCATTCGGCATTCTTTCCACATGTCCGAACCATTGGAGCATTCCCTTTCGCATCTTTACACCAATACTCTCTTTCATACCTACTCGCTCTCTTACGTCGTCGTTGCGAATGCGGTCGGTCAGCCTAACTCCACAGATTTTCCGTAGAGATCGCATTTCGACCGCATTCATTTTGCTTTCATGCTCTTTTCTGCATACCCAACTCTCGCTTCCATATAGTAATGTTGGGACAAGCACTGCGTTATGTATTGCTACACGTGCCTTCTGGCTGAGGTGGTGGCTACCAAGAAGTTGTCCTAACGCTCCGTTCACTCTATTTCCCGCATTCACTCTTCGCTCTATATCAGTGGTGTACCTTCCATCTCGGCTAAATCCACATCCAAGAAATACAAATCCATCCATTTGCTCTAGTACATCATTACCTATTTTTACTCTTACATCTGTTCTGGCTTCATCTCTTTCAACTTCAACAACAACAACTTCAACAAATGGGGCAACTATGAGATAATTTCTTTACTTGTGATATGTACTACAGTTGCTAACTGCAGGTGGCTTATACAACTTGGCCTGGACTTTGATTAAGCGTATATGGCTCTCAACCTAATAATAGTTACGTGAAATAGGCAACTCTCTATAGTAGTGCACGGAGTCGCTGGACTCGCTGGAGGGCAAATAGGTATTCCTACGTTTTGATTAAAGAATTTTATCGTATCGCGGTCTCGTATCTCAATGGCATAGATGAAACTGCTGATATATTTGTTAATAAAGTCCGGTCCGTATAAGCTCTTAGCTGAGCGAGTGTAATGTCATTGTCAGTCGCATCAAGTAAATGTCGAGGTTGTCAGATCTCAATGAATTAGCAAAACTTCGAACTTTGAAAATTTTAAACTATATAGATTGACACTATAAGAGAGGCATGTATCCAATAGGGACCCTGATCGAATAAACTTACTATTAGATCAAGGTGCCGTAAACTGGCATATATATATCATATGACTAACTAGTGCGAGGTAGACTTGAATCTGAGTCGTTGGATGAAGAGAAAAGTTTTGTTTGGCTTGTGCAGATTATCTCAAATTCTTGATGTTATTAAGAAGAGCTAGACCAAAATTAGGAATTACGCCTTGATGGGCACGCTAGCATATGTTCCTATTATACAAAATGTAGAAGTGTTACTCACATTCCTTCTTAGCATAACAATGATGAGATTGGTCGTTAATTGCAATTTGGTAGATGACTGAAGCGTTTAAGATTTAAACCATATTGGTCCTCGCCTAAAACACAGATGTTTCATTGGTTATATTATTTTCTATGTAACATTTATTGCACAATATTCGAGTACAGTTTACGAGTACAAATATCGGCTGCATTAGCAGTAAATATGCTTTTTTTCACTCTCGATATGGTCAGAGTCGTGACAAGTCGTTACCGTCAACACTAACTGTGTCAAACACAGGGCTGGCAACATTACCAACTACTATACATTTCTTAAATCTAATCAATCGCATTGAAATTGTAATATTTATGTCAATCTTTTTGGGATTAGTTTTTAATCTAACAGTATAATGCAGAATGTCATTTGCCTACGGAGTGACTGCCGTCTGACCTCTGTGATTAATTTTTCAGAAAATTCCAGATAAGTTTTATGAGTAGGCAAGATATGTTATATTATGAGTGTGCAAACTTTTGATTATATTCTGCAGCACATATAAGTATGCCAGTATGCCTCGATATCCATTACCGCCACAAAATCGTCTAAAATGTTTGTTTTTATATACGCCGCTGAGTACGTCTGTCCTATATCGCTGTCCGCGCCGCTATGTTTCGTGGCGTCGCACTCATTCACTTTTACATTTGTTCCTGGCGCTCACAACACCGCGCGCGTCGTAGCGATTCGCTCGAAAAAAACCGCGCGCGTTTTCGCTATGAGCGGCGTCTCGTGGCGTGCTTTATACTTTTGATTTTACCGCTCGCCGCCCCGCGTTACAGCGGCAACGTAACGCGGCCGTGAACGGGCCGTTAGACTTGTGTCGCGATTTCCATACTTCTTCGACAGGCTATATTTGTTGGTCATAAGATACGATCTTTTAATATGTGGTCATAAGAGGCAAGTGAAATTTTACCTACACTTGTTTTTTCCTTTTGTAACTAAATTGGTTGCGAGTTTTTTTTATTGTTTTTTTTAGTTACAAAACAATGTAAAAGATTGCCCTGAGAGAAATTGTAAAGGGTGAAAAGTATATTTCATATTCTTCTATACAATATCCGCAGGCAGCGAGATACTGCACTCACTCTACCCGACAAAGTGCTTACACCCAATATGTTTCTTCATCACCATATCAGCTCATATGTATATAAATATTATACCACGCTGGTCAGAAATTTTGGTATAGAATTTTGTTTTGAGTTATCCTTCACTTGCCTAGATGTTATATACGTTTTATATCCCTTAGTCGTCTAGGTTTACCCACGGGTAATATAGGAGGTGGTGAATAGTATTCTTACTTCGTCATCACACGCAATACGTTTGATTACACAAAAGAGTTAAAGGTAAAACTTCAAGCCCTCCCTTAAAAAAAATCAACAGCAGTACTATTACCTACTGTTGTGCTTTTTTTAGCTGATTTTTTTTAACTGTGTGAATTACATTTTAATTAACTAATTAATATTCACAGTCTGTTATCAATCAAAGTCTAATTGTTATCAGAACTATATTTACACAACTAGAACATAAAAAAAAAAATGGTTTTATTTATTATATTACATTCCTAATTGTTTATATTTAAATACGATGACATACTTTATTGGGATTAGCGCTGTAGACACTTGGACTCGAATCCTTACCTATTGAAAATTCGTTCTAATCATCCTATCGCTTAGTCAAGTGTGAGCTGCCGCATGACATTAAATTTTTACACAACATTTCCAAATCAGGATGAATTTTAAATCAGCGCAGGACAAGATCAACAACCAACAAAGTAAAAGAATTAATGTTTTTAAATATAAATTTAGACGAAGGAAGGTTTGCAAACTACATGTAAATAGTGAATATTCTAAGGTCGTGTAAATATGTAAATACTTGAAACTGATTATGTACACAAAATGAAATGAACCTTTAAATACGCTAGGTTCATAATATTTAACTTAAATAATTTATTCTTATTATTTCCTATTAGCTATCTAAAATAATAAATCTGCCAGTCCTAAGTCTGGAAAAAGTATGAAGGGGAGGTCATTTCAACATGTTCGTAAATATTAAATATTGTTATCTAATAGAATAACGTTGATCGTCCATTGGTAAACGACAACGTAAACACGTTGACGATCAACGTACGTCACAATATAAACTAAACGTCTCGTCTTGTCTAAGCGTCTACGACATAAACTAGTCGACGAATAGACTGTTTTTTCAACTAGTTTATCATCGACGATAAACGGTCTCGTTCCGTCGACTGAAAAATCGTCGACGACCCACTACTACTACCAACCCTTACTTTGCTCGTGGATATCGTAAAAGACGACTAAGAGCCTTATAACGACCTGGGCCAACTCCATCTGACGCCGTTTGGTCAACAGTTACATTCCCAAGGAGGGTTGACGTCTGGCAGGCGGCCGGTCATACAACTATTGCCAATAAATTTTACAATATGTACTATGAAGCAAGAGTACATAATGTATCGACCCCAAGCATTTGGAATAAGAGCAGGAGAATGACGATACAGTTTTTATACTCTAAGTTTGCAGTTAAAATTGTATTAAACGATGACACCGCCCTGTTATCTATGTTACTGAAGTTTAGCATTTAAGATGCTAGATTATTTATAAGAAATTGTTTACGAGCTAAAATACACATGTCTTTTGGGCGGAGTCCCTCACCGCCCGCAACAGGGTCCTTTTGCGAAGAGCACAGAGGGTCATGGTGGTAAGGGATATTAGGGGTTACCGTACAGTGTCATGGACTGCGGCGACGCTGTTGGCGGGCGACCCGCCTTGGCCGTTAGTGGCAGAAGCTTTGGCGGAGGCCTACCAGATTCGCGTAGCGGCGCGGGCTGGGGGGAAGCAAGTCTCCATAAGGGGTTTGGGTAGAGAATTAGAAGTGGCCCGAAGGGGAGTCATCCGGCGATGGAGGGAAGAACTGGAGCTCCCCGTAGCAGGGCGGGGAACTGTGGAGGCGGTTGCGCCGTATCTCCACCGCTGGATCAACAGAAGGCACGGCAGCCTAAGCTTCAGGTTGGTGCAGGTGCTTACCGGACACGGGGTCTTCGGTAAGTTCCTGCACAGAATTGGCAGAGAAGAGACCCCAGGGTGCCATGATTGTGGTGTGAAAAAAAATACTCGTGTCTCCCATACAAACTACAACTGTCCTTGGCAATGCTATAATAATAATTGTTGACCAAACGCCATCAAATGGAGTTGACACAGGTCGATAGAACAAAATGATTTTATATAAAAAAGTACATTGTTTTCGATTATTTATTATTATAGATTAAGATAGTACTTTTTTATATTAAGATAATTTATGAATATAAACTTGACAAATCTAATATGCTACCATTGGATCGGATATATTATTAATTTAACCGCCTAAAGGAATGGAAGAACGAGTAATATTGTTATACAGTGCTTAGTCAGTAATACAGATAGGCGCCAACCCTAACCAGACGGCCGATGTGACCATACCGGGCGCACGGCCCGTCTGCAGCCATATGGCATCTATTGCCTCATCACAACACACCGTAGCATCAGCTCTCAACACAGGATCAAGGAGTTTTCAGCTTTGTGCAACACTTGTCAACTTTTGTTAGTTCAATCATGATTGGTCTTTGTGTAAATCTTAAAAGAAATTAAACTGTTGAAGTCTTGTCATTTATTTGATTATACAGTAGTAATTTTGATTAAGCAGCGTCTAGATTAGAAAAGTGACCTTTCGTACTGAGTTCTGTGGGTTCGATCGCCACGATATTTTTTTGACAATAATTATGGCTCGTCTTTTTTTTTTAAATTACATGTTTTCTTAATATTATTGGATACATGTTTAGTCCCTATTAGCTCCAGTGAGATGCCCTTCGAGTAAAGATTTATTTTATAAAAGTTAAATACAAGATTAACAAAAAAAAACAAAAAAGAACAGAAATGGTTGGACCAGATTCCACAAGCGGATATGAGAGACTGTATATGTTGGTGGTAGTAAAACATTCCAATATTTCGAAACGGCAATTCTGAAACATCCCGTAATCCTGGCTAGGGCGTTGGTGGTTCCGGGAGCATTTCCGCAGGATTGCTCCCCGGCTGGTCGGCGCGGCGTCCGCCCTCTCACGGCTTATGCCGAACGTGGGCGGACTCAGCGTGGAATGTCGACGGCTGTACGCGGGGGTGATCCGCTCAATGGCGTTGTACGGCGCACCCGTGTGGGCGAGGTCTCTGACCGCCCGTCTCAGGGCTCTCTTGTGGCGTCCACAGAGGGCCATGGCGGTCAGAGCTATTCGCGGATACCGCACGGTGGCGACCGAAGCAGCGTGCGCATTGGCCGGAACGCCCCCGTGGGACCTGGAGGCGGAGATGCTTGCTGAGCTTTACCGGCGGGTGTCTAGCATACGCGAGGAGGGCGGCATTGTGTCGCCCAGCGAGTTGGCCGCCTGGCGCGAAGACGCCCGCCGAGGGGCCATCGCCCCTTGGGCAGCACGGCTGGAGAGGCCTCGATTCGGTGTACGTACCGTGAAGGCCCTCCGGCCGGTGCTGATCGAGTGGATGGAGCGGTGGCACGGAGCCCTCTCGTTCCGACTGGTGCAGGTTTTGTCGGGGCATGGATGCTTCGGCAAATACCTGTACACGGTCGCAAGGTGCGAACCGGCTCTGTGCTGCCACCAGTGCGGTTGCAGCGAGGACACGGGGCAGTATACGCTCGAGGTCTGCGTGACCTGGGCACAGCAGCTTCGTGAACTCGTTGCAACCATCGGTGCCGACCTGACGCTGCCGAACGTCGTGAAAGCGATGGTCGACAGCGTCAGGAACTGGGACGCGGTCGCCGCCTTCTGCGAGACGGTCATCTCGCAGAAGGAAGTGGCGGGGCGTGCCCGTGAGGAACTCCTCTACGGCGACACGCACCACCGCCAGCGCCTTGGGCGGCGCAGGCGCGAGTACCTCCGCCTGATGCCGCCCTAGCCGAGGCAGCGGGTGACCGGACCGGGGATTAGTCTGGTCGCCCCGAAGTGAGGCCACCGCGTGAGGACGACGCCCCGACGGCGAAAGCTGCCGGGGCGTCGACTCGAGAGGATACCCGCGAGGGTAAACCGCCGGGCGGGCCACCGAAGACAAAGACCGGGTTCCGGTGGCCCGCTCGCACGGCGTGGAGAGGTACTTGTAAGGCGGGTCTATGGGGTCGTGCGCCGTTTCTTCTGTCGCCCCGGACGGATTAGCGGGGCGTGACCACTCCATAGCCCGCAGCCAAAAAAAAAAAATCCTGGCCTAGCCAGGATTTTTTTTTGAGTGCCGGAATATTACTAACAGACGATTACACTATTAATAATACAATTCACCACCCCCTATCTTACCCGTGGGTGATCGTAAGAGACGACTAAGGGATATAAAATGCATATAACATATATGCAAGAGAAGGAAAACTCAAAACAAAACCCTATACCAACACGTCTGACCAGCACGGTATAGTAGGTTAACTTTCCTCCTATTATGGAGGAGGCATGAGCCCAACAGTGGGACGTATATGGGCTGTGATGATGATGATGATGATGATAATAATCTTTGTTATAGTGTAGGGAAGGTTAATAAACATAAAAATCAAATGAAATTTTGTTATATATTACGGACACCAGTCTTTTTCTTAGCAGGCCATGTTTTTAATACAACGCGCTCATTGCGACCGAGGCGACGGGAGGGTAGTGTACGGCCCCATAACCCACCGTCTTTTCCATCAAAATTAAGCCGACCACTGGTACCGCTTCTTTAACATCCCCGCCCACCCGCGATTCTACACCTATTACAGTATTTCTTTGTAAACAATATCTTTTGTTTTCCTTTCGGATGCTAGAGTTACTAGGCTACTCTGTGAGCTTACCCTGAAGCATGTCACATACAACTGCCCATGGGAGAAGCAGCTTCCTCTCAAGTCTACTCCCGCAACCTTAAGAATATGACCTCGAGCTTTATTTATGGTTATTGCGAAGCTGAATTTAATAGCAAACTGCACTCTCTGAAATTCGAAGGAGTAATTTGACGGCATTTGGAGAATCCTAGGCATAAATACAGACTTTTCGCCGAATTGCTCCCCGGCTGGTCGGCGCGGCGTCCGCCCTTTCGCGGCTCATGCCGAACGTGGGCGGACCCAGCATCGAGGGCCGACGGCTGTATGCGGGGGTGATCCGTTCTATGGCCATGTACGGCCCACCCGTGTGGGTGAGGGCTCTGAACGCCCAGCTCAGGGCTGTTCTGTGGAGACCACAGAGAGTCATGGCGGTCAGAGCCATTCGCGAGTACCGCACGGTATCGACCGAGGCGGCATGCCTACTGGCCGGGACACCCCCGTGGGACCTAGAGGCGGAGATGGTCTCCGACCTCTACTAGCGGATTACCTCAGTGCGCGACAAAGGTGGCTCCCCATCGTTGAGCGAGATAGCCACCTGGCGCAAGGACGCTCGCCGAGACGTCATCGCCCGTTGGGCTACGCGGCTGGAGAGGCCTAGACACGATATCGTTACCGTTGAGGCCCTCCGGCCCGTACTGATGGAGTGGATGGAGCGGCGGCACGGAGTCCTCCCCTTTCGACTGGTGCAGGTGTTGTCGGGGCATGGATGCTTCGGTTTGTACCTGCACACGGTCGCGTATAGGGAGTGGACTCCGGCCTGCCACCATTGCAGCAGTGACGAGGACACGGCGCAACATACGATCGAGGTATGTCCGAGCTGGGACGGGCAGCGCCGTGACCTCGTCGCTGTTATCGGTGCCGAACTGACGCTGCCGGCTGTCGCGAGGGCGATGGTCGACAGCGTCAGGAACTGGGACGCGGTCCGCCGTCTGCCGCCTTCTGCAAGGCTGTCATCTCGCGGAAGGAGGCGGCGGAACGAGTCCGGGAGGATTCCCGCGACCCGGGCCGCCGTCAGTGGCCGGGGCGGCGCAGGCGCGAATATCTGCGCCTGATGCCGCCCTAACCGAGGCCTCGGGTGATCGGACCGGGGAATTGTCCGGTCACCCGACGTGAGGCCACCGCGTGAGGGCGCCGCCCCGACGGCGAAACTTGTGGGGGCGTCGACGAAGAGAGAGGAGTTTTACGGTGGGTCTATGGGGTCATGCGCCGCCTTTCCGTCACCCCAGGCCGATTCGGCGGGTGCGCCTGATGCCGCCCTAACCCAGGCCTCGGGTGATCGGACCGGGGAATTGTCCGGTCACCCGACGCGAGGCCACCGCGTGAGGGCGACGCCCCGACGGCGAAATCTGTCGGGGCGCCGATGAGAGGAACCCGCGAGGGTAAACCGCCGAGCGGACCACCGAAGACAAAGATCGGGTACCGGTGGTCCGCTCGCACGGCGAAGAGAGAGGATTTTACGGTGGGTCTATGGGGTCACGCGCCGCCTTCTCCGTCACCCCGGACCGATTCGGCGGGGCGAGACGCACCCATAGCCTACCAATAAAAAAAAAAAAAAAAAAAAAAAAAAAAAAAAAAAAAAAAGGCCGATTCGGCGGGGCGAGACGCATCCATAGTCCACGTAAAAAAAAAAAAAAAAAAATACAGACTCTGCTCAAGAACAACCGATCAGTATAGATGACCTGATTACATTGCAATGCAATGTTTTTTCTTGCAAACTGGTGGCATTGTATAATTTTGGCGCGCCAGCTCTCAATTTTAAGATGTGAGTTGGGAGACCGGGAGCCTTCAGAGTATTCAGGAACTCGACCGGTTGTCGGACTTGGGGTATACCCCTAACTTATTCGTAAGTTTATTTTAATATTCGACCTCTTCGAATTATTTAAAATATTTGCAAGTAAATAGTATAAAGAAATCGAAACGACCATAGTAGCGCACATAGTTAGGTCACGTCGTCTTGCGACCAATCTGATCAGCATTAACATCCTGTCTCCCTATCGTATCTTACTGATTGTTCCTAATATATATAGCCTTTCCGTCTCAATTTTTACAAAAATGTTGATTAAACCCTGATTAAACAGCGAAAAAATATAGAAAATGACTATCTGTCTTTACTAATCATTATGCGGTAAAAATACCCTCGTCAGAGTAAAATTAAAATGGGTAATATATCTTATGAGCGATGGATTTCAGTTATACGATGCAATGTGTTATCATGGCTCTCAATTACAATATTCGGCTTAGAAAATTGTTGTCTAACAATTTAAAATTTCAAACTCTACGTTCGTATGACGCCTTATCCTAAAAGTGTATGACCTCTTTATGGCTTAGAAACTTTCAAATGCCGTGTTAATACAGTATTGTGACTTTTGAGACATACCAATTTCAAAGAGTATTTCCATTGTACCAAGCTTTTATGTGAGTTCAACCTCTTCAGGGTTCCGTACCAAAAGTGTAAAATGGCACCCTATAACTAAGACTTCGCCGTCGTCCATCCGTCCATCTGTCTATCATCAGGCTGTATCTCATGAACCATGATAGTTAGACAGCAGTCAGACAGTAATTTTCACAGATGATGTGTTTCTGTTGGCGCTATAACGGCAAATACTAAAAAACAAAATAAAATAAATATTTAAGGGATACTCTCCCATACGACAAACGTGATTTTGGCTCCTTTTTGCTTGATACATTTTTTATTTTCTATTTTTGTACTTTTGCCTTTGTAATTTATTTTTTCATTGTTTTAATTATATTTAAATATATCTTCCAAAACACACTAATAAGAAAATACCGAGCAAGGCTCGGTCCTCCAGATATTTTGATTATAAGATGGTAATTTTGATTACGCAGCATCTAGATTAGACTAGCGACCCCTCGCACTGAGTTCGACGATATTTTTTTAATATGTTAAATCTGTGTGTAATTTGTTGCCGTTCGTTGTATTTAATATAGTTCCCACAATACAAGTATTCCTTATGTTTAAGGTGATGACTTTAAAAACGAGTTGTTTATATCATTTATCCAGTACTATAAGCGTACGATTGTTTACATTGAAGATTCAGATAATGCTAATGTATTATTGGAGTTTCTAAAGATATAGAAGTTACTAGAAAAATATGATACTAATAAATAGTTCCTGCAGTTTGGTTACTTTTTATTATTTGCTCATTACATCATCATCATTCTTCTAATGTAATCCCAATTACTTGTGGTCAACGAAATATGTACTTATATATTTTGAAAACTTATTCTTCTTAGTTTCATAACCAACCACCTGCCTGACGTCAACCATCCTTGGTTATATTATTGTTGACCAAACGGCATTAGGTACAGTTGGTCTATACATACATACATACTGACAGCAACTGACATAGTAGCTCAGTATTTGTAAACCGTACAAAGTACATACATACATATCATCACGCCATATCCCTTGCAGGGTAGGCAGAGAGAACAGAGTGCCAGAGAACTCTATCTTTGCATACTTCACTCGCTTCCTCAACATTCATAATTCTCTTCGTACACGCTCGCCGGTTTCGGAGACTCTTGACTCCACCTTCCTTCAGTACATGACCGATCTGGTCTAGGTAGGTTAGTCTCGGTCTCTCCCGGTACCTACATCCTTCGACTTTCGCATTGTATATCTTCTTAACCAGACGTTCGTTCGGCATTCTTTCCACATGTCCGAACCATCGGAGCATTCCCTTTCGCATTTTTACTCCAATACTCTCTTTCATACCTACTCGCTCTCTTACGTCGTCGTCACGAATGCGGTCGGTCAGCCTAACTCCACAGATTTTCCGAAGAGATCGCATTTCGACCGCATTAATTTTACTTTCATACTCTTTTCTGCATACCCAACTCTCGCTTCCATACAGTAATGTTGGGACAAGCACTGCATTATGTATTGCTACACGTGCCTTCTGGCTGAGGTGGTGGCTGCCGAGAAGTTGCCCTAACGCTCCATTCACTCTATTTCCCGCATTCACTCTTCGCTCTATATCAGTGGTGTACCTTCCATCTCGTCTAGGTCGATATAAAACTCTTAAACGTCTTTTACAACCTCCACGAACAAAATAAGGGTTGTTAGTATTTGTAGACGTATCATAAAGAACTATTTTTGCTCCTATTAAGTGGAATTTAAATAAAGTTACCGAGCGAAATCATTGCTTTATATTTCTTATGAATATAACAATAATATGCAATTTGTTCTCAATTTCTTTTTTATTTTGTTCTGTTCACTATCTTCTACACTCGATCCTAAGACGTAGAAACCCCCTGATTAGCGTTTCAAGTAATTATGTTAACTTCACTAACATAATGACCGACAATATATCAATATTTAATACAATTAAGTCTTTAGATGTATGTAAGGGTGCCGCCTTGACGACTTGCCACCTTACTTTTTCAGAAAAATTCTTGAAGACATTTATATTTACTTGTATAAATGTTTATGTGACGGCTCTTGCCTGGCTATCCCTATCTATAAAAGTGGAGTAAAAATAATATAATAACTTTTTATGGAAATAAATTATTGGAAAAAAAAGGAATTATCGACCAGTCGAAACTTTTTGAGATTGTTCGAAACACTATCTATATATCCACTTTTGCATTACATAATTATACCCGAACATGAGCAACATGGTTTTGTTCAAAAGCACTCTACCAAAACAAATCTTACAGTTTTGCTAATAATTTATTTGATTATATAGATCGTAGAGGTCAAGTTGATGTGGTGTGTATGGACTTTGAAAAGACTTTCGACAGGGTTGATCACAAGCTCCTTCAAGATATAATCACATTCAACGGAGTTCGCGGTAATCTACTCTGTTCGTTAGTTTCTTATATTTTAATAGAACACAGCAGATTTTCATTAACGGATTCGATTCCGATTCTACATTTGTAAAGTCAAGCGTACCTCAGGGTTCAATTTGGGCCCCCTCTTGTTTATATTATTTGTTAATGACATTAAAAACTGTTTCAGACTCTCCAATTTTTTAATGTATGCTGATGACAATAAAAGTCATAAATCTTGTAAAAATATAGCGGATTGCACACTGCATCAGGATGATCTAACTAGGTTGTACCTATAAATATTGTATAAATAATAGCTTATCACTTAACCTACCTAAATGTCGTAGTATATCATTCACGAAAAACAATACTAAAATTAACGTTAATTTCTCTTTACATAACCATAGTTTAAATATTTTCTCTGCTTTGTGACTTGGGACTACTTTTTGATTCTTCTTTACATTTTGACATTCACATAGACAACATTATCAATAGAGCCCTTCATTTGTATGGTTTCGTAATGAGATCTTCAATTGATTTTGTACGTCCCTCTACTTATTTGCTATTGTATAAGACCCTTGTTCATTCCCGGTTAGAATATGCGATTTCAACTTGGAATACATTAAATAATAAAAATAGTGATAGAATAGAAAATGTACAATATAATTTTTTACCAGCAATGAGTTATAAATGCCATCATTCCAAAGTTTCATATGCTGACTTGTTGCAGTGCTATAATGTTCTAGATCTAGAATCAAACCTAGAAGTTAGATAGCTTAGAAACAACACCAGAGTGTTGTACAGCATATGTAACAATAGATTACATGGAGATTACATGGAGGTTACGAATAAATTGTGTTATACAGCACCCAGAACTGTTATGCGACGGCAAGCTGGTGTTCCTGGGTTGTTCCATTTATACACGTGCAAAACTAACGATGAAACACGAGCGCTCCTTCGTCAACTGACTGATATGCATATATGTATAACACATAGTTCTCAGATATGGATATTTTCTTACATTCTAAGTATAACTTAAAAAAAAATTACTGATGTGCTATTTGTTAATACCGGTGTATGAAATTTCTTATTTATGCATGTCAGTAACTTCTTTTACTTTTATGTAAATATGTATGTTTGTGTAGTTTATATGTAAACTAAAATTATACAATTAGATTTTTATTGTAACACTGTAACATTAGACATGTGTAAGTAATGAGAGTGATGTATCACACGTAATATTACACGACCGTGTACTGACCCATTACACATTACGCGACTAAACATCACATCACATTAAACATCACACATCACATTAAACATGACGCGAACACCCGTGTACTGTTCTGCATTTCTGCAATGTTCGGTGTTTGGCAATTCAATATTTATTTTGAGCTTTATTTTCAGAGCTTTAAGGCTTATATTTCTTGACGCCGCCCACCGTATACCTATATAGAGCGCTATCGCATTACGCATCACACATGACATGAAATGTCATGTGTGATGTTTGAAGTGATGGTAAAATGTAATATTACTCGGCACGAAATGTAATGCCATATCATATCACTTCGCGTACTGTTTCGCGCATGTCTATGTAACATGTAATTATTTTATATCCCCAACAAATATAATAAAAATTAAATTAAACAGATTCTGAAACTGAAATTACAATAAATAATGAACTTTACAAAACAATGCATTATATTTCATTACAAAGAATAACTATTACTATAGAACAATAATCTGAAAATGTAGCTATGCATTCAAATAGAATGTTAATATTATTTATTCTTTCAATAAATATCTTTCAACAAATTCCTCAGTCACTTCTAAGTTTCGTTGTCTATAAACTTCACACTTCAATGCGTGCTCTATCACTGGCAATGATCGATCTTCAGATAAATACTTATCATACGTCTCAGGGTCATCGAAAGTTTTTTCCGCAGTCTTCGGATCCATAAGAATATAAGGATATATTCCCAAGGTTTCAAACATACCAAACATTCTAGCCTTTTCACACCAATTTAAAAAGTTATTCTTATCATAGCCCAATCTAATTAGCCTTTCTTTCGACTCATTATTTAAATAATTTGTAAATGTATCGTAATAATAATCAAAAATTTTCTTTTCATGATCATTTCGAAAACTTCTACTAGTTGTAAGGTATAATAATATCATCAGATCAAAGGCTGGCGGTCCATATCTTAAACATTGATAGTCTATTAATATAGTAGTACTAATATATATATAATATACTAGTACTATAATATAGTTAATTGGAACGTTGTATTGATATTTAAACATTATATTATTCACCCACAAGTCTTTATGGAGCAAAACATTTATCGTATCCTTGTACTCTGTCAGACTATCACACGCTATGAGGTACAATTTTGACAATTTCGTCTCTAAGTCTGGTATGTTTCGGTAGGATTTTATAGAAAATTTCTTCAACAGATTTTTGGATAATTTAGAACATGCTTTTAGCCATAAACAGTCACAGAATGTTGGGTCTTGTAATATCTCATTATATTCTTGATATGAACTATACGGACGATTAAGATCAATGCTTTTCTTCGTCTCGTAGTTAACAAATGCTGCATGAAAGCGAGCAATAGATTTCGTAGTAACAATTATATGTTCATAGTCCAGTGTGTCAAGGAAATGACGGGATGTGTATCCTTGGTGTACGAGGTCTGGCATCACGACTAGAGAGTCTGTGCAGATGTAGGCATTCACACTCCAGGGATGCGGATCTGAAATAAAATATATAAATATGCTTAAATATAGGTATACAAATTGTAAAATTTTAAAATTTAAAATATCTGTTCATGCTTATATCTTCAAGTTGTCTGTAAAATTGTTTACGGAAAGATATCTCTAACTTGTACACGTCCACCTCCATAGTGTCGCAGAATGACACGACTATGTCGTTATCCAGCATAATACGCGTATTACTTCGTGTTGTACTACGTGTAAACTAAAGGTTATGCTAAGTTTTATCCAAAACCTAGTTTTAGTGTGCTTTGTTATATAGAACTATATTGCCATCATGCGTAATATTTTAAAACTCAAACATTTTAAGATGAACTACTTTACCTTGCTTTCATTTAAAATTTTAATTTAAATTTTTAAATTTATATTTCAAAAACTGCCACGGACCGGTGAGTCGATTCAAGGATGATTTCTTGAGCTATATAAGACAAATGTAGTCTGAATTTGCCACAAATTACTCCGGCCTTCGAGAATTTTGTTAAAACATTCTCTACATTGATTTGTAGTATGGAACTATACCAGATTAATTTCGATATATTGTATAATAACATTGTGATACGATCCCGTATAATGTGAATGATATTAAAAATTATAAGATAGCATCTAACTCACATAAAAAATCATAATACTCACCATTATCACAAATTTCCTCCAAAACTTTATACATCAGCACTTCACGTCTATAATAATGATTTTCATCGATAAAGTCAGCTTTAGGTTTATTACTTATTGGTATTCTCTTTAAAAACAAGTGAACCTTCTCCATCTCTCCTCCAACATCCACGTGAAGAACAGCCTTCATATGATCACCAAGGAAACCAGCTAGACCATCCATTGCCGGTTTGACTTCACCACCTTTAAATTTCCAGAATACATCCTGACCAATACACATTCGTAGAATATGATTCACTTGCTTTTCATTCAAGATCTCATCAAGCACAAGTTTACGTTCTCCGACCATTTTGGAACTTTAATATAGCGTGAGATGAATGATCAGTTTTATACTGCAATTTTATCTTTGAAGCATTCTTTTCTCCTTCATTGAATGTGATCATTGTATTCAGGCGGTAAATTGAATCTTATGCGATTGACATACGATCTGTATACATCCAAAATGATAGCATATATTCATTGCTAATATCAGTATCAGCAGGTAAATAAAGTGTGTTTGATGAAAGATCAAACTTTTCCTTTAGAATACCGGTATTTATGTCATTCTAAACTAATATATACTTTCAAGATAATAATATTAATAAATACATTATTATCTATAATAAAGGTTATGCAATGTGATGTCGCCCTCGAAAAGGGCAAACATATTATCATATAAGGAGATCGATTCCAATGTATAAAAAGGGTTCTCAAACATTTAATTACCGACGCAAAAATATACAAACTTTATATCTAAGTATGCTTGTGTACGTTCCACAGTTTATTTCATATAATAAAATATTATCTTTACATGAAAATCAAATCTATGTTATTTGAAATAATCATCACTAAATAGACGACTAAATGTTTCCATTGTAGTTATATCATCAAGTATCTCCTACATAATTATACAAAACCTATTTATAAATAACGTGGTGAGAAACTTCCTTTTTTTTCGAAAGGCCAAGCAGACGGAGACTACCTAATATTAAGTGATAACTGACGCTCATGAACCTTTAATATACCAGGAATACGTAGGTAGGGTTCGTACTTCCGGCTCTTTTGCTCACCGAATGAATCACAGTAGTAAATTTTAATACGCACTTATCGATTTTCTGAGAAGCCGACACATTTTAGGCAGCAGGCAGAAAACTGCTAGCAGTATGACACGAATGTAAATAGATAATATCACTACCAGAGAAAAAAACTTGACATAAAGTCCTCTACTAAACCTCCTCATCAACGTGGGATGGTAGATAATGCCCAATTTTGAAGTCCGTGGTCAATAATAGGCCATATATGGATTGAAAATTAATGGAAACAAAAAAAAATGGATGAAAATCATATGGAAAGCCATGAAACGTAATGTTAAATTATTTAAAAGTTGGGGTTCCACAGGGTTCTGTACTAGGACCTATTTCATTTAAATTATCTGCTACTGTCTTTTACATAACCACTCAAGCGTCCACCCCGCGCAAGCGACACTCGCTTCACCTGTCCGCGCAACAAATGCCACTTAATTATTTTGAATCGCGCGAGTCCTTCTCTACAAAAACTATTACTACTGAGAAACTACTATAGCTACACTCAATTAAAAAATATTCCCGAAAAGTTGAAAATATCTAGAATTTAATTTAGTTTTAAACAAATTTCCTAAATTAATAATAAGGGAAGAATATATAGCTTAAAATTAGGGATAGGCAAGAAAAAAAAATTCTTTTTATTTCGAGTTTTACAAGAATATATGAAAGTTAGTGTGAACAATTTATTTTACACTCAATTAAAAAATATTCCCGAAAAGTTGAAAATATCTAGAATTTAATTTAGTTTTAAACAAATTTCCTAAATTAATAATAAGGGAAGAATATATAGCTTAAAATTAGGGATAGGCAAGAAAAAAAAATTATTTTTATTTCGAGTTTTACAAGAATATATGAAAGTTAGTGTGAACAATTTATTTTATACAATAAAGTACATGATATACCCTTTAAAATGACACCAGAATCGCAATATAAATGTTCATTTTTGTAACACAATAAATTATAAGAATCGAAGAATGGCGAACTGTCATGTTCACTTTTTTTTTCTAAATCCTATGTTTCGATAGTACCGATAATATTCACTCTTATGGATGGTAAATTTAATACACTGCCATCTAGTAGTTTTCTATTAAACTTTTAACGACTGGATGTAACACTGTACGCGTTTAAAGTGGACGATTTCGTTCGGTGATTGTAGTCCCCATGGACAGGTAAGGCGATAATTTTTATGGTGACTACAATCACCGCGGACGCTTGAGTGGATAAAGTACAAAGTAATATTCAGTTAGTCTTGTAAGCAGAAGATAATAATATCATTGTAAGGGCACACGGCGGACTTGGGATCGTAATCGGTGTTATAAAAGGGGTGTTGCGAATCTGGATACGAATATGAAATTATTTATAATTATACATCAATTTCATATATTTATCATATCCGTTAAAGATTTTAGGATATTATAAAAGTGAAATATTGTGTAGTGATTAACGCTTTATTCACCTTTAGACACACTTACGTTTAAATTCAGTATTTTTTTTGGCAAGCCCCTACTCATCGCCATTGGGTCTGCCACTGATACCGCTTCCTTGACATCCGTAGCCAGCCCGGCGGTTAACCTCTCGCGTACCAACCCGCGTCGACACCTCGGACCGCTGCGGAGCGATGTCCTCATGCGGTCTGCCTCTCTGCGGGTGACGGACTATTCCCCGGTCCAGTCACCCGTATGTTTATTCAGTATGGCTGATTAAAAGAAAACCTGCTCTAACATCTCTCATACAGACATCGACCCAAACAAAATTAACTTTTAAATCGATTTTAGTTACGGTTTTGGGATATTTCCATTTCGGTTTTCCTATAGTTTCGGTTACAAATATCGAGCTTCATAACATCCCTAATTATGGTGCCGTTCTCTCGATATTCTCTTAGCAGATTTTTACGAAGTATTTTTAGACATCGCCGTCCGTAGATAAGAAAAATATAACAAATAACAAAAGACACGTCTATTAATAATTATATTTATTAAACAATAATACAATTGTGATATCAAACGCAAATATTTGTACGTTGACACGTTAATAACTTATATAGATCCAATGTGTTATATATAACATTGCAATGTGTGTACAAATACTACTTTGGTAGCTTATTCTATAGTATGGCAACATTTGGCTCGAGTGTGTGACGTCATTACAACTGTAGCGGTATACTCAACATATACATTATATTAACACACCACAGCTGCATTGCATTAAAGAATATTACATCATTTTTTAAGAAACTATTACAGAAATTTTCGTATTAAAAAAAAAACATTTCAACAATACCTTTTGTATAGCATATATTGTATTTATCATTAATTTATTTATATAAAATTATGATAACGAGACGAGAGTATATCCCACTCAAGTTCGTGAGAAAAGCGATTGTTATGTTGTATAATAATTGAAAATGTGTGACGAATACGTTTAGCGCATGCGATACAGGAGTCGCTTAAGCTCTTTTTCTCGCAAAGTTTTCATCACACATAAAGATTGCTAAACAAAACTTCATAGCTATAAAAAAAATACATAATTCAAAAAAGAGTGAAAAAACGGATTGACATTGATTTGAAAAGCAGCGATTCCTGAATTTAATATGCAGATACAAATTGATACATTTTGTAAATTCACTTTCCAATAACTTGTGTAAATGGTGAAATAAAACCTAAATATTATAATACTTTATACAATATCAGCTATGTTTAAATAATAACTTACAATCTAATGGAAGTAGTGTTACAAAAGGAAGACCTCACGAATTATATCAACTAATAATGTACCTATGTATAACAATAACACTCAAATGCTCGTTGTTCGTGTACACAATATAAATACAATCAATTTTAAAGCTTAAATAAATAAACGAGAACACCGACCATCATATAGAGATTCAAATGCTATACTTAATATTAATTAAAAACTCAATGCATTAGCAAATTTACTTTCGTGGATTTTTAGTATATTTCAATTTTGTACAAATGATAAACATTAAAAATATTAACAATAGTGAATTTGTTATCTCATCAGCTGTTATGACAACAGCGAGTGTGTAGGACGTTAGGTGCACGATGGCTCATCGTTATTAGATTTTATCTTATGTGTTGATCTTTATAATTATTGATTCAGTCCTATATAGTATAGCGATATATATATGGATAATCTAGGCCCCTCTCAATAAACGGGATAAGTAATACAATAAAAAAATACAATTCGACTGTTCCGAGATTTCGAGATGAACGTATTTCGAGATGAACGTATTTCGAGATGAACGTATTTCGAGATGAACGTATTTCGAGATGAACGTATTTCGAGATGAACGTATTTCGAGATGAACGTATTTCGAGATGAACGTATTTCGAGATGAACGTATTTCGAGATGAACGTATTTCGAGATGAACGTATTTCGAGATGAACGTATTCAAACTATTCAATTTTTAAATAGATATATAACTTTGTTACCACGAGACATCGAAACATAGTATTGAATTGTACAATCATTTTAATCTTTTGTGAATGACATTCTGTCATTTTAAAAAAATTAGTTTACAATTTAAACTAGTACTCCATTGCTGTAGAGGTAGGTATATGGGTAGATATACACCTCTGTAATAACGTTGGCTTATTGGACGTGACACCTTAGTCCTGTCGTGACCATGAACGATATAATGTTAGAAAAATAATAAAATTAAAAATCATACAAACACGATAAAATCTGTAAAAATAGTTTTATTACAAATGTTGTAATAGTCGCGTAAACATCAGATATCATTTGTAACGGTAACGATGGTCAGATATGACAATGTTTAAATAATTTTACTGTGTAAACACAGGAGCGCATAGATATTTTGAATTGTGGTACTGAAGTTTAATTTTTGTACAATGCAATCAGACAAACGAAAGATAATTGTGACCCCTAACTACCCAGTTGTCCGAGGTTACAGAAGCTGCAGTGCGACCGCCTCAGTCTACTGAATGTGTTCGCCGCTGAGAACTATGTCTATAAAACAACAAAATTGATAATATTTCTAACAAAACTAAAATACTACTAAAAAGGCACTGTGGTTTTGAGCTTCACATCGTTAGATGGCGTGACCATGGCAGAGTTCATTGTAGGAAATAATATAAAGTGTAAATAATTATTTTACAAAAGTTTGCTATTATTTTTATCAGGTTTGAACAAATCTAATAAAATAAAACCATTATTATTTTAATTTAACCTTGTGTTGTGGGGGAATTTAGATGACTCATTTCAAGAGAAAGAATATTGTAATGTAAGTGACAATGTTGTCAAATATTTTTATTTCTATCTAAATATAAGCCAAACGTGTGTGGAATACTCGTCATTGGAATTTTCTTTCGATTTCTTAATTCAAACATTTCTCAAGCGAGATTGGTCCATCAAGAAATAACTTTTATGAACACAATGTGAATCGCAAGCCGGAATTTCAAAACCCCCACAAATAAAGCTTCATTTCAAAAACGACTTCAACTTAATTTATTTGATAACAGTATGATTCGGTGTGAATTAAAATATGAATTAGATAATTTTCGGATATCTAAATGGTGGTTCTAATGAGATTATAGAATAATGTTATACGCACAGTCTGTATGTCCACAAGCACCAATAACACATCGCATACACAAGAACTGATCGCGGACAAGTCGTCGTATTACTGTGTAACAACCACGGTATTGGCAAGACAATTAAACATATATTAACTATAACTTGGCGTAAATTTTAAATGGCGCAATTACTTTTCAATCACATCCTTATATATAAAATTCTCCTAAACGTGTGTGTGTCACTGAAATCCTCCTAAACGGCTGCAAATATACCGTTATATTACTGAGGACTTGACAAATATATAATCAATGAATACAAATAACACCTGCACTAAAATCTTTTACACAAAGAATTAGCCTGCGTAGATATCAAACTTAGAATATAGAAGATTGTTACTTAGAGAAGATTGTTATTCCAAATCTGGTAGCAAGCACGCGAACAGCGAAAGAAACTTATGACATAACTTGTTCACCTTTTGAAAGGTAAAAAACCCAAAATAAAAAATAACAGGTAATGTTATGATACAGTGATTTTAAGTTAACAACGCCATTTAAAAATCACTCTGTATATAAAAACTACAACAACTAATTACTATTTATAAAAAAAATACAATGGCATTAATATATTATATAATAACATACTAATGTCTTTTGTCATTATTCAGAGCTGGCAATATTTATTCGAGTCCATTGGCCGAACAACAATTGGGAATGTTTCACCTAACAACTTTCACGTCTAAAACTATTTTATAAATGTATTATACAAAATTTTAATATATCTAACGTAATAAATATGTTTTTGAAAACATTGTATATAATTCAGTCTCTTAATAATTACACAGCTACCGGAATAGTTAAGGAAGAACATAATTACTTACATGGGGAAGACGTAACACACTAATAACACGCATAATATGTACAATAAACAGATAGATATTTTATATACCTCGTCATTATCAACATCTCAGCTCATATACATCCCACTGTTGTGCTCGAGCCTGCTCCATAACAGAGGGAAATTGGTCTACTATACCACGCTGGTCTGACGTGTTGGTATAGAGTTTCGTTTCGTGATTATTTTCTCTTGCATAGATGTTATATGCGTTTTATATCTCTTAGTCGTCTCTTACCAACACCCACGGGTAAGATGGGGTGGTGAATTGTATTCTTACTCCGTCACCACACGAATATTTTATATCCTCACTTATGCTTATTTTATATATTGAAATATAGAGAAAAGATACTCGTATGAGATTATAAACAGTATTACAGATAAGTATTTTGATGTTGATCATCGACTGTTTATTTCGATACGAAACATTTACTTTCGAATTTGGTCATTGAGCCTTAAGACCCTTAAGGGATCAGCACCCACAGCTGAATATTCTTAGTGTCTGAGGGGATGTTGAACCTAACGTTTTGTTTGCCTGATCTCTTGGCCGAAATATATGTTTCAAATAGTCCCCTGTGCTACATATAAAAAAAACAACCATTAAAATTTGAAATAAGTTTGTTCTAATTTTATCTATCTCTCTCGCGATGTCTCTTAATTGGCTGTCTAACCAACTTGACAGGTATGCTGGCATTCAATGTATATATGAACAGTACTGGAAGCCTCACATCTCTTCATTCAAAATACAGTACTTTCATAATAGACTAAGATCTAAAAGGAACAATGCAAGATATTGAACTAATCTAATATATAGTATTAATATCAATTAAATATATAATACAATTTTGGATTATTTCCGTACCAAATGCATTATACCATAAATTATATAGAGATTATATAGGTAGTATAGTAGTACTATACTATATAGGTAGGTAGTATACTACATAGGTAGTATACCATAAATTATATAGGTAGTACATATTACGTCGATGGTTAAATGTTAGTCCTTCGTGTCGGATATTCAATAATGTGTTGGTTCAATGTTGCGGCAGCAGTGCGTGCAGTCGATCGAGTGCGGCGCGCAGCAGTCGTTGGGGGTGGGCTGGTGGTGCGTAGTGGTGGGACGCGGCGGGAGGCGGCGCCACACGCCACGCGACCACGTGCTCGCGGCCCGTAGTCACCGAGGCGCACACACGGAACAGCGCGCCGCGCTCCCACGCACCGCGCAGTGCGGACAACACCTGAACGATACGAACACACGATATCACACAACGCTTTATTGTTTCATGTTTTACATATGTAAATTTAATTGTTTATTTTGTGTTCGAGCAGAACAATGTGTCAAGTCCCCTTATGTATTGATAACCCAATGTTTACAAGCTCGCCAAAAGTCAATTTAGTTACAGTATTAAGCTCACCTGTCTGCCGAGTGTTGTGTCAGGTAACACCGTGTGCCTGGGGAACCCCACGGCATAGTACGGGGCACCGGGGACTGGATGTTGTGGACCCTGCCGCCCGGACTGGAAACTAAATAGATAACAATTAATGAGATACGATCGCACAAACTATATAAAAATGTGGAGATGGTTTAAGAATTCTATACGTAAC
The DNA here is from genome assembly GCA_905163515.2 of Lymantria monacha. Lineage (NCBI taxonomy): Eukaryota > Metazoa > Arthropoda > Insecta > Lepidoptera > Erebidae > Lymantria > Lymantria monacha. Next base: position 32,792,919 of record LR991093.1, read on the forward strand.
TTCTGTTTCCCTTGCCATCAATGTCTTAAGATACAGAAAAGGGATGTCAGCTAATAACATCGCAAGAGAAGGAAATCTTTGAATAAACTCTATAGTAACCATTCGGGTTGGTGCTGTCAATGGTCACTTTCTTTATCATTATGAAAATGTAATATATATGGACAGTAGAAAAAAATCGTAGCAATTTATAGTAAAAAGATTTGTATTAGACGCCGAGTTAAGAGTTATATAGAAGGTTTTATTCTGCAATGACGTTATTCGCTTAAAACGTGTTTTACCTTAGAAATAATAACAATAAATAAATAATGCAACAGTTCTAAACGACAACAACTACACTCCCCTAAACCTAAATGATCAAACAGAGACACTAAATACCAACAGTAATAACCCACAAGAACAAAAAATTGAAGAATGGAAGAAGAAAGTGATTCATGGTCGGCATCCTCACGACCTAGAACAGTCACATATTAACACACTTGCATCCAATAAATGGCTTAAAGTAGGTAGTTTATTCCCAGAAACTGAAGAATTTGTGATAGCAATACAGGACCAAATTATTAACACAAAAAATTACCGAAAATACATAATTAAAGATCCTACAGTAACAAACGATAAGTGTCGCAAATGTCAAACACAACCAGAAACCATTCAACACGTAACAGGAGCATGCACTACCCTCACACAAACAGACTATACACACAGACACAATCAGGTTACAAATATCATTCATCAAAAACTTACAGTCAAATATGCACTCATACAAGACACAAACACCCCATATTACAAATATACTCCACAAACCATTCTTGAAAATACTACACACAAGCTCTACTACGACCGCGCCATTCTCACCGATAAGACAATTCACTACAACAGACCAGATATCATTCTACAGGACAAAACTAAAAACAAAATCACTTACCTTATTGGCATTGCTGTTCCTAACACACACAACATACAAAAGACAATAAATGAAATAAAAAAAATGATTAAAAAAATCAAAAAAACCCGACTGCGTAAAAAGTCACGAAAACTACGTACATAATAAAAAAACTGAAAAGAAAAAACAAGCACTTAGATGTCCGGTGGTCTAGAATTCCATAATATATTATTGACTAAATACTATTGCAGAAAATGAAATATATTTTAATAATAGAACATGACAACTGAACAGTCGGGATCCATTGAAAAATTAGATTTGCTGTCGAATAAAGGATACCGACTGTTCAGTTGTCATGTTCTATTATTAAAATATATTTCATTTTCTGCAATAGTATTTAGTCAATAATATATTATGGAATTATAGACCACCGGACATCTAAGTGCTTGTTTTTTCTTTTCAGTTTTTTTATTATGTACGTAGTTTTCGTGACTTTTTACGCAGTCGGGTTTTTTGATTTTTTATACATTTTTTTTATTTTACACTTTTTAGTTATAAATACCTAGGTAGCTATAGTTATCTTATTTATTAATAAGTAGGTAAGTACCTAACTATATATAGTTTTTCGACTGAAGTTGAGTACTAAATCGTTAGAAATTGGAGATGGGCGACCGCGTCAGACATTAGATACTTTAGGTAGGACTACCTATGGTATATTGGACAATATACCTACTAGATACTTCAGTATATGTCCATCCACATCCAGTTATATGAATTTTTCGTCTTTTCATCGTAAATTTCTACTGTCTAAAAAACCTATATGTGAGAAAGGTTGTTACGGAACTTTAAATCGATATAGATCCTAAACGGCCAGTCAAATCGAAAAATGTTGAGAGTAAACTAAAAATGATTTTTAAATACCTATTTAACGATACCCCACTCGATATAGTTTGTTGACTTTAATTTTTTTAATTTTCACAATATGGCGTCCAGTAGTCGCCATATTGAATTTTCAATAACGTCATATCTTTAGTGACACTCGCCGGATTAAGAGGAGTCGGTTGACGTGCGAATCATAAAAATCGGCCCAGGCGTTTGGTATATATAGTGCTTCAAAGGAACATACAAACATACATACATAGACTGTTAAACACAATACCACTCCTTTTCAGTCGGGTAAAAATAAGCAAGTACGCAGAACTCAAAGATGAAGTGACCAGAATTTGGCGACAGGAAAAGTATACATAGCACCCATAATTCTCTCCACAACAGGCGTTATTCCCAACCATCTTCTCCATAGCCTAAAACTATTAGACCTCAAAGAAACCCTCTACATAATTCTCCAAAAGGTCGCAATCCTAAATACATGTAGAATAGTCAGAAAATTCTTGCAGATCGACGAAAACGAAATTGCCCCTCATAATAACATATCATCGACATAAATTTTCCTCACTACACGCTGCATTCACTTGGCTTAGGCCCGTGGATGTGGTTCAAACTAGCCAAAGTGCTAAGAAAAGATTACCTTTCTGATAACAATATTAATATTTATTTAATTATTACAAGGGTTATCTTACTTCATTTCTCATACATATCTGATGACTGGTACCTTAGCTAAGATGTTGTAGTAGCAACTTGTATTAAAGGTACCAGTTCGTTCTTCTAAACGATGAGCAATTATAAATGGTAATATTTGGTGAAATATAAATTAAAAATATTGAATTGAAAAGTTTAAATTAAAAATAATGAATCGAAAAGTTAGTGTTTGAGTATGTTTATGTGGGTGAGTGTGTAGTATGTGTGTTTGTGTGCGAGTGTGTGTGTGTCTGTATGCGAGTGTGTGAGAGTGTGTTTGTGTTAGTTATATGTTATGGTAACTTATTTCTTGAGAGAACTTTAGATTGTGAGCATATTTTCTGTTTTGTCGTAAACCAATTTTAATAGATAATCTGTGATTGTCGTTGTGTCGTATTCTTTAAGTATATATATATGTTTAATGTCTTTGATATAATATTGTAAAGTTGCGGCCCTAAATACCAGACAAAGCGTTTACTAAATGACAGGTTACATTTATGGGGGTGACACAAAGTGATTATGTCTTTACGACGCTTCTCGATGATTTTATATGGGGTGTTGTGATGTTGGAGGGAGACTACTGTAAATAAAAAGCTGTCTGACGGTTAGTACCTCGCTAAATTCTGTATAAATCTATTGTTTGAAAAGAGACGTGGGTGAAAATTACGGATTTTCAGAACGGCTCTTTGTGCTCTCTCTAACTTTATCATGGATGTTTTTGGTGCACTACCCCATACTGCTATACAATAAATGATGATAGATTGACACAAGGCAAAATATATTTTTTTTATAGTATGGAATTCACCGATGTGTCGGAGAGTTTTAGAAATGAAAATCATTTTTCTTACGCGAGAGGTTAGGGTTTCAAAATATGCGATAAAACTAAATCTCTCATCAGGTGCAGATGATCCAAGGTGGAAAATAATTTTAGTTTTTTCCACATTCAGTGTAAGTTATTAGTTAACCATTTAGTGATAAGATTTAGTCCTTTTTGTGCTGAATTAAAAGTGTCATTCCAAGAGTCTCCTGAAAATGTGAGAACGGTATCATCTGCAAATGAGATAATTTTTCCATTTTCGAGGTGAAGATCACATAGTTGATTAATGTATACCAGAAATAGAGAAGGAGTGATTGCGCTACCTTGAGGTAGACCAATTGTAATTGGGCGTTCCGTACTTATGTAATTCTCAATCTTTACACATTGTAATATGTTATTTAGGTAGTTTAAAAACATATCAATTCTAAAATTGCGTTACTAGTAGATTGATTGCTCCTAAAGATATAATATATGAACTCAAAATATGAACGGATGGTAATTCTATTCCTACATTGCTACCACACGAGAATTATACCAACTTAGAAACAGTAGAATTTAAATCTCATATTTTTTTTAAAACTTACTTGTAAGTGACGAGTATGGAGGATGTGCAGTGAGGATGTTGTGGCAGTGCCTGCGGTTGTAGTGCCCAAGCCATGCTCCCGGCGGGTTGCTCACCGCCCGAGTCATGCGCCGGCCCGCCCGGACCGTACACCCGGCCACAGACTAGACACTCAATATACAACGGCACCTGTATAAAACAAACTTTATAAAAACCATAGACAATTTTAGATTTTAATTATTTGACTTGGCTTCACAGATAGCAAATGAGTCTAATTATGAATGTCGTAGGTTCATCACCCAAGAAAATTCTTTATAGGATCCACCAATAATAGTTCTGAATCTAGGTGTTATTTGTGTATTTGTTTGTAAAAACGCCTGCTACGTATCAATGTATCTCTTAGTGCCAGGTATTGTCATATATACCTGCGCCTGATGCCGCCCTAGCTGAGGCATCGGGTGAACGGACCGGGGACTAGTCCAGTCGCCCGAACTGAGGCCACCGCGTGAGGAGGTTGCCCCGACGGCGTAACTCGAGAGGAACCCGCGAAGGTAAACCGCCGGGCGGGCCACCGGAGACAAAGATCGGGTGCCGGTGTCCCGCTCGCAGGGCGAAGAGAGGCGCTTTGCAGGGTTGGTCTATGGATTCGCACGTCGTCTCTTCCGTCTCCCCGGACCGATTTAGCGGGGCGTGACCACATCCATAGTCCACCGCAAAAAAAAGGTATTGTCATATACATATAATAAAACTGTCACACCAAACTACACTGTTAAATTAATTAAATCCTGCCCGAGATACATTTTACGATTAGAGGATTTGGTAAAGCCTCTAACGGCTTTACCAAATCAGGAAGTGAATGTTTCATATCGAAGTATACATTAAAAGCTATAAGCCGCTATAAACCTACCACCAAAATATTTCAGTCACATGTCTTCTGATTGGAATTCATATTAATAATTCAAATGGCAATCGTAAGCTACTGGAATTCTTAAAGTAAAAAGGCAACAAATACGTCTTAATATGAGAACTTTTTATTTTATTTTAATATATATTTCCACATATCATAGTTTCTATGATACAACTTGCATTACAGATGGACAGATAAACAATAGGAGTGTCTACTAATTACGTGAAGCATTTTGGATGTTTTTCGAAACCTGTTCAGATGTTATAATTTGGCTCAACCCCCTTCACAATTTTTTTTCAAATATGTCTCCAGCATAAATGCATCGGATTTTGATTGGATTCAACATTTCTGTTTTATTAACAGTAAACCCAATAACTAATCAACAATAATTCTGAATATACCTGGTTAGCTCGTAACTCTTCGAGCTGTCGATTGAGGCAGTGCAGGTGTATCATGTGAGCGCAGCCGACAAGGGCTACAGCCGGCGCAGGCGCCTGAGCGGGGGCATCTAGTGGTAGCATACATGCGGGGCATAGGGCCCCCCACTGAGGACACGGTGCGGACCGCACCCATACGCACACTTGCGATGAGGCTGCATCCACACCTAATCACAAAATACGGAATGAAAAATAAATGGTTTTTATTCAGAACATTACACAAGTATATTATTCATTTCATTTCCGAAATCTAATAAACTAACAGATTGTTGTTAACATCTCGACAGCTGGTCCTTCGAGCCGGATAATACAGCAAACACAAATAAAAATATAATAGTTCTAAAGAAAAGATTAATATAATAATAGGGGTGTGCGAATATCGTTCGAATCGAATATTAATATTCGATTCGAAATTCGAATCGAATAATTCGAATTTTCGAATTATTCGAAATTCGACGAATAATTCGAAAAAAATCGAATAATTCGAAAAATTTCGAATAATTCGAAAAATTTCTAAAAATTGCGAATAATTTGAACAATTTGCGAATTATCGAAATATCATTGGATTTTCTATTGTTCCCACAATTTGAATGTCATATTTGAATATCGAACATAACAAACTCCGAATTTAAAATACAATAAAAATTTGCGAATATTATAATTCGGAAAAAATCGAAATTATTCGAATAATTCGAAATTTTGCGAATAATTCGAAATTATTCGAATAATTCGAATTATTCGATTCGAGTTTCGAATCGAATATTAATATTCGATTCGGAACGAATAATTCGTAAGTTCGAATTATTCGCACACCCCTATATAATAACTTTTTAATAATTAAATCTATGCAACTTTCGTTTTCAAGGTGCACCAGATCTTTCCATATCATTAGCTAAAGTCGGTACGCCGGTCAAACAGTTTGATATCACTTCAATTGGAAACATTACTGTATATATTGCCGACATGTCTATTGATAACATCCAAGTTTGCAAATAAGGAGAAGCAATGCATGCGTTATCCACGTCCCCACAGGTGATGACTTAGTATTTTGATGCAAAAAAAAACAAACAAAAAAAGCATTAAAAATATTGAAATACATTACCAACAATGCTGCCGTCGGAGGTGGACATGTCAGGATCTATGGTGGTCGGTGACAGCGGAGGTGGCGAGCTTTCGAACACGTCATCGCTGCCTGTGCTGCAATTCAGTAGCTCACCAACAGCTGCTTGCTATATACCAACATATACATTTATATATATATAATCATTAAAGGAAAACTCGAAATAAAACCCTATAGCACCTCGTCTGACTAGTGTGGTATATTAGCTTAATTTCCCTCTTATTGTGGAAGAGTTTAGCTATGGGACTCGTATGAGCTGAAATGAAGGGAAGTTCAGGGGTAATGATACTGTGTATTCTTAAACTACTAGCAACCATATACAAGTACTAACCCTTTTTTTTTTTTTTTTTTGTTTTTTTGGCGGCGGGCTACGGTACGTCAAACCCCGCTAATCCGTCCGGGGCGACAGGAAAAGCGGCGCAAGACCCCGTAGACCCGCCCTACAATATACCTCTCGACGCCGTGCGGGTGGGTCACTGGTACGCGGTCTTTTACTTCAGTGGCCCACCCGGCGGTCTACCCTCACGGGTATCCTCGCTGTAATGTCGACACCCGGACAGTTTGCACCGTCGGGGCGTCGTCCTCATGCGGTGGCCTCGCTCCCAGGGGACCAGACTAATCCCCGGTCCGATCACCCGCACAAGTACTAACCCTACGGACCTGTTCAGGGAAATGTGTCTTCAATACCACTCCTGGTCAAATTTGAATCGTATACTATGGGTAAGCACTGAGTAGGGGAGAAGGGATTAACAAATTGTTAAAATGGATCACGTTGTATGGATCGTACCCATGCATAATTTCATTGAAATGTGTGGATTCTGAGTTTGGAGTGAAATAACGATATTCGACTTTTCTGTAGAACAAGATTACCTATTTATTTGTTATGAAACATGGAACATTTTCCAGTTATGATAGTGGTGCTCACCTGTAGGCTCTCCTTGCTCTCGTGACTGAGGTAAGTGGAGACTGTGTCGACGCTGTGCCTGCGGCCGGAGCGCGTGCTGCCGCTACACTCCGTGTCTGTCCTTTGCTCCTCGGCGACTTCTTCCTTGTGCTTGTTAACTAATTGCACGGGCTGTTTGTTATTGTCCCCTGTTTCATAATATTACTTTATATCTCCATGTAAGGGAGGGTTAAGTATCAAAATAAAAAGAAATCTTGTATATATTGTATATATCAATTGATTTTTTGGATATATTTATAAACATATGCTAATAGGAATGCACCAAAAGATATGCACGCCTATAAGTAATTAAAATTATGGAACATATTTATTATAATATAAAAAATAGTTTTTTTTAATTTACATACATACATATCATCACGCCATATCGCTTGCAGAGTAGGCAGAGAGAACAGAGTGCCAGAGAACTCTATCCTTGCATACTTCACTCGCTTTCTCAACATTCATAATTCTCGTCATACACGCTCGCCGGTTTCGGAGACTCTTGACTCCACCTTCCTTCAGTACGTGACCAATCTGGTCTAGGTAGGTGATGTCTCTGTCTCCCCGGTACCTACATCCTTTCACTTTCGCATTGTATATCTTCTTAACCAGACGTTCGTTCGGCATTCTGTCCACATGTCCAAACCATCGGAGCATTCCCTTTCGCATCCTTACACCAATACTCTCTTTCATACCTACTCGCTCTCTTACGTCGTCGTTACGAATGCGATTTTTTTTTATTTATTACATATTATTTATTTTTATTACAATAAACAGTTATTAATTACATACACACATATTATTTATTTTTATTACAATAAACAGTTAATACAGTATCAGGAGTGGAAGGGGATGCATGGATCAAGTGTTCTCTCTGTGCAACATTGTGGAGAAGCATCTGGGTCTAGGTCAGAGGGTTTTCTGCAGTTTTGTGGATCTGGAGAGAGCATTTGACACGGTTGTACGAAAGGAACTTTGGGACATTTTACCGGAGTATGGTATTAACGGTAAACTGCTACAGGCTGTGCAGTACAGTTACATGGGCTGTAGAGCCTATGTGCGGCTGGATGATGGAATGTCGCCTTGGTTTGACGTCAATATCGGCGTTAAGCAGGGGTGCGTTCTGTCAGCTAGGCTGTTTATCATATATCTGGATAAATGTCTCCAAAGGCTGAACGATATGAATGTGGGAGTCCAGATGGGCGACTCAGTGGTCACTGCTCTGCTTTATGCAGATGATGCAGTCCTGCTGGCACAGTCAGAGACTGACCTGCAGACCCTAGTCGACACAATGACAGAAGATTGTAAGAAAAGGGGTCTACGCGTGAATGTGAGCAAAACCAAAATAATGGTCTTTGAAAGAGACGAAGCCAGAACGGATGTAAGAGTAACAATAGGTAATGATGTACTAGAGCAAGTGGATGAATTTGTATATCTTGGATGTGGATTTAGCCGAGATGGAAGGTACACCACTGATATAGAGCGAAGAGTGAATGCGGGAAATAGAGTGAACGGAGCGTTGGGGCAACTTCTCGGCAGCCACCACCTCAGCCAGAAGGCACATGTAGCAATACATAACGCAGTGCTTGTCCCAACATTACTGTATGGAAGCGAGAGTTGGGTATGCAGAAAAGAGTATGATAGTAAAATTAATGCGGTCGAAATGCGATCTCTTCGGAAAATCTGTGGAGTTAGGCTGACCGACCGCATTCGTAACGACGACGTAAGAGAGCGAGCGCGTGTGGAAGGATGTAGGTACCGAGGGAGACCGAGACTAACCTACCTAGACCAGATCGGTCATGTACTGAAGGAAGGTGGAGTCAAGAGTCTCCGAAACCGGCGAGCGTGTATGAAGAGAATTATGAATGTTGAGGAAGCGAGTGAAGTATGCAGAGATAGAGTTCTCTGGCACTCTGTCCTCTCTGCCTACCCTGCAAGGGATATAGCGTGATGATATCTATGTATGTATGTAAACAGTTATAAAATTAATTATGGTTAGAAAAATTTTGATCTTTTTTATGTGACTGACGTTTAGAGATCACATCGTTGATGAATTATCATCCAATAATCAATATGAACTCGACATCAACAGTAAAGAAAGGGGTAACGGGTAACGATCTATTTACTATATATGTCATCACCCAAATAAATTTTATATATATATAATTCTTTTGCATATATGTATGTGACTGTACTCCTCCTAAACGAATGGTTCGATTTTGATGGATCCTTTTATGTGTGTTCAAATAGATAAAAAATGGTTTCTTTCTAATTTAATTTTCTTTTAGAAATATACAAAAATAGAACGTCTATTGGGTGGGCTAGTACTTTATAAAATAAATATTTTTCTGCATTTGAAATACTTAAAAATCATTGTTGATTCAGTATGAGTTAACTCACTGAATATGTTCAAATTGTGAAGAATTTGTCGGAAGCCGGGCTTGCGCTCCTTGGGTGAGGTGCTCCGAGCGCGCGACCTGAGCGACGCGTGCGCCGGCGGCGCCGAGTGCGCGCAGTGCGCCGACTGCACCGAGTGCACGCTCGAGCCGGTATGCTGCTGGGGGATGCGGGGCCGTCGTACTATAACAAACAGACAGTTTATTAATGTTTAATTATATGATTCATATACATACACATCACGCCATCCACAGACAACAGTCAATCGCCAACATGCTTGGCAGGCAGGGACAGTATACAGATTCAACGAGTTAGTGTTATACTTTATCCAGAAGAATGTATGTGTTTTTTTAGGACGCCCAAAGAGAAGGGATGGTGATAATCTATCGCATCTCTCATTTTCAATCCGTTAGGACACGAGTATACCCATTTAAGACATTTAATATATTTTACATTACATATTTCCCGTACATTTATCATATTCCCCGTGTGGAGATGGGATAAAAATATAATTGTTGCCAACCTTGCTTACCCATGGAAGTCGTGAAAATCGGCTAAAATTCAACAAGATAGAGCTCAACAGCTCTCTTCTGGTAGACCATTGGTCTCCACATTATAACACTCCACTGCAATCGCCAACCCGCCTATCAAGCGTGGCGGTTAAGACACTATCCTCTCATACGAGTATGAGGGAGGTCTGGCCGACGTCCAGCGAAAGGCTGAATGATGCCCACGACGAATGTCACATTTAATTCGACGGTACCGTACCTCCATACAAGGTCCTGTCACGGCGCGGTGATCGTAATATTTGCTATTGCGGCAATATGTGAAAAGTGAGTAGTGTGTATAGCAGTGACTAAAGTAGTGATTGTCGGCGTTACCTTCCGGCGGTGGTCTCTCCGGGGGTGCGGGCGGGTGCTGTTGATGTTGTTCGGTGCGCGTCAGGGGATATGGTGGATGTGGCGCTCGTCTCAGTAGCGCCAACGCCCCGGTCGAATGCGCCCGGGCAGTCATACGCGACACAGACGCCACCCAACCGTCGAAGGTGACCGCATCACCGCCCGACGACCACGACTCCTCCAGCACACATTGTATCTAAATGACATAAATAAATTTATGTTGTAGTTTTATGCCCTGAAGCTTGTCTGTGATGACACAATCGTAGTAATGTCACATCTGGGTGGTGGCAAGTTGACACTTTGCTTCGTTCCGTGAACGAAAGGGGCGGCGGTACAAACGTTATCCTTTTGCTCAACAGTGATTTGGCGGCGCTGACACTGGCCTCTTACAATCAGATGACCTGCCTGCTCATATTTTTTTTAATTGCCTCTCCAAAAAGATCAGATCACCGTCTATCGAAAAGGTCTGACTCTTCTGTCATATAAGACAAAAAAACCACAATCCTACTGGTCCATTTGTGTGGAGGTGGACATATCTCCTCGACCATAATGCCACGCTTGGCGTGAACCAGCGGTTTAGTGGTATTTTAGGTTGTTATTTACGACTCTCATAACGAAATAAAATGTGCCGAAAACATTTTACATATTCTTATCATCATCATGATCTCACCACTAGAGCTTGAGCCTCCTCCATAATGGGAGAGATATTGTCTGATTATACCATGCTGGTCTGACATGTTGATATAGAAGGTTTTATTTCGAATTTATCGTTTCTTGGATCAATGATATCTACATATATGTGTATATAATATCATGTCTTCTTCTTTTTTGCTGCTTGTCAATGCATTCATTTCAAATCTCCACAGCTAAGCCTGTGCAATACTTTTAGCTTTATAATATTACATATTACAATACACCTCAGCATACCTCCATAGGCAATGGTTCATAGTTGAGTTCACCACCTAGGGGCGGTGATACGAAACGCGCCCATTCCCAGCGCGCGCCGCGCCCCGCCGGCGACTGCACGCTGTAGCACGAGCGACGGACCCCACACTCTGCACTCCCACCATCTATTAAAATATACATCTCTAAACTACTAGGAATAAAAAAAAGTAAAATGTATGAACTAATCATATATAACCAAGTTGCTTAAAGTAAAGAAAAATCCTTAGCTGCATCTTTTATTTATTGCTCATAATGGCAAACGAGCAAACAGCACACCTGATGGTAAGTGTCACTGCTGCCCATGGACCTTTGCAATACAGCTAGGCCGTTGCCTACCAATACAAAACCAGCCCAATGGGATACCGCCTCTCTCAACAAAAAATTTGTTATAAAACATTTTTACATTTACTCAAGGTTACTGAAGGACTGATTCGTCATCGTCACAGCCCATAAATGTCCCACTGTTGGGCTCGGGCCTCCTCCGCAGTGGGAGGGAAACTAACCTATCCCACCGCACTGGTCAGACGTGTTGGTATAGGGTTTTGTTTCGAGTTTTCCTTCTCTCACATAGATGTTATATGCGTTTTATATCCCTTAGTCGTCTCGTACGATCATCCACGGGTAAGATATGGGGTGGTGAATAGTATTCTACACCGTCACCATACGGATAAAACTGAAAGACTGATTGCATACACTAAATTGAAATATCAGGATATATAAAAGCAAATAATATAAAATCCATGCACTCCATTATGCTGGAATATGAAGCTCAAAAAGCTTGTTTATGAATTAGTGATAAATGAATGTCACGTGGGACTTGAACCCACACTCATTGGAAATTCATCCCAATCATCCTATCCTACTTGGACAAATGTGAGTTGTCATAAGATATTCAATTTGCAATTTGTATCATTTATGTTGTCTTTATGGGAGACATGTGCCTTGTATTCGATAATGTTTACACATTATACAGATTTAATACTCTAACTTTGCAGTTAGAATTATATTAAATGATGGTGTGAACCTGTTATCCACTTAACTGAAGTTTAGCATAAAATGTAACATTAGGAGAGTGAAAATTAAATAGATATGTGATAAAATGTGATAAAAATATTTTTATTTTAAATAGCTTCACTATTGTCATATTGCAATTTATGATATATCATTGTAAAGTAAAAACTAGGTATGTGAACATTGAATAATTGATGAAAATAATTTTGGAACATGTATGAAATATTATATTTAAAAAACTACCCCTACTGCTCTATTGTACCTTGTAATATGTAGAACTTTAAATAAAAACCCCAATTAACAAACACAAATTAAGCGTAACTCAAAACAGTAACTTAGAAATGTAAGTTAAAAAATAATCAACATGTAATCAAACATGAGACTTGATATGGGTAATCTATTAACCTCTGCATCACATAAGGTAATTGTATAAATAATTAGATGCTCAATTTAAGAATTACTATGTTAACACTAAGTCTAGCCTCTTCTATTAAGTACATACATACATACATATCATTACGCCATATCCCTTGCAGGGTAGGCAGAGAGAACAGAGTGCCAGAGAACTCTATCTCTGCATACTTCACTCGCTTCCTCAACATTCATAATTCTCTTCATACACGTTCGCCGGTTTCGGAGACTCTTGACTCCACCTTCCTTCAGTACATGACCGATCTGGTCTAGGTAGGTTAGTCTCGGTCTTCTATTAAGTAAATACCTTTATTACCAAACGACCCATCAATCTTTCAATCAATCATCATCTAATTTTAGATAAGGGCCTTTGTTGGAATAAAAGAGTCTTTATTTTAATATAAGATCTTTTTTCCTACAAGTTTTATTTTTCTACTTTGTATTTTGATTTTGGAATGCTCTTTTGTTTTCTTCTTTGGTAAACGTGTCATGTGTGTCACTGCGTGAATAAAATTATCTAAGGAAGTTTCATCGAACTTTTATTTATTCACATACCTACAACCATTTTCTGATACTAAGAGTAAAGTTTGCGAGTTGGTGGGCCCTAAACAGTCTCCCCACTAATAGCCTTCCTAAAGATGGATAATGCCATAATCACCACACTCGACAGGCGAGTTAGTGTTCTCTTCAGATAGTTTATTAGACCCAAAGGAAAGTAAATTGTGTTGACATTTATATTGTAGATACTAGAACATGAAACTCACCAGAATTATCTAAGCACTGTGTAAGTGTCCGTAGGTTAACATAATGTCCTCTGAGAGTGGGATCAGCATCAGCCAACACCACCCTAGTTAATTTCTTAGCGTGTGCTCTCTCTAGTGTCCTTGTAACACCCGGGGTGTGCGGCAGCCATTGCCCATTACACTGCCACTCCCATACCACCACACAGTGCACAGAAGACATTCTCAACTCATGAGATATGTGGATCTGAAATAAGTTATTCAAAAAGTATTCATTTGATTTAACTGAGACATGAACACTGAGTTAATCATACCATTTACTGAGAAATAATTAAAAACAACACTAAGTACTTCTTACCAAATGAATCTAATGACTAAGTAAATATCTTAGAGTATACATAAGCTAGCTTATGTATACTCTAAGGTATCTATATATTATCATTCAATACGTTATGATAATTAAATCATTAGGTGTTTACATAACATACATTCTACTGCCACGAATTCCGACAGTATCGTAAATATTAGGCTACTGTTTCAATAGTTTATATTACAAAAGTGATACAATCATCACTTAAAGTGGACACTAAATTGATGCATCTCAATAAAAACTATCAGTCATCCTTAAACTTTAATTCTGCCATTTCCATTAACGAGGCAATTACATTTAAGATAAATGGGTCGAGTCTCATAACATGCTTATAGAAAAATTTACTCACTTGTTTTTTTTTATAAACTATAATAAACTTTCTACATAATGACCAACATCGCTTATTATTAATATAAAATTACATTTTGCCTCGTTTAAAACAATTGCATCAACTACTGGTTTACTAGATATGAATTCGTATGTAGCCACATAAATAATTTTTGTTAACTAATAAAACTATATTTCACGTTCATTATGTTTGACTTTCACATAATAAATTGTTATAAACACTTTTAAATTTTAATATGATATGAAAAATTTTTTTAAAAACTAAAATGATTAATAACAAGTTTACGAAACGCCCAGCCAACCCCAACTAGAGGTGAGGCATAAACAAACATTTTAAATTAAACAATTAATACTCTAGAAATTAGTGATAATATTATATAAGGTATATGAATTAGGTATTCATTACTAATATACTCGTTACTAATCAATACCTAGTCCAAGTTGTTTTGCATAAAATATTTGGCATAGTACTTACTTCAACAATATTAAACCTACAGTTCTTATTAACCCACGGCAATAAATAATATTAATACATTAAGTAATTGAAAATGTATTATCCCACCACTTTTGCAATCCATTGCTGGACTCGAGCCACTTTTACAATGGAAAAGAAATTGACCTAATACGCCATTCTGGTTAGATAGATTATTATAGGGTTTTGTTTCGAGATTTCCTTGTATCGATCGATATTATCTACATGACATGGCATATCTCTCAGTCATTGCTTACGACGTCCACAAACACAAAAGTGAGTGGTGTGTCGTATATTGACTCCGTTACCAAATCAAACACAAATGAGATAGAATTCATAAAAATAGTTTTATTTCCAAAAAGTTAGGTACAGCACTTGATTATATAGTTTGAAATGCTAACAATTTTTTCGACTGAAGAATATTTTTTTTTAATAAGAATGTATTTTACTTCGTTTGATCATGCAGGTTACAGAGTGGTGAGTCATATCTTGTCATTATCGTCACTGCTTCAATCAAGCGTTTAGATTTTTATAATCTTGCAGAAACAGTGTCGGAATAAACCAATTAAAAATATAGAATATTAGTTTAATACGTTTTTGTAAAAAAGTAATATATTTGACCAAGACGACCAGTCTTGGTCAAATATGATACAGAATACAAATCTATGTTCAATAAAATACTTCATTTTTCTTAGTTGCCTTTTTTATGCCAGCTTTGTTTATAGGCATTACATCGACCTATAAAGAGGTTGTGCCTCAACAAATATATCCTATAAACTGTTATACTAGGACAGCAAGTAACAGCCTAGTATTTAATAAAAAGCAGCGATTACAATAAAATACTAAATTTGTCACACTCTCTCCCATTGAACTCAATGCATTAGAGGAAGAGGAACCGAATAAATTGCTACAAAACACTAGGTTTATCTCGTTCTCGCTCATATAACCAAATACGATAGAAAACGATGTGTCTAGTGCTAAGGTGTGAGTTAATAGCATGAGCGTGAGAAAAAGAAGCAGCTAATAAATTCTTTGAGTAAGATGTATTGTACTTTGATGTGAGTGAATGTCTTACCACATTTTGGTACAACCGATTTTTTCTTACGCATTGTGTGTGTTGTCATGTGTGTATATAATGTAAAAAATATTTTTTTAAGGGTTGAAGAACGATTTGTAAGAGAACTTGTAAAGGAAAAAAGAACAGGCCGATGAGAGTGGAGTAAAAATTTCTAAACCAAACAAAAGACTGAAAAGGACGAAAAGTAAAATTGAAGTTGGTGATTTTGATCTCAGTGTCAATAGACGAAAAATACATAAATTTTACAGTGTGGAAAAAATAATTCCCACAATTCTAAAGTTAATGATGTACTTCAAGAGGAGATAGATTTTAAATAGAATCAACGGCTTACAAAGGCGCAGCTTTATGAAATAATTAAGACACAAGTCTAAGCGAAGTTATGAAATTGAAGAAATTCATTCTACCATACCCTTGCGATTAAATCCAATTGAAATAATTTGGAGCTCAATGAAACGAAACATAATAGAGCAGAATATTAAAAACTCTAATTCAACAACGCCTAAATTAATTGCAGAGGCTATTAATAAAATAACTATAAACGAATGGAAAAATCACTGAAATCACGTGAAAAAATTTGTAAACGAATACTAAAGGGATACATATTTAGAGAAGCCTTCCATTATGACTTTAGACAGTGACTGTGAGACTGAAAATGATGATTCATATGATGAAGTGACTGACGATTCAAATGACTATACCTGCAATATGTTCATTAAAAATAATTTGCCCTATATTTGTAGATCATAATTATTGTGTTAAAATATAATTATTTATAAAAACTACATTTTTGTTTCTCTAGTAAGCATAATATAATGTGTTCATAAGCATTAATACTTGTAACACATTTATCTACTTCCCATCCGTGAGCCCATGGGTGAATATGCTATAATTCCATGTTTGATGACTTCCACAGAAAATTCTGTAAAAGAGTTGAATATTATTTTCTAAACCCTTTACCACATGGGGAAGTACTTGCCGATTTTATTGCAAATGGAATTTTACTGGCAACACTAAACGCGATAACAGCGACGCTGTCACCGGGTCAGATAAGTTTGTGGCACTCTGTGGTGGCACTATACTTATTACTTCCATGAGTTCCATGATCTAGATAGATATCACATATCAAAAATATAAAAAAATCTTTCGAGACAGAGGTTGTTTGGCAGGATTACAAAAACGTCATGTCGCGTTCTATAATTATATTTATTTCTTTAAGTGTGTTAGAGTTCTAGAGTTATAATAAAAATCTTTGAGTAATATTAGTGTTTTATGTAAATTATACATACATATATACATACCATCACGCCATGTCCCTTGCAGGGTAGGCAGAGAGAACAGAGTGCCAGAGAACTCTATCCTTGCAAACTTCACTCGCTTCCTTAAGGGTGTAGATCGTGAAAATCACCGAAAAGAGTGTTACGATTTTTCATATTTAACCTATTTACATATGATTGATATCAATGATAATTTGTATATATTACAATCAAAGACCAATAAGTATGTTCATGCTTATATTAAACTCTTAAACCTAATAGTTGTTATATAATAAACGTCAACAAACGCACTAAATTGAGTAAAAATGCAAAAACATGACTTCGTATTTTTCAGATTTAACCCCATAAATCAACACAAATTGATAAAAAGAAACACTTTTTGAACACTGAAGAAACCAATAAGTATAGCTGTATACTTCTTTTTATACCTTTACAAACAAAGACTTCCTCTTTTAAAGCCCTAAAATCTAGATATATTTTAAGGTAAATTTTTCATACACAAATGTATGGGATAAAGCGTTCGTTTCATTCGTGCAATCTCGGTGGTCACTAACGGCAGTTCCTTTCTGTAAGTGAACGCGACACCACGCTTGTCGGCTGCAGACAGCAGAATTACGTATTGTGAATTTGTGTTTTTTGTAAAAAACTGTAAGTATAACATTTTTATAATTAATTTATTTTCAGTTAGTAGAAAGTATCGATATAATGAATGTCTGAAAGAAAACCATGATGGAACTAGATATAAATCGTAAAAAATACAATATCTACACTAATAGGTATTATAAAGAGGAAAGATTTGGATTTTTGTATGTAACGAATAAACTCAAAAAGTACTGGACCGATTCATTCGAAAGCTACATTATCACTGAGTAACATAGGCTATTTTTTTCGCAGGACTGATTGAATTTGAGTGTCATGCCAGGGAAAAGAAAGTTTTGTACGCATTATAAAAATATGAAAGCCAAAAGATCTCGGAATAAAATGTAAGTTCCTCCCTACTTATTTATTATCGCATTTGAACAGGGTACATTACAAAGCTAATACAATATGTCATATGATTTAGATCGCCCGATTCAGACATATACCTACAATAACATGTAAATATTGGTTTGTATTATCTATATCTATACTGATAAATAAAATTGAAGTATCTGTATGTAATATCAAAATAATAGGATTTTTTAAAAAAACAAAGGCGATACGGAGTTCGCCGGGTCGGCTAGTATTGTCTAAATATCAAATTGTGGAAGTAGGTAGGCGACAGCGCAACTTTGTCAACATACCTATACCTATACTGCCAAACAGACGCGAGGCGCCTAGCGTCTGGCTTAGGGTTGTACAAAATAAATAAAAAGTGGATAATATTGATGAATAATATTTCCAGTATTGAAAATAAAGAAAACCTTGGGGCCGAGACTCTGAGCAACAATGCTACGCGCTGTATAGAGGTAAGTTGTTATACGTAATTCTTGTAGACTTGTTACATAAATAAACAAACTACTTAGTTAGTGATGGGCGAAGACAAAATCTCAATACCTACCTATAGAGTTTTTCTTGCAATATTTATTATTTTCATCGAGAGACAAACACCTTAGTACCGAAATACTTCTCAATTACTTTCTCAAAAGAAAATTTACGTTCAAATAGGTGACGTCATAAAAAAAACAATACCTAATGCGTAAAGAAATTATAATTTCTATTCATCAGGAACCTAATATTGTATTAATTCTTTTGCATTTTTTTAAATTTTTAATTATTTTTTATAAAAAAAATCAAGCCATTATCTTTCTTTACAGGAACTAGTTATTGAAAACGACCAAGAGGGAAAGGTGGATGAAATGGAAGTTGGGCGTAGAGTTGTAGACGTTTCTTTTTTTTTTAAAGCTCTTCAGGCCATAGGGGACCACGGTCCAATGGATTGTAAGTTAAGTTACCTCAGTATAATAGGTGAAGTAAAAGTTGGTCTGGACTCAAAACTCATCATGAAATGTAGTATGTGTAGTATGAAATTTACTGTGTGTTTGATTGAAAAGAAAGAAGATAGAATGGAAGTGAATCATCAAATTGTATCTGGTATCATATCATCTGGTGGGAGCTACTATCAGTTAAAAACATTAACTGCCGCAGTAGCCCTACCAATCATGTCACCTTCATTATACAATGAAATTAATAATACGGTTTGCGATTGGTGGGAAAAGACAGCAGCACATTCCATGGCAGAAGCTGTCAAGGAAGAAGCGGAGTACGCAGTGTCTATAGGTAGTGTTGATAAAAATGGTACACCATTAATATCTGTTGCTTTTGACGGTTGTTGGAGCAAGAGATCTTATGGTAAGAATTTTTCCGCCTTGTCCGGCGCAGCTGCGATAATTGGCATTAAAACTAATAAAGTATTGTTTTTTGGAGTTAAAAATAAATACTGCGTAGTTTGTGCACGAGCCGCAAAGAACGACAGTCAGCCCTCGGAACACCGTTGTTTCAAGAATTATTCGGGATCATCTACCGGTATGGAATCGACCATAATAGTTGAGGGGTTTAAACGTTCCATTGTTGATCACGGTGTAATTTATAATAAATTTGTAGCAGACGGCGATTCCAGTACTTATAAAAAAATATTAGATTCGCGACCGTACGGTAATTTAACAGTAGAGAAAATTGAATGCAAAAATCATCTTTTACGAAACTACTGCAATAGCTTGGAGAAACTGTCGAAAGACACTAAGTATCCTTGCGAATTGCGGAAATTCCTAAAAGAAAGGTATTTGCGTTTAAGAACGGGTGTAAAATGCGCTATTAAATATTGGGGCGATCAAAATCAGTCACTCGAAGAAAAAATAAAAAATCTTAGTGAAGATATCCTAAATGGTCCACAACACGTATTTGGTAATCACCAATATTGCAAGGAGTATTTCTGTAGACCTGATACTCGTCGAATAGAACCTGTTGGGTTGCTTTCAGCAATTGTTGGATGCGGATTAATGGACGCGGTACACATTTTAAGTAAAAGACTGTCATATCATTCTAGAAGTTTAATTCATAATTGTACAAGTAATATAGTTGAAAGTTTTAACGCAGTGATTGCCAAATTAGTAGGGAGTAAGCGTGTAAATTATTCTTCCCGTGGTTCTTATGCGGGCCGATGCGCAGCTGCTGTTGTGTCTTTTAATACAGGATCGATTCATAGTAAAACTCATGAAGTAATATTTAAATCTAGTCCTAATCCTTTGATCGCGAAAGTGGAAAATTGTAATCGTAGAATCCGTTTAATTGCTAAACCTAAATTAAGATTGAAAAAGAGCCACAGCGCTGTATCAAAAGACGCTCACTATGGACCAAACTGCGAAAAACCTGATCTGAGTCCAGAATTATATGAGAAAGCCAAGTCATCTTTTTTAGCCGATTTAAAGTTGTCTTGTGCTGAAAGAGAGGAGCTTGAAAGGTCGACCCATTTGCAAAGAAGTAGTTCTGAGTGGATGAGTACAAGGAGAAAATTACTAACCTCATCATCGTTCGGGGAAGTTTGTAAAAAACGAGAGAGCACAAGTTGTGCTGTTCTTGTTCGTAAAATCGTTTATGGTAGTAATATCTCCAGTTTGCCTGCTGTACGGTACGGTATCGAAAACGAAGAAACCGCAATTAAACAGTTAGAAATTCAAGAGAATATTAGTATACAAGGTTGCGGTTTGTTCGTCGACGATCAATATGAATTTCTTGGTACTACACCAGATGGCATTTATGCAAACGGTTTAATTGAAATTAAGTGCCCACATTCTTTAGTTGGCATGACTCTTGATGAAGCAATGGCCAAACATACCTTTTGGGTTAAGGACAAGGCTTCCAAGGGTTATGTCAAAAATAAAAATCATAACTGGTATTTCCAAATTCAGGGACAGGTACATATTACTAAAAGAAACGTTTGCATGCTTGGCATCTGGTTTGGTGCTACTGTACCTATGAAAGTTTATATTATAGAAAAGGACGACAAATTTTGGGAGGAGAAAATGGAGATGAAATTAGTTAGGTTTTATTACGATTGCCTACTTCCAGAATTAGTTGATCCTCGGCAGTCACGAAGCATGCCCATTCGTGACGCGCCCAGTATCATAGAGGCTATGAAAGAGAGGAAAGAAAGAGCTTTACGTGTTATGAAAGAGAAGAACGCCTAATGATTTTGAAAGATACAGGTAACTTAACTACCCAGCTAGTCGATTCACGTAAACACGCCAGTCCAAAAGTCGTTTTAACTTAGGAACTTAGAAATCGCCTTTTGGTTTTCTGTTTTAAACGCACTTACTTATCTAGTCTTGGATTGTCATAAATCTTCCAATAGCTCAATTACTATACAATTTCTGAGTTACCTGGTGTAAAGAATCATAAAAATTGGTTCAAAAATACAGCGAATTGAGAATTCTCCTTTTTTTAAGTCGGTTAAAAGGGCTAAATTTGCAAAAAACGAAGTGACGTCACTGCGCTACGGTTTTTATTACTTACGTGAATCGGGCAGCTGGTAACGTTTTCATTCTGATAGGTTTTGTGATAGCCATTGATTTTATCATCAAATTAGCAGAAATCAGAACTTGATCCGTAATCGAATGAAAAAACATTAGAATTTTGAACTCATATTTCGTTATTGTTTAATTACATACTTTTAATTAGTATATTAATAATTTACAAACTTCTGTTAAAATTAGTAAATAAATGAATTATTTACTAATTTTTGTACAACCCTAGCACGCTTTTGAGATAGCGAGTAATGGCGACTCATATTTGTTATTGTGTAGTAAATAAATCATTTTTATACTTGTGTTTCATTTATTGACATTTTTTTTAAAACCCTAGGATTTTTTTTAGATATCGACGAGGTGATCGTAAACAAAAAGTAAGTATTTGAGTTTACGCAATAGGCACATTTCCTTGCGTAGAGATAAACACACTTCCTACTGAATTTGGAATTATTTTATTGAATATTTTACGAATTACAATAAATTTTGGTAGTGAAATTACAAATAAATACATAGTTGGAATTTTAGGTAAGTAGAATACAAAAATGTCAGTCCGGACCTGCTCTTGATTGTATATTATATTATAAACTAGTAACCCGCCCTCGCTATCTTCGCTATCTTCGGCAATATTCACTTAAATTACATACTATAAAAAGCATATTGATCTATAATAAATGCACAATTTATTTAAGGTACTTAATTGGATAAGGATTAATGCTGTATTGTTGTATAAAATCACTTAGTAAATAATCATTTTTTAGTAGAGGATAAAAAATGGTTATGGTGGGTTATCCCTAAGAGATAGACATATGCCATCGTGGACTTTTTTGTTGAATTTTTTAAGATGGATAATACTGTAGTACATTATTTTGGTCTATCTCGTAGGGTTCAGCCAACGTTTGCAATATAAGCGCAAAAAAACGTGCTTATTTACGACATCACATTAGAAACCTCTAAATTAATCAGCGTTTCTCTACTATATTATGCATGTATTATACACATAAACCTTCCTTAAGAATCATTCTATTTATTAAAAAAAACTGCATCAAAATCCGTTGCGTAGTTTTAAAGATCTAAGCATGCATAGGGACAGACAGACGGCGGATAGCGACTTTGTTTTATACTATGTAATGTAATGATAGAAAAACATAAAAATTGTGTCTCAACTACTCTTATTAATCTATTAAAAAGAATCAACAGCTAGTTTCCAAAAATTCAACGTTATTGTTATGCTGTAAATATTCAAGTTCAATAACAATTTCTCAACGTGGAACGTTTGTAGCAAAACATTTTGAAAATCGCGCTCTCTAGGTCATTCATCCGCCCCGTCGGATGTTACATTAAACTTTGGCGCTGCGGTCGCTCGAAATCGAGATCTCAGGCCAACAATCTACACCCTTAACATTCATAATTCTCTTCATACACGCTTGCCGGTTTCGGAGACTCTTGACTCCACCTTCCTTCAGTACATGACCGATCTGGTCTAGGTAGGTTAATCTCGGTCTCCCCCGGTACTTACATCCTACATCCTTTCACTTTCGCATTGTATATCTTAAATTATGTTAACACTTAAATATAATACAGATAAAGTGTTGAAGTGTAGTGAATATAATATAATAGAGGTTCACAAATATTTTTGTTTTGTTAAAATTCCCAGACAAATCATGATTTAGTTTTCAATGTCCAATTAAAGGTAACAACAAGTAAAAGTAACAGGATAGGACAGACACTATGAATAAGCTATCCAATATGAAGAAGTGTTAATAATTTGCTAAAAGAAATTTATAAGACTTGGCTCATCATCATTACCCTGCTCTTATCCCAATTACTTGGGGTCGACGCAATATGTCCTTTTCCTACACTCAAGCCCATCCGATGTCATCTCTGCGTTCACTCCCTTTCTATTCATATCATGCTTCACGCAATCCATCCATCTTTTTTTCGATCTTCCCTTACCCCTAAAGCCTTCACATTCATACTTAAAACTTTTCTCCCAAGATTACATTCATCCCGTCTCATCACATGTCCATACCAAGTCAGGCGTTCACTTTTCAACTTTTCCGTCACTGCCGCCACTTTCAAACTTCCTCTTATATACTCATTTCTTACCTTATCCATTCTCGTCAGGCCACACATCCATCTTAACACTCGCATCTCTGCTACAGATCTACTATCTCCTTATGTATAAGACTTGGCTGTATTGGCTTTATTATCTTTGCCTGCCCGAATGGACGAACAAAATAATTAGAAATATCTTTCGCGACCGCCATATTTTGGTTATAGTCTTGTAATTTAATTATTGTGCTAAGTGAGGTGCTTTAGATACGTTTTATTTTGTTTTTTTGTACTTGAAATAAAACACCTAAACTTAAATTTAGAATTAGAAAGTCATTGAAGGTGTTGCGGCGAGTTGTGAAAATGGCATTTAGGGAACGTAAGTAGTCTTAATTAAATACATATTATAACTGTAACTAATGATTTTTAAAGTGATTTGCCGTAATTATTACCCAAAACTCCCAAAAACTTTAAATTAATAGTAATACTATAAGTTTTAAATATTGATTAACTAACAGTTGCCAATACGCATACTCCAAAAGATTTGCTTCATTTAGAAAGTAACAGGACTAATCATACATTAATATTTTGTTATTTAACTTTAGCAGTCTACTAGAGTAAAATAATTTGTACAAAAAAGTGGCCTAATTTTACAATAAATTTTTATTTTGCAATGAGTAACCGAAAACCTATTCCTACCTCAATAATGATCACGAGTGTACCTACTCCAATAAAATGTTCCAAGGGATTTAGAAGACTACCATAATCATAGAGAAAACTCAGTATTCAGATTAAGTTATTTTTTTACTGTAATCATTGATATCTTTATTGCTTATGGCGGCAAACAAGCAAGCCGCACGTGTGACGGTGCTACTGTCGCTTATGGACCTTTGTAATACCAGGGTGTATAGCTAGGCCACTACTTACTAACCAAAACCCACTCAGACAACTCGCTGAGTGAAAGCCCAATGCTTTCTTTCAGAAAATTACATGTTAACAGTCCCTATACAAAATAGTCAGATCACCTGACAAGTCCAAAGCAATTAATAGATAATTACAGTTCTCTATAATGGACTTATTAGAAATATGACTTTTGATCATAATGTTTTTCTGTTTTCCATGATTTTCCTATGTGACCCCAATGTGGTACCATGGACTGGTGAATAAAAATTGACATGACCCACTTCACTTCTTTCTATCCTTCTGTCAAATTTGCCTCATCCACCAGCTCTTATTAGCCCATCAGTTCAATTTTGAGATATATCCTTATATCAATTTGCCGAAATTGCCAGGAAAAAAAACCGTAAAAGATACACCGGCTGTTACAAAAAGTTGATATTGGCTTGATGGCGGCAAAATGTCTATCAAACTTCATCAAGGATGTAAAAAAGCTTATTGACATTCTTGTTTTGTGAATAAACATAGATAAACTTGTCCTTTTTTAATATATTTACACATACAAGTGTTGTTACTTGCAATAAGGTTTTTTTCACTCATGATTTTTTACCAATTATAGACTTAACTTTCAGATAATCTGTATTGTTTTCACGGTTTATATACGGCTCGTCCTTCCCTCATAAGTCCACAAAATTACAGAAAACATATTCATAAGTCCGCTCCAAAATCAATGAAAAAATAAACTAAGTCCTATGAACCTGTATGGGTTCATGGATGTGTGGAAATACACCGCTGTGAGCCCATATGGGTTCATGGGACAGTTAACGTGTTAAATGCACATTGCCACAGCACAGTAGTTGATTTTCTGCAAGAGTTATACTCTGGATGTAACAATTTGTGGTTCTAAACAAGACTGTCATCAGTGTGGGCCTACCACTACTAAAGCTCCAGTGTGATGCACTTTAAACTTGGTTATAATTTGTAAAATACGAGTATAATATATACTCATATAATGTAAAACAGTATAGTCCTATAAGTGGGACCCAATTCAGAGTTTACTATATTCATACCCATTTAATGCAACATATTACATTAATTTGGCAATTGAAATGGCTGAATACTGTATTTGTTCCTGTTTACAAAAAAATTGTGATATTTTGCATAGAATACAACAAGTTGTATTATTGGTCTGACACCACTACATAGACATAATAGTATTATAGAAATAATGGTTCCTTTTGTTATTTGTTTGCAGAGAATCAAAGATATTCTGGCCGCTACAACACTACTGGCCAATTTGTAGCAGCAGGCCAGGTAAATACTACTTAGAAGTTTTCTTCATTACACTATATTAAATTTTCTATACATAATATATATAAAAAAATATTCCTTTAATGTCCTTAACAAAAAAGAACTAAAGTACTTAAATTTAAATAAACAATGGACTTTTTATTATTTGATATTTTACTCAGCATTTTAAGAAATACATTGAGTATTTCAATTAAGTTTTAAATTAAATTTAAAACCATTATTAATGAATGTTTTTGGTAATTTGAAGGAATAGTATCTTGATAATAATTTGAAGCCTTACCTACATTCTTTTTATTTTAGTGTTGGCAGATCTTTTAATTGTTTACACTGATGAGATATACATGTATAAGTGAGTTGCCAGTTCATGTTCCAACCTCCCTTCATACATTAAAGACAATTTCTGAGTCTCATCACTATTAAAATTTTATCAAATATTTTTATGTAGATAGTTTTAGACAAAGCTGTTTTTGCAGTTAAACAGTTTATATATGGCTGTATAATACTGATATTTTGCAACAGCTTTTCACAACTTAATGGTTTTATATGTAATTGATAGTACTGGAACTCAATAAGTATATCTAATGAAATTAATTTCAGGAATTTTTAGTTAGTTTAATGAATATGATTACTATCCATTAATGGACTGTGTCCATTAATGGATGTGCCAAAGGAAACAATGTTATAGTTGTCACACATCACCATGTGATCACATAGTAAGAACATAATTCACCACCCCCTTGCTTGTGGATGTTATAAAAGACGACTAAGTGATATAATATAAAATCTGTGAAAGTAAACTTGAAATAAAACCCTATACACATCTGACTAGCGTGGTATTATAGGTCACTTTATCTTCAATGGTGGACGAGCTTCAAGCCCAGTCATGAATTGAGATGATAATGATGATGAAGAAAATGACAGGAAAATAAAGGGTGATGACACAATTGTATTCTTCACTTGTCACCAAAAAGAGTAACCTAATTGTTATGGCACTTATTATTAATTCTATCAATATAATTGATAATTAAACGAGATAAAAAGCTAAATTAAATTTAATATCTGTTACCAACAGTGTAGTCCGGGAATCCATCAGCCCCAGTACTGGCATTATAAAGTTGAGATATCCTCTGACAGTGCCTAGGCCAGTTACATCTGTGCCAAACATTTTATGAGATGAAGGCAAGTAATAAACTTGCAGAGTATCTCCTGAGATGTTGGGCTACCACCAGTGGCTTTGCACGGTTGTAATAGTTATGTGCCCGTGGTGAGACATTGATCAGGTGACAGCACGGGACTCTCAGAGGTCATCTCTGTAAGGTTGGAGAACAGTATGGTCGCGAATTATAAACATTTGTTATCATACTGCATATCTTAACCAATGTAGCAAGTAAGCTGCTCCGGATTTCTAGCATGTGAAAACCCTGGGGAATTGCAGCTACAAAATTCTTTATGACAAAGGTCTTCGTGGCGTTTTCCATTGGTGAGTCGAGGTTGCAATTTAACTGGGTGACAGACATGGTAGGAATAGGGATGTAGATGGGTGATGTAAGACCATTACCACTGTGCGAAATGCTGGTATGAATGCTGTTACATTTTAATCCATTAGGCTATTAAGGTCCACTGTTGGGCTTAGGGTTCCTCAAAACAGGATAATGCCATCATTTTTACATTTGGCAGCCCGGTTGGCGTTGGCCGTTAGAGGTAAAAGTCACAGCTGTGATATGCTGTCCATCTGGTGATCATCTGGCAATCAGTCGGTTTTTACGACTCCTAACGAGAAAGGATAGTTCTGCCATTATCTTCTTAACCCGTCACCACACGGAGAAAAATAATGAGTAATTTAGGCAGTTGACTTGATACATTCTGACATGGGCGCTAACGTCCAAATCTACCATTTGTCTGAGAATTTTGGTAGTACATGAAAATAAACGTAAACCACTGTCATATCATATTCATTGCACTTTAGCATTTTCTCTATATTACATTATATAAAATACCTGCATCATTATTCAATGACACACTAAATGCTAAATAAAATTGAATAGCGCCACATAGCACTTTCACATTCCCGACGAAACTCCTTTTTTTTTATTTCCTAATCACATAGTTATCATTTTATGTGTCTATGGTTTCTTATTGTATTGAATGAGTGAGTGAATAAATTTGATCTATACATTTGTTGTGTGCGCAATTTGTATTGATCTATATAGGTATTAGTTTATTTGACTTTTCCCACTTAAATGATTGTACGAATGAGTGAGTGATGGTCCGCATCTCCCACACGGCTGAATGACGCCAACTGGTGTCGGGCCCTCCGGCGCTGGTGCTGCTACGCGCCGCGCCTCGCTCCAGTCACTGCCGGTTTCTCCTGTGAATACACCAACTGTATGGTAAGAGTAAGAGGCAAGCTGTTTTACCCTAAAGTCGCGTTTTAATTATTTTTTTAAACTTTATGATACACAGTCATAATATTGCAATATTTGTTATCGACAGGCTTTCTCGCAGAACCAAAATCAACCATCACAGCGTGTAGAGACCGTGGCGGTAAGTTAATATATAAAGTTTCTAATCTATCTTTCACTTATTGAAAGGGTCACCCGGACCGCTACTTTGATTTTGTCCTTCGTCGTTCGCCCGACAAGTTTCCCTTTGTTCATATCTTGGCAAAGTATACAATTTCTTTAAAATCAATTATAGTATCAGCTTATTTTGCTCTCAAATAATAGAATAGATATTTTACATGTGGTAACTCTTCGGTCCTCCTTTGGTCTAATGACGTTATATAAGTTTTCGCCAGCATTAAACAATGCCTTACACTATCATATCGTTCAAGTTGTGCTAATTTAACTGCTAGTAGCACAAATACTTTAATGCCTTTTTTTTTATAATCTCAATAGTGGAAACCGTTTAAAGAAATTACAAATTTCAGAAATCTTGTTCAATAATTTTCTATAACTTAAAGAACAATATTACATTTCTTTATACTAAGTAGCTTATTCATAGTCACTGTCTGTCAGTAAGTCAAATCGTTACCAATAATTGGGCGCTAATTACGATTCATCTGAGAATTTTGGCAGAACATGGTAATACCCGTAAACGACTGATATATAAAATGCATTACATTTTATCATTTTCCCTGTATTTATATTACATAAAATACCAACAACATTATTTCATTAAAACTAAGACACTAAAAGATTTAATTAAATGGTACCTATTTAGCGTCACATAATATTTTTACTTTCCACTTAAAAGTCCTATATTTTAATGTGGGTGATTATGTGATTAATAAGGAAGTTAAAAGCCTATAAATCATTCATCATTATCTTGATCTCATCCCAATTGCTTGAGGTCGAAACAATATGTCCTTTTGTTCCACACAATCCTATCCGATGTCACCTTTGCGTTCACTTCCTTTGTATACATATGATGCTTTATGCAATCCATCCATCTTGTAGGCTTAAAGGACTATTAAATATCTATACGAAAATTCTACTAATCATACTATTATAATTTTACTAAAGTTCTTTTAACCACAAATATTAACACCCTCGAAGACTCAGAGCAGTAAGGTAACTTGTGGGTTATGATGACGATTTAAAAATTTAAAAAATCAAAAACCCAACTACGTGAAAAGTAACCAAAACTACGTACATAATAAAAAAAACTGAAAAGAAAAAAACAAGCACTTAGATGTCCGGTGGTCTATAATTCCATAATATATTATTGAATAAATACTATTGCAGAAAATAAAATATATTTTAATAATAGAACATGACAACTGAACAGTCGGGATCCATTATTCGACAGCAAATCTAATTTTTCAGTTTCATCTTATTTATTAATAAGTAGGTAAGTACAACATACATACATATCATCACGCCATATCCCTTGCAGGGTAGGCAGAGAGAACAGAGTGCCACAGAACTCTATCCTTGCATACTTCACTCGCTTCTTCATAATTCATAATTCTCTTCATACACGCTCGCCGGTTTCGGAGATTCTTGACTCCACCTTCTTTCAGCACGAGACCAATCTGGTCTAGGTAGGTTAGTCTCGGTCTCCCCCGGTACCTACATCCTTCCACTTTCGCATTGTATATCTTCTTAACCAGACGTTCGTTCGGCATTCTTTCCACATGTCCGAACCATCGGAGCATTCCCTTTCGCATCTTTACACCAATACTCTCTTTCATACCTACTCGCTCTCTTACGTCGTCGTTACGAATGCAGTCGGTCAGCCTAACTCCACAGATTTTCCGTAGAGATCGAATTTCGACCGCATTAATTTTACTTTCATACTCTTTTCTGCATACCCAACTCTAGCTTCCATACAGTAATGTTGGGACAAGCACTGCGTTATGTATTGCTACACGTGCCTTCTGGCTGAGTGGTGGCTACCGAGAAGTTGTCCCAACGCTCCGTTCACTCTATTGCCCGCATTCACTCTTCGCTCTATATCAGTGGTGTACCTTCCATCTCGGCTAAATCCACATCCAAGATATACAAATTCATCCACTTGCTCTAGTACATCATTACCTATTGTTACTCTTACATCTGTTCTGGCTTCATCTCTTTCAAAGACCATTATTAGTAAGTAGGTAAGTACCTAACTATATATAGTTTTTAGTATTTTTAAATCGTTAGAAATTGGAGATGGGCGACCGAGTAAGACATTAGATACTTTAGGTGGGACTACCTATGGTATATTGGACAATATACCTCCTAGATACTCCAGTATATGTCCATCCACATCCAGTTATATGAATTTTTCGTCTTTTCATCGTAAATTTCTACTGTCTGAAAAACCTATATGTGAGAAAGGTTGTTACGAAACTTTAAAGCGATATAGATCCTAAACGGCCAGTTAAATCGGAAAATGTTGAGGGAAAACCGATAATGATTTTTAAATATCTATTCAACGATACCCCCCCACTTGACATAGTTTGTTGACTTTATTTTTTTTTAATTTTCACAATATGGAGTCAAGTAGTCGCCATATTGAATTTTCATTAACGTCATATCTTTAGTGACACTCGCCGGATTAAGAGGAATCGAATGACGTGGGAATCATAAAAATTGGCCCAGGCGTTTGGTCTATATAGTGCTTCAAAGGAACATACAAATATACATACATACATAGACTGTTAAACACAATACCACTCCTTTGCGTCGCGCAGTCGGGTTAAAAAGCTGTAGCACGTCTTTTTTGCCGCGCCTATTCAATTACAATTAATAACAACGAGTAATGTTAATGGTCCTATATATATAACTATATTGTTTCATTCAGTCCAATGAGGAGGAGGATGACACGAGTATGGAGTCGGACGCGCAGAGCGTGTCCATGGCGTCGGACGATGGCTTCAAGCGTCCACACTGGATGAAGAGCAAACTGTCTGGAGGTACTGTTTGTTACTATATTAATTTGTCGCCTCGCTTACACTTATTAAATATAATTTTCTTTTATTTATTAAAAAATATTAACAGAAAGGAATTTGCCATATGATGAAGGAGTAAGAATACAATACATTACCTTATCTTGCCTAGAGGTGTCATAAAAGACAACTAAAAGATTTGATTTGCAAATAATATTTATTCAAAAGACTGCAAACCAGAAATCAAACTCTATACCAATATATCCAGCATCGTATAATGGGTTAATTACCCTCTTATTTTGGTTGAAGTTTCAGCCTAACAGTGGCACGTATATAAACTGAGATAATAATGATTAATAGAAATCCGTGTGGAGTAAAATTAAGAATATTATTACAAAGGAAGGGAAAATGTGTAGCCAGTATAGAGTAGTTTAAGCTGTTTGTTCTCATTTAGAGGAGACAGTAGTGTATTTGAGCTGAGATCATTAGTTGAAGGAGGTCAACGGCAGAAATAAATCGTTAATAAGAGTAGATATAGAACCTTATTAGCATAGAGTTAGTTGGGTCAGTCAATTGAGAATTGGCTTTAGTACCTTGATATGCAGCCATGATGGGCAGTCATTCCTGTGATGAATTAGAGATACACTCTAAGTTATCACGTGAACAACTTTGTTTCGACTGCCAACTAATTGGAATAAGAGCAAGTTGATGATGATGATGAATCGTTTAAAACCGTATTGGGAACTGGTTTGGCGTTCGCAGTGAGGATTATACGTTCCTCAGAAGGGAGCTGCTGTCCTCTGTCTTTTATAATATCATCTTCATCGTCTCAGCTCATATACGTCCCATTTTGGGCTCGAGCCTCCATAGTAAGAGGGTAATTGACCAGCTTTACTAAGCAGGTCAAGTGTAGTGATTTTTTATTTTTATTTTTGGTGGCAAGTTATGGTACAGTCACGCCCTGCCCGATCTTTCCGAGATCTTAATGGGGATGATGCGCGACCCCATAACTTGGCCTGCCCATATGGCACTAGAGGTGCACGTACC
Organism: Lymantria monacha; assembly: GCA_905163515.2. NCBI lineage: Eukaryota > Metazoa > Arthropoda > Insecta > Lepidoptera > Erebidae > Lymantria > Lymantria monacha. The sequence continues at coordinate 32,825,294 of LR991093.1, forward strand.
TCTAGCGCAAAAGGTAAGGTATAGGGTTTTGCTTCGAGGTTTCCTTCTTTTGCATAAACTATATCTGGATATTATATCGTTTAGTCGTCATATGTGGATGAATAAAGTTCACCGCCCCCTTGGTGGTGTATTCTTAATCGGTCGCCACACTTGGAACCTTTGCGTGTATAGAGAAAATAAAAAATATTTGAAAAAATATCTATCTTTAATTCGATCTAAATAAATATATGTTTTGACTGCACAGATGGCGTAGTGGTTAAGATACCGACCTTCCGTGCCAGTGCCGTGGGTTCGATTCCCACGGAGGACAATACTTTGTGCGGCGATCCACAAAGTGTTGTACTGAGTCGGGGTGTAATTTGTCTGCGTTAATTGCATGTTTGTAAAGTACCCCGCAATACAAGGTTTATTTCTGTAGTGCAGGGTGGTGTCTTTAAAAAAAAATCAAAAAAAAAATATTGAATAAGCTTATAAAAATATATATTGAATAAGCTTAAAAAAAATATAATTTGACGTTGTAATGTCGTGTTACTAGTGAAGAAAATAACGAACCGTGAGCGTCGTCGACGACAGAACGTGACTCTACGTCGTTTGCTGACGCCCAAGAATGCGCTCATGGTGCTGTACGAGATGATGCCAAACGAGCAAGTCACCCACGTAAGTTCCCAACCACACACTGTGCCTCTATAACTTTTTCAGCCATTAAATACTTACAAGTGGAGTTAAGCTGACCGATCGGATTCGTAACGACGACGTAAGAGAGCGAGTAGGTATGAAAGAGAGTATTGGTGTAAAGATGCGAAAGGGAATGCTCCGATGGTTCGGACATGTGGAAAGAATGCCGAACGAACGTCTGGTTAAGAAGATATACAATGCGAAAGTGGAAGGATGTAGGTACCGGGGGCGACCGCGACTAACCTACCTAGATCTTTCACAAAACGATAAATACCTCAAAACAGAAGGTATATGGGATAGGACTAAGGTGGATTAGGATATAAGGAAGTCTTTCTGCTTCTGTGATGAGTTTCGGGTTGAGAGCCCTCAGCGCTCACCCACAGTCCGGGTAAAGTTGTCATAGACAGCTGAGGCTAACAACTAAGTCACACAAAAAAAAATCTGTGATGCATCAACTTGCAATATTCCGCAGAATAGTGATGCCACACGTGTTTCATCTCTTTCTAGAATCATTTCGTTACCTAGGATGCATCATTCTCGCCTGAAACTGATATTGATTTTAATATTTTTTTTAGATTAATGGTTTATATTTTGAATGTGTTGTATTTATTATTCTTGGTAAAGTAATAAATAGTAGAAACGGTTAAAAAATTAAAAAAATATTTGTATTAATTGTATTACCTATTATACAAGATTCTAAAATTTATAATAAACAATTTATTCAATATTTTCTTCACTCACCTTCTCTATAACACTAAATAAAAAAAAAACAATAGTGTAGAAAATAAGAGAAGGAAATATCGAAACGAAACCTTATACCAACTTGTCTGATCAGCATGCTATGGTATAGTAAGTCTATTTATTACCTTCCTAATCTGGGGGAGGCACGAGCCCAGCAGTTGTACATATATGAGGTATGATGTTGTAAGAAAAGGTTTTACGTTGAGGCTATAAGGGGCTGTAGGCCTGTGAACATATAATGTATATAGTTAATCAATATATATTTCGTAAATTAGGCTCTGAAGGACAAAAACTTGTATTTTTTTATACACAAGTCATGATATGTGCTTAATTATCCAAAAACTAATAGTTAATTATGAATTTACAGCAATTTAAGGTGGAACCATCGACGAACACGCCGTACAACAATTACAAGCCAAATGCGCAGTCGTTCTGCGCTGACCTCTCATTGGAAGGCCAGGTCTATCAAGGATTTGGTAAGAATTCAACATAATAAAATCTTATATCTATGATTTGTCAATTATATATATCCATCCGTCCATCAGCCTATAGAACTGCACCATTGGACATGAACTCCCAACGAAAATGACGCAATAACTTGATTACTTTAAAACAATTGAAATCTCATTAACCCAGAAAGAATAATGAAATAATTTAATACTTGCAGGTGAAAACAAAATGATGGCACGCAACGCGGCCGCCGAGCAAGCTATAAGGGATATCATCCTAAAGAAGATGACCAAAAACAGTAGCAGCGATACAGGTGACTTTTGGTTTTAGTGATCTAGTGGTACAAGATTGATGTTTTAGTCGGCTAGTGGTAAGGGGTTTAATGTTTCAGCAAGCTAATTGTAGAGGTTTGGTATTTTATCGGGCCAGTGGCAGAAAACTTGGTGTCGACTATTCATTTAATTAAGTTTAATTCCTCGATGCCTCCAAGGGATGGCGATATATCACTGTATTAATTTACATTGTAGCACTACGTGTATTATTACCAATAATCTTGCTCAATAAAATACTATTCTTATGCAAATGTATTGTTTAAAAGTCTGGCTTGTAGTGTGCTAATTTGTGGAATATTGTCAAGAAGGATTCCATTAATTTTTGAAGTGAAAATTCTTTGCGCGCGTGACGGTAAATTTTTTACAGATAAAATGCAATAAAGTGACAGGAACATGTGGAACGTTTTTGTCCAAGAGAGAGAGAGAGCAGTTGAGACCGACTAAGAGAGAGTGAGAAAGGGCGAACGAAGCATGAAGCACATAGCCACGGAGCGAGAGTAGGGGGCAAGCGAGAATAGATAGTAAGCGAGAATAGGGAGCAAGTGAGAATACGGAGCAAGCGAGAATAGGGAGTAAGTGAGAGTAGGGAGCAAGCGAGAGGGAGAGAGAGAGAGGGTAAGGACGATAGGGCGAACGTCGCATAACGCACGTAGCCATGGAGCGAGAGGAGGGAGAGAGCGAGTGAGAAAGGGAGACCGAGAAAAATACACGCTATTGGTTGATGTGTATAATCGAAATTTAAAAATTAGTTTCCCAAAGAAGTTTCACTTCTGACATGTGTACTTTGTACGCACTGACTTTTTTTTTTTATAGTCATACACATTTTCATTCCCTCCATATTTCGGTTGGCATCACATTCTCTGTGAATTTTCTAAGAAAACTTTCTAAATTTATAAAATGCTTTCTCTTTGCTTGGTCCGTGACTCTATTTTAATATTATACTACAGCCAACTAAACAATTAGGCAATTTGACAATTTAAAGCTGATTGCAACACCAACGCATTATAATATAATACTTATTCGCACATATTTTCTAGAACATTAATTAATTTTATTATAACAGCATCAGTAACTGAAGAGGAGGAAACAACTGATGAAACTCTACCCATGATCCAGCTCGCCTCGTTCGCACTGCATAAGCTGTTCTCCGAGTGGGAGTTTGAGGGGCACAAGGTGCCACAACTGAAAACTAACCCTGTATGACATTTTATATCTCTCTATAATTTACTAATGAACTCTGGTGTGTGGTGATGAGCTGTGAATATAATGTGTCACATACCATAACTTAGAGCTGTAAAACATACCTAAAAGCAACAGCGGAGTGAACAATAGTGGTTTTTTGGGAACCTTATAACAGCAACTTGCTAACCCGGCTGTCAAATGTGATGATTATGGTATTAGCCTGTGGTAGCTATCCATAGCGGGCCTCATCTCTTCTCCCAATGTGGTTGTGGGGAATAATGGGTGTTCGCTTGTTAAATCTGATCTGAACATAATTTTCAGGTTTTTGCTGTTGTTATTTTCATAGTTACCATACATATGCTGGCTTGATTTTAAGTTACTGGAATTAGTTTTATGGACATTTTAGTGAAAATACAACTCACAACCTGTTATGTTGCCTGTGGATGTCGTAATAGATATACATATAACATCTAAGTAAAACTTAACATTAAGCCCTATACCAACACGGTATAGACCAACTTGGTATAGTAGGTCAATTACCCTGTTATTGATGGTCAGGCTCGAACCCAGCAGTGGGATGTATACAAGCTGAGATGATAATGACGATGTGATCAATTTTATGCATACAGCTGCAGGAGACTGAGCCAGCTCCAGTGAAGCAGAAGGAGTTGCCGGTGAACGCGTCGTCCATGCACCCGTGCATGCTGCTCACTTACATGCGGCCGCACGTCGAGTACCGCGAGGTGTCCACCGAGGGTGACAAACCACAGAACATGGTGTTCACAATCGCTGTCATCGTAGATGGCCGCACTTACACTGGGAGTGGTAATGACATTAACAATATATTATTATACGGACTCGTGACAGATATCATATTCCGTATGATGCCATTAGTATTATGTCACCTCCCACGTCATTCGCTACATTAGCAGTACACTGCAAGATAATGCAATCTTAAAGTGAAACAAACCATATTGCAGTAGATCAACTTATATCTTTTGAAACAAAACTATTTTTACAGATATTATTGCCATGCTATTTGATTTTGAATTTCCTAAATTATCGGACACTATATATAGCATACACATACAGCATAGTAGCTAATAGTTTTATTTCAAATTTGTTTCTTATTGTCTAGGAGTTTGTGCTTCGATTACTTTAAAAGAATCCATAAGGCAATGTATCTGTGATGATATATGGCAATATCTTTGTATTATATGTAGATATTATAAATCGATGAGCGCCGGCTGCAATAAAAAGTGTCGAATGTTTCGCCTGAGCCGAGCGTACAAGGGAGAGTGCGGCACAAGCGATAGAGTGGCACGACTGGTCTAAGCGTTCTTGTACTTTAAGAATTAGGTGGGAACAACTTCTTATAAAGCGAAGTGAAAAGTTAATATGGTTTCCACTGTTTACGTATGTTCAATTCATAACAGTATGCAATTTTGCATTAATGTTTTTCTTATGACGTTATAATGTAATATTATCGTCTGTAAACCGACTTTACAGACAACTATGCTTTTTTACCCGACTGCGCGACGCAAAGGAGTGGTATTGTGTTTAACAGTCTATGTATGTATGAATGTAAGTTCCTTTGAAGCACTACATAGACCAAACGCCTGGACCGATTTTAATGATTCACACGTCAATCGATTCCTCTTAGTCTAGCGAGTGTCACTAAAGGTATGACGTTAGTGAAAATTCAATATGGCGCCTACTGGACGCCATATTGTGAAAATGAAGAAAATGAAAGTCAACAAACTATGTCGAGTGGGGTATCGTTGAATAGGTATTTAAAAATCATTCTTAGTTTTCTCTCAACATTTTTCGATTCGACTGACCGTTCCGAGGATCTATATCGATTTAAAGTTTCATAACAACCTTTTTCACATATAGGTTTATAGACAGTAGAAATTTACGATGAAAACAGAAAAAGTAAGTATGAATGTGCGTGTGAATGTCGATGGACATATACTGAAGTATCTAATAGGTTTATGGTCCAATATTCCATAGATAGTCCTACCTAAAGTATCTTATGTCTGACGCGGTGGTCCATCTCCAACTTCTAACGATTTAGTACTCAACTTCAGTCGAAAAACTATATATAGTTAGGTACCTATTTATTAATAAATAAAATAACAATAGCCACATAGGTATTCATAACTATAAAGTATAAAATAAAAAAAAATAATTAAAAAAAATCAAAAACCCGACTGCGTAAAAAGCGAACTAAACTACGTACATAATAAAAAACTGAATGAATGCATCCCGACTGTTCAGTTGTCATGTCCCATTATTAAAATATATTTAATATATTATAGAATTCTAGACCACCGCACATCTAAGTGCTTGCTTTTTTCTTTTCAGTTTTTTTTTATTATGTACGTAGTTTAGTTCGCTTTTTATTATATAGATCAATCCGCAGTTAGATATAAATTTATGTATCTTGTGGGACTTTACAAACATTAATGAACAGATTATATCCTCTGGTATTACAATAATCAATGGCAATTACCTATCATGCGCGCTGCTTAGTTGTCGGCCAGCAAAAGTAAAATAATTAAAATGAATCTAAAAGTACATTTGGTTTTAATGCAATGTTATTTATTTAACAGCTCAGAACAAGAAGGAGGCGCGTAAGGCGGCGGCGAAGACCGCGTGCATCGAGCTGTTCAATGTTCAGTTCGACCCCAATCCCACCTCGAACACGCCGGTAGCAAGCACCTAGACATTAGCACGTAACACCATCTCACCTCATCTTAACAATGTTTTTATTGTAAACCTAGTAATATAAGCCAAGGACTTAGCACATACCACTTCAACATCTATGGTTAATATACCTAATACTGTGTCCCTGTCTGTTGACTTGCTAAGTTCAAATGTGGTAGTGAGTCTTATAATTCTATCCTCTGCAAACTGTATCAATTGTCAAGATTGGTATACAGTGTAAGGTTCGACTTGAAACCAATAATGAGAAATTAATATTTTCAAATATTGTGTATTATTTTAATTTAAATTGTCCATTATACTACTGCTTGGCGAGTTATCTCAGATACGCCATCCTAAATCTTTTAGTGTTTTAGTATGAATGATTTTTTTGTATTTTAAATAGATTTTTAAATAAGATGATTAAGTTAACAAATAAATCGCTACGACAGCTGTTGTATGTGTACAGAAGATATCGGTCACTATTGATGAAAATCATTACAAGCCAAAAGTATGTGCTATGAGTATTAAAGTTATGATATACTAACACAATCCCACATTCATACGAATGTATACCATACCATACGGTGGGCATAATATAAAATATCTTTTACTACTGCTATTCATATTGTACTATCTATTCTTATTGCTGATTTACTCCACAAATATTTGTGTAAACTGATATAGTTCGTTGTATTTGTAGCGTCTACTTCTTAGCAGTAAAAATCATCATATGTTTTCATTGACTGCATGTTCCATATTGTTTAATTAAATATTAATTTACTTATGTATTAGGAATAAAATATTTTAAAGCGTTAGTAAATTATAATGAGTTTTTTATTTACACTTAGTTCCTATGTCATCTCAGCATATAAACATCCCACTGCTGGGCCCGAGCTCCCTACCAAATGGAGAGACATTTTACTTAATATATAACTGGTAAATTTTTTTTGAATCCGACCGCTTGATGAAGTCTACACTCCGACCTACACCTGTCCAATACCAGAACCCCGATAGCTTTCAACTCGAATTACATAATCGCTTCCAATGCCTGGAAGAGTGCGAATCTTCGAACGATATGAACAACAGGTTCGTGGAAACTGTCCACGCGGTCGGGTCAAAATTCTTTAAGGCCCATCGCGCTACTAGAACAAAAAAGCTTTCTGACCAGACTCTTCAACTCATGGAGAGGAGAAAGGAAATGACGGTACAGTCTTCAGCCGATTGGTCCGAACTCAGGCAGCTTAATAGACAAATCTCTAAATCTATGCGACGCGATATTCGCCGATTCAATACACTGCGTATTGAAGAGGCGATAGAGCGAAATCGAGGCTCCAAAGTGTTCGCACGAGATTTGTCTATTGGGCAGAGCCAAATGACTAAGCTGAAGATCGATGACGGTACTGTCATTTCATCCCAGAGTGAGATCTTGGGAGAGGTCGAAAGGTTCTATGGGCAGTTGTACAAATCATCCCTGAATCCTGTTGTCAGCTTGGTCCAAGACCCCAGATCCAAGCTAACTCGGCACTATACCGAAGAAATCCCGGACGTCAGCTTGTACGAGATCAGAATGGCTCTAAAACAATTAAAGAACGGAAAGGCACCGGGAGATGACGGAATTACCACAGAGTTCCTGAGGGCAGGCGGCAAGCCAGTTTTAAAAGCCCTACAGAAGCTGTTTAATTCTGTCATTCTCGGGGGCGACGTTCCAGAGTCGTGGACCAGGAGTGTGGTGGTGCTGTTTTTCAAGAAGGGCGATAAAACGCTCTTAAAGAATTACAGACCCATCTCACTCCTGAGCCACGTGTACAAATTGTTTTCAAGAGTCATTACGAACCGACTCGCGCGCAAGCTAGACGACTTCCAGCCGCCCGAACAAGCCGGTTTCCGAAAAGGTTATAGTACCATAGACCACATCCACACGCTACGCCAGATTATACAGAAGACCGAGGAGTATAATCGGCCTCTGTGTCTAGCGTTTGTGGACTATGAGAAAGCCTTTGATTCTGTCGAAACTTGGGCAGTGCTGCAGTCCCTTCAGAGGTGCCAAATTGACTATCGATATATCGAAGTGCTGAAGTGTTTGTATAAAGACGCTACTATGTCAGTCCGCATCCAGGATGAGAGTACGAAACCGATCCAGCTGCAGAAAGGCGTGAGACAGGGAGACGTTATCTCTCCGAAACTGTTCACCACTGCGCTGGAAGATGTCTTCAAGCTCTTAGACTGGACCGGACTCGGCATCAACATCAATGGCGAATACATCACTCACCTTCGATTCGCAGATGATATCGTAGTCATGGCAGAATCCCTGGAGGACCTTAGCACCATGCTCAATGACCTCAGCAAGGTCTCCCAACTAGTAGGGCTGCAAATGAACATGGACAAGACGAAAATCATGTCTAATGCCCATGTCATTTCTGTACCGGTCCTGGTTGGGAATGCGATTCTCGAAGTTGTCGATCACTATGTTTACCTAGGACAAACAGTTCAATTAGGTAGATCCAATTTCGAGAAAGAGGTCAGCCGACGAATCCAACTCGGCTGGGCAGCGTTCGGGAAACTTAGGAGGATCTTCTCGTCTAATATTCCGCAGTGTCTGAAAACAAAGGTTTATAACCAGTGTGTGTTACCAGCGATGACTTACGGCACTGAAACGTGGTCTCTAAATGTCGGCCTCATAACAAGGCTCAAAGTCGCTCAGCGTGCTATGGAGAGGGCTATGCTCGGTATTTCTCTACGTGATAAAATCCGAAATACGGAAATCCGTAGAAGAACGGGTGTAACCGACATAGCCCTAAGGATTAGCACGTTGAAGTGGCAATGGGCAGGCCACATCGCTCGACGAACCGACAACCGTTGGGGAAAAAAGGTTCTCGAGTGGCGACCACGAATCGGACGACGCAGCGTAGGACGACCCCCCACTCGGTGGACTGATGACCTCATCAAGGTCGCAGGAAACCGCTGGATGCAGGTGGCACAGGACCGTTATAGATGGCATTCTCGTGGGGAGGCCTATGTCCAACAGTGGACGTTTACAGGCTGATGGATGGATGGATGGAAATTTTTTTTAAAAATGTTTCCACCCTGCGTTAATGAAGTAATCCCTGTACTGCGGGGATATTACAAACATAACACAGCCAAATTACACACAGACTCAGAACAACGTTTTGTAGATCGCACAAAGTATTGTCCTGCGTGGGAATCGAACCCGCGGCACTGGCACGGAAGGTCGGTATATCTTAACTACTACGCCATCTGTGCAGTCAAAATGAGTCGGTATAGGCTTTTATTTTGAGTTTTCCATCTCTATCAGTAATATATTTTAAGTAACTTCATCGATCATCTACTTTACCGTACTTCGTTACTATACCGATCGGAAAACACCTATCTGCCTGTTTTTTGGATCTCTCGAGGGCGTTCGATCTGGTTAATTATGATGTACTTTGGGCGAAAGCTAAGTAACTCTACTGTACCCCATGAAACTACATTAGTATTTAAGTACTGGTACAACAATCAACGTAATAGTGTAAAATGGTTGAACGCCTGTTCTGAGGTAGGTATTTGGGTTGGATTGCGGTGTAAGAGAGGGGGGGTTAAGTTCACCTAGGCTTTTCAACTTGTATATGAATAATTTGATCACAGAGCTTGTGGACACCAAAATCGGATGCTACGTAGATGGGGTTTGTATAAACAACATCAGCTATGCCGACGACATGGTTTTACTAACACCATCAGTGGGGGCTATGAGGCGTTTGCTTTCGGTCTGTGAGTCGTACGCGATATCCCATGGCCTGAAGTACAACGTCGATAAGAGTTAGCTGATGATTTTTAAAACAAAAGTGTGTAACAGCTACTCCACATTTCCGAAAGTGTCACTGTACGGGACGCCACTACATGGGGTAGATAGTTTTAAATACCTAGGCCACTGGATGACGGATGACTTGATAGACAATCTCGATATAGATAGAGAATGTAGGTCGCTGTAACATGCTGGCTCGCAGGTTTGCGCGATGTACGACACCAGTCAAGAAAACGCTTTTTAAAGCATACTGTCAGTCATTCTACACATGCAGCCTGTAGGTTAGTTATGGGCGGCGAGCATACAGCGACCTACGTGTTCAATATAACAATGCACTTAGAGTATTGTTGGGGCTGCCGTGGCGATGTAGTGCATCAGGTATATTCGCGGAGGCACGCATTGAGGGATTCGCCGTTATCGTAAGAAAAAGGAGTGCCTCCCTGATGTCGCGTTTACGCGGCAGCAATAACCGTATTCTGGGTGTTTTTGCGGACCGGTGGGAAACACCAATGTTTAAAAATTGGTTGCGGCTTCATGCCGAATTTAAAAAATAATAATATGTATATACTAACATTAGTTTGTAAGAAAATTGTTACTAACATAACATATATGGACTGTGTCTGAAATAAATGTTTATTATTATTATATTATTATAAGCTTTAGCTTAAAATGTAGGTCAAGTAATTTTTTTGATTGTCATTAAATTAAAAGTACTTTAATCTGATTACTGATTGATTTTTTTAATCGCGATTACTATTTCAATTAAGATTAATTTAGTCACGATTAAGTTTAATCCGATTAAAATAATCAAACTAAGCAATCGATTGAAAATTAATCGATTAATGACAACATTGCGTATGACTGTAGTGAATAGTTTCTTAATCTTTACCAAAGCGTAAAGTTATTAAACTGAAAAAGAGTGGCAACTCGATGATAAAATATGCATGTATGGAAAGTGCTGCTACCCAAAGTTTAAGCGGTGAACTAAAGTTGAAGTGATATATATACATATCTACATGTGTATGTGTGAAAATGAAAATATAAAAAAAAACATATCAGCTGATATCGAAACAATAATAATATAAGTTTAACAATGAAAATTGATATATTTTTCAGAAAGTACATCAATAATCGAAAATAGATCGATGACAATAACTACCTACATATATATACTATAATGGTCTTTGAAAGAGATGAAGCCAGAACAGATGTAAGAGTAACAATAGGTAATGATGTACTAGAGCAAGTGGATGAATTTGTATATCTTGGATGTGGATTTAGCCGAGATGGACGGTACACCACTGATATAGAGCGAAGAGTGAATGCGGGAAATAGAGTCAACGGAGCGTTGGGGCAACTTCTCGGCAGCCACCACCTCAGCCAGAAGGCACGTGTAGCAATACATAACGCAGTGCTTGTCCCAACATTACTGTATGGAAGCGAGAGTTGGGTATGCAGAAAAGAGTATGAAAGTAAAATTAATGCGGTCGAAATGCGATCTCTTCGGAAAATCTGTGGAGTTAGGCTGACCGACCGCATTCGCAACGACGACGTAAGAGAGCGAGTAGGTATGAAAGAGAGTATTGGTGTAAAGATGCGAAAGGGAATGCTCCGATGGTTCGGACATGTGGAAAGAATGCCGAACGAACGTCTGTTTAAGAAGATATACAATGCGAAAGTGGAAGGATGTAGGTACCGAGGGAGACCGAGACTAACCTACCTAGACCAGATCGGTCATGTACTGAAGGAAGGTAGAGTCAAGAGTCTCCGAAACCGGCGAGCGTGTATGAAGAGAATTATGAATGTTGAGGAAGCGAGTGAAGTATGCAGAGATAAGAGTTCTCTGGCACTCTGTTCTCTCTACCTACCCTACAAGGGATATGGCGTGATGATATGTATGTATGTATGTACAATAACTACCTACACTATGAACAAAAAATAACAATTCTCAGTTGTCAGACAGGACAAAATGGCAGCAGCTAAGTTTGTACAACCAGTCTGTAGGCGGCGGGACGGTCAGTAAAAAAAAGTAATGTTTTAAGTGTGCCCCCCCCCCAGATCTTTACGATCAATCGCCGGAAATAAAGGAGTGGTGTCTCTGTAATGTTACTCTGTGACTACACAGACGCCACTGTATCTGTTTAGTGGTCAATTTCCATAGAGCATTGTATTTTAGGCGTTCTTAGTATTTTTATTGACGTGATAACGTCTTATAAATTGATGAACGCCGGCTGCACGCACGAAAAAGTATCACATTCCGCCTGAGCCGAGCGTGCAAGCGATCATGCGGCACGATCGGTCTAACCGTTCTTGCATTTTAAAAATTGTTTATAAAGTGAAGTGAAAAGTTAATATGGTTTTGAAGTGTGGTGACGGCTACGGATGTTACCAACTCTTCATTGCTTGTGGGTGTGGTAAACGACTAAGAGCTAAATATAGACCTCGGCCAAATTCATCTGATGCTGTTTGGTCAAAAATTACATTCATAAGGAGCGTGGACGTCACGCGGGCGGTTGGTCATAAAATTATTGTCAAAATTTTTGCAACCACCGACCTTGAGTATTTAAGTTATCCCAATTATTTAGAGCTAGGGATGTGAGGTTAATGGCAAAGAATCGATTTATTAAAAATCGATTTTTCCTATTATTTGAAAATCTATATGCTTTTTGTATTACAATAATAAACCTAAGAGATTCATATTAACAATTTATCAGATTAAAAACCAAATAAAATGATATAAATACAAAAAAATACCCAATTCATAACTAAAAATCAAACCGAAGGTTTCTTTAAATTTTCAAAGTAAGGCATAAGGAAACCAAATGTCAATATTGATACAAATTTTCAGTGCCATTAAACATTTTATTATAAAAAAATTAAAATATGAGCATCCTTTTTTTTTGTTATCGCTGTGGAAACGCGTTTACACGCTATCCCCCGTCGGTGACAGATGTGGGTGAGTGTGGGACTCACCCACGTCTGTCAACGACGGGGCCCCTTCCGCGCTTTTACGGGGCGCCGGAGAGATCGACTAACATTCGATCCCCGGCACCCCCACGCTTGCGCTTCTGGCCACGTCCTATTGCCCCTCAAGCCGGTGGGAGGAGGTGCGCATAACGGCGCCTCCTCCCCGGTCGCCGGCGGTGGATGCAAGCGGCTCGAGTTCCCACTCCGGCGGCCTCCTTCCTTTTCATGATGGCCTCACAAAAGGTGACATTCTGAAATGATGAGCATCCTAACAAGATAACCATATTGTCTCAAAAACTAAAATATAAATCGGAACAAAAGAAAATTGCCATAAATGTCGAGTACTATTGCACGCATCATAAGCGAAGCGTTGAGGTCTTGCTCTACTCTCGACATATGAAAATCCAGCTCTTTTCAAACATAAAAATGATTGTATTTTTCTCACATTGCACTTATAGGATAATATTAAAATACATATGTCAAGAAAAAACATTCGTTTAAACGTATTTGATATTTTTAAAAAGCAATTATTTTGTTTAAAGTAAGAAAATAGTTGATTAAAAAAATATTCGAGGACGTCGGATAAAATATTTTGTATTTGGCAGGATCACGACCGTAAAAATTAATGTATCAAAATATCTATTTTTTTAAAAGCTTCATAAACGCAACGCGCTGTTTCCTTTCGAAAATGGCTTGGTAATTCTTTGTCGTTTAATTGCAATTAATAAAAAACTAAACTGCTTAGTCATTAGTGTATGTATGCTTTATGAAAATTGGGTTCGTTTACATTTTTTGTCCGTCCCTTGGGGCAGGCGAAGGAAATAGATCGCATACACCCTATTGTAAACGAACAGCTATGTTTAGTACTACGTCGAGAATGGCACGAAATTTTTCTTACATTTTCATTTATAGCATTGACTAATAGTACATAATAAATAAAATAATAAAAAATTATCAATAGTATCATAAAAATATCGTATTTTGTTTTAGTTTCTCTAACTTTTTGAAGAGAAACTTTTTTATCGACAAATGGGATAAATTTTATATTGTAACGTTTTTCTGTTACACGCCATATTTATTTTGAAGTGTAAAGCGCATGAGGGTTATCCGTGTGGTGATGGAGTAAAAACAAAGGAGAAAAAGTGGGAGAGAGAGGGTATGGGGATAGAGAGAGAGAGAGCGAGAGGGGGAGAGAGACTTGAACTTTATTTTATTTTATTAAGTGTACTGTCATAAAAACGTATCAATAAAAACTATAAAAAGAAACAATAATATTTTATTTCAAAATTCCCAAATTAAATAAACAATCTTTAGAACAACGCTTAAAATTTCTTTGTGTGGTAGCGTTTAGCGTTCTTTGTGTGATAGCGGCTACGAATTCTACCAACCCTACTTTGCTCGTGGATGTCGTAAAAGACGACTAAGAGCTTTATAACGATCTGGGCCAACTCCATCTGATGCCGTTTAGTCAACAATTACATTCCCATGGAGGGTTGACGTCTGGCAGGCGGCCGGTCATAAAACTATTGCCTTTCAACCGTTGCTATATGTAGGAATAGGGGTACATATTGCGTCGACTTCAAGTAATTGGGACAAGAGCAGGAGAATGATAATGAAATAAAAATGAAAAGAAAAAAAACATTTGAAATTTCGTGCCATTCTCGACGTAGTTGTAAACATAGCTGTTCATTTACAATGCTTGCAGCATTGTAAACCCATGGCTGTATGGGATTTGTTTCCTTCATTTATGGCATTGACTAATAGTAAATGATAAATAATATAAAAATTATGAGGCGTGCGCTTTTGGATTTTCCAAATTATCTTTTTTTTACAATTACACCTACGTTTAGCTGTGAACGACAATAGGCTGATATTTTTTTTTTAAAGTCTAGCACTAAAGAAATAATAATTTTTGTATTGCGGGGGACTTTATAAACATGTAATTAACGCAGACAAATTACACCCAGACACAGAATAACACTTTGTGGGTCGCACAAAGTATCACACATGTCCTACGTTGGAATCGAACACACGGCACTGACATGGATGTGGGATCTTAACCACTACGCCATTTGTGCAGTCAAATAAAATGATGATTTTATATTTGACTAGTTTTAAAATAAAATATTAGTTTGTAAAAAGTGTAGAAACTTGTTGATGACGAGTTTACCATAACACATTTTTTATCGAAAATATTGAAGTTATAAAACGTTATGACTCGCATGACAGACGTTTTTAGTTTTTTGAACGAATTTTACAGAGACCAGTATTTTGCTGTCATAAGGAACACAATAATCATTATAAAATATAGTAACTCATGTTACCTGTCAGACAGTGGGATGTTTTCGTTCTATGTGCTATTTTTTTGTAGTATTACTATAAATATTTAATTCTCTCGAACAGTACATGCATTTTGCTGTGGTATTATCCTTTTTCGTTATAAAATATTTTCGCCAGCTGCTTTTAGCTATTTTACGGTTAAAAGATATTATTATTTTACCTACAACTATATTATCTCACTCTTAATTTGTAAATAATAATGAATTTACTTTGAGTTTTATTCATCCGTCGCATTGATGGCGCTCTTTATAAAAATCGATTTTATCGCGTAATTTATATAATCGATTTATTAAAAATCGATTAATATTACTATAAAAATCGATTATAAAAAATCGATTATAAGAAAATAATAGGTAATCGATTTAAATAAAAATCGATTTCTTTAATATCCCTATTTAGAGCCAGGGAGCAGAACTATGATGATGACATAGTATACTTTCGATGAACTAACAATTCTTGCGGATAAATTGGAGTCCCAATAAATGAACTCATATATCATGATCGCCACCTCGCAGTTCACGCAACATTCATTATCTACTGGGCTCAAGCCTCCTTAACTAGGAAAATTGGTCTACTACTCCATGCTAGTCAGAAGTATTGGTATTTTCTTCGTCTGTAAGAAGATATACCTATACGGCTATACATATTATATCCTTTAGTCGTGTTTTACAATATTGATAGGGCCACACTAGTGACACTTCTTCCGTCTACAATCGTGATAGGGCCACACTAGTGACACTTCTTCCGTCTACAATCGTGATAGGGCCACACTAGTGACACTTCTTCCGTCTACAATCGTGATAGGGCCACACTAGTGACACTTCTTCCGTCTACAATCGTGATAGGGCCACACTAGTGACACTTCTTCCGTCTACAATCGTGATAGGGCCACACTAGTGACACTTCTTCCGTCTACAATCGTGATAGGGCCACACTAGTGACACTTCTTCCGTCTACAATCGTGATAGGGCCACACTAGTGACACTTCTTCCGTCTACAATCGTGATAGGGCCACACTAGTGACACTTCTTCCGTCTACAATCGTGATAGGGCCACACTAGTGACACTTCTTCCGTCTACAATCGTGGTACCAAACTCGCAGAAAATCGGCGTCTGAGCAGTAACAATAAGGTACTGTTGCGTTTCGTTCGGTGAGCGAGAGACCCCATAGCCCAACTTTCTGGGTGGGGTTGGGGTTTTCATTGGTAGATGTAGCTGTACCCCTGGTATTGCGGTTGGCCACGGGCGGCAGTAAAATTTACCATCAGGTGTGGTGCTTGTTTGCCACTATAAAGGTTCATTTCCGTGCATCGCGTTTAAACGCGGATCAAAGTGTGAAAATGTATGGCGCCGTTTCCGAGGTACGCGACAGCCGCGCGCGGCCTTGCATATCTCAACATGTTCAGATAGTTCAGTATTTTCGTAGACATTCAAACTTAAAACTTTCCTCACAATATTACGTTCATCCTGTCTCATTATATGTCCATACTACGTCAAGCGTTCACTTACCCGTCACTGCCGCTACTTTTAAACTTTATCTTATACGTTCATTCTTTATTTTATTCATTCTCGTCACACCGCACAGCCATCTTAACATTCGCATCTCCTCTACATGAAATGTAGTCGTCTCTCATCCGTCGTAGCCCAACGTGCTGATTCATACAGTACAGGAGAATGTGAAAATAATTACAAAGTTATGTACTGATTGCGTTTATTAAAAAACTACATAAAACAGTAAAAAATAACTAATTCATAACTTAATAAGTACCCATAATATTGTTTACAAAACTACATAAGAACATATTATTATACAATGGAAAACAATACTGGCATAATTATAACATTAATGAGCTTAGCCGTCTAATGCTATTCAAGTAAGGACATTTAACATGCCATCAAATATACAATAGATAGATAGGCAATTACAGCTTCAAGAGGTTGATAATGTAAACTGATGTTTCATCCATCTAACAGCCCAATCTACTACTAAACATGATTTCGACTTATACAGAGTGCTGATTTTATTACTAGAATAACTTAAACTAGGTGTAGGAATGACGTCATATAAAACATTAAAGTTAGTGGCAGACTCCTAGCTCTGCCCAATCCTGAAATAAAGTGATTTGTATCTTATCAAAACAGTAGGTTTGTCAGCGTACATTGACCTGTAGGTACATTTCGGCCGGATGTGCGGCGGTGAGCGCAGCGAGCGCGCGACTATTTGCCTACTAGGTATGCGTCCGATATATCAAAACGAATCTGAAATCGGATTTCAGTTAGAAATCGTATCGTATCGATATTCAACACTATACAAACTGATTTTAGAAAACGGATCTCGGCAAAAACTATATCAACACGACATATCAAAACAAAACGACGAAAGCACAAACAGATATAAATCTAAACATCGCGCAATCGTTTTCTATTGCTATAGTTCATCTAATCTAAGAAGTGCATTTTGACGTTTCGCTTTTTTTAATACACAATAACCTCGGTCAAACGTATAAACATGATTGTAAACACTAAATTTGAAATTTTAAACAACTATTAAGTTATTTACATAATTAACATTGCGGGTGACTTTCTTGTACAATAATCTAATGTTGAAACTCGTAAAAGTAATTTAAAATAAAAATAACATGGTAAATAGTAATTGTCATTGACGACCTGACAATGTCACGTCATCACGTTCTATACAGTAGTGCTTGACAACTTCCAATTCACGAATATCCAAATAATCGGTAAAAATATTAGAATAATACAATTAAATCGAATAGAGATTTTGACAGAGATGTACATTTCGACACTTTGATTGATGAGGAAATAATTATTTATTAATGTTCGCGACGCTGATAATTCCAGTAATAGTAGTAATTCTTAATAAATAGCCTTTTTCAAATCCAGTTTTTGTTTTTAATTAACCTAATCCTATTAAATATGATGAATAGATTCTATGCTGAAATAATTAAATTTGTTTAGTACTAATTTAGCACTTAATTTATTCATCACCTTTTTGAAAAATAAAAAATAAACCGATTATTAATTATAAAGAATCAATATCGATTTCTCAGTAAAATCGGATATTTTCGATAGCGATTATTTGGTTCACATACCTAGACAACTTACTCAGACAGCTGTCAAAGTGCACTTCTTAGATTAGACAGACTATAGTTAGTAGTTTTGCAAACCAAACCAATATTTGAAAACTTACTAACTCTTTCACTTCATCAATCGATCGCTTAGTTAGAATGAGAGAAAACGAATCTCATTAGAATTCTCCTGCTTTCATTCTAACTAAACGATCGTTTAGCGCAGTGAAAGAGAGGAAGCGAATTGTCATCAGTTTTGGATTTTGGCGGTTTTTAAGAAACTAAGGATGGCAGATTGAAACGAAACAGAATTACAAGAGTCAGGGCATAAGATCTATATCAGAATGCAACTACTTTCATGATAATATTACGCAATACTTAATGATGGTTTAAGTTTTGTGTTTGTTAAATAGATTTTTTGAATTATTGGAGAGTTTTGATGCATAGCTGAACTTGGTGATACGTGCGATGTGCGCGTAATGTTATTTTTGTGTTCTCGTGAACTATCTAATTAGATAGGTATTTTATGATTTCTTAAAAGTGTTTGGTGGTGACGGATTATTGTTTTTAATTTTTTATTATTGTTATTTTAAAAGTTTAATCGCTTAGGCTGTAAAATCTAAGCCTAGATAAAGCATGAAGGAAAATCGTACAACTAAATCCACAATACATCAACAAAGAAATTAAAGAAAAATATTTTGAATGCGTTCGTTCGTTTGTGTTTTTCGTCTGCTACGCTAAAATAACTAAAACCATCGAATATCGATCGAAACTAAGGTAAATCCGCTGCGCCAACCGCTCCGGAAATCGATGTCTGAAATCGAATTTTGAAATCGATTTCAATATCAGAAATCGAATTTGTATCGGTTTGCGTAAAAATCTGAAAACGCCTATCTCTATTGCCTACTAGTTCAATGTCACACGCATGAGTATATGCCTACATCGAACTTTTATAGTACAAGTGTTTTGACCGCTTATCAGTAGGACAATTTAATCAAAAGTTAGTTACTATTTTTTTACTGATTTGGGTAGTGTATCAAGGATTCTACTACTTAAATCAGCAACCTGTATATATCCTACTGCTGGGTTCGTGCCTCTTTCAATATAGAAGGGAAATTGACCTATCACGGCGATCGGGTTGATATTCTATTTCAAATTTCCCTATCTCTTGGATAGATATTATCTATTATATCACTTTTACGATATGAAATAATTACTTTTACGGCATGCAAGGGCAACAAAGTGAGATGAATTGTATTCTTCTCGACCACATTCCTGATGATTCATCAGCCAGTTTGAACGACACTCACAGTAATGTAGGGAAAGAAAACTGATAATTAAATATGGGTTGACTAAGTTTCAAGACGACATTCTTGACGTAATAAGAGATGGACCTCGAAATATAATTACACTGTTGTAAATAATTACTTCATAAGTATCGCAGATACCTATCACTTTTATTACATTAAAGAATATTTATGTCTCTGAAATATAACCGGCCAAAAAATCGGACGTCCCCCTACTAGGTGGCCTGACGACATTATAAAGGTCGCAGGAAACCGCTGGATGCAGGTGGCACAGGACCGTTGTGAATGGCATTCTTGTGGGGAGGCCTATGTCCAACAGTGGACGTTTACGGGCTGATGGATGGATGGAAATATAACCGAAAAGTTTGACTTTGAATCGTAAGTAGTATTTATTTCAGACAAAAAGATTACTTGTGTTTTATACAATTTGAAATTAATTAAAGAAATAAGTGACTATGTGTAGGTGAGATTTTTTGTAGGTCTTTCTTTTAAGTTTAATTTATAATCTAAAATTAGATGAATGTTTCTTGTTGTTATTAATTTTCAGTTAACTAGGGACATGTTGTCATTCCTATTCTTACTTGAATGGCATTAGTGATGGCTTTTGTTATTACCGTTACTTATCATAATAGAATCTGTTTCCATTTATTTACCTGTATAAAGAGGTATGTCAAACATAAATGTACTATCTATTGTCACTATGTTATCAAAATATGTATAAATAATTTGTGTAAAATATGCACAGAAAACAAAATATAACAATAAACAACAATAGAACAAAATAATACAACAAAATAACAACACGACAACATTGAAATAATGGAACGTTAAAAATAATTACATATTATTTAGGTACTTTTTACAAAATATATTTAAATGCTAGTGAATACAACGTAGGTTCATTTAAAAATATTCATATTGGCACAACAGGGTACCCGGCCTGCCACTAACACCAACTAACTTACACATGAACATCGGGAATGCATTGAAATAACTTTTTTTGCATTATTTTTCTTTAAAACTTTTAGCGTTGTTCTTCTTTTATACTTTTAGCGTTAATTTCTTTTCAACTTTGAGCATTATTTTTATTTATGAAATTTTAGCGTAATTTTAATTTGGAACTTTTAGAATCATTTTTTTTACAATAAACATCAACTAACAATATTGCGGTAATTTCTAAAGATATAAAAACAATGGTGAATGCAGGCATAAGCTATCGTTTTTTGGTTATTTATTATTGATGCCATGTTGAAATGTCTTAAAATTGGACTAAAAAGCAGCAGTAACAATATTTCGGTCATAATAATTTACACGCACGAAATTTAAAAAAAAAATGTAATAGTTTTTGGTCTTTTTGGCTTGTTATTACGCCATTAAATAACTGCACATTTTTATCTACTTGATCGCCTTACATTACTCATTACTACTTCGATTATAAAACATACGTACGCTTCGTATATCTAATCTAAGTCTCATAATTTCTTTTAATGAATTAATTTGGACGTTAATTTGCCAAAAAGCATCTCTCACAATAATTTCAACTTTAAAAGACCACTCCTAACATTAGAGCCGCAAAAATCTAATTAAAACGCCAACACGACGGCTAAGTCTTAGAAGACTCTAGTTGATCTAATGGACGACAGAACTAAGTAATACTAGTTACAACAACCTGTAAGTCCACATGGACAAAGGGTTCTGGAGCAAGGCTAGATGTGGCGGCTCCTTGCCCCCTACTAACAATAGATGCAACTGAGTTTCACCATTTCTCGGAACACTTCTTGCCCGTCTTGCACTTAAATCTTGGAGCTCGATGTCTCCTGGACCGACACCCGAATCTGGAGTTAATGCTGCTCCTAAGTTTCTAATATCAGGACCCAAGTAATGTGGATTACTAAACCCTAAAGAGTTTCCGGACAACCTGTTTACACGCTCGGCACTCGCGTAATCTGACGTAGATAATTCTGTGTCTTCTTCATCAGTTATGATCGTGTCTTTTGTAAACCTAACTGAAGCAGACTTAGGTAATGTTACAACTGTTACTCTACCGTCTTCTTTTACCGAGGATATACCGTCTCTCTTTTTAATAATATCTATATCGCGTTTCATATCCTCTTCCTCTTCGGAGTCCAAATAAACCAACTTTGTTGCTTGTATAGGTGAGAGCACAGGCGTTGGAAGTATCATGTCCGCAAAATCCGGTACTGATATCGGTTCTCTTGACATTTCTGATCTAAACTCAGGAACGTCGCCTTCTTTAGGACTTTCGTCACCGTCTGCGGGTTGCCTTTTATCAATAACGTATGCTGAATGAGACTTGGACAGTGCGGCAGCTTCTTGTCTTACCAAGCTCTCGGTGGAATCACGATCACCATCTAAAACGCTATAGGAACATCTAGCTGCTCTTCGGATATGAAAGGAAGATAACTTAGTAATTTCCTTGAGCAAATTAGCGGGCGGGTCCGGCCGTGAATTGAAGGAATGTCTATTGGTATTATTCATCCTGTTGATAGGAGCTGATCGGACTCGAGGTGGTGCAGCTGGTATAAGTAAAGCACAGCTGTCTACACGAGGCGATGGCCACTTGAGAGACTGGATAATTCTCTCCCATGTTTCTGTTGCTGTAATATATTAGTTTAATATAGATTTTATTAGTTGGGATTGAATTTGACAATAATTTGGAAGTAAAATGGTTGCAAATTTTAAATATTAATAACATACCAAAGTGAAACCTCCACAGCTCGTTGGTAGAGTGTCCATGCGTCTCCCCGCCGAAAATATAAAGGTGTGCGCCCGCCCTGAGACCGGCGTGACCGCTACGCGCACTCGGTGATAACTTGGCAGGAGTACGGACTTGACTCCATACCCGAGACACTGAAATATTCGTAATTAGCACAAGATTCAGAATACATTTGGAGACATCAATTAAAAAAATTCTAGTAACCCTAGTCGTAAAAGACTTTAGGTTAAGAATATTTTATTTTCACTTCTTTTTACGTGGGTGTCGTGAAAACCGGCTGAGGGGTCACTAGAAAATAGACTCAACTTGAAGTATGCCAATAATTCCATTATCGTCACCATGGGAGATCTATCTCCAGTTCTAGATATTGTTTGGTTAATAGATGGATGTATGAGTTAACAATGAATCAGTTACTAACTTGTATCGTAGTGCCACAAGTCGGCGCAGTCCCTCAGGTCGCACTGGCCCCCGTGCACGTACAACCGGTTGTCGTACAGCGCCGCCGCGTGTCGGTGTCGTGCCGGGCCCGTCGACGTGGTGCGCACCTGGTGCCATGACTCAGACTCTGAAACAATAATAATTTAACATTTTATTGATTGACGCAAATGCGAGTAGGGGTTGCAAAGTAACTTCACATTGCTCGTAAGTGTTGAAAAGTTGACGAAGTGCTTTATTTTTTTTAATTTATGCGTATAAGTACAATGACGGACTTAATACCAGAGGCATTCTCTATCAGTCAGCAACAGGTTTTCACTGGCCGATGCCAATATATTGTAGTGTGGTCTATAATCATCATCATCACACAGCCCATATATGTCCCACTGTTGGGCTCGGGCCTCCTCCGTAATGGGAGGGAAATTAACCTACTATACCACGCTGGTTAGACGTGTTGGTATAGGTTTTTGTTTCGAGTTTTCCTTCTCTCGCATAGATGTTATATGCATTTTATATTCCTTAGTCGTCTCTTACGATCACCCACGGGTAAGATAGGGGGATTAGGGGGTGGTGAATTGTATTCTTACTCCGTCACCACACGGATAACGGCCAACAATAATAAAGATGAAATAACGATGATGATATATTCACTGATCATAAATAGTAAAGTTATTCAAGTCAGATTAAATGGGAAGGTGACAGGTTCTGTGAAAGTTGAATTTAAATGCTGTTTTACCGATATCATCATCATCAATATCCTCTTTATATCCCACTTATTTGAGGTCAATATGTACTATTCTTCTACCATAAATATAGAAAAAGCTTTTAGCAATATTTTTATGACTGGACCTGCCTGAGGTCAACTCTCCTCAGGATAGCAATTTTTGAGCAGATAGTATCAGACATAGTTGGATCACGTCTATGAAAAGCCCTTAGTTATCGTTTACGACATCCACGAGCGATGTAAGAATTGATAGTATTCGTAGCCGCTACCACACAATAAACTGCCTCAACGTCAATTACATCTAAATTCAGTTAGAAAGTAATTTGCAAGAATAAAACTAAATTAGAAAGAATTGTCTGTGTGATGACTGAAAACTAAATTAGAAGGAATTGTCCATGTGGTGACGGAGTAAGAATACTATTCACCAACCCATATCTTACCCGTGAGTGATCGTACGAGACGACTAAGGGATATAAAACGCATATCACATCTATGCGAGAGAAGGAAAACTCGAAACAAAACCCCATACCAACACGTCTGACCAGCGAGGTATAGTAGATTAATTTCCCTTCCATTACGGAGGAGGCCCGAGCCCAACAGTGGGCCATTTATGGGCTATGATGATAATGATGAGAAAGCAAATATCTGGACTAATCACACTGAGAAAACGACTACACAAAAAGGGTCATTAACTTGTGTCCAATGTATCAATCTCATAATTCTAGCATGTTAATACTCGACGTTGCAATAAATGTCAGTACTACCAGGAAAATTCAAGACAATACGCATTAATTTTTAATTTTACCCCATGTAAATGAAGTATATAGAATTTCCTGCTGCGGTATTTCTTGAGAATTATCCTTTACAAACCATTTATTTATGACGTTTTTATCTAAAAGTCCATAATGGACTTTCAATTAATATGAGTAAAATTATTTTTATTTCGTTATGCTTAGGTTTGTCCGGGTATGCCACCAAAGACACGAACTTGGCTTAATTGGTGAGAAATGGGTACTTTACAGCAAGTTATGCGATTAAACGTCGTGCTTTCTGTCGTCCTGGACAATTTGTGTTGGGTGTGATCTGAACATAGCTTGTTAAGAAAAGCTATTTATTCTACCTTCAAAGGCAATAAAAATAAAACTGACCATAATGAAAAGCCCAAAGCTCATGCGTGGAACCTCGCAAGTCCTTGTAACCTCCATAGATGAGTAGGCAGTCTTTGAGCGCATGCGCGGAATGGCCTCTTCTGCCTCTAGGACCAAGTCCAGCACCACGAGGCTCCCTGGATGCTCGCCTCTTCAAAGTCGACATATAATTCGATTGACCTGGTAATTTCCGCCAGATTTGAGTCTGGAAACGTTAAAAATATAAGACTGTATTGAAGTAAATATACCTCATTTACTTTCGGTAATTCTTAAGGTAAAATCCTAGGTGAAAATAGTCTTCGATTTATAGGTACCTCAGTGTCGTATATCCAGAGCGGTGTTTCATTAGATGAGGCTCCCGCTTCACCACCGAACACGTACAGTTTATGTTGGTGTGACGTAGTGCTGTGCTCCTGTAAGGACGGTGGTGGATCACCCCGGCACTCCAATTTCTCCCACCTACCTGTAGCTGTACAATATTGTGAGGTTTATAAGAGTTTATCATTTTCACTCAACCTGTAGTCAGGCAAACTACTCTGGCAAGCAATATATGAAATGAAATTAATAACTATAAAAACTTGATTACGAGAGAAAAATTATTGTCACACTTGGGATTCGAACTCACACCTGTTGGAAATCAGTTCTAATCATGCTACCACTTATACCAGCGTGAGCTATCGTATGACATTCATTCGTCGAGTTCGAATCCCATGTGTGACATTAATTTTTCGCTCGTAATCAAGTTTTTATAAATAATCAAGCATGTTAAATGCTTTTCAGTAATTTGAAAATTAATAACTGTTAATTTAACGAGCAATCTGTTAATTTCCCACGTGGCAATAGTTAGAGAGTACAATATTTCACCAAAACTTACTTCCCCACGACAGTTATTGAAACTGGCTGGGTTAGATACCATATCATCAACCCTCACATCGCTCGTAGGTGTCCTAAGGAACGACTAAGAGCTTTTTAATGCAGTCTCGTCAACAAATTACATTCTCAAAGAGGACTTGACATCAAGCAGGTGACCGGTCATAAAATTATTCTTAAAATTTTAGAAATATGTACGATCTAAGAAGAGCACATATTGCGTCGACCACAGGTAGTTGGGATAAGAGCAAGGTGATGATGATGATGGTGACGAACTACTACATCCTATAAAAGAAGTGAATAGACTGAAGAATAGTCGATCAAGTGCACTTTTTTCCGTCATAAAAATAAAATAAAGTTTTTAAGACAAACGGATTTATGATTTTGTTCACATTAGGGGACGTCCATTAATCACGTGATCTTTTTTTTAGAATTTTTTAACCATTGGTGATACGTGGTGAGGTTTAAGACTATGAGCCCCCCTCCCCCACCAACATCACGTGAATTTTTAGTACCTATAAAGAAGTAGCCCACAACTCATTATATTCAGGGTTTTTTGCTTTTTTATATTTTGCAAAAATGTCTTTATACAGATCACCTACTTTAAACTTCGTTCGTTGTCTGGCAACGGCAAGTCAAAGTCACACTACACACCGCTTTTCAGTTTAGAAATTGCAACGTTTGACGAAAAAATAAATACACGTGATATCTTACTACACCCCCCCATCCCCCTTGTGATATTTCGTGATTTTTGTTAAACCTCACGTGAGTAATGGACGGCCTCTTACATGTCTCAACATAAATAGCTTATAAATAGTAATTAGAAGAGCTGTGGCAGACACGTTCGACCTAATTATATGCTATGTTCGAAGCGGACAAGCTCTACACAAGTTCAGGAGCCAAAGACACGTTTAGTGGAGAGTACGCTCGCCGCCAGCGACGGCGAACGACAGCCATTTGACAGATTGAAACGGTTCCATTTTGAATAAAAAATCCGTTTCATCAAAAAATAATTTCATCATTGTCTTTGTAATTTATAATGATATTTGTTACCGTTTTTTTTCTATTTATTGTTATATAATGTTTTAGTTATGTTTTATATTTCATAATATAAATGATTAAATTTGATTTTGTATTACTGAGTTTCAACAAAGACACACTAACTTCAAAGGTAGCATTGCAATTAAAAACATCTAATTCATCTGTACAGATGGCGCAGTGGTCCAAGTAGAGCCTGCATTGCCACGTACTATGGGTTCGTTCCACGCAGGACAGTATTTCATACTGAGAAACTCATAGAGTTGTTAGCCAGCACTCTCTCCGCTAATCGTCTTCGGTGTTCTTGGTGTCTTCGCGTTCTTGAGCTAACTTGTTTACTACTGTAAATTTGTTTACAATTTTTTCCCTAATTAACTCATAGTATTATAAAATTCATAAATTTTATATCCTCGTAATATATTTTTTTTAATAAATCGTTTTTTCTATACCTAACAGTGCACTCCATACATCCATTAGTTTGTATGTTATTTGCGTGTAATGATGATGATGATGATGATGATGATGATGAATTATTGTTTTGTCTCCCACGACAGAAGGATTTATTCCTTAAGTCCACATTATCATTTAATAATCTATTCAAAACCAGTACAAAATAATTCAGTTAGCAGTCAAATTACGATTTATTTATTATTACTATGTAATTATTAACTGCACAGTGTAATTAATATATTTATTTACAAACTAGCTTCTGCCCGCGGCTTCGCCCGCGTAAAAGGTTCTTTTCCAAATTTTTTGATCCCCTATTTTTATTTTTGACCGTCGGTAATACAGTGCAACAGTATTACAATACTCAGGGTTGGAACTTCATTACTGGACTGCTAGATGGCGTTGAAGAAGCTAGATTTTGAGATTTTTTGACAAACAATTTTTTTTATTTTTCATATAAAAATTTTGATTTATTTTAATAAAAATTATCCTATGTTACTTTTAATACCTCCAAGAATATGTGTACAATGTTTCATGATGATCGGTTGAGTAGTTTTAGCGTGAAAGCGTAACAAACAAACTTACATTCACATTTATATATTAGTAGGGACGTAAAGGTACGTACAGACGTTTACTGATTTAATTGTAATTACTGATTTAATTGTAATTACTGATTTAATTGTAATTAATAAAATCCGTTATTCATACTCTATTGTTTATATATATTCTTTTTCACACCATATATAACATCCGTTGTTGGATGTAGGCCTCCTACAGACAAACGGGTTCACAACCCGTTTGTCTGTCGTCCTTACTGTAACCCGTTTGTCTGTTGGATGTAGGCCTCCTACAGACAAACGGGTTCACAACCCGTTTGTCTGTCGTCCTTACTGTAACCCGTTTGTCTGTTGGATGTAGGCCTCCTACAGACAAACGGGTTCACAACCCGTTTGTCTGTCGTCCTTACTGTAACCCGTTTGTCTGTTGGATGTAGGCCTCCTACAGACAAACGGGTTCACAACCCGTTTGTCTGTCGTCCTTACTGTAACCCGTTTGTCTGTTGGATGTAGGCCTCCTACAGACAAACGGGTTCACAACCCGTTTGTCTGTCGTCCTTACTGTAACCCGTTTGTCTGTTGGATGTAGGCCTCCTACAGACAAACGGGTTCACAACCCGTTTGTCTGTCGTCCTTACTGTAACCCGTTTGTCTGTTGGATGTAGGCCTCCTACAGACAAACGGGTTCACAACCCGTTTGTCTGTCGTCCTTACTGTAACCCGTTTGTCTGTTGGATGTAGGCCTCCTACAGACAAACGGGTTCACAACCCGTTTGTCTGTCGTCCTTACTGTAACCCGTTTGTCTGTTGGATGTAGGCCT
Organism: Lymantria monacha; assembly: GCA_905163515.2. Lineage (NCBI taxonomy): Eukaryota > Metazoa > Arthropoda > Insecta > Lepidoptera > Erebidae > Lymantria > Lymantria monacha. Next base: position 32,853,662 of record LR991093.1, read on the forward strand.
CCTACAGACAAACGGGTTCACAACCCGTTTGTCTGTCGTCCTTACTGTAACCCGTTTGTCTGTTGGATGTAGGCCTCCTACAGACAAACGGGTTCACAACCCGTTTGTCTGTCGTCCTTACTGTAACCCGTTTGTCTGTTGGATGTAGGCCTCCTACAGACAAACGGGTTCACAACCCGTTTGTCTGTCGTCCTTACTGTAACCCGTTTGTCTGTTGGATGTAGGCCTCCTACAGACAAACGGGTTCACAACCCGTTTGTCTGTCGTCCTTACTGTAACCCGTTTCGTCCGGGACGACGACGAAGGTCTTTATTTTAAGCGCCGCCGACGGCGATTATGTAAATGCAAATTAAATTTAAAAAAAGTATGTAAATTTGAATTTACCAAGGCTATAACGCCAGAAGTCCCTGAGCGGTACGGAGCCGCCCGCGCCGCGGCCGCCCAGCACGTACACATGGCCGGCCACCAGCGTCGCCGAGTGCTTGCCGCGAGCACACGGCGCCGCCCGCGATGCACCGCACACGCTCTCCACGCTGCTCCACATCTCATCTGTGAACCAATGCATACATTATATATTAACTATTATAAAACTGAAGCGTTTGCTTGTTCCGTAATTGTATTCTATGGAAGTACTAATTGGATTGCAAAAAAAATACTGAATCATATAGTATGTCCATCGAAAAAGGTTATAGTAACACGACAATAATTAAGAGCTGAAAAGTTTTTAAACAATATAAATTATGGTCAAAATATAATAATATAATGGCCCTAAGAGTACTGGCCACTCACTGCTTTCATAGTAACTGCTGACAAATATAAAAATGTTATCGATATATCATCATCTCAGTTCATATATGTATGTCCCACTGTTGGGCTCGAGCCTTCACTGTTACGGGAGGGAAACTGACCTACTATACCACGCTGGTCAGACGTGTTGGTCTAGAGTTTAGCCTCGAGGTTTTCTTCTCTTGCATATATGTTATATGCGTTTTATATCGCTCGGTCTTTTACAATCACCCACGCATAAGATAGGGGTGGTGATTTGTATTTTTAATCCGTCACCACACGGAAAAATGGATATATTTTGAATATAATTAATGTTGATATTATGACTACTGTAGTGCGACGAAGTGAATGTTTAAACATATAAGAATGACATTAAATATGTAAGTAGTGTACACAAACAAAGCTGCTGGTATAGTAGCTATAGTATTATATAATATCAAAATATTTTCTCAATTGAAAACAAAAACTTTGCTCTAACAACACCTCTAGACGAGGTAATGAAATAGTCCGTTTGCTCCTCTTATTGTGAACGAGGGCCTCGCCTAATCTATGCATTAGTATATCCGACATCCATTGTTGCATATAAGTCTCCCTATGAAGGACGACAGTAGTATATTAGTCATGTTTAGTATACGACTCCTACGGAAAAATAATGGGTAGCGACACATTGCATTGTTAACTCATCACCATAGAAATATTACACCGGCAGGGCCGGACTCCCAATAGGTGCGGGTTCGAACCCCGCTTGTGACATCATTTTTCGTTTTGTAATCGGGTATTTATAACTAATTAAGCATATTAAATGCTAAAAATTTCAGTAATTTTAACCCTTTTTTTAAAATTAAAATCCTATTAGCTATTCAAGTAGTGTGTAGCTGAAACTCAAAGCAGCATCAAAGGAATCTGTATGTGCTTATAGAATTTTAAATAAATGATATAAAACTACACGCTTGGAGGCTTTCGACAAAGTTAAGCCATATTGTGTCTTTCCCTCTTCTTTAATCGAAAGCTCCCAACTTCAAAGTCGCGTCCCTATGGATAAATGCATTACTCCCCTCTGCGTGGTGCATAAAAATCAGCAACTAGTCGGCGCATGGGGTAGATGAAATGTTAGCGTCCCTCAGGGCTCGTCACTAGAGACCCTCATGTTTTCCGTCTATAACTATTGCTTATTGCGAGCAACTCCCCGCTTTTAGGAACATGTTGAGAGTTATCGTTTACAACGTGCAAATATTAGTTAAGATCGGTGGTTTGTGGATTTGTTGGATACTTACACTAACAAATGATATAAATCACTGTGTATACAATTTGCAAACAAACTTTATTGGAAGCTCTTGCGTTTGATTCACTAAGAAAGTATGGCCACTTTAAAGTTGCTTCTCCCATATTAGTAAAATAAAATTAACAACGTGTTTATTTTTGTTATAGAATAATTTTAACTTTTCTGTAATGCTAAGAAGATTTCTATTTAAATTTAGTAGCCACCTGTTTATGAAAATAACTACAAAAACAAACTACTTGTATTAACAATATTTCAAAATGTCATCCATCCATCAGCCTGTAAACGTCCATTGTTAGACATAAGCCTCCTCACGAGAATGCCATTCAAAACGGTTCTGTGCCACTTGCATACAACGATTTCCTGCTACCTTTATAATGTCCAGTCAGTCCACCTAGTGGGTACAATATTTCAATAAGTTTTCGTATATTAATTTTGTTACTACTTTCGCTGTTTCCGATATATTACTACGATGTATTACTGTATAATACAGATAATACTGTATGATACAGACAGTGTACAATAGAAATGGTTACAAAGAAATCTTTTGTAACTAGTTTGCACAATTTTATTTGTATGCACACAGAGAGTTGAAAATATTAAAATTATTAACAATAGGCCTTGTTCTTTTTTTAGAGCCCATCCACTGTATAGACAACGAACAGGTTCACAGAATAGAAGCGTACCTTTAATTTTGTATATGGTGATGTAAAAGGGAATTGGAATTATAACTAACAAACTTTTACTTTAGTTTATAATGCAAGACTATTTCATTCAACATTTGAAACTTTAAATCGATTCTACAGGTGTTCCATTTTGTATGACAATAATAGGAATAATAATCTACAGCCCACGTATAATAAAGCTATAAATTTCGCCCAGTATCATATAATTTATAACCTTAAATAAACCTTTTCAAATGGGTAATAGGCCCCTTTCTATCAATCCTCGTGGTGATGTAAAAACGTAGCTCCAATTTTACAACGGTTCATCTTTTTATCACATTAAATATTCAGCTTTCGATGTTCCTATAATTAGTCCCTGGTCAGGGTCGAACCCTTTGTTTACCACGTGACTTGTTTGTCAATTTAACTGCGACCTCTGACCACCGAAGCGTACTAACATTGGTAAGAAAAATAACAAAAATGTAGGGGAGTTGGGTGGAGTCTAATTATAGTTGTCAAGGGTGTTAATCAGCGACGATGGCGGGTGACTAATCATCAAACACTCGTTAGACACATTAAGTATCGTCAGTCATACTAATGACAAATAATGCGGACTGATCAAATTATTCTGAAAAATAAAATAAATTAATCTGATCCCCGTCTGATTTCTGATTCTGATCTGATTACCCGTGTGGCGACGGGAATAGAATACCCGTGTGGCGACGGGAATAGAATACAAAGGTCGCCACCCCTTACTTGCCCGTGGGAGTCGTAGAAATCGGCCAAGGGTCTCACCGGGAGATTGGGCAGCGGCTATCTCCCGGGAAACTTAATAACATCTACCGCGATCGCCAATCCGCTCGCCAAGCGTGGCGATTATGACATTATTACCCCCCCAAAACAAATATGAATACAAAAGAAGTCACGGCCCCCAGTCACGGCAGTTCCGCTGTTCCACGGGCTCATTTTGGTAGCGGGCCTGTTGGTGGCGGGGCAGGGGGTGCTAGGAATCTCCGGCCGCGATCCGGCTACCAAAAAAATCGACCCTTGGCCCTGGTAACACACAACGTTCGGACGCTTAGGACCGACGAGAGGGTCATCGAACTGGAAGAGGAATTGAGCAAAATCCGATGGGACATTGTAGGATTATCAGAAGTGCGAAGAGAGGGGGAGGGCACGATAATCCTCCGGTCTGGAAATTTGCTCTTCTACCGGGAGGGAGATCACCCATCCCAAGGCGGTGTAGGGTTTATCGTTCGTAAGTCTCTCGTAGAGAACGTGGAGAGGATCGAAAGTGTGTCAACAAGGGTAGCGTACCTTATACTCAGAATTACCAAACGGTATTCGTTGAAGGTCATACAGGTTTACGCACCGACTTCGACATACTCCGACGACGTAGTGGAGGCCTTATACGAGGATATCTCGAAAGCCATCCACACGTCCAAAACCCACTTCACGGTAGTTATGGGAGACTTCAACGCAAAACTAGGCAAAAGGACAGACGATGAGTTGAGAGTGGGGCAATATGGATTTGGACAGAGAAACCAAAGGGGCCAAAAACTGGCCGACTTTTTGGAGAAGGAAGGCCTCTTCATGATGAATTCCTTCTTCAAGAAACGGCCACAAAGGAAGTGGACCTGGATTAGCCCTGATGGATCCACTAAAAATGAGATAGACTTCATCTTGACGGACAAACGACAAATATTCAATGATGTCTCTGTGATCAGCAGGATTAAAACTGGGAGTGATCACCGGATGGTTCGAGGCACATTGAATCTTCGTACGAAAGTCGAGCGGTCCCGCTTGATGAAGTCTACACTCCGACCTACACCTGTCCAATACCAGAACCCCGATAGCTTTCAACTCGAATTACATAATCGCTTCCAATGCCTGGAAGAGTGCGAATCTTCGAACGATATGAACAACAGGTTCGTGGAAACTGTCCACGCGGTCGGGCCAAAATTCTTTAAGGCCCGTCGCGCTACTAGAACAAAAAAGCTTTCTGACCAGACTCTTCAACTCATGGAGAGGAGAAAGGAAATGACGGTACAGTCTTCAGCCGATTGGTCCGAACTCAGGCAGCTTAATAGACAAATCTCTAAATCTATGCGACGCGATATTCGCCGATTCAATACACTGCGTATTGAAGAGGCGATAGAGCGAAATCGAGGCTCCAAAGTGTTCGCACGAGATTTGTTTATCGGGCAGAGCCAAATGACTAAGCTGAAGACCGATAACGGTACTGTCATTTCATCCCAGAGTGAGATCTTGGGAGAGGTCGAAAGGTTCTATGGGCAGTTGTACAAATCATCCCTGAATCCTGTTGTCAGCTTGGTCCAAGACCCCAGATCCAAGCTAACTCGGCACTATACCGAAGAAATCCCGGACGTCAGCTTGTACGAGATCAGAATGGCTCTAAAACAATTAAAGAACGGAAAGGCACCGGGAGATGACGGAATTACCACAGAGCTCCTGAGGGCAGGCGGCAAGCCAGTTTTAAAAGCCCTACAGAAGCTGTTTGATTCTGTCATTCTCGGGGGTGACGTTCCAGAGTCGTGGACCAGGAGTGTGGTGGTGCTGTTTTTCAAGAAGGGCGATAAAACGCTCTTAAAGAATTACAGACCCATCTCACTCCTGAGCCACGTGTACAAATTGTTTTCAAGAGTCATTACGAACCGACTCGCGCGCAAGCTAGACGACTTCCAGCCGCCCGAACAAGCCGGTTTCCGAAAAGGTTATAGTACCATAGACCACATCCACACGCTACGCCAGATTATACAGAAGACCGAGGAGTATAATCGGCCTCTGTGTCTAGCGTTTGTGGACTATGAGAAAGCCTTTGATTCTGTCGAAACTTGGGCAGTGCTGCAGTCCCTTCAGAGGTGCCAAATTGACTATCGATATATCGAAGTGCTGAAGTGTTTGTATAGAGACGCTACTATGTTAGTCCGCATCCAGGATAAGAGTACGAAACCGATCCAGCTGCAGAAAGGCGTGAGACAGGGAGACGTTATCTCTCCGAAACTGTTCACCACTGCGCTGGAAGATGTCTTCAAGCTCTTAGACTGGACCGGACTCGGCATCAACATCAATGGCGAATACATCACTCACCTTCGATTCGCAGATGATATCGTAGTCATGGCAGAATCCCTGGAGGACCTTGGCACCATGCTCAATGACCTCAGCAAGGTCTCCCAACTAGTAGGGCTGAAAATGAACATGGACAAGACGAAAATCATGTCTAATGCCCATGTCATTTCTGTACCGGTCCTGGTTGGGAATGCGATTCTCGAAGTTGTCGATCACTATGTTTACCTAGGACAAACAGTCCAATTAGGTAGATCCAATTTCGAGAAAGAGGTCAGCCGACGAATCCAACTCGGCTGGGCAGCGTTCGGAAAACTTAGGAGGATCTTCTCGTCTAATATTCCGCAGTGTCTGAAAACAAAGGTTTATAACCAGTGTGTGTTACCAGCGATGACTTACGGCACTGAAACGTGGTCTCTAAATGTCGGCCTCATAAAAAGGCTCAAAGTCGCTCAGCGTGCTATGGAGAGGGCTATGCTCGGTATTTCTCTACGTGATAAAATCCGAAATACGGAAATCCGTAGAAGAACGGGTGTAACCGACATAGCCCGAAGAATTAGCACGTTGAAGTGGCAATGGGCAGGCCACATCGCTCGACGAACCGACAACCGTTGGGGAAAAAAGGTTCTCGAGTGGCGACCACGAATCGGACGACGCAGCGTAGGACGACCCCCCACTCGATGGACTGATGACCTCATCAAGGTCGCAGGAAACCATTGGATGCAGGTGGCACAGGACCGTTATAGATGGCATTCTCGTGGGGAGGCCTATGTCCAACAGTGGACGTTTACGGGCTGATGGATGGATGGATGGAATCTGATCCTACTTAGTTCTGCTTAAAATATAAAAAAAATTAACTGTCGGGTTTAATTTCAAGGTCCGAGCAAATTGCTTAAGTTTCAGATATAAATTTGACACAATGTAAAGTTTAATATGGTTTAACTCTTCAAGTTTAAAACACGATTTATATGTGAAAACTTTGCATAATTCAGATATAAGTTTTAAATGATATAAAAATCTCAAATTTGTTTCTGGAAAGACCAGTTTTTCATGCTCTGAAATGAATTTACTACTTTGTATAAGAAATGTCGAACTGAAAATAGGGTGGTGTTGTTAAAATAGAAAATATTATTTAAACTCAATGTGAATTCATTGGAATGAAGCTGTGTGGCAGCTGCTACGATTACTACCAATCCTTACTTTGCTCGTGGATGTCGTAAAAAATGACTCTTATAACCTGGGCTACCTCTGTTTGATGACGTTTGGTCAACAATTACATTCCCGAGGAGGGTTGACGTCTGACAGGTAGTCGGTCATAAAACTATTGCCAATAACTTTTACAATATGTACTATGAAAGAAGATTACATAATCGACCCCAAGTAATTTGGATAAGAGTAGGAAAATTATGTGAATTCATTGGAATTTTACAAATATTTGTCATTAAATTTAAATTAGCAAAAAGGAAAATAAAACTACACCGGCTTCATGGTCCTCTAGTAATAAGTATGCGGTTTTCGATCGAGGTTTTATCTCATGAAAATCAATAGCAGACTTTAAGACTCAAACTGTTCGGTAGACAACAATAGAATCGCCATATTACATGGGTATAAGCAGTTACGTGGCGAAATATATTACATAAACTTTTGTCCCTGTTCCTCTTGGGAATAAGCGTCAGATTATAAAAAAAAATATGCTTTTCAGAAACTTTAGATCATTGTTCTTGCGTTTTCTTTACTAACTTACTATATACATAAGGATGCTATAGAGGCTTTCATAGTTGCTATTACGTGTAGTATACATACAGCTACGAGTGGTGTCGAGTTACAAATACACTAAATTACCACTCCTTACTTACTCATGCATTGCGATCGTCAGGCAATTAGACTGGAACATTATTTTGGGAAATTCGTAACATTCCTTGCAATCGCCAACCTGCCTACCAAAGGCGATCATAATATTATTATTTATGATATTGTAATATATGTCCAATAGTAGACGTTGGATAGTCTGACAGGCAGATTGAATATTGGCGAAGTTGCAGTCAACCGCCAACGGAAGCCGTTCATTAAGAGGTTGAAGCACATTGAAATATATACCTAATGTATTTCCTTCACTAAATATAATAGAAGGCATAAGTACAACGGATTAAATATTCTTTCACGCTGTTTTCCTGTCAAAAAGCATAATTAAAACCGAAATTACAGTACCACCTTCTCACGTTCCTATTCAAATCTAAAATGACCCGTACAGGGGTTGACTTTGTGGAGCCTAAAGGGTCGAGAGGCCATTATTCTATGTACCCAAGGAATGTGCTAGATTGCGACAATCGTTATGTAAGCTTTGTTAAGTCAACGATAACACGTCAGCATTTTCAAAGGTTCTGCTGATTCAAGAATATTATCGCAAAATTATCGTATGCGTATTCTTTATTTTGATGATTTTGCGAAATTTTTTGGAGCTATGTGTTTTGTTTTGTTTGCGAGTTGTCGAGGTTCAGAGATCAAATTAATTGTCGAGGTTCAGAGATCAAATATTCGCCTTAAATGAATTTCGATCATTTTATGATGTAATTGTATTGTACTCGGCTTTACTAATAACGTGTAACTGTTACGTTGATTTCAGAAGAAAAATTGAAAGAAGAGTTTTTCTCTCTAGAAGAGAAGAAGAGAGAAGAAGAAAAGAAGAGAAAATTGAAAGAAGAAAAGTTAGTTTACTTTGTAATTGAATATAGCTCATCTTCATCATCATCTTGCTTCTATTCTAATTACTTGGGATTGGTCCAATGTGTGCTTTTTTCGCACAATCCTATCAGTGTGTATCACAATCCTATGTATGTATCAGTCATCAGCTCTGTGCTTACTCCCTTTCTAGTCGTATATATCTTAGGCAGTCCACCCGCCATTTTTTATTTGGTGTTCTGTAGATCCTTTGGAATGGTGATGATGATACTGTACGTCTGTGAGGCGACCACTACTTTGTGCACTCAGTGTGTTTGATTTCTTCAGGGAATTTAAGTAACAAAAATTATCTTCCGGAAGTGGGTATTTTTTAACGTGCCAATTTAGTATATGTATGTCAGGTTTTAATCATGGTGGTAATATGACAAGCAATACAGGAATTTATACGACTGGAAGCTGTTCTCCTAGATTTTTAAAACAAAATAATCATCTCATTATGTCAACTCATATACAAGACAATGTTGGGCTCAAGCATCCCCACAATGGAAGGGGTATTGACACGGGTTGGTATATGGTTTTATATAGGTTTTCTTTCTGTTGCATTGATGTTATCTGCTTGCATCCCCTAGTCGTCTTTAACTATCACTCACTATAAGGAATAATAATAATAATTACTTAAAATTTTAGAAATATACCGCATACATCCTCGAATTATCTCTTTCCTAAAAAGTACTATGACAAAATGGACAACAAGACTCAGACTGCAAACTGACCAAAACACACTTACAACAGAGCCTATCAAAATACAAAGAGGTATTTTCCAAGGTGACGCTTTAAGCCCTATTTGGTTTTGCTTAGCTTTAAACCCACTTTCAAATATGCTGAACACTTCAAATATAGGATATAGCTTAGATTACAAAGAAAATGATGTTGAACTACTAACCGATTCCTTAACTTATAAACTAAACCACCTCTTATATATGGATGATATAAAACTTTATGGAACCACAGAAGCAGAATTAAGACAACTTGTTCAAATAACCGAAAAATTCTCACAAGATATCTGTATGGAGTTTGGAATTGACAAATGCAAAATTAATTCAATTAAAAAAGGCAAACATTATGAGCACCAACATCACACAAAATCTGATCAAATTATAGAAGCTTTAACACATAACGAAGCATATAAATATTTAGGTTACAATCAATCACAACAGATAATACACAAAGATATAAAACAATCATTAGACAAACAGTTCAGGCAAAGACTAAACATAATTTTACGAAGTCACCTTAATTCCAAAAATACTTCTAAAGCCATTAACTCATTCGCTATCCCTGTTCTCACATATTTATTTGCTATAATTAAGTGGAATAATACTGAATTAAAATCTCTACAAAGAACTATTAACACTAATATGACCCAACATAGAAAACACCACCCAAGATCTTGTATTCAGAGACTAACATTCCCCCGAACTGATGGAGGACGAGGAATAATCGACATATTAAACCTACATAATAAACAGATAACCAACTTACGAAGATACTTTCACAACAAATCCCTAACTTCATCTTTACACAAAGCCGTAGTTCAGAATGACAAAAAGATTACCCCACTTAATTTAAGCGACAGAGCGCCACAGAAAAACGAAACAATCATAGATAGGCTAACTAAGGTAAATTAATGGGCTCAAAAGACTTTACATGGGCGCCATCTTAATGACCTAAACCAACCAACCGTTGACAAATTAGCGTCGAACGAATGGCTTAGGCAAGGGGAATTATTTCCTGAAACGGAAGGGTTTATGCTTGCGATTCAAGATCAAGTCATAGGAACTATGAACTACAAGAAACATATAATGAAGTTGTCAAATTGTTCCAACGACTTCTGCAGAAAATGTAAAGGCGCCCCCGAAACTATCCAGCATATAACAGGAGCATGCAGAGCAATAGCCCAAACTGATTATAAACACCGTCATGATCAAGTAGCAGCAATCATCCATCAATCACTGGCACTGAAATATAAACTCATAACAGAAAAAACAGTTTACTATAAATATAGTCCACGAACTATATTAGACACAACTGATTGCAAATTATACTGGGACAGAACTATATTAACAGATAAAACAGTACATTTCAACCGCCCAGACATAACACTACATGATAAAAAAAAAGTGAAATAGTATACTTGATTGATATAGCAATACCTAACACACATAACCTTTCATCCACTCATACTGAGAAACTAACCAAATACACTGATCTAGTTATTGAAATAAAATCACAATGGAAAGTTAAAACAGTTAAAATCATACCTATTGTTTTGTCATCTACGGGAGTCATACCACACACTTTACATACAAGCCTAAAACTCTTACACATTCATCCACTCATTTACATCACATTACAAAAAGCAGTCATTCTAAACACTTGCAGAATTGTCAGAAAATTCCTATCTATAGACACCTAGAACTACCGCTCTCGTGTTTGACTACGGTCCGCATGAAGGCGTGATATTAACCCCTTTAGGGAGAAAAAAAAAGGTTAATAAATAATAATAATAATAATAATTTTATTCGCTGGAATGCAGGTAGTTACATGAAGATGACAAACATAATAGTGAGAGCCTTATACATTCTGCCGTTTAGGCATGCAAATATTTGGTTTATAATATATAGTTACTACTCATAGCTTACATGATAGACTACTAGTACTCTCTTGGAGTAAGTAGGTTTGTAATTTAAATATAATTGACAATAACAATAAAAGAAAAATAATGATGGCTCTGTATAACACTTAAAATAACATAACAGGATTAATAATTATAAACTAACATCATTTAGGAATTCTGACACTGAATAATAGCATTTAGTTATAAGTAAATCAGTTACCTGTATTTTAAAATTTCTTACAGTTTGATCTTTCATAGTTTTAGGTATTTTGTTAAAGATAGTAGGAGCCATGATAATAACATTTTTCTTGAATAATGCAGTTTTAAAACCACTAGTATGAAGCAAATTTTGGTATTGAGATCTCATAGCTACATTTCTGAAACGTGTCTCATGTAATGTTGGAAACAGCAGAGGATTTGTTTTTACAAATAATGCAATTTCCAAAATATAAAGACATGGAAACGTTAACAATTTGTGATCTTTGAAGACTGGTATGCAGCTTTCTGTGACTTTCAGGTTAAAAATTGCTCTTATGCATCGCTTTTGGGCTCTGAAAATGCTCTCTCTTTCGCTACAGTTGCCCCAAAATATAATACCAAATCTTAAAACAGAAGCGACAAGTCCATGATAAGCAACTAATACCGTTTTAGTGTTGACTTTTTTGGATAGGTTAACAAGGGCATATGCCGATGCACTTAGTTTTTTACATATGTCATCAGCTTGGGCTTTCCATGTTAATTGAGAGTCAATTAGTATACCTAAAAACTTGGAAACAAATACTCTACCTATTTTCTGATTGTCTATACAAATATTTAGATCCTCAGCATTAATTCTTTGATAAAAGTGCATTATTTTAGTTTTCTCTATATTTATAAGAAGATTATTATTATTCATCCAATTTATTATTGTTATGATTGAGGTACTAATGTCGTTCCGATAGGTATTTTTGTCAGTAGATTTGATAACGGCTGTAGAATCATCAGCAAACAATATCATCGGGTGTTGTATTTGGAGTGGGAGGTCATTGATATAAAGTAAAAATAGCAAAGACCCTTTTTTTTTTTTTTTTTTTTTGGGGTGGGTTATGGTCGGCGCTCTTCTCGCACCACTCCGTCCGGGGCGACAGAGGGGCGTAAGCACGCATACCCGTAACCCACCCACGAACCTCGCCTACGTCGTTGGACCGGCCACTGGAGCAGCGTGAACTTGTCGTCAGTGGCCGGCCCGATGGAATACCCCCTGAGAGGTACCCTCCCCTTGAGCGACGTCCCCCCCCCCCGGGGCGGACGTCGTTCCCACCTCGCGCGGTCAGCCTCTCGGCGGGTGACGGACTAATTCCCCGGTCCAGTCACCCGCGGCCTCGGCTAGGGCGGCATCAGGCGCAGGTAATCGCGCCTACGCCGCCCCAGTCGCCGGCGGCGGTTCGCGTCGTCGAGGAGACGCTCCTCGCGCACGCGCTCCGCCGCCTCCTTCCGCGAGACTACTGCCTCACAGAAGGCTGCGACCGCGTCCCAGTTCCTGACGCTGTCGAGCATCGCCCTGGCGATGGTCGGCAGCGTCAGGTCGGCACCGATGATTGCGACGAGTTCACGGCGCTGCTCTGCCCAAGCGGCACACGCCTCGAGCGTATGCTGCGCCGTATCCTCGTCGCAATCGCAGTGGTGGCAGGACGGTGTACTCTCCCTCCTGACGACCGTGTACAGGTATTTGGCGAAGCATCCATGCCCCGTCAAAACCTGCACCAGTCGGAAGGAGAGCACCCCGTGCCGCCGTTCCAACCACTGCATCAGCACCGGCCGGAAGGCCTCCACAGTCCGCACACCGAACCGAGGCCTCTCCAGCCGGACTGCCCAACGAGCAATGACGTCTCGGCGGGCGTCGACACGCCAGGCGGTGAACTCCCTCAGTGAGACCACACCGCCCCCCGTTCGCACCCCCGACACCCGCCGATACAAATCGGCGAGCATTTCCGCCTCCAGGTCCCACGGGGGAGTCCCGGCCAACAGGCACGCTGCCTCCGTCGCCGCCACCGTGCGGTACCCGCGTACGGCCCTGACCGCCATGGCCCTCTGTGGTCGCCACAGAAGAGCCCTGAGTCGGACGGTCAGGGATCCCGCCCACACCGGTGCGCCGTACAGGGCCATCGACCGGACGACCCCCGAGTACAGCTTTCGGCACGTAGCGCTCGGTCCGCCCACGTTCGGCATAAGCCACGAAAGGGCGGACGCCGCGCCGACGAGCCGCGAAGCGAGCCTGCGGAAATGCTCCCGAAACCACCAATGCCCGTCGAGCACCAGGCCCAAATACCTCATATGGGCCCGGATGCTGATGTCAACCGAATTGACGGTGATCGAGACGCCGATGGGAGGACTCATGCGGGGCCCATGGAACAAGAGGGCCTCCGTCTTGTCCAGGGCCACCCTCAACCCCAGCGCCCCGATCCGCCTGACGATCTCCTCGGTGCCGAGAGTCGCCAGGCTTGCCGCCAGGCTTGCCGCCTCCTCCAGCGTCCCACCGCGGGCTGTGACGAGCGTGTCGTCGGCGTAACAGATTACGCCCAGCCCGGGTGGGAGGCTCCCTCTCAACGCCCAGTCGTAGCCGATGTTCCACAGGGTGGGTCCGAGGACCGACCCCTGCGGGACACCGCACGTCATGGGCGTTCGCGCAACGTCCCCTACTCGGTTGGTGTAGAGGACACTGCGCCCCTCCAGATAGTCTGCCACTAGCCGCCTCAGGTAAACTGGCACTCCGTGGTATCGAAGCGCCTCCCTGATGCAGCTAAATGGCAGACTATTGAATGCGTTGGCAATGTCCAGGGACACCACCAACAGCACTCCTCCGCCGGCGACGGCCTCAGTCGCCACGGCCCTCAGGCGCAGCAGAGCCGCGATCGTCGAACGACCCCTCCTGAACCCAAACTGGGCGTCCGACAGATCGGGCCCCGTGCCAACGAGGTGCCGCTCGATGCGGGCAGCCAGCACCCTCTCCAATAGCTTGCCCACATCGTCGAGCAGCACGATAGGCCTGTAGGCCGAGGCCGACTCGCGAGACCGTCCCGGCTTCGGCAGGAGCACCAGCCTCCCCTCCTTCCAGCACCCAGGGAACCGCCCGGCCGCTAAACACGCATCGAACAGCCCCCTGAGGCGGGGTCCCAGGTGATCGAGGACCAGAGCCAGTACGCGGTTGGGAATACCGTCGGGCCCGGGAGCGGTGGATTTCCCGCGCATGCGCGCCACCGCCACCTCCATCTCGGTTTCCGTGATGGGCGAAACACTGTCATCGTCGGCCTCCCGGTCAATGTCTGGCGAAGTCATGACCGGGGGCGTGTGCTCCGCCCGTCGCGGGAACAGGTCCTCGATGACCCTGGTGAGGAGGCCGGGCTGGAGGGTCTCGGTGAGGGGGGGGGCCCGCGCGCGGAGCTTATTCAGCGCCGCGCGATAGGGGCGACCCCAGGGGTCACGATCGAGACCGTCCAGCATCTCCTGCCGACTGACGTCCTTGGCGGTACGGACGGCCAGCCTGAAGGCCGACCGCGCATTGCGGTAGCCCTCATAAAGCCGGCCCTCCCGCTCCTCATCGCGATGGTGCCGCCGGCTGCGGGTGTAGGCCCTCCGGGCGCGTATACATGCGGCCCGAAGATCCGCCAGCTCCCGGGACCACCAGTGGACAGCCCTTTTCGGGGGCAGACACCGTACACGGGGCATGGCCGCATCGCAGATCTGCGTCAACGCATTGCGGATGCGGCCAGCCTCGGCGTCCACCCCGTCCAACTGGCGGGCAGAAGACAGCCACGAGTGAATGATGGCTGCCTCCGCCAGCAGGTCCCGGTCTAGACGACTCACAGCCCATCGCCGGAACGCGGGACGTCCGTCCGCCTCATGACCCCTGCTGGGCGTCGGAAGGGTCCGGGAGACCTCCATCCGGATATACCGGTGGTCCGATAGGGTCTCAACCTCCTCCGCGACGCACCAGCTCCTCACGCGTGCGGCGACAATGGGGCTAGCGAACGACAAGTCCACTATCGACCCGCCCCGCTGCCGCACGCACGTATGCACTGAGCCCCTGTTCAGCAAACAGAGGCCCAGTGTCGCCACCCACTCCTCGACCGCCCGTCCTCGGTCGTCCGTCCTGGGGGATCCCCACGCCATGGACTTGGCGTTGAAGTCCCCCATAACGAAGACTTGGCGCGGTGCCAGTCGCCGTAACGAGGCCCCCAAGATGGTGAGGGAGGCCCCGAAATCAGTCACGCTCCTGTTAGGGGAGAGATAGACTCCGAAAAGCGTAATCTCTCCCCAGTCCGCCGCGACGTATCCGATGCCCCTATCCCTAAGAGTCAGGGACGACGAAGGCCACGACGTGGAGGCGACGATTGCCACAGTGCCGTCGGCGCTACCCAGCCAGTTAGGCCGGTCGGGCACCACGTACGGCTCCGCGGCTACGGCTACTCCTATCAACCACTCCGCCATGGCTTGCAGGAAAACGTCCTGCGCACCGGCGGAGTGGTTGAGATTGGCTTGGAGGAGACGGATGGATTCGTGGTCCATTAACGGGCCGTTTCCATCGTCTCCTCCTCCGCGCTAACGGGCGATCGGGTCGCGCTCGGAGCGGGAGCGGGCCCGGTCGATGGGCCGCCCCGCCCCTTTGGGGCCGATGCCGGGGGTCTGCAGTCCCCAGAGCCCATGCGGTGCTTAGCAGGCCTATTGCCTGCCGCGCACGCGGGGCAGTGGGGCACCGCAGAGCACGATGCCGCCTGGTGTCCAGCCTGACCGCAGCGAAAGCAGAGACCGCCGCAGTCAAAGCAGTTACGACACGTCGGTCGGGTATGCCCGACCGCCATGCATTTGTAACACCTCGCGGGCCGGGGCTCCAGCACGGTAACTCGCGCCGAGCTCCAGCCCACGAGGAGCCTGCCAAATAGCAAAGACCCTAGCACACTACCTTGAGGAACGCCGAAACTAATTTTCCTAAGGGTGGATACATATTTGACTTCACAATTGGACATAGCACATATTCGAGAGATTTCTGTAAGTTGCTTCCGATTAGTTAGATATGATTGAACTAGATTTAAAACATTACCTCGAATACCATAAGTGTTTAATTTCATTAGAAGTGTTTCGTGATCAACATAGTCAAATGCCCTCGACATATCCGTAAATACAGCGTATATGGGTATTTTGTTATCTATACTTGGCATTAAAAGTTTTAATAAGTTAAAAATTGCTAGATTAATATTTTTATTTTTCCGAAATCCAAATTGTTCATCGCAATTAGGAAGGGTGGTGACATCTTGTGGTCTTACTTCGTTCCCACACAGTAAATAATTCATTATTATTTAACAATCGTTTCGCTTATCGCAATCAATATAAGTTCTTAGAATGTCTACTTCCTCTGAAATACGAGAATCAAGCACGAAATATGCTGACATGATTATACCCAAGCTTAACGATCGATATATTATAAAATCTCAATGGGAATGTAAGTTTTGATTGCAAAGTGATTTGGCTGCGCTTGGTGTGATCCCTTAGATGGATTTTACATCTAATTCTTTCATGTGTGTAAATTCTTTCTAAACAACCCGACTGATTTTAGTGAAATTGTTTGTGTTTGTCTTCATGGTGGATTCAAGAATGGTTTAATTAAATTTTTTTTTTTTTATATTTCTTCACTACAGCGTTTCTTCGGTCAGCTTGTGTGATATAATACAATATTGTACAAATTTTAACGAAGGCACGTAATGCAAGGATTAATATTTTAAATAACTCATCATCATCATCATCCTGCTCTTATCACAATTACCTGTGGTCCACCAATACGGAACTCCTCTTACATCGCACATATTGTAAAAGTCATTGGCAATCGTTTTATGATCAGCCGCCTGCCTAACGTCAACCCTTCTTAGGAATGTCATTATTGACAGCATCAGGTGGAGCTGTCCCAGGTCGATATAAAGCTCTTAATCGTCTATTATGACATCCACGAGCAAGGTAAGTGTCGGTAGTATTCGTAGCCGCTACAGCACAGCACATAACTATTAAATTATTTTTATTAAACCAATTATGACTGATTTATTGGTCTAGCGGCACAAGCACGCAGTTTCTACGTTAGTTTTAAAGAAGGTTTAAATAGTATAAAAATGTTTGTGATTTCTTGTAGAATAAAGTCATTATGAAATATTATTTACTGTGACCTTAATTTAATACATCTGAATTTTATTGAAATAATTTAAAAAGTACTTGGCCTAGGTATATTGTTTTATAACGCTAATAATATCAGTTCTAATGCCATAGTGTCAAATACCTACTTGTTTTCATCAATAACACCTTATAAGTAACAATTATGGCGGCACTTTTGGCGGGAATCTAAATACGTTATGTGATGGTTTTGTATTATACTCAATATATTAATGTTTAAACGTGTCTTGGCATTTTATGTGATATGAAGAAACTGCTGGGTTGTAATGATGGGTGGAATGAAATGAAAGTGCTTTACAAGTATTTTCGTTTTGCATCATAATTCAAAGAATATGCTATTGATATTGGGGCCATCGCACTATTGGAGGCAACAATTTGACTTAATGACAGACAATGATTATTATGATGAAACCTTAGAATATTGACAGAAAAATCTAACTTGACACTGGCAAAAATTGTCTAATATTAGTAATTAAATACCAATACAAAAAGAAGAAGAACAACAACCAGTAATAATTAACTGATGTATATGATTTTCAACATATGATATTAATGTTTATACTGCGTTAGGTGCACCTTTCTGTGTGATGATGAAGTAAGAATACAATTCACCACCCCCTATCTTAATCGTGGGTGATCGTAAGAGACGACTGATGGATACAAAACGCATATAACATCTATGCAAGAGAAGGAAAACTGGAAACAAACTCTATACCAAGACGTCTGACCAGCGTGGTATAGTAGGTCAATGTCCCTTCTATTATAGAGGAGGCTCGAGCCCAACGGTGGGACATAATATGAGCTGAGATGATGATGATGATAGGTGTTACCTAAAATATAATTTACTTTGATGAAAACGTGCATACATCAAGAAAGAATTTTCTTCTTCAATATTGGGTAAGGGTCTCCTTTTATTGGATACAGGTTCTTTTATATATTGGATATATGGGATAATGGCATTATCGTCAGACTCAGCAGGCAGATCGGACGAACTCACTTGGTATTATAATTTTCTCATGACCTCTCATGCTCTACTGTTTTATTTTTGGTAGTCTCTCTTTATAAACTCTCACGTGAAAGTCTGTGTTGAACACATCATCACAGGCAGCCAATAAATAAATAAAAATATACTCGCCGTATCCTCGTGAATTAAATTTGCCGAAACTGTAACAGACATTGAAATAAACGAGAGAAATCAAGGGCAGGGCCCCTTGATAATACTAATGGCCTCCAGCTTTAGCTGTTGTATACACCCAAGGGTGATGTTTAGTATATCTTGGTTGTGTATTTATTAAGTATGTTTTGACTGCACAGATGACGTAGTGGTTGAGATATCTTACTATCTTCCGTATCAATGTTGTGATTTCGATTCCCACGCGGGACAATGCTTTGTGCGATACACAAAATGTTCTGAATCTGGATGTAATATGTCTGCGTTAATTGCATGTTTGCAAAGTCCCCCGCAATACAAAGATATCAATCCTTAGTGCAGGGTGGTGTTTAAAAAAAAGAGCCAAAGAATTTTGAAAGCAAAGTAAAATAAAAAATGGTTCATTATTTTTTCTAAGACAACAGTGTAGTAATTAGTAAATAGTTTCGTAATTTGACTAATAGGGTCGTGTCATCGCTTAATACAATTCCAACTGAAAAGTTAGAGTATTAAATCGGTACAATGTGTAATCGTGATCCGGTAGATAGCACAGTGCTCCTTTAAAGAGGACAAAATAATACGAGCTTAATTTGATTGTCATACGATAGCACACACTTATCTATGTGATCAGTCCCATGTGTGACAATCATTTGTCGTTCGTAAAATAAGCTTTATATAATTAATCATAAAGATTTATATATTAGTTGGTCTCTGATATCGGAGAAGAATGAGCCTTTGTTGATATAATTTTATGTAAATAAATATATGCTATACAAAAGTGATTGTTGAATTATAATTATCAGTGTTCCCTTCTAATACGAAGTTCCATTTCTATCGTGTGTCTTTAAAAAAACTACCCGTTTAGCTGAGTGCATCTCCCAGTTTAGCTGAGTGCATCTCCCAGTTTAGCTGAGTGCATCTCCCAGTTTAGCTGAGTGCATCTCCCAGTTTAGCTGAGTGCATCTCCCAGTTTAGCTGAGTGCATCTCCCAGTTTAGCTGAGTGCATCTCCCAGTTTAGCTGAGTGCGTCTCCCAGTTTAGCTGAGTGCATCTCCCAGTTTAGCTGAGTGCATCTCCCAGTTTAGCTGAGTGCGTCTCCCAGTTTAGCTGAGTGCATCTCCCAGTTTAGCTGAGTGCGTCTCCCAGTTTAGCTGAGTGCATCTCCCAGTTTAGCTGAGTGCATCTCCCAGTTTAGCTGAGTGCATCTCCCAGTTTAGCTGAGTGCGTCTCCCAGTTTAGCTGAGTGCATCTCCCAGTTTAGCTGAGTGCATCTCCCAGTTTAGCTGAGTGCATCTCCCAGTTTAGCTGAGTGCATCTCCCAGTTTAGCTGAGTGCATCTCCCAGTTTAGCTGAGTGCGTCTCCCAGTTTAGCTGAGTGCATCTCCCAGTTTAGCTGAGTGCATCTCCCAGTTTAGCTGAGTGCATCTCCCAGTTTAGCTGAGTGCATCTCCCAGTTTAGCTGAGTGCATCTCCCAGTTTAGCTGAGTGCATCTCCCATTTTCTTTATTTAGTAAACTGCACCTCTGCAAAACCGAGCCGGTTCGCTAGTAATACAAATAAGTCAATTTTCAAAATGAATTTGTATAAACGGTTGAGGGTTCGATGTACATTTTAAATATTGTACACGTATAACCCTGTCTACCCTCACTGCATTTATGGCTGGGAGACAGGGGTGCAGCGGCAATGACTGGCTAGACAGATTAAGGTATATAACTCGTATACCTAGGTATATCATTAGCTGAATACCGCAGCTGATTTGGACACCCAGTCACGTTTTTATACGAAGGTATTAACATGGAGATACAATTGTTGGCGTAGACTAGTCTGGGGTAAGGTAAGAGTAATATATTTTCACGTCGGTCGTACATTTCGAGTTAAGGATACCATCCCAGACTCCGTACAACATAGGACATCATATATACTTGAACAGTATTAGCTGTGCTCGACTCTCTAAATAACCATGTAAAATGATTCTTTGTCGTCCTTAACCGTAGCATGTGACACGCGTATGACTGTCTATCTTAGAGCGGTTACGCACTACGTCCGGTCCGAATCCGATCCGAACCCGCGAAAATATGGGTCTAGAAAACTCGGACCGAATTACGTGATTTTACACGGAGCCACAGCAGAGTGTTCACGTCGTTGATCATGAGCCCTTTAAATCGACGTCAACTTCTGGCAATACTATTGTACGTACGAAGAACGAAGACGTACGTTTATACAAATAATTCTATGGCTGCATCGGTCCGTCAAAAATCTTCCCCGGCATGGAGATTCTAGAATGACGGAAAGAAATGGGATGATCCGAAGGAGATCGGATGTAGTGCGTAAATTACCATAGAAATAGTTCTACGGCTACGACGGACCATATTTTCACGGATTCGGAACGGATGTAGTGCGGAACCGCTCTTAGGGTAAGTTCGCGGCTCCATCCGTGAGTCTATGGAGGTTCACTGTTGGTACATAGCTATCACCCTCGTGGAGGATAATATCACAATTCACACTTTTGACAAATGAGCCAGCAATACTGGTTAGTGTTGTGAGTCTGGTACTCCTTCTGTCAGTGTTTACGACACCTATAAGTACGAAAGATGTTATTCATCATTATCATCATCACAGCCCATATATGTCTCACTGTTGGGCTCGGGCCGTGAGGGCGACGCCTCGACGGCGAAAGCTGTCGGGGCGTCGACGAGAGAGGAACCCGAGAGGGCATACCGCCGGGCGGGCCACCGAAGACAAAGATCGGGTACCGGTGGACCGCTCGCACGGCGAAGAAGAGGTGCTTGCAGGGTGGGTTAATGGGGTTGCGCGCCGCCTCTTCCATCACCCCGGACCGATTTGGCGGGGTGCGACGTCCATAGCCCACCGCAAAAAAAAAAGAAAAAAAAAGGGGAATTAACCTACTATACCACGCTGGTCAGACGTGTTGGTATAGGGTTTTGTTTAGAGTTTACCTTCTCTTGCGTAGATGTTATATGCGTTTTATATCCCTTAGTCGTCTCTTACAATCACTCACGAGTAAGACAGGGGGTGGTGAATTGTATTCTTACTCCGTCACCACACGGAAAAGATGATATTATAAGTGGAGAATAGTATAGATGTCAATATAAAAATAAAAATATATGTATATGCAATTTTAAAACACCATCAGTATTTAAGTAAATAGTATTTGTTCGATTTACTTTAAAAAACCTTTATTTTAAACGCACAGGACTATTTATTTCATGTAACTTTCTGCTTCAACTCTTTTTAACCCGTTATATTTGTCAATTTCCGTGTGGTGTCGGAGTAACAATAACATTTCCCCATTTATAGTCGCAATATTATTTTATTGCAAATTATTTGTCTATTATTGACAGTCACAATTATCTGTTATCTCCAAACGATTCTAACAAATGGCGGTATCTGTTGATTGGATTGAGTAAGTATTTAATAGATGGCGCTATGTTAAAGGTACAAACGTGCCATATAAGCTACAATTTATTAGCATAACTACCACGTGTTACTGAGGCTACCTTAGCCACAGCAACGCGTGGGCGGATCTGCTAGTATGTATATATATTATAAATTATCACATCATTTAAAGGCACTCTCCGTTAGTAAGCTTTCAATAGCGCTATGGCAATACTGTTAATGTTATTGTTTGGCAATTTGGGTCAAAAACGAAAGCAGATATAAAACACTATTATATCATATTCACTACATCCCAGCACTTCTTACGCATCATATAACATAAGAGACGATCCAAATTATTTAATATAACACGTTAAAACACTAACATATTAAATATAAAACAAGACTACCATACAACGCTTTCACGTCGCCACTAAAACTCCTAAAAATATTTCAATAAGATAGAGATATATAATTATTACAATATGTATCGTAAGCCAGTTATTTTGTTCATGATTGCTATCATCGATAGCATATTAAAAGCATATGATATATATCATCGGAAGGGAGCAACAGACAGGTGAAGGGGTCGTGGGGGGGACAGAGAGGGAGGAGAACGCAATGGGGAGGAACAGCGAGGGAACAAATTGGATTTGGCGCACAATTGTCGCCTACGTTAGCTATAGGAAGATTTGGCGGGTTTGAGCAATCACAGATTCAAGATGTAGTGGAATTGTTCGATCAAGTATTTTAAATGAGTCCAGAATTTCTTTTGTGGAAACAATATTTTTATAAAGTTTTTTTTTTAATAATAAACATTCAGTAGCGATTTATATCAAGAAATACTGCGCGATGTTTCAGAACGTCAATTTATTTATTAAGAAAATATATTATCGATTGCACAGATGGCGTGGTGGTTAACATACCGTCTTATTATGCCAGCATCTCGGATTTGATTCCGCAGGACAATACTTTGTACGAAACACAACTTAATGTTCTGAGTCAGTATATAACTGGTGTACGTTAATTATATGTTTGCAAAATCCGCCGCAATATGAGGATTATTTCCTTAGTACAGGGTGTGGTCTTTCAAAAAATATATTATTTTAAATGCGTTTATTCGTTCATGGCATTATTGGATAAACTGAACGCTATGGTAGGGCGGAGCGGGTCCAGAAGGAACTCCTCCACGGCGATACAATCCACATCGGGCGGAGCAGGCGCGAGTATATACGTCTGATGTCGCTCTAGCCAAAACAGCGCATGACTCCCATGGGCTAATCCATCAACCGAGAAGAGACTGATCTCGTGTGGACAACGTTCACTCGACATGGACGAAATACCTTTTCGACGGACGGGCCACCGATGACGAGGACTGGGTCCCGGTGGCCCGTCCATATAGCGCTAAAGAGGTACGTACACTGCAGATGGAATCGCTCGTCATGCCTTCAGTCAGTCCGAAAGAATCGAGCGGGATATGACTGCATGACAGTCTGCCACGAAAAAAAAAAGAAAAATATTGTTAAACTTCCGTCGATATACAGATAAAAATATAATATAGTTTCAAGTAATTGTTACCAGCGTAATAAATAAAATATCCATACGAATATTTCAGATAAAATTGATCAAAGCTGTGAACAATACGCTTGTGTATTGTGTCGCTTACAATGGTGCCCCCCCTGGAACTGATGTACTGATACTATTGTCAGTGTGTATCATTACAGACTGGACGATCATTGTGTGATAATATTGAATAGGTAGCTAAGCTATCGCCCCATATGGGTTTGAAATATAAATATATCACCACCCCTTATCGCCTCATGGGAGTCGCAGAAATAGATTGAGAGATCACTAGGAGAATGAGTGCTAGTATTTTTGATTGCCTATTAGGTGATGAAGAAATCCTGGATTTTTCTTTACTAGTTCTGTTCATTGCAGATTTTTTTGTTAAGGTTCCTTCCTTTTTTTTTGGAGTTTACTCCTTAAGAATCGATTTTGATATAAGGCGCCCGGAATGAGAAAAATTTGAGGAGTAAAATCTAGTGATCGAATGACCTCATTACGTTTTTGGTGCGCAACCTATTCTGCGCACCTTTCACTTTCTGACGTGAGATAATACTTCACTGAACAGTTTTAATAAATGTAAATAAAAATATATATATATTATTTTTAGTCAAATGAGCTTTTTTTGCGCCTGTTTTGATAATCGTACTTAGGAGTAAACTCCAGTCGTGCGTCGGAGCTGACACACACACTTTTTTTTTTGCTTTTTAATAGCAAATGAGCCAGTATTGTTTTTAGACTAATTCCCACCATTGTAACGGCTGTAAGCCAGGATCCGCAATGGTCTCCATAAATGACACCGAGGTTTGACCCCCAGGCAGTCCCGGGATATGATTTGAATGGTCTCGCGGGCGGGTCTCACCCGCAACAAATTTAATTAGAAAAGTTTAAAAAGGAGGAGTTGGCAAGAATAATTCCACTTCCCTCCTAGGCAAAGCGGGAGACAGGAAAACAAAATTGACTAATCAGCCAATAAGTAAAGGGGTGTAGGTACAATAACTTATAGTAAGTGTTACTGACGCCCATGGACCTTTGCAATATTAAGACTATAGGAGGCCACCTATCAATAAAATCCCAAACCCATCCAGAAAGTTGGTCTTCTCCCTCACCGAACGAAGCGCAACAGCATATTGGCTTTACTCAGACGTCGATATTCTGTGAGAATGTGGTACCAACCCGGAGAAGCGACTGTAGATCAAAAGCTGTCAACATTATGGCCCTACCGCTATTATATATTTGACATTTTTAATTTTATACATACATACATACATACATATCATCACGCCATATCCCTTGCAGGGTAGGCAGAGAGAACAGAACAGTTTAATTTTATATTAATTAATTTGTATGATATAAATGTTTCGCTATATATATCCCCTACCCACACGATGATACTATGATCGTTGAAGCGAACAGCTGATAACAAATTCAAGCCCTCATTATTCTGTTCAGACAGTAATGGATTTAGGGCGAACGTAAAAAATTAACGTTGTTAATGGATGGTGCGGAGATAGATGTGTTACTGATCATTTGACAGCTTCCAGGAAACTGATAATGACAGATTGAAATTTGTATTGATTTGTTTGTTGCGAAAATTGTTTATTGTTATTGCCATTGTGTAATATTCTGATTGTAGTTTGTAGCTTGTGGTTTGGTTATATGCTCACTAAAAATGTTTCTGCTTGCGATAGCTACGTGGAGCAGGTCTCTACACTACTTAATGTGGATAATAATGACTGCTCTAATAGTGAACTCGTGAAAAGGTGGCGATGAACGTGGGCTTTGGGTCAGATGAAAAGTGAAACGCAAATCTCAATTGTGTGATCTCTATTAGCGATTGGACCAGATAAGACAATACTACCTACTGTGGGGGAGTTTCTTGTTTAGTGGTGGGATGTATATGAGCTGTGATAATGACGAGATAATGAACATATAACAATTGTTTATAAAGAAGATGAACGGGTGGCTTAAATCAGATGAAGCGTGAAACAGACGAATTCATAAGATGAAATAGATTGAATTATACCGCCATTTTATATTTCACCTCAGCTTATATGACGTTAGGTTAATTGTTGGGCTAGAGTTTTGGTCACAATAGGAGGAGGGACCTTCTATTGTACCACTCTTAAACGGGTTGGTATAATGTAAGGGATAAAAAAAAAAAATAAAAAAAAAAAAAAAAAATGTAAGGGATATACCTTAGTCGTCATTATCACACTCAAGGGTAAGATAGGGGCTGGTGAATTGTATTCTTACTCTGTCACCACACGGATATTTGTATAGTTTATATCATCCATACGTTGGTAGAACTCCTCCAGGTGAAAATAGTGCAATAAATTTTATTAAAACTTATCAAACACAATACTGACCCACCCGTCGTTATGCAGAAATAGCCGTAAATAAGTTAGCTTTACTCCCTTCCTCATCTAATTACAAGACCGTCTAACGCAGCACTAGCAAAAGCAATAATAATATTAGTACATTTATTTTGACCATTTGGTATACTATACAGTATCCACGGTCACTTGATGATTAACGTCGCCATAGTGGACGTCCATTAATCACGTGATCTTTTTTAGCATTTTTAACACCCAACTTGGTGATATGTGGTGAGGTTTAAGACTATGACCATCTCCCCCACCAACATCATGTGAATTTTTAGTACCTACATATTCTATGTACATGCCCACAGCTCATTATATTCTTGGTTTTTTCTCAGATCACCTACTTTAAACGACTTCGTTCGTTGTCTGGCAACGGCAAGTCAAAGTCACACTACACGCCGCTTTTCAGTTTAGAAACCGCAACGTTTGACGAAAAAATAAATACACGTGATATCTTACTACAACCTTCCTCCCCTCCCCCATGTGATATTTCATGATTTTTTCAATCACCTACTCCTCCCTCAAACCTCACGTGATTAATGGACAGCCCCATAGTGAAACGATATGAAAGGACAATTAGTTATGATAATTTATTTTTATTAGATTTTCATATTCAAATTGCGAATAATTTTATCTAAGCACTAGCTTCTGCCCGCGACTTCGTCCGCGTGGAATGGTTACTTTGGGCTAACGTTAACTTCAACTCGCGAATTCGTTTACGTAAAAGGTGGAAATATTTTTAAATAATACATACGTTAAAGCTGTTTTAGGTACCTACATGACCCTTTTATTAGTAAGAGTAGAACATTTAACCTTAAGTAAAATAATAATAATAATAATAATCTTTATTGAAAACTAAATACATATGACAGTTGACATAGATGTCTTTGCCTCTTGAATTAGGTAATACCTGTGTTTCAAGAGACAGTTCCTTCCCGAAATACATAAATCTTGAACATCAAATTATTTTACAGTAACATACATTATAAATAATGAATATATATATCTTACGTAGATAAAGAAATCTATAATAAATGAATGAGTGAGAATTAACGTGTTAGTGAGCGCGCTCACACGTTGTGTGTGTGTGTGTGTGTGTGTGTGTGTGCGTGTGTATGTGTGTGTTGTGCGTTTGTTTGTGTGTGTGTGTGTGTGGTGTGCGTGTGTTTGTGTGTGTGTGTGTTTGTGTGTGTGTGCGTGTGTGTATGTGTATATGTGTGTGTGTGGTGTGCGTGTGTTTGTGATGTAGTGTGCGTGCATGTATGTGTTTCTTTTTTTTTTTTGTGTATTTGTAGTTACGCGAAATAAGTATTTAAAAGTGATTCAAGTTTGACGTAATCCATATAATGCAATGTAGTACCATATAAAGTAATGCAAGTAAAAGTATTGGGTCATATCTATACTTTCTATAGATATATACAATGTATGTATATTATACATACACTTACGCCTATTTACGATTACACATACTTTTAATGTGTATGAAATCGCTGTGTGGTAGCGGCTATGAATACTACCAATCCTCACTTGTGGATTGGTAGTGGTAGTGGCTTGTGGATGTCGTAAAAGACGACTAAGAGCCTTATAACGACTTGGGCCAACTCCATCTGATGCCGTTTGGTCAACAATTACATTCCCAATTAGGGTTGACGTCTGGCAGGCGGCCGGTCATAAAACTATTGCCAATAACTTTTATAATATGTACTATGAATGAAGAGTACTTATTGTATCGACCCCAAGTAATTGGGATAAGAGTAGGAGAATGATGATGATGATGACCTCTCGTGAACAAATCGCCAATTTGGTCCAGAAAAGGTATTCCCCTTGTATTCGTCCCATTCACGATTGCTTTATATGTTTGCTTCGTCAACCTCTGCCCACTCATTATTTCTTCCACTTCGTGTCCAACCCATCTCAGCATACCAGCGCTCTTTTATAACATTATACCTAATTTTATCTTTCATACTTACATCACACACAGCTTACGAAGAGCTGTCAGCTCTACAGCATTTATTCTATTTTCATGTCTCCGCCAAATCTAACTTTCACTGCCATACATGAGGGCAGGCACTAATACTTCCTATACTTATTATTATTATTTAGTATGTGTAAAGCCGACGGAAGGTCATGAGAAGAAAACAAAACTAAAAATGTAGTGTGTGCAGAAGTACTTTGAAATAACATTAGTTTGATTTTTTTTTTAATATAAGATTGTAAGATCCAGTATTTTTATCGTAAATGCGCGCCCAGTACTTGATCATTATTTTGCTGCGATGTTATTTTTAAACTGCGATATTTCCTAAGATATTCATTGAAATCAAATAATGTAAAGAGCAATTTTGTTTTAAATTAAATACTTGTGATGAATAACTCATTTATTTGGATAAGGATTAATATTATGTTTATAAAAACACCTTCGAAAATATCACATTATTTTAAAACAAATTTGATTAGCATAAAAAAGGCTATAGTGAGCCAATCTTAAAAGATAGACATATGCTGTTGCGGACTCTTATTTAGAACTTTGAAAGGGGAACAATTATGTAGTACATAATTTTTGCGCAACTTTAACCGTTTACGCAGCGGAAGCTCTCAAAAGGAAACATAAACCCGATTTTTACACATTCATCATTGTTGCTCTGCTCCTATTGGTCGCAGCGTAATGTTATATAGCCTAAAGCCTTCCTCTATAAATGGACTATCCAACAAAAAAAGAATTTTTCAAATCGGACCAGTAGTTCCTGAGATTAGCGCGTTTAAACAAACAAACAAACAAACAAACAAACAAACTCTTCCGCTTTATAATATTAGTATAGATATTAAATCAGAAAACATTGCAAATTATTTAGTCTGAAATATATTTTAGCAATATGATTTGCTAATTGTAAGTTCAAATCGTCATGGTACGGTGCTTAACTATTAACCGTATGAAAAAATATAAACAGTTGTAAAGACATATTCTGTAGTCAGTAAAATGTGATATGCGAAACTTTCGTATTCGTTTGTCTGACAAGAAATACGAGTAGTAATAAAGCATCCTGTTCACTTTACTAAAAGTTGGTACGTTAAATTATTACCTCATGTGGATTCATTAATATAATTGAGGACAATGTACCAAATGTGTTTGTAGTAAATATATTTTTATTTGCTCAATCAACTGTGTATGCGTTTAAGCTTGTGGATTCGATGGGATATCACAGAGAGATAACTAACCCCAGAGGAGATTTTTGGGAACGAAGACTTATATGAACGGAGTTTATTTATTTTTTAATTTTGAATTATCATTACGTTTTAGTCTATCAAATTATGAAAAAAAAAAAAATTTAAAATTAATTTTTTTTTTTTTTTTGTCACGCCCATGACGAAAAAAATCTACAACAATACTTTTATTATCTTTATGTATTACTTGGTGTACAAAACGTATTTTCTTTTTTTTACTATGAAAATTTTCTTGTGATAACATTAAAGTTTGACACATAATTGTGAATATTTGTTCCCTCTATTGACTAAAATAAAAATAGAATAATTTAAAACGAATGTTTTGTTTAAAAAATACAGTTTAAAACTATTAGGTACACAGCGTCCGCTGGTTATTTGTTCAATTTGACTGTTGTCAGTAACGTCGCGTAAAAAATAATACCTACTTACAAAATTAATGTCGACATCTGTTGGCAAATCCTGACAAATCTTATGTATTAAAAAAAAACTTATATTTTTTTGTAGTAGTAATTGTAAAATAAGGAAATAGCTATAAATAAATGAAAAAAAAGTATTTTATATATTTACGGCGTTAATTATGCAGCCTTTATAGTATTTAATGTTATTCTTTTCATAATCATGCAATAAACATGTAGGTACGGTTAAGTGATTAGGTGAGGACACTTGCGACGAAAACAATTAGTGTCACCGCTGTCGCGTCACCCCGCCCGCGCCCGCGCCCGCGCCCGCGCTGTTGGCAGATTGCATTAACTTATAGCCATCGGACGTCGCTCGTTGAGCCTCTAATAAATAACAAATTATATAAGTATAAGCTAAATTTATTTTGAAACGTAGGAAAGGAACGTAGACCCTCACTATTTCACGGTTAATCAATATACCGCACATCTCGAGAAAGGAATTTGTGATGAGTAGCCTCCAGAATTTCAATTTACAACTATCCACAGAACCTCGAATATTGATTCGGCACATGGCGACAACGAGGTTGGTTGTCCTGTCCAATTGCTAGTTGAAGTTGTGAAGGCTGCTCGTCATGGTAACGTTCCTTCTTTCCGGGTGATAACGGAGTAAAAATATAATAGTATTTTGTGAGAGAGTTGTTTAAGACTGTGCTGATGAATGTGCCACTCATTCATTGCTGGTCTGTGTCGTAATAATTGATTATTTGTATCTAAAGATGTGTGGTGTGGTGAAGGATTACGAATACTATTCCCCACCCAATATCTTGCCCGTGGGTGATCGTAAGAGACAACGAAAAGATACAATATACAGATACCATTTATACAAGAGAGAGTAAACTTGGGATTAAAGTTTTATACCAACCCGATATGGTACGATGGACCAGCGTGATATGGTAGGACAATTTCCCTTTTATTATGGGGGAGGTTCAAATTCAGCAGCGACACGTATATGAGCTGATAATGATGAGATTGTGAAGATATCGAAAAAAGGACAAAAATATAAAAAAAAAAACATTTTTAAGAAGAGGATGAATGGAGGGCTTGGAGATGAAAAGTGAAAAAGAAATTTCAATCATGGGCGATCGCAAAATTATAATAGATTTAATTATTTCGATACTGCAAAATTAACTAATAAGGTAATATATCCATCATTCTGTCTTTATCCCTCATAGATCGATCGAGGGTGGGAAGTTGGTGACACGTATTCTCCCAATGGAAGGTACAAATACAAGTCAATTACAAATAAAGTTTGTTATGCACAAATGCATTGCTTACGGGGCGACATGTCGGAGTACGCCCAGTGGTTTAAAGTTATTTAGTGTTTGTTGGTCGATAGCGGGGGGTGAATGACCGCACCCCTCGCAATGCCGTTATGCAACAGGCCGACGACCCGCCGTGTCAGACCTACAAGGTTTCTCGAGATTAAACCACACGACTGCCTTGTAACTGTTATATATTAAATACAGAAATGCAATAGGTTTCATTAGATTTCGTTAGATTTACTATAAATATTAAAACTACCAGTATTTATGCTATTATTTTATTTGTACAAACATGTCGTACTGTGACATTAATAATAATATCAATATCAATATATCATATATATATATATATATATCAATATATCAATATCAATATCACCACACTGCGGTCCTGAATACTCCAGAGAGTCGATCAGGGACTCGTCTCCAGCTGGCCTTCATTGGCTGGCTAGAGTGGAAACCGAAGAGTGCCCGAAGGACTCTCAGCTCTGGCTTGCCTTAAACAGCTGATCAGAGAGGGGTCGCCAGAGCTATATGCTCGGGGGTGGAAGTGTCATTTTCAAGGGCATAATTACGGGGAAACCATGAGTTTGTTTATCGCAGACTCAATGGTGAAACCGGCGCCGCACCGCTCGACACCCCTAGCCACTTACATCAATGTTGCCCTCTGTTGCCCGTATGACTTGTGTGTCTGTGGCGACTATTTAGGGGGCCCATTCAGTGAGTTGGCGAGTCACCGTCTGCCACCGTTCAGCTCTTGACATGGGTTTGAAGGCAGACGACAGTTATAAATTCATAGATTTAAGATGAACCAGTCCATTAAACACCCACTCCCATATTTCATATATTAGATACCATCATCATACAATAGTTTTACACTTACTGCTGGCACTACACGTATGTTAAGTGCAGACGTGGAATGTCATCGGTAGGTGTCCCATCCCAATATTTAGATTAAATTTCTCCAAAGGCCTCTGCGTGTTGGATCCATATCCCCATGTAAGCCTCCCAAAGGACCGGGCATCTTCCCTATGGAAGATCCCGTGAATCAAAAGGAGATATCAATATTAATAACATACAACACAATACATCAAACACAATTTTTGCTATTTCGTCAGTTGCTATGACGACGGCGACTACGTGATATTGTTAAAGTAAAATTGTTAATTAAGGCAACCTATTCATCAATTCATGATGAATAGGTTGCCTTTTATCCCACATAACAGTGGTCAACACTGTTTACGTCACACGAACTTTGTGATGATTTTTGGTTATGTTAGTGTATCCTCATTAAAAATATATGTATAATAATTTTCTTTCCATCACACCCAGATTTGGGACGCGGTCGCATCCTTCTGCGAGGCAGTAGGTAGTCTCGCGGAAGGAGGCGGCGGAGCGCGTGCGCGAGGAGCGTCTCCTCGACGACGCGAGCCGCCGCCAGCGACTGGGGCGGCGCAGGCGCGATTACCTGCGCCTGATGCCGCCCTAGCCGAGGCCGCGGGTGACTGGATCGGAATTAGTCCGTCACCCGCCGAGAGGCCGACCGCGTGAGGAAAGACCGACATCCTACCCGAGGGGGAGACGTCGGTCGAGGAGAGGGTACTCCTCAGGGGTATACCGTCGGGCCAACCACTGACGTCAAGTCACTCTGCTCCGGTGGTTGGCCCAACGACGAAGGCGACGTCACGGGTGGGTTACGGGTTTGCGTGCTTACGCCCCTCTGTCACCCCGGACGGAGTGGTGCGAGGAGTGTGCCGACGATAATCCGCCCACAAAAAAAAAATCACACCCAGATTTTCTGTGACAGCTACATATTCGTTTCTCACCTCACAAACATTTCTTTGTTTGAATAACTTAATTTAGGCGACTATATAACTATTGCATTCCAGTAACTTACGTTTTATTTACTTAAGTTACATCGTATATATGCCACGAAAGTGTATCTAACAACCCCGACAGTGTATCTAACAACCCCGACAGTGTATCTAACAACCCCGACAGTTTTTATTATGTGTGTGGAGAATTTACTTTTACATATAAGATTCAAAATTTCACATCATTACTTGAATAGTGCTACTTTTTGACTATTTTAGATTTCCAGTGAGTTATCAAGATAAATCCTGGGTTCCACATAAATGTTGTATATATGTGTGAGACTCATATTAAGTTGGGTTAAACAAGAACTTAGGCATTTACCATTTGCTATACATACGATTTGATGAGAACCAAAGGATCATGTAAGTGATTGTTATTTTTGTTTAACTCAAACAAAAGGTATTACAAACAAATCCAAATATACTATCCAATATACAAACTTACCATTGACTAACAGACCAATCCTACATAGTATCGAAAGTATCGAAAGCCTGTGACAAAGCTTCTAAAAAATATGGCAGTGGTGGTTTATATCTGACAGAGAAATCCCCTAAGCTCAGCGAAGTAAAAATTAAAGAGGGAATATTTGTGTATGTCCAAAAATACGGCAACTAATGAATAGTAAGAGTTTTGACGGAAAACTGAATGATCAGAAAAAACTCACCTGGCAATGTTTTGTGAATGTTGTCCAAAATATTTTTGGAAACCGTAAAGTGAAAAATTACCAAGAATTAATAAATTAACTTATTTCATATAAAACTTTGGGGTGTTATATGTCAATTTTGTTTTTTTTCCCGGCCAATTTGGGTGCTGCGAGTGACGAACAAGATGAGAGGTTCTATCAGGATGTTTCCTTAATAGAAAAACGCTATCAAGGGATATGTAGTCCGGGAATTCTCGCAGATTATTGTTGAAGACTTAGAAGGGACCTACCAAATGCTAAATATTCACGAAAATTATAAGTCTATGGTAAATTAAGCAATAAAATATATCTAAGTATAACTGATTTTTGTATTTTTTACGAAAATAAATGTATTAATGTCACAAGAAAACCTGATGTGTACATTTATTTTCAATAATATATCATTGTTAAGTAACCCTAATACATTCAACATTTGGTATAAGTTCTCGTGTCACAAAAAAAAAGTGTAACTTTTAGCACGGTTGGGCCGGATTCCCAATAGGTGCGGGTTCGAACCCCGCTTGTGACATCATTTTTCGTTTCGTATCGGGTATTTATAAGTGTAACTTTTGTTGACCAATGTAATTTATAAGGAATTACAAGTAGAATGTTGATATTCTACAATATTTATTGATTAAGCAGTAAATGGAAATTTCGCACATAAAATTTTGTAATGGGGCTACCATTACACAATTTTGAGGCTCGAGGTCAGAAGTAGGATATGTATGAGCTGACATGATGAAAAGTATTATTATAAAATACATAAGTAGTTTAACATTCAGTCTTCCGTTCGCATTGAACGTAGGCCTCCCCCTATAGAACATCAGAAGGCACAGTCAATCTTTGGTGGTTTATTGCTGTAATTTCAAATCTTAGTGGGTTGGCGATCATGGTAGAGTGTTATAAGTTTCTCGAGACTGCTGATTTCGCTGACCCAGAAAGTTGGGCTTCCGATCTACGTCCTATCTTCCTAAAGACACCTAAGCGCATTTTTACTCCTCCTATGAGTAAGTGTGGGGTAACGTGAACTGTATTCTTATCCTGTTGCTACTCGGAGAAAGTAGATTAGTGTGTCTGTCTTTATACAGACCATAATAAGACATGTGTACATAGCAGTACCGGCCATATTTAAGTACATCATAAAACACGTTTGGGCGCCGATTTCACAATTGAATTTGAACGCGATTAATGCATACTAAATCATAATCTAACAACTATTATACATTTGATAATACAAAATCAAAAGTGATTACAACTAAACCAGTTTATTTGACTGAATGTTTAACTGTTAGTTTATTAAACACGTCGTCCAGACTAGTTGGCTGTTTGCCATCTCTCTCAGCTCATATATGTTCCACTGTTGGGCTCGAGCCTCCTCCATAATAGGAGGGAAATTGATCTACTATACCACGATGGTCGAACGTGTTGGTATAAGGTTTTGTTTCGAGTTTTCCTTTGCTTGCATAGATGTTATATGGGTTTTATATCCCTTAGTCGTCTCTTACGATCATCCACGGGTAAGATAGGGGGTGGTGAATTGTATTCTTACTCTGTCACCACACGGAAAGCTGTTTACCATAGTCATCACCATTATCAGCCTTTCGCCGTCCACTGCTGAACGTGAAGTAGATCTTACCTACAAGGGAGGACAGTGCCATAATTGTTACGCATGGCTTAGGCGATTGCAGTGAGATGTTACACATATTCTAGAGGATAACTGCGGTCCACTTTTCTGGTATAATTTACCGATTTTTGCAACATTCTCAAGTAAATAAGGGGTGATGATAATGTATTCTTATATCCCACATAAGAACTACCAGGAGGGTATACAGTAGTATTTTGGAGAACTAATAACACTAATTGTGGTTATCAACTCATCTGCCAAGCGCGCTAATGTCATTATTCTTCTTTAGAAATGACTACATCCAAAAACTTATATCAAAATCGTGGTACAGTAGATCAATTCTATTTCTACATACTGAGCAGAAGTAAATGGAATGAATCATCATCACCCTGCTCTTATCCCAATTAGTTGGGATTGAGAATGCAACTGCTAACCAGACAGCATTTAATGGAGTTGTCATTTGACAACGTAAAGGAGTAGAAGTAGACAGCTCCCTTAGCTGTGAATTGGTTGTTATTATTACTTTTTGTATATGATTATGTATATATGGAGTGATAGCATCCGCGATCCGACGTCCTCGACATTTACTGACGGACTCCAACGATTCAATCACTATCGCTCAAGATCTCTCTTACAATACATACACGACCCGCGCGGCCACAACATATACTTACACGATTAAGTTTATCGAATACAATCTTTACCGTGTTTAGATCGAAAACAAAGATTGTTTATTTTAATTGTTGCCCTACAATAACATTATATATATATATATATATATATATATATATATATATATATATATATATATGTTAAGTGAGACTTAAACTAACGGTCTGTACACATGAAACTTTAATTATAACGACTTTTAGTTCTAGCAGTTTTAAAGCTTACGTTTATAGACATTAAAAATCGCCAGCTCAATACTGTTACATTTTTTTCAAATTTATCCGTTCCTCTAGAAGTAGATGAGCTGGGCCGTAATGGAAAACTTCTAAATTACTGACATTTAACATTTGACATGCTAGATTATATATAAAAACTTGTTTTCACAAGCGAAAAATAATAATAAAATCTATCGGAGCAATGTTATAACGTTGCTGCGGTAGATGGCGTGTGGAACGTCTCTATAACGACGAAGATACAGACGAAGAATTTGGTTGTTACATGTGAGACCACTGCTCGTCTAAGTTGGTAAGACTATTCTATGGAATACATTGCCTGTAGATGTGGATTCAAATCTCACGTGTGGCAGTCATTTTTTGCTTTTAAAAACAAGTTTTTATCGTACGTATCATTCTGTTCTTACCCCAATAATGTAAGGTCGACACTATATATATTCTACTTCGATCATACATATTGCAATAGTTTTAGTAACAGCTTTATAACCGTCTGCCTGATGTCAACCCTCTTTGGAAATGTAATTGTTGATCTGACGTCAACAGATTGAGTTGACCCGGATCAATGTAAAACTTAGTTGTCCTTTTCGATACTTAAGAACCATTGTTCTTTACTTCATTACCAAACCTTACATTTAAGGTTTGGTAATATTCGTAAACATGACTACACAAGAAAGAAAAATACACTAATCTATGGTGTCAAGGTAATTCTTTAAGAGTTCAAGAGCTATATTTTTGAAGTGAAACTTCTTTATCGACGTATGGGAGAAAATAAAAATATAACTTTTTCTGTTACGCGCCATCTTTATTTCTACGTCACATTTTTCCGTTACGCGCCATAATATTTATTTTGAAGTGAAATTTCTTTGCGCGCATGAGGGTAAAATTTTTACAGATGAAACGCGACACGAGTTACGCGGCACGAATGAGAAAGAGAGAGGGAGAGAGAGAGAGAGAGAGAGAGAGAGAGAGAGAGAGAGAGAGAGAGAGAGAGAGAGAGAGAGAGAGAGAGAGAGAGAGAGAGAGAGAATACACGCTATTGGTTGATGTATGTAAACGAGATTTAAAAAGTGGTATACCAAAGTTTCACTTCTGATATGTGTAGGTAATTGTGTACCTCCTTTGTACGCAAGAACAATTTTTTTTAAAGTATCTAAATTA
Organism: Lymantria monacha; assembly: GCA_905163515.2. Taxonomy (NCBI): domain Eukaryota; kingdom Metazoa; phylum Arthropoda; class Insecta; order Lepidoptera; family Erebidae; genus Lymantria; species Lymantria monacha. The sequence goes on from LR991093.1 coordinate 32,890,700, forward strand.
CTATGTGTATAAAATGCTATTGAAATGAAAACTACGAATCGAATTAAAATAATTTCGATGCGTAAAAACACTTCTTACAAAAAGCGCGCGAAGTTAGAACGCGTGCTCGCCGACCAGCCACGACCAACCAACAAATTCACACTGCACATGGCGGCGCGATAGCACTGCGTAGCATTTTTCGCTACTGACGAATGCAACGCCATCCATCGGCACATTTATTTTCTGAGAGAGTGTTGTACTACCTCAGACAAGCCGAGATATATGTATATATATATATATGGCTGTAAGCAGAAAACAATCACTACTTAGAGAAGAAAACTCGTATCCGACAGTGAAATAATGTATATAAATTGGGAAGATGTTTATTTGCCTGCTGTTACAGGTACATTCAGGTATTCAAGTGGCATGGTGCAACGGAAATTACCCTAGAGTTTTGAAAAAAATAAGCGTATAGACAACGGTGTTAAACGATCTTTAAGCATGGAATAGTATCAGCGAACCACCGAAGACAAGCCCTCAATTCCGATGTCCGCCCTAATGCCAATAGAGAGAAAGGTACGACAGACTATGGGATTGCATAACGTTTCTACTGATGACGATGAAAAGGAAGGAGGCCACGGAGCGGGCCGCGAGGCGCTTGCGCCCGCTGACTCGCTCCAACGCCGGCGACCGGGGAGGAAGAAGCGCCGTTATGGGCACCTCCTCCCACCGCCATGAGGGACGACAGGGCATGGCCAGAAAGTCAAGCGTTGGGGCACCGGAGATCGAATGTCAGTAGACGATCTCTCCAGCGGCGCCCCGTTAAAGCGCGGCAAGGGCCGCTGTGGTTTTAGTGGGTATTCCGGTCGGGCTTCAGCTAGCCGGTGACTCCCACACTTCCCCCTGTCTGTCACTAAAGACGGATAGCACGTAAATGCGTTTCCACAGCGACAAAAAAAAAAAAACCGGTAAGCTTTAGGCGGGTTATCTGTACTGATTCCTTGCCTTCTATAGCCCGTTTGTTGGTTAACCTTTTAGGTACAACCTCGTGTCGACGCCCCAAAACTGTTGCCATACAGGACAAACATATCAAATATTATATACAGCCTAACCTTCGTATATTTACGACTCTCGTTAAATATCAATTTTATTACACGAACGTAAATACAGCGATCGTGATTTAGAATTGTTATGTAATATCTGCTTTGCCGGCTGCTATTCACGCCTTACGCTGATAAACGGTACAAAAACGGCCGTCTTTTTAAATGGTTTTTTATTAAAGAAGTGAACAAATAAATTTTGTAAATTCTGATCTTGTAAGGCTTGCTTTTCTGGAACGTCATATTTTTTGCGTAATAAAAAGTTCTTTTAAAGATAAATTCATGTTTGTGTACAGATATTTAAGGGGAAAACTTGCTTAGGTTACAATATTTTTTTCAGCTATTAAATCCTCTTTTCAACATAAGTAAATAAGAAATGATTAATGAATATCATCAGATAGTATCACTGTAAGGGAAGGAAAAGTTGAAATAAAAATCTATACATTCCTGTCTGACCAGCATATATACTATGCATCGTCATCTTATCTCTTATATGTCCTGAACTCAAGCATCCCCCAAAATGGGTGATAAATTAACAAAAACACGCTGATCAGACGGGTTAGTACAGGGTTCTATTTCGAGTTTTCCTGTTCCTCCTCCATATCTGCATCTGCATATTACATAGATGTTATTATTGTATATGCATATATTTACTTTTAGTCATTTTTTATGACAGGTAAGAAACGCGGTTAAGAAAAATACTCCACGTATTCTTACTATATCACCACATGAAGACATTATACAAATGCTATACAGCTATTGATTTTTCTATTGCGAAGTAGACCCGTACCGTATATGGGCTCAAGAGGATGAACAAACTACTCAACAGTAGAAATATCTAAACTAGTTTGTGATGGTGATTAGTTCTATATACGCATGCTGGCAAACTAGCTAAAGGGCCATTTGATGACACTGAATTCAAGGTATCAGTTCTAGTGGCCTGCTCAATTGGTAGAGACAGCAAACCAATATATAACAGACAATACAGCAGGTTATGTGGCTACATACCACCCTACCGTCTATTCGGACATTTGGACGAGGTGTGTCCATAGCATCTAAAAAAATGGCAATTATCTCAGAAGATGATAATCGCCATTTAAATATTTTGCAATATCGGAAGCTCATGAAAAGCGTTTGTACTACCTTTTAAAAGTTATCATCACGCTCAGTAAAAAATTAAAATGAATAATTATTAACTTTTTTTCACTATCTGTAATAATGGCTGCCATTTAAATGCGACGACCTGAGTTCTTTCATAGTTTGAATGAAAATAAATTTCAAATATCATTAAAGATGTAATAAATGTCTATCAATAAGCTCTAATTAGACAATAAATCCCCTGTAAGTCTCAGAAAGGGGTTCAAATACCTACAAATCTCTGATTACAGATGATACAGTCAATATTAACGGTTGCTCAAGGGGCCCCATGGTGGGCGCCAATAATGAAGACTAATGTAAAAATATTTTGTTTGGAGAATATAACATATACGGGGTCAATGATACAGGTCTTATAAATAAACAGGTCGTAGAGCTATTGTTAAACTGTAGCATCATCGTCTACAAAATGCCTTTTCATGTTACTTTTTTTGTGTTATTTGAAAGAAAAATGATTTGAAAAGAGTATGAGTCAGCGGTAAAACGTTTTAGTCACGTTAAGTGATTTGTTTTTCATTATTTACTACGCACTAAGGAAATTTCTGGAACATTTTATATTTATAATTAACAAACCAAATGTACAAACAAATTCAGAATATCTATTAATGACCATCACGAAGATTGTAACTGTTAATTCACTAAGATTTTTGTGACATTTTGTTAGTAAAGATGTTTGCATAGTTTGCGCGTGTTTTATATTATGGTTGCTTATATTTTTAAATAGTTAAATTAGTGATTCCTTTTATCTGTAATATAACAAACGCATTCTGTTACCGCGAAACGCTCAGATTATGCGGTCATTCCTCAACAATTTAAATTATGCAAACTTGCTTACAATTGACCTATATTTTGCTAAATATTAAATACAAATGTTTCAAAACCAAGATTTGTTATAAAACCTTACCAAATAAACAAACATTACTATACACAAGACAAAGCCCAAATAGTGTTGTATGAAGAAATCCCCCAAAAATGTACACCCTCCGTTGCAATTACTGAACAGTTGTAAGTAAACCACGGCACGCGTCACTTACCGGCTCCCCATCAGGTCGGTGCTCGATCCAAATAGTGGTATAAGCAGTAAACACAACACTAGCCTTTGTCCGGACACGCAGGCGCGCGAAATACGCGCAGCACCCTCGCCGGTGCGCGACGCACTGACTGGCTGCTTGAGCCTGGGAGGGTGGCTATACGAAAATTTGGATTTCCAGGTTTTGTAATCTATTTTTCTTGGTTACATCGTACAATTTAAATCATAGAATATATACATCATTATTTGATTTTTCCTTTTTTCTATTAATACTTAGGATATAGCTAACACTTTAGGATACTGTTTTGCCAATTTGAATGGCATTGTTACTAACCTTCTGTAGTATCGTTGTCAAGTACTCGCTTCTCTTGAGTACAAGCAAAATACATAATTTTGTTGTCTTCATTTTCGTGAAAATTTTGTATAACAAATAGCGATAATTGTTTATAAATGAGATTTTTATTGAATTTCTTATGTCCAGTTATAACTAACTCCACTTGGAAGGATGTCGTTTTACGCTACGTTGTCGGAGTTATTGACGCCATTCGAGAATTTTTCTTCCTCAATGCTTTGTTGAACTATACGGAACAGTGAACAAGCAAGTAGCACTCCTCATGGTAAGTAATAACTGCTGCTCAAGGTACCTTAACACCAAGGGCACAACCAGGCCTATGGTTACTGAAAAAGCAGTGACTATTTAAGCATGCTAATTTTTCAAACTGTGACAGTGCAGTTATATGGATTTTATCATGTAAAGAAATTTCAAGTGTAGCCTTTTCCATAGCAGGTAAAGCGACTTTGTGGTTCCTTATGCTAACACTTAGAGCTCATTCTCCTGTACCGTAATGAATTCACTAGTTATAAACACTAGAGACAGCTCATTGTTTTCAGATACTGTGGTATATTAGGTATATTATGAATTGGTATCATATATTCATTGCCAACGTTTTCCCTATTTTATAGGAGATATGTTTATCCTAGAACCCCATGTGACGTATAGCTGGGTGCGTTGCGCAGCCAGTGGTCACAGGACGTCTAACTGTTGCGAGTGACGTCGTCGTTAATGTTACTCAACGTCCGGCTTGCCGCTTTATTGTGACGACAGATCGCGTCATGATTTATCATCGTTCATTTAAGATATATTTATAACAAATTTGTTATGATCAAACACATTTATTGTTACTTAGTCGTACTATATTTTTTTTTCATATATAAAAAATCAACCCTTGTGTGGTGGCGATTTAAAAATAAAATATTTCAATACCAGAGTTTAACTGACTGAATGATTACAAGAATGGAGAGTAGCACTCGCCTGGGGAAATCACAACACACTAACTGTTATCGCCAATTTCATTGGAAGGTGTGACCATTATGGAATTATTTCAGATTATAGAACTTAACAATAGTGGTAGGATCAGACTGTTGACAGTTCTCTGTCTACAGCCGCGGGACGGTCCATCCGGGGTAGTACCACACTGAGCAGAAGATTGACGTCTGAGTAATGGCAATGTACTATTACGCTTCGTTCGGTGAGCGAGAGAGCCGGAAGCCCAACTGGGTGGGTTTGGGGATTTTATTGGTAGGCAGCGGCTTAGGCTATACTCTTGGTATTGCAAAGGTCCATGGGCGGCAGTGACACTTACCATCAAGTGTGCTGCTTGCTCGTTTGCCACCACATGCAATAAAAAAAAGAAAAAATATACTCCCCAGCGGTAAAGGTCTATACCCGATATTGAACGGCTGATAGACTGATGATAGGTACGTGGGCGACTTGGGGGTTAAACGTCGTGCTGATTTACAGACTTTTATATGTCTGCGCCAAGTAGGTAGGTACCAATAGTTTAAAGATGATATGTTATAAGACAGACGCGGCTGCGACACATTGTTGTACTTCAACGTACTGTAAGTTGAATTGTGATAAGAGAAGAGGGCGTAATACCTTTGCTAGACTTATCAGAGTGAAATTTGTGAAATAATTCTAAGGTACTAAGCGACTTTGTAACATAATTCTGAAGACTAAGAAATTTCATCCGGACATCCATGTCCGCCGCATTGCTGACAAAAGGTAATCATAGCATTGGTCCACCATTGCTATGATTACCTTTTGTCAGCAATGGGGAGGATATTGACAGCTTAAGTTGCCTTGTCTTGGTGTACTTAAAGTGCTATGCTTAAAGTCATTTGTTTTTAATTTCTTATATCATATATTCTCATTGAATACTCTCTACAGAAGAAAACTAAATGCAAACAGAGACATTGATATTTTTTTATTTGTATTTTTTTAAAAGACAGGAATTGAGTTTGATGTTATAGAAAGTAGGTTACGGATGACTCTAGAATAATAATAAAACATGGCTAGAAGAGTATTTCATCAAAGTTACATATATCCATAAATACTTTAACAGCAATAAAAACATCCAGTACGGTAGTCAAGAGGGCATTTGTGGCAGGGCGACCGGGGCTTTTAATTATAGTCCAACGATGTCGTTAGGGGCAATGGACAGAGGGGGCGCTGTCCTCAACTAGGTAGATAAGCTTTTACAATAAACTTCCGAATTCCGTTATAAAGTGAACGTTATGTAATTCAATGGCAATTGGCAGTCTTAATTGAACACCGATACCTTCCTAGAATGGTTCGCGAGGCTATTGAAATCAAAAAACATAAAAATTTCAATAGGGAGGATGGCTGGGTATTATCATCAAGCTGGGATCCTGTCATTCACTTAATTAAAAATAAAACTAAGAAAACCACCACAAGACTGCAAGACACTGTGAGCACTTATTGTATAGATTTGACCCACAATAATAGTTAAATTTTAATTTAATTAATTTTAGTAAGATAAAGTAGGCCGCCACTCAAAAATTCAATAATAAAATTAGTATCATGCCTCCTGAGTTTTCTCGCCGGATCTTTCTCAGAGTGGCCGCGTTCCGATCCGGTAGTAGCTGAATAGTTTTTGTTAGTTTTGTAAAAATTGTAAAATTGCCACAATAATAATTATCATAAATTAAATACCTTAATAATAAAAAATCATAAACAACATAAATTTTATATATAGAATCATTCTCTTTTTGTACTGGCAATGAATTGTATTAATTTTGTATAAAAATGTGGGTCAAAATTTAATATCTTATAGGGTAGATATAAATAAATTTCTGTAATAACAATGACATATTGGACGTAAGACACCTCAGTCCTCCCGTGACCATGATCACTGTAAAGTGTTCGAAACGTCGGGAAATTATAAATCAAATACAAACGCGATAGAATCCGTAAAAGTAGTTTTATTTCAAAAGTCTTAATTGATTTTAGTTCTTAATGATATGTGCGTGTTCAATAGAAGATTACAAGGTCAATTTTAGACGACGTTTGCTAATATGAAAGTAAGAGAAAAAAAATTAAACAAATAATATGATTAAGAATTTAAGTTTCCATATAAAGGAAGTGGTTTTATTTCAAAAATACAATGTCTTTGTTCTTCAATGAGTCTTTCCTTTCACAAATGAGTTTTTTAAGAATCTTACTAAATAAAATGCTTCATTAAGAAAGATTAATTAATAAATGGAACGTAGGTATTTCCGATAGATTTATGTTTAAAATCCTGCTTGAGATATAGGTATATATTCTTTCCATTTGACAAATAATTAATAAAAAATAATCAATCACCAATTTAGAAGAAACTCTTTCAGTCTACATATAAATTTTATAGATTTTTTTTGTGTGACATATTTATTAGCTGCAGATGGCTATTATAACATTTATAACTCAGACTGCTGCATGAGAACTGAGAGCTCTCAACTCGACATTTTATAAAACAAATAACCTAATTATTTATATAGACAAATAGCTGTCCCAGCAACCTCATTAGCGTGGTTATATTCTTTTCAACTCATATAAGCCCCACTGTTGAGTTCGAACCTCAATGTAAGAGAAATTGGAGAATACAGCGTCATACAGGTTGCACAGGATTAGACGTCTTCTACAAAACCCACGGGTAAGAAAGGGGGTTGGTAAATTATTTTCCACGTCAGTCACTGTCACTACATATATTCGATTACATATCTACTTAAAATATTTTTTTGAACATTTACATAATTTTGTGGCATTGAGTAATGGAAATGATATCCATCATAATACATCAATCAATAATTTTGTTACCTATCTAAGCAGTTGTTTAGCAACGACGGATTGAGTGGTTTTTGATGTAGGATGTACCATTGTTAAAAAATTTGCCTAATTTGTTAGCTATTCATCATCGTCATCACAGCCCATATATGTCCCATTGGTGGCTGTTGGGCTCGGGCCTCCTCCGTAATAAGAGGGAAATTAACCTACTATACCACGCTGGTCAGACGTGTAGGTATAGGGTTTTGTTTAGAGTTTTCCTTGTCTCGCATAGATGTTATATGCGTTTTATAACCCTTAGTCGTCACGTACGATCATCCACGGGTAAGATAGGGCGTGTTGAATTGTATTCTTACTCCGTCGCCACACGGATAATGTTGGATGTTAGCTATTGCTCCGCTCCTATTTGTCATAGCATTATGTATTAATACTCCTAATAAAGAGACCATTTTACACAAAAACATTTTCCAGTATTCAAGAGTCAATATAAATTATCTAATAGAATAAAAGGGTCGAACAAGTACAAATAAAAGGTCCGAAAACTGTTAGTACCCAAATTGACGTACAAACACGACAATTGGCCGAACAATCTCGTCATTGTACTTGCGGTAATATTACGCAATCGTGCCAAGGCCGAGGCCGAGGCCGATGAACCTACCCCACCAGCCGGGAGACAGCCTCGCAACCCCTTTAGCTGACTCAGTCAGTTGGAATGAGATAACACTAGCACAGTTTCTTTGGTTAGATAATATTCTTGACTGCCAATCTAATTTATTGATCTAGTTAATAACTTTAGTATATAACTGTCATAGCCTTATTACATATAACATTTTTTTCGAATAAGTCTATATTATCTGTAGTTCTATTTTCTTTAAATTATGATTACTCTAATCATAATTTAAAGAAAATAGAACTACAGAATTTAGCGGGCAAACAAGTGTCATGTAGTGGTCTTGTATTATATTGAATATCATAGTGTTTTAATGTGTTATATTAAGTAATATTGATGGCATTTTATGTAATTTGATGCGTCGGAAGTACTGAGGTGTATATACGTTTTTCCTTATATACGTTTTCGTTTTTCTTCCAAAATTCCCAAAAAATACCTTTAACAGTGTGGCCATGGCACTGTAGAAAGCTACTATTTGGCTTACTGACAGACGATGACTTTAAATGAAGTCAATTTGTAAACCAAGATTGGTTTAAAGGTCTTAATAACTAAGCAATAAACTTAAAAAGAAAATATGATTCATCCATTAGGTACTCTATGGATGTTGGTTGTTGAACATATACCTCTGGAATGGTAGGGAAAATAAAATTACAAAGAGAAACCTATACCAACACGTCCTACCAGCGTGATATAATTTGTCAATTTCCTTTCCATTACGTAGGAGACTCAAGTTCAGCAGTGTGACATACAAGGCCTGTGATGATGATGAGAAGACGGACGGATATGATTTAACACTACGCTTGGTACTCTGGATAAGAATTTCAATTTCTGGTCAAACTCAGAATGTACTGCAATAGTTTTTGTTTTAATGATCTTTAGTTAAAGATAAGAGGTAAGTAGTTACTTAAGATTCAAAAATACTTTAATATGTTTCGACCTCTGCAACAGGCAGACTGATGTTGATGACTTTCGCTGATGATGTTGATTATTATCCATACTATAAAGTCTCTGTGATTACAGATTACCTTTCGATTGGTGATGGGGAGAGAATAAAATTTATCACGCCTTTTCTTTCGTGTGTGTCCAAAAAGACGACTAGTGAAGAGATATATTATGCAGTTTACTTCTACGCAGGTGAAGCATAAATCAAACTGTCTGACCAGACATGCTGGTCAGACAGTTTGATATATCGATATAGGTAGATTGATTTCCTTCCTATTGTGTATGTACGGCTCGAACCCAGCAATGTGTACGAGCCGAGGTGATCACTACAGATAAATTCCTGTTGCTATACTGACAAAACTTGTGTTATATAAACGATCGGCTACCTCTGCTTAATAGACAGATTTTTATTTTATTTTAAGTTTGATGCAAACATTAATTACCTACTATTTGTCTATATTAATATTAATTGGTAGGGCCTCGCTGTTTATAGTTTTTTTTCTGCAACTAAAAATACGTCAGTTCGTCTGGAGCAGTAGTATAACTCTTGGAGAAAATTGACATCTGAGTGGAAGCGATTTACTACTGCAGAGATAGGGAACCGCAGATCCAAACCTTACCTTTATAGTAAACTGAAACTCTTGGCTGTATCTCTAATGTCGCAGACATCTAATGATGAATATAATTTCATCCTTAAAACTTGAAAGTTCTATAAAACAATTACAACTTTGTTCACAAAAAGAGCAATTTCGTAAGAAAATTCAAAGCATCCCTAGAGGCTCGTAAGGATTGCAATAATTTTACCCTAGAGTTACGTTATACGCATTCAAACAATAAATATTTTGTATAAAGGGTTTCTGAACGTGGTCGATCAATATGGCGGGATGGCGGGAATGCGAGGAAAGCGCGGGAAGCCGTACAACGCGCCCAAGAACGCGCCAATCTGCGCCATTTTGTAAAGTTGTCATGGCGAGCGACTAGACGACCGACTAGGGTATTTAAATACAGCCCTTAAGACGGGCCCAGTCGCGTATACCTATTTCTGGAGGCTCTTTTCCATTGCTTATGTACGGTTCAATTTAAAATACAAAACATATTATTTAGCGTTAGAGAAAAAGGGATCTCATGAAGAAAATATTAAATAAATAAATATATCATCTTTGTATAAAATCGTTAAACTAACACAATTGTTGTGTAAGTTTCGTGTTGGATGTGTCACATATTTGATCAACCTTTCATTAAAATTCACATTCAAAATTATGCAGGGTCAAAATCTTAGTAGATTTAGTATTTAACATTAAGTTATTCATAATAAACTAGTTTACGAGCGAAAAATTAATGTCACACGTGAGATTTGAAACCACACCTATTGGAACGGTATACCAATAGGTATTTTCCAATAGGATTTCCAGTAGAATTAAAATGGATTAACATAAAAAATACGAATGTTTACACGTGTGCAATTTTTAAATAAAAATTTAATTTTCATTTGTGCCTCTAAGAGACTAGACAGTACGGTAACAAATAAGAGAGTAAAAGCTTCTGGAAACTTGTATGAGCACAGCGATTGGGCTCGCCTTATCATTGTGCCCGCTATACATTTTGATGGTCTGTAAGTGAGGTAGTAAATTTTAAATAATGTTTGGAGGAAGGCCTATTTAGAATTTTATATAATAGGTAAAATATTCAGTACATTATTAAATACTAGCGACCAGACCTCGCTTCGTTAGGAGGGAATATTGACCTAACTATATGTTGGCATAGGCTCTTTACATGCATATTGAATTCTAATCTAATTCTTTAGTTGTAGTTTACGACACCTGTTGACAGATTGGTGAACGTGAATTGTATTTTAAATCCGTCATCAGAATCAATCAAATCAATCAATCAAATTAAAATGGAATAAAATAACTAAGAAACGAACTGATAAATTGCTTATTAAACCAATCAAATACGTTTCAATACTAATCAATAATTATAATAAATCAATATCAATAACACAAGTTCTTGAGCGGTTGCGGTGCCAACATCTAAATACTTGCCTGAAGCATCTATAAATACTTTAATGTCTTAAATATTAAATATGTATTTTAAAAAATCACAATTTCGTTAAAGCAGATTTAATATGGTACCTACTTATAATAAGGTCATTACTTTACAGTTTGGTATTATTTAATTAATGTATAATATATACCTGGAGTGGTCAAAGTACCAACTTTTCATGCCGAGTGTCGGGTTTCAATTCCCATGCAGGATATTGTTTGTACAGTTTATAAATGATTGATTTGCATCTTCTTTTTCTAAATTATGAGCCCTCATGTCCCCGTATGGTGACGTAATAAAAATACGATGTCACTCTTTACTTAGCCGTGGGAGTCGTTTAAATCGGCTAAGGATCTCACCGGAAGAGTGGGCAGCTTCTTTCATGAAGGGAACATATAATATAATCACTGCGGTCGACAACTCGCCTATCAAGAGTGGCGATCATGGCTTTATGGCATAGTAGTATATTTATAGAAGAGGCCTACATCGGTATTACAGGTAGATTCATGATAAGCACTTATCTTTAAGAAAGATACATTATTCGACACTATATTGAATTATGTTTAAATATGAGCCCCTCCACATGATTGTCATTACGGCTCCCGTTGCCATTATTGCTCCCGTTTAGACATTTGCACAATAAATTCAATCATATAAAGGTTAACTGCAACAATGTTATAATTATTCTTCTTTAGACTAAATATGTCCCAATTGTGGACACAATACCTCTTCACTTTCCTTCCTTTCTTTTGATGGAAAGGAACTTACTACATAATTCGAGGCACATGAAGTTGACATACAGGTTTGTTTCAAATTTTCATTCACCTCAACTATGTTATCTGCTTACAGTAGTCGTCTTTTCCGATACTTATCGGAAAGAAAATGGAGTCGTATTGTATTTTAACTCTGTGGCTACTCGGAAAATAAATATATTAATTAAAATAAAGTTAAATTGTCACATTAGTCATGCTCCAATTGGAAGTGTGTGGTGGATTAAAAGTTCAAGTTAAAACAGAATAATAAGTTACCGACGAAATGGGGTCACCATTTGGAAATTCTCTGGACATTTTCGCGGATTTTTAAAGATTTTGTTAGGTAATTTTCAATTTTTTTTAATTAATCTATTTTATGACGTAAACCAAGAATTGCTGTGTGGTAGCGGCTACGAATACTACCAACTCTTACTTTGCTCGTGGATGTCGTAGAAGACGATTAAGAGTTTTATATCGACCTGGGCCAACTCAACCTGATGCTGTTTGGTCAATTAGTACATTCCCAAGGAGGATTAACGTCAGGAATGGCGATCGTAACTATTATCAATACCTTTTGCAATATTTAGGAAGAGGAGTACACATTGCGTCGTCCCCAATTAACCTAATACTTGCTAAGAGTAGGAGAATGATGACAACATTAGCGAATAATGCAAAATACGTGATAATATTGACGTATGTTTTCTAGTCTACTCTAATATTTCAAGTTTTTAAAAGAAATGAATAAATTTCAAATTCTTTAGTCTAATCCTAAACACATAAACACGCTCGCCAAACTTGTCACGAGAGCTCGGGCTTGGGCTCTGCTGCTCACCCTACAGCGTAGCTTAGCGAATATTTATGTGTAAGGAATATCGAGGGGCAGAAACGAACACCTGCGTCGGTGTTACTAGCCATTAAAACAGGTTTTATTTTACTATAAAATATTAAATGTGTTATTACATACAGTAAATAGGAATTTAAAAGACAATATTTTCTTCTTAGGGGGGCATAGTCCGGAGCGTGCTCGTTCGCGTCCCCTGCCAGTCTATTTAGACTGCTAATCCGGCTTGATATGCGTACCGAAATGCGGGTTAGGCCGTCTCCCGGAGGCGACGCGTACCGACCCGCCCCCGTCGGTACGAACTTCGGCAGTTGCGGCGATGGGGGCCGCCACCCATCACGCCTTGCCCAGTCAGACGAGTCGAGGAGAGCAGAGTGCCGGGTGGGCACGTGGAATGTAAGAGGTTGTGTGAAAGGGAAGTTGCACGAGCTGATATCCGTCATGGCGGACAAACAGCTAGACGTGCTCTGTGTAACAGAGACCAAGCGAAGAGGCAGCGACGCCTGCGATCTTCCTGGTGGCGGGATGGCTCTGTGGTCTGGTGTACCACATAGCGATCGAGCCAGCATGGGGGTAGGAGTGCTGTTGTCCTCTCGCTTGGCCTCAGGTATGAAGGATTACGGAATGTATGATCCCAGACTTCTTTGGGTCCGTATAAAACTAGGTGTCACCAAGGTATTCATGGTCGTAGCATATGCTCCCGTAGGATCCTCGGTGGCATCAGACCTAGAGAAGTTTTGGGATAGTGTTAGGGAAGTTCTGGATATGGCAGAATCCAGTGAACGCGTGATTGTATGCGGAGATTTGAACGGATGGGTGGGGACCAAGCGTCCCGACTATGAGAACGTACTTGGTCCATTTGGTGATAAGAGAGTGAACGACGCAGGTAGGCTCATAGCAGATGTATGCATGGAGAGAAACCTATTGTGTCAAACACATTTTTCCAACATAAGGACATCCATATGTATACATGGGGAAGGAATCAACAGAAAAGTATAATAGATTTAATTTTGGTAGACAGTCGCCTCCGAAGCAAAATATTGGACGCAAGAGCCTACAGGGGCCCCACAGTCGATATGGACCACTATCTCGTTAATGCGAGATTTAGTGGTCTGTTCAGAAAGTGGAGGCACTGGCGAGAGCGTGTCCACTTCGGAGGGCTTGAAAGAATAAAGGTTGAAAGGTTGCAAGAAGAGTGTGTAAGAGAAAAGTATGCAGAGGGTGTCCGAGAACGGCTGACGATGGCAAGCCAGCCGCAATCGGACATTGAAGAATGCTGGAGAGTATTGAAAGAGAGTATGGTAGGTACAGCGAAAGAAGTATGTGGAAGTTCAAAGAAGCATAGAAAAACAAACGGTGATGCATGGTGGGATGCAGAAGTGGCGGCTTCCGTATAGCAAAAGAAGAAAGCGTGGCTGGACTATGTCTCTTCTTTGAATCTGAATGACAGTATGACTGAACAGAAGAAAGAAATATATCGGCAATGTAAGAATGACACCAAGGCCTTAGTGAAAGAGAAACGTGATAGAGCAAGTATGAGTGCAGAAGATAGGCTGACTAAAAACTTCGAGGGTAACACCAAACTCTTTTGGAGAGAGGTGAAGAAGTCTCGGGGTGGTTGGTCAGCCTTCAGAATGAATAAAATAAGGTCTAAAGGTGGAGACATTCGTACACAAACAGAAGACGTGTTAAGCCGATGGAGTGAATATTTTGGCGATATGTATGCGGATGCTACGGTTGGCGGCGGTGTCGCATGTGGTTTATTAAATCAACAATCGACAACGGCGTCCTCCGATGGCATCAGTATGGATGAAGTTGAATGGGCGATAAGAAGTTTGAATAATGGTAAGGCAGCAGGCATTGATATGGTGTCTGCCGAGATGATCAAGCTTGGTGGCTCCTGTGTCCGGGAGGCGTTCCTGTTGCTCCTCAATTTATGTTGGAGCTCGGGAATGGATCCCGGGGACTGGAATAGCGCAGTCATCGTGCCTTTGTTTAAAAACAAGGGTTCACGTTATGACTGCGCAAATTACAGAGCCATAAGCTTGACCAGTTTGGCAGCAAAAGTGTAGGGTAAAATTATTGAAAGGAGAATGAGGATGGTGTCTGATGGTTTACTGCGTGAGACACAAGGAGGTTTCAGGAGTGGAAGGGGATGCATGGATCAAGTGTTCTCTCTGCGCAACATTGTGCAGAAGCATCTGGCTCTAGGTCAGAGGGTTTTCTGCAGTTGTGTGGATCTGAAGAGAGCATTTGACACGGTTGTACGAAAGGAACTTTGGGACATTTTATCGGAGTATGGTATTAACGGTAAACTGCTACAGGCTGTGCAGTTCAGTTACATGGGCTGTAGAGCCTGTTTGCGGCTGGATGATGGAATGTCGCCTTGGTTTGACGTCAATATCGGCGTTAAGCAGGGGTGCGTTCTGTCAGCCAGGCTGTTTATCATATATCTGGATAAATGTCTCCAAAGGTTGAACGATATGAATGTGGGAGTCCAGATGGGTGACTCAGTGGTCTCTGCTCTGCTTTATGCAGATGATGCAGTCCTGCTGGCACAGTCAGCGACTGACCTGCAGACACTAGTAGACACAATGACAGAAGATTGTAAGAAAAGGGGTCTACGCGTGAATGTGAGCAAACCCAAAATAATGGTCTTTGAAAGAGATGAAGCCAGAACAGATGTAAGAGTAACAATAGGTAATGATGTACTAGAGCAAGTGGATGAATTTGTATATCTTGGATGTGGATTTAGCCGAGATGGAAGGTACACCACTGATATAGAGCGAAGAGTGAATGCGGGAAATAGAGTGAACAGAGCGTTGGGGCAACTTCTCGGCAGCCACCACCTCAGCCAGAAGGCACGTGTAGCAATACATAATGCAGTGCTTGTCCCAACATTACTGTATGGAAGCGAGAGTTGGGTATGCAGAAAAGAGTATGAAAGTAAAATTAATGCGGTCGAAATGCGATCTCTTCGGAAAATCTGTGGAGTTAGGTTAACCGACTGCGTTCGTAACGACGACGTAAGAGAGCGAGTAGGTATGAAAGAGAGTATTGGTGTAAAGATGCGAAAGGGAATGCTCCGATGGTTCGGACATGAGGAAAGAATGCCGAACGAACGTCTGGTTAAGAAGATATACAATGCGAAAGTGGAAGGATGTAGGTACCGAGGGAGAACGAGACTAACCTAACTAGACCAAATCGGTCAGGTACTGAAGGAAGGTGGAGTCAAGAGTCACCGAAACCGGCGAGCGTGTAGGAAGAGAATTATGAATGTTGAGGAAGCGAGTGAAGTATGCAGAGATAGAGTTCTCTGACACTCTGTTCTCTCTGCCTACCCTGCAAGTGATATGGCGTGATGATATGTATGTATGTATGTATGTGTATATTTTCTGTTGTTTAAGGCCTTGCATCGAGAAATATATTTTTGTATCTGAAAGACTTTCGAAACGTATAATTAAGAGACACAAATATCATCCATATAGACCACTATGCCATAGTTACGTTAAGTAATAACATCATGTGCTTTTTTATTACTTTTGGTGGCAAGCGAGCAAGCAGCACACCTGATGGTAAGTGTTACTGCTAACCATGGGCACCTTTGCAGGGGTATAGCTAGTCCGCTGCCTACCAATAAAAACCCCAAACCTAGCCAGGCGGGCTTGCGACTCTCTCGCTCATCGAACGAAGCACAATGGCACATTGCCCTTGCTCAGACGTCGATCTTCTGCAAGGGTGTGGTACTACCCCGGACGGCCCGGCCCGCGGCTGCAGACAGAGAACTATCAACAGCGTGGTCCTACCACTACTGCGTAGAATTATACAAATATTCCATTAACAGACACAATTTAAATTCATACTAAGTAAACTAAATGATAATTTTGGATTACACAAGAAATATATCTTGCGTTATAATAAAAGCCCAACAAGATAGATAATATTGTAAAAATTAGATTCCCGCACTCACAACACAGCCTTTAGACCGCTACCGCCATCTGTACCGTCTATTATTAAAACTATTAACATGTTCTTTAAACACATGACTTTGAATACTAACTAACTATAAAACAAAGGGGAAAAAATTATCGAGTCTCACGTTTATAGTCCCAAGCAAAGTAGTAAAGCGTCCATAAGTCGCCAGGTAATTTTAAGTTTTACGCAATATTGGGCGAGTCTATTACCATTAACAGGACAGAGTACTAAACTTTGAACTTGCAAATTACCTAATTCTCACTCTACTCGAAACAGAGCTTACTCCCTCCAATTTTTATCACACAATAAGGTTGGACCAGAATTTCAAAGCCCTTCAAAAAAATCACTATAAAATTTTCTTTCCATGCTGGCTGGAAAATTGTCACTAATAAAACAAAATACAAAATTAAATGCCGCGAATATTAGTTTAAAAAAATATTAAAAAAAGCCCGCGAACTAATTTATAAATGAAATCCTATCTAATCGTAAAGTAGGTCGTGTACAAACGTCCAGAAACCCGTTCGTCGTCCGAACTGAATTGAGTTGAACATACCGTTGACATTGATGTAAAGCTTGTTGCACACTCACTACTAGCGGTTTCATTTGCTTTTGTTTTTAGGGTACAGGTTTTAGTCTGGCTACACCTCGTCTAATCCGTCCGGGGCCACAAAAAGGGTGACGTGCAATCCCCTATCCAGCTATACTCCTCCTCTATACCGCCATTAGAGCAGGCCATTGGTATTGAGTATTTGTCTTTGGCGGTCAGCTCAGCGGGTTACTCTTTTGGGTTCCAAGGCATGACGACGTTTGTTGTCGCGTCGCTCTTACGCGCTCATCCTCTCTATATGTGATGGATAGCAAGGTTTTAAGAGTACCACTACCAGTCAGAAAATTAATATATAATTAATGTACATTTAAATTATTTATGCAAGAAATCTTTTTGTACCTCTCAAATGTTACTGGATACTTGCTAAGCAGCATTTAAATATGCAGTACCTAGTAAAAAAAAAACATTACGGTGATCGGTTAGCTATACAGTGTGTCTTGACCTTTTCTATTCGGAAAAATATCCAGCTGAGGAATAAATAGAAGAATGGCCAGCCTTTTTGAGAAACTTATAACACCAATTATGTTTGCGAACCCACTTGCTAAGCGTAGTGATTATGGTATGAGAAGGCCAGACGTTACATAATATTATTTCAATCATTTTCATTTATTTATTTTCATATTTTTACATGGTCAAACTACTATCCTATCCTATCTATAGAGATAATAATAATAATTTATTCACATCTCATAAGGAAAGTTGTTACAAATTATATACATATAATTAAACAAATGTATGACGAATAAGAGCTTTATAACGACCTGCGCCAACTCCATCTGTTGCCATTCGGTCAACAATTACATTTTCAAGGAGGGTTGACCTCTGGCAGGCGGCCGGTCATAGAACTATTGCCAATAACTTTTACAATATGTACTATGAAAGAAGAGTACATATTGTATCGGACCCCAAGCAATTGGGATAAGAGTAGGAAAATGATGATTTGTTTTGTAAAACAAATAAATAAGGTAACAAATAGAGTAATATAAAGCAAACATATAATGTTATTGTTTATCATCAAATTCCCTTGAAAACACTATTAACAATGCAGCTGTGTGGTAATGTTGAAGGTGACCATTTGACTTACTAATCAACAATGACTTTAATTTATAAGTAAAGACTTGGCAACCATGTCATGAAATTTCTTAAAAAAATCACCTACAAGATTCAAACTCGAACTCTTGCGATCTGTACTCCAAATAAAAAATCTTTATCGCTTGCATTGGTGAGTAGTCCTTATTATTTCAGCAGAAGTTAATCTGTGCGTACTTTCATAGACGGTCACTCGGAGGGGTCTAAATGGGTCACGTAAGGGGGAGGACGTAGGTGCGGCACTAATCACCCGTAACTAGCTAAAGCGTACATCCCCTGCACATCGGATACTACATTTATAGCGTTTAATTTACGAGCGAAAGTGGTTATTCGTTAATAATACATTTTCATTCTCTCGGTAACATTTTTAATGGTTATTAATTGTTCGTTCCTTTCAGACCTTTTCTATTTCACGGTAACCCCCCATCGTTATTTAAATGTTGAGACATTATAATGTATATTTGTGTCCGGTTTATGTATTTATTTGATGATTTATTATTTTGCAGTGTTATTAAAGTATTATATATTTTAAAGGGCATTTAATTATGAAAAGGGCAAATATAATATAAAAACAATATATATAATAGCTTTTGCCCGCGACTTCATCCACGCAGAAGTCATGTCATATGTATAGATAGATATAAACACTAAGGAAATAATCCTTGTATTGCGGGGGAATTCACAAATATTAAAAATGTACAAAAATCACATCTATGTAGACTTAGAAAAAACATATTCTGGATCGTATAAACTATTGTCCTACGTGTGACTCGAACCCTGACACAGCCACGATAGGTCGTTATCTTCAGCACTAGCGGCACTCTGTACCATCAAATTTTGATCGTAACGTTTTTGTATGACGAAAATTAATGGAAAAGGGCATATACTATTACTGTGACGTGCACTTAAACGTATTCGGCCATATACTATTACTGTGACGTGCACTTAAACGTATTCGGCCATATACTATTACTGTGACGTGCACTTAAACGTATTCGGCCATATACTATTACTGTGACGTGCACTTAAACGTATTCGGCCATATACTATTACTGTGACGTGCACTTAAACGTATTCGGCCATATACTATTACTGTGACGTGCACTTAAACGTATTCGGCCATATACTATTACTGTGACGTGCACTTAAACGTATTCGGCCATATACTATTACTGTGACGTGCACTTAAACGTATTCGGCCATATACTATTACTGTGACGTGCACTTAAACGTATTCGGCCATATACTATTACTGTGACGTGCACTTAAACGTATTCGGCCATATACTATTACTGTGACGTGCACTTAAACGTATTCGGCCATATACTATTACTGTGACGTGCACTTAAACGTATTCGGCCATATACTATTACTGTGACGTGCACTTAAACGTATTCGGCCATATACTATTACTGTGACGTGCACTTAAACGTATTCGGCCATATACTATTACTGTGACGTGCACTTAAACGTATTCGGCCATATACTATTACTGTGACGTGCACTTAAACGTATTCGGCCATATACTATTACTGTGACGTGCACTTAAACGTATTCGGCCATATACTATTACTGTGACGTGCACTTAAACGTATTCGTCACAAACTAAGAGTTTATGACGAATACGCGAACAAGTACGTAGTATAGAGGTCAATTGAGCACTTTTTCTCGTAAACTTGAGATGAGCTATGAGCTCTATGTCTCTACATACGCTCCTCCGTGATTTTTGAATAGTTTATCCTTAATATTGTGAAGAAGCTGAGATGATAATGATAATAAAAAACATCCGGCATTAATACATACATATTTTGATTGCAGTGGACTTTACAAACATACTATTAACGGAGACAATTACAACTAGGCAGGGAACAATCATTAGCGCCACCGAAGACTAAAATCGGGTACTGGTGGCCGCTCCAACGGCGAAGAGAGGTGCTTTGCAGGCTGGGTCTATGGGGTTGCACGCCGCCTCTTCTGTCGCCCCGGACCGATTTGGCGGGGCGCGCCCACATCCATAGCAAGAAAAAAAAAAGGGAAAAATCATTACTGGATCACACCAATAATTAATCAGCTGGGGATCGTAAACACGGCAGCGTTGGGAATGAGATATTGCTACTTAAACCACTGCACCGTTTGTGCATTATAGATAATAATACGTATTACCGCGGCACCTTTGATGTCGTGCATAGTGCAATCAACCACAAACAACTAACTCTAGGGCTGACATTTAAACATAGACAATTAATATTTATTATCATATTGCTCTCTTCATATATGTATATAATATATAGAACTAACGGATTAACGAATATTTCGTGACCTGATCAGGGGGTCTTTAAAAATACTATGCTTGAACAAAATTGGACTTCGAGTGGTCACCGAGGGATTAAGGGATTAAATAATGGTACGTTTATTAAGAGATTGGGATTAGCATTAGAATTGAGTTATTGAAGACTTCTTTATGTCATTATATATAGAGAAATATCATGTGTGATGCTTGTGAAATACTATTTTATTTATATGAGTTGTATGGTGAAAATATATCAATGCAAAAAGCAAACCCTATTTTACACCCTTATGGAGGAATATGTCTTCAGAAGAACTATATTTCTGAATATTCTTTTTATTATCTATATAACAGAATTATGACGCTGTCTACTATTTATTTGTGCTGATTTTTAATTCAATAAGAAACGAAGCAAAGGTATCCACCACCAAATTTAGTCCCCTATTTTACACCCCTAAAGGATGAAAATTGAGAAATGTTCAAATATTTGTTCATTTATTTTTACTAAAGATTTTTGTGATATAATAAATAAAGTTTAGTTTCTCTCCGTACAAATTTTTGCTACTGCACTTTATGAAGTGAGATCCTGAGATGTGATGATCGTAAAATCTTTCTTTGCGAGTCTTTATGTGATAAAAAGAAACTGTTGTCAAAATTCTACGTATCTAGTTTCAGGAGTTGCAGCACGGCGTTGATGAGACTGCAAGAGTGTTATAGCAATCCGTCGGACCAGGAGGATATAGCAGATTAATACCCTTTCTGCTGTGGAAGAGGCTCGAGGCCAGCAGTGGGATGGGTACGAGCTGATATGATGATGACATGACTCATCACATGTCTATATATCTATAATAATGATGTATCATATATGATGATGATGATGATATATGTAGCATATTATTATAAAATGGAGGAGAGGAAGGAAGACCCACCACTTTCCCACGGTTAATCAATATACCGTAGGTACACCTCAAAAGAGGAAGGAATACGGGATGGGATCAAGGTGGAATAGGATATAAGGAAATCTTACTCCTGTGATGAGCACCACCTCCAGAACTTCAACTTGTAATTTCCCGCAGGACTTCGAATGAAGATTCAACACGAGTTTCGCCTTTAAACGAGGCATCCTCAGGACGGTTCGGCTTCAAATGCGCTGAATTTATCCGAAGTTCTGTGGAAAATTGCAAGTTGAAGTTCTGAAGGTGGTGCTCATCACAGGAGTAAGACTTCCTTATATCCATCTTGACCCCATCCCGTATTCCTTCCTTTCTTGACACCTCAACGACTACCTACGGTATATTGATTAGCCGTGGGAAAGTGGTGGGTCTTCCTTCCTCTCCTCCATTTTATAATAATAATGGATTTCCGCCATGTATCGCCTAATTCAATCAATGATATATCATATATTAATTGCATAATGTAATTCCTAATAATATGGTATGTGCTAACCCTGCCATAATTGACAGGTGTCATAACAGAACTACATTCACTAATCGTTACAGAGACAACATTTCATTATTGAACTGAAATCGAACGACGTCAGTGGGAATATTTTTTATTTTTTATTTCATAATTATTGATATTAGTAAAGTAAATAAACAAGGTAATTGATGAATGGAGGTTGGTAAGTAAGCGTCGGAAGGTAAGTCTTAGACTGTTTTTCAAAATCATTTATTGACTAAGTGAAGTACGAAGTCATATAGGTATTCGTCATTCATTTCAGTTTATATACGTTGCATTATTGGGTTTGAACTTCCTTTATTGTAGAGAAGAAATTGACCCACTAAAACCCGATTACGAAGCGAAAGATGATGTCACAAGTGGGATTCGAACCCACACCTATTGGCAATCCTTCCCAATCGTGTTGCCACTTACACGATTTTTCGCTTCGTAATCGGGTTTTTCTAAATAATTAAGCATATTAAATGCTAAATTTCAGTAATTTGACCTACTAAGTTGAGCAGACGTGTTGCCCAGGGCTCTGAGTTTAATAACTCTTGCCTAGATGTTATCTGCATATTTAAATATTTTAGTAGCATATCACGATAATTAATGGCCAGATATGTGGTGGTGCATAAAGAACTGAACGCAATCACCGTTTTTTCCAGATTGTAATCTTTCAGAAAAAGGCGATGCCGACTCAAATATATATCTTATGCTGCCCTATCCGAGGGCGTGGGTCGTCAGACTGGGGATCAATCTATCACCCGAAGTGGGGCGAAATGCCAACCACGTAGAGAATTTTGCCAATCTATCAGTATTTAACGCTAACGGCGTTAAATACTGATAGATTGGCAAAATTCTTTTTTTTTTTCTTTTTAATAAGAAGAGGTTCTTTTATTCTGAAATAGTCACATATAACATCAAGGTTAACATGGTATGGATATGTGATGAGACGGGATGAAAGAAATGTTGTTAAGAAAGTTTTAAATATGAATGTTGAAGGCTTTAGGGGTAAAGGAAGACCAAAGAAAAGATGGATGGACTGCGTGAGGTATGACATGGATAGACAGGGAGTGACTGCAGAGATGACGTCTGATAGGACTGTATGGAGGAAGATGACATATTGCGTCGACCCCAAGTAATTGGGATAAGAGCAAGATGATGATGATGAGTCACATATAACATCAGACGAAGTTTTTTTAAGAGGTTTTTATTAATTATTACTTTCTTAGTATGTAATAGGTCAGGGTCTTTTCGCATATCATCATCATCATCTCAGCTCATATATGTCACACTGTTGGGCTTGATTCTCCACCCTAATGGGAGAGAAATTAACCTACTATACCACGCTGGTCAGACGTGTTGGTCCTATACCAACTCGAAAACTACAAACAAATTCTATGGTTTTTTTCGAGTTTTCCTTCTCTCGCATAGATGTTATATGCATTTTATATCCTTTCGTCGTCTCTTACGATCACGCACGGGTAAGATAGGGGGTAGTGAATTGTATTCTTACTCCGTCACCACACGGAGAATAGTCTGTATAAACTGTCTTTCGCATATAGTCTATATAAAATTTTAATAAAATCTCTTTGGCTGTACGAGGTGTATCTGGCTGGTTTTGAAAACATTAAAAAGGTACAAGCTACATTTCAAAAAAAAAAGAAACGATTTAAAGTTCATCTAATCTAAGAAGTGCATTTTGACGTTTCGCATTTTTTAATACACAATAACCTTGGTCAAACGTATACACATAAGTGCAAACAATAAATCTGAAATTTTAAACAACTATTAAGTTATTTACATAAGTAACGTTGCGAGTGACTTTCTTGTACAATAATGTAGTGTTGAAACTCTTAAAACTAATTTAAAATTAAAATAACATGGTAAATAGTAATTATTATTGCATACAATATCACGTCATAACGGTCTAAACAGTAGTGCTTGACAACCTCCAATTCACGAATACCCAAATAATCGGTAAAAATATTAGATTAATTTATTTAATCGAATAGAGATTTTGACAGACATGTACGTTTCGACAATTTTATTGATAAGTAAATAATTATTAATGTTCTCGACGATGATAATTCAAGTAATAGTAGTGATTCTGAATAACTAGCTATTTTCAAATCCAGTTTTTGTTTTTATTTAACCTAATCCTACTAAACACGATGAATAGATTTTATAATGAAATAATTAAATTTGTTTAGTATTAATTTAGCACTTAATATTTCATCTCCTTTTTGAAAAATAAAGAAAAACGATTATTCATTACAAAGAATTAATATCGATTTCTCATTAAAATCGGATATTTTCGATAGCGATTATTTGGTGCACATACCAAGACAACTTACTCCGACAGCTGTCAAAGTGCACTTCTTAGATTAGATGGACTATAGTAAAATGTTGTTTTCCGCTGTTTTTCATTTGGTTTTATTTCTGTCAAAATAAGTGAATCTAATGAATAAATTAGATACATATTAAGATTTTATTACAAAAAAGGAATAAATGCAACGAAAGTTGCGAAAAAAGAAATTCTGACGTTTATGAACCTAATGCAGTGTCGGTAAGATTAGCACATGTTTGTTTAAACGTTTTCATATAGATATGATTGGAATCCCGTGAGTAGTCATATGACATTTCTTATTTAGCTTATTTTTATAATAATATAGTTAACCCGCTCAAGAGGACGCAATAATCGCCCGGAAGACTCTAAAGATTCCCGTGCTATCTGATTACGTTCTAACCAAAGAGTAAAGTTATTAAACTGAAAGGTACAACCTACTCAACTGGTTCACGATTCTTTCATCCTAAATGTTATAATCGATTTTATTTATTATCAATGTTCCTAATTTTTAACATAAGTAGTTCATCTTCGTACGGTGCCAAAAAATATAAGTATTAAAACGTTTTTTTTCCATCTCCATCCCACATAGGGATAGATTTTTTTAGGGTTAGATTGGCATCGTCTAATTTGCCATATTAAAACGTTACTACATAAAATAAGTAACGAAATTTGTTTGACTAAATAAAATAGTATTGATACAATTAATCATAACCTGAATACGCTTCCGCAATTTTGTTTTTTTTTTTTAAAACATCAATAGTCTCAATATAGAACGAATAACATAGTAAATTTATAAATTACGGAGTAAAGAAATGACCTAGAAACCTCAAATTTACCTTCTAATCATTGTAACCTTAAAATCTACAATGATTTTTGAACACACCTATTTATGTCAAAAGGTTGCCAACCTTGTCAATGACATTTCGTAGTGATGGGATCAATCACATCATCACAGTTATTCAATCCTGATGTCTTTGTTAAGTATTTATATTGTACGAGTATCCTTCAAGAACGTTGCCAGTTAACTTGGAGGGTCACTGCTATTTAGTCAATGTCCCAAAGGATTAGGGTTTGCTAACCGGTAAATTAGAAACATAAATTTTCTTTCAAAGAAGTTGGTTTAAAAACATGTCATAAAATTCATGGTCTCTCTTAAGCTGCCCACTGTTATGCCCTAATACATATTTGTATAAAATAAATCATAAAAAAGATTTTTATTATCGTAAGAAATTGAGAACCAGGTAGGATTCATAAAAAAATACTGACGTGTTATTATCATATATAGATTGCACTGACATAAGTAACTATATAAAATATGAAAACAACGTTCCCAATCGTAATAAATTCTAATTCATAGCGTTTAACTATATTCTATTTAAATTTTTAATGAAAACACAGTAATGTAATTCATATTAGTTTCTAGATTAATATTATTCAAAACTCCTATTTGTTTGGATGCTAAAGCTGATAATAATACCATAAAATACTTAATTTAAAAATAACTTACATGCATCTTTTGTAACTGACACTTCATCGTTCATCTCAGAAAATCATCGACCATTGCTCGTCACTATTTTATATGTCACAATATCGTAGTAGGAATTACACTTTAACTGAAAATATTATAATCTTATTTATCTTGAACTATTTGTTTGACACTATTCACTGAAAGTTCTATTTAATAACAACAACGCGTCACTGAACCACATGTACGGTGAAGTGAATATATCTCGTTCGTCGACCATCACCTGTAATGCAATGCGTATGACGCGCGTGGGAGGACTGAATGTTAAAGTGCCAACATGAAGATATTGTTTAAGGCAAACATTTCGTTGTTTGGGCTTGGTGGTAACTCCGCAGATAACATTATATCTATGTGGTACCAGTCATCATAGGGAGTTAGTACGGCTTAGCGAATCGCTGAAGATGACACGCCCAGGACCTCCGAATGATAACCTGCCTAAAGTAAGTTGTATTTATTTACGTTTTGTTTTCATATCTTTGTATTTACATATATAATGTTTATTGTCATAAAATATGAAGTTATTGTATCTACAAATAATAGATTAGATTAATAACTGAGATAACAATTGCTACTATATTCTACACAATAGTTATATAGCACAATCTCACCTAAAACATGAACAGAATTACAAAAAAATCAATCTTATGCAATTTAACATCTAATTTTAAATATTTCTAAACAATTATTTGTAAATTGGCCTGATTTTCACAGTTATGTTGTTTGTCTATATCTATAAAAATAAATAACTTATGATTCATGGCTTCATGTCTGTTGTAAATGTGTTTGTATTTCACTTAGTAAAGATCAAAAGGAAAATTTGCTATATTGAATAAAATCAACAGTTTGCACTTGATTGGCCATAAATCATTTACTTACCTTTGAGTGATGGTTAGGTGTATAACGTGGACTTTAATATATTCAGTTTGTTAACTGAAATTGTGCTCTATACAAGTCCCGAATAATTTTCTGTTTTTTTTTATAATGTTTTATTTCAAATATTTTAACCGTAATATTCAGTGTGTGCATGAATGAATGAAGTGAAAGATGGTATTTTTCAAATAACTGAATATTGTTCTAATGGTAACTGTAAGATTGTTTAGTAAGAACAATACTTTATTATTATTCAGATAGTTAATATAGTATACCAGGTATGTGTCCTAACAATAGGGTGAATCATCTAGGTAGTTTACTGACAACAATCATTTCGGTGAAGTGAAGTGTCGTGTAGTGACTGTCTATTGACAAAATTAATGGAACAAATTTGACACTTCAATTATATAAAACTACGTGGAATGTAGACATATGTTTATGAATTTCCAATTCATATATTTAGTAAAGGCTAACCATTTGATTGCTATTTGCATTGGGGTCTTTGAGTTATGACATTCAATGTGATTTAATGAAACATATAAGTGAAAATAAAAAATGTTAGCTCATCTAATTTAGTTGATCTTTCATTAAACATTTTGATGTTTTCTGATAGCAATATTCTATTAGTTAATAGCAACAATCATTTTCTGATGAAAATAAGAAATATGTATAAGTGGCTGTTTATTAAATCAATGAGAAAGGGCTTTTCAAGGCTTTATTCTAGAAAATTATATGAATTTTTTGAATGTTTATGCATCTGTTATTACCAATCCTCTGAAACATTCTACCACTAAGGAAATAAGTACATGAGTTTAAAACATATTACTTTATTCACTTATGACCTAATAAGGAGAAAAGGTAATTTGTAATTTAATGTCATGAGGACAAAAAGTTCATGAAACTATGGGATTTTGACTAGAATAAATATATACCTGAAATATGGTTTTCATGATGTTTCTGTATTTGCAGAGGAACATTGCAGCTAATTATAATAATAAGGAAAACTTTATATAGAAATAATATAGTTTATGTTTTGTCATATAAGTATTGTCTGCTATGTTTTCCTTATGTAAACAGTGCATTGTAGAATTCTGCTTTTTATTGTGCTAAAAGAAAATGGTAAAGCCATTTATTGTATTACTATAAAAAATCCTAGTGTGGTGATATAATAAGAATATAATCCAACATTCCTTTTTTACCTCGGGAGTGTTCTAAAAGATGAATAAGGGATTTAAATAGATCATTTCACTTCAAGACCAGGGAAACTAAAAACCTTGTACAAAACTGTAGTAGGTCAATTTCGTTCTCATTCTGGAGGAGACTCTTGCCCAATAGTGGGATGTGTATGATGATCTCTCAAGTTATTTTGGTTCTAGTATTAGCCTGTAAATAAAACCTAATATATTTTTATATCTAAACTGCCTCGATCTTGCTCAAGATTGAATGTACCTCAATCTATTCACTAATCACTAGCTTTAAATCTGTTGATCCAGAATCATAGTGCTTTTTCTGTCTTTGAAACTGACAACTGGCACTGTGGGTTTTTGGCATCAGTGGCCTGACTGATGCCTTACATTTCGTATACACACCTGATGGATATTCCAATGTAATCTGGTATGTCGCGAGCTAATTGATCTTACAGTAACGGCATACTGTTGTCCTTTCACCCAAGTCTTCAGCTAGGATTGATCAGTGGCGTGTGGCCATGTGTGAGTGTGTACTCATGCTTGCCATTTCACATGTCAAAAGTGAGAATTAGTGGTTCTACTACCAAAATGGATAGTGAACTTTTCACACGGAAACTAACCCTCAACAATCACCGTCTAAAATTCTATCACCTAAAATCAATTTACATTAGTTACACTTCATATACGGTTTAATTTGCTCAACGATATCAGTAGGGTATCTCAACTAGTGGGTTTACGAATGAACATGGACAAGATGAATGTCATGACAAACACCCATGTCATTCCAATACTGGTCCTAGTTTGTAAAACGATTCTCGAAGTTGTCGATGTTTACTTTGGACAAACAGTCCAGTTAGGTAGATCCGATTTCAAGAAAGAGGTCTGTCGACGAATACAATTCGGCTGGCCAACGTTCGAGAAACTTAAGAGGACCTTCTCATCCAATAGACCTCGTTGTCCGAAAAAACAGGTCTATGACCAGTGTGTGTTACCAGTAATGACTTATGGCACGGAAATGCAGCTCCTAAATGTAGGCCCTATGACAAAGCTTAAAGTCACTTCAGCGTGCTATAGAGCGGGTTATGCATGGGATTTCTCTGCGAGATCTATCTCAGATAGACAGATTCTAATCTGTACTACGGAAATCCGCAGAAAAACGGATGGAACCGACATAGCACAGAGAATTAACACGCTAAAATGGCAATGGGCAGGTCATATCGCTCGGTTCTCGAGTGGCGGCCGCGTATCGGACGACATAGTGTTGGTCACCACACCCACCAGGTAGACCGACGACTTGGTGAAGGTTGATGGCACTCATTGGATGTCGGCGGTACAGGACCGCACTTTGTGGCGAAATATGAGGCAGGCTTACATCCAGCAGTGGATGACAAAAGGCTTAATGATGATGATAAAGATGTACCTACAGTTTAAAAAAACCTCGTCGGATCTAACGTCGGTCGTATCCAAAATATTTTGGTGTTGGGAAAATAAATGGATCATCATCGAATAACCCAGATGTCGGGACACCAGATTCATATCATGACGTAATAAAATATACACATCTCTGACGTCAATTCGTATATAATACCTATATATTTAGGTAAAATATCCATTATAAAAGTTCCCAGACAGCTGAGTAAGGCCTAAGGACGGTAAAATTTTTATAGAGTCCCTGAGTGTAGGCGGTAAGCTTGTAGCTGCCTACTCAAAGTACTTCACAGCCTACTCAATCCTGCCAAAGAACAATGGATCGACGTTTTGTATAGATGGATGTGAAGGATTCATACGATGAACGTTTTGAGGCTACTAAGCGTTTAAGTAGCTGGTCTTAGAACTCATTAGGTCGACTTTGTGTCATAAAGATTTTCGTACATGTTACCTAATTTAGTTGTCGTAAGTAATTACGTAGATATTTAGTTAGCCAAAGTACCATTTCGTCAGCGATAGTTATTAGGACCTCCATCCTAGCCTATCATATCAATGTTGGACATAGGCCTCCGTTCAAAGATTAGTATCATAACTGCCACGTTGGGCAGACGTTTTAGGTCAGTTCAGGTACGTGTTAAGAGTTCCTAGGATACGTCGCTGCCCACTCAACTGATGTGCCCTTAGTCGGTTTTATACAATAAAATAAAAGGTGACAATCTCTCGAGTTTTCACCATATATTCACTTGTATATTAAATAGTCTTGTATATGGAAGATAAATCCTTATGGAGATTTATATCTTAACTAGGTATTAAAATATGTATATTATATTGTTTAAACACACGCGTCTTTCTATGATATATGTATATTAATAATAATATGATAATTAATAATAATAACATTCACAACACATTATAATTTTTATTATTTCAGCAGTTGTCATGCAACAACTGCCGAGGGATCCTTGACGTCCCATTCTTATCGAATTTTGCTCGATATATTAACGTCTATAGGTTCCGCTCCTATTTCTTGCAGCGTTCTGTATTATGTCTTAAAACCTAGCTCTCTCTATCTTACACCCTAAGATTTTAGGCATGTTCGCTTAATTCTTATTAATTTAATTAGTGGTAGAACCACGCTGTTGACAGTTTTCTGTCTAATAGCCGCGGGTCGGTCCGTCCGGGGTAGTACCACACTCTCGCAGAAGATCGACGTTTGAGTAATGGCCATGTGGTTATTATGGGGCCTCGCGCTGCCGTTCTATCGCCTCGGACGCAACGAACGGCGGGTGTCCAGACCATATCCTATATATATTGACCATATTGACCATATCCATATCCATATTGCTAACGTTTTCGCACGCTGCTCGGTTCCTATTTGTTGTAGCGTTATGTTTGTACCCTACGATTTTTGTTCAATAAATCCCACCAGCGGCTCCTGAGATTAAAACGTTCAAAGAAACACAGTTTTGAGAGTACAAAAAAAAGATATCTTTTTGTATTTATAAAAAAGATATAATATACATCATCATTCTCCTACTCTTATCCCAATTACTTGGGGTCGATACAATATGTACTCTCCTTTCATAGTACATGTTGTAAAAGTTATTGGCAATCATTTTATGAAAAGCTGCCTGCCAGACGTTAACTCTCCTTGGGAATGTAATAGTTGACCAAACGGCATCAGATGCAGTTGGCCCAGGTCGTTATAAGGCTCTTATTCGTCTTTTACGACATCCACGAGCAAAGTAAGGGTTGGTAGTATTCGTAGCCGCTACCACGCAGCAAAAAAGATATAAAATACATATTATATTTTTTTTTATGGATATAGGTTTTTTAAATGTTTTTGACAATGTATACAAAGTGTTTCTATCGACGATAATTGTGAATTTTAAACAGAAGTAAAAATATTATTATTTCCTTCGTCCGATATCTATTTGTGTAATGTTTATACAGCAACATGCCAATGTTAATCGTGGCGTTATTATTGCATGAACATTTGTTTCAGCTAATATTAGAACATTGCTGAATACTTTGCATTCCTATGTTACTGTACATTGCGTCATATGATTACTAGATATTATCATCACTATTACAGCCTTTCAGCGTCAAATGCTGAACGAATCAATTCAATGCCGTAATAAAATTCTATGCGAATACGTCTGGTCAGCGTATATTCGTTAATACTCTTTTAATTGTACCCGTCATCTTCGCATGGACATCTAACGAGGAGTGATATCAATATGAATGTGGAAAGTTCTAGGAATTGTTTGAGATCCACTAAGCGATGGATTGATCGTGAATGAAGATGAGTATGAAAAGAGTGAGTGCAGATATGACCCCTGACAGGAGTCTATGCACAATAAAAACTTGTGCCGACTTCATTTAGCGTGGGTGAGGGCTGAATGATAATGAATGATGTCTCCCGTGGGATGCTTATATCCAACAGTGGACGTCGATCGGTTGTGGTATGCTATTTTTAATGGTTTTATTACTTACTTTCATTAGCGTATAATGTCTGTAAAATATTGGCATATCCAATAGAAAAGGCCTCTATAAACAACTCAAAGTTTGATCAAGTGTTATAAACGATGTTTATACAAATTATCAAATAACAAAGAAAGCCTGATATATTAGGATATCGTCCAAGGTAATTCATTACTAATTTATGAACCAAAATAATAATTCATAAGATATTTTGATATGCATACTACTAGATGCGATTTATTCTAAGTTACCGGCTCACTCTCAGACCATTCTACTCTCGGCTCGTTTCAAGTAAGAGATGTGATAGGCTACAGTCCACTATGTTGATCTTGCAACACAAAAAACTCCAAACACTGCTCGTAGTGTAGGTTGCAATAGAGACTTCTTACTTGTTAGAGGCGGTTATTATGGCACCATTCATGTTAAGCAGTGCCTCTCCTATCGCTGAATTGGGATCAGGCGATTGCAGAGGTTATCAATAACCATTTAGTGGGTGACATATTTAATGAAATAGTATTGTGACACGAGTGTTTGTGTGTTGATATAACCTACATAAAACTCTATGCCAGTCACTCTGACCAGCGTGGTATACTAGGTTAATTTCCCTCTTATTGTGAAGGAGGCTTGAAAACATCAGTGGACCGTCATACGTTCATTCACATAAGCTGCATTTCATACATTCTCATTCAAGGGCAGCGTTGAGCTCCATTACCTCATCAATTCCCTATATAGTCATTGGTCTGACCACCGGTACCCAATGCCTTGATTTCGATGACTCGTTTACACGATATTAAAACTCATACGATTTGTTTACAGTGCAGCCAGTGGGAGCGCCTGAATTATGTCGTTGTTCAAAAACAGTGACAGTGTTAGTTTGGATTTTTTAAATATTTTATTTATACATACTTCTTCTAAATAAAGTATTGTAACTCTCATTACTGGGGCATTTCACGTGAAGCGGACAGCGAAAAAAAAGTGAGGTCGTAGAATTTGTTTATATTTGGGTTAATCATACCTCTAGTGGGTATGAACGCAAATACGTAACATATTTTTTTTATGATGTTTATTTTTTAAGTTATGGGCCTTTAAAAAATAATGCTAATTGAAATTTCAATTTTTCTGAAGTAGATTTTCTAATAGGAAAAAAAATAAAAAAAAATATCATGCTTTGCAATTCGTGTAGGTCTTTCTTTTTCCCTTTTTGATTGAAAATAAAATTTTAAAAATAAAAAAAAAATCAACTCCAAAACCGGAAGTAAAAATTTTAAACGAGTTTCTCAAAAACTTCGACCATTTTTTTTTATTTCTTTTTTATTTAAAAAAATAGCTCAATGTATATTTTAAGTATGCTAGAAGTTTCATAGTGGGATGGTTACTAGTTAAGAAGATAGGTATATTAATGTACATGCATGTCGCACTGAGTGTGGTGTGACGATGTTATATACCTACTTGTTTAGACACCATAATGCTATAATATTTACATCATAACATAATGAAATATCGTATCATATTCAAAACGACTTTATTTTATAATTTTTACTATTTTACAAGAAGAATCTGTGCTGAAACTGGTTCTTTTTATAAGAAGAAGGCCTTCGGTTGTTAGAATAAAAGCAATGCATTTTTTTAGTTCCTGGTACAGTGACTGCTGAATCAAATCGGTGTTGCAAAAAAATCCTCTCGCGTTGAATATCGTCTGCAATAGTTACGTCTAAAATTATTTACATAACCGATGGTGCCCCACAACATTTCAAAAATAGTTTCAACTTTGTAAATCTGATTTATTATCGACATGATTTTAATACGAATGCGGAGGCACATTTTCACGCAAAATCACATGGTAAGGGCCCTTGCGATGGTCTTGGAGGAAACTTCAAACGTTTGGCAACACGCGCAAGTCTACAATTACCTCCAAGTAGAACTATCAATTCACCACTGCGTTTGTATAAATGGGCAAAATCGTCTTTAAAACAAACAGCTATTTACTACTGCCCTAAAGACGATATTCAACGCGAGAGGGTTTTTTTGCAACCCCGATTTGATTCAGCTGTCACTATACCAGGAACTAAAAAATGCATGCCTTTATTCCAATAACCGAAGGCCTTCTTCTTATAAAAAGAACCAGTTTCAGCACAGATTCTTTCGGGTTGAGAGCCCTCAGCGCTCACCCACAGCCCACTTAAGCTGTCACAGCCATCTCGGCTAACAGCAATCGCAGTGGATACGTTTTAGTGGGTAACCTAGCCCTAGGCTAGGAGTCCCCAAAAAAAAACACTTCCCATCCGGGGAGTAAGTGCGTAACGCATTTCGGACCACTGCGTTATCAAAAAAAAAGAAAAAAAAGCACAGATTCTTCTTGTAAAATAGTAAAAATTATAAAATAAAGTCGTTTTGAATATGATACGATATTTCATTATGTTATGATGTAAATATTATAGCATTATGGTGTCTAAACAAGTAGATATATAACATCGTCACACCACACTCAGTGCGACATGCATGTACATTAATATACCTATCTTCTTAACTAGTAACCATCCCACTATGAAACTTCTAGCATACTTAAAATATACATTGAGCTATTTTTTTAAATAAAAAAGAAATAAAAAAAAATGGTCGAAGTTTTTGAGAAACTCGTTTAAAATTTTTACTTCCGGTTTTGGAGTTGATTTTTTTTTTATTTTTAAAATTTTATTTTCAATCAAAAAGGGAAAAAGAAAGACCTACACGAATTGCAAAGCATGATATTTTTTTTAATTTTTTTTTCTATTAGAAAATCTACTTCAGAAAAATTGAAATTTCAATTAGCATTATTTTTTAAAGGCCCATAACTTAAAAAATAAACATCATAAAAAAAATATGTTACGTATTTGCGTTCATACCCACTAGAGGTATGATTAACCCAAATATAAACAAATTCTACGACCTCACTTTTTTTTCGCTGTCCGCTTCACGTGAAATGCCCCTACTGTTATAATAATAATTAGAATACAGTGTTTATCTTGTAATAGGAAACGGAATTTAGTAGTAAGGATTTGTTATAACTTGTTGGCTGGTTCAAACAAAGCAGTTGTAGTACGACTATATCTACCGTTGAACTTTATTTGAGAGTCTTGATGGATAAAAGGGTTGATGAAATCACAAAGTTTCATCTAACTATCACACCTCAATGCATGTGTGATAGTGGTATTGTTTATAGAGAATTTGAAAAGTTTAGATAGACGAGTAACATATATTTCCATGTGGTGTCATATATGGTTGACTAATTATGAACACAATCCATCTGTTTGAATTCTGTTTCCGCTTATGAGCCTTTACAATAACAGAAGTACAGTTGAGCAGGTCATTACCAATCAAAACCTCAAATCCACCCAGAAAGTTGGGCTTTCGGCTCTCTCGATCACCGAATAAAGTGCATTAGCACATTGCCATTACTCAGACGTCGATTTTCTACGAAAGTGTGATACCCCGGACGTACCGGCCCGGGTTTGTAGACAGAGAACTGTGAACAGTGTGGCCCTACCATTTAGCACGCGGCGTAGTGCAAAAAGTTATACTTTCAAACAATAGGAAGAAAGCTTTTTAGTACTAGAAAAGCTGTTCCAGAAAGTAGAAAAATATATTAATGTATTTCAATTAATTTAACTATAAAAAGTATATTAAAATGTTTTGTTTAAAGTGCACCTACAGTTTTTGCAAATATCACGCTTGGTTCAACTAAAAGGTTTGCTGATAATAAGTATATGCATGGTATCACTCTAATTAATAAGATAAGGTAACTTTTTATCTGTATTTGAATCTATACGCACTAATTTTCAACAGAGCGAAAAAACAAAATCCCTGAACTGAATATTCAAAATTATTCAAGGTTTTTTAAATTGTTAAATACAAGAGCAAAAGAAGATATGTCCAGTCCTGACTGGAGCCAAATATCTTTAAAAGTTTAAAGTATTGCTGTCGATGGAATTATCACCTAGATTCGCTATTGTACTATCACGAAAATAAAACTGGTAGCGAACTTGTTACATCCGAAATACATGTAATTTTAGGAACTTATTATAATTCGGATGCTTTGTATTTGTTTTTTAGGGTTAGGTCCACTTTTTGGATAGTTCAGTCAATTATCTGCAGTTTGGTAGTGTTAGGACCACACTGTTGATAGTTCTCTGTCTACAGCCGCGGGCCGATCCGTCCGGACTAGTACCACACTCTCGCAGAAAATCGACGCATGAGCAGTGGCAATGTGTTGCTGTGCTTCGGTCAGTGAGCGAGAGAGCCGGTAGCCTATGTTTCTGGGTGGGTTTATTGGTAGGTAGCGGCCTAGGTGTACCCCTGGTATTGTAAACGTCCATGGGCGGCAGTAACACTTACCATAAGGTGTACTGCTTACTCCGTTGCCACCAAGAAGAACCGATCAAGTCTAAAATTGGCCAGATTGTCCGAGGTAGTACCACAACCGTAGAAAAATATTGGCTGAATAGTATCCTTTTGCTACTGCGTTTCTTTAGGTTAGCACTTTACGCGGCTGCGCCCCTGATGTTATAGAGCTCCAAAAGCGGCAATTACCCTCTATCCTCATGTGGATTGCCTGTTTGTCTGTCAGCAAAAGTAACAAAGAAAAGAAAATTATTATAGTAAAGTGGTTGTTCGATTCCAGATCAAATTGGTGGTGGTAGGTGACGGTGGCGTGGGCAAGTCCGCTATCACCATACAATTCTTCCAGAAGATGTTCGTGACCGACTACGACCCTACCATCGAGGACTCTTACCTGCAGCACACCGAAGTGGATGGACAATGGTGTATGCTGGACGGTGAGCTTCATAAATGCATTCTCTAAACTTATTGATTGCTCTAATGACTTCTAAACTATAATAAAATGGTGGCGATACTTTCTTTTCTTTATTAGAAGGAAATCTTCAAAAATAACCCTATTCTAAAGAGGTCTGCTTGGGATAGTAGGTCGCTGTTCCTCCCATTATACAACAGCTCTTTATCCATTTGTTTGGAAATATGTACATAATTTCGACCAAAGAGGAATAAGATAAGTTATATTTAGAGGAAATGTGCAATAATATTTTAATCACACTGAGGAATGAATTCTTGTGTTGCGTGGGACTTTGTTTACAAAGTCCCACGCAATAAATGTACACAATACAATAAATGTACACAAATTACGTCCAGACACGGAACAATCATTTGCAGGTTGTATAAAGAGTTATCCCACGTGGGTGTGACATCCATGATAATTGGCAGGGGAAGTCGATATTTAAGACTTATCTTCAATACGACTTATCTTCAATCATATTTTCCTCCTGTATATATCTATTTTTTCAATCTTTGGAAACGCATTTACGCGCTTTCCCCCGCTAGCGATACGCGGGGGGCGAGTGACTCGCCGGCCAGCTGCCTGACCGGAATACTCACTAAAACCACAGCGGCCCCTTCCACGCTTTTACGGGGTGCCGGAAAAATCGTCTACTGACATTCGATCCCCGACACCCCAACGTTTGGCCATCTGCCCACGTCCTGTCGTCATTCAAGGCGGTGTAAGGAGTTACGCATATCGGCGCCTTCTCCTCTAGCGGCGGAGGCGGAGCGGGTCTACGGACGCAATTGCCCTGCGTTCCCGCTCCGCGGCCTCCTATTTACAGATGACCGCCTCGGAGAAGGAGGCCATCGACGACCAGCACCTGTCGCTGTCGAGCATCTTTGAGATGAGTCCCCTGTATACCTAGACATCGCGTTATAAGTAATTCAACACCATTCCACTCTTCGCAGTATATGCGTGACCCTCACGGTAGGAAGGAAATTGTAACACAATCCTATAACGCGAGAACAGCCTTAGCAGAACTGTTTTACGCGAAATACGTTAGCAACAAACTATAGTGTTGCCAGGGCGTTGCCTTCACGTGGAGTCTCTATAAGGGGCGGACTAAACCCCAGTCTAAAATATTATACACATAGTATAATATTTCTTTTAGAGTAGAGCGATGGTCACGCAAAAGGTATTTATGGCTGATTCTCAAAAAAAGTCGAAAATGGCTTTATCGAGTTCATCAGTTTTTTTTAACTCGTGATCGTTTTTTTTTGCTCAAGACGTCTTGTTGAATATATGTCTTGTTTGAGGAAAATATTATAGTGGTCCCCAACTGTTTTGAGTTTAAATTGAATATAAAAACAATTAAAGGTTTGAAAATGAGGGAAAGACAGATTCGTGAGGGAATGATTCTTAATATGATTCTACAATAATTAAAAACTTTATAATGCACCAATCATTTGTTTTATTGCAAAAATATAATAATTACATCCATACTGTAACAATTTAATTGTTACAAACCTTTTTCGCTTCGCTTTCTGTCATACTCCTTTTTTTTAGCTTTGCTTCTGCAGCGGTTGATTTTTTACTTCTCGACATTATAGACGTTCAAGGTACTGAAACCAATCAAACAAACATAAGTATTCTATATTTATTAGAAAATAAATCATTCCTTCACTGAGATCATTCCCACATTAAAAAAAATTGTGAGGGCATGACGATCAGGGAATGACAAAATGAAACAAAATTGCTACAAACTTAGGAAAATAACCTTACTTTCTTACGAATTGTAAACATTACTTTATTACTACCGAAAACATATAAAAATATGCTATGCTGTGATTATTAAATAAAAAAATGCTTACCTTTTGATAATATTACATGAGGGAATGACATTAAAAAATGTAATACTCAAAAAACTTTTTGTCAAATTGATTTTAGGAAAATATCCTTTCTTCAATTGTCCACTCTAGTGTATGTTCTCAAGGGCAATGTTGCCAACTACAAAAAAAAAATAAGGTGGGACTTGGTAGGCCTTGAAGTATTGCTCCAATCACATTGTTACAAAACGGTGAGGGAATGATACTTTTTTTATGGACAAATTTTGAATTATATTTCAAAATATTTCCATTCGCATTTATGAAACTATGGGCTCATATAGGTATAGTCAATACTATCCTATATAAGTAAAAAAATATGATAATAAACAATTGTTAGGAATTTTACGTTTTAAGTTAATGATTATCTTCAAATTTAGCGCTTGGGACATAGTGAGGGAATGATTTTCAGGGTACTTTCTTGGACATATCTTTGTTGTTTATCATATAAAAAATAAATTTGTTTCATAGATTTGTAGATCTAGTACAGTCGTTTTATTAAAAAAAAAACCTTTCATAATTGACGATTCTGATTTATAAAAATGACCACGGACATCAATTTCGATTTTTTTTGAGAATCAGTCTTATATGCATTGTACAATTTGCAGTGTTGGACACAGCGGGCCAGGAGGAGTTCAGTGCGATGCGGGAGCAGTACATGCGCAAGGGCGACGGTTTCTTACTCGTATACTCAGTCACAGACAAGCAGTC
This sequence comes from Lymantria monacha, assembly GCA_905163515.2. Taxonomy (NCBI): domain Eukaryota; kingdom Metazoa; phylum Arthropoda; class Insecta; order Lepidoptera; family Erebidae; genus Lymantria; species Lymantria monacha. The sequence goes on from LR991093.1 coordinate 32,929,984, forward strand.
TTATGAGAACGTGAGACGCTTCCACACGCAGATCCTCAGGGTTAAGGTAATACAGACAACATCTCGAGGACATAGCTGCACTAAATTGATGAACGATAAGATCTCATCTCTCTCTCGTCTTATGTAGATATTTTAATTGGAGTAAATATACTAAGTTATCCTGTTTACTTTAAATGTAGCCGAAGATATATATGCTCTACAATTTGTAATGTTTTTAATGAAATATCTTGTTACTTTCTAAATTGTTTTACAAAACATGTCCCATATTGCAGCCCTGAGGAACACTTACAAAAGCCTAATGATTAACAGTGATAATTTATTTCCACTTAACAAGCTACACTATTATAGGAGTGAAATAGTTTCATAGAAGATACCAATATAAATTACATATTATTATTGTCACTTATAGATTTTAAAATATTATAGCCAACCATGTGAAATGGTTTACTAAGGTCCAAAATAGAAATAAATATTCACGAACTTAATGTACTATTTTATACATTTTACTTTAGGACCGCGACAGCTATCCCATGCTGCTGGCTGCGAACAAGGTAGACCTGGTGCATGCACGTGTTGTGGGTGAAGAGGCGGGGAGAGACCTGGCGCGGGCGCTGGGCGCACCATACATTGAGACCAGTGCCAAAGAACCACCACTTAACATCGATGCAGCATTTCATGAGGTCATTGTATATTCAATTATTCATATCTAAATTATGGTATAGTTATATCCACAATAGCACTTGATAAAATAATTTCATAATAATTTAATATTAAGAAGTTTTTAAAATAGACATTTAAATTTCTTATTACCTTTTATATCGAAACACTGATGTAAAAATATTTCATGTTAATTTCAGTTGGTGCGCATAGTTAGGAATCACCCACAGCAAGAGGAGAAGACTGGCCATGGGAACAAGCTCAAGTGTTTCAAGTGCACTCTCATGTAATGTTAACACGACCTCGTCTTGTCACATCGGCTTTGTATGTGTTTTATAAATATTATTACGAACTGCTAGCGACATCTGGTGTACACTTATTGTACTACAATGTTCTGTAACTCGCACATTTGTACGCGTTTTAAATTTAAAATATTGGTATATTTATGAATGGTTGATGTTGTGTTTATTTTTTTCAAGTTATAGTTTATTTATCGTTATTATGTTATGTTGCCTGTTCTTATATTTTGTTTTTGTGTGATTTAAATTGTACATTGTAGGCCCGTGCCTCTGTGACGCGTTTTTGTATCTCAAACAGCATGATCAGATCTCGATACACCAAAGACTTTTATATTAATCTAACTTTTATTTGTTATATTTTTTATATTTAAAAGGAATAAATTATTTAAAAGGTTTATATTAAAATCATTGTAAAATATTCCATTTGTAATATATACTTTATATGTTTGAAAAGGTAGATATTGTCTTATAATAAAAAATAAAAATAAATTATTATATAATTGTGATGCACAAATTATTTGCTAGATATTGAAAGTGTATGCGTTGAATTCCACACGCAAGCAATTGTTAAATAAAACTAAGGCTGAAGATGTACCCAATTTAGAATTTATATTCTAATAAACTGAATAGTAAGCCCAAAGAGTATTTTATATATAAGTAGTATTTAAAATATACTGTTTCTGTGTGCTTATGTTAAACTTTGAATAATATTAATTTTGTTAATGCGTTTTAGTACGTTTTAATTCCACTATTACATACGAGGTGGCGCTGTCTACTGAACAATGTCCTCAGTATTAATGTTACATATGTATGTATTTAAGGCGTGCTTACTCGAGGTATATTGTCGTTAAACTCTAAAATATATAAAACTTTATCAGTTTAAAATTCGCATGCTTTATTATAAGTAGTAGTAAAGCCGTACGCGGTAAGAATTCATGATGGAATTGAATTATAAATATAATATTAATATAAAAAAGAAAGTGTTTCCTACGTGTTGCTTATTTAGTGTATACAATGATATTTGTAACACTGAGTTATATATATATATTAATCATTCTCCCGGCCAACGCATGTTAGCTTGATATAGCATCTCTTCTTATAAGCAGCCACAGTGGAAGATATATCGTTGGTCCGGAAGAAATGTGATTCAACTCCAAAAATTAAAATTTTTGGGGATGGAGGGTTGTTAATATTGAAAACTCTCCCTATCAATTATTCACCGTCATTCTTAAGGAAATTATGCAGACATTCGTGCATTTTGAATCGTGTTTTCAGGAAGCTGACAAAAAAGGAAATACATGTTTTGACCCTCCTGAAAAATTTAGTATTTTTTATATTGTGTCACTATTCCTGCGGGTCAGCGATATGTTTGTTTTATACTTACCTTCGTCCTCCGTCTGCAGGCTTTTGTTGTTTATAACCACAATCGTCTCGTTATAAGATTGTGTGAATTGAGTAGAGTCAAAAATATTTTATCTACATCTAACAAATATTCAATGTTTAATGTGTTAGTAAAGTTGATGACCGATAGATGGTGCTGAAATACGTTTTCGTTGATGTTCACAACTTTATTTTCCTTCGTATATCCTGTCTTACTGCTCTTTTGTGATAATAGTAGTAAGAAGCTGAGATATTTATATATATAATCACGTTATTGTGTAAATTATATCTGTAATAATAGAATAGCTTTCAGCTATTCTATTATTACAGATTAGGGGTGTGCGAATAATTCGAACTTACGAATTATTCGTTCCGAATCGAATATTAATATTCGATTCGAAACTCGAATCGAATAATTCGAAATTTCGAATTATTCGAAAGTTCCCGAATAATTCGAAAAATTTCGAATAATTCGAAAAATTTCGAATTATTCGAATAATTTCGATTTTTTCCGAATTATAATATTCGCAAATTTTTATTGTATTTTAAATTCGGAGTTTGTTATGTTCGATATTCAAATATGACATTCAAATTGTGGGAACAATAGAAAATCCAATGATATTTCGATAATTCGCAAATTGTTCAAATTATTCGAAATTTTTCGAATTATTCGAAATTTTTCGAATTATTCGATTTTTTTCGAATTATTCGTCGAATTTCGAATAATTCGAAAATTCGAATTATTCGATTCGAATTTCGAATCGAATATTAATATTCGATTCGATTCGATTCGAACGATATTCGCACACCCCTATTACAGATATAACATTATATACATTTTTATTATACATTGATGTCAACAAACACAAATTTTATAATAATATTAACATAAATATGTGTTATTATAGTCTATACAGTGTTGTGTATCGGATGGTACATCTGTAATTATAATACGAGCACCATTGTTTGAAGTGAAACTTCTTAAGGGGTTCGAATGTGACGAAACAGTTTCATTTCTTACATATACAATTTACTAATTAATTTTATTCAAAAGTGATTGTTGAATAATTGAAATGTTGCCCCGTTATGAAAAAGTTTCAATTCCATCGTATGTCTTTACGACGCTGGTCCTGATTTTTGATGCGATAACGTCTCATAAATCGTTATACGCCACTGGTCGCACTAAAGAGTCACGTTCCGCCTGAGCCGAGCGTGCAAGCGAGAGCGCGGAACAAGCGATAGAGGCACGATCGGCCTAAGCGATCTTGCATTTAAAAAAAATTACGTGAACTGTTTTGTCAATTGTTTATAAACTGAAGAGACAAGTTAATGTGGTTTCCATTGTTTATGTTTGTTCAATTCATAAAAGTATCCAAATTTTCATCAATGCTTTCTTATGATGGTAAAGTTATCGTCAGTAAACCGACTTTACAGACAACCTTTTTGTTTATGTATCTAATATGGCCAAGCATAAATTTATATATGTTAGCATTTTTTGTAAAGACCGTAATGAATTTATAATGTAAAGGAGAACCCCATCGTCGCACATAACGTATCGTAGCTTTAATTAGAATGTTTGTAACATCACTGACGCATTTCTAATTGTTTTTATAATATTTTATTCCATATATGTGTATACAACTATAGGAAATTTCTATTAATTTTATTCATCGAAGAATTAGTCTGTCGGCAGATAAATAATATAGACGTTATACCCGTTTATATGATATCAACTCAAGCCTACCATCATAGACGGGTTTTAAAATCTTTGAAAGGTATAATTTGTTTATTATTTCAGTTAAAGCAATGCCTAAATGATACCTTCAATATGTTACTTTGTGTCGTTTAAATGATTAATTGTCTAAATAAACTAGTTGTATTGTATATGTGTTGTATACGTATGTACAACAGTCGCGGTATAGTGATGGTCGTTTAACTGTATTGTTGTTAATCTATGTTTTGTATGTAGTAAAATATATGTAGAAATATAATATTGTGTTTTTGTTTATCGCCCTAGTCACTCCCATTACAGCCGATTATGAAATAGAATTGTAAGACGATTGTGCCAATAAAAAAGTTGTTTGCAAAACAATAATTTGGGTTTAGAAGTCTGACAGCTGTACGAATTAAGGCGTTTTCTTATTCCCCGAGTTTGTACAATTTGCTAACAGATGACGCTATACGCCTTTCTAATTCTTAATAGCAAGTATAGATGGCAGTAGCTATTACAATCGTTTGATCTGTGCCCTATAAACGTATAGTCTTAGCAAACAATATAATACTAATAGTTCATAATATTATAACTCGGCACCTAAAGTATAAGATGCACTATTGCATTTTTAGTTTCCCAACAAAATGTTAAGTCTCGTTCTCGAAACAAAAATTTGCGTGCTATTATAATTAGTGACATCTGTCATTTTATGTTGTCAAATGTAATATAACGCCATCTCTCGAGTATAATATTTACGACCATCAGTACAGTAATTAGTAATATTTTTAAGTATATTTCATAGAGGGCACTAGTGACTTCTAAACTCCGTCTGCAACTATAACAAGGTGACAAATTAAACTGAACTTCGGGCCTAAGTTCTGTCTCTCAGTTTATTTATTGTTATGACAAGCGAGGAGAGCAACAAGTGACTCGTGCGAGTCTAAACATGTGTATGTAGCTCCTAGCAATGAGCACATTCTAATCCTAAAATACGAAGGTGACTTTGTTAATCATGTTTTTATGATTTAACTACATAACGGATTAACTTTAAATTTTACATAGGTACAAGTTATCAAGGATACACCTATATCTTCCAATCAGGCAAATAATATTGATTCTCTGAGGGGCAAAAAGGTTATATGATGGAATCTATATTAACACAAGTGAAAGTGGGGATATAGCTGTCATAAGCTACTATTATTTAGCCGTTATTTTAATCAAAAATAGTGAATAGTTCACTAGCAGTAGTAGGTATACGTCGTTGACAGTTTTCTCTCTGAAGTCATAAATGTGCCGGTTTGTTTCGTGTAGTATTATTACACTCACGGAGAAAATCTGCGCTTCATTCCACCGGTACCGATAACTTGACATTATTGGTCCGTCCCGATCGATAGCGGCTAATTAAACCTACAGATCGTTTGTTCTCTAAAAAACAAAGCGTTTCAATATGTTATGTATAAACGATCTTAATCTTTGACAGTCTTATAATAACCTCATATTCAAACTTTATACATTAATACGGTGGTTGATTATCAAAAATTGATTTTGAAATAATATTTTCTTGAGGTTGAAAACTTGCCAAGATAATTGGTCCCTTCGTTCCGTCGTTCGTTCGGCATATTGAACTCATAAATTCCACTGATTAATAGCTACAATCATTTTAGAAAAATTGCTGCTCTTAAACTCATCTAATCTAATTTTTTTAAGAACCCCATTACGTCATATATCTCTCGTGCTACTAAAACATAAATCTGGATAAAGTATAGTTATGAAGTTAATTAAGTATAGCCAGTACTACGAGTGGGGGGTGGCGTGGAAGGGCCGTCACGGTGCTTTGTCTAGGGGTTCTCCCGAATCAAGAAATGCAGATCGAAATTGGTGACATTTAAGATTAAAGTCATTTGCAAAAGTTTTTCTTAACACAATCTAAATATATGCAGGCTATTCAGAGGTAGTTTGTAGTTCTAAGATCCAACATTTCCTTATTGTACGGTAAAGATTTTTGCAAACATGAGGTGATGTACTTATGATGATATCTAGACCATATTATCGTCATCATGTCATTGATAATCCATCTGTTCCTCTATACAGGTTCAAAACCTATGTAGTACTATGATTAAGATAATGGGTTGTATTCTGCTGCTCAATTAAAGGTAAGCCTGCAGGTGGAGGTCTACAAACGCCGTATTGAAGTGAAGATTAGGGCCGACCAATCTTTAGAGAAAGGGAGACAGAGAGATGAATATAGTGAAAGCAAAGGTACAAAAGACAAAGGTATTGCGGCACTTCGGCGAGTCCCCAGTTGTAGAATGCTATAAGAAATAAATGGTGAGTGCACACATTAACCCTGGATTCAGAAGTAAACCGGCATCCTTGGTGCCAGGGGACGCTGGTATATACCGGGCACGAATGTTTCAATAAGTATTTGTAAAAAAACTGTATAAAAAAGATAGCTCCAGTATCTACAGGTGTGGTGAAACTAATCGTAAAGCTATTCACACCCTAAGGCCTAGAGGAATACCTTACCTAGATATTTCAAATGGGGGCAGCACGTCTTGATGAGGGTAATGAGTGGGAACTCGTTAATGCAATATTTAATTACGGGAGATCTTTTTTTTTTGGGGTGGGTTACGGTCGGCGCACTCCTCGCACCACTCCGTCCGAGGCAACAGAGGGGCGTAAGCACGCACATCCGTAACCCACCCGTGAACCTCGCCTTCGTCATTGGACCGGCCACCGGAGTAGCGTGAACTTGTCGTCAGTGGCCGGCCCGACGGAATACCTCCTGAGAGGTACCCTCTCTTTGAGCGACGTCAACCGGGAGGACGTTTGTCCCTCCTCGCGCGGTCAGCCTTTCGGCGGGTGACGGACTACTTCCCCGGTCCAGTCACCCGGAATAACGGGCGATCTGCCCATGATTCATTTTGTAAAGTTGCAATGGTATTAAAAGGAGTCAGAGGAGAGGGCACATATTGCAGACGCTCACAGCAAGGCCGGATAAGTAGCTACACATGTTTCTTACCACCGCCATGGTAGTTCGACATCAGGGAGTAACCAGTAGCCAGGTCAACGATTTGGATGTCAAAGTCTCATTTGCATATGACGAACCATTATTACAGCCGTTTTAAAGTAAATATGAAATGAAAGTACGTATGGTGTACATAGCCCAATATATATTCCATGTGGTACAATTCACCCCCCTCTTGTCTGTCGATATTGTAAAAACTACTGAGCGATATAATATGCATATAAAATCCATGCAATAAAAGGAAAACTGGAAATAAAGCCCTGTGTCAACCCATCTGATCAACGTGGTTTAGCAGGTGAATTGCTCCCCTAATGCAGAGGAGGCTTGAGTCTAGTAATGAGATGTGTACCAACTGATATGACGATAATGATTTTCCGTGTGGTGACGGAGTAAGAATACTATTCACCCCCCCATATCTGACCCGTGGGTGATCGTACGAGACGACTGAGGGATATAAAACGCATATCACATCTATGCGAGAGCAAGAAAACTCGAAACAAAACCCTATACCAACACGTCTGACCAGCGCGGTATAGTAGGTTAATTTCCCTCCCACTATGGAGGAGGCCCGCGCCTAACAGTGGGACATTATGGGCTGTGATGATGATGATGATGATGACACGCGTAACTATCATCATATAAACTCTAAGTGACTGAAATTCGCAAGGTTATTGTATGCAATGAACAAGCAGTTCACTGTACACTTTAAATTCCCTGGAAATAAGAATTTATTATAAGCCTTTTGGTTGGCATAGAGATAATTGTCAGTCTTTACGATACCCACGCTCTTGTAATTGACATTCTTGTATTCATAAAAACTTGATTACGAGCGAAAAATGATTGTCACACCTGGAATCCACGCCTATTGCAAATCCGTTCCAATCGTGCTACCACTTACCTACACCAGTGTGAACTATTGTATGACATTCAATTTTCGGCTCGTATTATATTTTCGTCTTTGAAGGAGACGTGTTCCATCTACCCGACAATGTTTATACATTATACAGACTTAATACTCTAACTTTGCAGTTAGAAATTAAACGATGACATGACTCTGTTATTCAAATCACTGAAACTTTTAACATGCTTGATTATTTGTAAAACTTTGATTGCGAGCGAAAAATGATTGTCACGCATGGGATTCGAACACACATTATTGCATTCATGTCAATTTTATCTATTTCTTTTCAGATATGCAATATTTATATTAAAAAAATATATATACAACTAAATATATTAAATTTTACCTGAGTACCTATATAGTGCTCCCTAATGGGGCGGTCAGAGGGCGCGGCGGCGGCAGCAGTCCCTCAGCATAACATTGATTCTGTCAAATATGGTTACCCTATCCTCATTCCACGTCCCATTTTAACCCTCTGTGTTCGCGGTATGCGGTATTGTCAAATAGTCAACCGCAGACAAGTGGTTTGCTTCTCTATTCCCCATTTCAAAATAATGGCTTTTCGCCAAGAGTCACCTAAAGCAATCAATTATTATTATTGTAATAATATATATACGTGTATATATATACATATATACGTGTATATATATACATATATATCGCTAAGACTGGTATGTATGAAATGTTAAATTATAAAGAAAGTTTTGGTCTCTGTACGTAGCAGATATTAAAATACGAAGATGTTTAGGCGAGTATTACAGATATGAAATAAAAATATTTTTTACTTTACTTATCACGTTTGTTTTTACAGTTTTCATTATCCGTAGTTTAACGAGTAAAATGTTTCACGTAGGTACAACAAATCATCGTTATTAGAAGGGCGAGTGTAATTTGTCATTTAATTCTAACTTTACAAAGTACCAAGCGCTAAGATTTATTACTTAATGCGCTGTGTTGTATTTAAAATAATTAATCAATTGTCAACTCTAAATACGGAATCCAATTTCACGTTTAAGACCCGCACCCGAACAAGACATTGGACATCCATCAACACTCGATATTCATCACAATTGTCTTTTAATCAAAGGATAACATCGAAATGTATAAGATAAAATCCAACATAAGTGTAGCAGACGTCGCAACCTTCATATTTGATGAGCAGTCCCGCTGTGTATTACTAAGTCATACGATGAGACGCGCCATTATTATTGGATACACGAAGCTGTGTCGGCGTCTATATACATACGGAATTGGGTGTGCCTTTTGTGAGTCTGTCTAAATTGCCTTTCTAATTGAATGGTTTAGCAGTCCGTCGTCATCATTTGGGGTGATTATTTAAGAAGCCTTTCTCTTAGCCTTTTTTGCCTGTAGTGGCAAACGAGCAAGTAGTATCTGATAGTAAGCGACACCGCCATTCATAGAACTTAGCATTACCAGGGGTATAACTACTTGCCATGAAATAAGGCTTTTTCTTAAATCTCTTTTAAAGAACGACATATCACATCGAGGTCAAGAAATTTCAACACTAAGTAGGTCATTCCAGAACCTATCGCGTATGTAGGAGAAAGAATTGCAGAATTACCGTTGAGGAACATAACGTCTCGGGGTGAAATGTACGAACCCCACTACAGCGTCGAGGTGCGCTGGTAAAAAGGTGACGGTGATATTTTGTCAAACAGTTCTTCAGAGCGCTGCCCGTGAAACTGGCGGTAAAGTATACAGTGTGACCCAGAGTCTTTCTGCTGCCAGTCTGTCCGTGAGATTGGGATCACCTAAGTTTCGAACAAAACGTGGTTGCAGGGAATCAAGTGGTTCTTGTTGATATTTGGGCCTGCCTAGGCATGTGAGCATTACTCCATGCAATGACGAACTCTTTGTATAACACAAGACGTAATCTGGGCGTGAAGAATCGCTTGGCTCTATTCAGATGAACGAAATAACAAAACTATAAGAAAAGTATAACTAGAAGCAAAGCTGTCCAACACTTTGGTAAGCTGTAGAGTGCGCCCAATACTGTGCTGTCAGTGAGCTGAGAAGCGGAGAAAGATGCTATCGCTTTGAGTTGTATAACTCATATGACAGTTGCACCATGGAAATCTATATTAGAATTATATGGTAAACAAGCGGTATTAAAAAAACCAAGCTATTGAGATTACTAAATGTTTATTTAGAGGAGTAAAAATGTTTACTTTTTTAAAATAGACAACACTCGGTACTACATAAATAATGCTTGTATTCCGGGGAGCTTACAAATTTTTTGGGACTAATCCCACCACACATTCCCACCACTGTAACTCCTGTAAGCCAGGATCCACAATGGTCTCCATAAAAGACACTGAGGTTTGACCCTCAGGAAGTCCCGGGAAACGCTTTTAATTATCTTGGGACCCGCAAAAAATTTAATTAGAAAAGAAAAACAGGAGGAGTTGAAGAATTTCCACTTCCCTCCTATGCAAAGCGGGAGACATGAAGCGAAATTGGGTAATAGGCCAATAGGTAGGAGGATGTACTGACACGTGAAGCGTAGCAGTACAGCACCACGGATATGACAGAGCTTAAGGGGCCTATGTGTGAGCCTTAAGTTTGATTACAATAGTAGGTATGGCAGAAGCGTCTAAACGCACGGCAATTTTCTCGAGTTGCTACAAAGTCCGTATAATATATAACCCCCGACACGACTTGCAGACTGTCTAACATAAGATCGCGCTCGTTTTGCCAGAGACTGCACTCCCAGAGGATGTGATGGGCTGTTTGTTCAAAATCGCAGTTTGGTGTGGAACATCGACAAAATGGTGAATCTACTAGTTTAAAATAGAATAATTTACTTCTAAAATTACCATGGCCTGTGAGGAATTGTGCTACATAGTGGTCAATTTTTAGCCACACTTTCTCTAAACGCTCTCGAATAGATGGAAAGAATATATATAGATGACGGCCCTTCGTTGATGAGTCCCGCCTTTCCTGCCATTCGGTCAGGAGCTCCTCGTACACGACGGATTACGGCGCAAAAGTCTGGTAATTTTAATACGATCGCGCAGTAAAAGAAAATTGGTGTTCATATTTTCCCTGGTGGAATAATACAATGACGCGCGCCTTTGTATCTCCAAGTCGACCGGAAGTACACCTGCAAGTACTGGTAAGGCTTCGGTACTAACTGTTCTATATGCTTTACATAGGAATATTAATGTTAATCGTTGACTTTGGAGTAATTTACGGCTTAAGCTTACAAATATTGAACTAATGGACATAAATTACCCAAAGTGGAAAAAACAATTTATGGATAGCACAAAGTATTGTCACGAGTGGGAATGGAGCTCCCGACTGCGACCATCGAACCATCTGTGCAGTCGAATTTATACAAGTTTAGCGAAATAATATTAAAATGTTGTAATAATTATTTAATTCGACGTAATAAATTAAATTAAGTCAGTGTCTACTAACAAGTATTGCTTCATAGTTAAATGGTTATATAAAATATTTTAGCTGAAGTATTTCAACGTAAGTAAACGGTTTACTTTGCCGACGCTGTGCAAATGTCACCCGTCACCTCCTCCCCCTCGCCCTATGAACACTAGCAGCACGAGGGATATTACCTCCCATCAATGCAAACACTTAGTTCAACCGTAATGACATAGTCCAAATATTTTTGGAAGATATAAGAACTATATTTACTGTCTGTTTTATTTATTTATCTAACATTTAGGTTTAACGAAATTAAATTGTTAATTTCACAGTTCGATTTCAAAATGGAATTTTATAAAACGTGGGTTTATATTGTAGGGTGAATATTATAATCGATTTAGTACCATCAGCTGTATTCTGAACACGTTTACTAAATTGAGTTTACATGTACGTTTAAACTAACTTATAGTATTTATGTCTTTTTATTTTATTTCGTTTCGGGAAGAAAATTGGAAAATAGACATTATCCAACACGTCCGAGCACCACCACCGAGGGTATAATATGTCACTCATTGCGGGGAAGGTGCAAGTCGAACAGTGACACCTTTATAGGCTGAGGTGGTGTTATTAGACCTACCACACAACGCTCATCAGACCGGTTGGTATATAGGTTTTATTTCGACATTTCCCTTCTCTTGCATAGATGTTATAAGCATATCATGACTCTTAGTTTTTACGACACCTACTTTTTTTTTCTTCGGTCACCACATTGAAAAAAAAAAAATGGACTAAAATCAGACGAAAATTACAATAATATTTAAAATTTTTCTTTCAAAGTAAAACTTATTGAAGAAATTATGTTTTTAAATTCTTTTTTTAACGTCACCTTGTACACCTCGTATTAAATGATAGATCCTTGTGTCTTGGAGAACTTATCAAATGTACATTTAATGATCACAAATAATATCCACACAACATTTATTTGAGGATCGCACATAGAACTCTCCCATGTGGGGGAGCAACTCATGTCACTTGCCGTTGGGCAGTAGTAGGGCCCCTACCACGTGTCAACAGTAATATGATGAGGAGCTTAGCTCCGTTTCATCGCATTTTACATTAAAGTCTAATTACATTGCATTTAGGTTCGTATCGTTTGTCCCTCTTCATTTTCTTTTATTTTTATAAAAGACTTACAATTTAAAAAATATCCTTGTATTGCGGCGGATTTTACAAATATACAATTAACGGACACAAATTACAATAAGACTCGGAACAAAAATTTGTTAATCTCACAATGCTTGCGAAGAGAGTCTACGGACTTGCACGGTAGCTCGGTATTTAAACAACTAAGCCACCTGCGAAGTCAAAATGAGGATAATGATTTTGACTATTTCGTATTTTTTTCTATCCCCTCATAGTTACATAATGTATAAGGCTTTGCTCATGACCTTACAGATCTATATTCGAGCTATTTAAAAACACAGGCTCCAATTTTGTTGATGCCGCTATGGATACATCGTTACCAACCAATCTATTCAAGGTCACCGCTTAAATTGTAATATATACAACAGAGGTCGCGTTATTGTCTCTTTAAACATTAATAACACGCCACATTAGGCATATAATAGGTCTATATTATAGGCCCTATATTATAAATAAAACAAATGCACCGTGATATACTCATCTTTGTATAGTCTTAGCACTCAATGGAAACTGTTTGCGTGCATCTAATATATTGTTTGTATCTGTGCTTATATATCTATTATTTAAAACTCAATCATAACTCAAATAAAGTTAAAAAAAATCATGCAACGTACCTATTCGATAACAAACAATGTATATTTAAAAATATGTACAATTAATTATTTACTTTGTTTTACTAAAATGATTTTCTTTTGAGTAAAAAATATAATAAAATGCTATTTAAATATTTTGTAACCTTTTAAAGTAATTGATATACCTAACTGTAACTTTTGAGGTAAGCATGAATATATTACATTATAAAATTTTTCTGTCAGTTAATGATGAATAAACATTGTTATCTGGTAAACAATAATGAATTCGCTTTAATCGCGTCCATCGAAACCACTCCGTCCGAGGCGACAGAGGGGCGTAAGCACGCATACCCGTAACCCACCCGTGAACCTCGCCTTCGTCGTTAGACTGGCCACCGGAGCATCGTGAACTTGTCGTCAGTGGCCGGCCCGACGGAATACGCCCTGAGGGGTACCGTCTCCTTGAGTGACGTACTCAATGAGACCACACCGCCCTCCGCTCGCACCTCCGACACCCGCCGATACAAATCGGAGTGTATTTCCGTCTCCAGATCCCACGGCGGACTCCCGGCCGACAGGCACGTTGCCTCCGTCGCCACTGTGCGGTACCCGCGTACGGCCCTGACCGTCATGGTCCTCTGTGGTCGCCACAGAAGAGCCCTGAGTCGGACGGTCAGGGACCTCGCCCACACAGGGCCATCGACCGAACGACCCCCGCGTACAGCTGTCGGTACGTAGCGCTCGTTCCGCCCACATTCGGCATAAGCAACGAAAGGGCGGACGCCGCGCCGACGAGCCGCGGAGCGAGCCTGCGGAAATGCTCCCGAAACCACCAATGCCCGTCGAACACCAGGCCCAAATACCTCATATGGGCCTAGATGCTGATGTCAACCGAATTGACGGTGATCGAAACGCCGATGGGAGGGTCCATGCGGGGTCCATGGAACAAGAGGGCCTCCGTCTTGTCCAAGGCCACCCTCAACCCCAGCGCCTCGATCCGCCTGATGATCTCCGCGGTGCCGAGAGTCGCCAGGCTTGCCGTCTTCTCCTGCGTCCCACCGCGGGCTGTGACGAGCGTGTCGACGGCGTAACAGATCACGCCCAGCCCAGGTGGGAGGTTCCCTTTCAACGCCCAGTCGTAGCCGATGTTCCACAGGATGGGTCCGAGGACCGACACCTGTGGGACACCGCACGTCATGGGCGTTCGCACAACGTCCCCTACTCGGTTGGTGTAGAGGACGCTGCGCCCCTCCAGATAGTCTGCCACTAGTCGCCTCAGGTAAACTAGCACTCCGTGGTATCGGAGCGCCTCCCTGATGCAGCTAAATGGCAGACTATTGAATGCGTTGGCGATGTTCAGGGACACCACCAACAGCACTCCTCCGCCGGCGACGGGCCGTGGCGACTGAACGCCACGGCCCTCAGGCGCAGCAGAGCCGCGATCGTCGAACGACCCTTCCTGAACCCAACCTGGGCGTCCAACAGATCGGGCCCCGTGCCGACGAGGTGATGCGCGATTCGGGCAGCCAGCACCCTCTCCAATAGCTTGCCCGCATCGTCGAGCAGCACGATGGGCCTGCAGGTCGAGGCCGACTCTGGAGACCGTCCCGGCTTCGGCAGGAGCACCAGCCTCCCCTCCTTCCAGCACCCAGGGAACCACCTGGACGCTAAACACGCGTCGAATAGCCCCCTGAGGCGGGGACCCAGGTGGTCAAGGACCAGGGCCAGCACGCGGTTGAGTACACCATCGGGCCCGGGGACGGTGGATTTTCCGTGCATGCGCGCCACCACCGCCTCCATCTCGGGTTCTGTGATGGGCGGAACACTGTCATCATCGGCCTCCCGGTCAGTGCATGGCGAAGCCGACCGAGGGCGTGTGCTCCGTCCGTCGTGCCCGGCCCGCTGCCGCACGCACGTATGCACCGAGCCCCTGTTCAGCAAACAGAGGCCCAGTGCCGCCGCTCACTCTTCGACCGCCCGTCCTCGGTCGTCCGTCCTGGGGGACCCCCACGCCATGGACTTGGCGTTGAAATCCCCCAGAACGAAGACTTGGCGCGGTGCCAGTCGTCGTAACGAGGCGCCCAAGATGGTGAGGAAGGCCCCGACATCAGTCACGCTCCTGATAGGGGAGAGATAGACTCCGAAAAGTGTAGTCTCTCCCCGCCGCGACGTATCCGACGCCCTTATCCCTAAGGGTCAGGGACGACGAAGGCCACGACGTGGAGGCGACGATTGCCACAGTGCCGACGGTGCTACCCTGCCAGTTTGGCCGGTCGGGCACCACGTACGGCTCCGCGGCTACGGCTACTCCTATCAACCACTCCGCCATGGCTTGCAGGAAAACATCCTGCGCACCGGCGGAGTGGTTGAGATTGGCTTGGAGGAGACGGATGGATTCGTCGATTAACGGGCCGTATCCAACGTCTCCTCCTCCGTGCTAGCGGGCGATCGGGTCGCGCTCGGAGCGGGAGCAGGCTCGATCGATGGGTCGCCCCGCCCCTTTGGGGCCGATGCTGGGGGTCTGTAGTCCCCAGAGTCCATGTGGTGTTTGGCAGGTCTATTACCTGAGAGCACGATGCCGCCTTGTGTCCAGCTTGACTGCAGCGGAAGCAGAGCCCACCACAGTCAAAGCAGTTACGACACGTCGGTCGGGTATGCCCGACCGCCATGCATTTGTAATACCTCGCGGGCCGGGGCTCCAGCACGGTTACTCGCGCCGAGCTCCAACCCACGAGGAGTGAGGAGAGTAAACCACCGTCACGGAATCGTCCAGACCTGCGAGGCGCATCTCTGCACACTTGACGGATCTGGCGATTCGGACTTCATCCTCCGGCCCGAACAGCCCCTTCAGCTTCGAGGCCACACTATCGGCCGCCTTGATGCCTTCGGCCCTAGGGATCTCTAGAATGCGAGCCCCTGTCTGTCGCGGGTTCTCGCCTCGACGCCCCCGATGTTGGAGACGTTCAGCTCCCGCCGGGCGCGTCTTAGGACAGCCTCATAGTTGAGGCCCCTCTCGGCCGCCTCAGGCAGCACGGTGATGATTACTCTGGGACGGCTCTGCGGTGGATCCACCCTCGTCGCTCGACAGCTCCGATGAGCTGCCACTCCTCGTCCCCTTCTTAGACGGCTTTGCGACATCGTCGCCCTCGTCCCGGGAAAAAGACCCGCCTGCGGCGCTACTACCATCTGATTGCAACGGCTCTGCGGCAACTGTGCCGCCCTCGTCGCTGGGAACGCTGGTCTCGCGGCGTGCCGCGGCCTCCAGCGCCTTCCTTTCCTTCTTAAGTCGGTTGGCGCGACGTTTAACGCACTCGCCGGCTAGGGTGATCACCTTCCTGCGCTTCTTCTTTTTTATTGGGGCCTCTATGGTAGGTGCCGGGCCCTCGGCGGACGCCTCAAGTCCTGGGGACGAGGCGTCGTTCGTGTCAGTTTTACGTTGGCTTGACAAGGCCTTGGGGTGGAAATCACTATGATGCCCGTCGGTAGTTTTTTAGATAGAATAGTTTTATTTGACAAAATAATATTTATTAATAATGAGAGTTAATATAGATATAATAATATCAAATTTATCATTATAATCGTTTTAATTTATAATAATATCCAGTTCGATAAACTATTTATTTAATTAAACAACTTGAAAACCAAAATCCTTTTATTATAAGGAGATACATCCATCCATAAACGGTCACTATTGTAGGCTTATGCCCTCTCACGAAGCTATCACTCATAATGGTCTTATTCCACTTACATCCAACGGCTTCCTGCGACTTTTGGGATTTCGTCAGGCCACCTAGTAGAAGGTCGTCTTACTCGGCGTCCTCTGATTCATGGCTGCCGTTCGAGAACCTTTCTTTTCGTCCTGTACATAGCACGCTGCGCGACTTTGAGTATTTTTATGAGTTCGTTATTTAGAAAACAACGTTTCAGTGCCGTAAGTCATAGCTGGTAACACATACTGATTATAAACCTTTGTTTCCAGACAGTGCAAGATACTGGACGAGAAGATACTTATAAAAAGATACCTGATTACGTTTAAAATATAATTAGTAATAATTATAATCTACACAGTCGGTACATTGCACAGACTCGTTTCAGTATTTACAAATATAGTTTCAAAGCGAGAGTTAGGAGCGGAGATTAGAGGATATTGATTACTGATAATAATTAATATCTATTTCAAACCCTAATTAAAGATATTTAGAATATCTTTTCAATTTAAATGCGTGCGTGTGGTGTTCCTGTATGGATATGGTAAGAACAATCTTTTGTTACTTTCTATTTTTACATATATATTATTATTAAAATCAACTTGCTGTGTGGTAGCTGCTACGAATACTAACAACCCTTACTTTCCTCGTGGATGTCGTAAAAGACGTCTAAGAGCATTATAACGACTTGGGCTAACACCACCTGATACCGTTTGGTTAACAATTACATTCCCAAGGAGGGTTGACGTCTGGTGGGCGGCCGGTCATTAAACTATTGCCAATAACTTTTATATAATGTGCTATGAAAGAAGAGTACATATTGTATCGACCCCAAGTAATTGGGATAAGAGTAGGAGAATGACGATATTGTTAAAAGCAACAACAAGGATATGTTTAAGAGAAGCACATAAACCTGGCACGAAGCACATAAAGCAGTGCTTGTCCCAACATTACTGTATGGAAGCGAGAGTTGGGTATGCAGAAAAGAGTATGTAAGTAAAATTAATGCGGTCGAAATGCGATCTCTGCGGAAAATCTGTGGAGTTAGGCTGACCGACCGCAATCGTAACGACGACGTAAGAGAGCGAGTAGGTATGAAAGAGAGTATTGGTGTAAAGATGCGAAAGGGCATGCTCCGATGGTTCGGACATGTGGAAAGAATGCCGAACGGACGTCTGGTTAAGAAGATATACAATGCGAAAGTGGAAGGATGTAGGTACCGAGGGAGACCGAGACTAACCTACCTAGACCAGATCGGTCATGTACGGAAGGAAGGTGGAGTCAAGAGTCTCCGAAACCGGCGAGCGTGTATGAAGAGAATTATGAATGTTGAGGAAGCGAGTGATGTATGCAGAGATAGAGTTCTCTGGCACTCTGTTCTCTCTGCCTACCCTGCAAGGGATATGGCGTGATGATATGTATGTGTACATAAACCTGGAGTTTCCTGAAGGGTTATAAGAACCATAACGCTACCCGCAATCAATATTTCGCACAGCAATAAATGAAGGCGTTTAAGTATTTCCAGATTAGGTCGAAACAAAATCTTCTTAGGATAGGTTAGGCAAGTAGACAAAAATTCTGAAAACCGTTGTTACAGCTTCAGTTGCTGTAACGCCCTTATATTAATTTTTCTTTAATATCTTTCATGAATAGGCAGATTGATGTGTGGTTGCAGCTAGGAATACTACCTACACTTACATCGCTCGTGGGTGTGGTCAAACATGATTAAGGGCATTACATTGATTTGGGTCACATCCATCTGGTGTCATCTGATCAGCAATTACAATCCCAGATGGATTAACGTTAAGCAGGCGGCTGGTCGTAAAACTACCGCCAAAAACTTTTTAATTTGTTTGATGGAAAAAGAGTGCATATTGCCACACCTCAAGTAATTGTAATGAGAGCAGGATGATGATGATGATCTATAATATACAGACGGCCTGATAAAAATTTAATAAGATACCGATCTAGCGTGCTGTGGCTTCAATTTCCACGCAGGAAAGTGTTGTTCTGGGCACTGAAGACAAAGACCGGGTTCCGATGGCCCGCTAGATCGGCGAAGAGAGGTACACCACAGGGTGGGCCTTCCGTCGCCCCGGACGGATTTAGCGGGGTATGACCAGACCATAGTCCACAGCAAAAAAAGGACAATGTTGTTTTGAGTTTGTGTGTAATTTGAGTCCTTTAATTGTATGTATTAAAGTCCCCCGCAATACAAGGATGATTTCCTTAATGGGAAGTAGTTTCTCTCTAGACCAACGAAAACTGCACGGAAAGAAATGTCTTCATTGATGATCGACTGTTTTAAGTGTGAAAGGGTAAATTTAATAAATATTGCTGGTAGTCCATTAGTGGTAGGACCACGCTGTTGATAGTTCTCTGTCTACAGCCGCAGGCCGGTCCGTCCCGGGTAGTATCACAGTTTCACAGAACATCGACGTCTGAGCAATGGCAATTTGCTGTTGCGCTTCGTTCGGTGAGCGATAGAGCCGGAAGCCCAACTGGATGGGTTTGGGTTTGTACTGGTAGGCAACGGCCTAGCTTATACTCTTGGTGTAGCAAAGGTCCTTGGGCGGCAGTAACACTTACCATCAGGTGTGCTGCTCGTTCGTTTGCCACCAAAAGCAATAAAAAAAGTAGCAAAACATGGCATATTTTTAAAATCCTCTCAGACCTGGGAGATGTTTGAATATCATTATACACCAGACAGACATTAATCGTTTAATTTATTTTGCTTGTTTTTGTTCTAATTTAAATAGATATTTAGTGAAAACTAATTTTTAAACTCATTAATAAAATTTATGCAGACAGGCAAATAATATAAAGATGTATTTCCGTGAATCGACGTACAGATAAGTACATAAGTGGCAGTAGATAGTGCAGCATTGGTTGTTATATATTTAATAAGTAATACAAAACATACATTATGTGCATTCACTTATGATGTATGACGAGGAAGGTCGCAACGTGATTCAAATTTTGAAATAAAACGAAATAATTAATAATTACCACAGCTCATATACATCCCGCTGTTGGGCTCGAGCCTCCTCCACTGACGGTGGTCAAACATGATGGTGTAGGGTTTTATCGTTAAGTTTCTTTCGTTTGCAAAAATGTTGTATGCATATTGTGTACCTTAGTCTTCTTTTACGACACCCGGTCCCTTAGTTTACCTCTTATTTTAAACGTTTCACCAGACTTGTGAATAATTAACAACTTATAAACCATGAAGTCTTATATACATTAATCATATATTACACACTGAAATATGGACCCTCAGTCACATACACACGTACATACATATACATTTACCCATGCCAACACACACACTCACTCACACACACATATAAATACACGCACGCACACGCCCATGCACACACATAAATACACACACGCACTCACAAACATATACACACGCACGCGCACGTACATGCGCATTCGCACACACACAAGCACGCATGAACACAGATACACACACATACATACACACGCTCTCACAAACATATACAGACGCTTTTTTCTTTTTATTTCACACGGGTTTAGAAAGTCACTTGTATACTCCGTGTGGCGACAGGAAAAGAATACAATTGTCGTCATCCCTCACTTGCCCGTAGGATTCGTAAATATCGCCCGAGGGTTTCACCGGGAGAGTGGGAAGCGGCTATCTCCCAAGAAACATAATAACATATAACGCGATTACCAATCCACCTGCCAAGCGTGGCGATTACACATCACGGTAGTTATGGGAGACTTCAATGCAAAACTAGGCAAAAGGACAGACGGTGAGCTGAGAGTAGTGCAATATGAATTTGGACAGAGATACCAAAGGGGCCAAAAACTGGCTCGCTTTTTGGAGAAGAAAGCCTTCTTTATGATGAATATCATCTTCAAAACGTGTCCACAAAGAAAGTGGACCTGGGTTAGCTCCGATGATTCAACTAAGAATGAGGTAGACTTCATCTTGCTGAACAAACGACAAATATTCAATGATGTCTCTATGATCAGCAGGATTAAAACTGGGACTGATATTACCGGATGGTATGAGGAGCATTGAAACGTCGTACGAAAGTCAAGCTGTCTCGCTTGATGAAATCTATACCGACCTACACCTGCCAATTCCAGACCCCCGATAGCTTTCAATTCGAATTATATAATCGCTTGTAATGCCTGGAAAAGTGCGAATCTTCGAATGATATGAACAACAGGTTCGTGGAAACTGTTCACGCGGTTGGATCAAAATTCTTCAAGGCCCGTCACGCATTTAGAACAAACAAATTCTGACCAGACTCTCAAACTCATAGAGAGGAGAAAGGAAATGACTACAGTCTTCAGGCGGTTGGTCCGAACTTAGACAGCTTAATAGGCAAAACTCCAAATCTATGCGAAGCGACATTCACCGATTTAATACACAGATTACACAGCGTATTGAAGAGGCGATAGAGCGAAATCAAGGTTCCAAAGTGTTCGCACGAGATTTATCTATCGGACAGAGCCAAATGACTAAGCTGAGGACTGATAACCAAACTGGCATTTCATCTCACAGTGAGATCTTGGGAGGGGTTGAAACATTCTATGGGCAGTTATACAAATCATCCCTGAAGCCTGTTGTCGGCTTGGTTCAAGACCCCAGATCCGCCGTGAACTCGTCGCAATCATCGGTGTTGACCTGACGCTGCCGACCATCGCTAAGGTGAAGCTGCAAGCACGCTGTCAACAGCGTCAGGAACTGGGACGGTCGCCGCCTTCCGCAAGGCAGTCGTCTCGCGGAAGAGAGGTTGATTGCGCGAGGGTGACGCTCCGACAAGCTGGGGCGTCGGTGGGGGATAGTACCCGAAAGGGTAACCCGCCGGGCTGTCCACAAATGTCAAGGATTCGGTACCAGTGGCCGGCCCAACGATGATGGAGTACGGAGGGTTATTGGGTCACGCGCCGCCCTTCCGTCAACTCGGACGGAATGGACGGCGCGTGTCCATACTATAACCAGCCAAAAAAATGCACGCCGCAGCGTACGTTCAAAATCTGCGTGGTCTGGGCAGAGCAGCGCAATGAAATCGCTACAATTTGCGGTGCGGGCCTCTCGATGCCAGCCGTCCGTCCTCTAACAACAGTGATGATTGGTAACGTCAGGATTTAGCACGCAGTCGTCCTTTCTGTGAGCTACTTGTTTTACAGAAAGAGGGGCTGATATATCCTCTATTAAATCTAGATCACCACCGGCGCTTGGGGCTCAAAGCGTTGAGTTATGGGCACTGCACTGCACTTTGGAATAACCAAAAGCTATATAATGACTCAAAAAAGATATACCTGATTATTTCATCGAAGTCTCCTATCGCACACAGACACCCTCTTTTTTTATTTTGCGGCGGGCTATGGTCTGGTCAGATCCCGATAAATCCGTCCGGGGCGACAAAGGAATCGGCGCGCGACCCCACAAACCCGCCCTGCAATGATGTATCTCTCTTCGCCGAGCGAGCGAGCCACCGGAACCCGGTCTTTGTCTTCGTTGGCACACATACACCCTAAAATAATACCATAATCGCCACTCTTAAGCGGTTTGGCGATCATCTCATATGCTCTAACTAGTTTCAACACATACGTGTAAATAAGCAATGATGAGGCATTCTATCTCACTTTAATAAGTTGTACAATATTAAAAAATAATTATATGTTAATTATTGAAGTGGGGACACGTTTAAAATATAATAATTAATACTGTTTGTTAATTGTATTTTTGGCGCGAGTTACGCGTTAATTTTCAAGTAACTATTTTGTTTATGAGTACTGTAGTAGTATTTTTTATATATAACTATATTAACGTAATGTCCTACACTCGGTAAATATTCAGAATAATTATTTAAACCGTCTCGCTGTAAATTCATGTCAGTCTCTACAATAGTGCGAACAACTTTGTATCATCCGTAAATTTAAGTAACTATACTTGTTTTTGCTTTTGCACCACTATCAGTGATCTAGAAAATATTATGGCCTTTTGTAACAGGTGGGTGGTTAATTATAAAACCCGATTACGAAGTGAAAAAGGTGGGTGGTTTTTATAATAATCAAAATAAAATTGTAATAGCAGGATCACACTGTTGACAGTTCTCTATCTACAGCCGCGGGCCAAGCCCGTCCGGGGTAGAACCAGACTTATGCAGAAGATCGACGTCTGAATTGTGACAATATGCTGCTGTGCTTTGTTCGGTGAACGAGGCAGCCGGAAGCCCAACATTGTGGGTGGGTTTCATCGGTAGGCAGCGGTTTAGCCCTTTGTATTGCAAAGGTCCATGGGCGGCAGTCACACTTACCATCAAGTGTGCTGCTTGCTCGTTTGTCACAAGAGCAATAAAAAATATTCAGTTTAAATTAAGTACGTTAACTTTTTAAATATATTATTTATAAACATGGAATATTATGGAAGTAGTGTCAGATCATCTGCCATTTTGTCAATTATTTTAAAAGACCACACAAGACAATACGTAATTAATCGTTGCGTCGCGGTGGACTCTATAAGTACACAATACATAACAATATACTTAGATTTGTAAAAACCATTTGTTCATCGCTGAAAGTATTAGCCTGTGTAAAAAAATTGGGGGGCATAGTCCGGAGCGTGCTCGTTCGCGTCCCCTGCCAGTTTAATTAGACTGCTAATCCGGCTCGATATGCGTACCGCAATGCGGGTTAGGGCGTCCCCCGGAGGCGACGCGTACCGACCCGCCTCCGTCGGTACGAACTTCGGCAGTTGCGGCGATGGGAGCCGCCACCCATCACGCCTTGCCCAGTCAGGCGAGTCGAGGAGAGCAGAGTGCTGGGTGGGCACGTGGAATGTAAGAGGTTGTGTGGAAGGTAAGTTGCACGAGCTGATATCCGTCATGGCGGACAAATAGCTAGACGTGCTCTGTGTAACAGAGACCAAGCGAAGGGGCAGCGACACCTGCGATCTTCCTGGTGGCGGGATGGCTCTGTGGTCTAGTGTACCACAGAGCGATCGAGCCAGCACGGGGGTAGGAGTGCTGTTGTCCTCTCGATGGGCCTCAAGTGTGAAGGATTACGGAATGTATGATCCCAGACTTCTTTGGGTCCGTATAAAACTAGGTGTCACCAAGGTATTCATGGTTGTAGCATATGCTCCCGTAGGATCCTCGGTGGCATCAGACCTAGAGAAGTTATGGGTCAATGTTAGGGAAGTTCTGGATATGGCAGAAACCAGTGAACGCGTGATTGTATGCGGAGATTTGAACGGATGGGTGGGGGACCAAGCGTCCCGACTATGAGGACGCACTTGGTCCATTTGGTGATAAGAGAGTGAATGACGCAGGTAGGCTCATAGCGGATGTTTGCATGGAGAGAAACCTTATTGTGTCAAACACATTTTTCCAACATAAGGACATCCATATGTATACATGGAGAAGGAATGAACAGAAAAGTATAATAGATTTAATTTTGGTAGACAGTCGCCTCCGAAGCAAAATATTGGACGCAAGAGCTTACAGGGGCCCCACAGTCGATACGGACCACTATCTCGTTATTGCGAGATTTAGTGGTCTGTTCAGAAAGTGGAGACACTGGCGAGAGCGTGTCCACTTCGGAGGGCTTGAAAGAATAAAGGTTGAAAGGTTGCAAGAAGAGTGTGTAAGAGAAAAGTATGCAGAGGGTGTCCGAGAACGGCTGACGATGGCAAGCCAGCCGCAATCGGACATTGAAGAATGCTGGAGAGTATTGAAAGAGAGTATGGTAGATACAGCGAAAGAAGTATGTGGAAGTACAAAGAAGCAGAGCAAGAAAAACGGTGATGCATGGTGGGATGCGGAAGTGGCAGCTTCCGTAGAGCAAAAGAAGAAAGCGTGGCTGGACTATGTCTCTTCTTTGAATCTGAATGACAGTATGACTGAACAGAAGAAAGAAATATATCGGCAATGTAAGAATGACACCAAGGCCTTAGTGAAAGAGAAACGTGATAGAGCAAGTATGAGTGCAGAAGATAGGCTGACTAAAAACTTCGAGGGTAACATCAAACTCTTTTCGAGGGAGGTGAAGAAGTCTCAGGGTGGTTGGTCAGCCTTCAGAATGAATAAAATAAGGTCTAAAGGTGGAGACATTCTTACACAAACACAAGACGTGTTAAGCCGATGGAGTGAATATTTTGGCGATATGTATGCGGATGCTACGGTTGGCGCCGATGTCGCATGTAGTCTAGTAGATCAACATTCAGCGACGGTGTCCTCCGATGTCATCAGTATGGATGAAGTTGAATGGGCGATAAGAAGTTTAAAAAATGGTAAGGCAGCGGGCATTGATATGGTGTCTGCCGAGATGATCAAACTTGGTGGCTCCTGTGTCTGGGAGGCGTTCCTGTTGCTCCTCAATTTATGTTGGAGCTCGGGAATGGTTCCCGGGGACTGGAATAGCGCAGTCATCGTGCCTTTGTTTAAAAACAAGGGTTTACGTTATGACTACGCAAATTACAGAGCCATAAGCTTGACCAGTTTGGCAGCAAAAGTGTATGGTAAAATTATTGAAAGGAGAATGAGGATGGTGTCCGATGGTTTACTGTATGAGACACAAGGAGGTTTCAGGAGTGGAAGGGGATGCATGGATCAAGTGTTCTCTCTGCGCAACATTGTCGAGAAGCATCTGGCTCTAGGTCAGAGGGTTTTCTGCAGTTTTGTGGATCTGGAGAGAGCATTTGACACGGTTGTACGAAAGGAACTTTGGGACATTTTACCGGAGTATGGTAATAACGGTTTGAGGTCAATATCGGCGTTAAGCAGGGGTGCGTTCTGTCAGCCAGGCTGTTTATCATATATCTGGATAAATGTCTCCAAAGGTTGAACGATAGGAATGTGGGAGTCCAGATAGGCGACTCAGTGGTCACTGCTCTGCTTTATGCAGATGATGCAGTCCTGCTGGCACAGTCAGCGACTGACCTGCAGACCCTAGTCGACACAATGACAGAAGATTGTAAGAAAAGGGGTCTACGCGTGAATGTGAGCAAAACCAAAATAATGGTCTTTGAAAGAGATGAAGCCAGAACAGATGTAAGAGTAACAATAGGTAATGATGTACTAGAGCAAGTGGATGAATTTGTATATCTTGGATGTGGATTTAGCCGAGATGGAAGGTACACCACAGATATAGAGCGAAGAGTGAATGCGGGAAATAGAGTGAACGGAGCGTTGGGACAACTTCTCGGCAGCCACCACCTCAGCCAGAAGGCACGTGTAGCAATACATAACGCAGTGCTTGTCCCAACATTACTGTATGGAAGCGAGAGTTGGGTATGCAGAAAAGAGTATGAAAGTAAAATTAATGCGGTCGAAATGCGATCTCTGCGGAAAATCTGTGGAGTTAGGCTGACCGACCGCATTCGTAACGACGACGTAAGAGAGCGAGTAGGTATGAAAGAGAGTATTGGTGTAAGGATGCGAAAGGGAATGCTCCGATGGTTTGGACATGTGGATAGAATGCCGAACGAACGTCTGGTTAAGAAGATATACAATGCGAAAGTGGAAGGATATAGGTACCGAGGGAGACCGAGACTAACCTACCTAGACCAGATCGGTCATGTACTGAAGGAAGGTGGAGTCAAGAGTCTTCGAAACCGGTGAGCGTGTATGAAGAGAATTATGAATGTTGAGGAAGCGAGTGAAGTATGCAGAGATAGAGTTCTCTGGCACTCTGTTCTCTCTGCCTACCCTGCAAGGGATATGGCGTGATAATATGCATGTATAAATTACTAATTCAATTGCTATCTAAGTGCACGGGATCACATCGTACGCTAATCTAAAGATTAGCGAAAAATTTCGTCATAACAGCTCTAGACGTTTTGGAATCCAAAGAAAATATACACGGTTTTTTAAATTTTTTTACGAACTCTGCTTTCAGGCGACATCAAATCAAGTTATTTAATTGACAAAATTATAGTAAAAGATTTTAGCACCCTGTTCGTCTCAAAATAATTGTTCAGTATTCGAATTGGTGAATAGAATAACTCGGGACCGCCATTATTGCAAGAGGCAGAATGGCTATGTAATGGAGTACTTTTTGGAGTATTAATTAAGTAGTGCCTCTGTGATGAGACAAAAGATTTTATTGTATTGGTCTCTCATTTGAGAAGTCGTCTTTTGATCCGCAATCTACATATTCTGGTAACACTTTTGCCGTGATAATTAATTAACATAATTAGTGTGATGATATTTTCCAGGCTTCTAGTTTTAGCAGTGCTATCGTCGTGGACCAGCGCTACACCATGGTTGAACAACTTGAGAAAAGAGTTCTACACTTTACCTGCGAGCGTTACACTTTACGGTAACTTATCCATTTTATTTAATTACCTCAACTGAACACCGAATATTTGACATCCACCCATAAGGCTATATGTTCACTATTGGACATAGTAAGTGTATAATACAATTGCGAATACGATTGTCACATTTGGTGTGCGTATCCGAATACAGTTGTTTTATAAGTTCCCCAGTACAATGCTGCTATCCATTCTTCTTAACTCGTTTACACATTATAATACCTAGCTAAAAATTCTCAAAAATCATTAATCGCTCAATGTACATGGCTTGTAGCAGATATAATATTCCTTCTTTAAGTAAATGACAAGCTAAACATTCTGCATAAGGATTTGACTTGACAACCGACCAGTTACCTCACGTCCCTCTCTTCTAAAAAGCGTTATTATAAACTACATTAGCACACAAACCCTGTTGGTTAGTTTGTATAAGTCGATGTATCGCAGCGCCACCTGGTGGCGAGTTACATCAATGGGTATCCCCATAAACTTCTCCGTGAAAATATACATACCAATTTTCATAATGATCAGTCAAATAGTTTTTGAGTTTAGGGATGTCATATATACAAACATCCTCTTTTACAGATACGAGTATGTATGAAATAAGCACAGATATGTTCACAGAGCCTAGTCGATTTCTACGACATTTATATAACACTATTCGTAGTATTTGTGGACAAATACTTATAATGCAATTGTTAATTACATTTTCAATACAAAAAAATCACTAATGTTAGCTTTTTATAACTTAATATTAAAACTCGAAAAATGCGTACCGCAATGCGGGTTAGGGTGTCCCCCGGAGGCGACGCGTACCGACCCGCCCCCGTCGGTACGAACTTCGGCAGTTGCGGCGATGGGGGCCGCCACCCATCACGCCTTGCCCAGTCAGGCGAGTCGAGGAGAGCAGAGTGCCGGGTGGGCACGTGGAATGTAAGAGGTTGTGTGGAAGGTAAGTTGCACGAGCTGATATCCGTCATGGCGGACAAACAGCTAGACGTGCTCTGTGTAACAGAGACCAAGCGAAGGGGCAGCGACGCCTGCGATCTTCATGGTGGTGGGATGGCTCTGTGGTACACCAGACCACAGGGTCTGGTGTACCACAGAGCGATCGAGCCAGCATGGGGGTAGGAGTACTGCTGTCCTCTCGCTTGGCCTCAGGTGTGAAGGATTACGGAATGTATGATCCCAGACTTCTTTGGGTCCGTATAAAACTTGGTGTCACCAAGGTATTCATGGTTATAGCATATGCTCCCGTAGGATCTTCGGTGGCATCAGACCTAGAGAAGTTTTGGGATAATGTTAGGGAAGTTCTGGATATGGCAGAAACCAGTGAACGCGTGATTGTATGCGGAGATTTGAACGGATGGGTGGGGACCAAGCGTCCCGACTATGAGGACGTACTTGGTCCATTTAGTGATAAGAGAGTGAACGACGCAGGTAGGCTCATAGCGGATGTATGCATGGAGAGAAACCTTATTGTGTCAAACACATTTTTCCAACATAAGGACATCCATATGTATACATGGAGAAGGAATGAACAGAAAAGTATAATAGATTTAATTTTGGTAGACAGTCGCCTCCGAAGCAAAATATTGGACGCAAGAGCCTACAGGGGCCCCACAGTCGATACGGACCACTATCTCGTTATTGCGAGATTTAGTGGTCTGTTCAGAAAGTGGGGGCACTGGCGAGAGCGTGTCCACTTCGGAGGGCTTGAAAGAATAAAGGTTGAAAGGTTGCAAGAAGAGTGTGTAAGAGAAAAGTATGCAGAGGGTGTCCGAGAACGGCTGACGATGGCAAGCCAGCCGCAATCGGACATTGAAGAATGCTGGAGAGTATTGAAAGAGAGTATGGTAGACACAGCGAAAGAAGTATGTGGAAGTTCAAAGAAGCATAGAAACACAAATGGTGATGCATGGTGGGATGCGGAAGTGGCAGCTTCCGTAGAGCAAAAGAAGAAAGCGTGGCTGGACTATGTCTCTTCTTTGAATCTGAATGACAGTGTGACTGAACAGAAGAAAGAAATATATCGGCAATGTAAGAATGACACCAAGGCCTTAGTGAAAGAGAAACATGATAGAGCAAGTATGAGTGCAGAAGATAGCCTGACTAAAAACTTCGAGGGCAACACCAAACTCTTTTGGAGGGAGGTGAAGAAGTCTCGGGGTGGTTGGTCAGCCTTCAGAATGAATAAAATAAGGTCTAAAGGTGGAGACATTCTTACACAAACACAAGACGTGTTAAGCCGATGGAGTGAATATTTTGGCAATATGTATGCGGATGCTACGGTTGGCGCCGGTGTCGCATGTGGTCTAGTAGATCAACATTTGGCGACGGCGTCCTCCGATGGCATCAGTATGGATGAAGTTGAATGGGCAATAAGAAGCTTGAAAAATGGCAAGGCAGCGGGCATTGATATGGTGTCTGCCGAGATGATCAAGCTTGGTGGCTCCTGTGTCCGGGAGGCGTTCCTGTTGCTCCTCAATTTATGTTGGAGCTCGGGAATGGTTCCCGGGGACTGGAATAGCGCAGTCATCGTACCTTTGTTTAAAAACAAGGGTTATGACTGCGCAAATTACAGAGCCATAAACTTGACCAGTTTGGCAGCAAAAGTGTATGGTAAAATTATTGAAAGGAGAATGAGGATGGTGTCCGATGGTTTACTGTGTGAGACACAAGGAGGTTTCAGGAGTGGAAGGGGATGCATGGATCAAGTGTTCTCTCTGCGCAACATTGTGGAGAAGCATCTGGCCCTAGGTCAGAGGGTTTTCTGCAGTTTTGTGGATCTGGAGAGAGCATTTGACACGGTTGTACGAAAGGAACTTTGGGACATTTTACCGGAGTATGGTATTAACGGTAAACTGCTGCAGGCTGTGCAATCCAGTTACATGGGCTGTAGAGCCTGTGTGCGGCTGGATGATGGAATGTCGCCTTGGTTTGACGTCAACATCGGCGTTAAGCAGGGCTGCGTTCTATCAGCCAGGCTGTTTATCATATATCTGGATAAATGTCTCCAAAGGTTGAACGATATGAATGTGGGAGTCCAGATGGGTGACTCAGTGGTCTCTGCTCTGCTTTATGCAGATGATGCAGTCCTGCTGGCACAGTCAGCGACTGACCTGCAGACCCTAGTCCACACAATGACAGAAGATCGTAAAAAAAGGGGTCTACGCGTGAATGTCAGCAAAACCAAAATAATGGTCTTTGAAAGAGATGAAGCCAGAACAGATGTAAGAGTAACAATAGGTAATGATGTACTAGAGCAAGTGGATGAATTTGTATATCTTGGATGTGTATTTAGCCGAGATGGAAGGTACACCACTGATATAGAGCGAAGAGTGAATGCGGGAAATAGAGTGAACGGAGCGTTGGGGCAACTTCTCGGCAGCCACCACCTCAGCCAGAAGGCACGTGTAGCAATACATAACGCAGTGCTTGTCCCAACATTACTGTATGGAAACGAGAGTTGGGTATGCAGAAAAGAGTACGAAAGTAAAATTAATGCGGTCGAAATGCGATCTCTTCGGAAAATCTGTGGAGTTAGGCTGACCGACCGCATTCGTAACGACGACGTAAGAGAGCGAGTAGGTATGAAAGAGAGTATTGGTGTAAAGATGCGAAAGGGAATGCTCCGATGGTTCGGAGATGTGGAAAGAATGCCGAACGAACGTCTGGTTAAGAAGATATACAATGCGAAAGTGGAAGGATATAGGTACCGAGGGAGACCGAGACTAACCTACCAAGACCAGATCGGTCAGGTACTGAAGGAGTCAAGAGTCTCCGAAACCGGCGAGCGTGTATGAAGAGAATTATGAATGTTGAGGAAGCGAGTGAAGTATGCAGAGATAGAGCTCTCTGGCACTCTCTTCTCTCTGCCTACCCTGCAAGGGATATGGCGTGATGATATGTATGTATGTAATATTAAAACTAAAATAAAAAAATTATGCGTGCGTACAAAGTATCAGAAGTGAATCTTTGGCAAACTATTTTATTATTCAACCAATAGCGTGTACCCTCTCTCTCTCTCTCTCTCTCTCTTCTGTCTCTCTCTCGTTCGAATCGACCGTGGTAGGGGCAAGAAAAAGATGGCGCGAAACCGAAAATTATTTATTATTTATTACCGGTATTTTATTTATATTACCGGTATTTTTTTTTCACTACAATTAAAATAAATTATTGTAATGCAGGTACCTACCTAAACGATTCACAATGGCCACTATCCCATTTCTATTATATATCTAATTATTATAAAACATTTGAAATTACACATAATTATTATGAATATTAAGTAAAAGGAATTTAAAAAACGTATCAAATGGGGCAGTTTACTTTACAGAACTAAGTTTGGTTGGTAAGTTGGTTATAGTGGGTGCAATACTTTCAGTGGTTATGTCGAAAATACATATCTATATATATTTATATAAAAATTATTTTAAAGTTTTCAAGGTAATATAAATTATTATATTTGTTCAAATTTAAATTTACTAAATTTTTTTCGTGAAGATTTTTTACGTTTTACTATTCGACTCACTGCCTTATTTGACTGTCATCTATATATTGTTGGTGGCCTGGTCTGTGAGGAGGGACCAATGGAATTTTTGACGTCAATGACCCGATCGTAAATTAGTCCGAAGCACCGCCGCAACGCAATTTAGAATAGTATTAAACGATGTCACGACCCAATTACCTAAATTATTGATATATAGCATTAAAAGTTAGAGTATTAAATCGGTACAACGTTGTTAATGTTTGTCCAATAGATGGCGATTGGAACGTCTCCATAAAGATGACGATATAGGCGAAAAAAATTGGTTGTTATATGGTGAACCACAGTCGTCTAATTGGTAATTGCCATTAGATTTCAAATCTCATGGGTTGAAATCATTTTTTGCTCATAAAAACAAGTTTTTATAGATATGTACTTCATTAATTAACTTAAGTTAATTTGTCCTTCAGAAAAAAAGATTATACTTTTTGTAAATTAAGGCCGTAATGGACCGTTAGTTTCAACCGTACCTAATTGATGCTAAACATGAATTAATCTGAATTTTAAAATAATTATCATTATCTTATTAATAAATTCTACCACTTATTCTCTAACGTTCACTCTTATAAAAAATCACAATACACTATCTCATAGTTACTATAGGGTTAAAATGTTTCACGTCCAACAAGAAATCGTTATTAAAGGGTTTTAAAATATAACTCGTTAAAAGTAAAAAAAAAATAAAAGATTTATTTCACTCCCCACCAATAACAACCCCACCGATACGGGCGTACAACCTTGAATCGCGGGAGCCTTCACAAACGTACAATTGACGGCAATACATTTCACCTGCAACTATCATTTGCCTGCGTGGAGATCGAACCTAGAGCCCTCGCCACGAGGGGTAGGCACTTCATCCACGCCACCATCTGTACATTCAAGAATGAAGACATTTAAAATGTAATATACATATATTTTTTTTTATTACTAAGATGGTCAAATATTCGACCATATCGTCGTCGGAGCTGGTGCAGCCGGTGCCGCTGCAGCAGCCAGGCTCGCTCTCGCCGGTGAGGATGTCCTGCTCATTGAGGCTGGTGGCAACCCTAACGTCCTAACAAGGGTAATAATTATTTTTCAACGCCCTTTTTGTGTTACAACCACTACCAACTACTCCATCGCACTCGTACATATTGTAAAAGTTATTATTAAAAAAAAGGCAATAGTTTTATGACCGACCGCCTGCCTGACGCCAACCCTCCTTGGGAATGTAATGTGTGCCCAGTTCAATATAAAACTCTTAGTAATTGTTTACGACATTCACGAGCAAAGTAAGTGTTCGTAGTATTCGTAGCCACACAGTATTACTTTGAAATATTACTAAGCTTGATATAAAAATATGTACAAATTTGTATAAGAAATATACCAAAGTAATATTATCTATATTTCCTAAGCTAAGTTTATGTACGATGAAGGTCTGACACCATCATCATCATCATCAGATCAGCTCATATATGTCTCTTTGTTCAGTTCGAGCCTTAGGAGGATTGTGTAGGCACAATAGGAGGAAAATTGAACTATTATGCCGAACTGGTGAGACGGGTGCTTATGGTGGCAAACGAGCATGTAGCACACCTGATGGTAAGTGTCACTGCCGCCCAAGGACCTATGCAATACCAGTGGTACCCAATGAAAACCGCAAAAACCACCCGGCAAGTTGAGCTGCTCACGCCCTCGCTTTTTCTTTAATGGTGGCAAACGAGCAGACAGCACACCTGATGGCAAATGTCACTGCCGCCCATGGACCTTTGCAATATCAAGTATATAGCTAGGTCGCTGCTTATCAATATAAACCCCAAACCCACCTCAGTTGGGCTTCCGCTCACTTAAAGAAACGCTACAGCATATTGCCATTATTTAGACATCGATTTACTGCTCAGTGTGGTACTACCCCGGACAGACCGGCCCGCGGCTGTGGACAGAGTGTGGTCCTACCACTATAACTTTTCTTTCTTTTGCTTGGATATTATATTAATCGTCTGTTACGATACTAGCGGCAAGAAAGGAAATGGAGAATTGTGTCGTTAGTGCATCGCCACACTTAATATCTGTGACAAGGGCATCGAGAAATAAGTATTATTATTATGTGCTTCAAAAGATTCCCGGTGCTGCCATGGCGCTGTTGGGCTCCCGCATGGACTGGCAGTACAAGACGAGGTCCAACAACGTATCGTGTCTTGCGTCCGTTGGGCAGCAGTGTCGCTTCAGTCGCGGCAAGTGTCTCGGTGGCTCCACCTCCATCAACTATATGCTATACACGCGCGGCAATAGAAGAGCAGACCTTGAAGGTATTCCCTTTCCTGGGTGGACGTTCAACGACCTTATGCCTTATTTCCTCCGTTACGAAGGATTGCAAGATCTCTTTCGATTACCATCCTCCTCTAAACCGTATCACAATACTACAGGACCTATGCGTATTAGTTTCTTTAACGATCCCGAAAACCCTTGGCATTCCAGACTTATAAGATCCTTTGAGTCATTAAATTTTCCATACAATCATGATGTAAACGCAGATTCACAAATAGGAGTCAGTCAAGTTGTTGGCTACGTATACCTCGGTCAACGTATGAACACCGCTAGAGGTTACTTAGCGAGAGAGGATGTTAGGAGATCACTGAAAGTTGCCAAGAATACAATGTGTACGGGTGTTATTATAGACCACGCCAATGTCGCCCGAGGTGTTACTGTCTTTCAGGGCTTGAAGTTTCTGAGGATATATGCTCGAAAACAAGTGATATTGAGTGCAGGAACTATAGGAACTCCTCAAATATTAATGTTGTCAGGTGTAGGACCGGCCGATCACCTAAATAGTTTGGGTATACCGGTGAAAATGGACTTACCTGTCGGGGACGCAATGACTGACCACGTTCTGCCGCTGCTAATACTGCAAGTTCCTAAGCGCGCTCGAACATTCGGGCAGTTTGTTGGTAAGACTATTATACAGATGATGGAGTTACTAATGTTGCGCCGTGGAGCGTTCACATCGAACGGACTCACTGATGTTACCTCTTTCGTTAATTTGAACTGCTACGACTTCAACCGGCGACGTCTGACAAATATAAGCTCCGACGGAAGTGACTGTCAAGTACCCAATTTGCAGATCATACACGCTTACCTAGAGAGTAACTTGATACAGCTGTTGAGGCCCCTGTTCAAGCAGGCGACAGGTTTGAATGACGTCGTGATCGAACAACTGATTGAAGCAAACATGAATCATGCTTTCATACTGGTATCACCGGTGTTGTTGAGTGGTCGCTCACTGGGCACCGTGCGGCTCGCGAGCAGCGACCCACTAGCACCGCCCGCCGTCTACCCTAACTATCTTAGTGACGAGAGAGACGTGGAGGATATGGTACGGTCTATCGGAATTATCGAGGACATTGTGGCGACGCCAACATTTAGGAGGGGGCAGGCATCACTGCTTCGGTTGCGGCTGCCTGGGTGTCCACGTTACGAGACGGCTCCGCGGCAGTACTGGCGCTGTTACGTGCGACATATGACATATTCAGTATATCATGCGGCGGGCACGGTGGCGTTGGGTCGCGTGCTGGATGAGCGACTGCACGTGCATGGTGTGGCGCGCCTGAGGGTAGCCGACCTGAGCGTGCTGCCGCGCCCGCCGCGCGCCAACACCGCTGCCGTCACTATAGCTATAGGCGAGAGACTCGCACAAATGTTACTGACCGATTTAAAGTGATAATACTTGTAAGTATTTGTACTTCAGTATGCATGGGATTCAGCTGGCTGGGAGATGGCATGAAGCTGATGATGTGCATGTAGTTAGCATACTGGACCACCTGTGTGCGCATGCGCAGCATTACGTACAGCAAGAGATGGGTGGGTGTACACCGTTTCTATAATATTATGGTTTAGATATCGCAGTCACTACCTGTGTTACCTTGTGTGATTTTTTTATTTATGTTTTTATTACATCATTATTATCCTATTGTATTGTATATATATATTAAATATATGTCACATTAAAAATGCAACTCAAATACATTGTAAATATTATTGCGTGCCGTGTCCTCACTAAACAATACAATTATGACATACGATAACATTGATCCTTTTTTTTTTTTTTATTGGTGGGCTATGGGTGCGTCTCGTCCCGCCAAATCGGTCCGGGGTGACGAAGAAGGCGGCGCGTGATCCCATAGACCCACCGTAAAATCCTCTCTCTTCGCCGTACGAGCGGACCACCGGTACCCGATCTTTGTCTTCGGTGGTCCGCTCGGCGGTTTACCCTCGCGGGTTTCTCTCGTCGACGCCCCGACAGATTTCGCCGTCGGGGCGTCGCCCTCACGCGGTGGCCTCGCGTCGGGTGACCGGACAATTCCCCGGTCCGATCACCCGAGGCCTGGGTTAGGGCGGCATCAGGCGCAGGTATTCGCGCCTGCGCCGCCGCGGCCGCTGGCGGCGGCCCGGGTCGCGGGAGTCCTCCCTGACTCGTTCCGTCGCCTCCTTCCGCGAGATGACAGCCACGCAGAAGGCGGCGACCGCGTCCCAATTCCTGACGCTGTTGACCATCGCCCTCGCGACAGCCGGCAGTGCCAGGTCGGCACCGATAATAGCGACGAGGTCGCGGCGCTGCCCGTCCCAGCCCGAGCATTCCTCGAGCGTATGTTGCGCCGTGTCCTCGTCACTACTGCAATGATGGCAGCCCGGAGTCCACTCCTTGTACACGACCGTGTGCAGGTACTTCCCGAAGCACCCGTGCCCCGTCAACACCTGCACCAGTCGGAAGGTGAGGACCCCGTGCCGCCGCTCCATCCATTTCATCAATACGGGCCGGAAGGCTTCAACGGTCACGATACCGTGTCTAGGCCTCTCCAGCCGCGTAACCCAACGGGCGATGACGTCTCGGCGGGCGTCCTCACGCCAGGTGGCTATCTCGCTCAACGATGGGGAGCCACCCTCCTGGCGCACTGAGGTAATCCGCCGGTAGAGGTCGGAGAGCATCTCCGCCTCTAGGTCCCACGGGGTTGTCCCGGCCAATAGGCACGCCGCCTCTGTTGACACCGTGCGGTACCCGCGAATGGCTCTGACCGCCATGGCTCTCTGTGGCCTCCACAGAACCGCCCTGAGCTGGGCGTTCAGAGCCCTCGCCCACACGGGTGCGCCGTACATGGCCATCGAGCGGATGACCCCCGCATACAGCCGTCGGCCCTCGAAACTGGGTCCGCCCACATTCGGCATGAGCCGAGAAAGGGCGGACGACGCGCCGACCAGCCGGGGAGCAATCTGTCGGAAATGCTCCCGGAACCACCATCGCCCGTCGAGCACCAGACCCAAGTACTTCATATGGGCCTGGATGTTGATCTGGATGGAGTTGACGACTAACGAGGCGCCGGTTGGCAGCCTTACGCGTGGCCCATGGAATAATAGGGCCTCCGTCTTATTCAAGGCCACCCTGAGCCCCAGCGCCTCGATTCGCCTGACCATCTCCTCGGTGCCGAGAGTGGCCAGGCTCGCCGCCTCTTCGAGTGTCCTGCCCCGGGCTGTGACGAGCGTGTCGTCAGCATAGCACACCAAGCTTAGCCCGGGGGGGGAGACTCCCTCTCAACGCCCAGTCGTACCCGATGTCCCACAGAGTCGGCCCCAGAACCGACCCCTGTGGAACACCGCACGACATGGGCGTCCGCACAATGTCCCCTGCGGGACCCGCGCAGAGGATACTGCGCCCCTCCAAATAGTCTGCCACCAGCCGCCTGAGGTACAGGGGCACTCCATGGAACCGGAGCGCCTCCTTGATGCAGCTGAATGGCAGACTATTGAATGCGTTGGCGATGTCCAGCGACACCGCCAACAGCACTCCCTTGCCGGCGACAGCCTCCGCGGCCGTCTGCCTCAGGCGTAGCAGGGCCCCGATGGTCGAACTCCCCCTCCTAAACCCATATTGAGCGTCTGACAGATCGGGCCCCGCCTCCTCCAAGTGTCGGACGATGCGGGCAGCGAGGACACGCTCCAGCAACTTACCCACATCGTCGAGAAGCACGATGGGCCTGTAGGCCGACGGCAA
This sequence comes from Lymantria monacha, assembly GCA_905163515.2. Taxonomy (NCBI): domain Eukaryota; kingdom Metazoa; phylum Arthropoda; class Insecta; order Lepidoptera; family Erebidae; genus Lymantria; species Lymantria monacha. The sequence goes on from LR991093.1 coordinate 32,967,715, forward strand.
ATCCGGGGGCCGTCCCGGCTTTGGCAGGAGAACCAACCTCCCCTTCCTTCCAGCACTCAGGGAACCGTCCAGACGTCAGACAGGCGTTGAACAGTTGCCTGAGGCGAGGCTCGAAGTGCTCGAGGAGCGACGTCAACACCCGGACTGGTATTCCGTCCGGGCCGGGGGCCGTGGTGGCGGAGCGAATCCGCGCCACTGCCGCCCCCACTTCCGTCTCCGTCACGGGTGGAACACTCTCGTCGTCGGCCTCCCGGTCTTGATTTGGCAAAGCCATGACCAGGGGCGTGTGTCCCGACTGCCGTGGAAATAGCTCCTCGATCACCCTACAGAGGAAGTCGGGCTGGAGGGTCTCGGTTTTCTGCGCGCGAAGCTTGTTCAGCGACGCGCGATACGGGCGACCCCAGGGGTCACGGTCGAGACCGTCCAACATCTCCTGCCAACTCGCATCCTTGGCGGCTCGGATGGCCAGCCGAAAGGCAGTACGCGCACTGCGGTACGCCTCGTACAGCTGGCCCTACCGCTCAGCGTCGCGGTGACGCCGCCGGCTGCGGGTGTAGGACCTTCGGGCACTGATACACGCCGCGCGAAGGTCCGCCAGTCTTGGGGACCACCAGGAGACCACCTGCCTCGGAGGTAGACGCCGCACCCTGGGCATGGCCGCATCGCAGATCTGCGTTAACGCACTGCGGATGCGGACAGCCTCAGCGTCCACTCCGTCCGCTGGGGGCGGTGAGGACAGCCACGTGTGAACGATGGCCGCCTCCGCCAGTAGGTCCCTATCAAGACGACCCACAGCCCACCGCGGAAACGCGGGAGCTCCGTCCGCCCTGCGACCCCTACCGGGTTCCCGGGGGGAGACCTCCATCCGGATGTACCGGTGGTCCGACAGGGTCTCCGCCTCCTCCAGGACACTCCAGTTCCTCACCCGTGGCGCGACAGCGGGGCTAGCGAACGACAAGTCCACTATTGACCCGCCCTGCTGCCGCACACACGTTAACAACACAGAGGCTCAGTGAAGCCGCCCACTCAACGACCGCCCGTCCGCGGTCGTCCGTCATAGGGGATCCCCACGCCGTGGATTTGGCGTTGAAGTCCCCCAGGACCAGGACGAGGCCCGGTGCCAGTCGCCGTATCGAAGCCTCCAAGGTGGTGAGGGAGGCCCTGAAATCGTCCATTCTCCTGTTAGGGGAGAGGTAAACGCTGTAGAGTGTGACCCCTCCCCATTCCGCAGCGACAAATTCTTCGCCCCTATCCAAAAGGGATAAGGACGGGAAGTGCCGCTGCGTTGAGACGACGATTGCCGCAGTTCCGTTTCGGCTGACCACCCAATTGGGGCGATCAGGCACGACGTACGGTTCCGCGACTACGGCTGCACCAATCGACCACTCCGCCATGGATTGCAGGAGGAGATCCTGCGCTCCGGCGGAGTGGTTGGTGTTGGCCTGCAGGAGGTGAATCGATTCTGCAGCCATTAGTGGGCCGTATCCATCACCTCCGCCTCGCCAGTGGGCGATCGGGCCGCGCTAGGAGCGGGAGCGGCCGTGGTCGAAAGGCCGCCCCGCCCCTTTGGGGCCGAAGCAGGAGGTCTGCACGCCCCAGAACCTATGCGGTGCTTGGCGGGCTAATTGCCCGCCGCACACGCGGGGCAGTGGGGCGGGGCGGCGCAAGATGCCGCCACGTGCCCGGTCTGACCGCAGCGGAAACACAATCCGCCGCAGTCGAAGCAATTGGTGCACGTCGGTCGAGTGTGTCCGACCGCCATGCACTTATAGCACCTCGCAGGCCGGTGCTCAAGCACGGTTATCCGCGCCGAGCTCCAGCCCACGAGGAGCCTGCCTGAGCCGGCCAGTTGCCTGACCGACTCCACCGGGCATTGCACCCAGGCAGCACCTACGCCACCCGGACCGGGACGAATAGCACCGACCCGGACGGTGTCTATGGGACACCCGGTTTTCGAGGCAATAGCCTCCCGGATGTCTTCCACCGTCACGGAGTCGTCCAGACCCGAAATGCGCATTTCGGCGCACTTGACGGGCCTGGCGATCCTGATGCCACCCTCCTCGGCGAACAGACCTCGCAGCTTCTCAGCTACGCTGTCAGCCGTCTTGGTGCCCTCGGCCCCTGGGAACTCGAGGATTCGAGCCCCCGTCCGGGCCTTGCGGGTCCTGGCTTCGACGCCTCCAATATCGGAGACGTCTAGCTCCCGCCGGGCCTTCCTCAAGACGGCCTCGTAGCTGAGGCCCTTCTCGGCCGCCTCAGGCAGCACAGTGATCACCACTGCGACTGTCTTTGGCGGCTTGAGGCCCTTGGGCGACCTCTTCTTCTTGTCGCCAGCTCCTGCCTTGGGAGCGGAGATCTCAGCGGCGCGCTTGGCCTCCACTCTCCTTCTTTGGCCGCGACTCCTTCTATCGCGCTCGGCCACCTGCCAACCCTCTTCGGGTACGGCAGTCGTGCCAGACGCGGAAGGCCTTGTCGCAGCCTCGCTGGTCGTCGCCGGCGGTTTCATTGCGGGCGGCTTCAGCGGTCCGGCAGGAGCCGGCGCCGTCTTCCTCCTCAGGGCAGGTCCCTTCGGAGCGGAGCCGGGGCCTTTGGGCTTAGGTCCGGCTGCGGCCGCGGCGTAGCTCCCCACGCGGCCACCCTGACAAGGCAGCGGGGCGGGGGCTGGTGCCGTATGTGGCCGCTTATCTGCGGCAAGAGGCGGCCGGACACGTGGTTCTGGAGGCAGCCTTGCCTCCAGAACGGCGAAGCGCGCATCGACAATTTTGCCCACTGCGTCGATTATCGCGCGCAGGGACTCATCCGGCAATCCCCCCACCGCAGGCAGCGGGGTTGGCATCGGGGTCGGCAGCGGGGTCGGCGCCTCCGGTTGAGCCTCCACCGGGGCCCGCTCCGAGACGCTTGGCGACTTCGTCGCCGCGGCGCGAGTCGTTCTCCTCGCTACCGGGACAGGTGTCGGCTCGGTGGCCGTGACGGCTTCAGCCGGCGGCGTGCCCTCCGCAGCGGGGGGCGTCCTCCTCGCCGCAGGGACGGGTTTCACCGCGGCAGCTGTTTTGCGCGCCTTGGCCGACGGCTTTGGCACAGGCGGTAGGAACTGCGCCATCTGGGCCCGCAGGTCGGCCATGTCTTTGGCCAACATGCGGTTTACCTGACGCAGCGACTCCAGCTCGGACCCCAACTGGCGGTTCAGGTCCCGCAGGCCTGAGACCTCGCCACTAAGGCGGGCATTTTCAACCTGCAGGTCCAGGGGGTCGTCGCTCGCAGCAGGCGCCGCCTCACGCCGAGGGGTCACCGACTTTCTTCCTGCTACTGCGGCCCCTCGCCCCCTGCGAGAAGCTGACACCTTCGGTGGAGGCATGATGGTCCCGCTCCCCTCGGAGTCGGCGCCCGAGCTGCCTCCCTTGCTCAGGGGGCGCTTTCGCACCTGCGAGGGGAGGGCCTCCTCCCTGGTCTTCTCAGCCGCCGCCACAGGACGCGGCGACGACTTAGCGGGGGCTTTAGCGTCCGACCCGCTATCTCCTCTGGACGGCCCTGCGGATATACCGCCCTCGTCCATCTTAGCGGCAGATCTGCTGCCCTCATCCACGGACGGCTCTGCGACGTCACTGTCGCCCTCGTCCGTAGACGGCTCTGCAGCATTTCTGCCACCGTCCTCCTTTTCAGCGGCGGCAGCCTCTCTCCGCGCACGCCACTCCTCCATCCTCCTCTTGTAGCTGGAAGCCTGCCCCCGGCTCTTCCTGGGCGACTTCCGCTTCACTTTTTGGGCCTCCACGATTTGTGCTGGGCCCTTGGCGGACGCCTCAAGTCCTGAGGACGAGGCGTCGTTGTCAGTTTTTCTTTGGCTTGACAAGGCCGTGGTGTGAGAATCACACAGATCGTCGGTGAAAAAGGTTTTTTTTAAGTTGGTATCCATATGATTCCCACGAGTAGGGGAGATACACTACGTCAACCCGGGCAGAGATCCCTTTACCCGGGCAAGCCTACATTTACCAACCAGGGGGGCAGCCGGTGCCCTGGCTGGAGCGTGCTAACGACAGAACAACCCATCTGCCATGCATCTTCTCGCCGCACGCCAGAACTTAAGATTCTGGGTGATTTCCGAGTCCGAATGTTACTTCGAACTCTTTATAGAGGTTGTCTTCCTCGCGGTCCGGGCGGTTAAGCCAAGACCCTCGCTTCTGAAACTAAGACAAGCAAAGAATCAGGTTTACGATGTGTGGGCGGTGGCAAGTGCCTGCCCAGCCCTCAAATGAATGAGTGACTGAGCCCGTCCCGATATTTCGCGTCCTATAACCTCTACTACGACTGTAGTAGAGTAAGGAGCGAAATCGCGCAGATATTCGCTACGGACGACAGTACAACAGAAGAACTGGGGACCGCCGCCCGCACCCAGGGTACACCGCGTGGAGGTTTCTGGGATAGTACCCCCGATAACATTGATCCTGGGGATAATAAATATTAATTATAAACCGCAGACAATTGTGGGATCTGGTTCACTCATAAACTTTTGCATAATATTAAGAATTAAATTACATCGTAATTGGTAGTCCCCACCGGCACCGGTGCTAATATACATTAAACATGTGTATACAATCTATGTTAAAAAGTTATTAAATAACTAGCTTTTGCCCGCGACTTCGTCCACGCAGAAGTCATCTCTGACAGAGTTAAATAGAAAAAACAATGCAAGGTGTTGAAGGTTTGTCGCTAGGATGATAATCAACAGCGTCAGAAACTGGGATGCGTTGAGGTGTTGATTCTGCGAGTTAGTTGTCTAACGGAATTAGGCAATAGGGTGGGTCCGAGAGAAAATATTCTACGTTGACACGCTCTACCGTCGGTGCTTTGGGCGGCGCAAGCGTGAGTATCTGTATTTAGGTTCTCTGCATGAGGGCTTCGAATCGAGATGATAACCGGTTGCGGTGGCCCGCCCGCACAACGTAGATGTATGTGTACGGCGCGCGTGTGTCTATATACAATAGCCGGTCACTAAAGACAAAGGTGGTTCAAAGTTCTATTCATTCTACAAATTATATTGCCATTAATATACTATTTACGGTATGACCATGGGATAAAAATATAATTATCGCCACCCTTTATTTGACTGTTATGTTTCACCAGCAGAGTTGCGATCTCGTTAGATATGATTTATTATTTATTTTTTTAGTGAACATTTTTGAAGCTAAACTTAACCTGTATCTTAAACTATTAGGCAAGAACCTATTGCCGTCTACTATGTGTATCGTGTGAGTTCTCACGCCGGAACTGGTCACCACAACGGCACTGGTGCGGGGTTGATGGAGAGGGAGAGAGAAACACGTGTTTATTTATTTTTACCGAAGAATATTTGTACATAATTTGAAAAGAATCGATAACGAAATTTTCTCCCCATACACACTTTGCCGCACTATTACACCCCCTTAGGGGCGGAATTAATAAAATCCTTTCATATTGAATCTCTATGTCATAAATAAAAACGTGCTTCAAAATTTTATGTTTCTAGCTTTAATAGTTTCGGCTTGGCGGTAATGAGTCGTTCAACCCGCTTCACAGGCCTGATTTACACAACCAGAGGGTGAAAATTGACATATGCCGGATATTACCCTAGAATATTTGATTCGACTCGTAATTTGAAAAGAATCAATAAAGATTTTTCTCTTCACACAAACTTTGCCACTCTGCTCCACCCCCTTAGTGGTATAATTTCGTAAAATCCTTTCTTAGTGAATCTCTACGTCATATAAAGAAACCACTGTCAACATTTCAAGTTGCCAGCTACAATAATATCGGCTGGGCGCTAATGATTTAATGAGTCGTCCAATCCGCTTTGCAGGCCTAATTTACACCCCCAGAGGGTGAAAATCAACAAATGCTGAAACACGTGTTTATTTATTTTTACTGAAGAATATTTGTACGTAATTTGAAAAAAATCGATAAAGATTTTTTTCTCCGAACATTTTTTAAATTGACATAACTTTTTTATTTATAAACCAATTGACATAAAATAAAGCCTAAATGTTAAGTGAAGCTTACTACAATATATTAGTGAAAACCGCGTCTAAATCGGATAAGCCGTTTCTGAGATTAGCGTGCACAAACACAGACAAACAGATAAACAGACAAAAATTTTAAAAATTATTGTTTTGGGTTCTATTAGTGTTGATAAAGGTTCCAGTAATATTTTTTTTCATATATCTTCCATGTACAGACAGCGACCCCGTTACATTATAATTATATGTATAGAATAAAAATAATAAACAAACATCACATCACATCTTCCGAACACGTCAGGTTGTGCTGGCGCTGCTGCCGCATCTGCAGAGAACCTCAATCGGCGAAAGTATAACAGCCTTATTGGATATTATATTTTCGAGCCGTTTGGGGTCGAAGCGCTTGGGCGTTGGGGTCCGAATGCACACATTTTATTTAAAGAGATCGCCAAAAAATTAATAGCTGATTCACATGATCAGAGGCCCGGCCCATATTTTGCACAAAAGGTTAGCATTGCCATTCAACGTGGTCGTGGTAATGCTGCCAGCCTTCTGGGCACATTACCGGTGTACAGTGATGTGGTGGAATGTTTCGATGCCTGATTGCGCCTTTTGTTTTTTTTATTTATTTTTTTATTCCTTATTCTATTTTTCTGTAAATATTATAATTTACAACCTAGCGTTAAATGTACATATTAATTTAATTAATAAAAATTATATTAATAAATATGTTTTTTTTTTGTCAAAAAACGTTGACGTTGACTTTCTTGTGGGATTTTCTTCAGTGGTGGTCACGTTCCGATCCGGTGGCAGTTTCTTGCATTGATTAAAGATAAAATGCTAAAATTAATAACGTGTAAGTGTTCCACGCATGGCTTGTGTTTAGATGATTTTAAATTTGAATTCTCAATTCTTACTACTTCTTTCCATATATATATATATATATATATATATATATATACATATAGACATATATATATATATATATATATATATATATATACATATACATATATACATATATATATATATATATATATATATATATATATATATATATTAGCTGTTGCCCGCGGCTTCGCCCGCGTAAAAGTTACTTTCCTAAACTTGAACTATTATCCCAAGGCAACACTTTACCGAAATAAAAGCATACTATGTGTTAATCTAGGAAGTGCTAAATCTTTGATTGTTTTTTTACCTTCATAATTTTGTTAACATATAAAGTTTTATGTTTAAATGTTTGTATACTTGTAAAATACAACAATCTGTATAGAGATTTAAAGGTTAAATAAACGTCAAAATGAAATAAAATTTGGTTATATTTTATAAACATGAAACTTTTTTCTTAGGAGACTATGATTTGAGCAAACCCCGTCCATTCCGACCGAGGCGATGGAAGGACGGTGTGCGGCTCCATAACCCACTCTGCTTTCCATCGACATTATGTCGTCCACTAATACCGCTTCCTTGACATCCATAGACTGCTTAGTGGGCTATCTTTTCGGGCATCATCACCGTCGATGCCAAGGCAACAAACAGCAGTGATGCTGAGGCGTCGCCATCACGAGGTTGACCACTCTTTGGATCATTCACCCTGGTCCATCCACCCGCAATGCTACAGTATCTCTATGTAAACAATGTTTTTTGCTGAGGATGCTAGAATTATCAGACTACTTTGTGAGCTTACTCTGGAGCATGTCACATATGCCCTGCCCATGGGAGAAACAGCTTTCTCTCAAGTTTACTCCCGCAAACACACTCTTAAGGTATAAGAGTTTAACTTTGAGATTTGTTCATGGTAATTGAGAAGTAGACTTTGATGGCAAACTGCACTCTTTGGAATTCGAGGTATTACGAATTTGATAGTATTAAAAGAATCCTAGATACACACTCCGGTCGAGAACAACCGGCCAGTATAGTGGCTCCAATTACATTGCGATGTAATGTTTTCACCTGCAATCTGGTGGCATCGCATAATTTTAGTGGATTTTTATTCCACAGCAACATAATTGGCGTGCCAACTCTCAATTTTAATATGTGCGTTGGGAGATTGGGAGGTTTCAGTGTATTTATTATAGAAACCCGACCGGTTAACCTATGACACCATCGGTGTTCATCACTTACTCGAAAGATTTATATCAATATTTAACCCCTTCGAATGATCTCAAATATTTGCAAGTAAATGGTATAAAGAGAACAGAACGACCGTAGTAGCGCATGAAAGTCATAGCGTCTTGAGACCCAGCTGGTCAGCATCAACATCCTGTCTTCCTATCGCTATATATACTGATTGTTCCTATTATAACTCATCCTTTCTGTCTCGATTTTTGCAAACATTTTGATTAGAAACTGGCTAAACAGCGAACGAAAATATAGCAGATGATCTTATACTCCTTTCCTCATCATTATAGGGTAAAATAAAAAATTGCAGTAAATATAATTTTATAAAGCTGTGTTTGTGGTTTTAGTATCGCAATGGCTATATCCTAGCACAATTCAAAAACCAAACAACTGCTGACATAGAGTATCGATCATCGCCGTAGCATGACACAAACAGATATTGTCACACAAACTGTAATACATCGTGTGAGCGATGGATTTCAGTTATTCGATGCAAGTTATTACCGTGGCTTTGAATTACAATATTCTGCTTAGAAAATTACCGTCCAATCATTTCAAATTTCAAAGTCTACGTTCATATGAGGCCGTGTCCTAAAAGTACATGACCTCTCTAAAGCTTAGAAACATAAACACCATACTAATATAGTGCGGTGACATTCGAGACATTTCAATTTTAAAAAGTATTTGCATTGTACCAAACGTTTATGTGACATCAACCTTTTTAGAGTTCCATACCTAGAAGATAAAACAGAACCCTATTACTAAGACTCCACTGTCCGTCCGTTGCTTCGCCTGCCTATCACCAGGTTGCTCTCACGAACCGTGATAGTTGGACAGTTGAAATTTTCACAGATGATGAATTTCTTTTGCCGCAACAACGACAAATACTAAAAAAACAATAAAATAAATATTTAAGGGGTCTCCCACACAACAAAGGTAATTAATCTTTTTGCTCGTTTTTGCTCGGTATTTATTGATAACAAAAATAGGTAGACGTTTGAAATATTCACAGAATATTTAGTAATATAATCACTTTAGAAATAATTAATTAAATTAAAATAAAACAAATAGAGATTTTAAGAGGGGCTCCCATACAATAAACATGATTATTTTACCATTTATAGATAATGGTACGGGACCCTTCGTGCGTGACTCCAAGTCGCTCTTGGCAGGTTCTTTGAATATAATCGAATTGAGTTTTCAAACATGTGTCAAAATAAAATGTTTTTTAAATCAAAATCACTAAGAAGTATTGATATCAACTTAAAGCAAATCACCCCTAAAATAACTTTCCACCCCATTTTAACCCAGTTAGGAGATAAATCTCAATGAAATATGAATCACGTCTTTCATCAATTCTGTTAAAGAATGTTTATGCAAAATTTGAAATAGATTGGAGCAAGGAATCACGTTGTCCCATACAAACTTTGCCCTGCTTTTTCACCCCTTTAGGGATATATTTTCGTAAAATCCGTTCTTAGCTGACCTCTACTCGGCGAAAGAAATATTCCTGCCAAATTTAAGGTTTGTAGGCCTTATGGTTCCAGAGATATCGTGATGAGTCAATACATACGTGGAAATCTCTTATATCTTATATCTTTAAACGAGCAATTCTTGTATATATATATATTTGGCAGACGAAGGAATTTTAATATAAAGAAGAAACAATTAAATGGGTTTTAATGTGTAACACAAATATTAATTATTACAATCACTTTCATATTCCATAAAACCAACCAATGAGCGAATTATAAGCACTTGTTAAACTAATAGTTAATCCTAACACTTCAATGATATAAAAACGAATGGTATTCGGTACACGAACAAGCAGAGCTACCGCACGCTAGAGAGCTCGGATGTGTAATGTCATCTCTAGTCTCCGTTACTGCACTTTATATAGGTTGCGCTACCCGCTTTTCGTTAATATTAATTTTGACTCCTTACAATATATATACATATATTCTGGATCTCGGAAACGGCACCAACAATTTTCATGAAATTTAGCATGTAGGTGGTTTCGGGGGCGATTAATCGATCTAGCTAGGTTTCATTTCTAGAAAGCATTGTTTTATATGTATTTTCAGGCAATAAAAAATATAATTTTTCATTGGCTGAAAACTATTAACATATGAAGGCAAATTTTGACGCTGTCATTAAGAATAGACATAGCTCAGTTGGAACATTGAGTAGTCTAATCCCAACAAACCGGCACTCGGTTCGGATCCTTAGCTTCCCTTTTTTCATTTTTTGCCCTTTTAATTTTTTTTTATTATTTTATTAATTATTAACATTTGCCCGCGTCTTCGTCCGCGTAGAAGTCGAAAAAGGTTCTAATAGATTATTTTTTGTTTTTTACGTTATTAATTTTATTATTTTTTATAAATTATTATGTTTACATGTTTGTATACTTATAAAAATATCTGGAGGACCGAGCTTTGCTCGGTATTTTCTTATTAGTGTGTTTTAGAAGATATATTTAAATATAATTAAAACAATGAAAAAATAAATTAAAAAGGCAAAAGTACAAAAATAGAAAATAAAAATGTATCGAGCAAAAAGGAGCCGAAATCACGTTTGTCGTATGGGAGAGTACCCCTTAAATATTTATTTTATTTTGTTTTTTAGTATTTGACGTTATAGCAGCAACAGAAACACATCATCTGTGAAAATTTCTGTCTGACTGCTGTCTAACTATCATGGTTTATGAGATACAACCTGGTGATAGACAGATGGACGGACGGCGAAGTCTTAGTTATAGGGTGCCATTTTACGCTTTTGGTACGGAACCCTGAAGAGGTTGAACTCACATAAAAGCTTGGTACAATGGAAATACTCTTTAAAATTGGAATGTCTCAAAAGTCACAATACTGTATTAACACGGCATTTGAAAGTTTCTAAGCTATAAAGAGGTCATACACTTTTAGGACAAGGCGTCATACGAACGTAGAGTTTGAAATTTTAAATTGTTGGACAGCAATTTTCTAAGCCGAATATTGTAATTGAGAGCCATGATAACACATTGCATCGTATAACTGAAATCCATCGCTCATAAGATATATTACCCATTTTAGTTTTACTCTGGCGAGGGTATTTTTACCGCATAATGATTAGTAAAGAGAGATAGTCATTTTCTATATTTTTTCGCTGTTTAGTCAGGGTATAATCAACATTTTTGTAAAAATTGAGACGGAAAGGCTATATATAGGTATATTGGGAACAATCAGTAAGATACGATAGGGAGACAGAATGTTAATGCTGATCAGATTGGTCGCAAGACGACATAACCTAACTATGTGCGCTACTGTGGTCGTTTCGATTTCTTTATACTATTTACTTGCAAATATTTTAAATAATTCGAAGGGGTCGAATATTAAAATAAACATACGAATAAGTTAGGGGTTTATACCCCAAGTCCGATAACCGGTCGAGTTCCTGAATACTCTGAAGGCTCCCGGTCTCCCAACTCACATCTTAAAATTGAGAGCTGGCGCGCCAAAATTATACAATGCCACCAGTTTGCAAGAAAAAACATTGCATTGCAATGTAATCAGGTCATCTATACTGATCGGTTGTTCTTGAGCAGAGTCTATATTTCTTCCTAGGATTCTCCAAATACCATCAAATTAATCCTTCGAATTTCAGAGAGTGCAGTTTGCCATTAAAGTCTGCTTCGCAATAACCATAAACAAAGCTTGAGGTCATATTCTTAAGGTAGCGGGAGTAGACTTGAGAGAAAGCTGCTTCTCCCATGGGCAGTTGTATGTGACATTCTTCAGAGTAAGCTCACAGAGTAGCCTGGTACCTCTAGCATCCGAAAGGAAAACAAAAGATATTGTTTACAAAGAAATACTATAATAGGTGTAGAATCGTGGGTGGGCGGGGATGTCAATGAAGCGGTACCAGTGGTCGGCTTAATTTCGATGAAAAAGACGGTGGGTTATTGGGCCGCATACTACCCTTCCGCCGCCTCGGTCGCAATGAGCGCGTTGTGTTAAAAACATGGCCTGCTAATAAAAAGCCTGGTGTCCATAATATATAACAAAATTTCATTTGATTTTTATGTTTATTAAACCTTCCCTACACTATAACAAAGATTGTTATTTTTTTTTTTTTTTTTTTTTTTTTTTTTTTTTTTTTTTTTTTTATTGCTTATGGCGGCAAACGAGCAGACAGCACACCTGATGGTAAGTGTCACTGCCGCCCATGGACCTTTGCCAATGGTATAGCTAGGCCGCTGCCTACCAATACAACCCTGAACCCACCCCAGTTAGGCTTCCGGCTCTCTCGCTCACCGAACGAAGCGCAATAGCACATTGCTATTACTCAGACGTCGATCTTCTGCGAGAGTGTGGTACTACCCCGGACGGACCGGCCCGCGGCTGTAGACAGAGAACTGTCCACAGTGTGGTCCTACCACAATTTATGTATCATCATCATCATCATCACAGCCCATATACGTCCCACTGTTTGGCTCAGGCCTCCTCCATAATAGGAAGGAAGTTAACCTACTATACCGTGCTGGTTAGACGTGTTGGTGGTGGTAGGGTTTTGTTTTGAGTTTTCCTTCTCTTGCATAGTATTATATGCATTTTATATCCCTTAGTCGTCTCTTACGATCACCCACGGGTAAGATTGGGGGTGGTGAATTGTATTCTTACTCCGTCACCACACGGATAAGATTGTTATACTATATAAGAATACACACATTTATACATAATTATCTATAAATAACAATATAAATAATAACGTAAAAAACAAACAAAAATCCTATTAAAACATTGTCGATTTCTTCGCAGACAAAAACGCGGGCAAATGATAATAATTAATAAAATAATAAAAAATAATGCCAAAAAATAAATAAGAAAAAGTAAGGATCCGAACCGAGCTCCGGTTTGTTTGGATTAGACCACTTGATTTTCCAACTGAGCTAAATGTCTATTCTTAATGACAGCGAATTCAATTCAATCAAAATTTGAAAACCTTCATATTCTAATAGTTTTAGTACAATGAAAACTTATATTTTTGTTGCCGAAATATACTGACAAAATAATATTTTCTATAAATGAAACCTAGCTAGATCGATTAATGGCTCCCAGAACTCCTCGTATGCTAAATTTCAAGAGAATCGTTGGAGCCGTTTCCGAGATTCTGATTACATATATATATATAATATCTGGATGACCGAGCCTTCCTCGGTATTTTCTTTTTAATGTGTTTTTTGAAGATATATTTAAATATAATAAAATAATGAAATAACAAATCAAAAAGGCAAAAACTAAAAATAGAAACTAAAAAAATATCAAGCAAAAAGGAGCAAAAATCACGTTTGTTGTATTGTAGCCCTTTAAGTATTTATTTTATTTTGTTTGTTAGTATTTGTCATTATAGCGGCAACAGAAATACATCATTTGTGAAAATTGCAACTGTCTAACTATCATGGTTCATGGGATACAGCCTGGTGACAGAGAGACGGACGGACGGACAGCGAAGTTTTGGTTATTATATTTGCAAAAATCGAGACGGAAAGGTTGAGTTATATTAGGAACAATCAATAAGATACGGCACAGAGACAGCATATTGATGCTGATCAGATGGGTCGTGAGACGCCATGACGTACCTATGTGCGCTACTACGGTCGTTTCGATTTCTTTAAACCATTTACTTGCAAATATTTGAAAACATTCGAAAGGGTCAAATATCAAAGTAAATCCATTGAATAAGTGATAAACCCCCCCTTAAACAACCGGTCGAGTTCCTGAATACACCAAAGCCTCCCGGTATCCCAGCTCACATCTTAAAATTGAGAGCTGACGCGCCAAAATTATACAATGTTTGCAATAAAAAACATTCTAAGATTCTCCAAATACATCTTCGAATTTCAGAGAGAGCAGTTTGCCATCAAAGTCTACTTCGCAATGACCGTAAACAAAGGTCGAGGTCGAATTCTTAAGGTAGCGGGAGTAGACTTGAGAGAAAGCTGCTTCTCCCATGGGCAGTTGTATGTCACATACTTCAGAGTAAACTCAGAGAGTAGCCTAGTAATTCTCATTTCAATCCGAAAGAAAAATAAAACATATTGTTTACAAAGAAGTACTGTAGTTGGTGTAGTGTCGCGGGTGCATGGACCGGGTATTAGTCCGTAACCCGTAGAAAGGTCAGCCTCGTGATGGCAACGCTTCGGCATCACAGTTGTTTATTGCCGGGGCGTCTATGGTGATGATACCCGAAAGGATAACCCGTCGGGCTGGCCACAGATGTCAAGGAAGCGGTACCAGAAGTCGACCTAATTTCGAAGCAAAACACGGTGGGTTATGGGGCTACGCACTGCCTTTTCGTCGCCGGTCGTCGGTCAATGAGCGCAGCTGTTCAAAACGTAGCCTCCTAAGAAAAAAGCCTCGTGTCCATAATATATAGCAAAATTTCATTTTATTGTCATGTTTATTACACCTTTTAATACCCTGCACTATAATAAAGATATATTATAAGTACACAAACATTTAAACATAATAATTTATCAATTATAATAAAATAAATAATGTAAAAAACCAAAAAAAAAAACTATTAGAACCATTTTCGTCTTCTACGCGGACGAAGACGCGGGCAAATGTTAGTAATTAATAAAATAAAATAAAAAAGGCAAAAAATGAAAAAAGGGAAACTAATGATCCGAACCGTGCTCTGTTTTGTTGAGATTAGACTACTCTATGTGCTAACTGAGCTATGTCTGTTCTTAATGACAGCGTCAAAATTTGCCTTCATATGTTAATAGTTTTCCGCCAATGTAAAATTATATTTTTTATTGCCTGAAAATACAGACAAAACAATATTTTCTAGAAATAAAACCTAGCTAGATCGATTAATCGCCCCCAAAACCCTCTATATGCCAAATTGCATGAAAATTGTTGGTGCCGTTTCCGAGATCCAGATTATATATATATATATACAAGAATTGCTCGTTTAAAGATATAAGATATATAATATAATATCTGGAGGACCGAGCCTTGCTCGGTATTTTTTTATTAGTGTGTTTTGAAAGATATATTTAAATATAATAAAAATAACAAAAAATTAATTAAAAAGGCAAAAAGTACAAAAAATAGAAATTAAAAAATGTATCGAGCATAAAGGAGCCTAAATCACGTTTGTTATATGGGAGCACCTCTTAAATATTTATTTTATTTTGTTTTTTAGTATTTGTCGTTACAGCGGCAACAGAAATATATCATCTGTGAAAATTTTTGTCTGACTACAGACAGTAGTACCTGGTTATACCATGGTTCATGAGATACAGTCATGGTATCATGGTTCATGAGATACAGTCTGGTGATAAAAAGATGAACGGACAGCGAAGTCTTAGTTATAGGTTGCCGTTTTACGCTTTGGGTACGGAACCCCGAAAAGGTTGAACTCACATAAAAGCAACAATGGAATGGATGGATTGGTACAATGGAAATACTCTTTTAAATTGGAAAGTCTCGAAAGTCACAATACTGTATTAACACGAAATTTGAAAGTTTTTAAGCTATAAAGAGGTCATACAATTTTGGACACGGCGTCATAGGAACGTAGAGTTTAAAATTTTAAATTGTTGGACAGTAATTTTCTAAGCCGAATACTGTAATTGAGAGCCATGATAACACATTGCATCGTATAACTGAAATCCATCGCTGAAAAGATGTATTACCCGTTTTAATTTTACTCTGGCGAGGGTACTTTTACCGCATAATGATTAGGAAGAATGCCGAACAAACGTCTGGTTAAGAAGATATACAATGCGAAAGTGGAAGGATGTAGGTACCGCGGGAGACCGAGACTAACCTACCTAGACCAGATCGGTCTAGTACTGAAGGAAGGTGGAGTCAAGAGTCTCCGAAACCGGCGAGCGTGTATGAAGAGAATTATGAATGTTGAGGAAGCGAGTGAAGTATGCAAAGATAGAGTTCTCTGGCATTCTGTTCTCTCTGCCTACCCTGCAAGGGATATGGCGTGATGATATCTATGTATATATGTATGTATGATTAGGAAAGAGAAATAGTCATTTGCTATATTTTTGTTCGCTGTTTAGCTAGCGTTTAATCAACATATTTGTAAAAATCGAGACGGAAAGGCTGAGTTATATTAGGAACAATGAGTAAGATACGATAGGGTGACAGGATGTTAATGCTGATCAGATTGGTCGCAAGACGTCATGACATACTTGTACCTATGTGCGATACTACGGTCGTTTCGATTTCTTTCTACCATTTATTTGCAAATATATTAAATCATTCGAAGGGGTCGAATATTAAAATAAATTCTTCGAATAAGTGATAAACTCCTAGTCAGACAACCGGTCGAATTCCTGAATACTCTGAAGGCTCCCGGTCTCCCAACTCACATCTTAAAATTGAAAGCTGGGGCGCCAAAATTATATATGCCACCAGTTTGCAAGAAAAAACATTACATTGCATTGTAATCGGGTCAACTCTACTGACCGATTGTTCTAGAGCAAAGTCTGTATTTATTCCTAGGATTGTCCAAATACCATCAAATTACTCCTTCGAATTTCAGAGAGTGCAGTTTGCCATTAAAAGCTGCTTCGCAATAACCACAAACAAAGCTCGAGGTGAAATTCTTAAGGTAGCAGGAGCAGACTTGAGGGAAAGCTGCTTCTCCCATGGGCAGTTGTATGTGACATACTTCAGAGTAAGCTCACAGAGCATGGTTATTCTAGCATCCGAAAGAAAATCAAAAGATATTGTTTACAAAGAAATACTGTAATAGGTGTAGTATCGCGGGTTGATGTCAAAGAAGCGGTACCAGTGGTCGGCCTAATTTCGATGGAAAAGACGGTGGGTTATGGGACTGCACACTACCCTTCCATCGCCTCGGTCGGAATGAGCGCGGTATATTTAAAACATGGCCTGCTAAGAAAAAGTCTGGTGTTCATAATATATAACAAAATTTCATTTGATTTTTATATTTATCGAACCTATCCTACACTATAACAAAGATTGTTATCATCATCATCATCACAGTCCATCCATATACGTCCCACTGTTGGGCTCGGGCCTCCTCTATAATAAGAGGGAAGTTAACTTACTATACCGCGCTGATCAGACGTGTTGTTATAGGGTTTTGTTTCGACTTTTCCTTCTCTTGCATAGATGTTATATCCATTTTATATCCCTCTTACGATCACCCACGGGTAAGATAGGGGGTGGTGAATTGTATTCTTACTCCGTTACTACATGGATAAGATTGTTATACCTACTATGTATACAAACATTTATACATAATTATTTATAAATAACAATAAAATTAATAACGTAAAAAACAAACAAAAGTCCTATTACAACCATTTTCGAATTCTACGCAGACAAAAATGCGGGCAAATGATAATAATTAATAAAATAATAAAAAAAGGCCAAAAAGTTAACAAGAGAAAGAAAGGATCCGAACCGAGCTCCGGTTTGTTTGGACTACACGAACCAACTGTGCTAAATGTCTATTCTTAATGACAGCGTCAAAATTTGAAAACTTTCATATTCTAATAGTTCTAATACAACGAAAAATTATATTTTTGTTGCCGAAAAATACTGACAAAACAATGTTTTCTATAAATGAAACCTAGCTAGATCGATTAATCGCCCCCGGAACCCCTAGTATGCTACATTTCAAGAAAATCGTTGGAGCCGTAATTCTTGTATATATATATATATATATATATACATATATACAAGAATTGCTCGTTTAAATATATAGTGAGATATATATATATATATATATATATATATATATATTCAAGAATTGCTCGTTTAAAGATATAGTGAAATAACAATATTTATTATAGTGTAGGGTATTTAAAAGTCTATTAAATATGACAATAAAATGAAATTTTGTTATACATATATTATGGACACTAGGCTTTTTCTTAGGAGGCTACGTTTTGAACAGCTGCGCCCATTGACCGAGGCGACGGAAGGGCAGTGTGCGGCTCCATAACCCACCATGTTTTGCATCGAAATTAGGCCGACCTCTGATAGCACTTCCTTGACATCCGTGGCCGTCCCGACGGGTTATCCTTTCAGGTATCATCACTATAGACGCACCGGCAACAAACAACTGTGATGCCGAGGCGTCGCCCTCACGAGGCCGACCTTTCTGCGGGTGACAGACTAATACCCGGTCCATGCACCCGCAATACTACACCAACTACAGTATTTCTTTGTAAACAATATCTTTTGTTTTCCTTTCGGATTGAAATGAGAATTACCAGGCTACTCTGTGAGCTTATTCTGAAGCATGTCACATAGAACTGCCCATGGAATTTGAAGAGGTAATTTGATGGCATTCTTAGAATGCTTTTTCTTGCAAACTTGCAAACATTGTAAAATTTCGACGCGCCAGCTCTTAATTTTAAGATGTGAGCTGGGATACCGGGAGGCTTCAGTGTATTCAGGAACTCGACCTGGTTGTTTGAAGCGGGGTTTATCACTTATTCAAAGGATTTATTTTGATATTTGACCCCTTCGAATGTTTTTAAATATTTGCAAGTAAATGGTTTAAAGAAATTGAAACGATTGTAGTAGCGCACATTAACGATGGGTAATTCGAATCATTTAATTCGAATAACTCGAATAAGACTATTGACTCGTTCATTCGAATCGCCTTTGACCGAAACCGAATCAATTCGTTAACTCGTGTCGTACTTACTCGCAGCGCGGGCGACCGCTGCGGCGCGGCGATCAGTCGACTCGGCTTAATTAGACATTCGTTGATTCGCTCTGTCGTTTTAATACGGAGTCGAATAATCTAACGAATGAATTCTACGAGTGAGAAAATACGAAAATACATGAAATGTTCTAAGAATCACGAATTGGTTGGATACAATTCGATTCGTTTAACGTACCTATTACATTTGCAAATCGTCCATCGCGTCGTCTAGAGGAAATAAAAGTTTGATCTGGGAGTTTTTTAATAAAAATGAAGATGGAAACAGTTTCAGTGTAAACTATGTTCCTGTAGTTATAAATATTGGTAATGCAACAAACAATATAAATCATTTAAAATGAATAATAATGTAAACGAGTTATAACTCGCCAACTCGGCTTAACAGGCGGATGACTCGATATACGAGTACGAATTCGACTGTAATGCTTTCACGTGACGATTCGAATCAATTCGAATTGTGATTCGAATCAATAAAAATTTTAATTCGATTGATTCGAATTGAAAAAAAAACCATTCGTCTCATCGCTAGCGCACATAGGTAAATCATGGCGTCTTGCGACCCATCTGATCAGCATCAATATGCTGTCTCCATATCGTATCTTATTGATTGTTCCTAATGTAACTCAACCTTTCCGTCTCGTTTTTTGCAAATATGTTGATTAAGAGCTAACTAAACAGCGAACAAAAATATAGCAAATGATTATCTTCCACTTTCCTAATCGTTATACAGTAAAAATACCCTCGCCAGAGTCAAATAAAAACTGGTAATGCATCTTATAACCGATGGATTTCAGTTAATCGATGCAATGTGATTTCATGGCTCTCAATTACAATATTCGGCTTAGAAAATTGCTGTCCAACATTTTTAAATTTCAAACTCCACGTTCCTATGACGCCGTGTCCTAAAAGTGTATGACCTCTTTAAAGCTTAGAAACCTCCAAATGCTGTATTAATACAGTATTGGGATTTTCGAGACATTCTAATTTTAAAGAGTATTTCCATTATATCAAGCTTTTATGAGAGTTCAACCTTTTCAGGGTTCCGTACCCAAAGCGTAAAGCAGAACCCTATAACTAAAACTTCGTTTCCGTCCGTCCGTCTCTCTGTCACCAGGCTGTATCTCATGAACCATGATAGTTAGACAATTGCAATTTTCACAAATGATGTATTTCTGTTGCCGCTATAACGACAAGTACTAAAAAACAAAATAAAATAAATACTTAAGGGGGCTGCCATACAACAAACGTGATTTTTGCTCCTTTTTGCTAGATATTTTTATTTTTTGCCTTTTTGATTTTGTTTTTCATTATTTTTATTATATTTAAATATATCTTCCAAAACACATTAAAAAGAAAATACCGAGCAAGGCTCGGTCATCCAGATATTATATATAGAAGATAAAAATATAGATTAAAAACTATTTTTTTTTTAAAAACAACAAAATTTATTGTCGTATTGTACTATTATAATGCTTGTGGCATTCATTGGACAGAGATAACAACACGAGTTGACGACGGAAAAAAAAAATATAGACATTTTTTTTTCACGTATTTCCATCTATCAATTAACCTGTATTAGATTGTTGAATGTAGGCTTCCTCAAGAGAATGTCTCCCAGGACAGCCATATAGTGGCATAGGACCGTTCTTTTGCATCCTATGGCTCCTTGCGAATTTTAAGATATTGTCAGTCCACCTAGTGCAGGCAATAATGCTATTAGAAAGAATACAACAAAATAGACTATAATATGTCTATTGCGGGTTTATTACATAGTAGAATTGCTAGGGCCAATGAATTCTTCTTCAGCAAGTACACTTTTCATTGTTGGGGGGTGTTCCGCTTGATACTGGTGGGGAAATTGATTTTATAACGTTGGTCAGAGGGATTGATATTGAATTTATTTTCGAGTATTCCTTATCTGGCAGAGATGTCATCTATTAGTCGTCAACTCCAGTGACTGACAGTATCCAGGCATATATGAATTACTTGGGCCTGGTGCTCGACGGGCGATGGGCGTTCCGGGAGCATTTCCGCCGAATTGCTCCCCGGCTGG
The DNA here is from genome assembly GCA_905163515.2 of Lymantria monacha. Lineage (NCBI taxonomy): Eukaryota > Metazoa > Arthropoda > Insecta > Lepidoptera > Erebidae > Lymantria > Lymantria monacha. The sequence continues at coordinate 32,988,589 of LR991093.1, forward strand.
TCGGCGCGGCGTCCACCCTATCACGGCTCATGCCGAACATGGGCGGACCCAGCTTTGAGGGCCGTCGGCAGTATGCGGGGGTGATCCGCTCAATGGGCATGTATGGCGCATCCGTGTGGGCGAGGTCTCTGACTGCCCAGCTCGGGGCTTTTCTGTGGCGCCCACAGAGAGCCATGGTGGTCAGAGCCATCCGTGGATACGGTGTAGACCGAGGCGGCATGCGTGTTGGCCGGGACACCCCCGTGGGTCCTAGAGGCGAAGATGCTCTCCGACCTCTACCGGCGGGTTATCTCAGTGCGCGACGAGAATGGCTCCCAGTCGCTTAGCGAGATACCTGGCGCGAGGACGCCCGCCGAGACGTCATCGCCCGTTGGGTTACGCGGCTGGAGAGGCCTAGGCGCGGTGTTCTTACCGTTGAGGCCCTCCGGCCCGTACTGACGGAGTGGATGGAGCGGTGGCACGGAGTTCTCTCTTTCGGGCTGGTGCAGGTTTTGTCGGGGCAGGGCTGCTTCGGCAAATACTTGCACATGGTCGTAAGGGAGGAGTCGACTCCGTCCTGCCCCCAGTGCGGCAGTGGCGAGGACACGGCGCAGCATACGCTGAAGGTCTGTGTGACCTGGGCCCAGCAGCGCTGTGACCTCGTCGCTGTCATCGGTGCCGACCTGACGCTGCCGGCTGTCGCGAAAGCGATGGTCGACAGCATCAGGAACTGGGACGCAGTCGCCGCCTTCTGCGAGGCTGTCATCTCGCGGAAGGAGCCGGCGGAACGAGCTCGGGAGGAGTCCTTCCATGTGGACTCGGTCCGCCGCCGGCGCCTCGGGCGGCGCAGGCGCAAATACCTGCGCCTGATGCCGCCCTAGCCGAGGCCTCGGGTGATTGGACCGGGGAATAGTCCGGTCACCCGACGTGAGGCCACCGCGTGAGGACGACGCCCTGACGGCGAAAGCTGTCGGGGCGTCGACTCGAGAGGAACCCGCGAGGGTAAACCGCCGGGCGGGCCACCGAAGACAATGATCGCGTACCGGTGGCCCGCTCGCACGGCGAAGAGAGGTGTTTGCAGGGTGAGTCTATGGGGTTGCGCGCCGCCTCTTCTGTCGCCCCGGACCGATTTGGCGGAGCGCGACCTCGTCCATAGCCCACCGCAAAAAACAAGAGATGTCATCTACTTACATTCTTCAGTCGTATTTTGTGTATCGCACCCTTTTTTTTTTTTTTTTTTTTTTTATTGGTGGGCTATGGGTGCGTCTCGCCCCGCCAAATCGGTCCGGGGTGACGGAGAAGGCGGCGCGTGATCCCATAGACCCACCGTAAAATCCTCTCTCTTCGCCGTGCGAGCGGACCACCGGTACCCGATCTTTGTCTTCGGTGTGTATCGCACCCTGGAAAAGAAAAGTTAATGAATTGTGTTCTTATTATGTGCTCACCGAACAACATTTACGTAAAAAATATCTTAGTTATTTAATTACTGAACAAAAGTATGATAATAATTCAAAGCTAAAATTAAGTCGTCCTCTTTAATTAAAAGGAAATAATAAACACTCTTTGCCCCTAACGATGGCACAGACTTCACAAGACGTCGTAAATAAAGCTCATTAAACGAATTAGTTAATTGTTTGATTGGCTATACGGCGGGCAAGTTAGCGGGGTGACCTTTTATGTTGATTAGATATCGAATGTGATTGAATCACTGTATGCCTGATCATGATTGATAATGCAATGTTGGTTCGTAACGCACACTTATTCAAAAATAGGATTCATTTATTTATTTAATCAGAACAGAACCACGTCATCGTCACAAATACGGATCGTTCTGGAACACTAAGCCCTAAAACTTACCGAGAAAGTGCTTAATATTCTAGTTCATAAGTTAAGTACGCGAAAGGCCAAGCCGACAGGTGAAAACTTGATGTTACTCTAGATGCCAGTAGCGAAAGCTGTTACGCGGTAGTTTACAAGCCCTATCACAGTTCTTTTAACTCTAATGGTCAGGTGGTAGTTAGTGGTTTAGCTTGCTGTGTGGTAGCGGCTACGAATACTACCAACCCTTACTTTGCTCGTGGATGTCGTAAAAGACGACTGAGAGCCTTATAACGACCTGGACTAACTCCATCTGATGCCGTTTGGTTACCAATTACATTCCCAAGGAGGGTTGACGTTTGGCAGGCGGCCGGTCATAGAACTATTGCCAATAACTTTTACAATATGTACTATGAAGGAAGAGTACATATTGTATCGACCCCAAGTAATTGGGATAAGAGTAGGAGAATGATAATGGTCAGGTGGGCGTTGATAATATTATCTTGATTCATAGTTGTATAGGTACAGTGTTATTGTTTTTCAAAAAACGGCTGTACGTGCAATTTATTACACCGAGCGTCACTGTGAGATAAATTCAAAGAAATATATATTCTAAGAGATGAATCGCAATTTATTTAGGAGAATGTATTATATGTCAAAAAAATATCGGTAGCTTTGAAATATGTAGTCACATTTATCATCTGAATATACGAAATAAGGACAATCTTTTGTTATACATACTTACTCGCCCCTCTCTACTTGACTCTTACGCAACAATTAGCTGGTTTATCATGGTGCTATGTATAAGTTTTAGAAACTTTCTAACAAATTGGATATACGAGTCTATAAGTTTAAAAAATGTATCAAGAATAGCGACTAGATTAATTTTACTGAAGCTACAGCCCGTAAACGTCGACTGTTGGACATAGGCCTCCCCACGAGAATCCCATTCAAAACGGTCCCGCGCCACCTACATCCAAGGGTTTCCTACGGCCTTCATAATGTCGTCAGTCCACCAATTGGGGGGTCGTCCTACGCTGCGTCGTCTGATTCGTGGTCGCCACTCAAGAACCTTTCTTTCCCAACGGTTGTCGGTTGGTCGAGCGATGTGGCCTGCCTATTGCCACTTCAACGTACTTATTCTTCGGGCTTTGTCGGTTACACTCGTTTTTCTACGAATTTCCGTATTCCGGTTTTTATCACGTAGAGAAATACCGAGCATAGCCCTTTCCATAGCACGCTGAACGATTTTGAGCCTTTTTATGAGGCTGACATTTAGAGACCACGTTTCAGTGCCGTAAGTCATCGCTGGTAACACATACTGGTTATAAACCTTCGTTTTCAGACACTGCGGAATATTAGACGAGCAGATCCTCCTAAGTTTCCCAAACGCTGCCCAGCCGAGTTGGATTCGTCGGCTGATCTCTTTCTCGGAATTGGATCTACCTAATTGGACTTTTTGTCCTAGGTAAACATAGTGATCGACAACTTCGAGAATCGCATTCCCAACCAGGACTGGTACATAAATGACATGGGCATTAGACGTGACTTTCATCTTGTTCATGTTCATTTGCAGACTTACTAGTTGAGAGGTCTTGCTGAGGTCATTAAGCATGGTGCCAAGGTCCTCCAGGCATTCTGCCATGACTACGATATCATCTGTGAATCGAAGGTGAGTCATATTCGCCATTAATGTTGATGCCGAGTCCGGTCCAGTCTTGCTTGTCAAGCTTGAAGACATCCTCCAGCGCAGTAATATCCTTATATTATTCTAAATATGATATTCTTAAAAGTATGTCTGGTGATGGAGTAAAAATGTAATGGTCCCCACCTTCCTTTCTCATGACTGATCGCAAAAGACGATTAAGGGATGTAAGCATTTCAAAATTGTGAGGGGAGTGATGGCTGGTCTAGTAGTTAACTCAAGATCGGGTATATAAAAAAAGTTTCTATTCTGACGAAAGGGACACTGAAGCTTTCTTAAACACATGTCTATACAATCTTAATATATATAAATTACGTGTCACGTTGTTTGTCCGCGGTGGACTCCTAAAGTACTTAACCGATTTTAATAAAATTTGCACAGCATGTGTAGTTTGATCCAACTTAAAAGATAGGATAGCTTTCATCTCAATTTATAGTCGCAATATTATTTTATTGAAAATTATTTGTCTATTATTTGACAATCGCAATTATCTGTTATCTCTAAACGATTCTAACAGATGGCGGTATCTGCTGAATGGATTGAGTAAATATTTAATAGATGGCGCTATGTTAAACGTACAAACGTTTCATATAAGCTACAATTTATTAGCATAACCACCGCGTGTTACTGAGGCTACCTTAGCCACAGCAACGCGTGGCCGGGTTTGCTTGTTTTATATAAAAATAACGAGGCGAGACCATTGAGTTTGTTACCGCATCTTAGTAGTGTCAGCTGCGCTATTGAATTAATTTAAGATACAATTTGAAATTGACAATATTTAAGGGCTGACTTATAATAAATTAATTGATTTGTTAGACCATAGGTTGGCGTTAAAAAGGTAAGTAGATAATATGTAACCGAAAACACTCGGTCTGTGGCTATCGTGGAGTGATGTGGACAAGTTTTTATTTCTTTAACCATCGTTACAACACTCATGCGGAATGAAAGGTGTGGTGACATTTTGTTGTTAGTACATCGATGCAAGGACATAATATATAACTTTCCCCGTGACGATATCCTTGCGTCATGACAGACCTTGCCATGACCACGGTTGCGTTTCAAAACACATTTATTTTTTTCTACAACGTGTTTGTTTCGTTACGGTTATCTGATTGAGGAATTATTACAGGCCTCATATAATTATTTAATTATTATGATTATTAGCATTAATTGCTATTCAACACAAAATATTTAAATTTTAAATTTTTATTATTTTTATTAAATTTACAGCAATTATTAGCAAATACAATAATATATAACAATATATTAACACGGCTTCGCTTGTGTTGATTAGTAATTTATGTTGTTGGGTGGTGGCGGCTATGAATAGGTACCTACTATCAACTCTGAATCTCTGAATTTATGGTTCATTTAGAACTGAGCCTACTCAATCTGATGTCCTCTGGTCATAATTCATTGCCATTGAAGGCGGCCGATGATCACAATTTTTTGATGAAGAAGGCAAGAGTTGCGACTGCAATTAATTGATTTTGTTAAAACATTCACATCATTTCACATTAATAATAATATCAACATTAATAATATACATAACACATTAGTGATAGAACCACACTCTTGACAGTGTTCTGTTGACAGCCGCGAGCCAGTTCATCCGGATTAATACCACATTCGGAGAAGATCGACGTCTGAGCAATGGCAATGTGTTGTTGCGCTTCGTTCGGTGAGCGAGAGAGTCGGAAGCCCAACTGGATGGGTTTGGGGTTGGTATTGGTAGGCAGCGGCCTGGCTATACATCCGGTATTACAAAGGTCCTTGGGCGGCAGTAACATTTACCATCAGATGTACTGCTTGCTCGTCTTAATGAATTAGTTATCTCTAGCTATCTTAATGAATTAGTTTATTGTAGAGTCCACGTTGTAGTATCTACATGAAATTAACACGCTCAAACAAACAAACAAACTCTTTTGTTTAATAATAGAATATAATTAGTACACACACATACACACATAAACAAGTCACATACAACACAAATGCTAAAAATATCATGTTTTTTTTTTATTTTTTTTTGGCAGATTTCCTCAATTTTTAAGTATTTCCTTAGGAAAATTACACAGTGTGTTTTACATCCAAACATGTAATCATATTTTTTTATTGCTTATGATGGCAAACGAGCAAGCAGCGCACCTGATGGTAAGTGTCCTGTCATGGACCTTGCAATACCGAGCGTATAGCTTAGGTCGCTGCCTACCAATAAAATTCCCAAACCCACCCAGTTGGGCTGCCGGCTCTCCCGCTCACCGAACGAAGCGCAATAACACATTGCCATTACTCAGACGTCGATTTCCTGCTCAGTGTGGTAGTGTGTGGTGGTGGACCGGCCCGCGGCTGTAGACCGAACTGTCAACAGCGTGGTCCTACTATTATTCTAGACAATTATAAACTTTATAATTATTTTATTTTAAAAATAATACTATGCATTAAGAATACTAAATGGTTGCATCGCGGGGACTTTACAGACATACAATTAATGGACAGAAATTACGGGGCTGAGAACTATTTATGAATCGCATTAAGTATTGTCCTTGAGCATTGAACTCATTACACTAGCTCGGTAAGTCTGTATTTAAACCACTACACCTATTGTGCAGTAAAATTTTATTTCGTCGGCTATTGGTACATAGCGCTTTCGCTGCGTCGGGCCGGGCTGAAGGCGAGTAGCTACTGATTTTTAAAAGTCGTTTTTTATATGGCAGGGCTGAGACCGTTCGGCTCCGACCTTTGCAGTCAACCTTGACCTTTATTGCTCTTTAATTACTCTAAAACATTCAGCAAAGTTCAATTACATAGAAGACAGAAGATTTCTTATTCAAATTAACTTAATCACCTTTTTAAGCTTAACTGTAGTTTAACTTAATTCTCTCGGGATTTATGTTTAACGAATGATTTAATTAATGTTTGAGGTCTTTGGTATATCAACGAATTATTCATATAGAATATCTTATATTATAACTTAGTTCAGGGTCGGACAGTATCACTTGGAGAACGATGTGCTCTGGCTTTATCACGAAACGAACTATGTAACGAAAAGATCTATAAAAGATGTGTTCACACATCTCACACACACCAGCCCCTTTCGTGATCATGGATGTAGTAAAAGGCGACTAAGCGATTTGATCTAGTAGGTATTGACCTAATGTGATGCGTGTTAGCTGTGATGATGATCTTAGGATCATACCTAATTTTTTATTTCCATTTTGATGACAGATTAAGAATATAATGTGTCACCGCCCCTTACTTTCCCGTCAGATTTTATTTATTTTTTATGATGTAGAGCTGTAATAACTCGTTCAGTAATGACCGAAAGAATTATCATCAACACTTGCCTGCAAAATTTACAACACCAAATTGTTCGCCAGTACGTTTGTCTTGTTTGGAGCAGTTGGGCGCATTTATGACGGACTAAGTACGGATAAGACAAGTTGTCGTGACGATGATCGGCATGACGCTCCATTACATCCATATTTTACATTATTAAAGAAACTGTGTTTTATTTATTTTAATAAATACTAGCCGACCCGGCACATTTTGTTTCGCCTAACAGTCAATGAATGATTAGATTTTAATTAATTCAAATTTTTTTTTTTTTTTATTATTATAATAAATAATACCTATATAAATTTAAAAAATCTAGTATTTCAATGACGTGCCAGCAAGAAGAGGCACCTTGTGATTTACGATATTTTTCTTCATGTGCGTTGAAAATTATCTAAGTGTTGATCTCTGAGATTCGCTCGATGATTTCGCATTGTCAACCGAACCGTTTCATGGGCTGCCTCACTTTACTCTTGTGATTGAGAAGCACGAAGTCGGGCCATACTAACGTGGTGCTTTTCACGTATCATTCTTCTTCAGTGGTTTCATTCGCGATGTTTAGAATCCTAATCGCATTACAGCTTTGTAGGAAAAGATTAGATATTCTTGGTCAAAACTTTGTTAATAATAATTTCGACACAATGAGATTTATTATAATAATACTAAACAAACACTAATAAAAATTCGTAGCACTCGTAACTCACACTCTCAAACACATCGACCGGTCAACTTCAATTTCAATGTTTTGCAGTATTTTCAAACCATAGACAACATTAGATGAGCTGTCAGTTGCGTTTTGTTATACCTTAAATAATTTTTTTTGTTGATTAATATCATATTTTAATATTTCCTATTTCCGACGAAGACAAACTCAAAAACATAAAAATCATTAAAATTGGTCCAGCTGTTCTCGAGTTATAAGTGTTGTAACCAACACAACTTTCTTTTATATATATAGATTTATAATCTTTAGATTTTTTCATCTATTCAGATAAAAATGAATGCCAATTTCATTAATGTACCTGTCGGACGTCCGGTGACAGCCATCTTTAAAACAAATATTTAGATCTAAAGTTAAGACCTTATCATAACGTATATATTACACAGCTATCTATAAATTGTTCTTAAAGTAAGATGGTGGACCCTTACGTCCCACGTATAAATATCAGCATCCCTCAAAAACATAATAAACGGAGATTCATTTAAATATTTTTGTGTTGAGCGCTCACGGCGCGGGCGGTGGTGGCGCGGCCGCGCTCGTAACCAAATTAATATTGTTAATCTCATTTCTGAGAACTGGAAAGCTTCTTAAAGTGTAGCTTATAATATTTTAAATTATTTAATAAATTAACAATGAATAAACAGACTTATTTCGCTAATTAACACGAGCGGAAGATTTAGCTTCCAGTAAAAAATGTTTAATAAATATAGGCTGAGGCTGACTTTACATCATGGTTTGTGTTAATAAAGTATCTAACGATCATCTAATTAGCCGCCGTCCGTGAAGACGAAAAATAAATGTGTGAACGTGTATTTCGTTACATTTTTTTATGACTGCAATGGCAAATTGGGCAATGGGGACACATTGTATTCTTAATGTAAAAATATCTAGATGACAGAGTTTAATTTGAATTTTTTGATTAGTAAATTGTGTGTTTTGGAAAATATATTTAGACTAGCTTCTGTCCACGGCTTCGCCCGCGTATAAGGTTACTATCCTAAAGTTTTTGATCCCCTATTTTTATATTACCCCTTAAGGGTAATATTTTTACAAAATTTTAATGTCATATTTATTTATATCTAATCAATAACCTAAAAATAAGTTTCAAGCTTCTGGCTTTAAAAATAACGATAATTTCTTACAACGTTTCATCCCCCTTTACGACCTTTTTTTGCATTAAAAAGTAGCCTCTCTCTCCTTTGTCAGGTTCTAGACTATCTGTGTACCAAATTTCATTTAGATCGGTTCAGTAGTTTTGGCGTGAAAGAGCGACAGACAGGCAAACAGACAGAGTTACTTTCGCATTTATAATATTAGTAAGGATATTAAATAATAGAATTGATGAAATAATGGAATAAAATCATAAAAATAAAAAAAAAATAATAGAAAAGGGACATCTAAGTATCGAACCGGATTTATCTGGATTAGATTATTCGATTTGGCAACTGAGTTATTTCTGTTCTTGATGTACTTACCGAAGACCCCGTGTCCGGGAAATTGACCTAGGTACCATACCACGCCGGTCAGAGTTTTTCTTTTGCAGAGATGTTATATGCGTTTTATATCTCTTAGTCTGCCTTACGATCACCCACGGGTAATATAGAGGGTGGTGAATTGTATTCTTACCTCGACACCACACGAAAAATATAAAACCAATATAGGTACCTAGTAATATATAAGAATTGCTTATTAAAAATATTAGAATTGCAGATCGCCTTACTTGTTTATAGCTAGTTATAATGGGGTCCAGAATCATTCATCAGTTTCACCATGAGCATAACACACAGAACAGACGCAGATAATATAAGACAAAGAAAGAAAGAACGAAAGAATAGTGTATAGAAATGAATGTACATTTACCATATGTATTTACTTGACATTCAGTATACATACAAAGTATATAACAAATAGAAAAAAATGACGAAGATAGGTCACCAGATCTCGGTGCAGTGTGCTGAGTGTGAGTGTGTTTTGTCGTTTCAAAAACGCGCCGCTAGTGGCGCTGTACATTTCTTCATACAAATGTCATGCTTACGTGCTCGCTGTAGAACGCGTCATGTTAACGACAAAACTTACACTCAGCACACTGATTTTAAATGGTATTTGTAAGTAATTTCACAGCGGCTTATTGTGTACATACTCAATGGAGGTGCTGCCAACTGGTGCCGCTAATTCGAATCTTGTACTCTATCGACGCATGTAATTGACATATATAAAAAGTAAACCGAATTAATTTTGTTAGTAAGTATTATTATTCTAGCTAATGATAATGCCACATTGTCACATTAGTGGATGTTGATACTAATACATCAAAAGAGAAAGAAAAACAAATCAAATGGCGTTCAATTTTATTACATACTTAGCAAAGAATACTACAAACATGCTTTGGTTATGTTAAAATTGATTTGACTGAGTAGTGGTTAAGAGACTAATCTTCCATTGCCAGTGTCGTGGGTTCGATTTTCATGCAGGACAATAGTTTTTGTGATCTGCAAAGTATTGTTCTGAGTCTGGGTGTAATTTGTCTGCGGTAATTGCATGTTTGTCAAGTCCCCCGCAATACAAGGATTATTTCCTCAGTGCAGGGCGCTGATATTAAAAAAAATAGTAACTGTTGTAAAGAAAGATGTAAATATGAAAACCCGATAACGAAGCGAAAAATGATGTCACAAGCGGGATTCGAACCCGCGCCTATTGGGATTCCGGCCCAATCGTGCTACCACTACACCACCGTGAACTATTGTAGGACATGCAAATCTCGCTTCGTATCATATTTACGTCTTAAGGTGACGTATGCCATCTACCCGACAATGTTTACACATTGTTATAGGCTTAATACTTCAAACTTTACAGTTAGAATTGTATTAAACGAGGACACAACCTTGTTATTCAAATTACTGAAATTTAGCATTTAATATGCTTAATTATTTATAAAAACCGGATTGCTGCTTTTGTATGATTGGGCCGGCATCCCAATAGGCGCGGGTTCGAATCCCGCTTGTGACATCATTTTTTGCTTCATTATCGGGTTTTTATAAATAATTAACCACATTAAATGCTAAATTTCAGTAATTTGAATGTAAATATGATTTTTAAGCGTCAGAAATAATGGATAATAATATCATCATGATCATCATCACAGCCCATAAATGTCCCACTGTTGGGCTCGGGCCTCCCCCATAATGAGAGAGAAATTAACCTACTATACCGAGCTGGTCAGACGTGTTGGTATAGGGTTTTGTTTCGAGATTTCCTTCTCTCGCATAGATGTTATATGCATTTTATATCCCTTAGTCGTCTCGTACGATCACCCACGGGTAAGATATGGGGTGGTGAATAGTATTCTTACTTCGTCACCACACGGAAAAATGGATAATAATATGTTTAATGAAAATAACTAAACATAAACATTTTAAACACAAATAAAATAATTATATAGGTAAGTAGGTATGTAGGTACGTGTGTAGGCAGATATGAAGGTACGTACCTACCGGTAAAGTACTTGGTAACAGAATACGCAAAAAAAACAATATTCAGAATATATTTTAACATGATTTTCACATCCTTAACATTGGATATTTGAGTTGACAATTTTACCAGTTATCAGTTTCATTTTCTTCATTTACTTCCTTTTCTACTCAAAATATGTCCGGCCTCGAAGAGCTTTTGACCTTTACACATAATTTCGCCGCGATGGCTATCGTCATTGATAGAACGGAAAATAATGTAATTGAAGAGATAATATCTTTAACACTGTTGACAGTACTATGATAGATCTGATAAGATTCCTTTACGGTCTACATAGCGTCTCTTTTGTGACGTCACATAAAGTGCTTACACGCTCACTATATACCCTACTAGGTATATATGCTACAAAAAGGAAATCTTGAAAAATAAAGTGACAATCCCGTCTGACATATTACATTGTGTACTCAGCACAGTCGTATCATCATCACAGCGCATAAATGTCCCACTGTTGGGCTCGGGCCTCCTCCATAATGGAAGGGAAATTAACCTATTATACTGCGCTGGTCAGACGTGTTGCTGTAGGGTTTTGTTTCCAGTTTTCCTTCTTTCGCATAGATGTTATATGCGTCTTATATCCCTTAGTCGTCTCGTACGATCACCCACGGTTAAGATATGGGGCGGTGAATAGTATTCTTACTCCGTCATCACGCGGAAGAGTCGTATACCGTTTTGAAAACGACTGATGAGTCGTTTTCGACCTTTAGGATGCTAAAGGTTTCCAACTAAACAACTTTATTAACTTATTATTAGTGAAATTTTGAGTTTTCGTCAACTTTTTACATATTACTTTCCAGAAAAATAACATATTCATTTCTTCGCTATTTCAAAACGATGCTCTTAGATTGTTTTCTACGCACAACTGTATAGCACTAACAATATATAAACTAATATTACAAGTAGTTCCCGAAGTGTATATTCCACGTGATGCGGCTACAACTAATACAGAACAAAACATCCCCATCACAACGTGAACTTATGACTCACTTAAGTTATCCGTTAAGGTCATGCCAATATTTGCTTCAAACAATATTTTATCGTGGGGGTAAAGGGTTAAACTTACATCAACCCTCTTCCGCTCGGTAATCCTGTGGCGAGCTCTATAGTTATATACACATATTATCTAACTCAAGAAGAGAGGATAGGTATATTGAAATACCGAATTAGTTGTTGGTTAACGCCAATTAAACTCATAGTTGGCCACACTGATGCACGTATGCAGCTGATTTGAAACTAATTTAAATGTAAAAATTACTGAAATTTAGCATTTAATATGCTTAATTATATATAAAAATAAAAAACCGGAGGTGTCAAGGGACACCCGGATGGAACGAAGTTCTATTTTAATTATATAATTTTTTTCTGCCTTAAGCGATTTTTATCGTTATATTTTAGCCAATTTGCAAAATATCTTTATAAATTATAGCCTATGTGTTATTCTGATGTGCAAGCTATATTACTATAAATTTCATCAAAATCCATTCAGTAGTTTTTACGTGAAAGAGCAACAAACATGTTCACATCCATACATTATTACAAACTTTCACGTTTATAATATTAATAATAGGATATACAATTCCACTAGACTACCAAAACTTTTCGGCCCCGAGCTCGAACGCGAGCCGGCCACGCGGCCCGGTCACGGGCGAAAATAATTTCGTTGCGCATTATTTTGATTTTGCTATATCTCTTAAGGTATTGATTTAATTTGCATGGTCTGAAGGAAAAAAAATATCTTCATGAAATGCTCAAGCCAACTAATGTATTTAAAATGATAAGGATTAATACAGTATTTGTGTAAATAGCTTTTCAATTACCGTTTTATAATAGAACATTTTTTAAAGTATTAAAATGGATATAGTATGTTATCCTTAAGAGATAGATATATACCATCGCGGACTTTTTTGTAGGCCTTTTTAAGCTGTATAATACTGTAGTACTTTATTTTGATCTATTTCGTAGGGTTCAGCCAGCGTTTGCAATGTAAGCGCAAAATAATGTGTTTATTTACGACATCACATTAGAAACCTCTAAAATTATCAGTGTTTCTCTAGTACATTATGCATATATTATACATATAAACCTTCCTCTTGAATCACTCTATCTATAAAAAAAATCGTCGCGACACCACACTGTTCAATGCGAAATAGAAATGAAAATATCTGGCTTGCTTTCTATAAGAGAGAGAGAGAGACAGACAGAGAAACATGCGACGCCGCACAGCTTACAATAGCTTAATATAGCAAAAAGTGTCGTGACAACTTTTCGTAAGAATTTTTTCCGTCTAGCCCCCTTTCACAACGCGCGATAAGGAACTTCGTTCCAATAATAAAAACCCGATAACTAAATTTCAGTAATTTGAATAACAAGAATTTAAATTTCAGTAATTTCAATAACAAGGTTGTGTCATCGTTTAATACAATTCCAACTGCAAAGTTTGAAGTATTAAGCCTACAATGTGTAAACATTGTCGGGTAGATGGCACACGTCTCCTTAAAGACGTAAATATAATACGAAGCGAGATTTGAATGTCCTACAATAGTTCACGGTGGTGTAAGTGGCAGTACGATTGGGACGGATTTCCAATAGGTGTGGGTTCGAATTCCACTTGTGACATCATTTCTCGCTTCGTAATCGGGTTTTTGTAAATAATTTAATTGTAATCACTTGTTTTATACTAAACATATATTTTGAAGATATGAAGGCAGGATGAAGTTTGATACATGGACCTCTACTGGGCTGATGCCTGTAGCGAGATTCATCTACTTTATTACGCTGTTCAGATGGTTTAGGGGTTGTATAAGATTTCTATTGAGATCTCCTTATCTTGCACGTTATATGCATATCATATTTCTTAGTTATCTTTTACGACACCTATTAGTAAGGAAAATATAGTAGTGAATTATATTCTTACTCTGTTACAACACGAATGTTTCGTTGAAATTAATAGACGATTGCTATTTTTATTACCCGACTGCGCGACGCAAAGGAGTGGTATTGTGTTTAACAGTCTATGTATGTATGTATGTTCCTTTGAAGCAGGGGCGGCTCTAGCACATGCAGCGCCTGGGTGCAATCAATTACCTGGCGCCCTCTTGTATCAAAATTCGTAAAAAAATGGAATAGGTTGAAAGTTTTTGACACAAAATCAGGTAAACGCGATCGCATTATGAAGTAACAGTGAGCATGGCGACAAAGCAACCTACCCAAACCTGTCAAATAACGCATCCACTACGACTATAGATGGTTAGGCACCTGATGCGGCGCCCCCTAACACCCGGCGCCCGGGTGCACCACACCCTCTGCACTATAGGTAAAGCCGGCCCTGCTTTGAAGCACTATACAGACCAAACGCCTGGGCCGATTTTTATGATTCACACGTCAATCGATTCCTCTTAGTCCGGCGAGTGTCACTAAAGACGTATCTCACTAAATGACGTTAGTGACAATTCAATATGGTGACTACTGGACGCCATATTGTGCAAATGAAAAAATGAAAGTCAACAAACTATGTCGAGTGGGGTATAGTTGAATAGGTATTTAAAAACCATTTTTAGTTTTCTCTCAACATTTTTCGATACGACTGACCGTTTAGGATCTATATCGTTTTAAAGTTGCGTAACAACTATTCACACATATAGGTTTCTAGACAGTAGAAATTTACGATGCAAAAACAATTGATAAAGTATTTATTTACAAAACTAGCTGATGCCCGCGACTTCGTCCGCGTGACATTCAATCATACCACGCACTCCTATTTGAAACTTAAAAATTCTAACTCAACCAAGTATTTGCGGCAGCCACTTGACCATTTTCATCAAGGAGGACGCTTTCTCCAATTTTTTTTAAAACATCGGCAAGTTCTTAAGCATGTGATATAGTGTTGCCCAAATGCAAGACTCTTGTGAGGCTCGCGAATCTTGCAACTTTAGCTTTTAGAATAACACAATGTCACTTGTTTTGATAGAAATAAAAAATCCCCATAGACCTTAAAAATGCAACTAAATTAATGAAATTCTATTCATCCAGTGGCAGTAACTGTACAACTATCAATAATTAGGTACATACCACTAAACGGAAGTGGGGCTATTATTCTTCCTTGTACTGGTATTACTCGTAAAAATACGAAATTTTGACAATCCTTTCTGTGCTAAGAAAATCGTAAAATCATGTCTAAGGGAGCACTGCGAAACTCTTGCAGCAAGTCTTGGTCTTGCATTTGGGCAACACTACTGTAAATGGTGACCTTGGGTTTGCTTGCATGTTGATGGTTAGGGTCAGCTTTCCTACTTAGGGCCACAGATAAGAACACTTCAGTGAAGCATTGATCTCATCAGTTCTATTTCCTCGAGTTTTAATAGGAAGGATTTTCCGAAAATCTCCAAAGAAAAGCACCATTGACTTTTCATTACGATCTCGTAGTGCTCGATCTACGGCCTCTACGATTTTTTTTTATTTATCATTGTCCAATCAACGCAAACGATTAGACAGCAATCCTTAATAAAAAACACTAATAGTGGTAAAGCCACAGTTGATAGTATTCTTTCTACAGCCACGGGCCGGTCCGACCCCCAGTCGGACCTAGTACCCCACTCTTGCAGAAACGCAACGTCTGAACAGTGGCAATGTGTTATTGCCGCTTCATTTGTAAGAGGCGGCGGGTGGCGCAGGCGCGATTACCTGCGACTACTTGCCTTAGCCGAAGTCGCGGGTAACTGGAACGGGGAATAGTCCGTCACCCGCGGAGAGGCTGACCACGTGAGTGTGAAGCCCGATGGCCCGGGGCGTCATCGGGGATGGTACTCGAAAGGCCCAATGGTGATGGGGAGGGAAAACGGTGAGTTATGGAGCCACGCGGACGGAATGCAAGGCGTGTGTCCAAAAAAATAAGTGCATGCTGCTTGCTCGTTTACCACCGTACACAATAAAACAAAAAACACTTTGAATGTGTCGCAATTTTGTGTTATTGAACATCTCGATATTTCATTGCTTTTCTCAGATAAGTCTTTTCAGGGCTACGTGGGGACATGGACATCTATCATCATCTTAGCTTATTATATTATATACGTTCCACTATTGGGCTTAAGCCTCGTTCGTAATGGAAGGGAAATTGACCTACTATATCAGTCTGGTCAGATGTGTTGGTATAGGGTTTTGTTTCGAGTTTTCCTTTTCTTCCATAGATGTATGATATGTATGATGTCCTTTAGTCGTCTCGCGGGTGATCGACCCACGGGTAAGAAAGCGGTTGGTGAATTGTATTCTAACTACGCAACCGCACGGACTAATATATAATAAATGGCTTTCATTACGAAAAAAGAAAAAGAAATTCTTGGTTCATGTCGCGTTTTAGTAGCGTAGAGTATCTTCAGATGGATATCTTTTCTTTCTTTTTTATCTTTCTTTTTTCTTTTTTTCTATCCACGCTATTGCATTAGGCAAATCCTGTAATGATAGTTGTGTGTATAATAAATAAATCTTTTATATTTTATAATAATGTCAAAGGATTTGAAAGACTGTAAAACAATAACATCGTTAAAAGCAAAAGACTCAAACGAATGGGAATGGCTGAAAAAATATGACTGTTACAGGCCTACTCAAGAGTGTCATCTCAGCGCTGATCACCTTCAAGTGCTCTGCAAACTGCTTGAAACGTACTCTATACTATCAACAGTGTATAAAAATGTACAAAAGTAGGCCCTCGCACAATATGCAGCAACAGGCGGCAGTAACAGTACTATTGCTAAAGTGACTGGTGTAGTGATGGGGAAAAGTTGCTTCGGCGTGTACCTGCTCTCGGTCGCAAGGAGGGAGAGCACACCGTCTGACCACTACTGCGATTGCGAGGTGGACACGGCGCTGCAGACGCTTAAAGTTTGCGTGGCCTGGGCAAAGCAGTGCCGTGTACTCATCGCAATCATCGGTGTCAAACTGGCACTGTCGACTATCGCAAAGACGATGCTCGATAGCGTCAGGAACTCGAGACTCGGTCGCCGCCTTTTGCAGTCAGACAGTCGTCCCACAGAAAAAGGCGGCGGAGTGGGTCACAGAGGAGACTCTCCATGCTGACACACTCTACCGCCGGCGCATCGGACGTCACAGGCGCGGTACCTGCACTTATTGCCATCCTAACTGAGGTCGCGGGTAGATGGACCATGGGAATTAATCTACCACCCGCAGAGACACCGACCGCGTGAAGGCGATACAACACTGTTGTTTGTCGGGGTGTAGACGGAGACGATACCTGGAAGGGTAAACCCCCGGACCGGCTACGGATGTCAAGTAAGTGGTACCAGAGGCCAGCCTGATGGTTTGGGCAGAGAACACGATGAGTTATGGGGCCACACGATGCCCTTCTGTTACGACGGAAGGAATGGCTGTGTCCAGACCATAGCCTACCAAACAAAAACAAAAAAGGGTGCACTTTGCATACTCGCTCCTAAGTAGCATCTTCACTAAGAATGTACGTTTTGTACGCTCTATGATGTGGACTTTACTTTTCTTTTTCGTGTTTGACTTAGTTGTTAGTCGCAGATGGCTATGACAACTTTACTCGGACTGTTAGGTGAGTGAGCTTTCTACCTAAAGTACCTTCACTAAGTTCAAGAAGTTAATGTAGTAGCTTTTAAAAATATAACGAAAAAATTATTTAAAGTTTTAAACTAAATTATAGCGCCATCTATTGCTCATTTAACAAACTAAATAAATCATGCATTTTATTAATTTATAGCTATATTATATATTATTAACTAATTAAACATTCTTTTTTATCACAAATAGTTTTAATAGTTATTTTGACTACCTGACTAATGTTATGTATTATGTCAACTTCCCTTCAACTTTGAAGAAGGTTTGAGCCCAGCAGTGGGAGGTATATGAGCTGAATTGATGAAACTATTATATATTAAGTAATACAAATACTTTCCTTACACTATAGATAAATTAAATAGTTATTTTGAATTGAACCTTCTAGTGACATAAAAGGCGAGCGGTGATTTTAAAAACTTAAATGACCATAATTTTTTTTACAGACGTCAGATTTCAATGAAACAAAGACTAAATGTTGCTCTGAATTGGGCTTAATCTTTTTATCAAAACTGCGAAACAATCCGTTCAGTAACTTCAGAGATTAGCGATTACAGACATACAGACATACAGACACACAGACATACAGACAGACAAGAAATTCCAAAAAATGTTTTTTGTTTTCTGTTAGTGTTTTCTTACTGCCTAGATTCATTTTTTAATAAATTTATCAAATGTACAGACACGGGATTTCTACTGATTTATTATATTATATATAATATATAATATATATAATATATATAATATATATATATTATATATTATATGTATAGATATAATGTAAATAAAATTAGTCGATCGTATCGTCAACTGCAACTTTTAGTTGTATCGATCAATATAGATACGTAGTCTGTCCGGTGCCTTCATGGTAATAACTTCTATAGGCAACACATCAACCGTTAACAAACAACACACATCTCATATACACACACACATGTACACAAGTTATTGGTAAGGTACGATGAAACGCTCTCGGGACGACTCGGGCCCCTCACCGCCGCCGCCGCGCGCCGCTCACAAACTTTCACAAAGGGCAACAACGAACATTACTTCGTCAAAATCTAAAAACTTTTATGTAATATAGACTCGTAAAGAGTTCTTTTTTAACTTTAGATTCAGACCATAAACTTTTAAATATTTATGTGTATTTTCATAAAATATATTGCTTTATTTGTTTGTTTTTGTTTAACATTGATTTTTGGCAAATGTAGTCGGAGCTATGGAGGCATAGCGATGGTTTTACTCTCTCCTTAGTAAATAGCGGGCGAAAGAAACCGATTGTTCGTCATAATTAGTCGTCTTAGGTTATCCTTTTACTTACTCCAGTCGACATCTTGACTAGAAAGTGTCAGGATACTTTATTTCGATAGGTGTTAGGCGCAGGTACCTACATTTATGTCGCGTGCCGTGCCAAAGTGATGGCACTAATTTACATGACATCACAGCGGGCATCGCCCT
This sequence comes from Lymantria monacha, assembly GCA_905163515.2. Taxonomy (NCBI): domain Eukaryota; kingdom Metazoa; phylum Arthropoda; class Insecta; order Lepidoptera; family Erebidae; genus Lymantria; species Lymantria monacha. The sequence continues at coordinate 33,007,713 of LR991093.1, forward strand.
ACTAGGCGGCCATCTCACTGGGCGAGATGGTGCTGGCCCCTGCCCACATCGCCGAAACCCGCCAGTACAGTTAGGTGAGCATCTTTGCTTCCAGGTCCAATGGGCAACAACGAGTTCCGGACAACAGGCACGCTGCCTCCGTCGCCAACTTGCGGTGTCCGTGTATGGCTCTGACCGCCATGGTCCTCTGTAGTCTCCACAGGAGAGCGCTAAGTCGAGCGTACAGGGCTATAGAGAGTACAGAGCGCTGGGTGCTCTCACCTTAATCCTAAATCCTTGAACAAAGCAGGTATCGACATCTGATGTTTACGTGAGTATTGCACATTTAAGAAATCATTTTTACGGATTCTTTTGCATTTGTATTTGATTTTTAATTTTCCGACGTTTCGTAGACCTACCTTTTTTTCAACTCTTCCTGTTTTTCTTTTCTAAATAAATTTGTTGCGGGTTCCAAGACAGTTAAAAGCGTTTTCCGGGACTTCCCGAGGATCAAACCTCGGTGTTTTACACGGAGACCATTGTGGATCCTGGCTTACAGGAGTTACAGTGGTGGGAATGTGTGGTGGGATTAGTCCCAAATAAAAAAAAAAGCACTTGGGCATTCCCAAGTGCATATTGATAGTACCGTAGTTCGTGATAAGTCCCTTATGTACATAAGTCTCTTCGGGGGGCAGTACGTAAGTAGGTACATACGGTAAGTAATAATTGAGTGCTTTGTTCGGGCGCTATATAATATCGCGTGTAATTTCACGGCACGTTAAAGTGATATTGTCGCGGCGACTGCGAGCGCTTTGTGTGTCGCTCGAGCGGTGTATGTACTGACGACTACTGCGCCCCCTACCGACAGTAACACACTTTATTGATAACGTAAAAAACTTCAGTTAAACCGTTCTTTGTTAGAGTGATAATATTAAAAATTTTCTAATGTTTACTCCAGTATTACACATTTGATATAAAACTACTTTTACGGATTCTATCGCGTTTATATTGGATTTTTAATTGCACGACGTTTCGAACACTTTACAGTGATCATAGTCACGGGAGGGCTAAGGTGTCTTACGTCCAATAAGTCATCGTTATTACAGAAATGTATATCTCCCCGCTACAGTATTACTATTTATAATAATATACCCCGTCGCTGTTTACATATGAGATAACTTAATGTTTACTGTGTGGTAGCGGTTCAGAATACTACCAAAAGTTGCTTTGCTCGTAGAGGTTATAGAAGATGACTAAGTGTTGTATATCGACCTGGACCACAGCCACTGCTGCCGTTTGGTTAATAATTATATTCCTAGCGAGACAGGCGGCCGGTTATAATATATATTGACAATAACTTTGAAGTAATCTTATGTACGATGTATGACGAGTATATATTGCCTCAACAGCTCGCGCAGTTTTATTCTGAATCATTATAAAATGTTGTTCTTATGTCAATGTTAAATAATTATTATATACATATTCCTATATCAATTAAGTTATTGTTTTGACTTCTATATAATATTAGCAACAAAAATGTGTGCCTTTTGAATAACTCTCAGAGTCAAAATTCGAGTATTGACCGATATTGAAACGGCTAGAATAGTTTATTTCGCTTATTTTCATAGTCTTATGTCATACGGCATATTACTGTGGGGATGCTCCGCGGATCTGAGTAGTATCTTTGTTCTCCAAAAAAGGGCTGTCCGCGCAATTTATAAACTAGGCCCAAGAGTTTCACTTCGAGAAAAATTTAAGGAAGTAAAATTCTGACTGTTGTATCGCAATATATTTACGAAAACGTATTGTATGTAAAAATAAATATCAATAATTTTGAAAGGTATTGTGACATTCATTGTGTTAATACTCGGAATAAGGACAAATTAGATGTACACACGACTCGTCTCGAAAAAATTAATAGGTCATTTATGGGGCAATGTATACGCTTCTATAATAAACTGCCAAAAGATATCCGAGACATGCCTGTGAATAAATTTAAAAGGGCTGTCAAGAACAGACTCTGTAAGAAAGGTTATTATAAAATCTCGGACTATCTAAGCGATAGTACAGACTGGCTATGAGCAGCTCCTCATTCAGCAATTACCTTTTCTTTGTAAACTGTTTGTTTTATGTTTTTTTATAATGATCTTACATACCTGTGAAGCGTAGCGTGTTTTGCCTAACGAATTTTGACTTTGGTTAGCGTTAGTAATACATGGTATGGTCATGCTCACTGAAAGGTCTACTTGCGGTAGCTGCGTCGAGCGGGTCCCTCCCTTCCCTTCAAGGTGGTTGAGGGGAGTGATGGCTGCTCTAGTAGTTAACTCGCGATCGGGTGCCGCTTGTGGGATCTGGTCCAGCCATTGGCTATTTTACATTGTATTTAAACTATTAGGTTCGAAGGGCATCACACTGGAGCTATTTTTTTCATGTACTATTCTTTTTATATATATAAAAAAATGAAAAGAAATAATAATAGACAAACCCGCTGAGTTTCTTGCCGGATCTTCTCAGTAGTGGTCTAGTTCCGATCCGATGGTAGTTTGTTGGATTAAAATTAAAATGTTAATACTGACAATATGTAAGTGCCCTCACGGGGTTTATACATAATAAATGAATTTGAATTTGAATTTGAAGATACCACACGACATAGTTTCCTTTGTACTCCTTCCACATTAATATTCAGAATTGAAGAGCGACTCTTTTCTTCGTTTATTTTCTAATGTAACATTGATTTGATGATTGATGATGATTGATTGATGAATAAAATTAACAAGTAGCTGAAGAAACAGGTGTTGTGCTGACGAACGTTGTGCGTGTTCGTTACGTAGTTCATTATTTGGTTCTTTTCAAGTTAGTACCCTTTTGTACGTGCCGACATCAATTTTAGATTTTGTTATAATTATATGTATTAATAACCCCCCCCGGGAACACGGTCACTTCATATTATATTACTTTTTTAGTATATATCTATAAAATAGGATGTTTGTATAGGTATATATAACATCGCTAAACTCAGAAACTGTTTGACCGAACATTATGAAAATTAAAGGTTTATATGCTATCGGCATTGATGTAACTCGCCACCAGGTGGTGCTGCGATATATCGACTACTACAATTAAACCAACGGGTTAGGTTTGTTAGTAGGTATATAATATAAAAATTAAAAAAGAAAATATAGTTGAACCACAAGCGGCTCCCGATCATGAGCTATCTACTACAACAGTCAGCGCTCCTTTCAATCATCTTGGATGGAAGGGAGATACGCTTCATGTAGCTACCGCTGGCAGAACTTTTCAGTGAACATGATTCAATTATAAGCTACAGCAAAGATTCTTGATCACTGTTTTAAGGCTCTTCGCACTAAAATAACTGGCTGATATACTTCCTCTTGACAAACGTATAAGGGAAAATGCCACGATGCCTGTACGATGTTAGCAAGAGCTCTGGCTGGTGCTAGGAAGGTATACGCAGACGTCAATACCATATATCGAAAGACCACCCGACAGAGCTATATGGCTACGAGGCCATATGCTTAGGGATTCTTAGAGCTTAACGATTTACTAAAGTTTGAAGACAATGTGTACATAACGACTGCACAGATACGGTAGCAAAATCGTAGACAAGATGAGAGCGGATATATCCGTATGGGAAGGAGGTACTGAAATAAAAACGAAACCGTAATCTGCCGTCGTAGTGCACTAGGCAGTGCTGAAGATTGACTATAAGTGAAGCCGGTCGAGTGGTGGCTTACAGTAAATACAAATCCTGTGTAACACGCCGAGCGATGCCAGAAGGGCTCTAGAGATGGATGCACGGAGTTAGTATACCTAATATAAACAAATTGCTGGATGAGGAGTTGCTCATAACCATTTTGTAGCGTCATTACAGAATTTAGGATTATCTAATCCTAAATTTTGTAATATCTTTTTCTCTAAAGTCTATTCTTGATAGGCTTTTTAAAATTATTATTATACCTCGGACATCTTTAGGCAGTTCATTGTATAAGCGCATGCACTGCCCCATCATAGATTTACTAATTCTTTAGAGACGAGTAGTATGGATAACTAGGGCGATCAAGTAAAGAAAATCTCTATATTTTTCAATTTTATAGATTTTTTTTAAATATATAACATATTTTCAATCATAAATTGTGATACAACAGATAGAATTACTATTGCCTTAAATTACTCGCAGAATAAAAATCTTAAACCTAATACTACTCAAATGCTTTGAGTATCTCAAAAGGAAAATGTATAGGACATAAGTTACCACAGACAACCACAGGCGACCTTTTACAAGGTTCCATATATACCTAGTAGAGAAGATAATAAAAAAGTTGTTAAACGACTAAATATAAACATAGAACAGATAAACAAACAACAAATATACATGACGGTACTTCGGTTATGTTAATGCAACTGTTTGTTCCACATAATCAAATGTTCGCTAAAATATTTTTTAGTTGAGAGCTTGAGAGGCAATATCATTAAACAGGCTAGTCAACGTCACACAGGTTAGTGCGAATTACACACAGTTAATGCTTACCATCGCCGTTAACTTACTATCGTCTTTAACTTTTCACCTCTGTTAACGGTGTATCCTGATTCATTCAATTATGAAGAAGAATTTGGTCTAGGGTTAAACTCCAAAGGAACGCAGCACACGGGCGTACATCTTAAACGATCATGGGTATACTTGTACGTCACATTGGAGTACAACACGTACCTGTCACCATCAAGCAGCTCTGTAACTAACAAGCAAAGACCGCTCTCGCTGTTAGCACGTACCATAGAAATGAAAAATTCAAATAAATTAATGAAATTCTATTCACCTAGCGGCGCTAATTGTGCAACTATCTATAATTAGGTACATAACACTTACCTCTGGGGGATACAATTACACATATCTAACATGAGATTATTTAAAATAACATCAAATTATTTCCCCCTGTACTGGGTATTAAGAATAGAAAATGTTGACCATCCTTTGTTTGCCAAAGGAATCGTAAAATGCTATCTAAGGAAGCACTGTGAGATTCTTTCAGCGAATCTTGGTCTTGCGTTTGGGCAACACTAGTGTAAACATTATGCGTTCTAAATAAAAACTACCAAATTTACTCGATGAAAATTGCCAACAGAAAAAATGACTATTTGATAATATTAAATCGATAAACCTTCCATTCGCGCCGTTATATGAATATACATATATATATATACGTAATGAGGCAGGATACCGGTCATAAAAATATTGTTAAATCTTTAGCAATATATACATTGTAATACAGTAGATATTGAGTCGACCTCAAGTAATTGTGATAAATGCAGGACGATGATTATATTTGTAATAAATGTAAGTAAACCGGTGCGTTAACTAACCGACGTGTTCGTGTATTATCTCAACCAATTATTGAGCGGTGAACGTATTAATATAAACTAATTAACATTAACATGCCTATAGGTTATTTTAGAAACACAAATTATATTACCTTGTTCATCTATACCTACACCTGTGAGCGCATATACTCACACGAGTACCTCTTGTTGTAAGCTACTAACATCCACAATCAACCCATTTACTATGAATTTTAATTAACTGAATATGTTACCAGATTGGCGGTTCTTCACAATTACAGGCTCTTTGTTTCAAGGTTTCTTTTTAAAATTACAGTTAACTGTGTCATGACGACCATACACATAACATTTAAGGGTTTTCACAGTGTGCGTGTATGAAACAAGTACTAGAAAGTAATTATAAATCATTCGCAGTATGTTGCTGCTGCTGTTTCATAGCATTATATCTGATGTATCTGAGGCGGTCATGCTGTACAGGTACGTAAGGCTAATATGTGGAGCACCTATTGGTTAGGTCGGAGTTAACGACCGTGGCACCTAAGTGAAGGTCGTGTAATCATCCCATAACATACCTACATTAAGATTATTATCTTGTCTAAAGTGATTACTTTAGACATAGGGTGCCATATTGTGAATTCTGTGCTTCAGTAAGTTTTCCTTTTTTTTTAATAATTAGTTTTTGTAAACGGTTGGACCGGGTTTTAATGTTTCTTTTTTGTGTGTTCAGGTGGATTTAAGAATTCTTTAAAGTGTCGTGCTATGGTACGTGGCACTGAGATTAATTGCAAGTTATTTTATTTTTTATTATTAGTACATCGTGCATCCCAAATTGATTATCAAACTTTAAAGAAACTTGCCGCTTCACTTTCGAGTATCTCACTGAGATACATACATATCATCACGCCATATCCCTTGCAGGGTAGGCAGAGAGAACAGAGTGCCAGAGAACTCTATCTCTGCATACTTCACTCGCTTCCTCAACATTCATAATTCTCTTCATACACGCTCGCCGGTTTCGGAGACCCTTGACTCCACCTTCCTTCAGTACCTGACCGATCTGGTCTAGGTAGGTTAGTCTCGGTCTCCCTCGGTACCTACATCCTTCCACTTTCGCATTGTATATCTTCTTAACCAGACGTTCGTTCGGCATTCTTTCCACATGTCCGAACCATCGGAGCATTCCCTTTCGCATCTTTACACCAATACTCTCTTTCATACCTACTCGCTCTCTTACGTCGTCGTTACGAATGCGGTCGGTCAGCCTAACTCCACAGATTTTCCGAAGAGATCGCATTTCGACCGCATTAATTTTACTTTCATACTCTTTTCTGCATACCCAACTCTCGCTTCCATACAGTAATGTTGGGACAAGCACTGCGTTATGTATTGCTACACGTGCCTTCTGGCTGAGGTGGTGGCTGCCGAGAAGTTGCCCCAACGCTCCGTTCACTCTATTTCACGCATTCACTCTTCGCTCTATATCAGTGGTGTACCGTCCATCTCGGCTAAATCCACATCCAAGATATACAAATTCATCCACTTGCTCTAGTACATCATTACCTATTGTTACTCTTACATCTGTTCTGGCTTCGTCTCTTTCAAAGACCATTATTTTGGTTTTGCTCACATTCACGCGTAGACCCCTTTTCTTACATCTGATCATATTATCATCTCACTGAGATCATTTACAAAAATAGCTTCGTGGTGCTGGCCTCAGTATAGCTAGATCCATTGTCCATCCCAGCAATAAAACAAATTCATGATGAACATAATGTAACAGTAATGAAAGAAATAATATTATTCCGTTTCAGTGTACTGATGGTAGTAGTGGTGACGTCATGGTCGGAGGCGCTCTCCCTGCGGGACATACTAAGTCAACAACAATACAGTTTTCCCAAAGGCGTTACATTACAAGGTAAGTGTTTCAACAACCCGTTGTATAGAGACAAGGTTGTTTAAATCTGCAAGAATGTCAATGTTAAATTTTTATTTTTATCCTGGGTGGTGGTGAGGTGGTTAATGATGGAGTAAGAATTCTGCATAAATTGCCCGTGATTTTCGTAAAAGAGGATGTAAGGGATATAAGAGATATGCATATATCATCTGTGCCAGAGAAACAAAAACTAAAGGGCTCGAGCCCAGCAGTGGGATATGAGCTGAGCTGGTGATATTTTTATTGATATCTAAATGATATTGGTATGTATGGTCTGTCTCGTTATTGACCAACTTTTTGCAGCGAGCTATGGTCTGGTCACACCCGCGACGCGACCCCATAGACCCGCCCCGCAATGCGCCTCTCTTCACCGAGCGAGTGGGCCACCGGAACCCGATCTTTGTCTTCGGTGGCCCGCCCGGCGGTTTTCCCTCACGGGTTCCTCTCGTGTCGATATCTTGACAGATTTCACCGTTGGGGCATCGTCCTCACGCCGTGGCCTGACTTCGGGTGACCGGACTAATCCTTGGTCTGATCACCCGATTCCTCGGCTAAGGCGGCTTCAGGTACAGATATTCGCGCTTGCGTTGCCCAAGGCGCCGGCGGCGGCCCGAGTTCCAGTGGAGGAAACCCTCCCGGATTCGTTCCGCCGCCTCCTTCTGCGAGATGACTACCTCGCAGAAGGCGGCGACCGCGTCCCAGTTCCTGACGCTGTCGACCATCCCTTTCACGACAGCCGGCAGTGTTAGGTCGGCACCGATGGTAGCGATGAGGACCCGTCGCTGCCGAGCTCAGTTCGTGCAAATCTCGAGCGTATGCTGCATCGCGTCCTCGTTACTGCCATACTGTTGGCAGGACGGAGTCAACTCCCTCCTTGCAACCGTGTACAGGTACTTGCCGAAGCCGTGCCCCGACAAGACTTGCAACAGCCGGAAAGAAAGTGCCTTTTGGGTATGCCAGGAGCTCTGGAAATATGCAACCGAAACACTAAGCCGCTGAGCTGATCAATAGAGTCAAATATAAACATCAAGGCGTTATTAATCTGTAGTTGTCTGTTCTGAAATGCGGTGATAAAATGAGTAAAAAGAGACTATCACTCTATTAACATAAAAAAAAGAATAAAAAATATCTTTTAGAAGGTCAAACATTTGACTACATAGTGGTTGGAGCTGGTGCAGCAGGTGCTACTGTAGCGGCCAGGCTAGCCCTCGCTAGTAGAGACGTGTTGCTCATTGAAGCTGGTGGAGATCCTAATCTCTTGACTAAGGTAACTATAAAATTTTCTTTTTTTATTGTTTTGAAGCTTGTTCAATACCATATCCAAATTATATTTTTGAGTCTGATTTATATCAATTAATTTTATGTTTTTAAGATCTCCTGAGATATATTTTATTCCTTTTTACTTTATCTATTATTATGTACTCCAAAAGATCCCTGCTGCTGCCATGGCGCTGTTGGGCTCCCGCATGGACTGGCAGTATAAGACGAGATCTAACAACATATCTTGTCTTGCATCCGTTGGGCAGCAGTGTCGCTTCAGTCGCGGCAAATGTCTCGGTGGCTCCACCTCCATCAATTATATGCTCTACACGCGCGGTAACAGGAGAGCAGATTTTGAAGGGATCCCCTTTCCTGGGTGGACGTTCAACGACCTTATGCCTCATTTCCTCCGTTACGAAGGATTGCAAGAACCTTTTAAATTACCATCCTCCTCTAAACCATATCATAATACCAGAGGCACTATGCGTATTGGATTCTTTGATGATCCTCAAATTGTTTGGCATTCCCGACTCATAAAGTTATTTAAATCTATTGGATTTCCACTCAATTACGACGTTAATGCGAAATCACAAATAGGTGTGAGCAGAATTGTAGGTTATGTGTACCGCGGACAGCGGATGAGCACTGCTCGAGGTTTCTTGACGAGAGAGGATGTTAAGAGTGTGCTGAAAGTTGCTAAGAATACAATGTGTACGGGGGTTATTATAAATGAAAAGAGAGTCGCGCGTGGAGTAACTGTAACACAAGATCATAAAAATCTAAAATTATACGCAAGAAAAGAGGTAATATTAAGTGCAGGCACCATTGGGACTCCTCAAATATTGATGTTGTCAGGTATAGGTCCATCTGATCATTTAAACAGCATTGGTATACCGGTGAAAGTAGACCTGCCTGTTGGGCAAGGCATGACAGATCATGTACTGCCGCTGCTAATACTTAAAGTTGATAAAAGCGATAAATTTATTGAATTTGCTTTTGACAGGCTACAGTTTTTGGTGACAACAGCCACGCAGCTGATAGACTTGCTGGTAAATTCACATGGTGCTCTAACTTCTAACGGTCTCACAGATATTAATATTTTTGCCAACACATACTGTTACGACTTTAAACGGAAACGACTGACCAATGAGAGCTCTAACGGAAGTGATTGTGAAATACCTAACCTGCAGATTATTAACGCATACATAGAGAAGTACTTAGTGCCGCTGGCAAAACCACTCTTCAAGCAGGCCATCGGCTTCAATGACAACGTTGTTGAGCAGTTGAGTGAAGCAAATAGAAAATATGCTTTTATTGTCATGTCACCAGTTTTGTTGAAGCCTCGTTCCGTGGGCACCGTGCAGCTTGCGAGCAAAGACCCTCTTGTGCCACCTGACATTTATCCAAACTATCTGGCGGATGTAAGGGACGTAGAGGATATGGTGCGCTCTATAAAAATTGTGGAAGATATTGTGGTGAGGCGTACGTTCAAGCATCGTAATGCGTCATTACTGCATCTGATCTTACCTGGGTGTCCTCGCTATGAAGTTAATGACCAAGAATACTGGCGCTGCTATGTTCGTCATATGACGTACGCAGTGTACCATGCCGCAGGCACCGCATCTCTAGGTACGGTCTTGGATAGCCGACTACGGGTGCTAGGCGTAAAGCGGCTCAGGGTCGCAGATCTCAGTGTGCTGCCTCGTGTTCCCCACGCTAACACCGCCGCTATCACCATAGCTATTGGCGAGAGACTTGCGGACTTCTTGCTGAAAGATGATGTGGTACACCCACAATGAATGATTGAAAGTATAATATTGTAGTAATATACAATCATAAATAATGATCATGATTTGTAAATAGTTCTCTATTGGAGTACAACACGGTCATCGTAACATGATGATCCATTTATATATTTATTAACTCGTCTGTCCCTATTCGTTCCTCCCATTTCTATCTTGATAGAAAAATGAAAAAATATCATATCTGATGCAGGTATAAGTATCTCTAGTCTATTCCCAGTTAAACTATTTTATAACTGACTTGTGAAACAATGGATATTCAAGTCTGACTTTCGTCTGAAGACAAGGGCCGGTCTATGTCTTCAGAAGATTGCTACTGATTGATCTTGTTAAAATCACCGACAATATACATTTAGAAATGGATATTGGTCAATTTATCGCAACGATACCAAATGAATTTAGTATCGTTTTGATCAATGGTTATTTTGACACTCCTCTAGCTGGTTTCCGCTTCAGTAACATATTTCTAATGATAATTGATGCGTTTACAAATTAATAGTGTGTTCGTTAGCTAGGAAAACACTTTGAAGATACCAACTCTTCATAGTGAGATATAACTACTGATGTACCTCAAGGTACCGTCCCATTTCTCTTACTTTTCTCTATTTATTCCATATCACGTAATTTATCCTATCATCTCTATGCTGACGATTGAGTTACTAGTTTGTTGGCAAGCAAAAGAAATTATATGATCAAATTAAACCAGTTTAAATTAAATAAGTTTTCGAAAATCTAGTAAATAAACGGCAACTCAATACAATGACTTGTTTATTAGGGAGTTACCTTTTAGTGTGACCGTTAAGAAACTTGTCATCACTTTTGATTGCCTTTTGACTCGAGGCTCTCAACTCGTAAAATTTAATAAAGAAATATTAAGTTTGCTTCGTCGGTATAGTTGAACAAACAGTAAACCACTAGGCACTTACTTCTAAAGCAAAACAAATTTAATAAAGTTAACACTAAAAAATATAACGAGTCGAGTTTTGATCACTATGCGACCATTAGTTTTAGTAATTATGTTATACTGTTGGTAAATTACAATCAGAATCAGAAGAAACAGAATCCCTCAGTCATCTTTACGACGAACAGGAAACATCATTGAGGTCAACGGATTGGTACTGACGGCACGCTCAATTTGCGAAGAGGAGTAATATAGCAAATTATGATGAACCTTCTATCGCCCCAGATATATGGCGGCTGTAACCTCTATAAGAAAGGGGATGAATAGTATTATTAATCCCTTACTACATGAAAAAATTAACAGTCGAATTATTATCATTGAAATTATATTGGATTAAATGTAACGTAGTTATTAATTTTGTCAGATTTGCTCCTCCACCCTTTCTATATAAAACCGCATGACACTCATTACGTCTTCAAACTAACAACAATTACCTCTACAAGTTGTATGATTCATTAGTTGTTAAATAATTGACGAGTTATTAAATAGTTCAATAGTTTCAGATATAATATAACAGTTTGATACAACAACACGTTTATAATTAAATACGCGTTTTAATTTAATATGAAAAATATCAAAGGTCTTGTGTTCATGTATATATTATAGTTTGTAATTGGTTTAAAAAATAGTTTTACGTTATACTCGTTACATGGTAGTGGGATCAAAGTAGATCGCACTATGGTTACGTTACCGGAGGCTAATGAGATCACCATAACTATTATTTTCAATATACCAGCAGATCAGAACACAATTGTGATTTCATTATATACCCTATTAGTGTTCCCACTAGTTCAACCTTATTACCACGTTCGGTAATAAACATCTTGTGTATGTTTTTAAAAATGTTTATCTTCTTGTTCATCAGCGTCGGCGCCGACCTGCTGCCCGACGAATAGGTTTCGAAATTTATTTTCTTTTTGTATAGTAAAACTCTGCGGGGTACGTATATATTGTCAATTTTATATTGCGTGTGAAATAAATTCAATAATTTATTAATTTATATCCGGGTAAGAACGCGGCCACCACTAAGAAGATCCAATAATAAAACTCACCAAGCTCATATTATTTTTAAATGACTTCTTTTTATATAAGATATTTAATAAGTAGAAAGATAAAATTAGGAATAATGTTATAAAAGAGCGCTGTGATATGAATGAACAAGTAGTAACAAAGATCAAAAAGGGTAGGTATGCTGAGGTGGTTTGTATACTTAGAAAGAATGAGTGAGGAGAGCTTGACGAAGTAAATATATAAAGCAAACGGAATGGGACGAATACAAGGGGAAGACCTCGTCATAATTTTCTGGATCAAATTGGCAATGTATTGACGAGAGGTCATATTAAGAGTATGCGTAATCCTAGAGCATGCATGAAGACTATTATGAGTGTGATTGAAGCGATGGAAGTATGCCAGGATCGTGGTTAGTGGCAATCTGTAGTCTCTGCCTAACCCCTCTGGGAAACTGGCCTGAGGCTATGCATGTATGTATATTTAGAAAGTATTAACTGCAGTGTAATGACTTTCTATATTTGACTTGTATTGATATTAAAGTACCTCTCATCGTTCAGCCTTTTGCCCTACATTGCTGGACGTAGGTCTCCTCATAAGCTCATTGAATCAATCAATTCAGCATAAAGTGTGGTCCTGTGCGTCAAACATTGCATAGTCCGATGCGTAGTCGCCAATCGTAAAGTACCTCTAAAAATGGTAAAAACAACCTTTTATTATGGAAGTTACTCTCGGCGAAGACGTTAGAACCTTTTGTTTTTATAATTATGCAAGCCGCTAAGTTTAATCCAATAAATTCCAGTGAATGAAAAAAAAAATTTCATTCATCATTTTTTTCAGGCCCGAGCCCAACAGTGAGACATTTGTGGGCTGTGATGATGTGATGATGATACAGATTATCATTTTCTTTTTAATGAAAAGAGAACAGAGTGAAGGAGACTCATTTTATGGTCAAGAAGACTCTCCATGGTAGTATCATATCGTGGAGAGTCGTCGTGAACATCTGATATAGTTGAGCGATATCCTCACATAAACATGACACCTGATCTAATATTAATATTGTTACCGCTACAGTAATCACTGTGCTTGAATGATACTTTGTCACCACTTGGAATGATAAACTAACCACCAACGTCATTACGCAGTCAGTGTAATGGTGTAGACGGTGAACAATCGTGGTAGTTGTCGTGGGTATTTGCCCAAGTTTGTTTTTGCCAATAATAAATTATTGTTCTGAGTCGAATTCCAATCCAAATGTTTAATTATGTTTGTGAAGTTCTACGTAATAAAAAACATTAATTATTTAAAATAGGTAAATAGGAAAGTAAACAGAAGTCTTATATCTTTTTTTTTATTGTTTATTGTGACAAATGAGCCTATCAAGAAAAAAAGTTGTGCTGCCGACTTTCTTGCTCATCGAATGAAACAAAACAGCACATTACCATTACTCATACGTCAATCTTCTACTCAGTGTGGTACTACCCCGTACAGACCGGCCCGCGGCTGTAGACAAAGAACTGTTAACATTGTGATCCTAGCACTAGAAAGTCTTTAAAGAAAATGAGTAATATTGGGAATATTATACCGTAGATTCTAAATTGGTTTCCAAAAGACGTATTTAATAAGTTAATTAATGTTCTAGGATTGATTTAAACAATAACCATCCACCTATTAATCTAAAATAATGTCTAGCTCACTATAGTCTATCTAATCTAAGAAGTGCACTTTGACAGCTGTCGGAGTAAGTTGTCTAGGTATGTGAACCAAATAATCGCTATCGAAAATAGCCGATTTTACTGAGAAATCGATATTGATTCTTTATAATTGATAATCGGTTTATTTATTATTTTTCAAAAAGTTGATGAATTAATTAAGTGCTAAATTAGTACTAAACAAATTTAATTATTTCAGTATAGAATCTATTCATCATATTTAGTAGGATTAGGTTAATTAAAAACAAAAACTGGATTTGAAAATAGCTATTTATTAAAAATTACTACTATTACTTGAATTATCAGCGTCGCGAACATTAATCATTATTTCCTCATCAATCAAAGTGTCGAAATGTACATCTCTATCAAAATCTCTATTCGATTAATTGTATTATTCTAATATTTTTACCGATTATTTGTATATTCGTGAATTGGAAGTTGTCAAGCACTACTGTATAGAACGTGATGACGTGATATTGTTAGGTCGTCATTAACAATTACTATTTACCATGTTATTTTAATTTTAAATTAGTTTTACGAGTTTCAACATTAGATTATTGTATAAGAAAGTCACCCGCAATGTTAATTATGTAAATAACTTAATAGTTGTTTAAAATTTCAGATTTAGTGTTTACAATCATGTGTATACGTTTGACCGAGGTTATTGTGTATTAAAAAATGCAAAACGTCAAAATGCACTTCTTAGATTAGATGAACTATAATAGTGATACAATAGCAAAAACAAGTTTAGTTAGTTAAAGTTACCGATGCAACTAATTGTTCACACAAATTTGTTGGCACTATTGTAAACACTAACAAGACGTCTAAAGCGAGACGGTTTAAATAATTATTCTGTATATATACCGAGTGTAGGACGTTACGTTAATGGTATATAAAAGCAACATTAATTAAAGTGGTTGCTTAAAATATTACGTATAATATGTGGAAATATAAAAATTAATGTATAGTGTTAATTTGGTATACATATGGCGAGCATCTTGTCCGTATATTTGTAAAGCGTTACATACCTTCTTGAGTTCGAGTCTGGAGAGCTAATTTCATCCATTAGGACTACTGGCGTCGTGGTGGAATTTACAATGTCCGGCGGTTTGAAATTGTGAGTAGATTAATGTCAGTTCTTGTTAGTTACAATTGTATGCACGACGGTAGAGTGTTATCATAAGTGTGATTTTTTTATTTGCTTTGCTGGCAAACAAAGAAGGTGCTGACCCGGTGGTAAATAAGTGCCGCTAATGGACAGCAATACCAAAACTACAACAAAGTAGCTGCAGTATTAGAGTAAATGGAATGAGGACAAAGAAAGGAGAGAGTTTGGGCTTTTGCTAACTTTAAGAAGCACTATTTCTATTATTCAGTATTAGATTTTCTACGAGAGTGCAGTACGGTTCTTAACGGGCCTGTCTATTTATCTCTACTGACATATGCGACACATGTATCAAAATGCAATACGTTGTAGCAAAAAAAAAAAACAAAGTGTTTTAAAAAATTGTGATTAATCTCAACATTTCTTTTTTCATTTTATTTGTGACGAGGTTAAGGTGGGCAAGAGTCTCCTTCATAATGGGAGGGAAATTGTCTGTCCAACTATACCACGGTCAGACGGGTGGGTTTTTTGATTTAATGAATTTCTGACAAAGTGTATGAAGAGAATTATGAATGTTGAGGAAGCGAGTGAAGTATGCAAGGATAGAGTTCTCTGGCACTCTGTTCTCTCTGCCTACCCTGCAAGGGATACGGCGTGGTGATATGTATGTATGTAATTTTAAAGTGATGATATCACAAGAAAAAGGGAGGAGGAAACTATACAGTATACTACTGTAATAAACTATACCAAACAATATGAGTAAGAATACTCTTACTCCATCACTATATGTTACTTAGAACCATATTACCACCATATTACCATGTATTATATATGTGGCACTTCTAGTACTAGTTGGGTGTCTCCAGGTTTGTAATGATACTAAATGATTAAGACTTATTATAATTTTTAATATTACCGGACTGACTTGATTATTAGACATGACATGTGAATAATGAATGTCTATGTTATGTATGACAGATGACAGCGATTTTGGAGGGACGCTTAAGGGTGCGTTTACTCCCTCCGGGCTGGCCACGGAAGGCAAGGAAGCGGTACCAGTGGCCGGCCCAATGGCGATGGGGAGGGAATACGGTGGGTTATGGGGCCACGCACCCCCTTTCCGTCGCCCCGGACGGTGCGGGCGACGTGTGACCGGGCCATAGCCTACCAAAAAAAAAAAAAAAAGGTTGCGTTTACTTAATTTTCGCGAAAACATAAATACGTTTAGAAATTCTACTAATAATCTACTGATTCATAAAAAGGCAAAAATGTTTTTTAAAAACAAAACTGCGTTACCGTGACCAG
Source organism: Lymantria monacha (assembly GCA_905163515.2). Taxonomy (NCBI): domain Eukaryota; kingdom Metazoa; phylum Arthropoda; class Insecta; order Lepidoptera; family Erebidae; genus Lymantria; species Lymantria monacha. The sequence goes on from LR991093.1 coordinate 33,024,133, forward strand.
ACATTTTAGTACTTATAGCGTCGATTACGTCGTACTCTGTTGCGGAGTAATCTTGACCCGATTTGATAACTTTGGCGACGAGAAACATGAAACAACACTTACATTATTAGTCATTTCTTCAGTCTCAGAATATATAAATTCACTTATATTCTCATTTCGAATTCTTTCTAGATAATTGTGGGAATATTAGCGATGAATATGGAGAGGTTGGAACATTGCAGACATTGTGAAAGTATATCAGGACACGTAGACGGTTGGATTATAGAATATTAGTGGATCATTGCTGGGATTATTTGTTGTGATTTTCATCTCAGCTCATATAATTATGTCCCAAGGTTGAGCTCGAGCCTCCTCCGTAATGAGAGGGAAATTGACCTACTATGCCATACTGGTCGGACGTGTTGGTGTAGGGTTTTATTTCCAGATTTTCTACTCTTTCATTGTATTACGTTCTTATTCCGTTATCACACGGAAACACGTCGTGACTTTACAGAAGCAGAATAAAATAAAATTATGCGTGCGTACAAAGTACACATATCAGAAGTGAAACTTTGGCAAACTATTTTTTAAATCTATTTTACATACATCAACCAATAGCGTGCTCACTCTCTCTCTCTCTCTCTCTCTCTATCTCTCTAGTGGGGGGTCAGATAGTGGGGATACCACGAAGTGTCGCACAAAGAGGAGACCGAGAACGTCTAAAGTGTTCTATCTCATTCTCTCGCCGGCTGAATCCTATACATTTATGTGTTTGTGTCTCTATTGACTTATTTTTTCGTTTCATCAAGTTTGAAATCACAACGATTCTAAAGAAGTTTCCCTTCAATAAAGCTAAACAAAATTCCTCGAAATTGTGTTAATGAATAGAAAAATAATATAATTGTTGTTAATTTTTGCAATAGAGTATGTTTTTCTTGAGGAAAACGGAGATTAATTTTACATGTTTTACACAATTTTATATGAAATATGTGAGCATTAAGATAAATGATCAACTTCATTTGAAGAATCACTCATTTAAAATTATAATTTATTGCCCATTTATTACATATACAATGTATCATAAATTTTTTATTTTCCATGTTTCGTAATAAATACTAAATTCTTAATAATATTGTCTGTTGCTTTATAATGTCTGTGTGGGAGTAAGAATACAATTCACCACCCCTTATCTTAACCCGTGGGTGATCGTTAGACACGACTAAGTGATATATAAGGCATGAAACATCTATGCAAGAGAAGAAAAGCTCGAAACAATATCCTATATCAATACGTCCGACCAGCATGGTATAGTAGGTCAATTTCTCTCCCACTATGGAGGAGGCTCGAGCCCACAGTGGGACATATATGAGCTGAGATAAAAACTAAATTCTTATTAAATTGTTTAAATGTTTCTATCTAACGATTAGTATTATTTTCTAAATATAATAAAACAATGATCATGTAATTACGTTACTAAATCTATTTTAGATACAAAAAGAAACATTGAGAGTGCCGTTTGTGGAGAACTATGTCTGTTAACATCATCGGGAAAGCAATCAATCTTGTTAACCCGCCATCTTGTATTTCTCTATCTTTGAATCGTTTTTAGTTTGGTCTCCTATATACAATATATATATTTTCCGTGTGGTGACGAACTAACATTATAATTCCATATTCCTTTTGCTCGTGAGTATCGTAAAAGATAATTAGAGGATATAATATGGAGATAACATTGACGTAAGGGACGGAAACTCAAAAAAAAACCTTAAACTAACTGGTCTGACTAGCGTGTTATAGTGAATTTCTCTACTATTATAGAGTTGAAATATTAATGATAATCTTTTATACAAACCGTGTAAAATGAATGCATGGTGACACTATTATTCTTCAATTCTATGGATCAATGATTATATATTGTTCATCATCAAGGTAGGCCATATAACGTCACGTTATCAAGGAATCCTATGCCACATCACGCTTTGACTTGGGGTGATGTCAATGACAGTTCTTACAAAATTTTATTTCTTTTGAGACCTTCTTTTGTGAGAGCTGAACTTCATAGGTGCCTATGATACTGACTGAGTAGGGCAAGAGAAGCTCGACAGGCAGTATTCCGGCGGTGGAGGGACGAATTGGAGTTCCCTGTAGCAGGACGGGTGGAAGACCGTCGAGGCGATTGCGCCCTACCTCCACCATCGGATGAAGAGAAGGCACGACAACTTGTCCTTCAGGATGACGCGGGGTCTTACAGAGAATAACAACACAGCAAACAAAAAAAAAATCAGTGCCTACGAAACACTCTCTATTCTTGTCTTTCTCTTGTATGACGCAGATCAAGTAGCGCGTGTCAGGTTATTATATCAGGATATTATAAGCCAACGCAATAGTTGGTATTTTTTTTAATAAATTAAGTACATGACGTCAAAGATAAGTATCACCTACTTCCGTTCATGTAGCTATGTGTACGTCGATCAGCGGAAACTTATTATTTTTCCTGTTTGCATAATTTTATTCCTAATGAGTTAAAAATAAAACAATTTTTTTAAGCTTTTACGTAATTGTATCAATGTCAAGATGTAGGAAGTGATATTGATGATCTCTTTATATTCGCGTGGTGAGACCGATATGCTCTGATGACATACAGATCCTCGCTGGCCTCAGACGAGATACAAACTGTGCTATGTAATGCTACTACCAATATTCGTTTTTCACTTATCTGTTAAATACGTAACATATAATAATGACGAGAATTAATTTATTTCGTGTACAATGACGAGATAAAATTTAATAATTTAGCATATTTAGAGCAAGACAAAATATTATGAAATGAAACGTTTCTTTTATTTCAGATTATTTTTATCCTTAAAGAACTTGCACTAAGGTAATAAACCTTGTATTGCAGGGGACTTTACAAACATATAATAAACGTATATAAATTACACCCAGATTCAGACCAACACTTTATGGATCGTACAAAGTGTTATCATGCGTGGGAACCGAATCTAGAGCACTGGCACGGAAGGTCGGTGACTTAATCATTACGCCATCTGTGCAGTCAAATTGTATCGTATTTTATTTGATTTCTTCATCTTCCGTCTCGTAAAGCAATAATAATACAATTTTGCCCTTGGATGTAGTAAAGTGCGTGCGTGTAATATGTGTGTATGCCTTTGTGCGAGTATTCGTGCGTGCGTGTGTGCGAGTGTGCGTGTGTGCGAGTGTGCATGCGTGCGTGTGTGCGTGCGTGCCTAAAAGTGTAATACTCGCGTAAACATCAGAATTCATTAGTCAAAATATTTTTTATTTAATTATATTATGCAAGTTTTATTTAATTATACTATATTTTTATATTGTGCGACTTTTATATAAATGCAAATTAGTATCTAAATCAAATTCATCATAACTAGGTAGATTGGTTTATTGAGATAAGAAGTAAACTGGTATTGTTAAAGTTATTTTCAACATTTTCATTAAGGTTGTACGTACTCGTATAACATTTTATAATTTATCGTAATTTTTTCTAGGTTTTTATTTTCAAATGTGTCATGTTTCTGAGGATATAATATTTTTAAATATTATCTATGTATTTATTTATTTTTTATATTTTATTTATTTACACTTTATTGTACACCATATTATATACAAAGTAGAGAATTATTATGACTAAAGTAAGTACAATGGGCGGCCTTATCGCTAACAGCGATCTCTTCCAGGCAACCTTTGTATGGAAAAAAAAAACTAGCATACAGAGAGAAAGTGGTAGATTATGGTGTAATAATAATAACATGCATTTATATATACATATACATACACATACATAATATATATAATCACAGAGGTACATATATTTAAACAGTAGTACAAACATAACTCTAAATATAACAATATAAACTAATATATAAATAAGTAACATGAGAAATGCGTAAATTATAATTTCATATACAAAAAGTCCTACATTTTTGAATAATGCGTTTTTAGTAACAGCTTAAATGCACACAAAGTTTTAGCCTGACGTATTTCCAGCGGCAGTACGTTCCACAAACGTACTGCTGTGGCAGTGAAAGAGTTGGCATAAAAAGTTGTGGAATGCAGAGGTATTTTTAGTTTTAAATTTTCTGATGATCTCAAACATCTTTCATGGAAGGAAGGAGCTGAAGGATTGAACAAGATATTGTAAAGTATGGACAGAATGTGAGTATTCCGGCGAAGGCGTATTGGTAACCACTTGAGTTCAGATCGAAATTCTGAGACATGATCATATTTGCGAAGACCAAATATGAATCTTATACAGACATTTTGAAGGCGCTCAAGTTTATCTAATTGGTTTTCGGTGAGATCTAGATAGCTGACATCGGCGTAATCAAGGATAGGAAGGAGTAAAGAACTAGCAAGCGTAATCTTAGTGGCAGTAGGTAGAAAATTACGCAATCTTCTAAGAGATCCTACAGAAGCAAACAGTTTTCGACTCACTTCCTGTAGTTGCGAATCCCAGCTGAGATTTGAGTCAATAACCAATACTAAGTTTTTACATTTCGGCTTATGGGAATAATGGTACCGTCGAAAAGAATCGGAGGCAAATTCGACCAGTCAACTTTCGAAAGCAGTCTACTACTACCCACAAGACATATCTGTGTTTTTGTAGAATTAACAATAAGTCCATAATCTTTGCTCCAGGAGTTTATTTTTTCTAGGTCATTGTTGACTTCAGCGAACGCATCCGATAATTGTGACAAATGAGCCTGCGCGTAAATTTGTAGATCATCTGCATAAAGGTGAAAGGAAGAAGTAAGATTATTGGAAATGGAAGTAATAAAGATTGAGAAGAGCAGAGGGGATAAAACGCCACCCTGAGGCACACCGACAGTTGTATTACACCAAGAGGAGTAGTTATTTTCCATCTGAATACATTCTCGGCGGCTACACAAGTAACTACGAAGCCAATTTGATACAGTCTGCGATAGATTAAGTGAGCAGAGTAAAGTTACCAAGATATCGAAATCCACAGTATTGAAGGCATTGCTAAAATCTAATAAGGCTAAAACCGTTAATTTTCCACGCCAGATCTGATGTCATCCGTAATTTTGACGAGGGCTGTGGTGGTGCTGTGACCAGGACGGAAACCGGATTGGAGAGGATTGAAAAGGTTGTTTCTCACTAGAAAATCACTAATCTGAGTGTGTACGAGACGCTCAAGGACCTTGGAGAGGAAAGGCAATATGGATATTGGGCGGTAATCGGTAAATAATGTTGGATTTGGTTTTTTAGGCAGAGGAGTTATTAGGGCATCTTTCTACGCAGAAGGAAAGGTGCCACTGGTTAGGGAAAAATTAAGAATGTAACAAATAATGGGAAGGATTTCATCAAGGATAGGAAGGATCATTTTACGGCTGACACAATCAGTACCAATTGCATTGGATGTAATTGACATTATGATTTTTTTAACATCACAAGCGGTACATAAATTAAAAACAAATTGCGAGTAACTAGGTGTTGGAAGAGATGAAAGATATTTTATAGTATTAGCCTTAGTTGATGTTGGAAAGTTAGAAGAAGCAGAGAAATGAAAATTAAGGAGGTCAAGATTTATGTCTTTAGGATTCGTTTCTTGACGTATTTTACCAATTCGCAATGTTCTAAGAAATTGCCAGATTTTAGCAGAGCTTCTATTTTGGACAGCATTATGTATATGCTGACGCTGTGCGTCTCGGCACACCTTATTACAGTTATTTCGGATTGAGACGTATCTTTTCAGGTTGAATTCATTTGGCTTAATTTTGTACTTAAATTTTGCCGAAGCTTTTTGAGATATTAAAGCTAGTATTTAAATATACACTACGTTTTCATGGCGACTTCGCACGAGTACAGTACAATCAAATATGTGTATAGTCATCAGGTATGTATTTGTCAATTTTTTTTTATATTTTACACACGGAATAATTGTAAATTTTAATAATTTTTGAACATTTATTAAATAAAATTTGTTACTTGAAAAAATATGTTTTTTACCCGACTGCGCAATGCAAAGGAGTGGTATTGTGTTTAACAGTCTATGTATGCATGTTTGTATGTTACCTTTGAAGCACTATATAGACCAAACGCCTGGGCCGATTTTTATGATTTGCACGTCAATCCATTCCTCTTAGTCCGGCGAGTGTCACTAAAGACATGTCGTTAATGAAAATTCAAAATGGCGACTATTGGACTCCAAATTGTGAAAATGAAAAAAATTAAAGTCAACAAACTATGTCAAGTGGGGTATCGTTGAATAGGTAGGTATTTAAAAAATTTTTTTTTTCTCTCAACATTTTTCGATTCGACTGACCGTTTAGGATCTATATTGATTAAAAGTTTCGTAACAACCTTTTTCACATACAGGTTTTTAGACAGTAGAAATTTATGATGAAAATACGAAAAAATCGTATAACTGTGCGTATGAATGTGGATGGACATATACTAAAGTATCTAGTAGGTATATGTATTGGACTACCTAAAGTATCTAATGTCTGACGCGGTCGCCCATCTTCAACTTCTAACGATTTAGTACTCAACTTCAGTCGAAAAACTATATATAGTTAGACACCTACTTATTAATAAATAAAATAACTATAGCCACCTAGGTATTCACAACTAAAAAGTATGAAATAAATAAAATAATTTAAAAAATCAAAAAACTCAACTGCGTAAAAAGTGAACCAAATTACGTACATAATAAAAAAGAACTGAAAAGAAAAAAACAAGCACTTAGATGTCCGGTAGTCTAGAATTCTATAATATATTATTGAATGAATACTATTGCAGAAAATGAAATATGTTTTAATAATGAAACATAACAGCTGAACAATCGGGATCCATTATTCGGCAGCAAATCTAATTTTTTAATTTTTTATTTTGAAAACTTAGAACCTAAAGAAACCTAAAGAATGAAATTTTCATTATAAATTTATTTATCAAATCAAATCAAATCAAATCAATAGACATGGATTATTATAGGTTTCTGCCAAGCCGTGGTAGTTTAGTTTTGTATAAATGTAGATCATTTCTAAGGGATATATTAAATATTGACTACAAATTACAGTTTGATCAACACATCGAAATTAAATTGCATAACTCGGATCATAATTTGCCTTTGAGAATTGATAAATTTACTCAAACCGATACTGCTATTGAAAATATAAATAAAGTATATACCCCCAAAAATTCAAAAGAGTTTTTTCGTGCAAAACCAAATAAATATTCTTCACCAAAATATTAATGGGTTACTATCAAAGTCTGATCTCCTTTTATTAAACCTCGATTTTCTTGAACGTGAACGGAAATTTATAGATGTGATATGTATCACTGAGCATAATATGATTTCTGCGGATAATAAATACCTACAAATTAAGAATTATAAATTAGTTTCTGTTTTTAATAGGAAAAGCAGACGTGGTGGATCTTGTATCTTAATTTGTAATTCACTACAATCTGTTCCAATCAGCGACATCAACAAATATTCGGTTGAAAATGTAATAGAGTGCTCAGGTATTGAATTAATACAACATCAACTTTATATAATATGCATATATAGACCACCGCGTTCAAGTTTAGAGGATATAAATTCTTTCATGCAAAATTTAAATTCGCTTCTATATCGGTTTTCTTATAAAAAGAAGAAGATTGTTTTGTGCGGAGATTTTAATATAAACATTCTCAGAAACAGCAGGGAGTCTGTTGAATTCAAACAAATTTTAAATAGTTTCAATCTGCAATTAGGAATAAATAAGCCAACACGGCTTGCGAGTGGAACATGCATAGATAATATTATTTTTAATTTAAAAGGATGTACAGCGGAAGTAATCGAGTTTGCTTTGTCAGACTATTCAGCACAATTACTGACATGCCCAGTGAAACCAAGTTCATCTTTCAAGTCGTGGTATATTGAGAAACGTGACTATAGTAGGAACAATGTGAGAACATTTAAAAATTGTATAGATTCCCTTAGCTTTTCGGACGTTTTTGAAAGTTCTAATCCTGACATAGCTTTTAATATTTTTTACGAACAATTCTGCTTATTCTATGACCTTTATTTTCCAAAGATTTTAATAAAAAGATCCTTCAAAAATAAACCTAAATGGATTACTAAAGGTCTAAGACTGTGTTGCAAACGTAAGCGACAACTATTGTGGAAGTACAGAAAAAACCGCACAGAAGATAATAAAAACCAATTCTTAGCGCTATCGTCGCGATTGAGTCGTATCATCAAATTAACACAGACTTGTCAAAACAATAATTATATAAATAATGCTGTAAATAAATCTCAAGCTACTTGGAGATTAATTAATCATAAGAACTCGAATATACCAAAAGACCAAATAGATAGTATCCGCGTTGATGGTAATACAATTATTGATCCAAAACAGATAATTAATCACTTCAATAACTTTTTTGTGGATCAGATAAATCCGGTATCATATAAAAAGAAAATAAATATTTCATACGAACTAAAGTCAATATTTATGCGTCCTACAGTCCCAAAAGATATCCAAAAAGTAATACTTAATTTAAAAAGTACAAACAGTACCGGTTACGATGGTGTATCTACAAATGTTATAAAAATTATTTCACACAAATTGTCCTACATATTAAGTTATATAATTAATATATGTATTTCAAATGGTGTATTTCCTGACAGGTTAAAACTCACTATTATTAAACCACTTTTTAAAAAGGGAGATAAAAGTGACATGTCCTGCTACCGCCCTATAGCTCTTGTACCTGTTATTTCGAAAATATTTGAAAAAGTTATTCATGACTGTATATATAATTACTTTGAAATTAATCATCTTTTTAGTGACGAGCAAATCGGTTTTAGAAAGAAGAAGTCTATCAATATGGCAATATACAAATTTTTGTTTACTATTTTAAGTGACATTGATAAGGGCAAACAAGCTTGTGCACTTTTAATGGACTTAACTAAGGCATTCGATTATGTTGATCATAAAATATTGAAAAATAAATTATATGCTTATGGAGTCAGAGGCAATGTATATGACTTAGTTGAATCTTACCTTACTAACCGAACACAAGTAACACAAATCTCTAGATTATCTTTAGACAAAAAAAGAGTACTAGACTATTCATCGGCAAGTAGAAAGGTGACTTTTGGAGTACCACAGGGTAGTGTGCTCGGACCGCTGCTCTTTATTATATATATTAATGATCTCCCAATAATAACCACTAATAAAACTATATTATTCGCCGATGATAGCACATTTATATTCACCGGTATAGACAAATCATTAATAGAATTAGATATAAACACAACATTAGAAAATATCAATAATTGGCTGACATTAAATAATTTACGTATTAATATTAGTAAAACTAACTTTATGACATTTAGAAATAGAATAAGTAAATTAAATGATATGAATATTAATCTAAATAATCAAAAATTAATGAAACGGAAGCGGCAAAGTTCCTTGGTCTTATTATAGATAATCAATTAAACTGGAAGCAACATATTGAATCAATTTGCTCTAGAGTGAATACATATTCGTATGCACTGTATATGCTCAGAAAAAGTGTGAGCATGCCTACTAAAGTAACAGCATATCATGGTTATGTTTCCCCTCTTTTAAGATATGGTGTTATGTTCTGGTGCAATTCTACTGATAGGGACAGTGCATTCTTTGCCCAAAAGAGATGTGTAAGAGCGCTTTGTCATGTGAAACAAACAGACAGCTGCAGACCTATATTTAAAAACTTAAAACTGTTAACGCTGCCTTGCATATATATTCTGGAAGTGGTAGTATTTATCCGTAAAAATATGGATTTATTTAGGAATTTAAATAGTAGAAGACGTTGCCTTGAAATTTGTACACCAGGAAATAAGACGGCAATGTTAAATAAAAGTATATTTTGCATGGCCCCGCGTCTATATAACCATTTGCCTAAATCTGTTCTGGAAATTACTAATATTAATATATTTAAAAATAAAATAAAAAAGGTGCTTCTAGAGAAAGCTTATTACTCAATTAATGATTATTTAAATGATAAATTGAATTGACTGATATGTAATTACTGCTTTATTGTTGTAATGTTTTTGTTTTATATTATTTAATTATCTGATATTATTAATATTATTATTGTTGACATTATTATTGTTGTTGACATCATTATTATTGTTGTTGTTGACATTATTATTATTATTATTGTTGACACTATATAATTAAGTGATTTATTTCAAGTGTTTGTGCATGTTGCTAAACATATTGTATTTGTTCTGAGGGCATTAGCTCTTTTGCATGCCGCTTGACGGTCAAATATGGTGATACATTGAATACCTGTAATAACTAATATTTTATACCCATATTTCGCAAAATAAATGATTATATTTGATTTGATTTGAATTTATTTATTGTCGTAATGAAAATATTAAAAACGGTGCCAAGTTCCATATAACCGAAGACCTAATTTGTCAGCGTCAACGATAGCGCTCAGCTCAGTTTCAAAGCAGTTTCTTTAATTACAAACGAAAAAGTAAAGATTGAAGAACTTTGTACATCCAAGTTTTTCAATTAAGTCAAACTTATTTACGATAGGGTAGACTTTATTTATTTAAACATTTATTATTACTTAATAGTATTTTATTATTGACATAACAACACAGTTTGCGGTAAACTTTTGTTTCTTCTTTCTTTCTATATATATATATATATATATATATATATATATATATATATATATATATATATATATATATATATATATATATATGTATACATACTTCAGAATTTTATAGAAACCTATATAATGTGCCGACGCATGAAAAATGACAACCAGGAAGAATTAAACAGCCACGAAGAAAATAATATAGACTGTATCGACGAAATGGCAATTATACTAACAGCTAAGAAGTTAAAACTAGAAAAAAGCCCAGGTCCGGACTACCACACCAAATGAAGCAATAACAAATGGATGTGAAGTACTAGCATCACCACTTGCATCACTATTTAATTTAATACTAAAAACTGCGAACACACCTACACAATGGTCAGGATCCAATATAATCTTGCTCTTTAAAAAAGGAAACCCTAACGACATCGGCAATTATAGACCAATAAGCCTTCTCTCAACGATTTACAAACTCTTTTCCTCCATAATAAATCAAAGAATAACAAAAACTTTAGAAAAGAAACAACCCGTAGTTCAAGCTGGTTTTTCGTAAAGGTTTTTCAACATTACCAAAGACCTATCTACATAGCCTACGTAGATTACCAAAGACCTATCTACATAGCCTACGTAGATTACCAAAGACCTATCTACATAGCCTACGTAGATTACCAAAGACCTATCTACATAGCCTACGTAGATTACCAAAGACCTATCTACATAGCCTACGTAGATTACCAAAGACCTATCTACATAGCCTACGTAGATTACCAAAGACCTATCTACATAGCCTACGTAGATTACCAAAAAGCTTTTGACACAATTTCGCACACCAGTATATGGGAAGCCTTAAATAAACAAGGAGTAGAAAATAAGTACATAAACATACATACATACATATATCATCACGCCATATCCCTTGCAGGGTAGGCAGAGAGAACAGAGTGCCAGAGAACTCTATCTCTGCATACTTCACTCGCTTCCTCGACATTCATAATTCTCTTCATACACGCTCGCCGGTTTCGGAGACTCTTGACTCCACCTTCCTTTAGTAAGTAAATAAATGTAATAAAAAATATATACAACAACAGCGTAAGTAGAGTGAAACTGGAATCATGTGGCCCTCATTTTAATATCAATAGAGGAGTGAGACAGGGTGACCCACTATCCCCAACTCTATTTATTGCAGTATTGGAATGAATTATAAACAAATTAGACTGGAGAAAGTGCGGCTTGTATATCAAAGGAAAGTATCTGAGTCATCTAAGATTCGCAGACGACCTGGTACTTCCGTCTGAAACAGATGGAAATTTAGAATGTATAATACAGTCGCTAAACGAAGATAGCAGACAAGTCGGATTAGAAATAAATCTATTAAAAACAAACATCATGACCAATATCTACAAACAAACAATCTCACTACAGCAAAAACCAATACAGTACGTGGATCAGTATATCTATTTAGGAAAACGGATATCATTTGGCAACAATAGCAACGAACTAAAGGTGGAGCGCAGATCAAGAATTGCATGGAATAAGTTCTGGAGTTACAAGGAAGTGATGAAAAGTAACATGCCAATAGAAGTGAAAAAGAAAATGATGGACTCGTGCATTTTACCATGTCTCACATATGGCTGCCAGACATGGAAATTCATCTGTAAGGTAAAAAATAAAATAATAACATGCCAGCGAGCAATGGAGCGTAGCATGCTAAAGATAAGAAAAACACACAGAATCCGTCACACAAAAATAAGAACCATCACAAAGACAGTAGATGCGCTCAATTTTGCTCAAAGACTGAAATTTAAATGGGCTGGCCATGTAGCACGACTTAGAGATAATAGACCAACATCTGAAGTAACTAGATAGAACGGTCCTCAGGGGAAGAGGCGTGTTGGTAGACCATGTATGCGCTGGGAGGACGACATTAGAAAAATCACCGCACCGGACTGGATCAAAGTAGCAAAAGACAGGAAAAAATGGATATCTTTGGAGAAGGCCTTTACCTGAGAGGGGTCCATGGAGAAAATACAAATTTAAATACAATATTAATTTTAAATTCAATTATAATAAACAATAATAATATTATTCAAATTTATCTGTACATTCGAATTATTTACACTTAAATTATTTTCACATTTTAATTATTTACACATTTATATTATATTTTAAATTAGATTAAGAATAAGATTACTGTTAATTTCATTTGTAAATGCATGGAATAAAAGGCTTTTATTTGTTTTTTTATTTATATATACTATACCACTATATATAGTTATACTATACCACGTCGGTCTAGCGGTTTGGTTAAGAGATATTATTTTGAGATTGCCTTCTCTTGCAATAATATATTCATGTTAGTTATTTTTACATGCTTTTTATTAGCTTGACCTGTATGTTTGTAACCGACTCCTTTGGACTTGATTTTGACCTACTTCGAACGGTCAGATTTCATTTAAATTTAGTAGACTTATCGAGGACCGATGACAATGTAATAAATTAATAAGATTACACCATTATCCTAATCAATTATTGGGATAGTCAGGATTAAATTGTTGAATTTAAGTTTCCAATTTCGAATTACGCGCCCAGAAGGCGCTACTGTAAAACAGCGCCCTGTAACAATAACAATGTCTCTCTATTTCGTGACATCAAGCTACTGTGTATATTTTTCTTGTTAGTTTTATATGAAATAGTTAATAAAACTCGAGCTACGTCATTCAATTCATCAAGTTAAGGGCCCCGAAAAGCTCAGAAATAAAGACAGTGTAACATCTAATGGTAAAATCAGTGATCAAAGACATTGAAGTGAACATTAAAAACGAAACGTAGTTCGTGTAAAAGCTTTCTTGTTAGGTCTTTGCGAAGAATTTAAGTATTTGAATTGAGATATCTAGATATCTATTTGAAAATGGCATTAAATAATACTCTCGCATTTATCGAAAACCTGTCTGGCCATACAAATTATGCAATCTGGCGTTTTGCAATACATACTTACAACATGAGGAACTCTGAGATTGCCTAGAAGACTTCTCATAAAGTGTAGATAAGAAACGAGACGCTAAAGCTAAGACGAAGATCTCTCAGTTAATCCAATAAATTCTGTGCACATTCAAATCTCGTGTATTGCCAAAGAAATATAGGAGAAATTAACAGGAATTATCTGTGCAGTCCTCAGGACAAGTAAGCTTAGACACTTATATATTATAAAGATCATGACAAAAAGGTCCTGTTTAATAATGTTTTACATGTTCTCAAACTAGCAACCTAGCAATCTGATATCTGTGAATCAGATTATTCAAAGTGGTGGCTAAGTAAGATTTGACAAAACTGACTGTTATTATAAACAGTAAAAATCAGATAATAACAGCTAATTTATAATCAATAACATGTACCGGCTGAACATGGATAAAGTTATTCACTTACTGGTTATGTTTTCATCAAGAACGGGGCAGCTGTGGCTTGGTACAGCCAAAGACAACAAACTGTGGCTCTATCTACTACTGAGGCCGAATTTATGGCAACTTGTGCTGTTAAAAAGAGGCCATGTGGATCAAATAGTTTTTAAGTAAAGAGGGCTCTGTGTTAATTTAGATAACCAAACTGCTATCAGTGTCATTAAAAACATTAATTTCCATAAGAAGTGTAAACATATTGAAATTAAATATACTTTATTAAAGAAAAGTATTATAAAAAGATAATTGTATTAGTTTGTTAGTAGTGATTGACAATTTGCAGATATATTTACTTACAAGAGCGTTGTTTAAAGATAAATTTCAATATTTAAGGGCAAAGCTTGGAATGTTATCATATAACATAGTTTTCAACTGATTCAGTGCTTATGTGTAAAGTTAAAATTTGAATTAGTATTATATAACTTACTTTTGGATTATTATAATATTTAAGATCTAAGCTTGGAATATTATTATAAAACATATGTAGTTACTAATGCAGGAATAATGTAAACTCAGCTTTTTAATTGTTCATTTGTGAGTTATTGTCTAATTTAAAAGAAGTACTGGTTTCGGCCATCTTAGTACCATTTGTGACTACTTCAAATTTTAATCGATTGTTAAATACAGTAAAAATTATATTTTCATTTAATTTCAAAACATTAACATTTATATGAATTCAAATTTATAGATATTTGCCCTTATTACATTTTTATGCAGTAGGTAAGTTGGATAGAAAATTGCCAAATATAGAACTAATTGATTGAATTAGGCGATACATGGCGGAAATCCATTATTATTATAAAATGGAGGAGAGGAATGAAAACCCACCACTTTCCCACGGTTAATCAATATACCGTACACCTCAAAAAAGGAAGGAATACGGTATGGGATCAAGGTGGAATAGGATATAAGGAAATCTTACTCCTGTGATGAGCACCGCCTCCAGAACTTCTACTTGCAATTTTCCGCAGAACTTCGAATAAAGATTCGACACGTGTTTCGCCTCTAAACGAGGCATCCTCAGGACGGTTCGGCTTCAAATGCGCTCCGATTGACTGTACGCACGCCTTTTATACCCGCTCCACTATCAAACTACCCGCGTTGAGTCATTTTATTGACACGCAAACAACTTTAAAAGTGGGGATGTATTAAAGTTTGTTTGTTCATTCAGCAATGTATGTTTGCTACATTTTAAAATCTCTAATTGTTCCAATATACACAGCCTGAAATCTTTGTTAGAAATATGTAAGGGCTCGAAAGTATTATTATTATTTATACTGTGATTACTGTCTATTAAATGTTGAGCAAAGTTCGATTTATGTGGGTAGTTGTTTCTATATGCGGCTAAATGTTCTTTGTACCTAGTTTCAAAATTGCGACCCGTTTGTCCAATGTAAACATTGTGACACGTGTCGCATTTTAACCTATATACACCGGACTTTTTACTTGTTTCGAGCTTGTCTTTTCCATTACACAGGGTCTTGAGTGTGTTATTTGGTCTATAAGCACAGTGAATGTCATGTACTCTAAGAATTTTCGCTAGTCGGTCAGTCAAGTCACCGAAATAAGTTAAAGTACACGTGAATTTTGTAAGCTCTTTTGAAGAGGGATATAAAAGTTGTTTGACAATATTACTTTCTTTTATTTTAATTAGCCTATCGATCAACTCTTTATTATATCCGTTGGATTGAGCGATATAATATATGATATTGAGTTCTTTTCTATATGACTCATTGCTTAAGGGCAATTTAAATAATCTATGTATCAAGCTATGGAATGCTGCTAGTTTATTTTGCCATGGGTGACACGATGATACAGGTATTGTAGTATCTGTACACGTTAGCTTACGATAAACTTCAAATTTATGCCTGTTGCCTTCCCTACGTATGGTAAGATCTAAAAAGTTGATCATATTATTCTCTTCTTCTTCTAATTTAAATTTGATTTTGGGATGTAAAGTGTTCAATCTATTAACAAATTGATGGAGTTGCCGGGTAGTCCCAGTCCATACTAGTAATATATCATCAACATAACGGTAATAATATAATAATCTACTTTCTTGGACTACGTATTTACGTTCATAATCGTCCATAAAGATGTCTGCCATTAAAGGACTTAAAGGAGACCCCATTGCTAGACCTATTTTTTGAATGTAGTGTTCGTTATTAAATTGGAAATAATTTTGCTTCATACAGAGCTCAGTAAGGCGTAGAATGTCGTTTGTTTGTCCTGGATGTATATTTTGTGTTCGAAACATATTTTTTAAGAACACTAAACATTCCTTATATGGGACCTTTGTGAATAGGCTCTCTACATCTAAAGAAACTAATTTGGCATTAAATGGTAAATGGAAATCTCTAATTTTGTCTATTAATTCAATACTATTTTTAATACTGTATTTTGGTTTAAAGCGCGATTTATCCTTTATTAACGTATTCAAATATTTAGCTAAATTATATGTAGGCGCGTGTACATAAGAAACAACCGGCCGAATAGGGATTTGTTCTTTATGAATTTTGGGTAAGCCATATAATAAAGGACACTGAGGGTTCATCATAACTAGGTTTTTACCGTGATATGAATTTGGTGGAAATAGTTGTATAGCATCTTTAATAAATAACTTTAGCTCAGCTTGAAAACGTTTTGTGGGGTCAGAGGACAAGCGTTCGAATTCATCAGTCAATATGACGTCATTTATTTTACTATTATATTCGGACTTGTTCATAATAACAACTGTATTGCCCTTGTTTGCTTTATTTACAACTAAATCGTTAATTTCTATTTTATTTTGAATGGATTTAAATATTTTGTATAATTGAAATAAATTTAAATATTTGTAAAATATAGAACTGCTGAGAGACGAATGTTGCCATTGACATTCTGAGTTAGGCATCGAGCGTCCACAAGATTCAAGGCTGTACAGTTGATCATGCAGTCATTTATCTAGGCTCTCGACTGTTTGCTGCTGGACAAGCTTATGTAGCACTTAGTCATAGTCATCGTAATCGAATCATTTCATCTTCGCTTCTCTGTTACATAGCATTTGATGAAATGCTTCGATTATCAAGTAACAAGACGACAATATAAAATTATTTTAATGAATTTTGAAAATCGAGATTTCACGATTAATACAGCTGTACATATTTAATGATTTGGAAAATAATTACAGTTACCGATAGTAGTTACGGAATCATAGTAGATTAAAATAAATAATATCACGCTTCAAATAATTCGCTTTAGTTCCGCTAAATACATTAGCAGAACTAAAAAAATTGAAAATAAATAATAGTTTAAAAACCTAAAAAAACACGCTTTTATATATAAACCAAACTAAAAAGTAGAAAATAACTTTTTTAATAATTCAAGTTAAGGTAGAGTGATAAATAAGAGAAATTATTTTAATGTAAAAAAGCGTGGGGTGTATTCTTAAAATATTTCGATAGTGTCGCTACTCCTAGTATCTAGTCATATGAGGCAAGTGTGTGGTATGGTAAGTGTACGCAAATCCATGTATTTCAGTCCAAAGCGCATCAGGCACCCCACGCTTTTTTACATTAAAATAATTTCTCTTATTTATCACTCTATCTTAAGTTGAATTATTGAAAAAGTTATTTTCTACTTCTTAGTTTGGTTTATATATAAAAGCGTGTTTTTTTAGTTTTTTAAACTATTATTTATTATTAAATGTATTTTACAACGATCGCGAGTAATCAAAGTACGTTAAATAATTTAATTATTTTTTCTAAACGTCACCATACGGCAAATCATTTGACATAAACAGCGTATAAATAATTATCGCTTCCATTTTGGAGGCAACTGGTTCCCGACAGCGGTCTTCATATTGTAAAGGCAATGAGTATATCATTCAGCGCTGCTGAGACGGGGTACTGTAGAGTTATGTTTAAGTTTGCCGTATCTTTTGTGGCGTTATCTATTTATATTTTCGCCTATATATTATCTTTTGCGACATCTTTGGCAGACAAAGTGAAGGTGTGGTAAATTATAATGTTGTTTGGTTGTTGGAAATATTCGTACCCGTCTCCACACAACTCACATAAATCTATCTGTCGTATTTTAATTAGAAATATGTGTATGTACAATTACATATTAATAAAACTGTTTAGATTCAGTCAAAATAATTACTCCTATGATGGACTGTTACAAAAGAAACAAACGTTTCAATCTAAACAGCTTTATAGTTTAGACATTAATATATGTACATACACATACATACACACCTATTTCTATAAAAACCCCATTACAAGCGAAAAATGATTGTCACAAGAGGGATTCGAACCCACACCTATTGAAAATCCGTCCTAATCGTGCAGCCACTTACTCTACCGTTAACTATTGTAGGACCTTCAATTCTCGCATCGTATCATATTTACATCTTTAAGGTGACGTGCGCCATCTACCCGACAATGTTTACACATTGTACAGACTTAATACTTCAAACTTTGCAGTTAGAATTGTATTAAACGATGACACAACTCTGTTATTCAAATTACTGATATTTAGCATTTAATATGTTGAGATTGGAAATCCAATAGGTGTGGGTTCGAATCCCACTTGTGTCAATTATTTTTCGCTCGTAATCGGGTTTTTTTACCCGACTGCAAAGGAGTGGTATTGTGTTTAACAGTCTATGTATGTATGTATGTATGTTTGTATGTTCCTTTGAAGCACTATATATACCAAACGCCTGGGCCGATTTTTATGATTCGCACGTCAATCGATTCCTCTTAATCCGGCGAGTGTCACTAAAGATATGACGTTATTGAAAATTCAATATGGCGACTACTGGACGCCATATTGTGAAAATAAAAAAAAATTAAAGTCAACAAACTATATCGAGTGGGGTATCGTTAAATAGGTATTTAAAAATCATTTTTAGTTTTCTCTCAACATTTTTCGATTTGACCGTCCGTTTAGGATCTATATCGATTTAAATTTCCGTAACAACCTTTCTCACATATACGTTTTTTAGACAGTAGAAATTTACGATGAAAAGACGAAAAATTCATATAACTGGATGTGGATGGACATATACTGAAGTATCTAGTAGGTATATTGTCCAATATACCATATGTAGTCCTACCTAAAGTATCTAATGGCTGACGCGGTCGCCCATCTCCAATTTATAACGATTTAGTACTCAACTTCAGTCGAAAAACTATATATAGTTAGGTACTTACCTACTTATTAATAAATAAGATAACTATAGCTACCTAGGTATTTATAACTAAAAAGTATAAAATAAAAAAAATAATTAAAAAAATCTAAAAACCCGACTGCGTAAAAAGTCACCAAAACTACGTACATAATAAAAAAACTGAAAAGAAAAAAACAAGCACTTAGTTGTCCGGTGGTCTAGAATTCCATAATACATTATTGAATAAATACTATTGCAGAAAATGAAATATATTTTAATAATAGAACATGACAACTGAACAGTGGGGATCCATTGAAAAATTAGATTTGCTGTCGAATAAAGGATCTAAGTGCTTGTTTTTTTCTTTTCAGTTTTATTATGTACGTAGTTTTGGTGACTTTTTACGCAGTCGGGTTTTTTGATTTTTTTAATTATAAATAATCAAGTACCTATATTAAATGCTACATTTCAGTAATTCACCTATTTCTAGTTAAAGTACCTAAGAAGTGTGATTTTATTTCAATGTTTTATAAATGACATAGATTTTTATTTGTTACAATCTGTCACATAAATGGTAAATTGTATTCAGTGTCAGTCCCTTCCGGTCTTGTGCCTTATATACCTATATATTTTATTGATATAGTTTTGTTGTTGTTTTGTATATCAAATATAGTATAATATTTTACAGTTTACCTTATTTTTTTGTTTATTTTTATTTATTTATATGTTCTAAAAACATTGGTATGTCTCGTCCTTCTCATGCGTAACATCATTAGATCGTTACCGCGGAGGATCAGGGAAGGTTCTATAAATATGATGAGATGGAGGCGTTTCGCGAAGACCAACAATTTATTCTGTTATTTTTATCCTTATATATAATACAACACGTAAATATGTATACATTGTCCTCTTTTTCCATTTATTATCTATTACTTGAATGCTGATAAGATGCAACCAAACTTAAATGTATTAATTGATTTATTTATTAAAGTTCTTGTCATAGTATTGTTTATTTAGAACTGTAGTAGAGGTAGTATTATACACTTAATAAGATGAAATGTACAACTAAGCCTTAACTAAAATATAAGAAGCTTTTCGATGGTTTATATCGTGTAAGTGGGTTATCTACAGGGCGGGCGCGGCCCGGGTGGGGGCGGTAATCTAATGCTTGAACAGTTGGCCGCAGCTCTCACTTGAATAATCAAATCTAATCGAACTGGATTTAATTATGTTTCAATTAAAATCAAATAGTATTCAGTAATATCAAAATATGTTAGAATTGTATAATTATATTACAATGTATTCAAATATGATGTGTAATAACAATTTATTTTATAATTGTCGTAATTACAGACTGTACATTAATTGACTGTACGTTGGCCTAGTGGTTAGGATACTAACTTCGGAACCAGTGCCATGGGTTTGTTTCTCACGCAGGACAGTACTTTGTGAGATCCACAAAATGTTGAGTCTGGATGTAATTTTTCTTGCGTTAAATGCATATTTGTAAATTCCCCCGCAATATAAGGATTATGTCCTTAGTGCAGAGCGGTGTAAAAAACAATACTACAATATATTAAAATATCATGTTTAATTAATTTTAAAAAGAAACTGTTTTATAAAAGGAAGACGGTTAACTTTTTACGATCACATGGTTATTGTAAAACCAGTTGTGGTAACACCAAGAGAATCGGCAACAAAACTCTTCAAGGAAATGTATAATTTTAACTATGAGAAGCGTCACCTGCTGAACGTAGCGATAATGACATTACCTCTCTTTCTAGACAGGACTGCATCCATCAGTGGACGTTGAGTGATAAATGGGTGGATAAGTACTTAATATAATTAAAAATTAAATTACGTAACAGATAAAATAATAATTACCTCAACTGATGGTTCAATATATTGAATACTTTTAATTAACATACATACATATCATCACGCCATATCCCTTGCAGGGTAGGCAGAGAGAACAGAGTGACAGAGAACTCTATCTCTGCATACTTCACTCGCTTCCTCAACATTCATAATTCTCTTCATACACGCTCGCCGGTTTCGGAGACTCTTGACTCCACCTTCCTTCAGTACCTGACCGATCTGGTCTAGGTAGGTTAGTCTCGGTCTCCCTCGGTACCTACATCCTTCCACTTTCGCATTGTATATGTTCTTAACCAGACGTTCGTTCGGCATTCTTTCCACATGTCCGAACCATCGGAGCATTCCCTTTCGCATCTTTACATCAATACTCTCTTTCATACCTACTCGCTCTCTTACGTCGTCGTTACGAATGCGGTCGGTCAGCCTAACTCCACAGATTTTCCGAAGAGATCGCATTTCGACCGCATTAATTTTACTTTCATACTCTTTTCTGCATACCCAACTCTCGCTTCCATATAGTAATGTTGGGACAAGCACTGCGTTATGTATTGCTACACGTGCCTTCTGGCTGAGGTGGTGGCTGCCGAGAAGTTGCCCCAACGCTCCGTTCACTCTATTTCCCGCATTCACTCTTCGCTCTATACTTTTAATTAAACTACTAAAATTTAGGGTCTAACCTGCTACGTCATTGAAATAAGAACAGATGGCTCACTGTAAAGTCTGTTTACGGACGATAATTTCACATGGTAAAGTCATAAGAAAACATTGATGAAAAATTGCATACTTTTATGGATTGAACAAACATAAACAATGGGTACCACATTAACTTTTCACTTCACTTTATAAACAGTTGATACTACAGTTCACATCATATTCTTAAAATGCAAGAATTAATTAGCTTTCTTACCCCAATTGCTGTTGTTAGAAACTATGAAAACCACATTAAGTTTTCACTTCACTTGTTTGTAAACAGTTGACAAAACAGTTGAAGTGTAGGTTGAGTCACTGTCTCTCTTCTACTCAAACGCATCGGCCGGAATGGAAGAGAGATAGATGCATCACAAGCCGAAAGCTTAGGCCAATCGTGCCTCTCTATTACTTGTTCCGCTCTCTTGCTTGCACGCTCGACTCAGACGGAGCGGGACACATATTCGAGCGTGCAGCCGGTGTTTATCGATTTATAAGACATATGTCTTCACGTCAAAATTTGTTTGCATGCAAATAATAGTTGCCACATGTGCAATTGGTACCCACATATATTGGCAACCCGTTCTAATCGTTTGAACAGGTAGACGTGCGTGGACTTTATGTATGATAACCAAATTGTTGCTCGTATTGTCGTCTTTACGAGAGACGTTCCTCAACGCCATCTATCGGAAAACGTTTACAAATTATTGCCGTTTAATACTCTAGCTTTTCAGTGAGAATTGTATATCTAAATTACTAAGATTTAACATATAACAACTTATTTGCGAGCAAGAAATTATTGCCATTCGTGGGTCTTGAAACCACATCTACTGGGAATCTAATACCTTTGGTTAGTTAATTGTTTTATTTGGTTTTGATGGAGTAAGAATACAAATCACTGTTCCTGCATGTAGTAAAAAGTGACTGAGAGATATGATATACAGATACCATCGAAGCAAAAGAAGGAAAACTCGAAATAAACCCCAATACCAATCTCTTCCATATCAGCGTGGTTTCCTTCAAATGTGCAGAAGTCAAGTCCAACAATGGGACGTAGATGGGCTATGAGGTAAAAGGTAGAATGAGAACTATCATTAATGATTGACCTGTATTTTTAAATATGAAAAAAAAAAGCTGTTGATATAAATATTTTAATTAAATTAAACTAATTTAAGCTATGGAACTGTTATGACAATACAAGCACCTTACTCGTATCATAACGTTAGATAAGACGTCAAGATAAACAACCCATGTTCTAATACGAACAAATCACTATTTCGTATGTTGAATTAAAGTTTAAAACGTCGCGCGTCGTACACATTATCTAAACGTTTCAGATATATTTATGTCCACATACCCTCGTATGTTGTAAGTGTAACGTCTGATTCATTCTCGTGCCGCTACTGTTCGACTCAGATCTGTCATGTCTGTGTTTGACGTGATGAAGGTATTTTGAGGTTTGTTGTTACTTTATATTTACATTCGTCTCAGCTCATATATGTCCCACTGTTGGGCTCGAGCCTCCTCCCAAATGGGAGAGAAATTGACCTACTATACCACGCTGGTCAGACATGTTGGTATAGGGTTTTGTTTCGAGTTTTCCATCTCTTGTATAAATGTTATATGCGTTTTACATCCCTTAGTCATCTCTTACGATCACCCACGGGTGAGATGTGGGGGAGGGGGGTTGAATTGTATTCTCACCACACGGGCAATTTACTTAAATTTAAAAACTTTTACTTGATCCCAGATATTCTTTCTTATTATTTTAGGTTCCGCCCGGTCAGATCTGGCAGCCTTAGCGTTGTAGTCTGGTGGATGGTAAAGCATATCATAAGCACAGAGTGGAGCTGCTTTATTTTTCCAATTAGTATTAAAGAAAGTTCCTTTTGATGTTGGTATTATCATACCAGTCCTTATACGTTCGGGTAGTTATAAAGATGTGTCTTTCACTTCACACTCGTGCATTTTATATAAAATATTTATTAAAAATCATATTTACATTAATTCAATTTAAAATTAATTTCTATACGTTTTAATATATCGTCTGGTCAACAATTGAATTACATATAAGTCATACAATGCAATTATTATTTTATTAATTACAATTCTTTGTACCTATATACAATACGCTTTTCAGTTTCCATATTTTAATTTTTTAAAGACGCTCTCGTAGTGCGAACGTATTCAAATTCAGTATTAAACAAATATATATATATATATATATATATATATATATATATATATATTCTTGTTGTAGAAATGAGTATATTTTTCACTTAAAAAAGTAACGTAATCACAATTATAAAATTTAAATTTAAAATATTGTTTCTCACAAAATGACCGCTTTTAACTTTGAAGTAAGTTTTTAATCTCTCTGATTAAGAATCTAAAGGATTTACCCGGAGCCTCCGCGGGGAGTTTCTATACTGTTGATGCTAAATATTGTCAGAGAATCGAGGGTGAATGATATCTGGCAAGGATTAACTCGAGTGAGATATCTGCCAACATTTATTCACTAAGCACTAGACGATTGGCAGAAACGCATTTCTTAAGTGCTGCCTGCAAACACTCTAATTAATATTTGTTTCTTTCATTTACCTTAAATAATGTGTTTAATAATATTTCATCGAATTATAAAAGCGGTGAAGTCACCGGTGATAGGACATTCTAGTTTCATATCTAGTTATGTGTATTAGTATGTTAGATATTTTTTAAAAGAACATTTTTTTATCGACCCTATAGTGGGGAAGATATTATGATATTTATTGCTTAGTTTTAATTATGACTTTGTTATTCTTACCCAAATACTCTTGGTGTGTATCATGTATACATGTATGTGGATATACGTGTGTCCGCGCATGCATAT
Organism: Lymantria monacha; assembly: GCA_905163515.2. NCBI lineage: Eukaryota > Metazoa > Arthropoda > Insecta > Lepidoptera > Erebidae > Lymantria > Lymantria monacha. The sequence goes on from LR991093.1 coordinate 33,048,809, forward strand.
ATGTATTATGTGTAATATCTATTATGTTTGTTACCGGGAATGGATTGTAAAGTGTCACATACAAATCCGAGAGGTTTAAGTGACACTCTATTCAAATTCTTTTATGTGTTATGTTTGGTAATTAAAACAAAGTTGGTGACGGATTAAGAATACCATACATCACATCATTTTAACACCTGGTTGTCATAAAAGGTAATGAAGCAATGCAAATAACATCACATAAACTAAAGGAATACCTACCCGAAAAAATGCTAAAAGTTATAAAATATGCATAATATTTTTTATTTTAAACTTTATAATTGATTCTGTAATTGTGTAAAAGTTCGTAAACCGGTTTGTAACTTATGAAGCTAATTTTGACGAGAAAACAAAGTTTTTACTTCTCTTGTGGACAAAGTCTCGTAAACCAATTAAATATTAATTTTTCATTAAATTACGAAGTATTTAAAGGCTTATCCCATTACCTTGAGAGGATTGCTTTGTTTGTTGACAGACGTTTTGGGTTAAAATCTTAGACCGACCATAAAAAGGTTTTCGTAGAGCTTTTTGCAAATTTTGTCGAATTAAGAAGATTTTCATGTGCAATTATGAGTTGTAAGTTTGAAAATTGAATGATAGCTATATAAAAATAAAATTAATTTATGCAACTGAAATGAAAATAGGTATGACCTTAAATTTAATATCATTATTTGGGTCCCTCCTCCCTTTGTGATGTTTTATGTCTCAGATTATTTGTAACTTAGTAAATACTATTATCATCATCATCTTAACTAATATATTTTCTGGTAATAGCCTCGAGCCTTCTTCACAATCGAAAGGAAATTGTCCTATTATACCTATATATAGCCTATTATATATATTATACCTATATGTATTATACCACGCTGATAAGATGGTTTTGTACAGATTTATTTAAAGGTTTCTTTTTAATCTTTCTCGTACATAGTAATATTTTTAAATCTTAGTCAAAGTTTCAATATTTATATTAAAACTTGAAGCAATTGTTAAATAACTAAAGTTCGCAGTTATGACTGCTTAAACTTTATTAATAAATTTATTACTAAATGAAATTGATCGAGGTTCGGTACTTGTATAACGGTATGGTAAAGAGTATATTTGTTACAAAAGTGTTTGTTTTAAAGAATATTATTATTATCTGTATGGCGGGTGTTGTACGAACAAATATTACAAACTTGGATTAACTTATTACTTTACCTTGGGAATGTGTTATCAAACATTCACAAATACTTAATGTTATTCTTTTCATATCTTAAATATTAGAGTAGCATTTTTGGTGTTGGCGATGGCGGTGTGTTCTGAGATACGTATTTCTCTTTTATTCTAAAATTTGATAATCAATATTTTGTTTTTAATAACTATTTTTACTTTAGCATTCGTTCAGACTCGGATAGTCCTCCCGCGACCATGAAGTTTGTAAAGTGTTCAAAACCTTGGGTATTAAAAAAAATCCAATGCAAACCCGACTAGAAATTTTTTCGTCTTCCTTAGCAGGACCGGACCGGGCATGCCCGATCTGGACCTCGATAAGGTATGTAACGCAGAAGATATATCTGGACCTGATCAGGAAAACCTTATCGGGTCCAGATCAGGCGTTCCTGATCGGGTCCAGATCAGGCGTTCCTGATCGGGTCCGGATGAAATTTTACTGATCGGCACAAAATCAATCAGCTGCGTTATATATCTTGTCTGATCCAAAACGAGTATGCCCAGTCCGGTCCTTTTAAAAAACATGTATATCTTAAAGAACATGTTTAATAGGTAAAAATATAAATTAATATATGACGTAGGCACCGAATGCAGTGCTATATTCTTATCATAGAGAGTCCTAGTGAGCCATTCCGATTATGGCGCAACCACCAGATGCTAACGACTGCAACTGTCGCCTGAATTTCTCATTCATGACCTGATCGATCTGTTTTAATCTGATTCGATAACAACTAATTTAATATTAGGCTATGTCATTACGCTTCGGAGAATCTTAGCACCGTGATTTAAATAATGACGTCATTTTACTAACGCCATCTATTTATTATGACCCAAAACATTAAATGTTAGAATGGTTGTTACAATATAATATTTCTATCTATCTATGTTTTCAAATGTTAGGTACATTTATATATATATATATATATATATATATATTATTTATTTTTGTTTTTTACTTTAAATATAAATTATTTTTATATTATTAATTAAACATTATTATTATTATTAAATACATATGATTAATTAAAGATTTCAGATTAATCGCCTCTGATGCAAATACAATTTCGCCGTGGCATAAATATGACAATCACGTCACTTTTTTGAATTCTGATTGATATTTTTTTTGTGTTACGAAAACTGTTTCTGGTTCTGATATACTACAAGCCTTACTATATACTTGATGATATTTCACATCGGGCTATCTTTATTTGGTCCTGAATTGGTCCTGATCCGGTATGCCTTACCATACTTGATGTTATTTCACATCAGGCTATCCTGATCAGGACCAGACCTGGTCCTGATAGGGTTTACCGGATCCGGCATGCCTCATTCTGTCCTGGTCAAGTCCTGATCCGGTATGCCTTACCATACTTGATGATATTACACATCAGGCTATCCTTATTTGGTCCTGACCTGGTCCTGATCCGGTATGCCTTACCATACTTGATGATATTTCACATCAGGCTATCCTTATTTGGTCCTGACCTGGTCCTGATCCGGTATGCCTTACCATACTTAATGATATTTCACATCAGGCTATCCTTATTTGGTCCTGATCTGGTCCTGATCCGGTATGCCTTACCATACTTAATGATATTTCACATCAGGCTATCCTTATTTGGTCCTGATCTGGTCCTGATCCGGTATGCCTTACCATACTTGGTGTTATTTCATATCAGGCTATCCTGATCAGGACCAGACCTGGTCCTGATCGGGTTTGCCGGATCCGGCATGCCTCATTCTATCCTGATCGGGTCCAGATACGTGATCTGGTTGAACCATACTTTTTTTCTAGCCGGGAAAGCGATAAAATCCGTAAAAAGTTAAATGTCAAATGTGTAATACTCGCGTAAACAACAAGAATCATTATTTAATTTTTATTGAAAACTACAAGAGCACACAATCAATTCTTCTATCATATGTTTGTAGGCTACATACTCGTATATAGGTACCTTGGTCGTACTCTACTGTATTCACAAGTAAATTAAGTGATTGTAATCTGTACAACAGTTTGCATTTATTTCATTTAGGTAAACAGTCCGTCATAACATAATCGTGTGGTATCCGGTTTAAAATATAATGGCACCACCTACACTGTGTGAGTCTTAAAAACTAGTTGAGAGATCACCAGGAAAAAGGATGTAGCGTTATTTGGAAAAATTGTAATACTAACTACGATCAGTAACTCGCTTGACCTGATTGGCACCAAGAGTGATGAATTACAGCATCCTTGAAGGACTATGTCTAACAGTGGATGGACCCCTACTTTAAGTAGTTCATTTGCTGATACAAATATGGAATTCTTTAGAAAAAAAATTGTTAGGTATATATATATATATATATATATGTATATATGTATATATATATATATATATATATATATATATATATATATATATATATATATATATATATATATATACATATATACATATATACATATATATAAAAGGACGGAAGGAAGGAAAGGAAAATATTAAAGGACTAATTTATTAAAAAATAACATACGTCTCGAATACTATTCAGCGTTCATAGTGACAGTAGGACGTATTGAAAAATGTTCGAGACGTCGGAACAGTTAAAATCAACAAAGACAATAAAATCTTTAAAAATAGTTTTTTTTTTAATATAATAAAATAATACTCGCGTTAACAGAAGTCATTATAACTATAACAAGTTTATTGTATTTTCTGATGTAGAATTATGCATTAAACTAATACAAAAACTCTAATGCTCTTGGAGAAATAATGATCAGACACTATCTGGCTGTAAATTTCGTTACCGACCCTCGACTAGAATATGCATTACATGTTGTACCTTGTACCCGGCATATATCTCAGTTGGGTGAACTTTCTTCGTTAAATCTACGAATTTATTTAGGGAGACGTGGCCGGCGCGCGGTCGTATCGTGACGGAGTCAGTTAGTTTCATTAATTGTGACAACATCAAGATCCGAGATGTTCTTAGTAGTAATATACTTTCCATAAACTGAAACAGGTCTTCCGTGTGGTGACGCAGTAAGAATACAATTCATATTTTTTCTTTCAGTTTTTCAAGTTTTTGTACTATATTTTTATTTTCTTGGTGCGTTATAAACAGAACTGTATTGTTGCCGAATCTGTAACACTCGACATTTACGTGTCACAATTTAAAAAAAAAAACTAATAATGCCTACCCGCTCTCTTACGTCGTCGTTACGAATGCGGTCGGTCAGCCTAACTCCACAGATTTTCCGCAGAGATCGCATTTCGACCGCATTAATTTTACTTTCATACTCTTTTCTGCATACCCAACTCTCGCTTCCATACAGTAATGTTGGGACAAGCACTGCGTTATGTATTGCTACACGTGCCTTCTGGCTGAGGTGGTGGCTGCCGAGAAGTTGCCCCAACGCTCCGTTCACTCTATTTCCCGCATTCACTCTACGCTCTATATCAGTGGTGTACCTTCCATCTCGGCTAAATTCACATCCAAGATATACAAAATCATCCACTTGCTCTAGTATATCATTACCTATTGTTACTCTTACATCTGTTCTGGCTTCGTCTCTTTCAAAGACCATTATTTTGGTTTTGCTCACATTCACGCGTAGACCCCTTTTCTTACAATCTTCTGTCATTGTGTCGACTAGGGTCTGCAGGTCAGTCGCTGACTGTGCCAGCAGGACTGCATCATCTGCATATAGCAGAGCAGTGACCGCTGAGTCGCCCATCTGGACTCCCACATTCATATCGTTCAACTTTTGGAGACATTTATCCAGATATATGATAAACAGCCTGGCTGACAGAACGCACCCCTGCTTAACGCCGATATTGACGTCAAACCAAGGCGACATTCCATCATCCAGCCGCACACAGGCTCTACAGCCCATGTAACTGGACTGCACAGCCTTTAGCAGTTTACCGTTAATACAATACTCCGGTAAAATGTCCTTCTTCCTTAAGTTTCTTTCGTACAACTGTGTCAAATGCTCTCTCCAGATCCACAAAACTACAGAAAACCCTCTGACCTAGAGCCAGATGCTTCTCCACAATGTTGCGCAGAGAGAACACTTGATCCCTGCATCCCCTTCCACTCCTGAAACCTCCTTGTGTCTCACACAGTAAACCATCGGACACCATCCTCATTCTCCTTTCAATAATTTTACCATACGCTTTTGCTGCGAAACTGGTCAAGCTTATGGCTCTGTAATTTGCGCAGTCATAACGTGAACCCTTGTTTTTAAACAAAGGCACGACGACTGCGCTATTACAGTCCCCGGGAACTATTCCCGAGCTCCAACATAAATTGAGGAGCAACAGGAACGCCTTCCAGACACAGGAGCCACCAAGCTTGATCATCTCGGCAGCACCATATCAATGCCCGCTGCCTTACCATTTTTCAAACTTCTTATCGCCCATTCAACTTCATCCATACTGATGCCGTCGGAGGACGCCGTTGTCGAATGTTGATCTACTAAACCACATGCGACACCGGCGCCAACCGTAGCATCCGCATACATATCGCCAAAATATTCACTCCAACGGCTTAACACGTCTTGTGTTTGTGTAAGAATGTCTCCAACTTTAGACCTTATTTTATTCATTCTGAAGGCTGACCAACCACCCCGAGACTTCTTCACCTCCCTCCAAAAGAGTTTGGTGTTACCCTCGAAGTTTTTAGTCAGCCTATCTTCTGCACTCATACTTGCTCTATCACGTTTCTCTTTCACTAAGGCCTTGGTGTCATTTTTACATTGCCGATATATTTCTTTCTTCTGTTCAGTCATACTGTCATTCAGATTCAAAGAAGAGACACAGTCCAGCCACGCTTTCTTCTTTTGCTCTACGGAAGCTGCCACTTCCGCATCCCACCATGCATCACCATTTGTTTTTCTATGCTTCTTTGAACTTCCACATACTTCTTTTGCTGTATCTACCATACTCTCTTTTAATACTCTCCAGCATTCTTCAATGTCCGATTGCGGCTGGCTTGCCATCGTCAGCCGTTCTCGAACACCCTCTGCATACTTTTCTCTCTCTTACACACTCTTCTTGCAACCTTTCAACCTTTATTCTTTCAAGCCCTCCGAAGTGGACACGCTCTCGCCAGTGCCTCCACTTTCTGAACAGACCACTAAATCTCGCAATAACGAGATAGTGGTCCGTATCGACTGTGGGGCCCCTGTAGGCTCTTGCGTCCAATATTTTGCTTCGGAGGCGACTGTCTACCAAAATTAAATCTATTATACTTTTCTGTTCATTCCTTCCCCATGTATACATATGGATGTCCTTATGTTGGAAAAATGTGTTTGACACAATAAGGTTTCTCTCCATGCATACATCCGCTATGAGCCTACCTGCGTCGTTCACTCTCTTATCACCAAATGGACCAAGTACGTCCTCATGGTCGGGACGCTTGGTCCCCACCCATCCGTTCAAATCTCCGCATACAATCACGCGTTCACTGGTTTCTGCCATATCATAATATGAATACCTTGGTGACACCTAGTTTTATACGGACCCAAAGAAGTCTGGGATCATACATTCCGTAATCCTTCACACCTGAGGCCAAGCGAGAGGACAACAGCACTCCTACCCCCATGCTGGCTCGATCGCTCTGTGGTACACCAGACCACAGAGCCATCCCGCCACCAGGAAGATCGCAGGCGTCGCTGCCCCTTCGCTTGGTCTCTGTTACACAGAGCACGTCTAGCTGTTTGTTCGCCATGACGGATATCAGCTCGTGCAACTTACCTTCCACACAACCTCGTTCTTACATTCCACGTGCCCACCCGGCACTCTGCTCTCCTCGACTCGCCTGACTGGGCAAGGCGTGATGGGTGGCGGCCCCCATCGCCGCAACTGCTAAAGTTCGTACCGACGGGGGCGGGTCGGTACGCGTTGCCTCCGGGGGACGCCCTAACCCAGCTTTTTTTTTTTTTTTCACCAGATTAGCAGTCTAATTAGACTGGCAGGGGACGCGAACGAGCACGCTCCGGACTATGCCCCCCAAAACTAACCTAACCTATAACTATACATATATATATATATATATATATATATATATATATATATATATATATATATATATATATATACATATATACATACATACATATCATCACGCCATATCCCTTGCAGGGTAGGCAGAGAGATCAGAGTGCCAGAGAACTCTATCTCTGCATACTTCACTCGCTTCCTCAACATTCATAATTCTCTTCATACACGCTCGCCGGTTTCGGAGACTCTTGACTCCACCTTCTTTCAGTACATGACCGATCTGGTCTAGGTAGGTTAGTCTCGGTCTCCCTCGGTACCTACATCCTTCCACTTTCGCATTGTATATCTTCTTAACCAGGCGTTCGTTCGGCATTCTTTCCACATGTCCGAACCATCGGAGCATTCCCTTTCGCATCTTTACACCCATACTCTCTTTCATACCTACCCGCTCTCTTACGTCGTCGTTACGAATGCGGTCGGTCAGCCTAACTCCACAGATTTTCCGCAGAGATCGCATTTCGACCGCATTAATTTTACTATCATACTCTTTTCTGCATACCCAAGTCTCGCTTCCATACAGTAATGTTGGGACAAGCACTGCGTTATGTATTGCTACACGTGCCTTCTGGCTGAGGTGGTGGCTGCCGAGAAGTTGCCCCAACGCTCCGTTCACTCTATTTCCCGCATTCACTCTTCGCTCTATATCAGTGGTGTACCTTCCATCTCGGCCAAATCCACATCCAAGATATACAAATTCATCCACTTGCTCTAGTACATCATTACCTATTGTTACTCTTACATGTGTTCTGGTTTTATCTCTTTCAAAGACCATTATTTTGGTTTTGCTCACATTCACGCGTAGACCCCTTTTCTTACAATCTTCTGTCATTGTGTCGACTAGGGTCTGCAGGTCAGTCGCTGATTGTGCCAGCAGGACTGCATCATCTGCATAAAGCAGAGCAGTGACCACTTAGTCGCCCATCTAGACTCCCACATTCATATCGTTCAAGCATATATATATATATATATATATATATATATATATATATATATATATATATATATATATATATATATATATACAGGGTGTCCCAAAATTCAACGATAAGCCGGCACCAGCAGGTGGACCTACAAATGACTACTCGAGAACAAAAAAGAAAAAAATTCTACCTTGATTTTTTTTTTCATTACGACAAAAAAAACCGATTTCTTTAAAAATCGACATCTTTTATTATATTATTAAGTGCCATTGCTACAATTTTACAAGTAATTCTGTGTTTTTTTTTGTATTGGTAAGGTAAGTAGCACTACTATCGATCACAACCATTAAAAATTCCAGAATATGTATAGTTTTTACACAAAAATCAACCAAAACTATGTTTTTTTCATAAATTATGTAAGATTTTGACTTTCAGCTCACTTTCACTCATCACAGTGAAAAAAAAAAGTATGGACACTACTGTGGCAAATAGTATTAAAAATTGGCGCAACTAACTACAATTCTAAAATGGTATAACATTCTAGGCAAACTAGCCACAAAAATATACTTAGGTGTACTATTTCAAAATAACAACCATACTTCGAAAATTGTTAGTGTTGATAGTAATCACTTTTACTATGTAGCCCAAATGTTTTTGTTGCAAGTTCTCAGAATTTGAATGAGACATGTGCGTAGTCCATAAGATAACATAAGTTAGACAGAGATAGAGAGATTATACGTTAGAGGGAGATAGATAGATGCTAATTGTTTAGTAACATTAATGCAGGTAGAGAAGTAATTAATGTCCTCAGCAGCACAGCAAGTCAGTACGCTCTACTTCTTTGTTTACTGCACACCGTTCTGTTTTAATTAAAGTGGCTCTGATACTAACGACTTTGGATTGAATTAAGTGACCTGGAAATTGACCTGACTTGGCATTATTTTAGACTGTGATTTTGTGTTTTTTTAAAGAAGTTTTGCCTTATTTTCAAGTGTTTAGCATTCATTATGCCGCTACCATATACAGCGTTAGAATACGCTAATATGCACCTAATTTATGGAGAATGCCGATGCAATGCCAACGCTGCTAGCAGATTATATCGAGCAAGGTACCCTACTCTTCAAAGGTATCCGGATTATCGCGTATTTATTAACGTGCATCAAGCATTTTCGGAGGGTCGTATACCATCTGACAGGAGAAACGCTGGAAGACCTAGATCGGAACACGATGAAGAAGTTCTCAAAGAAATAGAAAGCGATACAACTACCTCTGTACGTGGCATACAAGTAGCAACGGGAATTCCAAAAAGTACTGCACATAGAATTTTAAAACGTCACCAGTTTCATCCATATCATTACAGGCGCGTGCAGGCGTTATTACCGCGGGACTATCCACTGCGGGTCGCATTTTGCCGTGTAATGCTGCAAAAACACAGGGAAGATCCCCAATTCTTAGACAAAGTTTTATGGTCGGATGAAACAACCTGCAAGAAAGATGGCTATTTAAATCTTCACAATCTTCATAGCTAGAACAATGAAAATCCGCACCTGGTGAGAGAAGACAAATCCCAATATCAATTTAAGGTTAACCTATGGACGGGCATAATAAATGGAAAAGTGATAGGGCCCTTTGAGTTACAAGGAAACATAGATGGCAATAGCTATTTGAACTTCTTACAAAATGAGTTACCAGGATTATTAGAAGACGTGCCCTTAAGTGATTTGCAAAACATGTGGTTTCAAAACGATGGTTGCCCAGCTCACTATGCCCGCCCTGTGCGAGAGTACTTAGACCAAGAGTACCCAGGGCGTTGGATCGGGCGACTTGGTCCTATCTTATGGCCACCCCGTTCACCCGATCTAAATCCCCTGGATTTTTTCTATTGGGGTTGTCTAAAGGACAGAGTCTACTCAAAACCCATTGCAACCTTGGACGAGCTTCGCCAAAAAATAATTCAGGCTGTGGATCACATGAACAGAATCAGATATGCAAGAAAAATAAAACGTTCATTTTTAAGGCGATGTCGTGCCTGCATTACTGCCAATGGCAAACAATTCGAACATTTATTGTAATTTTAATAATATAGTAAATTCTAATCTCTCTATATCTATCTCTTTCTAACTTATGTTATCTTATGGACTACGTACATGTATCATTCAAATTCTGAGAACTTGCAACAAAAACATTTTGGCTACATAGTAGAAGTGATTACTATCAACACTAACAATTTTCGAAGTATGGTTGTTATTTTGAAATAGTACACCTAAGTATATTTTTGTGGCTAGTTTGCCTAGAATGTTATACCATTTTAGAATTGTAGTTAGTTGCGCCAATTTTTAATACTATTTGCCACAGTAGTGTCCATACTTTTTTTTTTCACTGTGATGAGTGAAAGTGAGCTGAAAGTCAAAATCTTACATAATTTATGAAAAAAACATAGTTTTGGTTGATTTTTGTGTAAAAACTATAGATATTCTGGAATTTTTAATGGTTGTGATCGATAGTAGTACTACTTACCTTGCCAATACAAAAAAAATCACAGAATTACTTGTAAAATTGTAGCAATGGCACTTAATAATATAATAAAAGATGACGATTTTTAAAGAAATCGGTTTTTTTGTCGTAATGAAAAAAAAAATCAAGGTAGAATTTTTTTCTTTTTTGTTCTCGAGTAGTCATATGTAGGTCCATCTGCTGGTGCCGGCTTATCGTTGAATTTTGGGACACCCTGTATATACATATATACATATATATATATATATATATATATATATATATATATATATATATATATATATATATATATATATATATATGCTTCGAATACTACCAACCCTTGTTTTGCTCGTGGGTGTCATAAAAGACGACTAAGCGCCTTATAATGACCTGGTCTAACTCCATCTGATATCGTTTGGTCGACAATTACATTCCCAAGGAGGGTTGACGCCAGGCAGGCGGCCGGTCATAAAACTATCGCCAATAACTTCTATAATATGTACTATGAAAGAAGAGTACATATTGTATGGACCTCAAGTAATTGGGATAAGAGTAGGAGAATGATATATATTTATAAATATGTATATGGTTTTACGAACAAAGTAAAGTCAGAGTAATGAGTAAATAAATAATGTATATAATTTATATACAATATATAGCATAATAACAAATGTTGCAGTGTTTAGATATAACGATTGTACAAACATTAGTATCGTATTGTTCACGGACACAATAATGCGCTTTATGATATACAAACAAAAACATTTTGAAGTTTCACATTGTTAGATATTAAAAATAACTCTTTACGAGTCTACATTATATAAAAGTTGTTAGATTTTTCACGAAATAATGTTCGTTGTTGCCCTTTGTGAAAGTTTGTGAGCGGCGGCGGCGGCGGTGTTGAGGGGCCCGAGTCGTCCCTAGAGCGTTACATCGTACTTTACCAATAACTTGTGTATATGTGTGTATATTATACATTTATATTAGATTGTATTAGAAATTTCTTTTTGAGTGCATAATAAAATTTTTAGATATACTAAAAATTTTCTTTGATAGACAAAAAAAACCTTTTAAAATTTTCATTTAAATAGTTTAGTTTTTGAGAGTGGTTAACGCCGAATGGCGTTGATAAGTGTGGCTTTTTTTGTTTCACTTTCTTTGTTAAAGACTTGAGTTATTCTAGTCATCTCTTTATATGGCACGATACTTTTTATATTTGTTTAGCAAATGGATATGGACCGGGTTTTTACACGACAAATTACTTACCACCTAAGCCTCTTTTTTGAAAATACTTACTATCTAATATTTTAATACAACATGTCTGAGTTAAATAACACATGTATATAACTATAGAGCTCGCCACAGGATTACCGAGCGGAAGAGGGTTGATGTAAGTTTAACCCTTTACCCCCACGATAAAATATTGTTTGAAGCAAATATTGGCATGACCTTAACGGATAACTTAAGTGAGTCATAAGTTCACGTTGTGATGGGAATGTTTTGTTCTGTATTAGTTGTAGCCGCAGCGGAACTCATGTAAAATATGTAGGGGGTCATGACTCCTTCCGAGACTAGTTCAAACATATATGTTTATCTTTTGCTGTTTAATATTCTAATTATTAACTTTACGACTCCGCGTGATGACGGCTCAAGAATATATATAGTTAACAATATTGTGTGTCACCGTTCCTTCGTATTATCCCCCTGGGGATTTTTTTATATGAATATGAACATCTATGAGTTGATGAATGGATGGATCCATCCTCGTTTAGCAATTGTTATAGCTTCTTTTTTTATTACTGATGGTGAATGGTAGTTTTTTTGTGACTCCATCCGATCACTCCGATCATAACTTAGGAATAAAATATGTCATGATATTCATTAGTTTAAGGAACGTCGTACAAAGCAGCTAAAAGTCGGTTTTGGTGTAGTCGACATTCGTGTGTGCGGCTCGTATAGTGAGACACTTTGGTGGTGACTTATTTATAGACAACCTATAAATAAGTCACCACCAAAGTCTCTCACTACGTAGACTACAAAGCCTACCTAGTCAGATTATGACACAAGCCATATGCTCTGCAACTTTTTACTTAATGGGAGACGCTCGCTGGGGGTCATCATCTCATCATCATCTCAGCTCATATGTGTCCCACTGTTGGGCTCAAGCCTCCTCCATAATGGGAGAGTAATTGACCTACTGTACCACGCTGGTCAGACTTGTTATTATAGGATTTTGATTCGAAGTTTCCTTCTCTCGCATAGATATTATATGCGTTTTATATTTATCTTAGTCGTCTCGTACGATCACTCACGGGTAAGATAGGTGGTGGTGAATTGTATTCTTACTCCGTCACCACACGGAAGACGACCACACGTCGCTGGGGGTCACACCTACTTAATGTTGTCAAACACTAAAATCTGTCAAAAACTGAATCAACATATTCCATTCATGCTGTAAAATGCTCTATGAACCAAGATGCCAATTACTTTTTTTTAAATATAATGTTAATAAAACAATAGCTGAAACGCGACAAGCGGCACCCGATTACAGTTATTTATTAAGTACTAGAACTTAGGACCATATTTATTTAATCATATTTTACTCGTATGTTACCTACGGGTAATATTTGTATAATAGGTAGCATATAATAAATATATACGGTATGTTTACCACGAGGGGGTCGCGAATTGTATTCCTCCTTCGTCAACACACTACAATATTACAATATCATTAAACGTATATAATTGTATACTTTCACATTTGCAAATTATAAATATAAACGGTTGTGTTAATTGGGCCGACGTGTTTATTATATGATGATAGACAATTACTGTTCGCTAAACCTATTACTAAATACTAGTACAGAGTTAACACTAACGCGCCTGCTGTACTAACAATTCTTTGCTCATTCATATAACTTTTCATGCGCAAATATATATATATATATAACTTTACGAGTTTGATCAAAATAATATACTATGAATATCTTAATATCAAAATATGTACCAAAAGTCAACGATATACATACGAGTATGTCAACGATATACATACGAGTATGTCAACGATATACATACGAGTATGTCAACGATATACATACGACTATGTCAACGATATACATACGAGTATGTCAACGATATACATACGAGTATGTCAACGATATACATACGAGTATGTCAACGATATACATACGAGTATGTCAACGATATACATACGAGTATGTCAACGATATACATACGAGTATGTCAACGATATACATACGAGTATGTCAACGATATACATACGAGTATGTCAACGATATACATACGAGTATGTCAACGATATACATACGAGTATGTCAACGATATACATACGAGTATGTCAACGATATACATACGAGTATGTCAACGATATACATACGAGTATGTCAACGATATACATACGAGTACGTCTATTTCCTAACGGGTCTATTTCCTTCTTAACTAAACGGGTTATCCATTTGTCTTTCATATTTTACTAAAAAACAATGGTTTATTTGCGAAACAATTTTAAACAATAGAGTATTATTTTTTTATTTAATTAAATAGCTTGAGTATGTACTGTATATATAATGTAATATGATTTGCTATGATCTCTAAATATATAGCTTTAGTGTAACTTTTCAGAAACAAACTCTGATCGTAGAAGGAGTAAAGAGTAGACATATTTATAACAGGCAGGCGCACATATTGTCTCTCGCTGATGCCGACGTTTTAATGCTACCCAAAGTCTTGTGACAGAAAATGCCAATAAAGTTCCGTCTAGACTTCAAACTTGTAGCCCCATAGTATGCTATAGCATTACCTTACACATTCTATATCACAATAAACGAGCCTATTAACGATGTGAAGTTAAGTTTACAACTGGGTCAGGATCGCACACAATATATTTGAGGGTTTTATACAATGTATGTTTATGAAATCAATGTTAGAAAAAAATATAAATTATACGTAGTTAGAGCTCGTAGCCTACCTGATGTACCTGAGGTGATCATGCTACACAGGTAAGCGAGTACCTACTTATTAACGAGGTCGGTGTATAGTACGCATGTACGAGTGTTATAACAGCAGAAAAGTTATAGTTTCTTATTGAACAATCTATTTTTAACAATAATTTACAATATAATATCACGTCATTGTTTAGTACAATTGTATGTGAATAGTAATGGTATTAAATCACAATAACATGTGAACATTGTCAATAGATGGCGTGCAAAACGTTTCACGTCGAAATGCAGAATCCCAACTAGAAAAAAAGTATGGTTCAACCAGATCATGTATCTGGACCCGATCAGGACAGAATGAGGCATGCCGGATCCGGCAAACCCTATCAGGACCAGGTCTGGTCCAGATCAGGATAGCCTGATTTGAAATAATATCAAGTATGGTAAGGCATACCGGATCAAGACCAGGTCAGGACCAAATAAAGATAGCCTGATGTGAAATATCATCAAGTATGGTAAGGCATATCGGATCAGGACCAGGTCAGGACCAAATAAGGATAGCCTGATGTGAAATATCATCAAGTATGGTAAGGCATACCGGATCAGGACCAGATCAGGACCAAATAAGGATAGCCTGATGTGAAATATCATCAAGTATGGTAAGGCATACCGGATCAGGACCAGATCAGGACCAAATAAGGATAGCCCGATGTGAAATATCATCAAGTATGGTAAGGCATACCGGATCAGGACCAGATCAGGACCAAATAAGGATAGCCTGATGTGAAATATCATCAAGTATGGTAAGGCATACCGGATCAGGACCAAGTCTGGACCAAATAAGGATAGCCTGATGTAAAATATAATCACGTGTATGGTAAGGCATGTAGTATATCAAGACCAGAAACAGTTTTCGTAACACAAAAAAATATCAATCAAAATTAAAAAAAGTATCATATCATGATTGTCATATTTATGCCACGGTGTAAATTGTATTTGCATCAGTGGAGATTAATCTGAAATCTTTAATTAATCATATTTATTTAATAATAGTAATAATGTTTAATTAATAATATAAAAATAATTTATATTTAAAGTAATAACAAAAAAAAAATAGGTACATTTGAAAACATAGATAGAAATAAATATAATAATATTGTAACAACCATTCTAACATTTAATGTTTTGGGTCATAATAAATTGTTGATGGCGTTAGTAAAATGACGTCATTAACTGAATCGCGGTGTTAAGATTCTCCGAAGCGTAATGACATCGCCTGATATTAAATTATTTGTTATCGAATCTGATCAAAACATATCGATCAGGTCATGAACGAGAAATTCAGGTGACAGTAGAAGTTGTTAGCATCTGGTGGTTGCGCCCTAATTGGAACAGCTCGCGAGAGAGTCCCACTCTCTATGATAAGAATATACCACTGCATTCGCTGCCTACGTTATATATTAATTTATATTTTTATTTATTAAATATGTCTTTTAAGATATTCATGTTTTTAAAAGGACCGGACTGGACATACTCGTTTTGGATCCGGCAAGATATATAACGCAGATGATTGATTTGGATCCGATCAGTAAAATTTCATCCGGACCCGATCAGGAATGCCTGATCTGGACCCGATAAGGAATGCCTGATCTGGACCCGATAAGGTTTTTCTGATCGGGTCCAGATATATCCTCTGCGTTACACACCATATCTGGTCCAGATCGGGCATGCCCGGTCCGGTCCTGCTAAGGACTGCACAGATGGCGTAGTGGTTAAGGTACCAACCTTCCGTGCCAGTGCCGTGGGTTCAATGCCCACGAGGACAACACTTTGTGCGATCCACAATGTGTTGTTCTGAGTCTAGGTGTAATTTGTCTGCGTTAATTGCATGTTCGTAAAGTCCCCCGCAATATAAGGTTTATTTCCTTAGTGTAGGGTGGTGTCCTTTTAATAAAAAAAAAAGGAAGACGAAAAAATTTCTAGTCGGGATACCGTACCTACTACCTACTCATTCTTCAAAAGTTAAATATTTATTTTGTTATGAAACATATAATGGCCGCTATATATAATCCTATATGTTTATATTGGTACAATTATCAAATATATAAAATATTAAATTGATCTTTTTTTAAAATTTAATAGTTATTATTTTAAATATTTTAGTGTGTCATATCTGCTTTTCACAATGGCGAACGTAACCCGCAACTTTGAACATTGAAGTGTTGACATCTGCCGCTGCCGCCATTAAATATACGTCATAATGTACTTTTGTTCAGTTGCAATCAAGTACTTGGATACTTATTAAAATATGATTAATGTTAAAAAACAAATATATACAATAATAATTAGAAATACACAATTGAAGAAGTTACGCTTTTTAAATAATTAAGGGACACATATTCTAGCCTCAGTTCCAATAAACTTATATAATTTATTTGTTGGGGTAGTTTGGAAAATTATGTTATCTATAATGACGTTGTGGTCGAAGGGGGCGGAGTTGCGACAGGACTGAACAAACAGCGATTACCACTTGCCACGAGTGGAGCTAGCATCGTTAGTCACTGTTCATATTAAAAATATCTAGCCTGACGAGCTAGATGAGTAATAGGTCCGAGGACGAAATAAACGATATTTTACTATATAGAATAATACTATATATATATATATATATATATATATATATATATATATATATATATATATATATATATATATATATATTATCATCACCTCTGAACATTGTGGTGAAGACATCTCAGTAATATAGATTTGTGATGTTTGAAAGTGAACATTCGTCAGTAAAACTACAATGACAATCAATTAAAATGTCTCCCGTTTCAGATGTATGTGTTCGGACCATGGAAGTAATAAGTACTCTGTACAACAGGAATGAGCTCTATCTGTGCACCTTGCAGCAAAAATAAAGAAAATAAAACCTTATGCTAAGGTAGTAGAGTCTTGTTGCGCGCAAAATAAAAATGAAGCCGAGTGAGAGGGCAAC
The DNA here is from genome assembly GCA_905163515.2 of Lymantria monacha. Taxonomy (NCBI): domain Eukaryota; kingdom Metazoa; phylum Arthropoda; class Insecta; order Lepidoptera; family Erebidae; genus Lymantria; species Lymantria monacha. Next base: position 33,066,453 of record LR991093.1, read on the forward strand.
CAGTGTACCCTGTGTCCCGTTCTAACAGTGAACTTAGAATTGCCAGAGTTAAGTTGATTTCAATCCTTTCCTTGTTGGTAGAAAAATATGCGATTAATGTAATGTAACGAAGTAAAAAAATTTACTTCTAAAATGTTTTTAAATATAAATAATAATTTATTACCGACATATTAAAGCAATATTATTTGTTGCTAAGTGTAAAACCTTATTAACGCAAACATTTTGCGATTGGGGTATAGGTTTTCTTTTATATGTATGAAATACGGACACATGACCCGACAACCCCACATGGAATCGTAAATAATAATAATAACATAATTTGTTAGTGAAGAATTACGGTGACCATGCATGACTATTCAATCCTAGTTCAAGAACAATAAACAAATAACTTAAATACCTATGTATTTTTTATTTTTTTATGAAAATAACTTTGTTTAGATTTCAAAATACCTAAAGATCTTAAGATAAGATAAGATAATTTTTATTTGTGAAAACATGTGTAGGTAAGTTCTTAAACAATCTATGATTAATTGGATTCAACATGTTCTGCCACTATAGGCGTACAAATTGTCATAACATTATAGATTTCCATTTATTATTACATTCGTATTATATAATATTACAATATCATTTAAATAGAATGTCTATGTCATGTCACAATTAAAATAAAAAAAAAAATAACAATAATAGTAAAGTGAAATGTCATATGTTAAAATAAATAAAAAATACATTTATATAACCTTGTCATTTAAAAATTCTTGAACACTGTAATATGTTCTATTGATAAGAAGGTCCTTGACTTTTTGTTTAAATGAATTTATATTTAAGGTTTTATATATATTTGGTATTTTATTAAAAAGAATAGGTGCCATACAAAATACACTCTTGCCCATATAAGCAGTTTTAGCGCTGCGCATACGAAGTCTATTATTATCGCATCGACTACGCTCACTGTGATCTGACAGACGGGGAAACAGTTGAGGGTTACTTTTCACAAATACTACTGTTTCCATGATAAACAAACAGGGTAGTGTCAGGATCCTATGCTTATTGAAAAATGGCCTACAGCTATCCGTAAGTTTTAAATTGAACATAGAGCGGATACAGCGCTTTTGTATTTTAAATATTATTTCCCTGTTTGTAGAGTTGCCCCAGAACATTATTCCATACCTAAGAACAGATGCTACTAACCCATGGTATGCAGTGAGTAACGTATCAATATTTATCGTAGGTGCTAGCTTGTATAATGCATAGGATGTTTTACTTACTTTTTTACATAGAGTCTCTATATGTACTTTCCAGTTCAATTTAACATCTATTTCGAGACCAAGAAATGTTGTATTAGTTACTTCTCGTATTATGTCAGTTTCATGATGTATTATAATTTTTGAGGATGTCATATATTTATTAAAATGCATTATATTTGTCTTCTTTAAATTGATAATTAAGTTATTATTTCTTAACCATCTAACAGTAGAATTTATAGCATCATTAATATTACTTTCATAAATATCAGTGTTCTTACAAGCTACAGTTAATGTGCTATCGTCGGCAAAAAGTCTTAATGTCCCTAACATTAAGTTCTTTAGAAAATTTAGGAACAAAAAGAAAGCTATTGTGGAAGAATGTAATAAAGATCAGTCGACATGATCGACATCAATATATGATTTGTTAGATCTCGTAGATAACGCTTGTGTTTCAGATTTTAAACTGAACATTATTTTTTATATTGCTGGATATATCGTGAATGGGATGATTCACAAAATTTTTTGTTCAAATTGTGTGGTGTTATTGGATCACAACACCATAGAACACTGTTTATTATATTATTAAATCAATCGTTAAAAAACGTAAACAAAAATAAAATTATCATGTAGGTATGTCGTCCGAGAATTTTATAGCAAACTACATACATCGTTAGAATCAGCACATCCTCCTCAATCTATATTTGAAGATCCACATGATATTCTATTGATGAAAGCGTTAGCGAATTCATATCACAATTTACGTTTAACTCAATGCAATTAGAATCAATGAAACATATAAGGAATAAGCTGGGTTTGCGGCAGAAACTTCACAAGACTGTCTTATTTAGCAATATCTGATTTAGAATTAAACTTAAATGTAAACTTAACTGTTTTTTCTTAATTTAATATACCACACACCACCTTATCGTAATTTTATCTCAGTCCAGCTGCATGTCGTGTCCCACAAGGACTAGTAGATAAGTACCTACCTATATGACGCGAGTGTGAAAAGCAAGCAAAAACAGGAAATGTATAGTGCCACAAAGGGCAAGTTTATAATTAGCATCTTCGATTAAAATTCATCTGAAGCAATGATCTGCTGACGTCAGATCACAAATATTTTTTATAATTATTGTCCTTAAATCATATTTCAATATGGTCACCATCGCCAGAGAGGGATAAAAGGTACAGTTCTGAGCTCTCGCTCGGCTTCAATTTTGCGACAACAGCTCATTCCTGTTGTACAGAGTAGTTATTACTTCCATGGTTCAGACATATGTTATAAGCTAACGTGGCAAGTCAAGAGTCATTACATTTTGGATCGGATATAATCTCGGTTCGCATATTATATGCTCTACTGCTAGGCTCGAACCTCTCACACAATGGAAGGGAAATCGATTGTACCACGTTGCCGCTGTTCAAACGTTTTGTTAAAAGGTTTTATTTCAAGTTTACTTTCTCTTGCATAGATGCTATATTATATACATAATTGCACATCTATTTCTTTTTTCTTGTAGTTTTTGGCTTGGTTACTAAGACCTTTAAGCCAAATTTTTGTTTATAAATTAACTTCATTTAAAGTCATCGTCCGTCAGTAAGTCAAATCGTCACCTTCAACAGTGCCATGGCACACACACTGTTATATCATATTCACTACACCTCAGTACTTCCTACGCATCAGATTATATAAAACGCCATTAAAATCACTAAATATAACACGTTAAAATACTATGATATTGCATATAATACAAGAGTACCACACGACACTTTTCTTTTCCCGCTAAAACTCCCATGCACTATATTATCAACATCTGTATTAGCCCTTCTCACAAAATATATACGACGCGCGACGGCGACGGACAGAAGTTGCACTCCTTTAATATTGAGAGATTGCCGCCATTTTAATAGTCTATAAAATTTACAAAGCACTGCGTTCATTTTAAATCTTACTGGCACGGGCACTAGAGCGCAATTCCTTTACGTTCAGATTTAGCTTAACGATCGTTCGAACGTCAGGGTTGTCAAACAAATTAAACTTAACGATCGTTCGAACGTCAGGGTTGTCAAACAAATTAAAATTCAATACCAACAAAATTATTAAAAATATTTAATTATATTTAGGTATAATTATTTTACTTTTATGTAATGTTTTATATATGTTTTGTCGTCTCTGAAATATCTATTATTAAACCAAGTTAATAATATAATAGCTAGCGTATCTAAACTGAGATGATGATAATACCTGCAAAATTGGTTAGATGACCGATTTAGAATTACCCGGTGAAAAAATAGGTAAAAAATGGGACAAACTTATATTCAATTCTCATGGTTTTTTTTATATAGATATGTTATTTAGGAAACTGTTTCAAATGTTTAGTTTGACAAATAGCAAGGATCAAAGATATCACCAAACCTAAAAAATCAGCCCTGTATCGCTTTGTCAAATAGCGACATCTACACAAATATATTTAATTGGAATAGTACTAGGTTAAAGTGTTATTCCTATATTTTACTTACCTTTCTCAACTGATATCTCTGTATCGGCTATCCAACCCTTATATATAGATGTGCTGACATTCAATATAAACACGAACATAACACGAAGCCCTACATTTCGTCTCTCGGAAAATAAAATACGTAAGTCTGGCACGTGCCGTAACGAGATATATCTTACGAGACGAGACTGTCGGCCTCTTGATCTAAGGGTAGGTAGGTATGGTAACATTTAATAAATTTAATTATTATCTTTTCAAAATAAAGTTTATATATTATATAACACTAATACAGACGAGAACTTGCGACATATTTAGCAAATTGTTGCAATTAAATCGACAAACTCTTAATTCGTAACAATAAACTCTAGTTACAAACTCTTGCTCTGTAATTTGTTCGTTAACTTAATTTATTTTGTGTCCTACTTGTTACGAACGGAACACCGGTTTGTATCTTTGTGCAAATTATAATTATACTGTATTAATTTGTTTATCATTTTATACATAAAACAGCTAGAGTATGATATTACAGACGAGATGGCACTGCGGGCCTCAGTAAACACACCAGCCACGTCTGGGTGTGTCCCATTAGCATGCCAAAGCACAATTTGCATTATTTGTGAGCAAGCTGCTAAGTCACTCGTAACTAAAACGTAGTTGAAACTACTCGGTAGGTACTCAAGAGATTACCTTCATTAATTAAATGATCTATGTATGCTTTTGTTAACTAGTAAAATAAATATTTCCATAATTAGAGCTATTATTAATAAGTAGGTAATATCCATACTTCATCCTTATTTTCTTTTCCAAAAACATCAGCTTGAACTAAAGAAATAACCCTTGTATTGTAAAAGACTTTATACACAGACTCAGACACAAATTAGGAATCCTTGTCACGATAGATCTACGTTTTTACCACTACACCATCTGTGTAGTCATTGTATATTCAAATTATTTCAAATATTATTTTATTCTTCTAACATCTTCTCTATCCAAATGTATTTTTCTATCGTTTTCTCAGTAAATAGTGACAGATTAAGTCATCACACCGACTTTTACCTCAGTTTGCTATTGTGCAGTGTCTCGTACAAATGAACTCCAATAAAACCCTATAAAAACTATCTGAGCAGCATGCTACAGCACGCTAACGGTGTCACGGCTATGAGCTCTTAAGGAAACTTCTAAAGTAAACATAAAACTAATCTTTAATATTTCATATTAAATTAAATCACGTATTTAATTATAAACTTGTTGTTTATCAAACTGTTATATTATATCTGAAACTATTGAACTATTTAATAACTCGTCAATTATTTAACAACTAATGAATCCAAATTACTGAAATTTTTAGCATTTAATATGCTTAATTATTTATAAATACCCGATACGAAACGAAAAATGATGTCACAAGCGGGGTTCGAACCCGCACCTATTGGGAATCCGGCCCAACCGTGCTACCACTTACACCATTGTGAACTATTTTAGGACATGCAAATTTCGAATCATATTATATCTTACGTCTTCAAGGTGACGTATGCCATCTATCGGACAATGTTTACACATTGTATAGACTTAATACTTCAAACTTTACAGTTAGAATTGTATTAGATGACACAATTCTAACTGTAAAGTTTGAAGTATTAAGTCTATACAATGTGTAAACATTGTCCGATAGATGGCATACGTCACCTTGAAGACGTAAGATATAATATGATTCGAAATTTGCATGTCCTAAAATAGTTCACAATGGTGTAAGTGGTAGCACGGTTGGGCCGGATTCCCAATAGGTGCGGGTTCGAACCCCGCTTGTGACATCATTTTTCGTTTCGTATCGGGTATTTATAAATAATTAAGCATATTAAATGCTAAAAATTTCAGTAATTTGAATAACAAGGTTGTGTCATCGTTTAATACAATTCTAACTGTAAAGTTTGAAGTATTAAGTCTATACAATGTGTAAACATTGTCCGATAGATGGCATACGTCACCTTGAAGACGTAAGATATAATATGATTCGAAATTTGCATGTCCTAAAATAGTTCACAATGGTGTAAGTGGTAGCACGGTTGGGCCGGATTCCCAATAGGTGCGGGTTCGAACCCCGCTTGTGACATCATTTTTCGTTTCGTATCGGGTATTTATAAATAATTAAGCATATTAAATGCTAAAAATTTCAGTAATTTGAATAACAAGGTTGTGTCATCGTTTAATACAATTCTAACTGTAAAGTTTGAAGTATTAAGTCTATACAATGTGTAAACATTGTCCGATAGATGGCATACGTCACCTTGAAGACGTAAGATATAATATGATTCGAAATTTGCATGTCCTAAAATAGTTCACAATGGTGTAAGTGGTAGCACGGTTGGGCCGGATTCCCAATAGGTGCGGGTTCGAACCCCGCTTGTGACATCATTTTTCGTTTCGTATCGGGTATTTATAAATAATTAAGCATATTAAATGCTAAAAATTTCAGTAATTTGAATAACAAGGTTGTGTCATCGTTTAATACAATTCTAACTGTAAAGTTTGAAGTATTAAGTCTATACAATGTGTAAACATTGTCCGATAGATGGCATACGTCACCTTGAAGACGTAAGATATAATATGATTCGAAATTTGCATGTCCTAAAATAGTTCACAATGGTGTAAGTGGTAGCACGGTTGGGCCGGATTCCCAATAGGTGCGGGTTCGAACCCCGCTTGTGACATCATTTTTCGTTTCGTATCGGGTATTTATAAATAACTAATGAATCATTCAACTTGTAGAGGTAATTGTTGTTAGTTTGAAGACGTAATGAGTGTCGTGCGGTTTTACATAGAAAGGATGGAGGAGCAAATCTGACGAAATTAATAACTACGTTACATATAAATCGGTACGTAACATAATTTAAATGATATATCATTTTTCTGATATTTATTTTAAATGCTAAGCGCTATGTATATTCACCAAGGATGAACGTTCATTTCGTGTCATAACGGAGCGTGGTTTAAATGTCAAGCGATATGTATATTCACCAAGGATGAACGTTCATTTCGTGTCATAACGGAGCGTGGTTTAAATGTCAAGCGCTATGTATATTCACCAAGGATGAACGTTCATTTCGTGTCATAACGGAGCGTGGTTTAAATGTCAAGCGCTATGTATATTCACCAAGGATGAACGTTCATTTCGTGTCATAACGGAGCGTGGTTTAAATGTCAAGCGCTATGTATATTCACTAAGGATGAACGTTCATTTCGTGTCATAACGGAGCGTGGTTTAAATGTCAAGCGCTATGTATATTCACCAAGGATGAACGTTCATTTCGTGTCATAACGGAGCGTGGTTTAAATGTCAAGCGCTATGTATATTCACCAAGGATGAACGTTCATTTCGTGTCATAACGGAGCGTGGTTTAAATGTCAAGCGCTATGTATATTCACCAAGGATGAACGTTCATTTCGTGTCATAACGGAGCGTGGTTTAAATGTCAAGCGCTATGTATATTCACCAAGGATGAACGTTCATTTCGTGTCATAACGGAGCGTGGTTTAAATGTCAAGCGCTATGTATATTCACCAAGGATGAACGTTCATTTCGTGTCATAACGGAGCGTGGTTTAAATGTCAAGCGCTATGTATATTCACTAAGGATGAACGTTCATTTCGTGTCATAACGGAGCGTGGTTTAAATGTCAAGCGCTATGTATATTCACCAAGGATGAACGTTCATTTCGTGTCATAACGGAGCGTGGTTTAAATGTCAAGCGATATGTATATTCACCAAGGATGAACGTTCATTTCGTGTCATAACGGAGCGTGGTTTAAATGTCAAGCGCTATGTATATTCACCAAGGATGAACGTTCATTTCGTGTCATAACGGAGCGTGGTTTAAATGTCAAGCGCTATGTATATTCACCAAGGATGAACGTTCATTTCGTGTCATAGCGGAGCGTGGTTTAAATGTCAAGCGATATGTATATTCACCAAGGATGAACGTTCATTTCGTGTCATAGCGGAGCGTGGTTTAAATGTCAAGCGATATGTATATTCACCAAGGATGAACGTTCATTTCGTGTCATAGCGGAGCGTGGTTTAAATGTCAAGCGATATGTATATTCACCAAGGATGAACGTTCATTTCGTGTCATAGCGGAGCGTGGTTTAAATGTCAAGCGATATGTATATTCACCAAGGATGAACGTTCATTTCGTGTCATAGCGGAGCGTGGTTTAAATGTCAAGCGCTATGTATATTCACCAAGGATGAACGTTCATTTCGTGTCATAACGGAGCGTGGTTTAAATGTCAAGCGATATGTATATTCACCAAGGATGAACGTTCATTTCGTGTCATAGCGGAGCGTGGTTTAAATGTCAAGCGCTATGTATATTCACCAAGGATGAACGTTCATTTCGTGTCATAACGGAGCGTGGTTTAAATGTCAAGCGATATGTATATTCACCAAGGATGAACGTTCATTTCGTGTCATAACGGAGCGTGGTTTAACCTTAGAGTTACACAGAGAGCTTCTCTCCCCAAATGAGCTACGAGCGTAAGGCCTGATATTTTCGTAGGTACTGAACTACGTAGCTCTTGAACTAGAAGATATAAACTAATTATACTCAATATACTAACTATACTATACTCTATATATAACTATACTCTCAATATATTTGCCGGATTTTTTGTAAGAAGTTCTTCAAAATTATTTAAAATGCGTTTCCAGCAGCCTGATGTAGTTGGTGAACTTTTATAAGGGGAAATTTCAGACCTACATAAAAAGAAAACTTCTTATTAAAAGCTTTAAAATGAGAAAACATACTGGTATCAATCAGGTTTTCCGTGTGGTAACGGAGTAGGAATACAATTCACTACCCTTTATCTTACTAATCTTGATTGTAAAAGACGTCTAAGGGACAAAATATGCATATAACATCTACGCAAGAGAAAGAACACCTCGAAATAAAACCCCATACCAACAGATATGACCTGCGTGGTGTAGTGGGCCAGTTGCCCGCCTAGTGTGGAGGAGGCTCGAGTCCAGTATTGGACTGAGATGATGATAGTGATGATTACTTCGGGATATTTTTACAGTAGTGTTTTTTACAGTACTATGTGTACTGTGTGTACCAAATAAGAAAAGAAATTTGTTTCCTATGAAAATAATGTAACAGTATTAAATGAAGGAATGTTATTCCGTTTCAGTATGCTGATGGTAGTAGTGTTGACGTCATGGTCGGAGGCGCTCTCCCTGCTAAGTCAACAACAATACAGTTTTCCCAAAGGCATTACATTGCAAGGTAGGTCTCTATCTTAGATAGTTTGTTTTGATAGTCTTAGTTATAATACTAGTGTATATATTTTTTTATTAATTTTAATACATACAACAAGAGTGCAATATTCATAAATCATGTACCTATGTAGCAACTCCAAAATTTGACAGCTACCGGTGATTGTCTCGATTAATAGAAATGGAGCGTTACACAAAAGAAGCGTATATTATTTGGCCAAGTTGCGACCAACCGCGAACAGAAGCCATTCATTAAGAAGTTTAACGTATTACTTATCATTGTCAAAACTCATTACAAATATTGGAGAAAGTTACGCTGAGATTACTGAACAAACTTCGCGGTATTATTGTCAAAAGTGCACCTAATGTGGCCACAATTCGAAAAGTATTAAAAAAAATATTAAATAACTGGGTCGGTTGTGAGCAGTAAATTTCTTCTGTGTCAATGTACCGGTAGATATCTTGAAAGCATTACAGCTCTAAAAGAGAATAAATAAGAGAGAAAATAAATATCAATCCAGTATCGTGCACAACAACTTCAAATTTCAACCTACAAACATAATATAAGATTCACCTCACTCAGAAGTTCAAAACAGGAGGCCATGTAAAGCGTTGGCAATTCGTTCAATGGACAATAAACTAAAGTAAAGCGAACACCGGTTTGCCCAAAGTCCTTTTCACCAAAGAGGCGCATTGCTATCTGAATGACTTTGTGAATAAACGAATTTGTAGAATTTGGGGCTTGAAACATCCGTACGTAATCCATGTGAAACAAATGTATTCACAACGAGTAACTGTTTAATTCCGTTTAGTCAGGCGATGTGATTGGACCTTACATTTTTGAAAATGACGTCTAATTTGAATGGTATTCGTTACTACATATCTTTAATCCATCTATTCATCAGCTTACCAACGTTCTCTTGGACAAGCCTCGGGCCTCCGTATAATAGTAGACTAATCCCATAACGAGGCTCGACAGGCAGGTCGGTAATAGCGAATCCACATCAGTATCCAGGCCCATATGAGGTACTTGGGTCTGGTGCTCGACGGGCGATGGTGGTTCCGGGAGCATTTTCGCCAAATTGCTCCCCGGCTGGTCGGCGCGGCGTCCGCCCTTTCTCGACTCATGCCGAATGTGGGCGGACCCAGTTTCGAGGGCCGACGGCTGTATGCGGGGGTGATCCGCTCAATGGCCATGTACGGCGCACCCGTGTGGGCGAGGGCTCTGAACGCCCAGCTCAGGGCGGTTCTGTGGAGGCCACAGCGAGCCATGGCGGTCAGAGCCATTCGCGGGTACCGCACGGTGTCGACAGAGGCGGCGTGCCTATTGGCCGGGACACCCCCGTGGGACCTAGAGGCGGAGATGCTCTCCGACCTCTACCGGCGGGTTACCTCAGTGCGCGACGAAGGTGGCTCCCCATCGTTGAGCGAGATAGCCACCTGGCGCGAGGACGCCCGCCGAGACGTCATCGCCCGTTGGGTTACGCGGCTGGAGAGGCCAAGACACGGTGTCGTTACCGTCGAGGCCCTCCGGCCCGTACTGATGGAATGGATGGAGCGGCGGCACGGAGTCCTCTCCTTTCGGCTGGTGCAGGTATTGTCAGGGCACGGGTGTTTCGGTCTGTACCTGCACACGGTCGCGTATAGGGAGTGGACTCCGGCCTGCCACCATTGCAGCAGTGACGAGGACACGGCGAGACACACACTGGAGGTGTGTCCGAGTTGGGACGGGCAGCGCCGTGACCTCGTCGCTGTAATCGGTGCCGACCTGACGCTGCCGGCTGTCGCGAGGGCGATGGTCGACAGCGTCAGGAACTGGGACGCGGTCGCCGCCTTCTGCGAGGCTGTTATCTCGCAGAAGGAGACGGCGGAACGAGTCCGGGAGGATTCCCGTGACCCGGGCCGCCGTCAGCGGCCGGGGCGGCGCAGGCGCGAATACCTGCGCCTGATGCCGCCCTAACCGAGGCTTCGGGTGATCGGACCGGGGAATTGTCCGGTCACCCGACGTGAGGCCACCGCGTGAGGACGACGCCTCGACGGCGAAAGCTGTCGGGGCGTCGACAGGAGAGGAGCCCGAGAGGGCATACCGCTGAGCGGGCCACCGAAGACAAAAATCGGGTACCGGTGGCCCGCTTGCACGGCGAAGAAGAGGTGCTTGCAGGGTGGGTCAATGGGGTTGCGCGCCGCCTCTTCCGTCACCCCGGACCGACTTGGCGGGGTGCGACGTCCATGGCCCACGGCAAAAAAAAAAAAAAAAAAAAAGGTCGGTAATAGCGAGGTAGTGTTATAAGTTTCTAAGGTCAGAGCTATTACATACTTTTCTGATGGTTCTTAGTTGGTATTTACGAGCTGGCCAAGACCAGCCATGATATACAGTTATATTAACATGAGTTATATATCTTTCAGATGGTCAAACATTTGATTATATAGTGGTTGGCGCTGGTGCGGCGGGTGCTACTGTGGCTGCTAGGTTAGCGCTCGCTGGTCGCGATGTACTGCTTATTGAAGCTGGCGAAGATCCCGATCTTTTAACTAAGGTATAGCATAGGCATAGATTTTAAATAATATATGTCTCTGCAATGGGCGAGAAAATATCTAAAGGAATTAATATTATTGTTTAATTCCTTAGAGGCCATTCATTAATTACGTAAGGATGATTTTGACGATTTTTGATCCACCCTACCCCTACATAAAGATACATAAGATTCCACGAACCCTTCTCCCTGTTCTTACGTAAGATTTAATCTCGTTACTCTAAATAATATAACGTTGTTAGAAAAGCATTAGTTACACCAAAACTCACAGTTTGACGTACTCGTATATCAAAGATTTTTATTTTTAGCAGATAATGTAGATTATATTTTATGATTGTTATCAGATATAGATTACCCCTATATTATTATTAGATATATATTCTATTCTTTGGAATATGATTATAATAATTAATAGTAAGTTTTAAATAATCATAAAGTGAACAAACATAAATCAGTTAAACAATATTTAATCTTTTTACGGGATTTTTAAAGTTACAAAATAATTATTAGTTGAATGAAAAAATATGCTGTATGTAGTGCACGCAATTGTTTATGAATAAAAAAATTCTAATCATTGAACGTTATTGTTACTTGAAATAATTAAACTTTAAAAAAAAATGTAAACCGACTTCAAAATAAGATCAGCCAAAAACCATACATATTAAAACACTAAAAACCGAAAAATAAGATGATTTTTTTTTAATTGCTTTTAATTTAAATGATAATATTTTAAATGAACCTATACAATATTAATGTTCTTACCATTCAAGCTTCATATATGTATTTATAAATTACAATATTTATTTACAAACTTATAATATGTCAATTCTTGTCTAATTCTAATTATGTATTAATTTTTATAAAATGTAATTACAATGTATGCTAGAAAGCCATTAACACGATTTGAAGTCGGTGCCAAGCCAAATAGGTAACTATATCGCGCCGCGCTTGTGACTGAAGTGATCTGAACACGCAAACGGTTGAGCGATTTAATTCATACGGGCAGACGTCGTTGACGGTTGTGTCAAATGGTATTAAATTTGTGGCGTTATAGTGTTCTGAATACATCTTATAATTTTTGTTTCCTTTAATAATTAGATTTTTTTAATTATTCACCCTGTGTGTATATCTTTAAGTTTATTGTTTTTTGTTAATTTAAGCTTGGCACCGACTTCAAGTGTTAGTGGCTTTCTAGCATACATTGTAATTATATTTTATAAAAATTAATACATAATTAGAATTAGACAAGAATTGACATATTATAAGTTTAGTCACCACCAGCCGGTAACAACAGACGTGCCCTTTACAAGGAGCCGTCTCCGGCATACGTTACACCCGAGACGAAATCCTTACCGGTACCTACTGCGAATAACTCGTCTCCACTTAGTGTTAGTGACACGGGAAAAGCCGATTATAGCGAGCTGGTTTCCGAGGCGTCAACTTTTTTTGTCAAAAATAAATGAGCTCGTAAATGATTAGGGTTCACGTATGAATAACGCAAATAAAACTGCCATTATGGATTACATCCAACGCATTACGGCCATTGTATCGATTTTAGCATTAAAATCATCTTGTAATGAAACTAAACTGGCCAACGTCGAACGAGAATTAAGCCAAGTTCATACTAAACTCCCTATAAACGATATTAAAAAACCATTTTACGCCGAAAAATTATAACTGTCAAATGTGGTGCCACAGTTGGAGGTTTGCTCGTCGCGCGCTCCCTGTGCAATTGCATATCCCACGGCTGAACGTACAGCTGATTACGCGTCATCTTCAGCTACCAAACAAGCGTTACTGAAGGCAATCAAACCTATCGATGATGGTTTCCAAATAGTAGGCGTCAAAAAAGCCGCGAAATCGGGTGTCGTCCTTCGCGTTACTAATGAGAAACAGATTAAAAAACTGGAATCAGTCGACGCTATAAAGGCCGCTGGCTTGCGTTTAGAAAAACCGAAAGGTAGACGTCCTCGCTTAATAATTAAAGACGTTCCGATTTCTATGGAAGACGACGCGTTCCTTGTCGCACTGTACCGTCAAAATATCAAAGACGAAATGTCACTTAAAGAGGACGAATTCATTAAATCTACGAAAATTATCCGTAATAGAAAATTACAGAATGGGCGGAAGTGGATCGGCATCGAACTTGATCGCGAAGTGCGCGTCCATCTGTTAACCACAAAAGAAAAACTATTTATAGACTGGGCCAACTGCCGCTTCTACGATGATTTAGAAGTAGTACGTTGCTCAAACTGCCAGGTTCACGGTCATGTCGCGAAGTACTGTACAGAAAAAACACCTACATGTGGTCACTTTACCGAAGGACATATCACGAAGTCCTGCCCAAATAAAGACAAATCAGATTTTAAACCAAAATGTGCGTCGTGTAAACGTTTTAAAAAAAACCTTATGATCATCTATGTGGCGCATCGGACTGCCCTACCTACAAGTTAAAGTTAGAACAATTAGTACTCAATACAAATTATTAAAAAAAATGGATAGTTTAAATATAGGGCAATTAAATCTCCATAATGATAGGGTAGCGACATCAGAGCTAGACCGTCTAGTTATGGAATATAATCTAGATATCGTACTTATACAAGAACAATACCATAGTACTCGCTTACGTAATAGGGTTGTACAATTGGACAACAAAGCACGAGCCGGCATCTATGTTGTAAGTTCCAAATTTACGGTTACGTCACTACAAAATCTTATGACGTCGCACTGTGCTGTCGCTAAAATTACATCCTCATCCTGTAGGGTTTACGTTATGAGCTATTATTTTCAATATTCAGACCGTATCACCTTTTATTAAAAGGAAATTTACAATCGTTGCCGCGTATAAAATTCAATAATATGACAGTCAAAAAGAAAGATTCAGTTTGCTATCTTGGTCTACTCTTAGAGAAAAAATTTTCATTTGTCGAGCAAACAAAACTGTAGGTGAAAAAGCGAAACGAAATTTCTATGCGCTTACTAGAATATCAACGTCTACCTGGGGCCTTCGTTTTAATACACTGAAAACTATATATATGGCCACATATTTAGGGTGTATTTGTTACGCTGCACCCGTTTGGGCTGATAGGGCTACCATAGGGGCAGCTCGCCTTAAATTATTACATAGCCAACGATTGGCCTTAATATTCTTGTGTAAAGCCTACAAGACGGTCAGTACCGAGACCTTGGCAGTACTCGCGGGTGTACTTCCAGTTGACTTGGAGATTCAGAGACGGGCATCAATGTATTACACGACAAGGGAAAATATGAACACAGATTTCCTTCTACCGCGCGACCGTAATAAAATCGCTCGATTGTTTGCACCGCAATCCGTTGTCTATGAAAAACTTTTAATTGAATGGCAAGAAAGATGGGATTCATCATCGAAGGGCCGTCACCTCTATCTATTTTTCCCATACGTCCGCGAGCGCCTAGAGTGTGGCTGGAGGTCGACCATTTTGTAGCCCAATTTCTAACTGGCCATGGCAACTTTAAAAGTAAATTATTTTCATTTAAACTCGTACCTTCACCACTATGTCAATGTTCTACTCATAACCGCGAGTATGAACAATCAGCACATCACATTCTCTGGGAGTGCGATCTCTGGCGTATCGAGCGTGACCTTATGTTAGACAGTTTGCAAGTAACATCTGGAGTAGTATACTATACGGATCTTGTAGCAACTCGAGAAAATTTCTGTGCGTTTAGGCGTTTCTGCCATACCTACTACTGCAACCAATCTTAAGGCTCACATATAGGCCCCGTTAAATTATCCCCTATCCGTGGTGCCGTACTGCTGCGCTTATCGTCTTTCCACATGTCCGAACCATCGGAGCATTCCCTTTCGCATCTTTACACCAATACTCTCTTTCATACCTACTCGCTCTCTTACGTCGTCGTTACGAATGCGGTCGGTCAGCCTAACTCCACAGATTTTCCGAAGAGATCGCATTTGGACCGCATTAATTTTACTTTCATACTCTTTTCTGCATACCCAACTCTCGCTTCCATACAGTAATGTTGGGACAAGCACTGCGTTATGTATTGCTACACGTGCCTTCTGGCTGAGGTGGTGGCTGCCGAGAAGTTGCCCCAACGCTCCGTTCACTCTATTTCCCGCATTCACTCTTCGCTCTATATCAATGGTGTACCGTTCATCTCGGCTAAATCCACATCCAAGATATACAAATTCATCCACTTGCTCTAGTACATCATTACCTATTGTTACTCTTACATCTGTTCTGGCTTCATCTCTTTCAAAGACCATTATTTTGGTTTTGCTCACATTCACGCGTAGATAGATTGTATAGATTCATTTAAAATATTATCATTTGAATTAAATAGTTCATCTTATTTTTCGGTTTTTAGTGTTTTAAGTAAGTATGGTTTTTGGCGGATCTTATTTTGAAGTCGGTTTACATTTTTTTTAAGTTTAATTATTTTTGAATGTTTAGTGTAAATAATCGTAGTTAAGTAATAATTTTAACTAGTTCATATAAATTAAATTATTTATTAAATATAGCACTATGAGTAGATCAACTAAAAATGCACAAGGCACGAGGAAGAATAGAAGTAGGGAATAAAAATGAAAAAATAAAGAACGTATTTCGAAAAAATGGGAACGAAATGCTGTAATCTCGTTGCCAATGGTTTAAATTTCACTGATTCAATCAATTCGCGTATACACCATACGTGCTATAGATGCGTCACGTGAGGTAGCAACTTAGGTATAAGATACTAGCAACATCCAAGTGATGTAAATAATTGTAACGGTTTGATGCAATTGTCAAAACTAGACATAGGGTCCAGAGTCATGGTAAGATGCAATATCTCTGTTATAAAGGGCTTGGTAAGCAGGCAATAGGGATAATATCCAAACTTGTAGGCTTCCCCTTCGTTGTGACCAAATTGAAACAGGCTAGTTACCTGATTTGGTTTTTATAAAATTTAATGACGACACTATTGGCACATAATGAAACTTTAAAAAAAAAACGTAAACCGACTTCAAAATAAGATCAGCCAAAAACCATACTTATTTAAAACACTAAAAACCGAAAAATAAGATGAACTATTTAATTCTTGTCTAATTCTAATTATGTATTAATTTTTATAAAACATAATTACAATGTATGCTAGAAATCCACTAACACGATTTGAAGTCGGTGCCAAGCCAAATAGGTATACTATATCGCATTCAAACCACGCCGCGTGTGTGACTGAAGTGATCTGAACGCGCAATCGGTTAAGCTATTTAATCCATACGGGCAGACGTCGTTCACGGTTGTGTCAAATGGTATTAAATTTGTGGCGTTATAGTGTTCTGAATACATCTTTTCAACAATTATACAATTTTACAATTCTTATTTCCTTTAATAATTTAATTTTATTATTTTTTTATCCTGTGTGTATATCATTAAGCTTATTGTTTTTGTTAATTTAAGCTTGGCACCGACTTCAAATCGTGTTAGTGGATTTCTAGCATACATTGTAATTATATTTTATAAAAATTAATACATAATTAGAATTAGACAAGCATTAAATAGTTCATCTTATTTTTCGGTTTTTAGTGTTTTAAATAAGTATGGGTTTTGGCTGATCTTATTTTGAAGTCGGTTTACATTTTTTTAAAGTTTAATTATTTTTGAATTTTTAGTGTAAACAATTGTAGTTAAGTAATAATTTTAACTAGTTCATATAAATTAAATTATTTATTAAATATAGCACGATGAGTAGATCCACTAAAATGCACATGGCACGAGGAAGAATAGAAGTAGGGAATCAAAATGAAAAATAAAGAACGTATTTCGAAAAAATGGAAATGTAATGCTGTATCTCGTTGCCAATGGTTTAAATTTCACGGTTTCAATCAATTCGCGTATACATCATATGTGCTATCGATGCGTCACGTGAGGCAGCAACTTAGGTATGAGATACTACGAGTACCAACATCCAAGTGATGTAAATAATTGTGACGGTTTGATGCAATTGTTAAAACTACACATAAGCTCCAGAGTCATAGTAAGATGCAATATTTCTGTCATTAAGGGCTTGGTAAGCGGGCAATAGGGATAATATCCAAACTTGTAGGCTTCCCCTACGTTGTGACCAAATTGAAACAGGCTAGTTACCTGATTTGGTTTTTATAAAATTTAATGACGACACTATTGGCACAAAAGTGAAAGACAGTGACGGGTTAGTTGCCATAGCGCCTGTGTCAACCATATATCAGGCAACGAAAGGTTACGGGATAATGAACGGAAAATGCTTCCGCTAATCCTCTGTTGGGCGGTTACGGTATATAAACTCCAGGGTACATTACAAAGCTTTAATTAAACAAAGCTGTCATTGATTTAGGCAAAAATAATTGGCCAATGATCAGTTTTATATTGCACTGAGTTGTGTAAAGACTCTAGGGGGACAGCTTTTTGCGACTTAGGGTCTAATAAACTACTCAAAAGACTATACCAGGAGAAAGCGTAAGCGAAAGAATAAGACGGTTCTAAATAGGTACGAATTTAAATTAAAAAAAATTGAGACAATTATCCAATACGGCTGGACAGTGTTTATAAAAACTTAAGAGGATCATCTCACCTAATATATCTCAGTGTCTGAAGGCACAAGTCTATGAACAGTGATGAATTATGACATGAAAATGTGGTCCCTAAATGTGGGTCTCGTAACAAAACTCAAAGCCGCTCAGCGTACTATGGAACGGGGTATGCTCGCTCGTTTCTGTGCGAGATAGGATTCGAAATACGCTAATCCATAGAATAACTGATGTAATCGATATATCACGAAGAATTAGCACACTAAGAGCCCTAAGAGGCAATAGGCAGGCCACATCGCTCAACGAACTGATAACTGCTGGAGAATAAAAGTTTGACAATTTGTGGGGAAATATGAGAGAAGTCCAGATGATGATACATATTTACAACAGTTCGACTGTGAGAAAGGTGAATTGAAAAAGGTCCGTCCTTCCAGCTTGGTATGTTATTTTCTACTTACGTAACAAAGATCATATATCGGCAACATAAAGAATTACCTAACTCCTAATCGTTAGGTACCTTACATTATCAACTTACGTGATTAACTTGAAAGAATACAGTTAAAGGTCTATGCGTTCATATGATATTGAAAGAATTGTCCTCCAACTCCTAACCGCAAAGGAGATGTAACTTCTATCACCAGCTCACCTAAATGAGATTATCACTACCAGATGCAAATATTTGAAAAGCTTCGGAAAATATATAAGATACGTAATATGTGCCTATAAAATTTGCGGGTTGCCCTCGATTTCCATAAATTTCCATCATCAGATCATGATTTGGTTACAATGGGACCAGCTCGGGAGTTAACTCGAAAGAATACAGCTAAAGGTCTATGCGTGCTTATGATATTGAAAGAATTGTCCTCCAACTCCTAACCGCTAAGGAGATGTACCTTCTATCACCAGCCCACCTGAATGAGATTATCACTGCCAGATGCAAATATTTGAATAGCTTTGGAAAATATATAAGATACGTAATATGTGCCTATAAAATTTGAAGGTTGCCCTCGATTTCCAAGAATTCCCATCATCAGATCCTGATTTGGTGACAATGGGACCAGCTCGGGAGTTAACTTGAAAGAATATAGCTAAAGGTATATGCGTGCGTATGATATTGAAAGAATTATCCTCCAACTCCTAACCGTTCAGGAGATGTACCTTTCATCACCAGCTCACCTAAATGAAATGTTCACTGCCAGATGCAAATATTTGAAAAATACATGAGACACGTATTATGTGCCTATAAAATTTGAGGGTTGCCCTCGATTTCCATGACTTCTCATCATCAGATCATGACTTGGTAACAATGGGACCACCTCTGGAGTATACCCTTTAGAAAGAAAAAAGAATTTTGAAAATCGGCCTACAATTGACAAAGATATTGCTGAACATACATAAAAAATACATACAATGAAACATAGAACCTTTTCCTATTTGAAGTCGGTTAAAAAGTGAAAGACAGTGACGGGTTAGTTGCCATAGCGCTTGTGTCAACCATATATCAGGCAACGAAAGGTTACGGGATAATGAACGGAAAATGCTTCCGCTAATCCTCTGTTGGGCGGTTATGGTATATAAACTCCAGGGTACTTTACAAAGCCTTAAACAAAGCTGTCATTGATTTTGGAAAAAATAAAATTGCCAATGATCAGTTTTATATTGCACTGAGTTGTGTAAAGACTCTAGGGGGACAGCTTTTTGCGACTTAGGGTCTAATAAACTACTTAAAAACTATACCAGGAAAAAACGTAAACCAAAGAATAAAACGATTCTAAATAGGTACGTATTTAAATTAGAAAATTTTGATACAATTATCCAATATGGCTGGACAGCGTTTAGGAAAACTAAGAGGATCTTCCCCCAACATATCTCAGTGTCTGAAGGCACAAGTCTATGAACAGTGATGATTTATGACATGAAAATGTGGTCACTAAATGTGGGTCTCGTAACAAAACTCAAACCCGCTCAGCGTACTATGGAGCGGGGTATGCTCGCTCGTTCCTGTGCGAGATAAGATTCGAAATACGTTAATCCATAGAATAACGGCTGTAATCGACATATCACGAAGAATTAGCACACTAAGAGCCCTAAGAGGCACTAGGCAGGGCACATCGCTCGACGAACCGATAATTGCTGGTGAATAAAAGTTTGACATTTTGTGGCGAAATATAAGAGAAGCTTCAGTCCAGATGATGATAATATTTACAACAGTTCGATTTTGAGAAAGGTGAATTGAAAAAGGTCCATTCTTCCAGCTTGGTATGTTATTTTCTACCTATGTAACAAAGGTTACTATATCGGCAACATAAAGAATTACCTAACTCCTAATCGTTATGGAGTAGTACCTTGCTTTATCAGCTTACGTGATTAACTTGAAAGAGCACAGTTAAAGGTCTATGCGTACATATGATATTGAAAGAATTGTCCTCTAACTCCTAACCGCTAAGGCGATGTACTTCCAACACCAGCTCACCTAAATGAGATTATCACTGCCAGATGCAAATATTTGAATAGATTTGGAAAATATATGAGACACGTAATATATGCCTATAAAATTTGAGGGTTGCCCTCAATTTTCATGACTTCCCATCATCAGATCATGACTTGGTGAGAACGAGACCACCTCGGGAGTATGCCCTTTAGAATGAAAAAAGAATTTTGAAAATCGGCCCACAAATGACAGAAATATCGCTGAACATAAATAAAAAAAAAATACATACAATGAAACATAGAACCTCCTCCTTTTTGAAGTCGGTTAAAAACGAATAAATGAATAAATTTTTAACCTATGGAAATAAAATTAATACGCGGAAAGTATTCAGTATAATATAATTATTATTTATGACATTTAAAATGGATGAAAATGAACATATTTAAGACTTTGTAATTTTAATAAATAGTAAAAATTTGTAACAGGTATAAGATGTAAATCGAAATGTGCATTATGGAATGAAGAAAATCATTTAGCATCCGAAACAGATATAATTTTTTATAATAAATTTTGACTTGCGTGTAGAATATTAAGTAAGAATGGTTCTTACTCATGGGTTTTCCGCCTCTAAGATAAGAGCATGTATTGATTTTTCAACTCCTCCTCCCCTGGAGACTCTTATGTAATTAATGAATGGCCTCTTAGTAAAAATATTGAATTTTTTTAGCAAAGTTTCTATAAAATTTAAAAAACTTTCATGTTAAAGAGTATAATTATATATGCCTCTAGATTCCTGGTGCTTCTATGGTCCTGATGGGCTCTTCCATGGACTGGCAGTACAAGACGAGATCTAACAATATATCGTGCCTCGCGTCAATCGGGCAACAGTGTCGCTTCAGTCGCGGCAAGTGTCTCGGTGGCTCCACCTCCATCAATCACATGCTCTACACGCGCGGAAACAGGAGAGCTGATTTCGAAGGGATCCCCTTTTCCGGGTGGTCTTACAACGACCTCATGCCCTACTTCCTTCGCTACGAAGCATTGCAAGATCTCTCTCAATTACCATCCTCCTCTAAACCATATCATAATACCACAGGAACTATGCGTATTGGATTCTTTGATGATCCTCAAATTGTTTGGCATTCCCGGCTCGTAAAGTTATTCAGGTCTATTGGGTTTCCATTAAATTATGACATAAATGCAGAATCACAAATAGGGGTGACTAAAATGGTAGGTTATGTGTACCGTGGACAGCGGATGAGCACTGCTCGAGGTTTTTTGATGAGAGAGGATGTTAAGAGTGTGCTAAGAGTTGCTAAAAATACAATGTGTACGGGAGTTATTATAAATGATAAGAGAGTCGCGCGTGGAGTAACTGTGACACAAGATCATAAAAGTCTTAAATTATACGCAAGGAAAGAGGTAATATTAAGTGCAGGCACCATTGGGACTCCTCAAATATTGATGTTGTCAGGTATAGGTCCATCTGATCATTTAAAAAGCATTGGTATACCGGTGAAAATAGATCTGCCAGTTGGGCAAGGTATGACTGATCATGTATTGCCAGTATTGATACTTCAAGTGGATAGAAGTGATGGATTTGTTCAGTTAATAATAGATAGGCTAGAGTTCTTAGCAAAAACAGTCACTCAGCTGGTAGACTTGCTGATAAATTCGCGTGGTGCTCTTACTTCCAATGGTCTCACAGATATCAATATTTTTGCTAATACACATTGTTATGACTTTGACCGAAAACGACTGACCAATGAGAGTTCTAACGGCAGTGATTGTGAAGTACCCAATCTGCAAATCATTAACGCATACATTGAGAAATACTTAGTGCCGCTGGTGAAGCCAATCTTTAAGCAAACCACGGGCTTTAATGACAACATCATCGAACAGTTGAGTGAAGCAAATAAACAGTATGGTTTCATTGTGATATCACCGATTTTGTTAGAACCTCGTTCAGTGGGCACCGTACAACTCGCGAGCAGAGACCCTCGAGTGCCGCCAGATATCTATCCAAACTATTTGGGAGATGCGAGGGACGTAGAGAACATTATGCGCTCTATAAGAATGGTGGAAGATATTGTGGGAGGACCTATGTTTAAACCCCACAACGCTTCATTATTGCATCTCGTATTACCTGGATGCCCTCCCTATGAAGTTGATGACCAGGAATACTGGCGCTGCTACATTCGTCATATGACATTCGCAGTGTACCATGCAGCAGGCACCGCACCGCTGGGTACGGTTCTGGATAAACGACTCCGGGTGCACGGCGTGAAACGGCTCAGAGTCGCAGACCTCAGTGTTCTACCTAGAGTGCCTCACGGTAACACCGCCACTGTCACCATAGCTATAGGCGAGAGACTTGCTGAATTCTTATTGGAAGAAGACTTGGAAGTATAAGATGATTGCATATATTGAATAATAACGGTATGGTCCAATGGGTTGCAATATGTAAAAAAGTCTGTTTAGTTATAGCAGAACAAACAGAACATAACGAACAATATTTTACATTTATTTCTGTGCGGTGGCAGAGTGGAAATATAATTCATAAACCCCACCTTTTATGCAAGAGTCACCGAAGACGACTAAGGGACACAAGTAGATGTGTAGATAACTAAATAAAATGCTAAACAAATCTGTCTGATTATTGTGTTTTAAAAGTCAACTACCCTTATAGCCTTTATGTTTTTACTCTTTTTTTATACTAGTTTTTGCCTGCGACTTCGTTCGTGTGGATCTTAATTTGTTATAACTTGGCTTTTGAAAAATATACCTACCAGATTATAAGTTTAATTGGATTCCAATTGCCGCATAAATATTTGAGTAATATGCGTATAAACATACAGACAGACAGACAATGATTCTGTAGTACGTAGTCCAGTCCAACAGGTCAAGTACAGAAGATAGAGCAAGCCTCGCCTCAAAGTGTTGTTAAAATTCCATTTTTTTTTTCATTGCTGTTGGTGGCAAACCAGCAAGTAGCACACCTGATGATAAATGTTACTGCTGCCCATGGACCTTTCCAATACCAGTGGCTTACCAATGAAAAACCCAAACCCACTCAGAAAGTTCTGCTTCTGGCTCTCTCACTCACCGAACGAAGCACAGCAGCGCATTGCCACTCAGGCGTTGATTTTCTGCGAGAGTGTGGTACTAATTTGGATGTACCCGCCCGCGGCTGTAGACAGACGACTGTCAACAGAGTGGTCCAACCATTAAGATCATTTATATCAGTGGGGTCACTATAATCACAGGTCATTCCTACGATAAAACGAATCTTATCCCTTTGGCTCCTACTGGGAAATGTTCGATTTACTTCAAGACATTTTTAAAAAAGTTAGTAAAGGAAACCTAACTTACATGTATCTTAACCTGACAAAATAGTGGTAGGACTACACTGTTGACATTTTTCTGTCTACAGCTGTGGGCCGGTCAGTCCGGGGTAGTACCACACTCTCGCAAAAAAATCAACATCTGAGAGGTAGCAATGCGCCGTTGTGCTTCTTTCGGCGAGCGAGATAGCTAAAACCCCATATTTTTGGTTGGCAGGCTGCGGCCTAGCTGTACACCTGGTATTGTAAGGGTCCATGGTTAGAAGTAACACTTACCATCAAATGTGTTGTTTATTCTTTTACGATCACAAGCAATAAAACAATAAAAAACGAGGAGTATTCAATAAACAGACGACGACGACGTCGTATTGTTGGTCGCCCCCCATCAGGTGGATCTACGACTTAGGAAGGTTAGGTCGTTGGACGCAGGCGGCACAGAAACGCACTTTGCGGCGCAATATGAAGGTGGCCTTCATCCAGCAGTGAATGACAAAAGGCTGAATGATGATTATTAAAAGAATAATACAGCAATTTTCAATAAATCACTAACCTAACGTAACAAAATTTGTTATGTAAATAATATAAACAGAATTTGGCATTAATTAATTTAGTGACCTTACAAAATATAATAAAAAGAATATAGTTTAGCTTTTTTAATTAACTTCAACCTAACAATATATATTATAAAAATAAATACAGACTTTAGTAATAATTAATATTGTAAAATTGCTTAAATATAAATACTCCATTACTGAATGTGCCTGTTTGTTACCTGGGGCTGGGAGTGGTGTACGAATACCTTCCTAATTCGCTGTCAATAACTCAATTTATTTTTAACGTGTATGTAGATGTGTGCAGGTGTTAGCCGCAAATGACTTTGATAACTTTGCAGGGATTATGAGTGGGCGTTGAGAACTCTCAATCCGATGAAAGTAATCCAATCGACAGTGCCCAAGGGCACTCTCCTTAGGGTACAAGCCTCGGCCTGAGACGCTGCTGGAGGCAAAGTAGGTGTTCCCACGTTTGTAGTAAAGATTTTTAAAGATACGGTTTCGCATCACGGCTTAGAACTTAAAACTTCTATAGATGATGGTGGAGTTTCGAGCACTGGGTGATCGCTTCTTTTTAGAATTTATGCTAATATTAAGTTGCGTTGCTGCTGCAACTCAGATCAGTTGCCGCGCAACGCCAAAGCGCTGCGGTAAACTGTTTTCTATGAACGTATCGTGACAGCTTTATAGCTTTATGAGCTACTCACTTGATCCGGTTATGTTCTTAAGCCACCACTACATGAGGTCCAATGATATATATTTATATATATCTATATATATAAATCATATATATAAATAATTCTTGAAGTTGTCGATCACTATGTTTACCTAGGACAAACAGTCCAATTAGGTAGATCCAATTTCGAGAAAAAGGTCAGCCGACGAATCCAACTCGTCTGGGCAGCGTTCGGGAAACTTAGGACGATCTTCTCATCTAATATTACGCAGTGTCTGAAAACAAAGGTTTATAACCAGTGTGTGTTACCAGCGATGACCTACGGCACTGAAACGTGGTCTCTAAATGTCGGCCTCATAAAAAGGCTCAAAGTCGCTCAGCGTGCTATGGAGAGGGCTATGCTCGGTATTTCTCTACGTGACAAAATCCGGAATACGGAAATCTGTAGAAGAACGGGTGTAACCGATATAGCCCGAAGAATTAGCACGTTGAAGTGGCAATGGGCAGGCCACATCACTCGACGAACCGACAACCGTTGGGGAAAAAGGTTCTCGAGTGGCGACCACGAATCGGATGACGCAGCGTAGGACGACCCCCCACTCGGTGAATTGATGACCTCATCTAGGTCGCAGGAAACCGTTGGATGTAGGTGGCACAGGACCGTTACAGATGGCATTCTAGTGGGGAGGCCTATGTCCAACAGTGGACGTGTACGGGCTGATGGATGGATGGATGGATGGATGGATGATATATATAAAAGAAAGTTGTGTTAGTTACAACACATAACTCGAGAACGGCTGCACCAATTTTTATGATTTTTATGTTTTTGAGTTTGTTGTCGTCGGGAATAGGATATAGAATATTAAAATATGATATTAATAAACAAAAAAAATATTTAAAAAACATCAAATCTAAACGTTCATTTGTTGATGATGTAACCAATGGCAACTGACAGCTAACGTCATTACGTGGTCTAATGGTTTGCTTGGAAAATACCGCGAAAAGTTAAAATTATAATTTGGAAAATCCAAAGGTGCACGCCTCATAATTTTATATTATTTATCATTTACTATTAGTCAATGCTATAATATGCACGATTAATAAAGCGTCTTAATTATTTCGTTGAGCAATATCTGGTACTAATATTAAAAAAAAATTGCACTTAAAAAAAAACATAAAAATATGCGTGCGTATAAAGTACGTACACATATCAGAAGTGACACTCTCTCTCTCTCCCTCTCCCTGTCCCTCTCCCTCTCCCTGTCCCTCTCTCTCTCTCGTGTCGCGTAAAAATTTTACCCTCATGCGCAACAAAAAATAAAAGATCCGGAATATTTTATCCGACGTCTTCGAATATTTTTTTTAATTAACTATTTTCTTACTTTAAACAAAATAATTGCTTTTTAAAAATATCAAATACGTTTAAATGAATGTTTTTTCTTGACATAATATATGTATGATAATATTATCTTATAACTGCAATGTGAGGAAAATACAATCATTTTTAGGTTTGAAAAGTGCTTGATTTTCATATATCGAGAGTAGAGCAAGACCTCAGGCGTGCAAAATTTGACCGGTCTGAGTTCGTTTTGTGCGAGTGTTGCGAATTTTGACGAATATTGTTATAATAAAACATATTATGTCTATATATTATTGTCGTCAACAATGCCGCGACCAGTAAAATCAAATCTTTCCCAACAAAACCGTAACGCAGTTAGAATTCGAAACAACGAACGTAACTACGGCAGAAGAACAATTTATTGCACGGGAAGACTGCCGCGTTAATATGGCCCAACTCCGTGCTTCTTTAATCACAAGAGTAAAGCAAGGCAGGCCGTGCTGTTGGCAATGCGAAATCTTCGAGCAAATCTCAGAGATCAACAATTAGTTTATTTTCAACGCATATGAATGAAAATGTCGTATAACACAAGGTAATTCTTCGTCTTGCTAGCACGTTATTAAAATACTTGATTATTTGAATTTATATATTATTCATATTTATTCTTGATTCTCCTACTGTTATCCCAATTACTTGGGGTCGATACAATATGTACTCTTCTTTCATAGTACCTACATATTGTAAAAGTTATTGGCAATAGTTTTATGATCGGCCGCCTACCAAACGTCAATCCTTCTTGGGAATGTAATTGTTGACCAAAGGGCATCAGATGGAGTTGGCCGAGTTCGTTATCAGGCTCTTAGTCGTCTTATACGACATCCACGACCAAAGTAAGGGTTAATAGTATTTGTAGCCGCTACCACACAGCTAAAAATAACTTAATAATTTATATATACATATATATATATGTAGGAAAATGTCAGACATAAGGAACAATAATGTGGATACAAAGTCGTAAATTCTCGTACTGCAAGTAATCACAATTACTTTCACAACTATATACCAATTACAATTTACACTAAGTGAACACACAAAGCAGTCCCAGGCAATCGCCTTTGCACAAACGACTACATGGTACTGGATGACACAGTAAACTGCTATCAGTTCAGTAGTACTAAGGATGACATAGTAACTGATAGATAATACTTCCCCGTGTGACTACGGGACAAGATCACAATTGTCACTACTCTTTTACTTGCATGTGGAATCCTTGGCCAGGAGTTCACCAAAAGAATGAGCAGCAGTTCTTCCTTTGGGAAATACGGCAACAGATAGTTCACTACAGATCTCGCACGTACGTAGGAGAAATGATCGTCGGAAACGTGCAGTCGTGGACCGCATCGTTGCCAAGCGAAATAGATGAACCCTGCTACGGTAACGGAAGACGCTCGATCTTAAACTGATTAAACAGACCAACAAACAAATAAATTACACGACTAGCGCACGACATGTGCACCGTGGCACGCGCGGGCTTAGACTGACTAAACCTTTTTTTTTTTTTTTTTTTTTTTTTTTGGTAACGCAGTGGTTAAAAATGCATTTCTCGCATACCCGCCCCGGGCGGGGTATGTGGGACTCACAGGCCCTGAAGGGGACACTGAATACCCACTAAAACATACCAACTGCGAGCTGTTAGCCGAAGGGGCTTTTACAGCTTAACCGGACTGCGGGCGAGCCCGTAGGCTCTCAACCCGATAGACATGAATTAGGCGACTTCGCCCGAGGGCTCCCCCTGTGGGGAACGGGCCTCGGCTCGGGGCGTCGCTGGGGGTAAGGTGGACGTGGACGTGTCCATCTTGGGGTCGGTGATTTTTGCTCGCCGTGTTTTCGTACCTCGACGTCGAGGACGGAAACGCGGATGTTTGTGCGCGATGGCCTCGCGCGCGGCGTAGGCTTTGGTCTGGGCGAGCGTAATAACGTCGTCATCGTCGTTGAGGACGTGACGTGGACGTCGGACTTTGGAGATGCGCGATAGGGTGTAGGAAGCCGCCCCGACCACTAGTTGGTTGGGGTGTGTCGTGGCAGAGTCAAAGTAGCTCTGGGAGCACCGCTTCATAAACTGCCTGATGGTCGGCAGTTCGAGGTCGATGTGAAGATCGACGTTACGAATGAACCACGGTGCTCCCGTAGCTCGGCGCATGAACCTATTCTGTAAGGTCTGTAACCTATGGATCCTGTGTGCCTTGGTGTGCGCGAACACTACGCTTGCATAGGTCATGATCGGCCGTATGCAAGCGGTGTATAATCGGACCTTGCTGTTCAAGGGTAGTTTCGACCTAGCATGGAGTAGGCTGTGGAGGCGTCCCATCACAAAGGCTGCACGATCGCGTACAATCTTTATGTGGTGTGCGAAGCTAAGTCGGTCATCAAGGGTCACACCCAAGTATTTAGCTTGCCTGCTCCAGGAGACAGGTTTGCTAAATAGCTGGAGGGGTGGGATGTTGTCTATAGAGTAGGAACGGGCAGTTCTGCGAGTGAACATGACCGCCTGACTCTTTTCTGGATTGATTTCGATTCTCCATTTCCTGAACCAATTGGCTAGGGCGGTAACCGCTGTTTGGAGAGTTTTAACTACTGCTGTCGGGGTCCTGCCTGCACAGTAGAGTGCGGTGTCATCAGCGTAAAGCGCTTTTTGGACTCTGTTAAACTGGGGCATATCGCTAGCATATAGCGTAAATAAGAATGGGGAGAGGACCGATCCCTGAGGGACGCCGGCCTTGATGGGGTGGGAGGTAGACAGCGTACCTTCCACCCTGTAGCGAAAGCTGCGGTGACTCAAGTAGTCGTGTATAATTAAAATTAAATAATCTGGGATCTTTAGACGATAAAGCTTGTGAATGAGGCCCTCGTGCCACACTTTATCGAATGCTTTCGCTACGTCTAGGAATAATACACCGGTGTATCTGTTCATCATGAACTGACCACTTGTGTATTCCACCAATCTGTGGACCTGTTGTACGCAACTGTGACTCGCACGGAAGCCGAATTGCGTGTCTGGAATGAACTGACTAAACCGCGCGCTCGCCTCTTTTTATAACAAGTTTGCGTGGCGGGGAATGCATGACGCGCTAGGAGGCGTGGTCAGTGAATATGTTAACACGTTGTAACATGTTTTAGCACGTGCAATAAACGCAAGTGCCGTCACGGCCATGCTGACGTGCGTACGTCCTCGTACGCGTCTTCATTAGTCATCTGGGAACAAATAAACAAACATCCTGGCAAGTTCCAGGTATAGCAATTACCAAAATTTTTTACAACAATATTTTTTAATTACAATATTTTCTATTAACTAACATCTTATCATGTCTGGTCCGGTTCACATTAACCCTTCAGATCGTACTGGACCAGTCAGCAGACCCTTCAGTTACAGATTTTACTAGACCAGATATTGATCTCTATAGCAAGCTAGACCAGATCAATTCTCTATAGCAAGCTAGACCAGATCAATTCTCTATAGCAAGCTAGACCAGATCAATTCTCTATAGCAAACTAGACCGGAATTGTCATTCCCTTTAGCCATATCATTGGACCGGCTCAAGCCCTACAATGATGGTAGGCCCCTTTTTCTTACTACTTCTTTTTTATTTTCTTTTGTTTTTCAATAGCACAGTTCACACGTTAACACCAATCAACAATAAATCACAAAGATTTATTTTACGACTAAGAGTCAATGGGGTTACACCCGTACATAGTCCGATCGTATCGTGGCAACAACTCACTCAACAACTGCCACAATTAACTAGTGGCAACAATTCACTGCAACAACTAACTGATTAACACCAACGACCGACTACTCGTCGATTGCAACCGCGAGACTTATAAACCCATTCGAGATTACCCGTTTTCAAAAACTAGAAGTACTAAATTTGCTTGACTCGATTATATAAATTACCAACACAAAATAAATGACTATTTAATAAAAAAACTCTATTCATGCCGTTACGGCCGTCCTGCATTTTCACACTTCCTCGTGTGCAATGCTCTTATCCTTAGGCAACAGACAGATTACCATTAAGCTCGCCTCGGTCAACCTGACCAATTAATAAACCACTTCCTACTTTGAAGAGGTTATACAAAGAGCTAACGCTCAATAATTACCACTTTCGCTTAACTTACCACCGCCGTTAACGGTGTATCCAGACTCATCTAATTCTGAAGAAAGATCTAGTCCAAGATTCAATTCCAAAGGAACACAGCACTCACGCATAAATCTTAAGCGATCATGGACTTGCTTGGACGTCACATTGGAGTACAATGTCTTCAACACGTACCTGTCACCATCGAGCAGCTCTGTAAAATCATTTTTCAAAACCATTTTTTGATAAATCGTAAAAATTTCGTAAACTAGTAGTTCTACTACTACAATAGAGCTACTGTAAAGATAACTAGAACTCACAACACTTAGAAATCACGTTAGACATATTTCTTTATACATCATTACAAATTTATATTGGACTACCTTCAAATTCATATATCATGCAAAAATTTAAAATCTATGCTCAAAATTATCACTCGATGTACAAAATCTTACGATACCGGTTCAGGTTTCGACGTACACGACTACGTAATCTATGCGACGTCGGCATATTGGTATCACTTCACGCGCACACAAAATTAATCTTGTAGGGTAGATTCTTTGTTATATGAAAACGAAACATTTTAAATGTAGATGACCAAACTGAGCAAGGTGGTAGTAGGCTTGGATACTTTATCCCATACTTCTGATGTAGGAAAATGTCAGACATAAGGAACAATAATGTGGATACAAAGTCGTAAATTCTCGTACTGCAAGTAATCACAATTACTTTCACAACTATATACCAATTACAATTTACACTAAGTGAACACACAAAGCAGTCCCAGGCAATCGCCTTTGCACAAACGACTACATGGTACTGGATGACACAGTAAACTGCTATCAGTTCAGTAGTACTAAGGATGACATAGTAACTGATAGATAATACTTCCCCGTGTGACTACGGGACAAGATCACAATTGTCACTACTCTTTTACTTGCATGTGGAATCCTTGGCCAGGAGTTCACCAAAAGAATGAGCAGCAGTTCTTCCTTTGGGAAATACAGCAACAGATAGTTCACTACAGATCTCGCACGTACGTAGGAGAAATGATCGTCGGAAACGTGCAGTCGTGGACCGCATCGTTGCCAAGCGAAATAGATGAACCCTGCTACGGTAACGGAAGACGCTCGATCTTAAACTGATTAAACAGACCAACAAACAAATAAATTACACGACTAGCGCACGACATGTGCACCGTGGCACGCGCGGGCTTAGACTGACTAAACCTTTTTTTTTTTTTTTTTTTTTTTTTTTTTTTGGTAACGCAGTGGTTAAAAATGCATTTCTCGCATACCCGCCCCGGGCGGGGTATGTGGGACTCACAGGCCCTGAAGGGGACACTGAATACCCACTAAAACATACCAACTGCGAGCTGTTAGCCGAAGGGGCTTTTACAGCTTAACCGGACTGCGGGCGAGCCCGAAGGCTCTCAACCCGATAGACATGAATTAGGCGACTTCGCCCGAGGGCTCCCCCTGTGGGGAACGGGCCTCGGCTCGGGGCGTCGCTGGGGGTAAGGTGGACGTGGACGTGTCCATCTTGGGGTCGGTGATTTTTGCTCGCCGTGTTTTCGTACCTCGACGTCGAGGACGGAAACGCGGATGTTTGTGCGCGATGGCCTCGCGCGCGGCGTAGGCTTTGGTCTGGGCGAGCGTAATAACGTCGTCATCGTCGTTGAGGACGTGACGTGGACGTCGGACTTTGGAGATGCGCGATGGGGTGTAGGAAGCCGCCCCGACCACTAGTTGGTTGGGGTGTGTCGTGGCAGAGTCAAAGTAGCTCTGGGAGCACCGCTTCATAAACTGCCTGATGGTCGGCAGTTCGAGGTCGATGTGAAGATCGACGTTACGAATGAACCACGGTGCTCCCGTAGCTCGGCGCATGAACCTATTCTGTAAGGTCTGTAACCTATGGATCCTGTGTGCCTTGGTGTGCGCGAACACTACGCTTGCATAGGTCATGATCGGCCGTATGCAAGCGGTGTACTGACTAAACCGCGCGCTCGCCTCTTTTTATAACAAGTTTGCGTGGCGGGGAATGCATGACGCGCTAGGAGGCGTGGTCAGTGAATATGTTAACACGTTGTAACATGTTTTAGCACGTGCAATAAACGCAAGTGCCGTCATATATATATATATATATATATATATATATATATATATATATATATATATATAAATATATATATATATATATATATATAAATATATATATATATATATATATATATATATATATATTGTGTTTTGTTTTGAGTTATTCTTGCCTTGCATTGTTACTATCTGCTTACATCACATATACGGTGAAGGGGTGATGAATAGGATTTTTATCCACGCCGTATGGTTTGCATCGATTGCATGTATTTATTTATATCACGTAGCAACATAGTTTATAAGACCTTAATAGTATATAATAGTAACATTAGTTATAAGCATATAATGAACAGGTAGTACGTTGTAAGTACGTACCATTGGGTATACTCGTATATTGTAATAAATATTGACATACCGCATAATAGAGCAAATATTATCGTAGCTACAATAGCTACGAAAATATCAAGCCTTACGTTCGTAGCTCATTTGGAGTGAGAAGCTCTCTGTGTAACTCTACGATTGAACCACGCTCCGTTATGACACGAAATGAACGTTCATTGGTAAATACATATCGCTTATTATCGATTAACGTTTAAAATAAATATCAGAAAAATGATATATCATTTAAATTATGTTACGTACCGATTTATATGTAACGTAGTTATTAATTTCGTCAGATTTGCTCCTCCACCCTTTCTATATAAAACCGCACGACACTCATTACGTCTTCAAACTAACAACAATTACCTCTACAAGTTGTATGATTCATTAGTTGTTAAATAATTGACGAGTTATTAAATAGTTCAATAGTTTCAGATATAATATAACAGTTTGATACAACAACACGTTTATAATTAAATACGCGATTTAATTAAATATGAAATATTAAAGATTAGCTTTATGTGTACTTTAGAAGTTTCCTTTAGAGCTCATAGCCGTGACACCGTTAGCTTGCTGTAGCATGCTGCTCAGATAGTTTTTATAGGGTTTTATTGGAGTTCATTTGTACGAGACATTGTACAGTACCAAACTGAGGTAAAAGTCGGTGTGATGACTTAATCTGTCACTATTTACTGAGAAAACGATAGAAAAATACATTTGGATAGAGAAGATGTTAGAAGAATAAAATAATATTTGAATATATAATGACTACACAGATGGTGAACTGGTAAAGACGTAGATCTATCGTGACAAGGATTCCTAATTTGTGTCTGAGTCTGTGTATAAAGTCTTTTACAATACAAGGGTTATTTTGAGAGACAGAGAGAGTGAGCACGCTATTGGTTGATGTATGTAAAATAGATTTAAAAAATATTTGCCAAAGTTTCACTTCTGATATGTGTACTTTGTACGCACGCATAATTTTATTTTTGCACATTTAGCTGTTGTTTTGTAAAATAAATTAAGGATGAAGTATGGATATTAACAATAGCTCTGATTATGAAAATGTTTATTTTACTAGTTAACAAAAGCATACATAGGTCATTTAATTAATGAAGGTAATCTCTTGAGTACCGAGTAGTTTCAGCTACGTTTTAGTTACGAGTGACTTAGCAGCTTGCTCACAAATAATGCAAATTGTGCTTTGGCATGCTAATGGGACACACCCAGACGTGGCTGGTGGGTTTACTGAGGCCCGCAGTGCCATCTCGTCTGTAATATCATACTCTAGCTGTTTTATGTATAAAATGATAAACAAATTAATACAGTATAATTATAATTTGCACAAAGATACAAACCGGTGTTCCGTTCGTAACAAATAGGACACAAAATAAATTAAGTTAACGAACAAATTACAGAGCAAGAGTTTGTAACTAGAGTTTATTGTTACGAATTAAGAGTTTGTCGATTTAATTGCAACAATTTGGTAAATATGTCGCAAGTTCTCGTCTGTATTAGTGTTATATAATATATAAACTTTATTTTGAAAAGATAATAATTAAATTTATTAAATGTTACCATACCAACCCACATTTAGATCAAGAGGCCGATAGTCTCGTGTCGTAAAATATGTCTCGTTACGGCACGTGCCAGACTTACGTATTTTATTTTCCGAGAGACGAAATGTAGGGCTTCGTGTTATGTTCATATTTATATTGAATGTCAGCACATCTATCTGCAAATGTTGGATAGCCGATACAGAGATATCAGTAAGAAAGGTATGTAAAATATAGGAATAACACTTTAACCTAGTACTACTCCAATCTATCTATCTTCTATATATATAAAGCCGTTGGGTGACTGACCTATCAACGCCGAGCCAAAACTACTGATACGAGAGACATGAAATTTTGACTGTAGTTTCTTTTTATGACGTAGGGCTCCACTAAGAACGGATTTTACGAAATGCCGTACCTAAGGGGGTGAAATAGAGTGGCAAAGTTTGTATGGGGAGAAAAAAAAAACTTTATCAATTCCTTTCAAATTACGTACATATATTCTTCAGTTAAAATAAATAAACACATGTTTCAGCATTTGTCAATTTTCACCCTCTGGGGGTGCAATTTACGCCTGTGAAGCTGGTTGGACGACTTATTAGTGTAGAGCCGATATTATTGAAGCTAGAAACATGAAATTTTGACAGTAGTATTTTCTTATAACGTAGAGATTTACTAAGAAAGTATTTTACGAAATTCTACTCCTAAGGGGGTGGAACAGAGCGGCAAATTTTGTATGGGGAGAAAAATGAAATCTTTATCGATTCTTTTCAAATTACTTAAAAATATTCTTCGGTTGAAATAAATAAACTCGTGTTTCAGTATTTGTCAATTTTCACCCTGGGGGGGTGTAAATTAGGCCTGCAAAGCTGGTTGGACGACTTATTAGCGTCAAGCCGATATTATTGAAGCTAGAAACATGAAATTTTACACAGTATTATCTTTTTATAACGTATAGATATACTAAGAACGGATTTTACGAAATTCCACCCCTAAAGGGGTGAAACAGAGTGCAAAGTTTGTATGGTGAGCAAAAAATAGGGATAGAAGGGCGGCGTACGGTTATATGACCGTGTTAGCTCTGCGTGGCCATTGGGACGGTCATGAATGGAACGAATGCACAAAATACCGATTCATTAACATCCGTGGCCGGTCTGGCAGATTCCCTTTACGGGGAACGTTCTCATCTACGTCGCACCAGTGCCGTCGGGCCGTAGCTATCACGCGATATATATATATATATATAGTAGACGGCAATATAGTTAATAAGTTTAGCTTTAAAAATTTTCAGTCTGTAACTCAAATAATGAATCATATCTGACGAGGTCACACAATAGTTTAAATCAGTTAAGAAAGGTTTGTTTTTCACACGGTCAACTCTACGTGGCCTGTTTCGAAATAAATTCCACTAACAGTCTGGTAGTTCTTGCACTGTGTTACCTACACAATGAATGTTCTGTATAGAGAGGATCTGCACTGATATCTATTCGTTAACATCTTTATACAACAAAAACAGGATATAAAAGGTAACATAGTTTATAGAATGGATAGAATATAACTTTCTGTTTACCTCTGTCACAGTGTTATTTCTACAGAGACGAAATTACGAGCAATTATCATCCTCTGAAAGTAAAATAGGGGATTTTATTTTGCGATGATACTTTTATTTGAAACTTATTGAATTATGAATTAGGACACATAAGTACTAAATAGCCCATTATTAATTTTATTATATTGAGACTCAATAAAAATAAATATTCCAAAAATCAGTGAGTCCTTTTATGTTTCCCAGAAAGGGGATGCAGCACATTCTGCTGGCGAGACCAACTCTGCTGGTGAAACAAAAAGGTCAAATAATGGGTGGCGACAATTATATTCTTATCCCATCGCCATACGGTAAAAAGGATATTAAAGGCAATATAATTTTTAGTATGAATAGAACCTTAAACAATCTTTTTCTTTGGCGACCGGCTATAGTATATAGATACACCCCGCCCAATCCGTCTGAGGCGACGCGTGACTCTCTATAACCCGCCGTACGCGTACCTCTACGCCGTGCGGGCGGGCCACCACAACCGAGTGTTTATTAGCGGTGGTCCGTCCGGTGGGTTACTCTTTCCTGTATCATCTCGAGTCGAAGCCCTCACGCAGTGAACCTCACTACAGGTAATCATGCCTGGGCCGCCCAACGCACCGGCGGTAGAGCGTGTCACCGTAAAATATTTTTCCTCGGACTCACCCTATTGTCTAATTACGCTAGACAACTAACTCGTAGAAGGCGGCGACCACATCCCAGTTTCTAACGCTATTGAGCATCGTCCTAGCGACAACCCTTTAACAACTTGCAATGCTTTTTGTATTTACCTCTGTCAGAGATGACCTCTGCGTGGACGAAGTCGCGGGCAAAAGCTAGTTAAATATATTTGTGTAGATGACGCTATTTCTCAAAGCGATACAGGGCTGATTTTTTAAGTTTGGTGATATTTTTGATGCTTACTATTTGTCTAACTTAACATTTGAAACAGTTGCCTAAATAACATATCTATATAAAAAAAAACATGAGAATTGAATATAAGTTTGTCCTATTTTTTTATCTATTTTTTTCACAGGGTAATTCTAAATCGGCCATCTAACTAATTTTGCAGGCGTCATCATCATCTCAGCTCAGATACGCTGGGCTCGAGCCTCCGTCACAATAGGAAGGTAAAATGACCAACTATACCACGCTGATCAGACGGGTTGACTGCAGGTTTTATTTCAAGTTTTCCTTCTCATCATAGATTTATAAATCCTATACCAAACCAATTTCACTCTAAATATTAAAGAGGTTTGAACCCAGCAGTGGGTCATGTGTGAGCCGGTATTATGAAGACAGTATAAATATTTTGTATCAACAAGCTCGTGAATTTACGTACATCGTATATTAATAATTTTGTAGTTAAACGTTTGAATGTTGTTGTATACTAAGTAGTATACGGCTTACATTTTGCCCGCGGGTTATTACAGTGTGTGCTCATTACAATAACGATTACTCCTTATATTATTCGTGCTGTGATACTGTTGTCAATATTTAATATTTGTGATATCATAACCTACATATATCTTCAAACAAAATGATACTAACAACCACTCACTATTGTAGTCAATGGATATTGTCCTACACGGGGCAAATATATATTATTTTGAGGTTTTCTTTTCCTGCGATGATGTCGAACATCTTAGCCGTCTTTTATGATGAAATGCAATATGGAGCTCAAATCTTTTACGATTACAGCGCGGTTGTATGTTAAAATCTGTAATATATACTTAGAACATACTTCGTTTCTACTTAGCTCGTATATCTCCCAAGATGTTCAAGCAAGAATCGCGTAAAAATTACGTAAATCAGCTTACATACACCACGAAGGTAAAGCAAGTTGGTATAAGTAGGTTGAAATTCTCCTTGCTATGCTGTGATGTCATCTGCTTACATAGTTCAACGGATTTCTATGATATCAGATGATAAAATAAGGCGATTAGAACTGTAGCGTTGTTATGAAACAAATATGGTATAAGTTTTTCCGTGTGGTGACAGAGTAGGAATACAATTCACCACCCCTTATCTTACCTGTGGGAGACGACTAAGGTGTAATAAAACGCACATAATAAAAAAAACTCGAATCAAAGCTCTATACAAACACGTCTGACCAGCGTGGTACAACGTCAATTTCCCTCTCATTATGGAGGCGGCTCGAGCCCAATAGTGGGAAATATATAAGCTAAGATTATTATAAATTACAAAATGTTATATAAACGGCTATTTATAATTACAAATAAATCTTCAACTCTATCCTTTTAGATTTAGAGGCAGTTTATTTTTCAACGTTAAATTGTGCTGTAATCCTGCACGTATTATAAGTCCAAAACAAATGTAATTCTCTATGACGACTCATGATTCAATTCTTTTTTCTTTCTGCTCACCATTTTATAATTTTCATATCAGTTTGGTGGAATACTTCTTTTAGTTCTTCTATTCGTTATTACTGTCATACCAGTACTTGCTGCCACCCACCCACAATACATTGCCAGTAATGTCACCATCATTAAACATTTTGTACTGTTAGCGTGCTCAGTTCTCTATGTCATCCAGCTATGAGCCAATTGACGTCCACTTTTAGATATACATCTTCTAATTTACAGCCATAAACATACTTGGTAAGTTTTTCACATTTAGCATTGTAAGTATCCCAAAAGAGTGCGACTGGCTATTTATTATATCAGCCCTCAGTCGGATTGTATGTCTCCTGTGAGGAAATATAGGTAAGTGACATTGCATTTTTAATCCACATACTTTATCCACGCTTACACTATACACAGCGTCTTACATAAAACATTATAACTATAAATATTTCATTCGTTTTAAATTATCTGCCTCATTGGATAGTCATAAATAATTCCCTTTATATTGTACCTTATTTCGTTTCATTCGCTTCACAAGACTGTGAATTATTCTTTTTACATTATTATTTAAAGACAACATTCTGTACTAAGGTGATAATCCTCATGATTTAGAGGGAGGACCATGTTGTTGGCATTTTTCTGTTTACAGCTGCGCTCAGGTCCGTCCGGGATTGTACCACACTCTAGCAGAATATAGACGTCTCAATAATGGCGATTCGCTATTGCACTTCGTTCGGTGAACGAGAGAGCCGGAAGCCCAACTGGGTGAGTTTAGGGTTATTGGTAGGCAGCGGCCTAGCTATACCTTTGGTATTGAAGAGGTCCATGGGCGGCAGTGACACTTCCATCAGGTGTGTTACTTGCTCGCCACCATGAGCAATTAAAAAAATGTTGTAGGGACGGGACACATCACATCCAGACTCAGACCATCAATTTGTGGATCACGAAAAGTATTGTCTCACGCGGGAACACCTTAACAGTGGTTTAGATGTTCGCGCGAGACAATACTTTGGCGTAGTGACGTCACCTATGCAATAAATTATGTTCAAAATATATTAATATATTTGGTAAGTAGATATATGTTTGTTCTTTCCGTGTGGTGACGGAGTAAGAATACAATTCACCACACCCTGTCTTACCCGTGGGTGATCGTACGAGACGACTAAGGGATATAAAACGCATATAACATCTATGCGAGAGAAAGAAAACTCGAAACAAAACCTTATACCAACACGTCTGACCAGCGCGGTGTAGTAGGTTAATTTCCCTCCCATTACGGAGGAGGCCCGAGTCCAACAGTGGGACATTTATGGGCTGTGATGATGATGATGATGATGATGAAGTATATGTTTTGATGTGTTTATTTGAAAGTGTAACATTAATGTGAGACAATTAGAGGGCGACAATAAAGTCAGATATAGTTTTATCTGTGCCGGTTTACGACCAATGAAAAACAAACATCTGTGACGAAAGTGTTCAAAGGTTTTTATGTTACAGCTCTATAAAGTTAATGGGGGCTCAGCTTTGTGTCTCTCCTGTCACCGAACATGTTGTGACAAACAAACTAACATTCAATGTTTTATTACT
This sequence comes from Lymantria monacha, assembly GCA_905163515.2. Classification (NCBI taxonomy): domain Eukaryota; kingdom Metazoa; phylum Arthropoda; class Insecta; order Lepidoptera; family Erebidae; genus Lymantria; species Lymantria monacha. The sequence continues at coordinate 33,106,583 of LR991093.1, forward strand.
GATAATATACAACATACATTGGACATCTAATCTAATATAATAAACTAAAGAACATATTCGATGGTTTTACTTATATTTCAAATTCATTTATTACGTATAGTAATCCTTCGAGGTCTACAATAATTACACATACTTACAAGGATAGTTCTGTACTTTAAGTGTTTCAAAATGTGAAGCCAAAATCCCGTTAGTGTGTAAGCGATTACACGAGTATAGATGCACACTACTATAAAATGAAACATAAGAAGCTTGTACACTACGGATCGGTCCGGCATGTGGTGACATTTCTGTCACCAATTTAGTGGCGTCAAAAATTGTGCATGGAATTGGTTTCTATGTATTATTCAAAGCTGCGAGAAGACAGATATATTGTCAATTTTAACATTTGTAATTAATTGAATAAATTATCACCGAATCGGAACGTAACCGGTACTGAGAAGATCCGGCGAGAACACCAGCGGGTTTTTTTATTATTATTATCTCTTTACTGACTTCTTTTTTAAATATGTTTAGTTAGAATTAGCTCCAATGATACCCTTTGAACCATGATATAATGTAAAATTAAGTCCAGCGTGATGCCCTTCGAACCATAATATAATGTAAAATTTAAATACGCTGTAAAAATTATGATTATGGATGGCACTAGGCCGGTAAGAGATTATAGATTATGATGGACCAGTAAAATATTATGAATATAATAAAATATTTACCCGGAGCGCCACTGAAGTAAAAAATGATTCCAGTAGCCCACTCAATTTATGTTTAAAACAATAAGTTATATATTGTATATAATATAGAACTCTTGCGTCACTTTGAACGGTTTCGATGGGTTGTGGCCAAATTATAGTCTGTTAAAACAGGGTATCTATTGTAGTACTGATACTCCGTAGTGATACAGACAACATTACTGCAATACACTGCACTGACTGCGTACCAGGTAATACACCGACGTACTACCTATACTTAGTCATCATTCTTCTACTGTTATCCCAATTACTTGGAGTCGCTACAATATGCACTCTTCTTTCATAGTCAGTACATATTGTAAAAGTTACTTGCAATAGTTTTATGACTGGCCGCCTGCCAGACGTCAACCCTCCTTGGGTACGCAATTGTTGACCAAACGGGATCAGATGGTGTAGGCCCAGGTTTTTATAAGGTTTTAGTCGTGCTTTACGACATCCATGAGCAAAGTAAGGATTGGTAGTATTCGTAGCCGCTACCACACAGCTAAGAAACAATCGTATCTATTATCTACTAATGTACAAAAAGTGAATATTCTAGTTCCTTTGTTATTATAACGTGTATACTATTGATATATATCGATCAATATATCGATCACTTTATTACAAATAGGTACATGTTCGCTGTCCGTGCAATATATACGCCGCATTTAACTAAGAGCATCCCTCAACCATCGAAGGGTGAACGGGCTACCGTAGTGCTCGCTGCTCGAACACGTCCATATGTGGTTTTATTTCATGTTTACGTCTTATAATAATCTTATATGTTTGTGTTTGATTAATTTTGTTTCAGCTAGATACATACTAGCCGTTCAAGCAAAGAAAAGTCAAGTACCGAGCTGCACCGTGTGTATGTTTACGCGAACAATTTCGAGCTATTTTTGACATCTTCATAACTCAAAAACTATTTAACATAAACATATAAACTTTGGTTTCAAAATAGATCATCGTGTTTCTGTTCTAAAAGTCAAAGCACACGTTATGCCCATGGCTTATCTTTATAATCATAGACACGATAGTGTCTTGCGCTAAGTGCATATTTCAGACATTTTCGGAGAGGTAGCTTGAGAAACGGTTATCACATCCAGGGGAAGCGGGTAATATAACGTTTTTCTACATAAGTCACTGACTTTGAAAAGAATATTGTGTATTGTAATTTTGCAGCAAGTTATATCGTATATATTTCAATCAAAGTTAAACTTACAAACTTACTTTGGCCGTGGATTGATGTAATGTAAAAAAAGAGTGAGCCATGAGAGACATGCATGGTTCGATCATTGAGACAAACATATGGCTCTTAATATAGTACTCGTAGTTTTGTACCTTATATAACTTACTCAATATAATCTGAGACGTAGAATAAATGATTGCACAAAGTTAGCATCGGTAGTCTGGATGTTATCCCACAATTAGCTTGCGGCGATGCTTCGCTCTTTCGAATAAATTCGGGCATTCCACGAACTCACGTGGTTTAATATGATTAGATCATATTCACATAGACGAGGGCGGACTCCTTGCTGGTGTTAAGTGACCCAGTTCTAGCACAAACTCAAAACGAAAACGTTAACAGTTGTAATTACTGAAATCTAGCCTTTAATATGCTTGATTATTTATAAAAACCCGATTACGAGCGAAAAATGATTGTCACAAGTGGGATTCGAACCTACACCTATTGGAAATCCGTTCCAATCGTGCTGCCACTTACACCACCGTGAATTATTGTAAGAAATTCAATTTTCACATCATATTATATTTTTGTCTTTAAAGGAGACGTGTGCCATCTACCCGACATTGTTTACACATTGTACAGACTTAATACTCAAACTTTGCATATCCAATACGATGGGGGGAGGGTTCGACACACACTTGTGACAATAATTTTTCGCAGATAATTGGGTTTATATAAATTAACAGTTGACTTACATTACAATTATTGCCATCGTTCATTGGAAAGTATAGAAAATTTAAACTTGATCTGATGTTTTGAACTGGATAAAAATCACGTTCAAAAATGTCTTTACATATAAACATACTTACCAAACTAAGAAAGTCATATCAAAAATTCTTGATGAATGTCACAGTCATTTATAAACAAAAGCGTATTTTTGTAGTTTATTCAAACATCAGTTTTATTTTTAACTAAAAAGCTTCTTATCTTTGTTATAGGCAAGTTATTGTTTATGTACTGTAAGGATCTACGTATACTTCTAAATGTTGGATTTACTGGTAAAAGCTAGGCCACGTCAAAAGGTCTTATTTATAAAACAGCAAATATTTTTGTAACAGGAAAATAAAACATGAAATTGTGTTTCAATTTTACTTTCTTCTAATAAATAAATTTCATTATCATTGAAGTACTCGGTACACATTCAGATCTAATATTGTTTTATTAATAAAATCGACAAGCACACCGTAATTATCATAACAAGGGAATTATTTCCTATTTTTAAAATAATGTTTTTCATGGGTTGTATTTACTGTGTTAAACTAATACTTGCCATACCAGGGTGTTGTCAATAGAACCTTTCAGAGCTGACTACTTGTGCGTGACTCGCCTGAGTGGTTAGTCTTCTATATTCGTGTCACGTTTGACAAACAAAAAGTTTGAATTTGCGTGCCCTCTACAGTGTCGCCCTCTCGCTCACAATACAAGAACATTATTCCATAATGTAACAAAAGACAGCGCTAACGGCACTTCAGTGAAGTGCTAACTTGCACCCTATCGCGTATGTAATTCGTAGCACTCACATAAATAGCATTATCTTGTAAATTAATACGAGAGCTTACAATTATATTTCATTATTTAAGTCGTAAATGTAAATTTAATGGTGACATAATGATAAAATAGAAATGGGTATTTCTTTTAACGCGCTGCGATAACATTTGTTAAGCTAATGTGGGTGTGTACACTTAAAGGGGGGAAGTAACTCATATGATGGTTATATAATATAAGATTTGGTTTTAATTATGAAAATAAATCTTTATTTCATTGTCATCAAAGCATACGTAATTGTTATGATAGCGGTGATCACATTATATTGGTAGCCCATAGAATCATCGTCATAAAAGATGCTAATGTTACATAGTTGGCGGTGTTCCGTTTGTGTGGACAGTGCCGGGTGTGTAGCCTAGTGTTACATAGTTGGCGGTGTTCCGTTTGTGTGGACAGTGCCGGGTGTGTAGCCTAGTGTTACATAGTTGGCGGTGTTCCGTTTGTGTGGACAGTGCCGGGTGTGTAGCCTAATGTTACATAGTTGGCGGTGTTCCGTTTGTGTGGACAGTGCCGGGTGTGTAGCCTAGTGTTACATAGTTGGCGGTGTTCCGTTTGTGTGGACAGTGCCGGGTGTGTAGCCTAGTGTTACATAGTTGGCGGTGTTCCGTTTGTGTGGACAGTGCCGGGTGTGTAGCCTAATGTTACATAGTTGGCGGTGTTCCGTTTGTGTGGACAGTGCCGGGTGTGTAGCCTAGTGTTACATAGTTGGCGGTGTTCCGTTTGTGTGGACAGTGCCGGGTGTGTAGCCTAGTGTTACATAGTTGGCGGTGTTCCGTTTGTGTGGACAGTGCCGGGTGTGTAGCCTAGTGTTATATAGTTGGCGGTGTTCCGTTTGTGTGGACAGTGCCGGGTGTGTAGCCTAGTGTTACATAGTTGGCGGTGTTCCGTTTGTGTGGACAGTGCCGGGTGTGTAGCCTAGTGTTACATAGTTGGCGGTGTTCCGTTTGTGTGGACAGTGCCGGGTGTGTAGCCTAGTGTTACATAGTTGGCGGTGTTCCGTTTGTGTGGACAGTGCCGGGTGTGTAGCCTAGTGTTACATAGTTGGCGGTGTTCCGTTTGTGTGGACAGTGCCGGGTGTGTAGCCTAGTGTTACATAGTTGGCGGTGTTCCGTTTGTGTGGACAGTGCCGGGTGTGTAGCCTAGTGTTACATAGTTGGCGGTGTTCCGTTTGTGTGGACAGTGCCGGGTGTGTAGCCTAGTGTTACATAGTTGGCGGTGTTCCGTTTGTGTGGACAGTGCCGGGTGTGTAGCCTAGTGTTACATAGTTGGCGGTGTTCCGTTTGTGTGGACAGTGCCGGGTGTGTAGCCTAGTGTTACATAGTTGGCGGTGTTCCGTTTGTGTGGACAGTGCCGGGTGTGTAGCCTAGTGTTACATAGTTGGCGGTGTTCCGTTTGTGTGGACAGTGCCGGGTGTGTAGCCTAGTGTTACATAGTTGGCGGTGTTCCGTTTGTGTGGACAGTGCCGGGTGTGTAGCCTAGTGTTACATAGTTGGCGGTGTTCCGTTTGTGTGGACAGTGCCGGGTGTGTAGCCTAGTGTTACATAGTTGGCGGTGTTCCGTTTGTGTGGACAGTGCCGGGTGTGTAGCCTAGTGTTACATAGTTGGCGGTGTTCCGTTTGTGTGGACAGTGCCGGGTGTGTAGCCTAGTGTTACATAGTTGGCGGTGTTCCGTTTGTGTGGACAGTGCCGGGTGTGTAGCCTAGTGTTACATAGTTGGCGGTGTTCCGTTTGTGTGGACAGTGCCGGGTGTGTAGCCTAGTGTTACATAGTTGGCGGTGTTCCGTTTGTGTGGACAGTGCCGGGTGTGTAGCCTAGTGTTACATAGTTGGCGGTGTTCCGTTTGTGTGGACAGTGCCGGGTGTGTAGCCTAGTGTTACATAGTTGGCGGTGTTCCGTTTGTGTGGACAGTGCCGGGTGTGTAGCCTAGTGTTACATAGTTGGCGGTGTTCCGTTTGTGTGGACAGTGCCGGGTGTGTAGCCTAGTGTTACATAGTTGGCGGTGTTCCGTTTGTGTGGACAGTGCCGGGTGTGTAGCCTAGTGTTACATAGTTGGCGGTGTTCCGTTTGTGTGGACAGTGCCGGGTGTGTAGCCTAGTGTTACATAGTTGGCGGTGTTCCGTTTGTGTGGACAGTGCCGGGTGTGTAGCCTAGTGTTACATAGTTGGCGGTGTTCCGTTTGTGTGGACAGTGCCGGGTGTGTAGCCTAGTGTTACATAGTTACCGTTACACATAGCGCTGTGTGTGTGCGTGTGTAACTAGTGGTTTGTATATGACATTGACATGTATCGGATATTGGTAGCGGGGCGGCGGCGGGGGCGGGGGCGGGGGCGGCGATCACTCGTCGACATCACAAATTGTGTATGATTTGATCCAATAATAAAGCTGAAAGGTTGCTCCGAGCAATAATTTACTGAATAAGGGAACATACTTTGTCAGCGAAATGTTACATTTGATTACATGTTTGGTTCTATCGATTTGATTTATCGCGAAGTCGTTTACTCTGTCTCCTCTACTGTAGTATGTTGTGGGTTTGAATCTTCAGTGTCTGGTCTTTGTCATGCTATATTGATGGAGTAGAGACTACGGATTGATGGTATTGTTAAGTTTTGGGGACGCTTAATAAGTTAATTTAAATTTTTTAATATCAAAATAAGCCAATTTTCTCGCAAAAAAAAAGCGTTTTCACCTTCAGTGTTGCAAAAACAAGTGCAAGTTATACTCGCGCACGAAGAGTTCCGTAAAACTAAAAAAGAAACAAGTTTGTTGTACGGGAGCCCCTCTTAAATATTTATTTTATTTTATTTTTAGTATTTTTTGTTATAGCGGCGATAGAAATTCATCATTTGTGACAGTTTCAACTGTCTAGCTATCACCACTCTTGAGATACAGCCTGTTGACAGACGGACGGACGGACAGCGAAGTCTCAGTAATAGGGTCCCATTTTTACCCTTTGGGTACGGAACCCTAAAAAGCGAAAAATTGAATTTTCAAAAAACATTACCTGTGGAATACTATTCACTCTAACAAAAATACCTTGATTTTTTTATTTCAAATGAAAATTATGAGGTGCACCGCGATTCTACTTTTTGTGAGGCACGTTCGAATAATTGCTGTCATTGCTATATTTTATAATATGTTATTTCTTCGTGAAAATTTCACACAATATTTTTTGAATTGGTCTATTGAATTTGACTTTAATAAGAAATTTTAACTGTATCTTGACAAAAAAAGTATACAATTTTCGTCACGAATTAACCAACGAACCGACTCCCCCTCCACTTTTTGTTGTCCCCACATATATTTATTCAACAATATCACTAAATAATTATATAAGTATAGTCATAAGAACTAACAAACAACATCACATATCTTAAAGTGCTTCTTAAGCGCTTCGATGCCGGTCGTCCGTCGATGACGTCACAATCTAATGGACACCTCATCACATAAGCCATTAAAAGTTTCTGTCCAATATATAAGTGTATATACGTACTAGATGTATGACAGAGATATTATTTATCTATATAAATATGTATAGTATAATATCATCGTCATCTTATCATCAACAACTTATGTACGTCCTACCACGGGATTCGGGTCTCCTCCACTGTGTAATGGAAGTAAATTGACTTACTATTATACCACGCTAGTTAATCTTGCTAGTATAAGACCCTGTTGAGTTCTATTTCTCTTGTGTAAATGTTATCTGCATATCTATCTCTCGTCTTTTACTACAACCACGGGTAAGATGGGAGTGGTCAATTGTATTTTCAAACTTGTCACCAATTGGTAAATACTATAATATCATAACAAACAAATATTATATACTGAAATTGAGAAATTGTGTTTGTACCAGGAAGCCAACTGAAATCTTATCAGCTAGGATCGACAACGGTATACGGAGGTATAAGACATTGAGTATCCGTATTTAATTATAGAAGAAAACCAGGTGGAGTTTGAAAAATTTCGCTTCCTTCCTATGCAAAACGGGAGACATGAAGCAAAAATTGGCAAATAGGCCAATAGATAAGAGGATCTACTGATACGTGAAGCGTACTCTAACATGAGATCGCGCTTGTTAAGCTAGAGATTGCACTCCCAGAGAATGTGATGAGCTGTTTATTCAAACTCGCAGTTAGTTGTGGAACATTGACAAAATGGTAAAGCTACTAGTTTCAAATTGAATAATTTGCCTCTAAAATTCCAATGGCCTGTGAAGAATTGTGCTACATAGTGATCAATTTTCAGCCATAATTTCTATCAACCCTCTCGAATAGATGGGAAGAGTAGATATAGATAACAACCCTTGGTTGATGAGTCCCACCTTTCCTGCAATTCGTTCAGGAGCTCTTCGTACACGACAGTGATTATTCAAATTATTTAACGAATACTCAATCTAGTATTTTACTGTATTCTGATGTAATGTTGCGCCTTTTGTTTAAAACCAAAGATTATTTTTATAAAATACACCTGATTGAAAATAGCTGTACAATCTTGAATACGAGGCGCTCTATCTGTTAATCATTTTTGCTTTAAATATAACTAAATTATGATCTGACGGACCCGAGTCAAAATTAATTACGAGTTTTGCTTTTATACAATGAAAGTAATTTAGAAATATATATTCAAGTACCTACTAATTAATATTCCTTAAGGATTTTTAAGAACGGCTCTCCACCTACCTTCAGTAGCTTTACCGTAATTCCATCATCTCTTCATTCTTTAGTCATGTGCGATCTATTATGATCACGTACAAGCTGCCATCCGGAATTTCTTTAGTATACCGTTGAGTTAGCTTCGATCTAAGACTGAGCCAACAACAGGGTTCTTGGATGTTTTATTGTATATAACTGCCCACAGAACTTTTCGACATCTTCGAAGATCTCACTCTATGATGGTGTCGTGGTTCCACTCTATTGCTTCTTTAATACAAAGTGTATTTAATTGACTAATGTTGTGTCGTACAGATCTAGAACTCTCTATATTGAGCTACCTATGTTTGGATTAATCGCACAAACCGCATGAATGACATGCGGTTTGTATTCATTAAATAAAAATAATATAAAGAAAACTACTACAATCTTGAAATCCAATTTAAAACAATAGTAATTAATTAATTAGACTATTATTACATTTCTACGACTTTGTTTTGTTTATGGTCCGGACACACGTCGCCCGTTCCTCGCCACCCACCGTATTCCCTCTCCATTCTCCGCCATTGGTCCGGCCACTGCCACTGCAACTGCCGGCGCGTCGCCCTCACGTGGTTAGCCTCTCTGCGGGTGACGGACTATTCCCCGGTCCAGTCGGGTGACTGTACCTTTGTATAACTTAGTGATACTTATTTTTTTACACAATTAAATATTATATAAATTATAAATAGTATTTTTATAAAATTTAACAGAATGTTGTATGTTATGTTCCGAGCGTACGTGACATGGCAAATTGCTTCAAAGTAACAAACGCACATCAAATATATACGAGGATACACCAGGTAATGTGGTTTTTGTTTGTGACAAAGTTTGTACTCCCTCTTACTGACGGACCAAACTTACTTGTTGTTCATTCACATGTTTGCTTTGTATCAAGTTTTATTCGTTTCATATTGTTTTGTGTTAACTGTGATATACGAGTATGTAACACACAACAACCACTCAACAACCGCGAATATATTTATTTAATTAATTATAACGGAGTTCATCAACACTAATTAGTTTTATAAAAATAAAATATATAACATTATTTAGTCTGTAATAAAATTTTATACTATAAATATTTGTTATGCAACGGAAGTGTCATAACGGAAACTGAAACAAAAGCAAAGGTATCGATAGAAAGGTCCATTTTTTAAAGTAAGTTTTTATATCAAATTAATATTGAGAATCAAATAGTGATAAGTTATATTTTATGAATACGAATTCATTTTTATGCATAAACCCTTTTTTTTTTTTTTTTTTTTTTTTGGTGGCCTATGGACGTCGCACCTCGCCAAATCGGTCCGGGGTGACGGATGAGGCGGCGCACAACCCCATTAACCCACCCTGCAAGCATCTCTTCTTCGCCGTGCGAGCGGACCACCGGTACCCGATCTTTGTCTTCGTTGGTCCGCCCGGCGGTATACCCTCTCGGGTTCCTCTCTCGTCGACGCCCCGACAGCTTTCGCCGTCGAGGCGTCGCCCTCACGCGGTGGCCTCACGTCGGGTGACTGGACAATTCCCCGGTCCGATCACCCGAAGCCTCGGTTAGGGCGGCATCAGGCGTAGGTATTCGCGCCTGCGCCGCCCCGGCCGCGGGCGGCGACCCGGGTCACGGGAATCCTCCCGGGCCCGTTCCGCCGCCTCCTTCTGCGAGATGACAGCCTCACAGAAGGCGGCGACCGCGTCCCAATTGCTGACGCTGTCGACCATCGCTCGCGCAACAGCCGGCAGCGTCAGGTCGACACCGATGACAGCGACGAGGTCACGGCGCTGCCCGTCCCAGCTCGGACACACCTCCAGCGTATGTTGCGCCGTGTCCTCGTCGCTGTCGCAATGATGGCAGGACGGAGTCCACTCCCTCCGCACGACCGTGTGCAGGTACTTGCCGAAGCAACCATGCCCCGACAAGACCTGCACCAACCGGAAGGAGAGTACTCCGTGCCGCCGCTCCATCCACTCCATCAGTACGGGCCGGAGGGCCTCAACGGTAATAACACCGTGTCTAGGCCTCTCCAGCCGCGTAGCCCAACGGGCGATGACTTCTTGGCGGGCGTGTTTGGGGCAGGTGGTTATCTAGTTGAACGATGGGGAGCCACCCTCGTCGCGCATTGTGGTAACCCGCTGGTAGAGGTCGGAGAGCATCTCCGCCTCGGGCCGGTCCCACGGGGGTGTCCCGGCCAATAGGCATGCCGCCTAAGTAGACACCGTGCGGTACCCTCGAATGGCTCTGACCGCCATGGCTCGCTGTGGCCTCCACAGTACAGCCCTGAGCTGGGCGTTCAGAGCCCTCGCCCACACGGGTGCGCCGTACATGGCCATTGAGCGGATCACCCCGCCGTCAGCCCTCGAAACTGGGTCCGCCCACGTTCGGCATGAGCCGAGAAAGGGCGGACGCCGCGCCGACCAGCCGGGGAGCAATTTGACGGAAATGCTCCCGGAACCACCATCGCCCATCGAGCACCAGACCCAAGTACCTCATATGGGCTTGGATACTGATGTGGATGGAGTTGACGACTAACGAGGCGCCGATGGGCAGCCTCACATGGGGCCCATGGAATAAAAGGGCCTCCGTCTTGTTTAGGGCCACCCTGAGCCCCAGCGCCTCGATTCGCCTGACCATCTCCTCGGTGCCGAGAGTGGCCAGGCTCGCCGCCTCTTCGAATGTCCTACCCCGGGCTGTGACGAGCGTGTCGTCAGCATAGATTATGCATAAACCCTGCGAGAGCAATGTGTAAGGGCGGCAATGTCTAAGTTACATATTGTCAGATTCAACATTTATATTAATATAATAAACTAACACCAGATTGTTATGGCTACTGAGAAGATCCGGCAAGAAACTCAACGGGTTTGTCTACTATTATTACTTATTTACTGATTTTTTTATAAAAAAAAAATAGTATAACATGTGCAGTAAAAATTAGCTTCAGTGTGACGCCCTTCGAACCCTGATATTATTTAAAATTCAAATACAATGTAAAAGTTTACGGCCGGACCAGATCCCGCAAGCGGCAACCGAACACGAGTTAAATATTAAAATTGAAAAGTATTTTATTCACATTTGCACGCAGCAATCTAGATAATGGATCTTAACAATTATAATAATGAATTCATCATTGATGATCACGTCGGCGTCGGTTGGAATTCATTCTCCATTGCAATGTCGCAAAATTTCGTTCACATTTCCGTTATAAAAGTTGCGGAAATAATGACAGAAATGAATGGTGTAACATCCACAGAACTGCCCAGAACCAGAAATTTGTTGCATCACTAATAAACACTTTATTCTTCAAGCACGCAAAATATTAGGTATATCGATATGAGATCCTTCCATCCATTAGCAAATAAATTACATTCAGAATATAGATCCAGAAGTCGATTGAACCTAGCAAACATGTGAGGTACTGGACATGTTACCATATGACTAGAGGATTCGATCACGGGATCCCGGGATCCCGGTCATATTTTAGTCCCGAAATTTTCGGGATTAAATTTAATGAATCCCGGGATTTTCGGGATTGATGATTTTTTTAAATTAGTCAATAAAAATGTGCGTGAGATGAAACGCACTTACCTTGATATAACGTTTTAACAGCCACCTTGTTTACACGGCTGATTTTACTTAGAATACACATATTATTAATTGATTAATACTAAGTAATTTCCATTTGTTTTTGTTAATGACCGGATTATTCGTAAAAGTGTGTAAAAATTTCCGCTTCACTTCGTGTAAGTATTGATATTTTTCTGTTAATTAGTAATAATCATCATGTGTCTGTCTGCAGCCGCGGGCCGGTCCGTCCGGGGTAGTACCACACTGAGCAGAAGATCGACGTATGAGTAAAAGCAATGTGCTATTGCACTTCGTTCGGTGAGCAAGAGAGCCGGAAGCCCAATTCATGCAGCGGAGCATTCCCTTTCGCATCTTTACACCAATACTCTCTTTCATACCTACTCGCTCTCTTACGTCGTCGTTACGAATGCGGTCGGTCAGCCTAACGCCACAGATTTTTCGTAGAGATCACATTTTGACCGAATTAATTTTACTTTCATACTCTTTTCTGCATACCCAACTCTCGCTTCCATACAGTAATGTTGGAACAAGCACTGTGTTATGTATTGCTACACGTGCCTTCTGGCTGAGGTGGAGGCTACCGAGAAGTTGCCCCAACACTTCGTTCACTCTATTTCCCGCATTCACTCTTCGATCTATATCAGTGGTGTACCTTCCATCCCAGCTAAATCCACATCCAAGATATACAAATTCATCCACTTGCTCCAGTATATCATTACCTATTGTTACTCTTACATCCATTTTCCGTATGGTGACGGAGTAAGAATACTATTCACCACCCCATATCTTGCCCGTGGGTGATCGTACGAGACGACTAAGGGATATCAAACGCACATAACATCTATGCGAGAGAAGGAAAACTCGAAACAAAACCCTATACCAACACGTCTGACCAGCGCGGTAGGTTAATTTCCCTTCTATTACGGAGGAGGCCCAAGCCCAACAGTGGGACATTTATGGGCTGTGATGATGATGATGTTGATGACTCTTACATCTGTTCTGGCTTCATCTTCTAAACTAAATATTCTATGTCCTCAAAAATTGATATTGATATGTTTACTGACTTTTTGTTACCATTTTCCATTACCAATACAATCCCGGGACTATCCCGGGACTATCCCGGGTCTATCCCGGGACTATCCCGGGTCCCGGGATTAACTGTAGATAATCCTGAAATCTCGGGATTAGAAAAATCGACCGGGATCGAATCCTCTACATATGACACAGTATTAGACTGTGAATATTACACGATATTCTTAAATCATCATCATTCTCCTACTGTTATCCCAATTACTAGGGGTCGATACAATATGTTCTCTTCTTTCATAGTACATATTGTAAAAGTTATTGGCAATAGTTTTATGATCGGCCGCCTGCCAGACATCAACCCTCCTTGGGAATGTAATTGTTGACCAAACGGCATCAGGTGGAGTTGGCCCAGGTCGTTATAATGCTCTTAATCGTATTTTACGACATTCACGAGCAAAGTAAGGGTTGGTAGTATTCGTAGCCGCTACCACACGATATTCTTAAATATAATTGTATAATAATTAATTGAAAATTATACATATTAAGCCTTATACCGACTGATGAATATACACCATAAAAGATTAATATTCTGACATTTGGTATTTTATATGATTCAGTTTGGTACACTGGTGTTACATCATTTACTACCTTCGTCTCATTTTCTTTACGAATAGCTAATTGAGATAATTAATATACTTGCTACTTGAATGTATTAAATACGAATCGACATGTACAACTTTGAGCTACAAAATCATGTCATTATTGAGACATAAATTCTAAATGATTATACATACGTTAAACCCTCGGCTTAAATATTGTCCCCATGTTAAAGCCGCAGACTTATTGATATTTATCGGATACGGTCCCCCAATACGGATACGGTCCCAAAAACTTTGTGTTGCTACTTAAAATTTTCTGTTCGTAAAAGTTCAACAACGTCTAAATACAGGATTATAAGACAGCAACTCATTTATTTGTATATATTGTAATGCAACGAGACAGAATACACAGGTGGTTAATTTGGTCTGTTGAAGTAAGTATAAAAGTATATCGTTGGAACTTGTAATACATTCTAAAACAGACGCAAACTCACAAAATTAAGTAAATACATGCAACATAATGTATGAAGCTCGTGGTACTTGATGACAACTTGTAATAAAGTTAGTCTAATGGTCAGACTGCAGGAGAACTTTCTAGCGGTATCGCCGCGCTGCCGACAGCTTTGTATTTACAAGCGTAAAATCGGCTCGTTAGTAGTACCAGACTCTCGCAGGAAAACGTCGTGTGAGTAGTTTTAATTTCTTACTACATTTCGTTCTATGAGTGAGACTGTCGAAAACATAAATTCCGCAATAAATATTGACCTGACTGTGTCCCGGTATTGTATAGCTCTATGAGGGTCAGTTACCCTTTTTTTTGGTAGACTATGGTGTAGACACATCCGTGCCGCCCGGGTCAACGGAAGGGCGGCGCGTGGCCCCACAACCCACCATATTCCCTCCCCATCGCCATTGGGCCGACCACTGGCACTACTCCTTGACATCCGTGGCCAGCCCGGCGGGACAAGGGTCCGTTATCATATAGCAAGAGTTGAATCGCTTGCTCATTTACCAACAACGCCAATAAAAACAATAATTGACGGAGTTTACTTGAACCAGTGTTACATAGCTGTGCTCAGCCTCGTTCAATACACACAAATCAAAGTGCACAGCGCGCTTAAATAAGTTTCACCATAAAAATAGTTACACTGTGTGTCTAGCCGTATCTCATGCGATGTCGTTACAGATTTCAAGTCACGGCTGTCACATATCTATACCCTTACATTGTTGAAGTATATAAAATTGTATTTTATATGGTCTGTAAAATAGAAATTTAAGAAAATGTGTTACTGACAATGTTGATCACAAAACGACATTGAGAAATGGTATGTACCATTGACGAGCGCTAGCATTTTCACGTTATAATAAAGTTTCGATTGAACGTGTAGAAAAAATTCTTATAAGTGATTTTTCATGTTGTGAGGTTCTTTACGAATATATATACCTATATACTTAATTTGTAAAGAGACGCTTAGCCGAGCTATATGGGTAGAACATTAAATAGTACCTATACTGATTCTATGATATGGGTTCATGTTAATTTAGAGAAGTATTTTCTTTTAGAAATTCTTTAAACTCTATTCACAGTAAGCTTTCTTACAGCTGATTACTTTGCAAATATACAATTTTTAACAAATACATATATACTCATCATCATCTCGGCTCATATACTCTTTTTTTATTGCTTATGGCGGCAAACGAGCAAGCGGCACACCTGATGGTAAGTGTCACTGCCGCCCATGGACCTTTGCTATACCAAGGGTATAGCCAGATCGATGCCTACCAATACAACCTCCAAACTCACCCAGTTGGGCGTCTGGCTCTCTCGCTCACCAAACGAAGCGCAATAGCACATGGCCATTACTCAGACGTCGATCTTTTGCGAGAGTGTGGTACTACCCCGGACGGACCGACCCGCGGGTGTAGATAGAATACTGTCAACAGCGTGGTCCTACCATTAAATAGTGAATGTTAATCTTACTTTGTCTCTACACTACACGGATAATTTACATTCAGTATTCAAGAAAACAATATGAATCTGTACAATATACCTATTTTATATTAAAATCAAACGCATTAAACTCACAACGGGAAGTCATTACCTAGATATACGACAACTATTGTCAACTAAAAAGACTAAAGTTACTGACAGTTTGTGTAAACTACTTGGAAATTTAGTTCAGTACGCAAACTGTAAGCCACTAACTGTTAGTCCGCCACAGATTAATGGATTTCAACAGTCGCGTAATGAGTTTGGTAACTGTGTTTTGTCTCAGGTGTTCATATCTATTCTGTTTTGTACTTGTTTATAGATAGTCTGTGTTTCAATTAAGTCTTTTCTACACAACGATGGTATATAAGTTATATACCATTAAATAGTCTGCAAATGTACGCCTTATGGTTTATTCATAAACTAAGTCTTGCTCGGACTAAGTGTGTCGACGTCACTAGTCTTTATCCTTTGATGTAAGTTCGAACAACTAACTACCGGGTCATTGAAGGTTAGGTCATAGCCAATAGGTAATATAATACCGCTTATTCCTTTCACACCGTGACTTATTATGATAATTTATGGCAATGGCTCAACAGTAACGTTTCAGATTAAATTGAAGATATATCTTGTCGTTTTCTTTGTTAAGTAAAAGGGTATCTTATTGTGTAATATTCTTGGTGAATGTAAACTAACTATGTTTTCAACGATTTTCACGCAAGTTTTATCAGAGACGGTTCTTTTTAAGGACGGAAGCTATCGTTATCGTATTGTTATGTTAAAGATAATATCATTGTTAGAATGAAGTAAATTTATATACAATATAAAAATCCAGTGAGGTCCTGGCAGGCGGCCAGTCATAAAAAATATTGGCAATAACTTTTACAATATGTACTATGAAAGAAGAGTACATATTGTATCGACCCCAGGTAATTGGGATAAAAGTAGGAGAATGATGTGTTATTGTTGTTGAATGATGTGTTCTCTTACATAGATCTCATTTGCATATTGAAAATAACTATATGTACTAAAACCATGTTTTATTGAACTCGCCTCTCTCAGACTAACTCCAAATGTTGTTACAGTAACGAGATGTTTGTGCAATAGTTGAACACGTTGTGTGTTATATATATCTGTGTACACGTGTACTCACACATGTTGTGTTGACTGAAGTCTCCCTGGTCGTTACGTACGATTATATGTTGCAAACTCAACACAAGGCATTTTGATTAAATTTTGTTATCATCATGCAATTAATTTATTTCTTGTAGTATATAAAAATAACGCATTCATTCATTTAGAGATAAAATATAAAAAATATTTTTTTTTATAAGAATACACTTTTTTTGACATTTCATAACAGCCTGCACTAAAGAAATAATCCTTGTATTGCGATAGGACTTTACAAATAAATAATTAACGGACACAAATTACACATAAAGACAGAATAACAATTTGTGGATCATTCAAAGTATTGTCCTGCATGGACATCGAATTCACGACAATTGACAAAGTATTTTAACGACTATAATATTAGTGCAGTGAACGTTACAAGGTATAATTTAAAACAACTCACATAACACACATCTAGTATAACTGTAGAGTGTTGCACTAGAAAGTGTTTAGTAATTGATGATGTTACCTCACATCCTATAAACTGATATTGATAAATGAACAACAAGGAAAACTTCTCAATTTGCCGCGAGTAACAAGTTTGTGAAGGAAATCTTATTTTATTTATTATACAACTTGAGAATTTGCAACGGAACTTTCTTCTCTTTTAATAAATAAACTGCTGGTTTGATAAAGTTATTTTTCATCATTGAGGAATGATTTCTTGTACTGTAGGTGACTTCATAATCATACAATTAATAGACACAAATCATATGCAGACTCAAAATAATTATTTGTGTTTCGCAGAGATATTTGTCTTGTGTAAGGATCGAACCTATAGCACATGAGTAAATAAACGTACAGAGACAAATATTCAAACAACCGCGCCACGGTAGGTACATCACTACAAGTATGATGCGCGTGTGTGCGTGAGCAGTGGCGGCTCATCACGTACGGAACGAAACCTGTTTAGGCTGGTTCGGCCAGTGCTCAAACAAAGGGCTCACTCATCGCTCGCTGTGCATCGCGTCATGCGTGTTTGTTTAAATTTGAAATTTCAATTAATTAGAAAGAGTGTAAATATGGTTTATGCATGAACAATAAGTGCTTTTCCATTGATTATTTAAAAAAGCTTTATATTAGATTTAGAATTTATCATTCGATTAAGAGATACATATAACAAATTATTATAAATCAAAAATTTACAAAAAGAAACTATTTAGAGTAAGCAATTTGTAAAAAAATATCCATACATAAAAAAGCTGACAAACGTTTTGTGTATTTATTTCCATCCTCATGTGCCAACCCTATCAGAATAGGTAACAATTTTGCTCGCTCCTTAGAAGCTTGGTCTCTGTACGTTTATTTACTCATGTGCCTATAGCACTCAGTACGAGACGTCATCACTCTAACGACTTTCAACGACTTCGTTGTCTCCATATATATTAAAAATAAATTTTTTTGTCGCGTTATTTAAAAAAAATATTTTAAGGTTGAATAATGAAAGTTACAAATAAGTTATAATTATTTATTTATTAAAAGTAGTAACTACACCATTATAAGTAAACTCACATTATATCAACTTTGTAATTAAATAACAAAATAAACTTCTATGAGAATGATTTAAAATACATAACTTCCAAGTCAAACTTTCAAAACATTAATCTAGAAACTTACGAATACACATGGTTAGTTCGTTATTTAGTTCGATCGGTGACATCTTCTTTTGGACTTTTTTGATTATATAATATAGTATTTTTATTACTATATCGAGCAATGGGAAACACATGCCGCTCTGCCGTCATCCCAAAGATCTTAAACCGCGGTGTGTCCAGACCATAGCCTACTATAAAAAAAACTATATTTGAAATCAACAACATAAAACACGAATGAATGACAGATTTAATGTTAAGGAGGCAATTATCTAAGCAATATGGATTTAGATAAAATTTATTATACGAGTACTTGAAGCAAATTAATGGCTCCATGTAGGGGGGTGATACCTGAAATTGTAACCCGTTGGGTGGGCCACCGAAGTCAAGGTATCGGTATCGGTGGTTAGTCTAAATGGCAATGGGAATGTATAAGTGGACTGTGGGGATGATTGGAAAGTTGAGTATCTAGACCGTAGCCTGTCAAAATGGGAGTTTACCCGGATTATTTAACCCATGTGGTGATGGGTAAAGAATATATTTTATGTATGACAATCCTTTATATACTACCCGTGTGGCGACGGGAATAGAATACAAAGGTCGTCACCCCTTACTTGCCCGTGGGAGTCGTAAAAATCGGCTAAGGGTCTCACCGGGAGATCGGGCAGCGGCTATCTCCCGGGAAACTTAATAACACCTACCGCGATCGCCAATCCGCTCGCCAAGCGTGGCGATTATGGCATTATTACCCCCCCAAAATAAATATGGAAAATGCAGAAAAAGTCACGGCCCCCAGTCACGGCAGTTCCGCTGTTCCACGGGCTCATTTTGGTAGCGGGCCTGTTGGTGGCGGGGCAGGGGGTGCTAGGAATCTCCGGCCGCGATCCGGCTACCAAAAAAATCGACCCTTGGCCCTGGTAACACACAACGTTCGGACGCTTAGGACCGACGAGAGGGTCATCGAACTGGAAGAGGAATTGAGCAAAATCCGATGGGACATTGTAGGATTATCAGAAGTGCGAAGAGAGGGGGAGAGCACGATAATCCTCCGGTCTGGAAATTTGCTCTTCTACCGGGAGGGAGATCACCCATCCCAAGGCGGTGTAGGGTTTATCGTTCGTAAGTCTCTCGTAGAGAACGTGGAGAGGATCGAAAGTGTGTCAACAAGGGTAGCGTACCTTATACTCAGAATTACCAAACGGTATTCGTTGAAGGTCATACAGGTTTACGCACCGACTTCGACATACTCCGACGACGTAGTGGAGGCCTTATACGAGGATATCTCGAAAGCCATCCACACGTCCAAAACCCACTTCACGGTAGTTATGGGCGACTTCAACGCAAAACTAGGCAAAAGGACAGACGATGAGTTGATAGTGGGGCAATATGGATTTGGAAGGAGAAACCAAAGGGGCCAAAAACTGGCCGACTTTTTGGAGAAGGAAGGCCTCTTCATGATGAATTCCTTCTTCAAGAAACGGCCACAAAGGAAGTGGACCTGGATTAGCCCTGATGGATCCACTAAAAATGAGATAGACTTCATCTTGACGGACAAACGACAAATATTCAATGATGTCTCTGTGATCAGCAGGATTAAAACTGGGAGTGATCACCGCATGGTTCGAGGCACATTGAATCTTCGTACGAAAGTCGAGCGGTCCCGCTTGATGAAGTCTACACTCCGACCTACACCTGTCCAATACCAGAACCCCGATAGCTTTCAACTCGAATTACATAATCGCTTCCAATGCCTGGAAGAGTGCAAATCTTCGAACGATATGAACAACAGGTTCGTGGAAACTGTCCACGCGGTCGGGTCAAAATTCTTTAAGGCCCATCGCGCTACTAGAACAAAAAAGCTTTCTGACCAGACTCTTCAACTCATGGAGAGGAGAAAGGAAATGACGGTACAGTCTTCAGCCGATTGGTCCGAACTCAGGCAGCTTAATAGACAAATCTCTAAATCTATGCGACGTGATATTCGCCGATTCAATACACTGCGTATTGAAGAGGCGATAGAGCGAAATCGAGGTTCCAAAGTGTTCGCACGAGATTTGTCTATTGGGCAGAGCCAAATGACTAAGCTGAAGACCGATGACGGTACTGTCATTTCATCCCAGAGTGAGATCTTGGGAGAGGTCGAAAGGTTCTATGGGCAGTTGTACAAATCATCCCTGAATCCTGTTGTCAGCTTGGTCCAAGACCCCAGATCCAAGCTAACTCGGCACTATACCGAAGAAATCCCGGACGTCAGCTTGTACGAGATCAGAATGGCTCTAAAACAATTAAAGAACGGAAAGGCACCGGGAGATGACGGAATTACCACAGAGCTCCTGAGGGCAGGCGGCAAGCCAGTTTTAAAAGCCCTACAGAAGCTGTTTAATTCTGTCATTCTCGGGGGCGACGTTCCAGAGTCGTGGACCAGGAGTGTGGTGGTGCTGTTTTTCAAGAAGGGCGATAAAACGCTCTTAAAGAATTACAGACCCATCTCACTCCTGAGCCACGTGTACAAATTGTTTTCAAGAGTCATTACGAACCGACTCGCGCGCAAGCTAGACGACTTCCAGCCGCCCGAACAAGCCGGTTTCCGAAAAGGTTATAGTACCATAGACCACATCCACACGCTACGCCAGATTATACAGAAGACCGAGGAGTATAATCGGCCTCTGTGTCTAGCGTTTGTGGACTATGAGAAAGCCTTTGATTCTGTCGAAACTTGGGCAGTGCTGCAGTCCCTTCAGAGGTGCCAAATTGACTATCGATATATCGAAGTGCTGAAGTGTTTGTATAAAGACGCTACTATGTCAGTCCGCATCCAGGATAAGAGTACGAAACCGATCCAGCTGCAGAAAGGCGTGAGACAGGGAGACGTTATCTCTCCGAAACTGTTCACCACTGCGCTGGAAGATGTCTTCAAGCTCTTAGACTGGACCGGACTCGGCATCAACATCAATGGCGAATACATCACTCACCTTCGATTCGCAGATGATATCGTAGTCATGGCAGAATCCCTGGAGGACCTTAGCACCATGCTCAATGACCTCAGCAAGGTCTCCCAACTAGTAGGGCTGCAAATGAACATGGACAAGACGAAAATCATGTCTAATGCTCATGTCATTTCTGTACCGGTCCTGGTTGGGAATGCGATTCTCGAAGTTGTCGATCACTATGTTTACCTAGGACAAACAGTTTAATTAGGTAGATCCAATTTCGAGAAAGAGGTCAGCCGACGAATCCAACTCGGCAGGGCAGCGTTCGGGAAACTTAGGAGAATCTTCTCGTCTAATATTCCGCAGTGTCTGAAAACAAAGGTTTATAACCAGTGTGTGTTACCAGCGATGACTTACGGCACTGAAACGTGGTCTCTAAATGTCGGCCTCATAACAAGGCTCAAAGTCGCTCAGCGTGCTATGGAGAGGGCTATGCTCGGTATTTCTCTACGTGATAAAATCCGAAATACGGAAATCCGTAGAAGAACGGGTGTAACCGACATAGCCCTAAGGATTAGCACGTTGAAGTGGCAATGGGCAGGCCACATCGCTCGACGAACCGACAACCGTTGGGGAAAAAAGGTTCTCGAGTGGCGACCACGAATCGGACGACGCAGCGTAGGACGACCCCCCACTCGGTGGACTGATGACCTCATCAAGGTCGCAGGAAACCGCTGAATGCAGGTGGCACAGGACCGTTATAGATGGCATTCTCGTGGGGAGGCCTATGTCCAACAGTGGACGTTTACAGGCTGATGGATGGATGGATGGAATCCTTTATATCGGGTACGCCTTGAAAGCCTCTGCTCACTGATACCTAAATTGTGCACTCTACAGGTAGTAGGTATGTGCTGGGATCACCAGCAGATACATAGGAATTTCCACTTTGATGTCTTAGTCTATTGCCAATACCTCAGTAAACGTAATATTTGGTTACCACACGCGTGCTTTTGTGACTTTTCATGTAGTTCATTAGGTCGAGACTGCGTTTATATTAAAGATATATGAGGGTACGTAGCGAGGGATGTGTTTGTGAAGAGCATACAGAATCGCTTCATTTACTTAACCTCGCTGAACACAGCTCCTGTGGAAATAACTTAGCAGAGCGAGATTTTTATACTCAACAAGTTTACGCGTTTAGTACGTATAAAAAGCGAGCGAGGAATTTGTATGAGAGATGTGTGCTAGGGATGGAAGCAAGAAACTACGTAGTGTTCGAAACGTCGGGAAATTAAGAATCAAATACAAACGCGATAGAATCCGTAAAAGTAGTTTTATTTCAAATATATTAACTACATTTGTGTCCTCCACTTCCATCCCACCTCGGCCCGTTTTCTCACATCTGAAAACAGTCCACTGAGTATGCTTGCAGTGCTACTACATTTGTCTAACACATCTCCGACGGATGAGCTCAGATCAGTTCACAGCGTCGTTACTTCCTCGCACATCTCTGTTGGATACGTAGCCTTATACTCATTTTATATTTTGATAACAAAGATTTTCATATCTTTGATGTGAAATACGTATTAGCATGGCCGAGGGGTGCGGGTGTGCGGGGCCGTGGGAGGGGGGGGGGGGGAGCATCCCTTACGAGGTCAACATTTTATATTAATAATGTTTATGAGTATTTCGTATTTAGATACCGTTTGTATTAACATTAATTAGTATATCTGTGTATTTTATTTGCTTTATTTTATTATTTCATTCCGTATTTATTTATTTGTATACTTTAATAAATTACAAGTACGTTCGTCATTTGACCTAATACCCTCCGCAGGGGTTGATAAATTGTTCCATGTCACAGTTGTCACAATAGTTGCTGTAAGGTCGCATTACGTATTGTCCTTCTCTAGTCATCTGTTTGTGGCCCTTAGTTGTTTTTTTTTAATACCACTCACAGAAAAAGGGGCAAGGATAGATGTAAGATGCGAAATATCATTTAACAACCATCAGTTTCATCTTCTTCCCAACTCACTTGTACTTTTAAAGCCATCGCATTCTAGGAAAGCCTTGCTTAGAAGTGAAACACATATTGAATTAATTACTCCAGGTTTTGGAAAAAATTCAAGTTCTAGAATCTGCATAGAAGTAATATTGTTTACCTTGTATACTATTTCGCATTCCATACTTTCTTGAGGTGTACTACCTATATTTATTAATCGTAGTGAAGTGGTGAGACTGGCTTACTTTCCTTTATTTAAAACCACTATTGACATGAAACGTAATACTTGTTAGTTATCTTGGGTGAAAAATTCCCATATGAGAAAACTTTTAAATGTTTTGTATTCTCATAGTGACCTATAACAGTCGAATTTCATTATATTCATTTTTGTGTAAATGACATTGAGATAGTCACGAATGAACTTTATTATAAAGAGAAATATACATCCCTTGACGATAAGGCCATTTATTTTCACCAAAAGGGCAGTGATATTTATAGCGCGGAAGGTGTAACCGCTATACTTATTTTTATGTAGAGTGCACCTCTCGGTGGCCTCAGCCCTCACAGCACCCTTGTTAGCCACTTAAATTAACAAAATAATTAAAAAGGTAAGATGAATGCGTACGACTGCCCTGCCGCTTGGAGAGGGCTCCTTACATTTATATACACCATTATGATAATTAGATTTTCACTGTAGTGCGGTCTCTTTGTACACAATTCTATACACATTCATAGAATCACACATGTTTTTAGAGGGGTAGGCAGAGACTACAGTTTGCAACAAACCACGATCTTGGCATACGTTTTTCGTTTCATTCAAATTCATGACAATCTTCATGTATGGTCTATAGTAATTTCAAATTACTAAAATTTAGCATTTAATATGCTTAATCTATACCTATATATAAAAGAATGTTGTGTTAGTTACAACACTTATAACTCGAGAACGGCTGAACCAATTTTTATGTTTTTGAGTTTGTTGTTGTTGGGAATAGGATATAGGATACTAAAATATGATATTAATCAACAAAAAATAATCAATAAAAACCTCAGTCAAATCATCAGTTTAAACGTTCATTTATTCACGATATATCAAAATGCAACTGACAGATCATGTAATCTATATCTATATATATAAAAAAAAGTTTTGTTAGTTACAACACTTATAACTCGAGAAAGGCTGGACCAATTTTTATGTTTTTGAGTTTGTAGCGTCGAGAATAGGATATTAAAATATGATATTAATAACAAAAAAAACATTAAAAACATCAGTTCTAAACGTTCATTTGTTGATGATGCAAGAAAACACAATTGACAGCTCACGTCATTACGTGGTCTAAAGGTTTGTTTGGAAAATACCGCGAAAACTTGAAATTAAATTCGACCAGTCAGTGTTCGTTTTGTGCGAGTGTTACGAATTTTTACGAGTATTGTTATAATAAATCATATTGTGCCTATATTGTCATCAACAATGCCGCGACCAATAAAACCAAAAAACCAGCCGCGGGTAAAATATAGTGTGGTGAATTGTATTCTTACTCCGTCACCACACAGATAGGGAAGAGACGGGAAGACCGCCGACGGGAAGATCGCCGCGTTAATATGGCCCAACTTCGGGCTTCTCAATCACAAGAGCAAAGCAAGGCAGCCCGTGAAACGTCTCGGTTGACAATGCGAAATCGTCGAACAAATCTCAGAAATCAACAATTAGATAATTTTCAACGCGCATGAAGAAAAATGTCGTATATCATAAGGTACTTCTTCGTCTTGCTTGTACCTTATTAAATTACTTGATTTTTTGAATACCTATATATATATTATTCATATAATAAAAAAATAACTTAATAAAGTTGAATTAATGGAAATCTGTTCATCTCATTCATTAACTGTTAGGCGGAACGAAGTGTGCCGGGTCCGCTAGTTATTTATAAAATTCGAATTTTCTAAAGTTCGAATCCCGCTTGGGACATTATTTTTCGCTTCGTAATCGGGTTTTTATAAATAATTAAGCATATTAAATGCAAAATTTCAATAATTTGAATAACAAGGTTGTGTCTTCGTTTAATACAGTTCTAACTGCAAAAATTAAAGTATTAAGCCTACACAATGTGTAAACATTGTCGGGTAGATGGCACACGTCACCTTAAAGACGTAAATATGATACGAAGCGAGATTTGAATGTCCCACAATAGTTCGCTATAGTAATTTTTTTATAAATTATGGTTTGGATAAACCCCACCAGTACTGATGCAGAGAATCACGTTAGAGAACCGAAGATATAAAACAGTAGACAACGATCAAGCTGAGCAAATTTTCTTTTCTTTTTTGTGGCGGGCTATGTTGTGGTCACACTCTGTTAAATCCGTCCGGGGCGACAAAAGTACCGGCGCGCGAACCTATAGACCCGCCCTACAAATACCTATCTACCACCATGTTTTATTTTTCCCGCAAGGTGGACTATGGATGTGGTAGCGCCCCGACAAATCGGTCCGGGGCGACAGAAGACGCGGCGTGCAACCCCATGGACCCACCCTACAAGCACCTCTCTTCGCCGTACGAGCGGGCCACCGATACCCGATCTTTGTCTTCGGTGGCCCGCCCGGCGGTTTACCCTTGCGGGTTCTTCTCATGTTGACGCCCCGACAGCTTTCGCCGTCGGGGCGCGTCGCCCTCACGCGGTGGCCTCACGTCGGGTGACCGGACAATTTCCCGGTCCGATCACCCGAAGCTTCGGTTGGGGCGGCATCAGGCGCAGATATTCGCGCCTGCGCCGCCCCGGCCGCTGGCGGCGGAAGGGTTACGCGAATCCTCCCGGACTCGTTCTGCCACCTCCTTCTGCGAGATGACAGCCTCGCAGAAGGCGGCGACCGCGTCCTAATTCCTGACGCTGTCGACCATCGCTTTCACGACAGCCGGCAGCGTCAGGTTGGCACCGATGACAGCGACGAGGTTACGGCGCTGCTCGTCCCAGCTCGGACATACCTCGAGCGTATGTTGCGCCATGTCCTCGTCGCTACTGCAATGATGGTTCATTCCCTCCAGGCGACCATGTGCAGGTACAAGCCGAAGCAACCGTGCCCCGACAACACCTGCACCAGCCGGAAGGAGAGGACTCCGTGCCGACGCTCTATCACTTCATCAGTACGGGCCGGAGGGCCTCAAGGGTAACAACACCGTGTCTAGGCCTCTCCAGCCGCGTAGCCCAACGGGCGATGACGTCTCGGCGGGCGTCCTCGCGCCAGGTGGATATTTCGCTAGACGATGGGAAGCCACCCTCGTCACGCACTGAGGTTACCCGCCGGTAGAGGTCGGAGAGCATCTCCGCCTCTAGGTCCCACGGGGGTGTTCCGGCCATTAGGCATGCCGCCTCGGTTGACACCGTGCGGTACCCGCGAATGGCTCTGATTGCCATGACTCTTTGTGGCCTCCACAGAACAGCCCTGAGCTGAGCGTTCAGAGCCCTCGCCCACACGGGTGCGCCGTACATGGCCATTGAGCGGATCACCCCCGCATACAGCCGTCGGCCCTTGAAGCTGGGTCCACCCACGTTCGGCATGAGTCGCGAAAGGACGGACGCCGCGCCGACCAGCCGGGGAGCAATCCTGCGGAAATGCTCCTGGAACCACCAACGCCCGTCGAGCACCAGACCCAAATACTTCATATGGGCCTGGATACTGATCTGGATGGAGTTGGCGACTAACGAGGCGGCCTTACGCGGGGCCCTTGGAATAGAAGGGTCTCCGTCTTATTTAGGGCCAACCTGAGCCCCAGCGCCTCGATTCGCCTGACCATCTCCTCGGTGCCGAGAGTGGCAAGGCTCGCCGCCTCTTCGAGTGTCCTGCCCCGGGCTGTAACGAGCGTGTCATCAGCATAGCATATCACGCTCAGCCCGGGGGGGAGACGCCCTCTCAACGCCCCGTCATGACCGATGTCCCACAGAGTCGGTCCCAATACTGACCCCTGCGGAACACCACACGACATGGGCGTCCGCACAATGTCCCCTGCGGGACTCGCGCAGAGGACACAGCGCGCCTCCAAATAGTCTGCCACCAGCCGCCTCAGGTACAAGGGCACTCCATGGAATCGGAGCAGCCTCCGCGGTCGTCTGCCTCAGGCGTAGCAGGGCCCCGATGGTCAAACGCCCCCTTCGAAAGCCGAATAGAGTGTTCGACAGATCGGGCCCCACTTCTTCCAGGTGCCGGACGATGCGGGCAGCGAGGACACGCTCCAACAGCTTACTCACATCGTCCAGAAGCACTATGGGCCTGTAGGCCGACGGCGAATCCGGGGGCCGTCCCGGCTTTGGCTGGAGAACCAACCTCCCCTCCTTCCAGCACTCAGAGAACTGTCCAGACGTCGAACAGGCGTTGTAGAGTTACCTATCTACCACCCTCGCGGGTATCCCCTCGAGTTAACGCCCGAATAGCTTGACCTGCGTTTCGTCATCGAGGCGTCTTCCTCACGCGAAGACCTCTCCTCGGGCGATCGGATTACGCTCGATCCGATCACCCGCTGCGTCGTCTAGGAAGCTGTGTCATAATCCATTAGTAATTCCCCTGTACTATCTGATGCCGTACAAAGGCAACAAACAAAAGAATAATGTTATGTGATAAAATTTCATATATAGGCAATATTGATGTGAAACAATTTATTTGTTTGTGAAAGTCTAAAAATCCCGTTTTTCTACGTAACTTAATATCAAGACATCAAGTCAGTTCGAACACAACAATATAAAGGCAGTAATGGTCGCTCGTATTTCACGATAATGCGCCCTCTGTTTAATATATTGTTTAATAAACTTGTCGCACTTACAAAGGGAATAATTGGTGAAACAACAGGAGACACGTTACGTGTTCAGTCGGACGGTTACGGCCGACGTCGCGTCACGTACCAACCTTCACACTCGCCGTGACGTAACACAGCGTGACAGCGTGTTATTAATGAACGTAACCATGCTACACTCACTATCTGACAATACATGATTTAATAGTAAGGAGGGGAGGTGTAACCCCACGGGGTGTAACCCCACGGGGTGTAATTCACAAACTATATCTTATTTTCTTACCTATATAAAACACCTAATTGTTGGGATGTGTAATTTTGATAATATATCGCTTAACATCGCGTATGTTGCTGCGATATTCATTCAGGTCTGGAACTTCATTTAGCCATATTTTTTATTCTCTTTAAAAGACATTAAATACTCGCACTATGGAGTAAATCCTTATGTCACTGTAGACTACACACATACCATAACTATTTTTAGGGTTCCGTACCTCGTAAGGAAAAACGGAACCCTTTATGCTGCAAATTTCCGCAAATATTCGACACTCGCAAAGGAATCAAATTCTACAGGGTACTTCCCGTGAACTCAGAATCTTGAAATTTGGTATGAAGCAACGTCTTATAGCATAAATAAAGGGAACATTGCGCAAATCATAATTTATTAGTTACATTATATAATAAAAATATTTTATATCTACCCTCTTTCTCATGAACGTGTAGAGGTATTAAATTGAAATTCATATGAAATACTCAGATCTATATAATCTGTAAGTTGTAACAAAATCAAACTTTTATATCAACGCAATCACAAGAAACAACAATTTAAGCCACATATTTTCAAGCTCGCAACTAAAACAAAACCTAAAGAGTAGTTCCAGTCGACCTAGAATCTTGAAATTTGGCATGAAGCAATGTTTTATAGCACATATAAAGAAAAACAATCCGAAAGCCTTAAATTTTTAATCACAGCACATTTTTTTATATATATAATGGTAGGGAACCCTTCCTGCGCGAGTACAACTCGCACTTGGCCGGTTTTTTTTTAATGACCACCCTACAATAAGGAAATAATCCTTGTATTGCGGAGGACTTCAGAAACCTTTAATTAGACAATTATTAATGTAGACAGACGACACCCAGACTCGGAACAACAATGTGTGGGTCGCACAAAGTATTGTCCCGCGCAGGAGTCAAACCCACGGCACACGCACGGCAGATTAGTATCTTAATAACTGTGCCATCTATGCGGTATTAATGGACATAAATAACTATTATACTGAGTAATCATTTATGAATTACATAAAGAATTATCCTGCTTGTGAATTCAACTACACACTCACGATGGGAGCTAACTGTTTAACATATGTAATTACGTCATTCATGTGCTCAAGTATAATAGAACTATTTTGGTACAAGTGAAATAAAAATGTGTATCTTTAGATGAAAACACATTCCTGCCGGTTCTATTACAGTACGATCGTGTTTATATATATAATGGTACCATGTTGGACAGGTGGGCTGTGTGGTGCTGGCCGGCAATACTACCAACCCTTACATTGCTGCTCGTGGTTGTCATAAAAGACGATTTAGCTTCAACTCCACCAGCACCAACTCCACCTGATGCCATTTGTTCAACAATTACGTTTCCAAGGAGGGTTATCGTCTGGCAGGCGGCCGGTTATAAAACTATTGCCAATAACTTTTGCAATTTCATTATTACATTATTTCAAGATTAACTTTTTTTCCCTCGCAAGGTGGACCATGGATGTGATCGCGCCCCGGCAAATCGGCCCGGGGCGACAGAAGAGGCGACGCGCAACCCCATGGACCCACCCTGCAAACACCTCTCTTTGCCGTGCGAGCGGGCCACCGGTACCCGATCTTTGTCTTCGGTGATTTCAAGTTTACCTTCGTTTGTGTAGATGTATATTAATGATTATAATTATTAACTAATAGTGTAATGGCATGTTTGTATGGTGTTGGATTGTGCCGCGTGGTGACAGTGGGACAACGCAATTGACTACCCATTCATTTGTCCGTAGGTATCGGCAATCACAACTAAGGGATATTATATATGTGTTAACTTCTATGCAAGAGAAGGAAAACTTGAAATATAACCCTATACCAACCCGTCTGGCTGGAATGAAATAGTAGATTAATTACCTTTCTATTAAGGAGGTGTCTGAAGCCCAGCTGTGGGATGTATATGAGCAAAGATGATGATGATGACGGTAGTATATAAAAAGTAAAATCAAAATTAAAACAAATAAAAACTATATATATAAGTATTATAAGTACATATACCTATGGGCCGCGATATAATTACGTTACGTTATCAATCATAAACTCAAGTTCCAAACTTCCTCCCATACAGATAGTTATGACGTATTTTGTCTATTTCTATCACGCCCCATATTCACATGTATATACGACGAGGGGGTTCTTTATACCACAAGTTGTACTCGACGTACCGTTTGTTATCAATAATGACCACTTGAGGGGGGAATGTTGAATCGTAGCGAACCACCCTGTGGTGTTCTTTGTTGGACAATACAAGTACGTCGGACCCTTGAGGGTTGAGATCACAATAACGTGTACTCAAAGGTCAGTAGCACGTTCGATGTTTGCAACGCGGTCTGTGTTGTACGTGATTAATGTTACACTACATACATACATATATATATATTGAAGACAATATTACTTACACAGGTTTGGTTTGATTTATGAAACAGATATGTGTGACGACATCTTTGATAAGATTTCGTTGAGACGAACAAGCTATTGAGATGCTCGACATATCTCGTCGGTTCGCATCATTACAGAGCATTATAATAACATAAATAAAATAATATTACCTTTAGTAATTTCATGAAAGAAAAAAAATAACAAGGCTATTTTTTTTTCCTTATGGCGACGGAGTAAGAATACAGTTCACCAGCTGTGAGTGGTCGTAGGAAACGACTAAGGCATATAAAACGCATATAACATCTATGCAAGAGAAGAAAAACTCGAAACAAAACCCTATACCAACACGTCAGACCAGCGTGGTATAGTAGATCAATTTCGTGCCCAACAGTGGGACATATACGAGCTGAGATGATGATGTTTTATTCAATTCTTAAACAGCCTCTGTTTATAAAAAAAACCATGCTCTACTTCATAAGACTGTGATCCACTTTTTATTGTTTTTGTATTTCTAGTGCAATATTTTACGTTTGGAGGATGAAGATAACTCGTAATAAAACTATACCAACATATCTAATCACCGTGGTGTAGCAGGTCATTTTCTTTTCATTTTTGAAGGCAGCTGAAGACCAGCTGTGGAACGTGTGTGAGCTAAAATGATGACCTTAAGTAAACTTACGTATATAGTTCTAGAGACACGGACTTGTTAACTTGAAGCTTGTTAGATTTAACTAATAAATACTTTAGTGTTATAATTATTTAATTTAAAGTATCATGTTTGCAGTTTTCAGTTATTCTGAAAATCTTACCCAGCCATAGGTCACCACGTGTATTACGACTATAGGATTCGATCCGGACCGGAATCCCGAGATCCGGGATCCCGGGATTCCGGTCATATTTTAGTCCCGAAATTTTCGGGTTGAAATTTAATAAATCCCGGGATTTTCGGGATTGATATATTTTTTTTAAATTACTTAATAAAAATGTGCGTGAGACGAAACGCACTTACCTTGATTTGACGTTTTAACAGCCACCTTGTTTACACGTTTAATTTCACTTAGAATACACATATTATTAATTGATTCATATTAAGTAATTTCATTTGTTTTTGTTAAGTTGTAAGTGTGTAAAAATTTCCGCTTCACTTCGTGTAAGTATTGATATTTTTTTGTTAATTGGTGATAATCAAATTATTAAAAAGCAAAACTGTATTATTGATTTAATTTTCATGGTTGAAATAAATCTATAAAGTTTCTGGTCAATTTAATTTAAAATATAAGTACCTACCCATAAACATAAGTAGAAAGAAGTTGATCTTATGAAGTTTATTGTTGGTTTCATAAATTATTTACAGAAGTGCCTAGTTTGGTTATTTTATAAGAAGAAAGTTTATAAAAAAAGTATAATTTTGTTTAGCCGCCTCTTTGGAGATTTAAAACTTAAACATTCTATGTCCTCAAAAATTGATTTTGATATGTTTACTGACTTTTTGTTACCATTTTCCATTACCAATACAATCCCGGGACTATCCCGGGATTAACTGTAGATAATCCCGAAATCCCGGGATTAGAAAAATCGACCGGGATCGAATCCTCTAATTACGACACGGTATCTGTAGGCGTCGCGGCGGGCGACACGGGCGGCGCGGCGCTAAAGACAGCCGACATTTCCTTATTGTAATATTAATTCTTCTAAAATATTCATCAAAAGGATTTTCTGAAAAGAGAAAATTACTTGAATTAAAACATTTCATTAGTTGAATAAGGATTCATATATTATTAATACAAAGCCTCGAAAATAAAGCCTAGAAAAGTAATAAATCTTAAAACATGAATGTGGTGATAGCTTTTGCAGTGGTGGTGCCATACTATTTACCAGCGGAAGTGTGGTGGTGGCGGGCTCTTTGAGTATAGCCAACACAGGATTAGGGACTTAGGGTCGGACGATAGCATCAGACATCGGTAAATCTAGTGAATAACACTAGATCTTAATTTTAATTACAATAAATTAATTTTCCAAGTCATTTTTGTCCTCAAGTCTATTCCTTCTAAAATAAGTTTAAACTCTTATCGATTATTATTATTAGTTTTATTAAAATTTATTCATTAAAAATAACTTTTATCATAAACAAAAATTTTTAACAATTTTACATTCTTCATATAATGGACGCCTTAAATAACCAAAGTACCTACACACCTAGAATAAATATATTTCATAAACATTTGAAAGAGCTAAAATATATATGAATATTCACAAAGTTAACTATAAATCTGTAGTGTTTACATTTGTATTAAATAAATTATTATTTTTATCTATTTAATGGTGTTTGTAAATGATTTTTACTTTCGCGAAGTTTCGTAGGTACACTTTACACTGTTACAGCGCGCAGCGTTAGCGAGAGGGCGCGCGCGTGACTATAACTATGGTGTTATTTACATTACACACATATATTTAAATATAGATTTTATGATATATATTTATTTCTTTTTGTTGCTCGTGGCGGCAAATGAGCAAGCAGCACATATGGTGAGTGGTACTGCCACCCACGGACCTTTGCAGTACTAGGGATACAGCTACGCCCCTGCCTACTAATGTCAAACCCCAAACCTACCCCGAAAGTTGGACTGTCAGCTCTCTTGAACGAAGCATAACAGCACGTTGCCACTGCTAAGACATCGATGTTGTGCGAGAGGAGGGTATAGGTGGTGTAGACAGAATACTGTCAACAGTGTAATCCTACTATTATTCAAATTTGGTTTTTATATAAATCCCCTTCCAGCGAAACGTTTCATTAGATCTAGATTTATTGGTTTAATGCTTTAATAGAAACTTTACGAACCATCAGTGAGTTATGGAGTTATGAACGTGACGTGTGATGTCGTAAATTTATTTTATAGTTTCATATTACATTTAAACGATTGAAATAAATGTAAGTGAGAGACAATATTTGAACGGCCGCCCATTATTGTACTAAAATAAAACGAACGTCCAGGTAAACATTGTCCCAACTAAACCTTTCGTAAAAGGAAAATAAATTGGTTAAAAGCAATAAAAACAATTTCAATTAATCGAAGCTTACAAAAAAAGTTCGTTTAGATGTAAATACTTAATTTAAAAAGCTCCAACCGTTCACGGAAATACTTTTATTCACAGTATACCAACATTTTACGTTTCAATAAACAGGTATACTCGTCGTACATACGAGTATATGTAGGCACGTTATTTGCCGCCGGGCGGACCACCGAAGACAAAGATCGGGTACCAGTGGTCCGCTCACACGGCGAAGAGAGAGGAGTTTTACGGTGGGTCTATGGGGTCGCGCGCCGCCTTTCCGGCGCCCCGGACCGATTTGGCGGGGCGAGACGCCTCCATAGTCCACCAATAAAAAAAAAGGCACGTTATTTGCAAATTACAGACATTTTCAATATTTTTTTCTGTTCAACTGATATACTTTCCTTTAGGGATGTGCTTCATCTGTAACAGGAGAAATATTACCACGCTAATCAGACTATCCTCACCGGGTAGACTGGCTGTTATTTCAAGCTCTAATGTTTTTTTTGCAAGCTATGTTCTGGGTACACCCCGTCTGCTTCATCCAGAGCAGCGGAGAGGCGGTGTGCTGCCCCCTAACCCTCAGTATTCCTTCGTCATCGCCCTTAGATCGGCCACTATTACCAACCCCTTGACGTCCGTATCCAATCATTGATGTTTAATATTGATTTTAAATATGTAGATGAATTTGTATCGATACCGAAACCTCGTAATAATCTATTAGTCACCGTATTCGGTTATCGCACATCTGGTTATTTGAATGGACATATCATTAAATAGGGGATCGTAAAACCCACAGCAGTAGACATGAGACCTCTCTAATGAGGCACAATGACATTATTACCGCGCTTAGCGAATTAACGATCAGAGTTGGTCTTACTATTTTGGCAAGAGAGTACTGTGTCCTATTTCTTGTTGAACCTTTAGATGGTTTTAAACTCCCAATATGAAGTAACCATATCACCGCACGATGTACTCGTAGAACACAATATGTTTAGTTAATAAAAAGGGATAAACAAAGCTTTACCATAAGCTTTGTGTCAACGCATTGAAATTTATATGTTCAGATTTTACTGAGCTGGATTGTGAAGCAATCCCTGGCCTCACACTGAGACTACGTTATTGT
Organism: Lymantria monacha; assembly: GCA_905163515.2. NCBI lineage: Eukaryota > Metazoa > Arthropoda > Insecta > Lepidoptera > Erebidae > Lymantria > Lymantria monacha. The sequence goes on from LR991093.1 coordinate 33,141,326, forward strand.
TGGTTGGAGAGACTTGTTACGTCACTAGCTGCAATCTTGTTTATATAATAATATATATATAGAGTTTCTGATTGGTAAAATCCAAAATAATTTAATAAACGTATCGCGGGTATATTTACATATTAACAATCTTTACTTTATTTTAAACTAGCTTCTGCCTGCGGCTTCGCCCGCGTAAAAGGTTACTTTCCTAAAATTTTTCATCCCCCATTTTTATTTTACCCCTTAAGGGTAATTCTTTTACAAACTGTTAATGTCATATTTATTTATATCTAATTAATAGCTTAAGTTTGAAGTTTCTGGCTTTAAAAATGACGATACTTACTTGCAGCTTTTCATCCCCCTTTACAACCGCTTTTTGCATTAAAAAGTAGCCCATGTCCTTTATTAGGCTCTAGACTATCTATGTGCCAAATTTCATTTAGATCGGTTCCATAGTTTTGGCGTGAAAGAGCGACAGACAGACAGAGTTACTTTCGCATTTATAATATTAGTAAGGATTAATTCAATTATGTATCACCGGATCGGAACATGGACGCCACTGTGAAAATACAAGAAGAAATTCAGCGGTCGGCCTCCCCCCTTTTTTTAGTGAATTCTTTTATATACAACATACATATGTATTTATACAACATATCATCATCATTATCATAATTTCAGCCTATCGCCATCCACTGCTGGAAGTAGGTCTCCCTCGGGTTAAGCCACAGAGTGCGGTCCTGTGCCGTTTGCATCTAACGACGCCCAGTAACCTTTACTAGGTCGTTTGTCCACCTAGTAGAGCGTTCTACACTGCGTTGTCCGATACGTGGTCGCCACTCTAGAACCTTTCTTTCCCAGCGGTTGTCGGTTCTTCGAGCGATGCGGCCTGCCGATTGCCACTTTAGCGTGCTAATTTTTCATGCTATGTCGGTTACACCCGTTCTTCTGCGGATATCCGTATTTCGGATTCTATCTCGCAGAGAAATCCCGACATAGTTCGCTCCATAGCGCGCTGAGCAATTATGAGCTTGGTTTTAGGGCCTACATTTAGGGACCACATTTCCGTGCCGTATGTCATCACTGGTCAGACAGACATTGAGGTATGTTGGATGATAAGATCTGCTAAGTTACCCGAACGCTGCCATCAGCAACATATGTTAGTAATTATTAGCTAGGGTGTGTTGAACTTATAACTACACACAAACAAATGTCGCTATAGTAAAGCTTAATAAAAAATAATAACAAAAATATTCACAAAACGTAGCGCCATAGCGTCAAGCGTGTATGTACATCATAACGTAGACTGTAAAAACATTAATGTTGTTAATAGAGTGATGGGCGCACCGTACATGTACGTGTACGTGTATAACTACATTACGGCCGGGGAGGCGCCACGATACACGTCGTCACAATGACTGGTGTCATATCGCAACACACCTGTCACTATAATCACATTATATCGACACTGTAACGAACAAGGAAAAACATATATTATCTATAATAAGATCTACAAGTGTACATATATATATATATATGACAATGTGTTTTGTTGGTATGAAATATCTGCCGTAATCAGTATTATCCTTTCAGCTCATATGTATATGTCCCAGCAGTGGGACTAGCGCGTCTTACACAATGAGAAGGAAGTTGACTTACCTACTATACCGCGCGCAACGATTAACGACGAAATTATCGAAAAAAACAACTAAAATATTTCTTTATTTTTTATTTTTGTTTATATTCTGTGAAAAACTGTGCGTATAGGTACTAAAAGTAAGTTAATATTAGGTATACCTATACTAAAGTTTTCATGAAAAAATCAGTTGTTTATTTCGTGTATATTTGGAAGTTAATCAAAGTGTTAAATATCGTTGCTAGGTGACTGTTATCATCATCATCATCATCATCATCAACCTGCTCTTATCCCAATTTATTTGGGGTCGACGCAATATGTCTTTTCCTTCCATACAACTCTATCAGACGTCATCTCTGTGGTACACTCCTTGTCTATCCATGTCATGTTTCATGCAGTTCATCCATCTTTTCTTCGGTCTTCCCTTACCCCTTAAGCCTTCAACATTCATATTTAAAGCTTTCCTCACAACATTACTTTCATCCCGTCTCATTGCATGTCCATACCATGTCAATCTTTCACTCCTTATTTTTTCTGTCACTGGCGCAAATTTTCAAAGTTCCTCTTATATGTTCATTCCTTATTTTATCCAATCTCGTCACACCACACATCCATCTCAACATTCGCATCTCCGCTACATGCAGTCGTCTCTCATCCGTCGCTTTCGTCGCCCAACATGCTGATCCATACAGTACAGCAGGTCTTATTAGGCTTAACAGGTCACTGTTATACCAGGACTGTTATACGGCGCTAGGTGACTGTTATATGTGAAATAAGTCGTATATTAACGGTGCGAAATATTAACACATGTGTTCTAACAAGTCTTTTATTAATGTCCTAATGTACCTATGTATATGACGTTACGTTGTAGTAGGTACCAGTTACTAGTTGGCTGTCCATGTCGGTGGAGCGACGTATGTGTGTGTGTCAGATATAATTTTACGTAATTAAAGCCGCAATAGCAATAAATTTTCACTTAGTTAATTGAAGTAGACGAAAACTACGGGACTTCAAATGTGTGTGTGTGTACTGTGTCTACACACACACACACACATGCGCCATAACGAACGAGATATTAACAAGTTAATAAAGGTGCAGAGTGTTTGCGTGTACACAATATATATATCGACGAGATGTTTTATTATATCGACAACGTGACGTGACAATGAATTTATTACTTAAATGTTATGATATTGTGTAGTGTGAGTGTTGGACATGTTTTAGTGTTTGAATATACGTATAGGCTACACTGATGATGTGGTTCAAGATACCGGCCCATCGCGCTTGTGTCGCGGATTCAATTCATACGAGGGCAATACTTTGTGCGATCCACATGTTGTTGTTCAAGTCTGGGTGTAATCTGTGTTTGTTAATTCTATGTTTTTCAGTATGGTGACGGAGTAAGACGACAGTTAATCCCCTATCTTGCCTGTGGCTATCGTAAAAGACGAATTAGAGATATCATATGTGTGCAACATTTATGCAAGAGAAGGAAATCTCAAAATAACACCTGCTACCAACTGTCTGACTAGTGTGATACATTAAGTGAATTCCCCCCTTATTCCAGTGAAGGCTCAAGCCTAGCCCAAGGACTTTTATGAGCTGAGATGATGATGACCGTAATACAGAAATTATTTCCTTAGCGCATTTATGACACTGCTTTGGTAATTTTAGCAGATATAGATTAATGTATGTAACTAAACTGGCAATATGGAGACAGATTAAAAATATACTGTCTCATCTATTTTCTGGTAGAAGTCACAAGCCTTTTGAGAGACCATTAAGAGAATTGTTAGCCGTGTTTGCCAGATAAATTTTACCACCAGCTCTAGTGGTAGAGTGATATTGTTTTTCTGATTACAACCGTCGTCGAGTGCGTGCTCTGTGCTACCACCATATGTAACATGACACGTACGTACTTGAATGTAAAATATTTTATAATATATTTCACTTCATTGATTTCTAAGTAAGCTTAAAGTAAATGTACCAGAATTAAGTGTGATGTTTTATTCAAGGTAAATAAATTTGTAAAAATATTTGCTACGTTTACCTTTCCAAATGGTTTGTCAGAGAGACGGGGCGAGGGGTGGTGTGGGGGTTGTAGCGCCTACAGGAAAAACGCAATGACTTGCTTCACCTGCTTTAATTATCATTTACTTCTCCTTAAATATAAAAAAATATATTTTCTTTTTAAATTGATACCCTTTTATTCAAATAGTTTGATAGTAATTAAGCTTGCCTCAGTGTCCGGAAGGTCGCCACGTCGAAGGTTACCCATGCGATGGATCGATCATTTTCAGATCATTGCCTATATTGAGGTGGATGGTTCTTGGTGATCCATTAGATACGAATGAGTTTGATAGCCACTCTCCTAGAAAAAATGCCAGGTAACACGTTAAGTGTGGCATTTATAACAATCATATCATTGCGAGCATATACATATATCAGTGATGTCGACATGCTAATGGACAGTGGACATCAATACGCCGATGGATAGAAGTCGCGGGTGGACGGACTGGAGATATTCCAACACCGGCAGCTGTATCGAATACTAGATATTGATTATATCTTTGAGTGCGCTGGGATGTCAGTCAGGTGGGACATGGAAGGCTTCCTAGCGAGTTACTCAATAAACGTAGAGGTTTTTGGAGACAGCCATTCTGTTCTCTCACTGCTCAATTTTTCTCAGCAAATCAATTATTTAGAAGAATAAAACTATAACTTGCATATAACAAAGATGATAAGCAGTGACTGTGAATTGTAATGTTTACGCGAGTGTTACACATTTGCAATAAAACTACTTTTACGGATTCTATCGCGTTTGTATTTGATTTTAACTTCCCGACGTTTTGATCAACTTTACAGCGATCACGATCACGGGAGGACTAAGACTTGAGACTAGAGTCCTTCCCAAATTAAAAATTAAGCACAACCGTGCTAGCACCCGTAAAAATAATTTTATATCAAAGTTATAAATAGAAGTAGATGTGAAAACTTGTTTAGTCGAAGGTTAAGCTTCAATAGATCATAAGTTATTATGTTTGTATAAATAATTTGACACATGAATTTAAAAAGGTCATAATAAATAAAACATTTTTGTAATAGAAAAATAAAATAATTTGGAAAATCCAAAAGTGTACGCCTCATAATTTTTATATTATTTATCATTTACTATTAGTCAATGCCAGAAATGAAAATAAAATTAAAGAAAAATCCTTTTTTAAAAGCAAGCTGTTTAGTAATTACTAAAAAATGCAACACACTTTTATTTTTAAAATGGTGACTGTGATAAAAACGGGAAGATTTAATAATTATGGTGTTAAAAATATATAATTATGTACGATATGGAATTATTTTGTTGTAGACGAAGAAGCTTAATTATCGTTACAGGTTACAATGAACTTATAACGTATAATGTTACAAGTGTTATATGTCTGATTAGAGTTAATTTATTTTTAACTTTTTAGTTTATTTTATTAGCAATAAAATATTGTTTTTAAAAAAATGTTTTTCTTTAATTTTATTTTTAACTATTTAATTAGTATTTTTATTATTCGGTTTGTTCCTACAAATATAGGACAAAAACGGTTCATCACCCCAGTGGTCCATTGTGGAGGGAGAAGGGCTCCAGTATAACAGGGCTCGCCCTGGTACTCTGAGGTGCAACGTAAGCGATATGAAATGTTTATACACCCTCATACCATTCAGCCCTTGGCACGTGCTTACTTTGGCATTGGGTCATCCATCTAATCAATCAGACATAATCTACATTCATAATAAGCGGAACGAACTTTTTCCCCCAATTTGTTGGAGTTGCATATTCACGCCAACCAAGATACTCGTCAAGAGGAATCAAACAAGCCCAAACTCGGTGGGGTTTCGTTGTTTAATTATGGAGTTCCTATGGCCAGATTCCAAGTCCATCGTCAGACCCTGGTTACCATATAGTCTCAAAGTACTCGTCAAGACGAATCAAACGAGCCCAAACTCGATGGAGTTGCGTCGCTTAACTACGGAGTTCCTATGGACAGCTTCCAGGTCCATGATCAGACCCTGCTTTCCATATAGTTTCAAAGTACTCGTCAAGATAAATCAAATAAGCCCAATTTCGATGGGGTTGCGTCGTTTAATTACAGAGTTCCTATGGCCAGCTTCCAGGTCCATCATCAGGTCAGCTCTATGTCACAATAATATTGCATTGTCATCTAATTTATACATGCATGCAATAGTTCAGCTCAATCGGAAACCGGAAAAGGGATCAAATTTAACTTGCAAGATTTGAGTACAGACAACGGGACAGGTGAAACTATATAAAAGCTTGTACATACTCGTAATGAAAGAAAAGAAACTACTTTTGAAATTTCGTGCCATTCTCGACGTACAGCTAAACATAGCTGTATAGGCTGAATGGAATTTATTTCCTTTGCCTGTTTGAATGGACGAACAAAAAATGTAAACCAACCCAATTTTCATAAAGTATACATACACTAATGACTAAGCAGTTTAGTTTTTTATTAATTGCAATTAAACGACAAAGAATTACCAAGCCATTTTCGAAAGGAAATAGTGCGTTGCGATTATGAAGCTTTTAATAAAAGAAAAACATCGATACATTCATTTTTACGGTCGTGATAATGCCAGATACTTACGGTAACATCCGGACGGCCTCGAATATTTTTTTTAATCAACTTTTTTCTTACTTTAAACAAAATAATTGCTTTTTAAAAATATCAAATACGTTTAGACGAATGTTTTTTCTTGATATGTGTATAATAATATTATCCTATAAGTGCAATGTGAGAAAAATACAATCATGTTTATGTTTGAAAAGTGCTTGATTTTCATATATCGAGAGTAGAGCAAGACCTCAACGCTTCGCTTATCAGAAGGCGTGCAATAAGAAATTTGGTTCAAATTCTTTTTAATAATTATACGTTCTATCGTTTTTTTTTATTGCTTATGGTGGCAAACGGGCAAGCAGCACACCTGATGGTAAATGTCACTGCCGCCCATGGACCTTTGCTATAACCAAGGCTATAGCTAGGCCGCTGGCTACCGTTATAATCCTCAAACCCACCCAGTTGGGCTTCCGGCTCTCTCGCTCACCGAACTAAGCGCATTGCCATTACTCAGACGTCAATCTTCTGCGACAGTGTAGTGCTACCCCGGACGGACCGACCCGCGGCTGTAGACAGAGAACTGTCAACAGCGTGGTCCTACCACTAGCAACCGTTCTTCTAATAAATAAATTTCAGTAATGTCTTAACTTGGCACCCATTTAGATGTCAAATCTTTAGTCGGTGAAGCTAACCGCACAATTATTACAATACCGAATTTGGCTAACGTTCATATTTCTATGGAATCTATCATTCTGTCCATCCATCCATTAGCCCGTAGACGTCCACTTTTGGATATAGATCTCTCTACGAGAATATCACTCAGAACGGTACAGTACCACCTATATCCAGTAGCTGCCTGCGACTCTTGAGATGTCGTCAGTCCACCTAATGGGGGGTAGTTCTACACTGCGTCGTCTGTGTCTGTACCGTGATCGTCACTCGTGAACCATATTATTGCTATAAAATATAATATTTACCAAACAATACAATCGGTGACATTATTGTTTCCACCCCACGGGGCGCGCATTCAACTGTACTAATCGATTCAACGTTTGTGTACATTTATTATGACAAATATATTCATGTATGCAGACGGACCGACACATACTGCCATACAGACATACACAAACATTATATATCATTCGTGGGATTAACTAATAATTTTGTTAATGGCACATCGATAAAATGTATCGTAATTTATTGACGGCAATAAAATGTCTGTTTTATAGTATAACGCAACCTTTTGGTGCAACAAAAGCGTTTGTTTTTTGGTAAACTATGGTTTGGACAAACCTCGCCCATACCGACCTCGCGGTCCATCCACTATGTCTGTGTGGAGGGTCTCCTCTTTGACACGTCCCGTCGCCTCCTGCGAAACGATTGACTCGCAGCAGGGAGAGCAGCGAGAAAAACAGCTAAACGACTTCAATATCACGTATCCATCATCAACGTTTAATTTCAATGTGTCATGAATACGTACATATGTAACGTAGGTAAGTACACGATGTAGGTAGTCGCTTAAGTCCTTTTTCTCAAGAAGAGTGACACATATACCTTTCTCGGTTCCTTAATTTTATATACAGGGTGGGAGTGGACCGCTCCCGGAAACAAAGACAGGTGACCCTACTAGGCCTAGGCCTAGACCCTACTTTACTCAGATGAGAAAAGACGCAATCTATTCAAAATTCACAATAGTGAGTGGATTTAAAAATGTATTTCAACTATACAGTCCCGCCCATCTGTAAGATGACCATGTTAAGTTTCCTTGCCCTCGGTATCAGTTGAGAAGCTGTGGAGCATCTTCTAATAACAAAGCATCAATATATATACCTATAGTATATAAACTAGATGCTATCCTAGCGATTATATATTTTGTGAACCTTTCAACCCTATCGTGACTGATGTTCCTCGTAGCATGTTTAGAAGAGATTTATCAATGTCCATAGTGAGGTCCGTCACACAGACGCGATGAGGAGCAGACCCTCGTCATGTCGATAACACAACTAGGTTTTTTTATATAAAAAGTATTGGCATTAACGTCATGTCAATTTATTTCTTATTTTATGCCTCAATGACATTAATATTGCAGATATATTTAAAACAAAATGGCCGTCACTGATGAAACTTTAAGGTGACGTGATGATAGAAGTGTTGAACAGTCTGGGTGGTCTACCTATTGGTGGAATACAGTTGACGTCAACAGGTTGACGGATAAATAACATTTTTAAATTACGTCTAGTATATTCTTCCTAATGTTTTTTACAAATGTCACCACTCTTCAATAAGGAAATAATTCTTATATTGCGAGCGATTTAATAATCCTTGTACTGTGGGTGGACTTCACAAACATATAATTCATCTCATCGTCTCAGCCCACATGTGTCCCATTATTGGACTCGGGCCTCCTCTATAATGGGACGGAAATTGACCTACTATAACCACGTTGGTCAAACGTGTTGATATAGGATATTATTTCGAGTTGTCCTTTTCTTAACATGTAATTAACCAACGAACGAACATATAATTAACGAATACAAAATACACACTAAATACACGTACTGTAAACAATAGTTTTTAGATCACACAAAGTCCTGCACTGTCCCCATTACTGAGGAGAGATGATGTCAGGCAGACGACCTTTGGCAATATATACCATGGAAGAAGTTACATCGATACCTAGTCATTATAAGAGCAGGATGATAATGATGATAATAAAGTTATGTATTGCGTGGGAACCGAACTCGTGATGCTAGGAACGGAAGGTGAGTATCTGACGAATCACGCCATCTATAAAGTTTTACCCACCTATTCACGAAACTTTACAAAGAGTTTCCAGAAGAGATAAATCTATGGCTTGTCGTAGCTGTACTTTTTGGTTGTTCATAATTTCAGAAGTGTGAGCGCTTTCAGTAATAACTCATACAGACTTCAGTCTCGGACATAAATCATGTACAGTACGCCTCCGTAATGACTGGAGCATGTGTGTGTGTGTGTAGCTATTTGGTCGCGTTATCTTTGCCAAAGCGTTTAACGACGTAGTTTCAAGCATAATTTAAATGCTTTGAATACGAAGTTTTAAAAGGTTTTTTTTAAATGATAGGACCAGGGATTTATATGTCTGTGATGTTTCATCGTATCAGTTTATATACGTCCCACTGCTGGGGTCGAGCCTCCTCTACAATAGAAGGGGAATTGATCAACACCAGTTCGACTGGTTATATTTCGAGTTACCTCTTGCTAGAGATGTTATATGCATTGTATCCCTCAGTCGTCTCCTACCACACCCATGGGAAAGGTAGGGGGTGGGAAAATGTATTCTTTATGCGCTATCACACGGAAAATGTGACGCTTAGTACTGTAAGTACAAAGAGAAATTTAACCGGGACTAGATATTTTTCTATGAATAGATAAATATCATTTTCTCATTTTAGATACAATTTTAAAACAGAAAATGATACTTGTGTATTCATAGAAGGTATTCACTTCGCGTTTGACAATTGTATATCTGTAAAATCGTTCACGACGATCGCAAATATTACATTGTTGAACGTTGCTACAATATAATTGGATAGATACTCGTATTTACAATTTTAAATAAAATAATGATGTCTTAATTAGGTTTGATTTTTTTACAGCAATCAACATTTCAGCGTTTAGCCAGTCAATGTTGTATCTTCTTTAAAATTTAAGGGATAAAGCCATAATCGCCTTTCTTGGTAGACGGATTGGCGATCACAGTGAGATCTTAAACGTTTCCTAAGAGAGAGCTGCTGCCTACATTCCATGTGAGATCCTGATCCGACGACTTCTACAGGCAAGTTGATGGTAGCCACAATTGTGTTCTTATAACGTCGCCCGACGCGTGGACGCAGCATGTGTGAACTGTATTTAGTGCTAACAGAAAACACTGTCAGTATTCACGTTCGATTCTCACACTTAAATATTGTATTCAATTTCAAATTAAGAATTTATAATTTATTGTAAATAATAACTAGATTGTTTTACTTTGTATAATACGCAAAAGTATCAATCTCGTCCACTGTTGTCGTATTGCTATCACATCGGACGACCGGGTATGTCATATAAGAAATTAACTTCAGAATGAATGATTTTGAAACAGCTACATTATGAATTCTGATAATCACGCGAGTATTACACATTTAAAATAAAACTATTTGTATGGATTTATCACGTTTGTATTTGACGGGATATATCAGTCCTCTCGTGACCAAAAACACTGTAAAGTGATTAAATGTCTGAAAATTAATTAATAGTGTCACAAATCAAAGCAAACACTGTAAAGTCATTTGACATACTTTTACAAACGACATTCTCTCACGGCAAGGAGACTAATGCTTCACTGTGCATTTATTTTAGTGTGGGAATTGCAATAAGCTATATTGTCCAAGCTCCTGTGACCCAGCGGTCTGCTGGGACTGACAGAAACTAACTTGAGAAGCAAATTAATTACTTATTTAGCTATTTATTGTGTTCTTGTTCTTAACCCATACGTATACAGTATATACTTTTTTTTTCACAAATATTTTATGTTTTTTTCACATTCCATCGTATTAGGACGCGTAACTATACTCAAATGAAAAAAGACGCAATCTATTCAAAACTCACGATCATATGTTCAAGAGTTCAACGACGTCGCGTGGTGAACAAAAAGATTTTTTTTTTCATCCGAATCGATTTTTTTTTCTAGCGTATCATTATCACAAGTAGGACTAGTAGGGTTACCTGTCTTCGTTTTCGGGAGCGGTCCACTTACACCCTGTATATTCTATACAGTAAGAGGGAAATTGCAAAAATTAATGTGCTGAGCAGAGGTTATAGACCTTTATGTCGAATTTTCCTTTTTTTGCATTCAATCTTATCTATATATCCCTTAGTAGTATTTTACGGCACCCACGGGTAAAAAATCGGGGTGGTGAATTGTATTCAGAGTGCGTCACACCGCATTGAAATTTTTTTCCCTTTACCCCATTTGTATAAATTGTCCACGTATATTGAGTTCATTGCGCTCCAAAACATTTTTTTATTTCCCTCACCCTTTAAAACTGATGTAAAGCTGAGATTATCTGCGCACGTTCTATTTCTACATGTTAAAGGAAATACCTTTAGATTTACGTGTGAAACGTTATAAAAACGAATATAAAGTGCCGTGAAAATGCGTTTAATGTATTTATAAAGTGAGTCTACGTGAATATAGTTCGTATACATACATATATATATATATATATATATATGTAGCGCTTAGTGCGGCGATCAAGTATTTTGATTGCTCTTACTCAACGTCTTGATATGTTTAGTAAATATGTCTCGTAACATATAGCACCAGTGCACCACATCTCAGACCAATCAAAACATTGAACATTACTAAATTATTGATCAATTATTTATGAAACTTTATAAGTTTGTGTGTTATTTGTGACAGTTAATTGTATATTTTTGATTTCGCAACACAAGAATTAAAGGGATGTGTCTTAAAAAACAAGAAACAATTTTTATTTTTTGTTGATTTTACATTTGAGTTGACAGGCACTCTGTAAGCTCGTCGTATATTTCAAATGAGTTTTATTACCGCTATAGAACACAATGGCCACTCACATTTGAGATTTATAGTCGAGCACCCGTCAACTGTGAGGCGCATCTCTTGTGATAATTGTCTTTGCGCCTCAACATTTTCATATTTCTTCTTTAGTATATACACTCGCGGTAAACGCCTTTTTGTCCAAATCAGGTATCAAATTAAAGACGTCTAAATAAATACGAAATAATATGTGTTATTATAAATAGCTGTGTGGTAGCGGCTACAAATACTATCAACCCTTACTTTGCTCGTGGATGTTGCAAGTGACGACTAAGAGTCTTGTAACGACCTGGGCCAACTCTATCTGATGCCGTTGGGTCAATAATTACATTCCCAAGGATGGTTGACGTTAGGCAGGCGGCCGGTCATAAAACTATTGCCAATAACTTCTACAATATGTACTATGAAAGAAGAGTACATATTTAACATATTGTATCGACCCCAAGTAATTGGGATGAGAGTAAGAGAATGATGATGTGTTATTATAAATGTTTGGTGTACATACTAACACGAGTCTGATAAATACGTCCGGAGGTAAGGAGTGTTCACATATTACGTGACGATAATGGAAGCCCTTTCATACGAATAAACCATTTTATATAAGCCATTTACAAACAAACTGAATTATGTCACAAATTGATTTTCTTTTTAGGGATCCGCTAAGAGATAGGAAATACTTATTCTTACTGTAAGTGAATGCTTAGGAGCAGGGATAGCTGTGTAGTCTCGGGGTTCTATTCCCACAACGCAGATCTACAAGTTTTGATGTTAGGTATAATTTTAAATTATTAATTATAGTTATTTTTAAACACGAAGGATCTCGAAAATCTCGTATAACTACAAGTCCCGTAGGAATGTTCCAATAGATGTGTGATATTCTAATCATAAACAGGTTTGTCGGTTGGTGAGCCAACGCTCTGAAATATTCTAACATTAGATTTAATTCAGAAATATCATTATTTACGCGAGTATTACACACATGAAATAAAATTATTTCTACTGATTTTAGTGCGTTTGTATTGAATTTATATTTTCCTGACGTTTTAAACGATTTACACCGTTGATCTCGGGAGGATGGGACAGTGTTTAAATTCATATGTCACTATATCTTTGTTTCCGGAGCTCATACAGCATTCTGTGGAAGATTAATATTCTGTCAGAGAGGTTCAAATATCGACATAATGTTAGTGAACAATAGATGATTGATCGATTATTAAGTTACTGATGAGCTGTGCTGGCACACTCACCTGCCGTGTCTACCCCCGTAGTATGTAACTACCCACGAGGACTACGTGCCGTTGGGGTACAGATGATTTAATATGTTTATCGTTGTAAATTATTGTAGCGAACCCGGTTCCACAATATAGTCATGTGGGGATGGTATGTGGTATTATAATAAAATATCATCGTCATTACTCAGCTTATATGTTGGTCAAGTGGATTCAATTTGTTTTGCGGTTTTATTATTTTGCGATGATATTATCTTCTTCATCTTCTTCGTCTTATCTTCTTCATTCATAATTTCTTCGTCTTTGACGCTCACCCATAAGAAAATATGGGGCGATGATAAATTGTATTGTTACATTGTTATCACATTTCATGGAGGATAACTAGACATAATGTATCACTAATTACCTATTTTCTCTATGTGATAATGGGTTAAGAATCACAGAACCGTTGGTTGTTATGTCATTAAAATATAAATGTGAAAATGGTAGCCAATTTTAATGTTATAATAAAATTATTGAGCGGCTGTCGACTTAATAGAAGGAGGGAGGGATAGGAGGAGTAATACTCATAACAAACCTTATACCAACACGTCTAACCAACATGATAAAGTAGGTCAATTTCCCTCCCATTACGGAGGAGGCTTAAGCCCAACAGTGGTACACCTCTGGATGATGATTTCAATTTCGCAGACAAAAGGTTTGGGATCTAAATGTGTATGACACCTATTCAACACAGGATATTGATGCTGGGGTGAACAGATTGATGAACTAACAACAAACGTTTGATTAGCTTATCATTTAGATAATATACTAACATAATAGTTATGTTATCTTACTCATTGTTGTAGCCTACGTGTAGCTCTCATAACAATAACCTCTAAGTCACAGTGCGTGTTAGGGAGTGAGCTATGCTTGGAATTTCTTTACGAGATAGGATCAGTAATAAGGAAAGCACAATGAAGTGACAATAGGCAGGCCACATCGCACGATGGTGACCACATATTGGACAGCCTAAGGCATTCCTCCACCAGGCAGTTTGTTAATACTGCAGAAAGTTATTAGGAATCGTTAGATGCGGGCGGCATAGGGCCATACTTTGTGGCAAAATATAAGGAAGGATTACTTCTAACAGTGAACGACGAAGAGCTGATGATGATGATGACTCGCAGCCGATGAGCATCATTAATATTTTATAGATCTTCAAGGATTGACGCAAATTGTAATTGGACAATAATATTTACGTGAGAAATTTGAGACTACAGAAATATGTAAAACATTATTTTTGTTATTAACCTTGGTGATGGAACACCAAGCAGTCCCTATAAGTTTTGCTGTATGATAGAAAGTGCTAATTATCGGTTATTGTTTTTATCAATGTGTGCTCAAAAGTCACTGATTTGCCAGGGGGACGCTGTGAAATATACCATCCTTTTTTTTTTTTTTTTTTTTGTGGTGGGCCATGGACGTCGCACCCCGCCAAATCGGTCCGGGGTGACGGAAGAGGCGGCGCGCAACCCCATTGACCCACCCTGCAAGCACCTCTTCTTCGCCATGCGAGCGGGCCACCGGTACCCGATCTTTGTCTTCGGTGGCCCGCTCGGCGGTATGCCCTCTCGGGCTCCTCTCCTGTTGACGCCCCGACAGATTTCGCCGTCGAGGCGTCGTCCTCACGCGGTGGCCTCGCGTCGGGTGACCGGACAATTCCCCGGTCCGATCACCCGAAGCCTCGGTTAGGGCGGCATCAGGCGCAGGTATTCGCGCCTGCGCCGCCCCGGCCGCGGGCGGCGGCCCGGGTCACGGGAATCCTCCCGGTCCCGTTCCGCCGCCTCCTTCTGCGAGATGACAGCCTCGCAGAAGGCGGCGACCGCGTCCCAATTCCTGACGCTGTCGACCATCGCCCTCGCGACAGCCGGCAGCGCCAGGTCGGTACCGATAATAGCGACGAGGTCGCGGCGCTGCCCGTCCCAGCCCGAGCATTCCTCGAGCGTATGTTGCGCCGTGTCCTCGTCACTACTGCAATGATGGCAGCCCGGAGTCCATTCCCTGTGCACGACCGTGTGCAGGTATTTCCCGAAACACCCGTGCCCCGTTAACACCTGCACCAGTCGGAAGGTGAGGACCCCGTGCCGCCGCTCCATCCATTCCATCAGTACGGGCCGGAGGGCCTCAACGGTAATGACACCGTGTCTAGGCCTCTCCAGCCGCGTAGCCCAACGGGCGATGACTTCTCGGCGGGCGTCCTCGCGCCAGGTGGCTATCTCGTTAAACGATGGGGAGCCACCCTCTTCGCGCATTGAGGTAACCCGCCGGTAGAGGTCGGAGAGCATCTCCGCCTCTAGGTCCCACGGGGGTGTCCCGGCCAATAGGCACGCCGCCTCTGTCGACACCGTGCGGTACCCGCGAATGGCTCTGACCGCCATGGCTCGCTGTGGCCTCCACAGCACCGCCCTGAGCTGGGCGTTCAGAGCCCTCGCCCACACGGGTGCGCCGTACATGGCCATTGAGCGGATCACCCCCGCATACAGCCGTCGGCCCTCGAAACTGGGTCCGCCCACATTCGGCATGAGCCGAGAAAGGGCGGATGCCGCGCCGACCAGCCGGGGAGCAATTTGGCGAAAATGCTCCCGGAACCACCATCACCCGTCGAGCACCAGACCCAAGTACCTCATATGGGCCTGGATACTGATGTGGATGGAGTTGACGACTAACGAGGCGCCGATAGGCAGCCTCACACGGGGCCCATGGAATAGTAGGGCCTCCGTCTTGTTTAGGGCCACCCTGAACCCCAGCGCCTCGATTCGCCTGACCATCTCCTCGGTGCCGAGAGTGGCCAGGCTCGCCGCCTCTTCGAGTGTCCTGCCTCGGGCTGTGACGAGCGTGTCGTCAGCATAGCAAATAACGCTCAGCCCGGGGGGGAGACTCCCTCTCAACGCCCAGTCGTACCCGATGTCCCACAGAGTCGGCCCCAGAACCGACCCCTGCGGAACGCCGCACGACATGGGCGTCCGCACAATGTCCCCTGCGGGGCTCGCGTAGAGAACACTGCGCCCCTCCAGATAGTCTGCCACCAGCCGCCTGAGGTACAGGGGCACTCCATGGAACCGGAGCGCCTCCCTGATGCAGCTGAATGGCAGACTATTGAAGGCGTTGGCGATGTCCAACGACACCGCCAACAACACTACTTTGCCGGCGACAGCCTCCGCGGCCGTCTGCCTCAGGCGTAGCAGGGCCCCGATGGTCTAACGCCCCTTCCGAAACCCAAATTGAGCGTCCGACAGATCGGGCCCCACCTCCTCCAGGTGCTGGACGATGCGGGCAGCGAGGACACGCTCCAGCAGCTTACCCACATCATCCAGAAGCACAATGGGCCTGTAGGCCGACGGCGAATCCGGGGGCCGTCCCGGCTTTGGCAGGAGAACCAACCTCCCTTCCTTCCAGTACTCAGGGAACTGTCCAGACGTCAGACAGGCGTTGAACAGTCGCCTGAGGCGAGGTTCGAGATGCTCGAGGAGCAACGTCAACACCCGGACTGGGACTCCGTCCGGGCCGGGGGCCGTGGTGGCGGATCGAATCTTCGCCACGGCTGCCCCCACTTCCGACTCCGTCACGGGCGGAACACTCTCGACGGCCTCCCGGTCGTGATCTGGCGAAGTCATGACCGGGGGCGTGTGCTCCGACTGCCGCGGGAACAGCTCCTCGACCACTCTACGAAGGAGGTCGGGCTGGAGGGTCTCGGTGAGGGGGGGCCCTGCGCGCGAAGCTTATTCAGCAACGCGCGATACGGGCGACCCCAGAGGTCACGGTCGAGACCGTCCAGCATCTCCTGCCAACTTGCGTCCTTGGCGGACCGGATGGCCAGCCGAAAGGCGGTACGCGCACTGCGGTACGCCTCGTACAGCTGGCCCTCCCGCTCAACATCGCGGCGACGACTGCGGGTGTAGGACCTTCGGGCACTAATGCACGCCGCACGAAGGTCCGCCAGTCTTGGGGACCACCAGTAGACCCCCTGCCTCGGAGGTAGACGCCGCACCCTGGGCATGGCCGCATCGCAGACCTGCGTTAACGCACTGCGGATGCGGACAGCCTCAACGTCCACTCCGTCCGCTGGGGGTGGTGAGGACAGCCACGTGTTCACGATGGCCGCCTCCACCAGTAGGTCCCTATCTAGACGCCCCACAGCCCACCGCGGAAATGCGGGAGCCCGGTCCGCCCTGTGACCCCTGCTGGGGTCCCGGAGAGGGGAGACCTCCATCCGGATGTATCGGTGATCCGACAGGGTCTCCGCCTCCTCCAGGACACGCCAGTTCCTCACTCGTGGTGCGACAGCGGGGCTAGCGAACGACAAGTCCACTATCGACCCACCCTGCTGTCGCACACACGTGTTCACTGAGCCTCTGTTTAGGACACAGAGGCCCAGTGACGCCGCCCACTCCACGATCGCCCGCCCACGATCGTCCGTCATCGGGGACCCCCACGCCGTGGATTTGGCGTTGAAGTCCCCCAGGACCAGGACGAGGCCCGGTGCCAGTCGCCGTATCGAAGCCTCCAAGGTGGTGAGGGAGGCCCCGAAATCGTCCATTCTCCTGTTAGGGGAGAGGTATACACTGTAGAGCGTGACCCCTCCCCAATCCGCCGCGACAAATTCCTCGCCCCTATCCAAGAGGAATAAGGACGGGAAGTGCCGCTGCGTGGAGGTGACGATTGCCGCGGTTCCGTTTCGGCTGACCACCCAATTGGGGCGATCAGGCACGACGTACGGTTCCGCGACTACGGCTGCACCGATCGACCACTCCGCCATGGATTGCAGGAGGAGATCCTGCGCACCGGCGGAGTGGTTGATGTTGGCCTGCAGGAGGTGAGTGGACTGGGCAGCCATTAATGGGCCGTGTCCATCATCACCTCCTGGCTTGCTGCGGGCGATCGGGCCGCGCTAGGAGCGGGAGCGGCCGGAGTCGAAGGGCCGCTCCGCCCCTTTGGAGCCGAAGCCGGAGGTCTGCACGCCCTAGAGCCCATGCGGTGCTTGGCGGGCTTATTGCCCGCCGCACACGCGGGGCAGTGGGGCGGGGCGGCGCAAGATGCCGCCATATGCCCAGTCTGACCGCAGCGGAAACAGAGTCCGCCGCAGTCAAAGCAATTAGTGCATGTTGGCCGGGTGTGCCCGACCGCCATGCACTTGAAACACTTCGCAGGTCGGTGCTCCAGCACGGTGACTCGCGCTGAGCTCCAGCCCACGAGGAGCCTGCCTGAGTCGGCCAGTTGCCTGACCGACTCCACTGGGCACTGCACCCAGGCAGCACCTACGCTGCCCGGACCGGGCCGGATGGCACCAACCCGGACGGTGTCCATGGGACACCCGGTTTTCGAGGAAATGGCCTCCCGGATGTCTTCCACCGTCACGGAGTCGTCCAGACCCGCAATGCGCATTTCGACGCACTTCACGGGTCTGGCGATTTTAACGCCACCCTCCTTGGCGAACAGACCTCTCAACTTCGACGCCACGCTATCGGCCGTCCTGGTGCCCTCGGCCCCAGGGAACTCTAGAATCCGAGCCCCTGTCCGGGCCTTGCGGGTCCTGGCTTCGACGCCTCCTATGTCGGAGACGTCGAGCTCCCACCGGGCTTTCCGCAGAACGGCCTCATAGCTGAGGCCCCTTTCTGCCGCCTCAGGCAGCACAGTGATCACCACTGCGGCTGTCTTCGGCGGCCGGAGCCCCTTGCGCGGCCTCTTCTTCTTCGTTGTGCCGCCTCCTCCGGCTCCTGCCTGGGGGGCGACGACCTCAGCGGCGCGCTTGGCCGCCGCTCTCCTCCTCTGGCCGCGACTCTTTCTGCCGCGCTCGGCCACCTGCCAACCCTGTTCGGGCGTAGCGGGCGTGCCGGGCGCTGAGGGCGTAGTCGCGGCTGCGCTAGTCGTCGCTGGCGGTGTTGGTGCTGGCGACGACTGCAGTCCGGTAGGAGCCGGTGCCGTCTTCTTTTGGGTCGGAGCGGGCCCCTTATTTTTGGGCCCAGCCGCGGCCGCAGCGTAGCTTCCCCCCACACGGCCACCCTGACAAGACAGCGGGGCGGGAGCTGGTGCCGCATATGGCCGTTTATCCGCGGCGAGAGGCGGTCGAACACGTGGTTCTGGAGGCAGCCTTGCCTCCAGAACGGCCAAGCGCGCATTGACCATATTACCGACGGCGTCGATAATGGCGCGCAAGGCCTCGTCCGACACACCTCCCACCGCGGGCAGCGGGGTCGGTGTCACCGGCTGGACCTCTGCCGGGACCTGCTCCACGACGGCGACAATTGGCGTGTTGGTCGGCGGCGCACGCTCCGCGGTCAGAGGCGTCTTCCTCTGTGCGGCGGCAGCCACTGGACGGCCGGCGCCTCGGGGCGGTTTCGAAGCGGCGACGACGGCGACAGCTCCTCGGCGGCTAACACTGGCCGGCGGCGCGGTTGGCGCAGGCGGCGCAGTTGGCGCAGCCGGCGCAGTTGGCGCAGCCGGTGCAGTTGGCGCAGACGGCACGAGCCGCCCCATTTGAGCCCTCAGCTCGGCCACGTCCTTGGGAGGTTGCGATTGGTCCTCCGCACCGCGGTTCTGGGCCCGCAGACCTGACACCTCGCCACCAAGGCGGGCGTTTTCGGCCTGCAGGGCCTCCATATTTGCGGCTGGGGCGCTCGCGCGGGCACCAGCGGCCACCACTTCGGTGGGAGGGATGCTGGACAACACCCCCAGCACCCTGCCGTTGCCGGTCTGCCTGCCAGCCTCAGCCCCTCCACGCACTTCGCCGGCCGGGGAGTGGGTCGCCCTTCCCGACACCGCGGCCCCTCGCCCTCTGCGAGAGGCCGGCACTTTGGGGGGAGGCATGATCGTCACACTCCCCTCGGAATCGGCGCTCGAGCTGCCATCCCTGTTCAGGGGGCGCTTCCGCACCTTCGAGGGGAGGGCCTCCTCCCTTGTCGTCGGAGCCGCAGCCGCAAGACGCGGCGACGACCTGGCGGCGGCGGTTTCCTGCGCCGACCCGCTAGCCTCTTTGGACGGCTCTGCGGAACTACCGCCCTCGTCCATTATATCGGCAGATCTACTGCCCTCGTCTCTGGACGGCTCTGCGACACTACCGTCGCCCTCGTCCATTGACGGCTCTGCAGTGGATCTGCCGCCGTCTTCCTCCAGTTGGGCGGCAGCGGCGGCCTCCTTCTGCGCCCTCCGCTCCGCCATACGCTTCCTTTCTGTAGGAGAAGCCTTTCCCGTAGTCCAGTTGGCCCGTTTCCGGTACTTCCTCGGCTTCTTCTTTTGGGCCTCCGTAGTCTGTGCCGGGCCCTCGGCGGACGCCTCAAGTCCCGAGGACGAGGCGTCGTTTGTGCCAGTTTTATTTTGCCTTGGCAAGGCCGTCAGTTGGGAATCCGAAGCTTCCCCGTCTTTATTGTTTTCTGTAGGCAATTCCATTTTGTTCCCACGATTATGGGAGAAATAAACGGTCGACCCGGGCAGAGATCCCTGTACCCGGGCAAGCCTACATTTACCAACCAGGGGGTCGGCTGGTACCCTGGCTGGAGCGTGCTAGGAACAGAACAGCCCATCTGCCATGCATCCTCTCGCCGCACGCCAGAACTTAGGATTCTGGGTAATTTCCGAATTCGAATGTTAATTCGAACTCTTTATAGAGGTTGTCTTCCTCGCGGTCCGGGCGGTTAAGCCAAGACCCTCGTTCCTGATACTACGCCTCACGACAACTTGTCTTGAAGCAAGATATCAGGTTTACGATATGTCGGCGGTGGCATAAGCCTGCCCAGCCCTCAAATGAATGAGTGACCGGGCCCGTCCGAAATTTCGCCTCCTGTATCCTCTACAAATAGAGGGTCAGGAGCGAATTGGGGCTCAACCCATCGCTGGGGAACCCCCCCTCGCGCCAAAGATTCGCTACGGGCGACAATTCGACAGAGGGATCTGGGGGACTGTCGCCCGCACCCAGGGTACACCACGCGGAGGTTTCTGGCGTCGTACCCCGAAATATATATATATACCATCCTGCGGTGAGTATAACTATATAAAAGTGATTGTGAAAGCCGCTATGACAGTGATATCATTGTAATATCATCACGAGTACATATCAATAATGTTAACAGGAATGATTAACGTACAATAATACCACCCCATAGTAGAGAGGCTTTGAAACATATAAATATCTCTTAGATAATTGAAAGGTACGAAAACCTACTAAATATAAGTAATAGATATTTAAATATAATGATTATATTAAGAAACTAGCTTTTGCCCGTGACTTCGTCCACGCAGAAGTCATCTCTGACAGAGTTAAATAGAAAAAGCAATGCAAGGTGTTGAAGGTTTGTCGCTAGGATGATGATCAACAGCGTCAGAAACTGGGATGCGGTCGCCGCCTTCTGCGAGTTAGTTGTCAAACGGAATTAAGCAATAGGGTGGGTCCGAGAGAAAATACTCTAGGTTGACACGCTCTACTGTCGATGCTTTGGGCGGCGCAAGCGTGAGTACCTACCTGTATTGAGGTTCACTGGATAAGGGCTTCGACTCGAGATGATACCCGGTTGCAGAGGCCCGCCCGCACAACGTAGATGTACGGCGCCCGTGTGTCTATATACCATAGCCGGTCACTAAGTAAAAAGGTAGTTCAAAGTTCTATTCAGTCTACAAATTATATTCGCATTAATATACTATTTACGGTATGACCATGGGATAAAAATATAAATAACGCTACCCTTTATTTGACTTTGTTTCACCAGCAGAATTGTGACCTCGTTAGATGTGATTTATGATTTGAGTTAAAGAGTGAACATTTTTGAAGCTAAACTTAACCTGTATCTTAAACCATTAGGCAAGAACCTATTGCCGTCTACTATGTGTATCGTATGAGTTCTCACCGGCACTGGTCGCCACAACGGCACTGGTGTAGGGTTGATGGAGAGGGAGAGAGAAACACATGTTTATTTATTTTTACCAAAGAATATTTGTACATAATTTCAAAAGAATCGATAAAGAAATTTTCTCCCCATACACACTTTGCCGCTTTGTTAGACCCCCTTAGGGGCGGAATTCATAAAATCCTTTCATATTGAATCACTATGTCATAAATAGAAACGTGCTTCAAAATTTAATGTTTCTAGCTTTAGTTTCGGCTTGGTGGTAATGAGTCGTTCAACCCGCCTCACAGGCCTAATTTAGACAACCAGAGGGTGGAAATTGACAAATACCGGATATTACTCTAGAATATTTGATTCGCCTCGTAATTTGAAAAGAATTAATAAAGATTTTTTTCTCCCCATACAAACTTTGCCACTCTGCTCCACCCCTTAGGGGTATAATTTCGTAAAATCCTTTCTTAGTAAATCTCTACGTCATAGAAAGAAACCACTGTCAACATTTCAAGTTGCCAGCTTCAATAATATCGGCTTGACGCTAATGACTTAATGAGTCGTCCAACCCGCTTTGCAGGCCTAATTTACACTCTCAGAGGGTGAAAGTCAACAAATGCTGAAATACATGTTTATTTATTTTTACTGAAGATAATTTGTACGTAATTTGAAAAGAATCGATGAAGATTTTTTTCTCCGACCCTTTTTTAAATTAACATAACTTTTTTATTTATAAATCAATTAACATAAAATAAAGCCTAAATGTTAAGTGAAGCTTACCACAATACATTAGTGAAAACCGCGTCTAAATCGGATAAGCCGTTTCTGAGATTAGCGTGCACAAACGCACAGACAAACAGACAAACCGGTAAACAGACAAACAGATAAACAGACAAAAATTTTAAAAATCATTGTTTTGGGTTCTATTAGTGTTGATAAAGGTCCCAGTTATTATACACATTTAAAACTGAACGCGACCGCATGTCGTTAGATAGTGAACGATCTGTATTAGGACGCGATCTGCACTTGACATGTATTATTAAATATTCAGTTATACGAGTGAGAGGAGGCGAACGAGACGGGAAACTTGCGATATGGGATATGTTTATTTTTGTAATTCAATCAGAGTTTTTTGTTCAGTTTAATAAAATTTGTTTCCGAGACTTATTTGTGTTTTGGCGATGACTTTGTATGAAACAGTTTTATACGAGATTTATAAATGTATATGTTTTTTATCAGTTTTTATTTTTGTAATATGGGAGAACTATCACTTTCTCGTGGTAATCATATAATCAATGTACCGCACCCCTCTAACAAGGGAGGAATACGAGACAGGATCACGATAGAATAAGTTAAACAAAGAAATCTTCATGTTCCTATGTGATGAGCAACCTTCAACTTGAAATTTCCCGCAGGACTAACCGTAGAAAAGTTGAGGGTCTCTTTCCCTTTCCTTCATTTTAAAATAATAATAGATTTTCATCATTTATCACTTAGTACAACCTTTGTCAATAGTTTTGTTATAAGTTTTAATTGTATACAATTGTACTTTTTTATTTATTGCTTATGGTGGCAAAACAAGCAAACAGCACACCTAATGATAAGTGTTATTGCCCCTTATGAACCTTTGCTACTGCCTATCTGTACCCTTGGTATTCCAAGGGCACAGATAGGTAGCGGCCTACAGTGCCCACTGACCAAACCCACCTAGAAAGCTAGGGTCTCTCGTTCAACGAACGATGTACAACAGCACATTGCCACTGATCAGACGTCGATTTTACGCGGGAGGCCGGTATGTCAGCTGGTATGTTGGTACTACCCCGGACGGACCGGCCCGTGGCTGTAGACAGAGAACTGTCAACAGCGTGGCCCCACCATTAGTTATACTTGTAGTTTTTTTAATTAATTTCTAGAACACGATTCCAACATATAGTGTCTACATATGAGAGCTGGTCTACGTATTCCATATGTCAGCAAGTACCTAATAATAAGAAGTTTGAATCATTGCATCTCGATGAAAATAAAGCTTTGTATTTGCAATATTTCAAACACATTCAAATATCGGGCAAATTTTATGCAAATTCAGAATAATCATTTGTGAATCGTACATAGAATGGTACTGTGCGGGGAATGAACTCACAACTCTTGGTACCAACAAAATGTCACTCATTAGATCATTTTGCCTATATTATATATTTCTAAAGTATTTTTATTAATTATTCAAATAAATAATGACCAGTTAAATGCGACCATCTAAGACTACTCTGTATTCATTACTCGCATGTGAGGCCTAGCAGTTCAGACAATACAAGTAGATAATTATGGTATGAGAAGGAAAGTTCTAAATGAAAAATTAACCCACCCAATTCGGTTTGTGTAGATGCTTTTCAATTCGTGAAGAAGATCCATACTTAACAGTTGAACGACTTTTACAATATCTAAAGGCAAAATTGAGAATTGTAGTATTCGTGAACAATACCATAATGTAAACATTACAAAAAAAAGTAGGAATAATGTGTGTGATTTCTTAAAATGTGTTAATTTTTTAAACAAACAAGAAATCATTAACAAATATATATATATATATATATATATATATATATATATATATATATATATATATACGCCATGCACCGCCACGCATAGCACCTAATTATTAAATGATAGAATAAGTAAATTAGAAATAGATTAAGTAAATATACAGAGAGTACGTGTTACGTTCTATAACCGTACGTGTTAGCGGCTGAAACAGTTTGAATCCCTTGTCTTATGTTGTTCTAACACTAACGCATTATTGGCTGTAGTTACTAAAGGATTACTAAAGTTCAATTGTGGTAGGACCACGCTGGGGACAGTTCTCTGTCTACAGCCCAACTGGGGTGGGTTCGGGGTTTGTATTGGTAGGCAGCGGCCTAGCTATACCATTGGCAAATGTCCATGGGCGGCAGTGACACTTACCATCAGGTGTGCTGTCTGCTCGTTTGTCACCATAAGCACAAAAAAAAAGCAAAATAGCGTTATAAAGTTTAAAGTACAGTTACGTAGCGGGTGCCTCAAAGAACGCACGCGCCGCCAGTCGTTCGTTGCGTCTCGCGGTCGCGTACCTTTTCACGTGTTAGTTATAACTACCCTCGCTTGTATAATTATTCGATAAGATGATACCAAAGTACTTAATTGGTATACAGTGACAATAAGAGTTTAGTGTGTGATTTTAAGTTGTTTCTGACTACAGGAACAAAATGAGTACCCAAACGTTAGCTAACAGCCCCAGTTACGCGACAGTTACACAAAATACGATGTTTCCAAAAAAAGATCAAGCTATTGTGATCGACGCTATAGAAAATGTACAAATTAAAGACTACGCACAAGCTTTAGGCAAGGTTACAGATCCCGCTCAAATAAGGTTTTTGTCTAGAATCTCCAATAACCGCATATGCATATATTTGTCTTCAAAATCCGTGGCCGATGATATCGTTGACAGCAAAAAATATATAACCATACAGAACCACAAACTACCAATTCGACCATTGATTAATAGGAACAAACGCATTATTCTTTCAAATGTATGTCCCATTATTCCTCACTCCGAGATAGAAACGAAACTAAAGGAAGTAGGAATCAACCCAATGTCGCCTATATCCTTTTTGAGAGCTGGTATCAATGATGCTGGTTACAGCCACATACTAAGCTTCCGGCGTCAACTCTTTGTGACACCCGAGGAATTTCAACGCCTTCCAGAAAAGATCTCAATAGAATTCGAAGACACCACCTACTGGATTTATTTATCTTCAGATACCATGACCTGTTTCGTATGTAAAAATGAGGGCCATATTGCTTCGAAATGTCCTCAAAGTGAGCTAGACACAACTACCTCAATTGAAGCTAAAGAAATCATCATGTCTAAAAATGAATTTTCAAACTTTAAACGCCCACATCCACCTACTGAATCTTCTACAACCGATGGGCCTCAGACACTTGAAAAGCAGACCCCAGAGGACACTTTGGTTGACTACGATAGCGAAACTCTTTCTCAATCAAGTACAGAAGAAGTCGTTAAGAGGAACAGTGGGAAAAAGCTTAAGAAGTCATCTCAACATGATTTAGATTCAATAAACTGGCAAGATATCGAAACTTTTTTATCGAGCTCTGTCAAACCTTACCCACTCACAGGAACTCAAATAAAGAAATATCTGGAGCATACATATGGAGTCAAAGACATTGAAGAAATCACCGCTAATTACACTGATAACATAGACGATTTAATGGAACTCTTTAAAGACTTAATCCCCAATATTTTATGTCGTACTGTTAAAAATAGAATTACCCGTATTGTAACTAAACTTAAATCTATTAAAAACAGATAATAAGTAATATGTCTACTAATGTTAAAGTTGTCAAAAATATCGATATAAAAATTGTACAATGGAATTGTAGAAGCCTTAGTCCTAAATTGAGTGAATTAGAAGCATATTTAGTTAAAGAGAAAATTCATATTTGTATTTGTACGGAAACATGGTTGTCATCTAAGAAAAGGGTAAGTATGCATGGCTTTTATTGCTTTAGGAAGGATAGAGATGATGATTACGGAGGAGTCGCTATTTTCGTTCATAGTTCTATTAAAGCAAAGTTAGTTACTACAACTATTCCGGATTGTCGAATGGAACTCATCTGTATAGAAATTATTAACTTTGGTAAAATTAAAAACATTATAGCTATTTATTCACCGCAAAATGTTAACGTCAGTAGATCAGATTATGATAATCTATTTAGCTTCTGTGGTCGAAATACATTGATAGCTGGAGACTTTAATGGGCACCACGTGGCGTGGTCCTTTAAAACTGATACTAGGGGACGTTTGATTGCAGAAGCAAGTATGGATAATAATTTTCTGTATTTAAACGATGGTGAACATACACGAATTGCAATGAATAATGGTGAAGCCATCTTTTCTGCACCAGACATCACGTTTGCAAGCTCAGATATAGCCCTAGATTTTGACTGGTCTGTAACTAATGAGTGTTTTGGTAGTGATCACCGTTTAGTTCTGTTAAAATTTCATGATTTGTATAGTTATGTGCCTCCAAGCAATAAACGTAATATTAAAAAGGCTGACTGGTCTTTATATAAACATGAGATTAGCACAAACTGTGTGGATTTTGCCTTGAATGACGATTTGCAAGACTGCTACGATAGACTTATCGCAGCTATTGACAATGCGGCTAATAAAGCCATACCCTACACAAAATTTCCAGACAACCCACACTCAAAATTTATACCAAAAAGCTGGTGGAATCAAGACCTGTCAAAAATAGTCGCTGAAAGACGTTTAGCTTTGAAAAATTTCCGAAAAACCGTTCTGTCCAAAATTTTAATATTTTTCAAAATAAAATTAGGGAAGCTCGACATATGATCAAAGCAGCTAAAAGAGAGTCATGGCAGCGGTTTTGTAGTAGTATAGATGCAAAAACTTCATGCTCTGACCTATGGAAGAAGTTAAGATGGTTGAAAGGTTATCGAGCACCCAAAAAACAAGATTTTTTACAAGATAAGGATGCTGAAAAGTTTCTGGCAAGTCTATCTCCTGACTGCGTTAGTTCTGAGTCACGTAAAATTAATTGTAGTAGTTTAGAGTCTCATCCATTCACTTTGTCAGAATTAAACGCCATACTCAAGAAAAAAAATACATCCGCGGGGCTAGATAATATTGTGTACTCTATGATTTTTCAACTACCACCAGACGTTAAGGTTTTGCTGTTGTATGTATATAATCTCATTTATATTACTGGCCTTATTCCAAGTCAATGGAGAAATATCAAAATTATAGCGATCCCAAAACAAAATAACAACACGTGTAAGTTTCGACCAATATCCCTTTTAAATTGTATTTGCAAACTATTTAACCTAATGGTAACTAAAAGACTAGAGTATTATTTTGAAAGTAAACAACTGTTTAATGAACATACACTAGGATTTCGTCGTGGTTTCTCATGTGTAGATAACTTGTCTCGTTTTGTAATGGATGCGGAAATAGCTATGACAAACAAAGAATACATGTTGTGTGGTTTTTGTGACATATCTGTCGCCTACAATAATGTTTCAATTGAATGTCTTTATAATTGTTTGGTTAGTTTTGGTTTGGATCCTTATCTGTGTGTGTATATCAATGAATTTTTAAAAGAAAGACATCTTTTTTTGTTTCTTCAGAATGGTGAATGTTTATCGCGATTGTGCCGCCAAGGTCTTTGTCAGGGAGACCCTATGTCTCCTATACTTTTTAATATTATTACAATTAATTTAAGTAGTAAATTACCTTTGGTGAGAATATCTCAATATGCTGATGACTTTACTTTTTATTGTGTGAACAAGAATATTCAATACTGTGTTAAAAATATGGAAACTTCTCTCAACAAATTTTCTACACTTTTACGACAAATAGGCCTAGATCTTTCCTATACTAAAACTAAGCTTTGTACTCTTACACGTAAGTATAAGATTCCGTCCATAGAGATAAGAATTAATGGTGTGCAAATCGATATTCTTAAATGTATAAAATTTCTTGGTATGTGGATTGATGTTAAATTGAACTGGACCAGACATATAAATGAATTAGTCAATAGGTGTGTGCCATACGTAAACATTTTTAGATATCTATGTAGTTCTGGTTTACATCCTTTGCAGCTAAGACGATTGTACGGTGCCTTGATACAGAGTAGGATAGATTATGGTAGCTTTCTTTACGACAGTGCGAATACAGGAGTTCTCAGAAAGGTAGAATTGATTCAAAACCCTCTGGTTTTCTCTGCGCGCTTGTGGTGGCTTCATTCGAACAACTCCAATTCATGTAATGCAATCTGAATTATGTATAAAACCATTACAGTTAAGAAGACAATATTTATGTCATAAATATATGTTGAAGGTTTGGTCCAGATCAAATGATTATTTAAATGTACGTATCAATGTTTTCGTTGATTTATTATTAAATGGTGTACGATATTGGCGCCGAACTGGTGGTGTTATATTAGTTGATACATATAAAAGAGTTAAAGAATTTGAAGTTTGCCAAAATCGGACACCCTTACAGTATCAGTTACCTTTTCTCATAACAAAACTACCGTTGTACGATATCATATCTACAGGAATAAAGACAATAACCACGCCTAAAAAGCAAACAAATCAAAGTGATTACAATAACGCTTTTGCAACAATGTTAGAAAATGAATTTCATAGTTTTATTCAAATATACACAGACGCTTCTAAAGATAGAGTAAATGCGGGGTGCTCCTTTTTTGATCACAGTACATCATTTAGCGCTAAGTTTAATATTGATAACAAACACATTCCCATCATGGGATTAGAGTTGCTTGCAATATTGGAGTCACTTTATTATGCGAAATCGTGTGGATATAAAAACTTTGTAATATTTACTGATTCGGCGTCTTCTTTGCATCATTTGATAAGCTGTGGAGGGGGCTCTTTTGGAAGACCGGAGGCTTACTCCATTATAAAGTGTATTAGGTATTTAATAGATAATGGTGTTCAAGTCAGGATACAATGGATTCCTTCCCATGTGGGAATCCACGGGAATGAAGTGGCTGATGCTCTTGCCAGGTTGTCCTTAATCGACGGTGTAGAGCTAAAGATCAAATCGTATCATTTTGATCATTTAACTCAAATTCGGGAAAGTATATATGAATTGTGGAAAGTGTCATTTTGTCAAATCTCAAAAGAGAAGGGTATTTGGTATGGTACTATAGTTAGGGAGCCGCCTAGTTTCCCTTGGTTTGCCGCATGTAGGTTAAATAGAAGAGAGCTGGTACTTTGTATGAGGATTCGTTCTGGACACGTTCCCTTGGGTGCATTTAGGTTCCTAATGCGTGTACAAGACAATCCCAACTGTGCCACATGCCACGGAGTCAAAGAGGATCTCTACCATCGACTGATGGAATGTGTCCAGAACGAGCAAGATAGAGAAGAACTGTTACAAGATACAGGTTATAGTAGGTATGAATTGTTCTTTTTTCTGCATAATATTTTTGTATCCGGTTTTAATTGTGATTATAGCGATAGAGTTATGAGTTTTTTAGTTTGTTCTTTCTTGAAAGATGTAAATTAAGTTTTTTTTAGGTCTCTTAAGTTAAGCTAGTTTCTTCTTAGTTCTAAGTTTGACTTGTGTTCAATTATATCATTGTGGTTTGTTTATAGCCGACTTACCTAACTGGTGGATGGCTAAAATAAAGAATATAAAAAAAAAAAAAAAAGTTTAAAGTAAGTTATTTTACATAATAAGCTATTCGTTGCATAAATGCTAAGAAGTGACAAGATGGCGGCTGCTCGGGCGCCGTGAGCCTCTTGTGTTCGCAACAATACCCATTGATAACATTGTTGTTGTATAACGTTTGATATTGCACACCGATTGTGATTTATTTGTAAACTTAAAAGAAATAATACAATTATTGTTTGTTTTTGATGTTAAATGTATTTTGATGCGATTGACTTCAACACAAATATAAACCTTCAAAGTATTAGTACGACTTCACTTACAAAGAGGGTGCATACCATTGTATAACAATTTAACTTGCGTATAATAAATAAAAATTGCAAAAAAGTATCAACCGACTTCAAAAGACACAAAAGGGACTGCAGCAAAAAGAGGAAAAATAACTATACATGGGTTTATTGTAAAATACGACCTACTCACTGATTTGAAGTTAATCACAAGTCAAACAGTACTTAGAAGCAAAATCCTTCTCGTTGTTATAAATATAAGTTAAGAAGGCAGACGTTGTTGTGAATGTAATATGTGTCCGTTAGCTCTTTGTTTCTAAAGTCCTCCGCAATACAAGGATTATATACACACACTCCGCACCCTCCGTCAAGTAACAGTGTTATTAAACTGCTCTCCGAACATTTAATTATTTACGTATTTAAAGTGTATCTATAGACTTTATTCATAGTATCGATCTCAAATAAAGCAGTATAAAGTGCAGTGAAGAAGTTTTGTAATCATATAAACATTATTTTAAAGTGTTTAAACTATTATAAACTTTAACGAATACAATAATCTTCGGGTAGTTGGCAATTCAAAATAAGTGTAAAATAATATAATACGCATTGGCACCTCTGCGTTCGCAGCGCTTAAAATCTTTTAACGCACAAGTGTACCTGCTATAGCGCTATAGTGTGAACAGTTCGAACCTTTGAGACTATTAAACGGTTGCGCTTGATAAATTGCTGGAAGCGTAAACATCTAACTACCGGCAAATTAATATATTATAAAATAATATTACTGAAGTGTATAAAATGAAATAGAATACTATTTTTACATCGTACATATCCAAACAGTTAATAATTATGCCTAATACGCAACGTACCCCGCCTAAGTCGCCGAAGAAAACCCTTAAAGAAGATCAACTACACTTCACACCTCACGTATTTACTTCGAGCTCTAAAAAATCTGATAACAATAATATCACAATTCGTAGTAGTAAACGTACTCGTTCCGATATTACACCTACCAAATCGAACATGGCCCAGTCTTCTTGTGGGTGTGCTGATTTGAAGGATGAACTGCTACTAATGTTGAAAGCTTGGAAAACTGACAACGATGTCATGTTATCGTCATGGAGATCCAATCACGATTCAATATTAGCTGGACTAGCTAAAGATGTATGTGAAGTTAAAAAACAGTGCGAAGATATGCGAAAGACCTACATCGAATTAGATAAAAGCATGATTTTTTTTAACGAGCATTATGAGGAAGTGAATAAGAAGATACACAATTTAGAAAGTCAAAAAAACGAAAACCACGAGTGTATCAAGCGCATGGATCAGCAAATTCAGGACATTCAGCTAAGTACACGTTCAGCTATTGTTGAATTACGCAATATACCATGGAAGGAAAACGAAAAATATGAAGATTTGTTGTCGATTGTATGTAGCATTGGAAGGTCGATACAGATGGAGATTTGTGAAAAGAATATTCGTGACATTTATCGACTACCCGGTAGACAGGGAACTCCCAGGACTATCATCGCAGAGTTCAGCACAGTTCTGTGCAGAAATGATTTTCTATTCAAAGTCCGTCAATTTAATAGAAAATATGACATTGGCGATAAAATGAACACGAGTATAATCGGATTTCCTGGTGAAAAGAAACCCATATATATCGCTGAACATGTCACTACTGCCATGAGAAAACTTTTTTATGAATCCCGTGCATTTGCTAAGTCACGTAAGCACACCTGCTGGTATCGCAATGGTAAGATCTTTTTGCGGCAAAACCCGGAGGACAAACCGACCCCAATTAAAACTGATGTCTGCCTGTCCGCATATATTAATAAGTATTGACTATGTTATTTTTATTTTTACTTTTTACTATTTTGTTTTCCATTTATAAACGCCCGGATCTGCCCTCAATATTTGTTATATATGATGCTAATTGATATAAAATTTATGTCACAAAAATTATTTATTCAATCTGTGTACTTTTTTTCAATGATATTTATACTGGCCAAGAACTGTAAATGTTATGTATGTAGTCATTATGTACCTACGCATACCCTACATTGTGTTAAGATTATTGTTTATTTAAATTATGATAAATAGTTTTAAACAAAATAAAAAACATTACCTTACGCTAGGTTTATTAAATGTCCGCTCATTAAATACAGGATGGGATGAACTAAAGTTAAACTTAATCAACTACAAGTTAGATATACTTTGTATGAATGAAACATGTTTAAAACCTGACTCTAATATTAAGCCATTTAACATATCGGGTTATAGGTTGTTACATATACCCAGGAAGAGTAGGGGTGGGGGCGTGGGAGCCTATGTCCGCACGGAGTTTCAAGCCAGTATGTTAGATCATCCTGCCAGTAATCTGGAGCAATTATGGCTGGAGATTCGTGTAAAACAAAACAAAATAATAGTTGGTATTGTCTACCGGCCACCCAGTCTAAGCTGTTCGGACGCAATTGATTCTTTATTCGATTCATTATCTGTCTTCGCACCGCAATATGATATATTATTTTTAGCGGGAGATTTAAATATTAACTGCTTAGATGAGAATAAAATTATTACTACACCAACATGCTTTAAACTACTTTTAGATTCTTTTAACTTACACCAAATTGTCAAAGAACCTACGCGAATGACAGCACATAGTGAATCTCTTATAGACGTAATTTTTACAAAAAAGAAAGTTTATCCTTGTTCTATACACATCGAACATAACGATGATTTGAGTGATCATGCGTTGGTAATTGCTACCTTTCCCATTACTATAAGTAAATCTATCCCACGAATGGTAACCTATAGACCAATAAAGAATAATGCAGATTTAATTATAAACGCCGCACAATATACTGCTTGGGAACTTATCTCTCAATATAAAAATATAAATTATATGGTGGCTATGTTTAATTACCTGATTACCGACCTATTTGACACATTTGCACCGACTCAGAGACGTTTATTTAGGGAATCGCCTACGCCATGGTATACTGATTCTATAAAAATGTTACGTTCTCGGCGAAACGCCGCATGTAAGAGAGCAAAACTTATTAAAACAGACGAAGCTGTTAATTACTATAGGCGGCTACGAAACTCCGTTAACTTCGCCATTAATCATGAGAAAAAAAAATATTTTGATCACTTTATAAATTGTAATAGTACTAACCCTAAAATTATGTGGCAACATATTAATAATATACTAAAACCGTCATCATCTCAGCGCCTACCAGATCAGTTCGCCAACCCACATGCTCTCAACGCTCATTTTGTGCATAGCATACCTCACGCTGGTCATTTCGGAACAGACACACCCACAAATAGCTTTGTCTCAGATTCTGTCTTTAATTTTAAAAATGTATCTGATGAAGAAATTATGCGCATTATCAAAACGAATAGTTCTAACTCGTTTGGTTACGATGATATTTCGATGCAGATGATTGCGTTAACCCTACCACATTCTTTATCAGCGCTGTCCGCTATTGTCAATAAATCTTTACAGTCAGGTACTTTCTCAGACTTCTGGAAATGTGCTGTTGTAACTCCTATTCCTAAAAAGCACAAAATCGATAATCTAAATGATCTAAGACCAATAAGTATACTACCAGCCATGTCTAAAGTAATTGAAAAGGTGATTCAAGCACAGATCTCTTTATATCTTGAAACTAATAATATATTACCTATGCTACAGTCCGGGTTTCGTAAAAACCATAGTACAACTTCCGCTCTATTACATATAGTAGACGACATACTGGCTGCCTCCGACCAGGGACGCGGAACCCTCCTTGTATTGCTCGACTATACCAGGGCATTCGATTGCGTGCATGTTCCAACTCTTATTAAAAAACTTAAATCTTATGGTTTCTCTGAAAATGTTTGTGCTTGGTTTGTTTCTTATTTCTCTAATCGTAGCCAAATAGTGAAAGTCATTAACTCTCAAGGAATGACCTTGAAATCAACTCCCATCCCTGTCAACAGTGGGGTGATTCAAGGCTCGGTGTTAGGGCCGACATTGTTTGCCATCTATACATCCGGCATCCCACAAGTAATTTTACATTCAAACTACCACTTATACGCGGACGATACCCAATTATACGTCTCTGTACCCCCCACCATTGAAGGTGTTCAAGTGGCGTTAAGTAAGTTACGTCAAGATTTAGATTTATTGTCCGAATGGTCTGAGAAAAATGGACTCGTTCTTAATCCTTCTAAGTGTCTTTATATCATATGCGGAACCGAGAAGCAAGTACGTACTATCAAATCATTTAATCCCGACGTTAGAATCAAAGGGAATAGCGTCCCTCGAAGTGAATGCGTTCGGTCTCTCGGATTATTATTAGACGAAACCTTACGATTTGAGACGCATGTACAACAAAAAATTGCAAAGTGTTTTGCAGCTCTAAGTACATTGTACAAACTTCAAACCTTCATAAGCTCAGACTTACGTAATCAACTGTGTAACAGTCTAGTATTGTCCCATTTACAGTACTGTGACATTGTTTATGGCCCGTGCCTTTATAAAAAAACAGTGCATTCAATTCAAAAGGTACAGAATGCATGTATGCGATATATATATAATATTCCTAGAAGGCATCACATTTCACCCCACCTGATTGAACGAGGGGTGTTGGATATGACTGACCAACGTTCAGTGAAACTGGCTTGCTTTATCCAGTCAATACTTAAAACGAAAAAGCCAACCTACCTACATAACAAACTGGAATGGTCGTCCGACGCTCACAGTTACGTGACAAGATCACGCAATCGTCGGCTAGTCATACCCCGGCACTCCCTAGCCAGGACTACGGGACGTTTCAAAGTTGCCGCTTCTAAATGATGGAATGTTTTACTACCACCAACATATTCCAATTCTCATTTAAGTTTCAAAAAATATTGTTATCATCGGTTAATTTTGAAGCGTTCTCTGACTCTGGCTACAGTGTAACTAGAAAGTAGGTACTTAATATGAGACTTGTAGGTACTATTTTTTGTGTTTAGGAGGGCAGTCATATTGTTATGTTAAATTATTAATCATAGTGTGTAGTGTGTTTAGTTATTAATCTTGGCTTGGGCTGAAAATCAACGGCTGGGATGTACCTGCATTCCTGGCCACAAGTTGAGCCCAATACCAATTTGTTTTTACTATTTGTTATTATTTTCTTTTTTTTAAAAACCATAATGTATTATTTTTCCTTTGTAAAAACAAATAAAGATCTTTTCTTTCTTTCTTCTTTCTTTCTATTTCCACCCAGCGCGGGGCACAGATACTGAAAGATATCACTGTCTTTTTTTACACAAAAAAAAAATATATATATATATATAGATTACACTTACATACATACAATCCTTACTAATATTATAAATGCGAAAGTA
This sequence comes from Lymantria monacha, assembly GCA_905163515.2. Classification (NCBI taxonomy): domain Eukaryota; kingdom Metazoa; phylum Arthropoda; class Insecta; order Lepidoptera; family Erebidae; genus Lymantria; species Lymantria monacha. Next base: position 33,177,136 of record LR991093.1, read on the forward strand.
ACTCGGTCTGTCTGTCTGTCGCTATTTCACGCCAAAACTACTGAACCGATCTAATGAAATTTGGTACACAGATAGTCTAGAGCCTGATAAAAGACATAGGCTATTTTTTAATGCAAAAAAGGGTTGTAAAGGGGGATGAAAAGTTGTAAGGAAGTATCGTCATTTTTAAAGCCTGAAAGAATCTTATTTTTAGACTATTGATTAGATGTAAATAAATATGATATTAAAAAAAAAAAAAAACCGGAGGTGTCAAGGGACACCCGGATGGAACGAAGTTCTATTTTAATTATATAATTTTTTTCTGCCTTAAGCGATTTTTATCGTTATATTTTAGCCAATTTGCAAAATATCTTTATAAATTATAGCCTATGTGTTATTCTGATGTGCAAGCTATATTACTATAAATTTCATCAAAATCCATTCAGTAGTTTTTACGTGAAAGAGCAACAAACATGTTCACATCCATACATTATTACAAACTTTCACGTTTATAATATTAATAATAGGATATACAATTCCACTAGACTACCAAAACTTTTCGGCCCCGAGCTTTTTTTTTTTTTTTTTTTTTTTCTTTGGTGGACTATGGATTAGTCTCGCCCCGCCAAATCGGTCCGGGGTGACGGAAAAGGCGGCGCGTGACCCCATAGACCCACCGTGAAAACTCCTCTCTCTTCGCCGTGCGAGCGGGTCACCGGGACCCGATTTTTAACTTCGGTGGCCCGCCCGGCGGTTCACCCTCGCGGATTCCTCTCGTCGACGCCCCGACAGATTTCGCCGTCGACGCCCCGACAGATTTCGCCGTCGGGGCGTCGCCCTCACGCGGTGGCCTCACGTCGGGTGACCGGACAATTCCCCGGTCCGATCACCCGAAGCCTCGGTTAGGGCGGCATCAGGCGCAGGTATTCGCGCCTGCGCCGCCCCGGCCGCTGGCGGCAGCCCGGGGCGCGGGAATCCTCCCTTGCCCGTTCCGCCGCTTCCTTCTGCGAGATGACAGCCTCGCAGAAGGCGGCGACCGCGTCCCAGTTCCTGATGCTGTCGACCATCGCCTTCGCGACGGCCGGCAGCGTCAGGTCGGCACCGATGACAGCGACGAGGTCACGGCGCTGCCGCTCCCATCCCGGACACACCTCCAGCGTGTGTTGCGCCGTGTCCTCGCCACTCCTGCAGTGGTAGCAGGCCGGAGTCCACTCCCTATACACGACCCTGTGCAGGTACAACCCGAAACACCCGTGCCCCGTCAATACCTGCACCAGCCGAAAGGTGAGGACTCCGTGCCGCCGCTCCATCCACTCTATCAATACGGGCCGGAGGGCCTCAACGGTCTCTACACCGTGCCTAGGCCTCTCCAGCCGCGTAGCCCAACGGGCGATGACGTCTCGGCGGGCATCCACGCGCCAGGTGGCTATCTTGCTCAACGATGGGGAGCCACCTTCCTCGCGCGCTGTGATAACCCGCCGGTAGAGGTCGGAGAGCATCTCCGCCTCTAGGTCCCACGGGGGTGTCCCGGCCAACAGGCACGCCGCCTCTGTCGACACCGTGCGGTACCCGCGAATGGCTCTGACCGCCATGACTCTCTGTGGCCTCCACAGAACCGCCCTGAGCTGGGCGTTCAGAGCCCTCGCCCACACGGGTGCGCCGTACATGGCCATCGAGCGGATGACCCCCGCATACAGCCGTCGGCCCTCGAAACTGGGTCCGCCCACGTTCGGCATGAGTCGAGAAAGGGCGGACGCCGCGCCGACAAGCCGGGGAGCAATCTGTCGGAAATGCTCCCGGAACCACCATCGCCCGTCGAGCACCAGACCCAAGTACCTCATATGGGCCTGGATGCTGATGTGGATGGAGTTTACCACTATCGAGGCGCCGATGGGCAGCCTCACACGGGGCCCATGGAAAAGTAGGGCCTCCGTCTTGTTTAGGGCCACCCTGAGCCCCAGCGCCTCGATCCGCCTGACCATCTCCTCGGTGCCGAGAGTGGCCAGGCTCGCCGCCTCTTCGAGTGTCCTGCCCCGGGCTGTGACGAGCGTGTCGTCAGCGTAGCACACCAAGCTCAGCCCGGGGGGGAGACTCCCTCTCAACGCCCAGTCGTACCCGATGTCCCACAGAGTCGGCCCCAGAACCGACCCCTGTGGAACGCCGCACGACATGGGCGTCCGCACAATGTCCCCTGCGGGACCCGCGCAGAGGATACTGCGGCCCTCCAAATAGTCTGCCACCAGCCGCCTGAGGTACAGGGGCACTCCATGGAACCGGAGCGCCTCCCTGATGCAGCCGAATGGCAGACTATTGAATGCGTTGGCGATGTCCAACGACACCGCCAACAGCACTCCCTTCCCGGCTACGGCCTCCGCGGCCGCCTGCCTCAGGCGTAATAGGGCCCCGATGGTCGAACGCCCCCTCCGAAACCCATACTGAGCGTCCGACAGATCGGGCCCCACCTCCTCCAGGTGTCGGGCGATGCGGGCAGCGAGCACACGCTCCAGCAGCTTACCCACATCGTCGAGGAGCACGATGGGCCTGTAGGCCGGCGGCAAATCCGGGGACCGTCCCGGCTTTGGCAGGAGAACCAACCTCCCTTCCTTCCAGCACTCAGGGAACCGTCCAGACGTCAGACAGGCGTTGAACAGCTGCCTGAGGCGAGGCTCGAAGTGCTCGAGGAGCGACGTCAGCACCCGGACTGGAATTCCGTCCGGGCCGGGGGCCGTGGTGGCGGAACGAATCTTCGCCACGGCCGCCCCCACTTCCGACTCCGTTACGGGCGGAACACTCTCGTCGTCGTCGGCCTCCCGGTCCTGATCTGGCGGAGCCATGACCGGGGGCGTGTGTTCCGACTGCCGTGGAAACAGCTCCTCGACCACCCTACGAAGGAAGTCGGGCTGGAGGGTCTCGGTGAGGGGGGGGGGGGGGCGCGCGAAGCTTGTTCAGCGCCGCGCGATATGGGCGACCCTAGGGGTCACGGTCGAGACCGTCCAGCATCTCCTGCCAACTCGCGCCCTTGGCGGCTCGGATGGCCAGCCGAAAGGCAGTCCGCGCACTGCGGTACGCCTCGTACAGCTGGCCCTCCCGCTCGACGTCGCGGTGACGCCGCCGGCTGCGGGTGTAGGACCTTCGGGCACTGATACACGCCGCACGAAGGTCCGCCAGTCTTGGGGACCACCAGTAGACCCCCTGCCTCGGAGGTGGACGCCGCCGCACTCTGGGCATGGCCGTATCGCAGATCTTTCGGCCCCGAGCTCGAACGCGAGCCGGCCACGCGGCCCGGTCACGGGCGAAAATAATTTCGTTGCGCATTATTTTGATTTTGCCTTTCTATCTTAAGGTATTGATTTAATTTGCATGGTCTGAAGGAAAAAAAATATCTTCATGAAATGCTCAAGCCAACTAATGTATTTAAAATGATAAGGATTAATACAGTATTTGTGTAAATAGCTTTTCAATTACCGTTTTATAATAGAACATTTTTTAAAGTATTAAAATGGATATAGTATGTTATCCTTAAGAGATAGATATATACCATCGCGGACTTTTTTGTAGGCCTTTTTAAGCTGTATAATACTGTAGTACTTTATTTTGATCTATTTCGTAGGGTTCAGCCAGCGTTTGCAATGTAAGCGCAAAATAATGTGTTTATTTACGACATCACATTAGAAGCCTCTAAAATTATCAGTGTTTCTCTAGTACATTATGCATATATTATACATATAAACCATCCTCTTGAATCACTCTATTTATAATTTTGCAAAACATTTACCCTTAATAAAAATAGAGGATGAAAAACTTTAGGAAAGTAATCTTTTACGCGGGCGAAGCCGCGGGCAGAAGCTAATAAATACATAAACTAATGAATAACGAACGTATATTTTACTGGTATGGTAATTGAACCTATTACATTAACCATGACAGTTGTCGACATAAATCACAATATCTATATATAGAAAGTACGCGCTACTTCTGTTATACTTTGATTATGTAATGTAATTATAGTTCATCTAATCTACATACATACATACATATCATCACGCCATATCCCTTGCAGGGTAGGCAGAGAGAACAGAGTGCCAGAGAACTCTATCTATGCATACTTCACTCGCTTCCTCAACATTCATAATTCTCTTCATACACGCTCGCCGGTTTCGGAGACTCTTGACTCCACCTTCCTTCAGTACATGACCGATCTGGTCTAGGTAGGTTAGTCTCGGTCTCCCTCGGTACCTACATCCTTCCACTTTCGCATTGTATATCTTCTTAACCAGACGTTCGTTCGGCATTCTTTCCACATGTCCGAACCATCGGAGCATTCCCTTTCGCATCTTTGCACCAATACTCTCTTTCATACCTACTCGCTCTCTTACGTCGTCGTTACGAATGCGGTCGGTCAGCCTAACTCCACAGATTTTCCGCAGAGATCGCATTTCGACCGCATTAATTTTACTATCATACTCTTTTCTGCATACCCAACTCTCGCTTCCATACAGTAATGTTGGGACAAGCACTGCGTTATGTATTGCTACACGTGCCTTCTGGCTGAGGTGGTGGCTGCCGAGAAGTTGCCCCAACGCTCCGTTCACTCTATTTCTCGCATTCACTCTTCGTTCTATATCAGTGGTGTACCTTCCATCTCGGCTAAATCCACATCCAAGATATACAAATTCATCCACTTGCTCTAGTACATCATTACCTATTGTTACTCTTACATCATTTATTATTATATTCATCTAATCTAAGAAGTGCATTTTGACGTTTCGCATTTTTTAATACACAATAACCTTGGTCAAACGTATACACATGATTGCAAACAATAAATCTGAAATTTTAAAGAAATATTAAGTTATTTACATAATTAACGTTGCGAGTGAGTTTTTTGTACAATAATGTAATATTGAAACTCGTAAAACTAATTTAAAATTAAAATAACATTGTAAATAGTAATTATTATGGACGATCTTACAATATCACGTCATAACGTTCTAAACAGTAGTGCTTGACAACTTCCAATTCACGAATATCTAAATAATCGGTAAAAATATTAGATTAATATATTTACTCGAATATAGATTTTGACAGAGATGTACGTTTCGACAATTTTAATGATAAGGATATATAAATTACTGAAATTTAGCATTTAATATGCTTAATTATTTATAAAATCCGATTACGAAATGAAAAATGATGTCGCAAGCGGGATTCGAACCCGCGCCTATTGGGATTCCGGCCCAATCGTGCTGCCACTACACCGTCACCTTAAGACGTAAGTACAATACGAAATGAAATTTGCATGTCCTACAATTAGTCGCGGTAGTGTAGTGGCAGCACGATTGGGCCGGCATCCCAATAGGCGCGGGTTCGAATCCCGCTTGCGACATCATTTTTCATTTCGTAATCGGATTTTATAGATAAGGATATAATTATTAATGTTCGCTACTGTGATAATTCAAGTAATACTAAGGATTCTGAACAAATAGCTATTTTAAAATCCAGTTTTTGTTGTTACTTAACCTATAAGCAGGGGTGCGTTCTGTCAGCCAGGCTGTTTATCAAATATCTGGATAAATGTCTGCAAAGGTTGAACGATATGAATGTGGGAGTCCAGATGGGCGACTCAGTGGTCACTGCTCTGCTTTATGCAGATTATGCAGTCCTGCTGGCACAGTCAGCGACTGACCCGCAGACCCTAGTCGACACAATGACAGAAGATTGTAAGAAAAGGGGTCTACGCGTGAATGTGAGCAAAACCAAAATAATGGTCTTGGAAAGAGACGAAGCCAGAACAGATGTAAGAGTAACAATAGGTAATGATGTTCTAGAGCAAGTGGATGAATTTGTATATCTTGGATGTGGATTTAGCCGAGATGGAAGGTACACCACTGATATAGAGCGAAGAGTGAATGTGGGAAATAGAGTGAACGGAGCGTTGGGGCAACTTCTCGGCAGCCACCACCTCAGCCAGAAGGCACGTGTAGCAATACATAACGCAGTGCTTGTCCCAACATTACTGTATGGAAGCGAGAGTTGGGTATGCAGAAAAGAGTATGAAAGTAAAATTAATGCGGTCGAAATGCGATCTCTGAGGAAAATCTGTGGAGTTAGGCTGACCGACCGCATTCGTAACGACGACGTAAGAGAGCGAGTAGGTATGAAAGAGAGTATTGGTGTAAAGATGCGAAAGGGCATGCTCCGATGGTTCGGACATGTGGAAAGAATGCCGAACGAACGTCTGGTTAAGAAGATATACAATGCGAAAGTGGAAGGATGTAGGTAACGAGGGAGACCGAGACTAACCTACCTAGACCAGATCGGTCATGTACTGAAGGAAGGTGGAGTCAAGAGTCTCCGAAACCGGCGAGCGTGTATGAAGAGAATTATGAATGTTGAGGAAGCGAGTGAAGTATGCAGAGATAGAGTTCTCTGGCACTCTGTTCTCTCTGCCTACCCTGCAAGGGATATGGCGTGATGATATGTATGTATGTATATAATCCTACTAAATATGATGAATAGATTTTATGATGAAATAATTAAATTTGTTTAGTGTTAATTTAGCACTTAATATTTCATCTCCTTTTTGAAAAATAAAAAAATAAACCGATTATTAATTACAAAGAATTAATATCGATTTCTCATCAAAATCGGATATTTTCGATAACGATTATTTGGTTCACATACCTAGACAACTTACTCTGACAGCTGTCAAAGTGCACTTCTTAGATTAGATAGACTATAATTGATTAAATATTAATAAGTGCTCTGCTATACATTTTGGTTAGGTTAGTTTTTTTTTACTTCTAGTGAAATATTACACGAACTCTATAGTATTGTTTAAGTGAGTGATGGTTGCTCTAGTAATTAAACACATAAATTACTGCCTTGTGAAATTTTGTCCAAACATAAAATAGAAAAATAGTTTGTAAATGGTGTGGTGACGGAGTAGGAATCAATTCACCACCTATCTTGGTAGGTGTTGTAAACACGACTAAGTGATGTAAGGTGCATGTAACATCTATATAAGTGAAGGAAAACTCGAAATAAAACACTCTACCAACACGTCTGACTAGCATAGTGTGGTACACTAATATCACTCACATGGAACGTATGTGAACCGGAAATATGAAATAACGTATATTTGCAAAATACTGGCAATACATAGATTTATATTCTTTAATACGAGGTAATGACTATGCGGTAGCGGCTACGAATATTACCAACCCGTCGCTCGAGGATGTCGTAAAAGAATTGATCTAGGCCAATTCCATCTAAGGCCGTTACGTCATTAATTAAATTTCCAAGGAGGGTTGATGTCAGACAGCTAGCCGGTCATAAAACTATTGCCGATAACTTTTGCAATATACACGATGGAAGAGAAGCAGATACATATTGCGTCCACCACAAGTAATTGGGATAAGAGCGGAAGAATGATAAATGCGTGATATATTTTATAAAAATCATACGGTTCACCACGTGCTCCGAGTATAACTAGATAATTATCACCATCCTTGGCTAACGACCTAGTCATCTAGATGAGAGTATGTGCAATAGCTCTTTCATACGAAACGTATAACATCGCACTGCGATCGTCAACCCACCTGCCATTCGTGGCGATTACGGCACTATCCCCTCATTTGTGTGGCAGGCCTATGTCCAGCAACAACATTTGCACTCACCTGGTGACGCAAATACTTACCTGACCGCTGCGAAAACACCTGACGCCTCCATTTATCCACCACCTTCTATTTGACACCATCAGCACCGCCATCGGACTAATAGTTTCCAGTATTTAAAACTAAATGATGATGAATTATGAACGATCACATTGTACGTTATCTTTAATCAAATGTATTCAAATATGTTTAGCTTATAAATAAAGTTGACATATAGTTACTTACTTGAGTTGTTGAGTGTAACAGGTGGTGACTGTGACTGTGAGTGTAACACGTGGTGACTGACTTGTGCGACCTTGACCTCACCACAACTGATGTGTGTGGTGTGTAGCGACACGTGGCCGCCTGTGTCTCACAATATATTTACGTATAGTTATGGTAGTGTATGGGGGTGCTGGGGGTTCTGTGGTGTGCGCACGTGTGTAGCGACACCTACCTCACTACGACACCACAGCTCAGCGCCCCCTACATGTTCGCTTACACATTATTTGTCTCAATGTTATTTATAAACATTATTGTTTCATCCTATAATCTGTTTTTTTTTCTTGGGTTGGGTTACGGTTGGCGCACTCTTCGCACCACTCCGTCCGGGGCGACAGAGGAGCGTAAGCACGCATACCCGTAACCCACCCGTGACGTCGCCTTCATCGTTGGGCCGACCACCGGAGCAGAGTGACTTGACGTCAGTGGTTGGCCCGCCGGAATACCGCTGAAGAGTATCCTCTCCTCGACCGACGTCCCCCCCTCGGGTAGAATCTTGATCTTTCCTCACGCAGTCGGCCTCTCGGCGGGTGACGGACTAATTCCCCGATCCAGTCACCCACGGCCTCGGCTAGGGCGGCATCAGGTGCAGGTAATTGCGCCTGCGCCGCCCCAGTCGCCGGCGGCGGCTCGCGTCGTCGAGGAGACGCTCCTCGCGCACGCGCTCCGCCACCTCCTTCTGCGAGACTACTGTCTCGCAGAAGGTTGCGACCACGTCCCAGGTCCAGCACCGATGATTGAGACGAGTTCACGACGCTGCTCTGCCCAAGCGGCACAAACCTTGAGCGTATGCTGCACCGTGTCCTCGTCGCAATCGCAGTGGTGGCAGGACGATGTACTCTCCCTCCTTACGACCGTGTGCAGGTATTTGGCGAAGCATCCATGCCCCGTCAAAACCTGCACCAGTCGGAAGGAGAGCACCCCGTGCCACCATTTAAGCCACTGCATCAGTACCGGCTGGAAGGCCTCCACGGTCCGCACACCGAACCGAGGCCTCTCCAGCCGGACTGCCCCACGGACAATGACGTCTCGACGGGCGTCGACGCGCCAGGCGGTGTGCTCCCTCAACGAGACCACGGCACCACTCGCACCTCTAACACCCGCTGATACAAACCGGCGAGCATTTCCGCTTCCAGGTCCCACGAGTGGGTCTCGGCCAACAGATACACTGCCTCCGTCGACACAGTGCGGTGCCCGCGCATGGCCCTAACCGCCATTGCTCTCTGTGGTCGCAACAGAAGAGCCCTGAGTCGGACGGTCAGGGACCCCGCCCACACCGGTGCGCCATACAGGACCATCAACCGGATGACACCTGCGTACAGCTGTCGGCACGTAGCGCTCGGTCCGCCCACATCTGGCATTAGCCATGGTAGGATGGACGCCGTGCCGACGAGCCATGGAGCGAGTCTGCGGAAATGCTCCAGGAACCACCAATGCCCGTCGAGCACCAGGCCCAAATACCTCATATGGGCCCGGATGCTGATATCAACTGAATTGACGGTGATCGAGACGCCGATGGGAGGGCCCATACGGGGCCCATGGAACAAGAGGGCCTCCGTCTTGTCCAGGGCCACCCTCAACCCCAGCGCCTCGATCCGCCTGACGATCTCCTCGGTGGCGAGAGTCGCCAGGCTTGCCGCCTCCTCCAGCGTCCCACCACGGGCTGTGACGAGCATATCGTCAGCGTAATAGATCACGCCCAGCCCGTACGGGAGGCTCCCCCTCAACGCCCAGTCGTAGCCGATCCCTGTGGGACATCGCACGTCATGGGCGTTCGCACAACGTCCCCTACTCGGTTGGTGTAGAGGACGCTGCGCCCCTCCAAATAGTCTGCCACTAGCCACCTCAGGTAAACTGGCATCCCGTGGTATCGGAGCGTAATCTGTGTTATAAAGTAATAACAATACAATATGTCACCACCCATTCTATTTTCAGAGGTATTTGTAAGATACGATAAACTGATGCAAGCGGATAGCATTATTGTAAGAAAACTAAAACTGTAAATAATATCGTATATCAATCAATCGGACCAACATGATATAATAAGTCAATTGCTTGCCCACTGCGGGAGGAAGCTGGAGCACACAACAATAGAACCAATAGATATAGCAGTAAATAAATCTGTGTACAAGAAAATTGGGCCTTGAAAATCTTTCTGCTCCAAAAGTATATATTACTTCTACTACAGTACTTTGAAAATTGGAAAATAAATTGCTCAAAAACTAAGCCAAACAATCTGATATTCTTAGAATCACACACATACGCACACATGTATTTTTTTTTATTTAACGCGCACACACATACATAGATAAATCATCATTCATTATTCTCTTACTCTTATTCCAATTACTTGGGGTCGATACAATATGTACTCTTCTTTCATAGTGTGATGTTGCTACTAAGGATTGTGATGATACACGCCTTGTCTAGTTGATACTGTTCTTTATTCGAAGTAAACATAGCTTATATAGGTTCCAATCATCAATATTATAGATATGACTTAATAACTATTATATACATGTAGTATATGGTTACACACTACACCTCCCCTCATGAAGAAAATAAAATAAAATACATATTAGTTTTATTTTATTACCTTTTACATCGTAATAGATTGAAGACATCTTTTCATTACAAATATTTATTTTAAAGGGATCAATAGAATAACATACTCATATTAAATGAATACATAATGACTTACGCTACAGTTTCAAGTTTCATAACAATAGGATAAGTTATACGGCATGTTTGCTTTTACTACACACTACATTAATTATAACTATTTGATTACAATACAATTAATTTAAGATGGAGTATATAATTTTGTTCGGTTTTTGTGAATAATATCTGTTCTACCATCTTTTAAAATTTGAACATTCGGTGAAATGTCTTTTATTACAGCATATGGACCTAAATATATATTAGATAATTTATTGCCAGTTTCATTTCGGATTAAAATTAGATCACCCTGTTTATATTTGATCGTATTTAAAGTTTTATCATATCTTTCCTTACGTAATAATTTGGATTTAATTAGGTTTTTACGAGCTTCTTTTAGAGATACTTGTAAACGATATTTTAGTTCTAGAGGATAACTGTCATAATTATAAAGAGGATCAATATATTTTGTTAAGTTACTTGGTAGATTACATTTCTTACCAAAATCTAATTCGAAAGGTGTATACTTGGTTTCAGTATGAACTGAGGTGTTGTAACTGAAACACCAGTAAGGTAACCAACTGCTCCATGATTCTGGATGGTTATCTGTATATATTCGCAAAAATGCGCCTAATGTTTTATGGGAATTCTCGACAGATCCTAAACTCTGGTGTCTGTAGCTGGCCGAATTAATTTTATTAATATGCAGTAATTTACATACCTCTTGCATGGTCGCAGACATGAACTCCGCTCCTCGGTCGGTTGCCATTTCTCGGGGTATTCCATAACGTAGTATAAAATTATCTACTAAGGCTCTAGCAATTTCACTACTAGTTTTAGTTTGTAAGGGATAAGCCTCTACGTATTTGGTTAACTCGCACTGGAGCGTTAATATATATGAAAAATTATTCATATCTCTATCTAAAGGACCTACTACGTCTAAATATATTTTTTCGAAGGCAGAGTGAGCTGTGGTTGAGATAACCATTGGCTCTTTAGTATGCACGTGTGAGTGCTTTTGCATTTGACATTTACTACAGCGCTTTATAAATTGTATTACATCACGCTCAAGTCCTGCCCAAAAATAGTACTTCTTAATATTATTGACCATACGTCTGATACCTGCGTGGCCACTCGTAGGTAACAGATGAAAGTCGTTAAGAATTACTCTTCTCTCATCCTTATCGTCTATTCTTTCAACGTCCTTCAAAACACACAAACGTGGGCCTGTCCAATTATTACACATTCCCTTTATTATTTGTGCAATTCCTTCAATAAAAGTACCATTCATTTTATTCTTTAAAATATACACTTCTTTAATATTTAGCTCATTACAAACCATTTCCAGTTCTCTCGCAAAAGCGTCTGGCGTCAGTTGCGATCGAGTTACTGGTTTTATGTGTAACATCATATCACTCGGTACATAACATAAAACTTCACTTTCTTTCACTATCTTACTTTCTTTCCTTAACCTACGTAATTGATTATTGTTTATAAATCTTAACTCGACAGACATCTTCGGCTTACTATGAGTTTCCACAACGCCTGGCTGATCAGACCAGTCATCAGTAGAGACTATAGCATCCGGAGTATCAGGTGTGTTAGGAGTAGAACACAATTTCCGTTTTTGTGTACGTGTCATGACATGTATCATATTTTCATGCATATCTCGCAAATCCTTAGACGTTAGGATAACCCGGGATAATGCGTCTGCAGCTGCATTATCCGAGCCTCTAACATACTCCACACAAAAATCATACTCTTCTAATAATAACCTAAATTTTAATAATCTACTTGAGGGTTCTTTTATATTAAATAAGTATATCAATGGTTTGTGATCGGTTAAAATTTTAAATTTCCGACCATACAAGTAAGGCCTAAAGTGCTTTACGGCCCAAACAATAGCAAGTAGCTCTTTCTCAATCGTTGGGTAAAGTTTCTCCGCTTTATTTAAAGTTATGCTAGCATATGCTACTGGCTTTCCATTTTGGTTTGCTAAGACCGCGCCTATTGCCTGACCTGAGGCGTCCGTTTGGAGAATAAAAATATTTTCATTTGAAAAATCAGGATATTCGAGTACTGGTGGAGAAATTAATTTTTCTTTTAATAAATCAAATGACCGTTGACATTTCTCAGACCACTCAAATTGAACACTTTTCTTTGTCAAATTATTTAAGGGTTGTGCAATGTCAGCAAAATTATTTATAAATTTTCTGTAATAATTGGCGAATGCAACGAATCGCTTTACCTCGTCGGAGTTACGTGGAATTGGATAGTTTTTCACAATATCTAATTTTTGTGGGTCCGGTAGAACACCCTCTGACGATATTACATGGCCTAAATATAACATTTCCTTCCTCAAAAAATTACATTTTACTGGATTTAATTTAAGATTTGTGGTACGCAAACGTTCAAAGACATCTAATAAATTTTTGATGGCTGAATTCAAATTTTTACCATACACAATCAGGTCATCTTGGTATATCAAGCATTTTTCATATGTTAAACCAGCCATTGCGATGTTCATCATTCTTGAAAAGGAATTTGGACTAGTTTTGAGTCCCATAGGCATCCGAGTCATTTGGTATTGGCCAGAACAAAAAGCAGTATATTTTCTACTGTCTTTATCAAGGCTGACATTGTAAAATCCTTGGTGTAAATCAAGATGGGTAAAATAAACACATCCTGATAGGGAATCAAGAATATCCGTAATATTCGGCAATGGAATTTATCGTCCCTAATGGAGTTATTGAGTTTTCTATAATCAATGACAAGTCGCCACTTTTTATTTTCTGAGGCGTCATGTTTTTTCGGCACCAATGACACGGGACTAGACCACTCACTTCTACATGGTTCTATTATTTTTTGGGATAACATATCCTTAATTTGTTTCTCAACTTCTTGTTTTTGAGATTGCGGCAACCTATACGGCTTAACGTACACAGTGTCCACGTTTTCCTTCAATTTTATTTTATGGTTATATATCGGCGTAGTAGACAAGGTATCGCCCGGTAAATAAAAAATATCTGCATATTTAGCGCATAGATTTTGAATAGAAGTCTGTTCCTCTACGTTTAAATGTTTTAAATCTAGCTGAGATAACAAAGTCTTTACGCGATCGGCGCTACGTAAACAACTATCGAATGCACATATGTTATAATCGCTCAACTTATGTATAATGGGTTCGATTTTATATAATGTAACCGAGCTTTCTGTCGTATTTAATATTCTGACAGGTATCTTGCGATTAACTGGTGACCCTATGCTACTAGCTATGAATATGCCTTCACACAACTCATTCGCACAGACCACACACTCTTCTTTCATACTAGTCCCTATATAATGTATAGACTCTGACCTAGAAGGTATATTAAAGGGTTTCACTTCTTGATTTTGTAGGCTTAAAAATATTTTATTATCTAAAGTGTACAAGATTAATTGTTTATGTTGTAAATCAATACAAGACTTATACTTGTTTAAAAAGTCATAACCTATTATGCCATCTGCCTTACATGGCAAGGAATTAAAAACATAAAACTTATGATCGAAAAAATATCCCTGTGCCTCTAATTGTAAATAAGCGAATCCAATTGCTTGCACTTTGCCTCCTATACCATTTATAGTAGTGCTTCATTTATGTATTGAAATGTTTTGTTTTGCTATCCTATCATAACTTATAGCTGAAATTGATGCTCCGGTATCAATTAACCGAGAGTAACTTTCATCATTTAAAAACAACTTAGCAACTAAGGAATTATCATAAGAGAAAATGAATTTATTTTTAGTCTCGAAAAAACTGCATGGTATTTTCGTGTACATCTCTATCCCTATTTATAACTTTTATGTTTTGATTTCGCTGAGAGCCTCTTTTGTTATAAAATTTGTTAGACTTACCGCGAAAGTTATATTCAGGCGCCTTGCTGTGAGCGGGATTCCAACCCCGTACGGCACCACGCTGGTGACGATACGCGCTGGCTCCGCGAGGATGAAAAGTATTTTGGGTATACTTACCTCTGGGGGTCGATGTCGAGCCTCTCTGATTACCCCTAAAATTCCTGAAATTGTTTGCATTCAAATTCAAATTCAAATTCATTTATTATGCATAGGCCCTGCGAGGGCACTTACATATTGTCAGTTATAACATATTATATCAATTCAATTAACTACCACCGGATCGGAAGTAGACCACTACTGAGAAGATCCGGCAAGAAACTCAGCGGGTTAGTCTGTTGTTTTTTCTTTTAAATCTTTTTTATACAAAAAATGGTACAACATATGTAATAAGAAATAGCTCCAGTGTGATGCCCTGCGAACCCAATAGTTTAAATAGAATGTAAAAATAACCACGGCTGGACCAGATCCCACAGGCGGCACCCGATCACGAGTTAACTACTAGGGCAGCCATCACTCCCCTCAACCACCTTGGAGGGAAGGGAGAGACCCGCCCCACGCAGCTACCGCAAGAAGACCTTTCAGTGAGCATGACCAATACCATGAGCTACAAACGCTAACCAAAGTCAAAATTCGTTGGGCAAAACACGCTACGCTTTACAAGTATGTAAAAATATTATAAAATAAAAACGAACAGTTTACAAATATATAGTAATTGCTGAATGAGGAGCTGCTCATAGCCAGTCTGTAGTATCGCTTAGATAATCCTCGATTTTATAATAACCTCTTTTACAGAGTCTGTTTTTGACTGCCCTTTTAAATTTATTCACAGGCATGTCTCGGATATCTCTTGGTAATTTATTATAAAAGCGTATACATTGCCCCATGAATGACCTATTAATTCTTTCCAGACGAGTAGTGTGTACAACTAATTTGTCCTTATTCCGAGTATTAACACAATGAATGTCACAATATCTTTCAAAATTACTGATATTTCTTTTTACATACAATACATTCTCGTATATATATTGTGATACAACAGTCAGAATTTTTACTTCTTTGAATTTCTCTCGAAGTGAAACTCTTGGGCCTAGATTATAAATTGCGCGGACAGCCCTTTTTTGGAGAACAAAGATACTACTCAGATCCGCGGAGCATCCCCACAGTAATATGCCGTATGACATAAGACTATGAAAATAAGCGAAATAAACTATTCTAGCTGTTTCAATATCAGTCAATACTCGAATTTTTTTGACCGCATAAGCCGCTGAGCTAAGTCTGTTTGACAATTTATCAATATGAAGGCCCCATTGGAGTCTAGCATCTATAGTGATACCTAAAAATACAGTTGATTCCACAAGGTCTAGAGCCACACCATTCATTTGAACATTGGTTCCCACTTGTCTCACATTAGGTGTGGTAAACTTAATACATTTTGTTTTCTTCTCATTAAGAACTAGATTATTTGTACTGAACCAATGAACAACGTTTGACAGTGCGTTGTTCACATCGTCATAATTAAGCTTTTGTCTTTTGATTTTAAATAGCAAAGATGTGTCATCTGCGAACAACACAATGTTTTGACTTTCTCCTATATAGTAGGGTAAGTCATTCATGTAAACAAGAAACAGAAATGGCCCCAGAATGGACCCTTGTGGAACGCCCATTTTGATGACAGAACCAGATGATCGTGCACCATTAACATCGACCCTCTGAATTCTGTTGTTTAGGTAGGAAGTTAAAAGCTCAAGAGCGTTATTCCTGATCCCATAGTGGTATAGTTTTTTGATAAGGGTTTCGTGGTGCACACAATCAAATGCCTTAGACAAATCGCAAAATATACCCAATGCTTCATGCGATTCCTCCCAGGCTGCAAATATATTCTTTAACAATTCTACACCCGCATCAGTAGTAGAGCAATTCTTTGTGAAACCAAATTGATTTTTATGAAAAATACTATATTTATTAAAATGACTTAACATCTGATTGAGTAAAATTTTCTCAAATACTTTACTAAGTGTTGGTAGTATGGAAATAGGGCGAAAATTGTTAACATCTGACATACTACCAGATTTGTACAAAGGAATTACTCTACTAATTTTCATGAGTTCAGGAAATACACCTCGAGCAACACAACCATTAAACACAAATGCCAGGTGGGGAGCAATAATAGATACTATAAAATTTACAGTCTTTACAGATAAGCCCCACAGATCTGCTGTTTTTTTTATATTAAGGGTTTTAAAAGACTTTAAGATGTCATTCACACTGACATCTGAAAATTTAAAGGAAGTGTTACATTTCACAATACATTGTTTAAGGAGCGATTCAGCTAAAATAGGGGACGGCGCTAAATATTTTGTTGTTAGTACAGGCACATTTGTAAAATAGTTTTCAAATACTGTCGCCACTTCTTTATCCGCTTTCACATTTTTATCACCTCATTAGGCTTCCTCATGGTTAAGATATCCGAAGAAGTGCTAGTGGTAGAAGTGACTTCTTCGTCTACCGCTGCCTGTATGGCATCGCTTAAGGAATCAAAATTTCTAGCCGCAACTATCGTGCTCAACCTACGGTTTCGCAATCCATCGGCAAAACGTTTAACCGCCAACTTTTCATTTACACATTTCAATATATTATATGAGTCCGTATGCCCTTCAGACTGCGAAATCGTGAGGTTGACAAACAGATTTGATATTTCCTGACCGAAATCTGAAATTGATTTTTCATTTTGTTTAATAAATTGTAATCTACTTTGTAATGCTGCGGATGATTTTTTAGGCAATAAATGTAGCTTCATGTCTCTCAGTAGTACGGAAACATCATTGTACGTGACAGCTAGCCTCAATTTGGCCGATTGCGACAACCTAGTCTTTAAAACAAATTCAATCAAATTCGATTTAGCTTCTGCTTCCAAAATTGAGTTATAGTATTCTATACCATCGATCAACTGTTTGGTAACTAATTCTTGATCGTTCATGACTGGCAATAAATTAATGGCTATCTTTAAGTCAAATTTCGCCGTTTTTGAATTATTTATAGAATGACAGATTTTACATAAATTCGTAATTTCAGAATATAAATTATTAAAATTAACACAATATTTATCAATGTTTTCTATATCTGATACAGATTTGAATTCTTTTACTCTCGCAATTTCCTCTAAATAGTTTATATATTGCTTATACAATACATCGGCTTCATTTAACTTTTTACTACACACATTTTCTTGTCTCCTACTAGAGCCGATTTTAATCAAATAGGTGCGTATGTTTAACAACTCATCATACAACTCTTTAATAAAATCTGCCATTAATCTTAAAGTCTAATTCATTAAACGTTTAATTATACGTACCCAAGCATTTAAATAGCGATATACTGTCACTGTAACATAATATTAATTAGAGTGTCAAGTTCATTTTTGCATTGCACTACCGCGCGACCGATAGACGGAACGATTTAAATTTAAACGATTAAGCACTTTTATTATTAACTTCCTTTTTTTTTTTTTTTTTTTTTTTTTCACTAAGCCGCACTGATATTGACGTTAATTACACGATATTTGCCGACTGTATTGGTGCTGCATTGCGTTGTCCTCGAAGAATACTCGCATATCTTCTCAACACGGCGTCATTAACGTGTCTCTCTATTAATCTACCATGGCACTTGCGGTATACCTTATACGCCACAAAGATGCCACCAAGAACCAGGAGTAATATAATTACCAGCAGGAATGCGTTTGTAGTACTTGTGTGGTATAGAAGTTGCTCCGTTTTTGAAGAATTTTGGCCAGTACCAGTCGCAGCCTGAGAGATCATCACCTCTTCCTTTAGGTTACTCTGCGGATTGCCCATTCTCAGATGTCCAGCTATCACCAGTCTTGCTTACTGGTAACGACGATTCGCGATATAATAAGTTGTGAAGATTCATCATTATTGTTGAAATGCGCGTTTGCTGTGCACTGTTTGCATATCGACTCCCTATAAGGCTATATGTGTATCGGATAACGCGCGCGAGGCTGTGACGCGAATCCTGGCAGGGTCGCCATGTGATGTTGCTACTAAGGATTGTGATGATACACGCCTTGTCTAGTTGATACTGTTCTTTATTCGAAGTAAACATAGCTTATATAGGTTCCAATCATCAATATTATAGATATGACTTAATAACTATTTACATGTATATGGTTACACACTACAATAGTACATATATTATTGTAAAAAATATTGGCAATAGTTTTATGACCGGCCGCCTGCCAGACGTCAGCCCTCCTTGGAAATGGAATTGTTGACCAAACGGCATCAGATGGCGTTGGCCCAGGTCGTTATAAAATCTCTTATTCGTCTTTTACGACATCCACGAGCAAAGTAAGGGTTGGTAGTATTCGTAGCCGCTACCACACAGTTACAGACACACACAGAGACACATACATAGAAAGAACACTATAAAAAAACCGGAGGTGTCAAGGGACACCCGGATGGAACGAAGTTCTATTTTAATTATATAATTTTTTTCTGCCTTAAGCGATTTTTATCGTTATATTTTAGCCAATTTGCATAATATCTTTATAAATTATAGCCTATGTGTTATTCTGATGTGCAAGCTATATTACTATAAATTTCATCAAAATCCATTCAGTAGTTTTTACGTGAAAGAGCAACAAACATGTTCACATCCATACATTATTACAAACTTTCACGTTTATAATATTAATAATAGGATATACAATTCCACTAGACTACCAAAACTTTTCGGCCCCGAGCTCGAACGCGAGCCGGCCACGCGGCCCGGTCACGGGCGAAAATAATTTCGTTGCGCATTATTTTGATTTTGCTATATCTCTTAAGGTATTGATTTAATTTGCATGGTCTGAAGGAAAAAAAATATCTTCATGAAATGCTCAAGCCAACTAATGTATTTAAAATGATAAGGATTAATACAGTATTTGTGTAAATAGCTTTTCAATTACCGTTTTATAATAGAACATTTTTTAAAGTATTAAAATGGATATAGTATGTTATCCTTAAGAGATAGATATATACCATCGCGGACTTTTTTGTAGGCCTTTTTAAGCTGTATAATACTGTAGTACTTTATTTTGATCTATTTCGTAGGGTTCAGCCAGCGTTTGCAATGTAAGCGCAAAATAATGTGTTTATTTACGACATCACATTAGAAACCTCTAAAATTATCAGTGTTTCTCTAGTACATTATGCATATATTATACATATAAACCTTCCTCTTGAATCACTCTATCTATAAAAAAAATCGTCGCGACACCACACTGTTCAATGCGAAATAGAAATGAAAATATCTGGCTTGCTTTCTATAAGAGAACCGACGAGCGACGCCGCACAGCTTACAATAGCTTACTATAGCAAAAAGTGTCGTGACAACTTTTCGTAAGAATTTTTTCCGTCTAGCCCCCTTCACAACGCGCGATAAGGAACTTCGTTCCAATAAATAAATAGAAGATTTATATATTTACATATATATATATATATATATATATATATATATATATATATATATATATATATATATATATATATATACATATATATATTTATTTATAGTTTCGTCTAAATAAGAACAGCAACAATCCACAATATCCTGCCACGTGTAATAAATCTTTGTGTCGTGTGAGATTCTACAAACAAGGGTGATATATTACATTCGGAGACACTATAAATGATTGTCTAGTGCGGTAACACAACCCCACGACAACGTACGTGTACTGGTAACGTCTACAGGTTGGAGGCCGCCTGCCCTTTATCACGTAATACTCGTTTACTTAAAATATCAATATAAAATCAATTACATAGTTATTTGTGTTAGTTGTGTGTTTATTAGATTAGGTACACTAACAGTAGGTGCTAGGTATAACCTAAAACCAATATCAACCTATTTTTAATTTATGTTAATTAAAAATATTTTTCTTCTTCTTCTTATGTATTGGCAATCAGCTACTTATACGAGCTATTGGTGTCAGTGTCGAGTTATGAATATCTTCACTTTTTTAGTCTTTCAGGTTAATCGTTGTCTAACGCTATGTCCTAATTGGCTGTCGCAATACGACACAACTTTTGTTGTCCAACCGATCAACTAATGCGACAAAATTAAAACACATGCTTTTGAATGGAGCTGTCCTAACTGACAACTCGCACTGACGTGCGACATCGCATTTGTTGGTCGTTGTGTTTTAAATTCAAACCTGTTCTATTTTGTCGTGTCGGTCGTCCGGGCAACGCGTGTTTTGCATCAACAAAATAGGATTAAAACTAAAAATATCGTATTTTGATCGACAAAAATGGTTAATAAACATTAAAAAATAGACTAAGTATCTGCTTTATTGTTTATTATTTTTACCGTTATGGTCATATTGCGTAGATATGCCGTTTTATTTGTTTTTTACAAAACTAAAGTGTTTGGAAGATCAATAAATTAGTATTTCTTCTATAGTAATGGTTTCAAGAATGTAATCAAATGTATCTGTCTTCATTCTAGTGTACTGGTAAAATAAATTGTTGTTTCATCATAACGGACAGTACAGGTGGTGAAATTCGCCAAATTTTAGCCTATCTTATTTTGCTTTTCCGTTAATAAATATTTTAAACAACAATTTTCACTTAAGTAAAGCACCAGC
This sequence comes from Lymantria monacha, assembly GCA_905163515.2. NCBI lineage: Eukaryota > Metazoa > Arthropoda > Insecta > Lepidoptera > Erebidae > Lymantria > Lymantria monacha. The sequence continues at coordinate 33,198,247 of LR991093.1, forward strand.
AGCCTTTGATAGATATCGTATCTTGACGACTGACGACAATGCAATTTGGACACATCATTATTGTCGTACGACCAACTTGTTGCACGGCAATGCGAACAACCGGTTTTGTCGTGGAACGACATGTCAATTAGGACGTAGCCTATGTCACCATCAACAGTGCTATGGCCACACTGTTAATGATATCTTGTGGGACTTTTGATGGAAAACGTAAACGTTGTAAAGCACTTTTATATGATATTCACTACATCCCAGTAGTTCCGCCGCATCACATTACATAAAATGTCATCAAAATTATCCAATATAACACATTAAAACACTAAGATATCGAATATAATACAAGAGCACCACATGACGTTTTCAAATTCCCGTCAAAATCCAAAAATATTTTTATTTATAAAAAATGATTACGAGCAAAAAATGATTGTCACACATGGGATGTGTGTGTGTCATCCCATGTGTGACAATTATTTTTTTGTTAATAATCAAGTTTTTATAAGTAATCAAACATGTTAAATGCTAAATTTCAGTAATTTAAACATTTTTACATTACATTATAATATTATTTGAACTATCCGGATGTTTAAATACGTTTTATAGTTGACGGCCGTAAGGTGACGACCGAGATATTGTAGGTAGGTAATAACTATTTTCATCTCTATTAATTAATATAAATAAAATATTTCGCCACCATCTTTATTGCACGTGAGCGTTTTAAAAAACGTTTACGATGATATACAGATAACATCTATGCAACAGATAAAAAACTAAGATAAAACTCTATAGTGTACTGTCTCTCTGTTCTGTCAAGTGTGGTACAGTTGTTGAATGTCCCTGTTATCGTAGAGGAGACGCTAACACAACAGTGAAATGTATATGAACTGACAAAATGATCATTTATTTATTTCATTGTCAGTTTTAATAATTAATTAAAATGTACATTTTCTCTCTACAAATGCGAACGTTTTTGTCTCAAAACGTTGCTTCGCGTTGTTTCAATCAATCAATAGCCTGATGGTTCAATCAATTTGACTAGCTTAGCAGGCATAGATTGCAATTAAATACGTGGCCCGTTATCACAGATGTACACTCGGGACCCCGCCGGCTCTAATAACTTATGTATGTTGCCGGCCCGGGATACCATTTAACTAATAGGTAAGTAATTGACTCACTACTCACTAGCCAGCGCCAGTAAACACCATTAACTTAATATATTATTACCGTATTAGTATTTATTAACTTTTATTTATTATAGTATCATATTATTGACAATAGAAATACTGCGGTTCTTATATTATTGTAAAAGATTTGATTTAAAAAAATCATTTAATAGTTATTTTCTACTTTTTCTGCCATTTAAATATGTCATTTAGTTTTTGTATTTAGATTTCAATTATTTTTCGTATTTGCCAATAATTTGGCAGTACACATATATGTATATCTTTTTCATGTTATAGCCTCAATCCCAGTCTATCAAAAGACAGCATCATTTACTCTATGTGCAGGTAGACGAATACAACTGAAAAGTTTTCACTTATGACCAAACAATATGCTGCCGTCTACATCACCAGGAAATACATACACTACCAGTACATTATTTCAGCTTACATACGTTCCACGACTGGGCTCGAGTCTCCTAACAAGCGAAAAGGAAATTACCGTATTATACCACGCCGTGCGCCACGCGCCGATCAGACGCATCCGTATAGAGTTCTACTTCAACTTTATCATCGTTGAAGTTATCTGTTTAGTTCAATTACTTACCTTTTACAATGACGTCATAAATGTAGGGGTGATTACTATGGTGTTGTTACACCGGTACTGCATACATTTACATCTCTATTGTCGGCTAATAATAACATATTGTGTTGGTATCCATCAGTAATGCAAATTAATATATAAGTCCGTATTGTGATACTAATTATAGTTTGTATGTTAACCAACAATGGCGTCGTATCTTATTTCATCTATGTGCTAATACGAGATATATATATCACACAGTTCAACAAAATGTATTGTCATTTGTCAGTGAGATTGTGGAGTATATCGCTACAGTCTCGTTGCACTCGCGACACCAGCGCAATACCTTATACATACTCGTACTAAAAATATAACACAATACGCTTTCCAACTGCACAACACTTTAGTGTATTTCTTAGATGTAACAGTGCACTGTGTACGTTTTATTGTACACGAGGGATACAATCAGCTATAATACAATGCTATATCTAGGGGGGAATGAACTGAACACTAACAAGCCACGTACTTTGTCAACATTTATATATAATACGTTTCGTTCATTCGTATAATTGGATATGCTGCACAGAGGTCACTGTGGAGTGCTCTATGTACCGACCTCACGTACTGAGTATCGCGAGTTTGATGCCCACGCATATTGTATTTGTTATGAATCTGAATGTAATTTGTGTCTATTATTTAGTTTACAATGATGTAAGGATATTATATATTATAAATACTTTGTTTTCAATAAAAAGGAGATGAGAACATCAAGGATTGTTGATGTAACGAAAAATAGAATATGTCTTCTCCAGCGACAATCAGCATTACAAAGCTAACATTGGTAAAATATTTATTTTCATCAAATGTTATAGATAAAACCTAATCATATAAATAGTACATAATATATTTATACGTAGGACACACACACACACAGTAGTATGTGTTGTGTACTATACAAAACACAATATCAAAGAGTCAACATTCATCTAACTTAATCTACAGCAATGACCGTATCACGGGAAGTTTTAAAGTTACGTCAATCACGGTAAAGGTAAGGAGTGAACGTCTGACGTGGTGTGGACATGTCATGAGACCGGATGAAAGTAATGTTGTGAGGAAAGACGAAGACTTTAGAGCTTAAGAGCAGATCGAATAAAATATGGATGGAAAGAGAGTGAACAAAAAATGACATTTAATAGAATTTATCTTTATATTGCGAGGGAAAGTCGCTCGCAACACAAGGATTAGTGCCTTTGTGCGTATACAATTTATCGGACACATAATCGGTAATGTGCAAACTGTGAGCCGCTAACAGTGAGCGTGTGACAGTCGTGAATGTTTTCATCCCACGTCCACAGTTCGAGAACAAGTTGTGAACTCGTTCCTATGAATTAGGTGTCGTTGGACGCCGCGCCGAGCGTTAAGTCGTTCGTATTATGAGCTCCGTGTTCGCTCAAATACAAAACTAAACGCTTAGAGGGCGGTACAATACGTGTTCGACAAACTAATATATGTTTTCCTTTATATATTTCTTTGTCCGTCGTGTGACCGAAGGAAAATAGTAAATGTCAACCATTGATATTATACTCTAACAAGAGACAAGTTAATATTGTATTGTGTGTTTAAGTCTGTGACGTTAGACACGATACCTGATGTCTACGCGAGTATCACACATTTGAAATAAAACTATTTTTACATATTCTGTTCGCTCGGTTGTATTTGATGTTTAATTTCCGATGTTACGAACTCTTTACAGAGGTCATGGTCATGAGACGGCCATCGCCATAAAAATAGTTTTATTTTAAGTAAGTACAGAATATTTATGTTATAATTATATAAAGTACCTACATTAGTTAGGTATATCTATGTGATGGTACATTAAGTACGTATCTACTATATCACCGCGGGAGTAAAATCCGCCTAAAGAGTTAATAAAGACAGAACAGTAATCACGTATCACGCGTACAATATGCACGCACAACTTGTGTCCTCTAATCCACAAACAGTGTATGTGTGATTGTAATGTGTGTCCGTTAGTTTATCTATATCTATATCACAGGATGTTTGTATATATGACATCGCTACATTTAGAAACTATTTGACTGATCATTATAAAAAATGGTATTTTTTCACGGAGTTATATGCTATCCCCATCGATGTAACTCGCCACCAGGTGGCGTTGCGTTACATCGACTTCTACAAACAATCCAACGAGCTGTGTTTGCTAGTATATTATGTTTATACAGTTTCTAATGTTTAATTATTTTCAGTTTTAGAACAAGTATTTTACAACATATGTCATGGTGGTTGTATTTATTTGATTTTATAATATTTTATTTCAATAAAAATTACTTTAAAATAATTAAACTTTAAAAAAAAAAAATGTAAACCGACTTCAAAATAAGATCAGCCAAAAACCATTCTTAAAACACTAAAAACCGAAAAATAAGATGAACTATTTAATTCTTGTCTAATTCTAATTATGTATTAATTTTTATAAAATATAATTACAATGTATGCTAGAAATCCACTAACACGATTTGAAGTCGGTGCCAAGCCAAATAGGTATACTATATCGCATTTAAACCACGCCGCGTTTATGACTGAAGTGATCTGAACGCGCAAGCGGTTAAGCGATTTAATCCATAGACGTCGTTCAAGATTGTGTGAAATGGTATTAAATTTGTGGCGTTATAGTGTTCTGAATACATCTTTTAATTATTATTTCCTTTATTAATTTGATTTTATTAATTTTCACCCTATGTGTATATCATTAAACGTATTGTTTTTGTTAATTTAAACTTGGCACCGACTTCAAATCGTGTGAGTGGATTTCTAGCATACATTGTAATTATATTTTATAAAAATTAATACATAATTAGAATTAGACAAGAATTAAATAGTTCATCTTATTTTTCGATTTTTAGTGTTTTAAGTATGGTTTTTGGCTGATCTTATTTTGAAGTTGGTTTACATTTTTTTTTAAAGTTTAATTATTTTTTAATTTTTAGTGTAAATAATCATAGTTAAGTAATAATTTTAACTAGTTCATATAAATTAAATTATTGATTAAATATAGCACTATGAGTAGATCGACTAAAAATGCACGTGGCACGAGGAAGAATAGAAGTAGGGAATCAAAATAAAAAAGTAAAGAACGTATTTCGAAGAAAATGGAAATGAAATGCTGTATCTCGTTGCCAATGGTTTAAATTTCACTGTTTCAATCAATTCGCGTATACACCATATATGTGCTATCGTGCGTCACGTGAGGCAGCAACTTAGGTATGAGATACTACCAACATTTAAGTGATGTAAATAATTGTGACGGCATGATGCAATTGTTAAAACTAGACTGGAGCCTATCTCCAGAGTTGTGGTAAGATGCAATATCTCTGTCATTAAGGGCTTGGTAAGCGGGAAATAGGGATAATATCCAAACTTGTAGGCTTCCGCTTCGTTGTGACCAAATTGAAACAGGCTAGTTACCTGATTTGGTTTTTATAAAATTTAATGACGACACTATTGACATAAAAGTGAAAGACAGTGACGGGTTAGTTGCCATAGCGCCTGTGTCAACCATATATCAGGCAACGAAAGGTTACGGGATAATGAACGGAAAATGCTTCCGCTAATCCTTTGTTGGGCGGTTACGGTATATAAACTCCAGGGTACTTTACAAAGCCTTAAACAAAGCTGTCATTGATTTAGGCAAAAATAAAATTGCCAATGATCAGTTTTATATTGTACTGAGTTGTGTAAAGACTCTAAGGGGCAGCTTTTTGCGACTTAAGGTCTAATAAACTACTCAAAAGACTATAGACTATAGACTATAGACTACTACCAGGAGAAAGCGTAAGCCAAAGAATAAGATGGTTCTAAATAGGTACGTATTTAAATTAGAAAATTTTGATACAATTATCCAATACGGCTGGACAGCGTTTAGGAAACTTAAGAGGATCTCTCACCCAACATATCTCAGTGTCTGAAGGCACAAGTCTATGATCAGTCATGATTTATGACATGAAAGAATAATTCTATCCATTAAGTCTAATGCTGTGGGCTGTGATTATATCAGTCGTCGTATGATCATTACAATATTGGACCACCTTCTTCCCATTATTTCACACATTGTTAACTTTTCTTTAGAATCTGGACATTTTCCGTCACTTTGGCGTAAGGCTTATGTGATTCCATTGCCTAAAATTTCTACTCCTTCTCTTCCTAACCATTTTCGCCCTATTTCTATCCTTCCTTTTCTTTCCAAGGTGTTGGAAGCTTGTGTGCATAAACAGTTATCTCATTTCGTTTTCAAAAATAATTTGTTGAGCCAGTTTCAGTCTGGCTTTCGACCTGGCCACAGTACCACATCAGCTCTTCTCAAAGTCACTGGCGATATTAGGGCTGGTATTGAGAATGCCAATGTTACTGTTTTAACTTTAATAGATTTTTCAAACGCCTTCAATACCGTCAGTCACGATATCCTTCTCGCTATCCTATCCCATAACTTGATCTCGTCTAACGCACTGGATTGGTTCTCTTCTTATCTTCAGGGACGTCAGCAGTGTGTTCGTATTGGAGACAGTTCCTCGAATTGGTGCTACCTCGACGCTGGTGTCCCCCAAGGCGGTATTCTCTCTCCTTTGTTATTCTCTATATTTATCAATTTCATTACATATAAACTTCAGTGTTCGTATCATCTTTATGCCGACGACTTGCAGCTATACTATCAAGCTAACGTAGAAAACATATCGTCAGCAATTGCCAAGATGAATAGGGATTTGGAAAATGTAAAAAGTTGGTGTGATCAGTTCGGTTTGTCTATAAACCCAGCCAAGTGTCAAGCGATAATTGTGGGTAGCCAGCGTATGATAAACTGAGTAGACGTCCAATCTCTCCCTTTACTATCTTACAACGGTTCTGTTGTACCTCTATCCTCCTGTGTCAAAGACCTTGGCTTGTATATAGATTCTACTCTTAATTGGAGAACTCGAGTAACCAAAATTAGTCAGCGAGTCACCAGCAGCTTGCGTGCTCTCAATCGGTTGAGACACTTTTTACCGGTTGGAACTAAAGCGACGCTTGTCCAAACCCTAATCTTTCCTCTAATCGACTATGGTGATGTGTGTTATTCTGACCTGAATGCAGATCTTCTTAATAAACTAGACCGTCTTCTTAATAACTGCATTCGATTCATATATAATCTTCGCAAGTATGACCATGTTTCTGTCTTTCGATCTCAACTAAATTTTCTAACTATTCGCCAACGTCGGAGTTTACGTGTTCTCAATTTTCTATATTCTATCCTCAAGTCACCTAATTCTCCTAATTATTTATCTTGTTGCTTTCAATACCTCTCCACCAATCAAGACAGAAACATACGTTCTTCCACCAATTTGCGCCTACATTGTCCTTCTCATAATTCAAATTGTATTCATTCTTCCTTTCTTGTCCAAGCAGTTCTCCTCTGGAACTCGCTACCTCTCGATATCAGGATGTCTAACAGTCGACTCACGTTCAAGAAGAGAGTTCGTCTACATCTCTTGAATGAATTAGCTGAATCATCATGACCTATATAATTTAACGTAATTATGTATATGTAGTATATATATTGTATATATTATATACATGCGTATATATGTATTTTTGATATGTAGTATATATTCTTGTATGTATCTATCTTTGTTTGTAAAGTGTATTATTATAAGTTTGTAGTATATAGTGTACAAACGCTCTTTCGTTTATTGTCTAGCATTAAGTTTATACCTTGGATCATGCCCTACCTTCTACCATTTCTGCTTCACCTTTGGTTGACTGGTAGAGAATGCCTCCGGCATTAAGTCCGCCATTGTACTTGTTGCATGAAGTTTAATAAAAAAAAAAAAAAAAAAATGTAAGCCCTAAATGTGGATCTCGTAACAAAACTCAAAACCGCTCAGCGTACTATGGAGCGCGGTATGCTCGCTCGTTTCTGTGGGAGATAAGATTAGAAATACGCTAATCCATAGAATAACGGATGTAATCGACATATGACGAAGAATTAGCACACTAAGAGGCAATGGGCAGAGGCCACATCGCTCAACGAACTGATAATTGCTGGAGAATAAAAGTTTGGCAATTTGTGGCGAAATATGAGAGAAGCTTCAGTCCAGATGATGATACATACCTATTTACAACAGTTCAACTTTGAGAAAAGCGAATTGAAAAAGGTCCATCTTTCCAACTTGGTATGTAATTTTCTACCTACGTAACAAAGATCATATATCGGCAACATAAAGAATTATCTAACTCCTAATCTTTATGGAGTAGTTACCTTACATTATCAGTTTACGTGATTAACTTGAAAGAACACAGTTAGACCTTCTAGGCGTGCATATGATATTGAAAGAATTGTCCTCCAACTCCTAACCGCTAAGGAGATGTACCTTCCATCACCAGCTCATCTAAATGAGATTATCACTGCCAGATGCAAATATCTGAATAGCTTTGAAAAATACATGAGACACGTAATATGTGCCTATAAAATTTAAGGGTTACCCTCGATATCCAAGAATTCCCATCATCAGATCATGATTTGGTGACAATGGGACCACCTCGGGACTTAACTTGAAAGAATACATCTAAAGGTCTATGCGTGCGTATGATATTAAAAGAATTATCCTCCAATTCCTAACCGTTAAGGAGATATACCTTCCATCATCAGTTCACCTAAATGAGTTTATCACTGCCAGATGCAAATATTTGAAGAGCTTTTGAAAATATATGAGACACGTAATATGTGCCTATAAAATTTGAAGGTTGCCCTCGATTTCCATGACTTCCCATCATCAAATCATGACTTGGTGACAATGGGACCACCTCTGGAGTATACCCTTTAGAAAGAAAAAAGAATTTTGAAAATTGGCCCACAATTGACAAAAATATCGCTGAACATACATAAAAAAAATATATACAATGAAACATAGAACCTCCTCCTTTTTGAAGTCGGTTAATGATCTTTGGAGCACTCCATTAAAAAAATACTTCTACCTTAAAACATCTCAAATAACATAATTATCTTCATTCAAACATACAATATCCCATACCTTAGACACAAAGGCACTACGGGGCCGCCGCGCGCCTCCCGCACTTTCATTTAAACACTGAGAGCGCCCAGAGATGTTCAAAAAATGGATATCTAAATCTCCTTTCTACCTTAATCAATCAGCCTCAAGGCGAAGTCGAAGGCGAGGGCGTACATCGTGTTCAACATCATTACTAAACAATCTATTACAATCGCCCCCTGTGCCGACCAAAGGTCCACACAAGACAACACTCACCTTTTTCTGATTAAACTTATATTATTTTTTTATAATATCAGGCCCTTCATTCCACAAGGGAAGTGACGTTAAACATATACAGCCATATTTCACTAGAACATCAACAATCTCACGTTATAAAGTATAGTACTTGCCATTAAATGAGTAGCCACAGAGTACAAAACTTTGAGCTCGGTTTAATATTAAACTTATCGTATGTTTGTAATTAAACGGCAACTGAATCACCGTATTGTTGAAATGTATCAGATATTTAATTAAACGGCAACTGAATCACGTTTTGTGCTTATCGGTTAACTGTCCGGGGATCTCGGATGTATGGCGATGTTCATCATCAAAGTGAGTGCGATGCAGCGGTCGTGTACTGTCGGCGTGCTGTGCTCTGTGTGGCGTCAGGTGGTGATCTCTTCGATAACTCAATGCTCAATCTGTAGATATAGCCGAGACAGCCGGAAGCCCAACTGACGTGGGTTTGGGGTTTGTATCGGTAGTCAGCGGCCTAGCTGTACCTTTGGTATTGCAAAGGTCAATGGGCGGCAGTGACACTTACCATCAGGTGTGCTGTTTTCTCGTTTGCCACCATAAGTAATAAAAATATATATATCTATACATATAATAAAAATGTAACGGATCGCTGTCTGTACATGGAAGATATATGAGAAAAAATATTACTGGGACTCAACACAAATAGAATCCAAAACAATGATTTTTAAAATTTTTGTCTGTTTATCTGTTTGTCTGTTTATCTGTTTGTCTGTTTGTCTGTGCGTTTGTGCACGCTAATCTCAGAAACGGCTTATCCGATTTAGACGCGGTTTTCACTAATGTATTGTGGTAAGCTTCACTTAACATTTAGGCTTTATTTTATGTCAATTAGTTTATAAATAAAAAAAATATGTCAATTTAAAAAATGTTCGGAGAAAATAATCTTTATCGATTCTTTTCAAATTACGTACAAATTATCTTCAATAAAAATAAATAAATAGGTGTTTCAGCATTTATTGATTTTCACCCTCTGGGGGTATTAATTAGTCTTGCAAAGCGTGTTGGACGACTCATTAAGTCATTAGCGCCAAGCCGATATTATTGAAGCGGGCAACTTGAAATGTTGACAGTGGTTTCTTTCAATGACGTAGAGATTTACTAAGAAAGGATTTTACGAAATTATACCCCTAAAGGGGTGGAACAGAGTGGCAAAGTTTGTATGGGGAGAAAAAATCTTTATTGATTCTTTTCAAATTATGAGTCGTATCAAACATTCTAGTGTAATATCCGCCGGGTGGGCCACCGAAGACAAAGATTGGGTACCGGTGGTCCGCTCGCACGGCGAAGAGAGGTGTTTGCAGGGTGGGTTCATAGGGTTGCGCGCCGCCTCTTTTGTCACCTCGGATCGATTTGTCGGGGCGCAACTAAATCTATGGTCCACCATGCAAAGAAAAGAAAAAAAAAAAAAAGGGTAATATCCGACATTTGTCAATTTTCACCCTCTGGTTGTGTAAATTAGGCCTGTGTAGCGGGTTCTTGACGCTGTCGAGCATCGCCCTGGCAATGGTCGGCAGCGTCAGGTCGGCACCGATGATTGCGACGAGTTCACGACGCCGCCCAAGCGGCACAAACCTCGAGCGTATACTGCGCCGTGTCTTCGTCGCAATCGCGGTGGTGGCAGAACGGTGTACTCTTCCTCCTGACGACCGTGTGCAGGTATTTGGTGAAGCATCCATGCCCCGTCAAAACCTGCACCAGTCGGAAGGAGAGCACCCCGTGCCGCCGTTCCAACCACTGCATCAGCACCGGCCGCAAGGCCTCCACGGTCCGCACACCGAACCGAGGCCTCTCCAGCCGGACTGCCCAACGGGCAATGACGTCTAGGCGAGCGTCGACGCGTCAGGCGGTGAGTTCTCTCAATGAGACCACACCGCCCTCCGCTCGCATCCCCGACATCCGCCGATACAAATCAGCTAGCATTTCCGCCTCCAGGTCCCACGGGGTACTCCCGGCTAACAGGCACGCTGCCTCCATCGTCACCGTGCGGTACCCGCGTACGGCCCTAACCGCCATGGCTCTCTGTGGTCGCCAAAGAAGAGCCCTGAGTCGGACGGTCAGGGACCCCGCCCACACCGGTGCGCCGTACAGCGCCATCGACCGGACAAGAATTCCACCCCTAAGGGGGTGTAACAAAGCGGCAAAGTGTGCATGTGGAGAAAATTTCTTTATCGATTATTTTCAAATTACGTACAAATATTCTTCGGTAAAAATAAATAAACACGTGTTTCTCTCTACCTCTCCATCAACCCCGCACCAGTGCCGTTGTGGCGACCAGTGCCGGCGTGAGAGCTCACACGATACACATAGTAGACAGTAATAGCTTCTTGCCAAATGGTTTAAGATACAGGTTAAGTTTAGCTTCAAAAGTGTTCACTCTTTAACTCAAATAATAAATCATATCTAACGAGGTCGCAACTCTGCTGGTGAAACAAAACGGTTAAATAAAGGGTGGCGATAATTATATTTTTATCCCATGGTCATACCGTAAATAGGATATTAATGGCAATATAATTTGTAGAATGAATAGAACTTTGAACCACCTTTTTCTTTAATGACCGGCTATGGTGTATAGACACACGCGTGCCGTACACGTACATCTACGTTGTGCGGGCGGGCTACCGCAACCGGGTATCATCTCGAGTCGAAGCCGGACAGTAGAGCGTGTCAACCTAGAGTATTTTCTCTCGGACCCACCCTATTGCCTAATTCCGTTTGACAACTAACTCGCAGAAGGCGGCGACCGCATCCCAGTTTCTGATGCTGTTCATTATCGTCCTAGCGACAAACCTTCAACACCTTGCATTGCTTTTTCTATTTAACTTTGTCAGAGATGACTTCTGCGTGGACGAAGTCGCGGGCAAAAGCTAGTAGGTATATAAATTTTGAGCATGTGATAGAGGTACATGACGGTGAAAAGTATAACTGAGAGAGAGAAAGAGAGAAAAGAATTTGAGACAATTAAGAAACAAAAAATATGTATGTTAGAATGCTATTGACCACTCCGTATGTTGACTGTGGGTTTTACTTGTTACCTGATTTTGTAAGTTGTCTATGGTGACTTACGCTATTACATCTGGGGGACACCTGTAATAATAACTATAATTGTTAATTTAATAAATAAATTAATTAATTATACAAGTATTGTACCTAATGTTACGTTATACATGTAGAAGAATGGGTCAGTCAAGAGGAATATAAATGCGGATATAAAGTTGCAAATGACCGTACTGCAAGTAATCACGATTACCTTCACACACATATATACCAATCACAGCTTACATCTTAAGTGATCTCACAGAGCAGACCTAAGCAATCGTCTTTGTACAAACAACTATATGGTATGGATGGATGACACAGGATAGACCTTGCCGTGCAACCACGAGACAAGACTACAACCGGCGCCACCCCTTTACCTGCCCGTGAATTCCTCAGCCAAATCGCCAAAGGGTTTGTGGGTTACCTTGGTTGTGATCCACGGGTCCAATAATGCAACACAGTTCTGATATGCACAGTTTATTAAATAAGCACAGGGAATAGTTCACAAGCACAGTAAGGTAGCACAGATATAGAAGGAGAAAGCAAAAGAGTAGTATACAGTACAGAGTTAAAGTAGAAACAATAATAGTGAAAACAATAATAGTGAAATAAGTTATCGTGTTCTAGCAATGATAAATAAGTATTTGTACAAGCGCGGGCTTCGCATACAACAGGCGGTTAACGACTGGCGGCGCGCGATGATCGGCGCGCGCGCACCGTACCTGGTACCATTGTGTTACCGATAAACAATTTTTTGTGGTCATTAGCTGTATTGCGCTTTTCCACTGTCGCATATTATTATATAAAATAAATATTTTAATATTAATATTATAAATGTTGTAAATATTATATATGTGTATTTGTATGTGTTATTTGTATGTGTTATTTGTGTATTGATGTGTTATGTATAGATATATATTATATAATGTTATATATGTGAGTGTGATGTGAGTCACCCACATCACTCCCCTCCAGAGACCATGCTATGGGCGATAGTAGTCCGGGAATTTGACTTGCCTACCTGAACGAGTAGTTTTGGTTATTGGAGTGGAAGGTGGTGGCTCGGCAATAGGAGAATCAGCGGTGTCGTCGTTGTCAGCGAGAATATATGCTGGTTTTAAGCGGTCTAAGGAGACTGTGACGGTTTTACCTTTAATTTTAATCTTAAAATCTTTACTGCCTCTTTCGATCACCTCATAGGGACCAGTATATGCTGGTTGGAGTGCTCCTCTCAACGCATCATCCCGAAGGAAAACGTGGGAACATGTTGATAAATCTTTGTGTATAAAGATTTTGTCCTTTGAGTGGTGTGACGTTGGAACTGGCTGTAAATTGTTGGCAAATGATCTGATACGGGCTATAAAGTCGGTAATATCAGTCGTACATTTGTCATCTTTTTGGCCAAAGAACTCACCAGGCAGTCTTAAGGGTTCGCCATATAATAATTCGGCGGATGATGATTGAAGATCTTCCTTGAAGGAACTTCTTATACCGAGCAGTACAAATGGCAAAGATTCAGTCCAGCTGTAATCAGCATGACACTTAATTGCCGATTTGAGCTGCCTATGGAAACCGTCGATCAGACCATTACAGCGCGGATTATACGCGACTGTCTTACGGTGTCTGAAGCCGATGGTCTTTGCGAGGTATTGGAAAAGGTTAGACTCGAATTGCCTACCACGATCAGTTACGATGTCGGTAGGGCATCTGAACCGTGCTACCCATCCTGAGAGAAAAGCTTTGGCCACAGTTTCCGCAGTAATATCGATAATTGGGACAACTTCAACCCATCGCGTGAAGCGATCGATGAGTGTCAAGCAGTATCGATATTCGTTGGAAGGCGGTAATGGTCCGACGAGGTCTAGGTGGACATATTTGAATCTCGCTGAAGGTAAATCGAGGGTACCCAAAGGGGTGGAAACATGTCGATTCACCTTCGTGCGCTGACATGCCAAACATGCCTTAGACCAATCGCGACAGTCTTTCCGCATCTGTGGCCAAACATAGCGCTGTGCAACCAACTTAGCACTTGCATTAGCGCCAGGATGGCTTAGGCAGTGCAGTGAGTCGAAAACCTGTTTGCGCAAGTGTTTGGGGATGAAGGGTCTGGGAGTCGTTGTACTGACGTCACAGTACAATTCAGTACGACTTCCAGGGACACTCGTCTTTTTAATACGCAGAGAAGAGTCATCACTGAGGTACTGAGCAAGTTCAGAGTCTGAAACTTGTGCCTTGGCTAGTGTATCTAGATCTACAGGACTTTGTAGTTCATCGACACGAGACAGTGTGTCGGCAACGACATTATCTTTGCCGGCGATGTGCTGTATGTCGGTTGAAAATTGTGAAATATAATCTAAATATCTATACTGACGTGGCGAACAGTTACTTTTGCGTTGATGAAAAGCGTAAACTAGAGGCTTGTGGTCAGTATAGTGAAGGTGGTAGCGGCGAGCCAATGATTAAAATATTTAATGTTTTCGTATATAGAAAGAAGCTCTCTGTCATACGGTGAGTATTTCTGCTGTGCTGGGCTCAACTTCCTGGAGAAAAATGCTAAAGGCTGCCAGTTACCATTCTTAAATTGTTGTAGGACGCCACCGATTGCGAAATCAGACGCATCCGTGACCAGACCTAGCTTAACGGTTGAACCAGGGTGCGCCAACATGGCCGCTTTGCAAAGGCTATCTTTGCATTCCTCAAATGCGGTTGAGGCGGTGCCGCTAAGGTCAATAGACTGTGAACCCTTGACAGTGCCGGTCAGCATGGCGTGTAAAGGTGCTTGAATCTGGGCAGCCCGAGGAATAAATCTACGGTAAAAATTGACCATGCCCAGAAACCTTCTTAGTTGCCTAGCAGTCTTGGGCACTGGGAATTCCTTTATTGCCTGTACCTTACTTTCCAGAGGCTTAGTACCGTGTTGGAAAATATGGTAGCCCAGAAAAGTCAATTCTGGAGCTCCAAAGACGCATTTGGCTGTATTTATGAGCATACCGTAATCTTTCATCCTCTGAAAGAGTAGACGGAGATGCTTTTTGTGCTCCTCCTCATCCTTGGAGAACACCAAAAAATCGTCCAAGTATGGGTAGCAAAAGTCTAAGCCACGTGTCATCTCGTCCACAAATCTCTGAAAAGTTTGGCCAGCATTCCTTAGACCAAACGTCATATAAGGAAATTCGAAAAGACCAAACGGTGTGGTGATGGCGGTTTTCGGGATATCCTGCTCAAAAACGGGGATCTGGTTGTAAGCTTTAACAAGGTCAATTGTGGAAAAGACCTTACAACCAGATAGACTATGGGCAAAGTCATGTATGTGCCTAATTGGGTACTTATCTGGTATTGTCCTTGCGTTGAGAAGTCGATAGTCGCCACAAGGACGCCAGCCATTGTCTTTCTTCGGCGCGAGGTGGAGAGGTGAAGACCAAGGACTCTCTGAAGGTCGAGCTGTACCATTCGCCAACATAGCCTCGAATTCAGCCTTAGCGATTTTCATTTTGTCCGGGGCTAGTCTACGAGGTGAACAAGATACTGGGGGGCCTGATGTGGTGCGTATGTGATGTTTAGTGTTGTGTCTTGGTGTGAATGGAGCGCCAGCCGGCCGTGTAATTGCCTGAAACTCAGAAATTAAATTACTATATTTGCCATTGCCAGTAACAACCTTAACACTAGAAATTAAACTATCAGTACAAGCGATAGATGCTACAGCTGATACATTTGTGGTACTATCCAATAAGCGTTGATTGCGTATATCAACTACCAAGCTAAAAAAAGATAGAAAATCTACACCTATAATAGCTTTAGTAACATCAGCAATTATAAAGCGCCATGGAAAGTCTCTACGAAGGCCTAAATTTAATACAAGCTGCAGATAGCCATAAGTATTGATTGGTGAACCATTAGCTGCACATAATTGGTATTCAGTCTTTGCACATCGATACTGTGGAAGCGCAGATCGAGGGAAAACGCATAAGTCGCTTCCGGTGTCCACTAAGAATTGGACTTTCGATGTACGGTCCGTCACAAACAGGCGACCAGTTGTGAAAGGGCAATCTTCAGCCGCCATTACAGACTGCCCGCTGCATTTCCCGACTTGTAGTCACATGACACATGACACATTTCTTCGCCTGATTGCCAAACTTGTGATGGTACCAACAGTGTGGGAATTTTCTGTAGTTCGACTGCGAACGTTGTGATGGGCTACGGTTTCTATTACCTGAGGTTTGCGTCGTACGAGGTCGGGAGCGTCGGTGTACTTCCTCAGTCAGTGCGTCAACCTTCTTCGTCAACTCCGTGATGAGACGCATCATGTCAGCTGCCGGGTCTGCCTTTGAAGTGGACGCTACTTGAGAAGAGGTAGGTACCATATCATGGACCCTATCAGCGAGGTCAGCAAGCTCGGTGAGTGACAAGCTCATCTGGGACGCAATAATAGCTTGGAGGTTACCTGGCAAGCGACTGGACCAGATGGTCCTCAAGAAGTCTTCTGGAATCGTCGGTCTTGCTAGATGTTGTAGGTGCCGCAAGAACTGTGATGGCTTACGATCACCTAGTTCCTCCAACTGAAGGAGCTGCTTCACCTTCTTCTCCTTGGACACGGACAGGCGCTTAATCAGCTCGCTCTTCAGCTTCTCGTACGCGCCGGTAGCAGGAGGCGAAGTGATGACATCTTCAACCTCTGCAGAGTACTGTCGATCCAAGTGGGCGAGGACGTAGTGGAATTTTGTATAGTCATCCGTGATTCTGGCTAGTTTAAATTGGCCCTCGATTTGGCAGAACCATATTGTTGGTTTTTCCGGCCAAAAGGGTGGTATACGGACGCCTACTCTAAATAATTCCAACGACGGATTCTCTGGCTCCGTGGATACGCGCTCGCATCTGCTCGGTTTACGACTAGGTCGTTGACTACGTTGTGACGTTGCCGTATCACTACTATCACTACTCATTATCACTATTAGTTCAATGCTATTAAATGTTCTAAACGGGGTCACCAGTGTGGGTTACCTTGGTTGTGATCCACGGGTCCAATAATGCAACACAGTTCTGATATGCACAGTTTATTAAATAAGCACAGGGAATAGTTCACAAGCACAGTAAGGTAGCACAGATATAGAAGGAGAAAGCAAAAGAGTAGTATACAGTACAGAGTTAAAGTAGAAACAATAATAGTGAAAACAATAATAGTGAAATAAGTTATCGTGTTCTAGCAATGATAAATAAGTATTTGTACAAGCGCGGGCTTCGCATACAACAGGCGGTTAACGACTGGCGGCGCGCGATGATCGGCGCGCGCGCACCGTACCTGGTACCATTGTGTTACCGATAAACAATTTTTTGTGGTCATTAGCTGTATTGCGCTTTTCCACTGTCGCATATTATTATATAAAATAAATATTTTAATATTAATATTATAAATGTTGTAAATATTATATATGTGTATTTGTATGTGTTATTTGTGTATTGATGTGTTATGTATAGATATATATTATATAATGTTATATATGTGAGTGTGATGTGAGTCACCCACAGGTTCACCAACAGAACGAGCAACAGCTCTTCCCCGGTAAACGTACAACATCCACCGCTACCACCAGCCCACCTGCCAAGCGCAGCAACCATGACACTACTCTCTCACAAGTGACAACATGAGAGAGGCCCGCAAAGCTAACGTAAGTGAGTATACGATATGCGATCAGTGCACCGTGCCGCTTGCGGGCTCAGGCTGCCGTACGGTTTTTTTTTGTGTGTCTTATTCGTTACCCTCAGATGGCTATGACAACCATGGCTATTACCCGGACTGTGGGTGAGCGCTGAAAGCTCTCAACCACTGCCGTACGGTGATCGCTCGTTTAGTTTTATTCATCTCTTAAAGAAGTTTGTGCTAGGTGGCGCGATTAGTGAATACTTCGTTAACATGTTTCCGGTTAGCGCGTACGATAAACGGAAGTACCGTCATACAGAATATGAAATTTACAACCGCAATATCATGTGTTTGTGAACCAAACCTACTGCTGAAAACTTTGTTCACTAAACATGTGTCGTGAATATATTACGTTGAATAAAATATAACATAGATGGCACCACGTCGCACCTGTTACTGTGAACAACAACAAGTGATAACAGTCACACGCCCTAAGTGATAATGATTTCTATAATTTGTAAACTATTACATAATTTACATACATACATAATTTATGTCATTATAAATATATTAAGTTAATGAGATTAAAAAAAAAAGAAACAGACGTCCCTATACATTTTATTGTACATACTTACATATCGTACTTACATAGTTAACTCCCACCAAGTAACTCGTCCATTAAAAAACAGAATTGAAAAATACTTATTTGTTACGTCAAATGATAGCACTTTTATTATGTGAGAAATTGTCTTAAGCCTATGAATATTTGTTATTTAGATAATGTATTCGGCTCGACTTTATATTCCAATAAGTTTGAACAGAAAAGTATTTTTAATCGCAGTGACAGCTACTATATTCGACCTCTGCACCCTAAAAGGATAATCTAAGCTCAGACTAGCTGCCAAGATATTTTGAAGCAATGAAACAAAATATCAACTATAAATGGTGTTTATATCAGTTGGAAAAAAGGTAAAAAATAATTTGTTCGCATCTTAAAAAATCAAAAGTGTCTCATCTCAGCTCATATATGTCTCACTGTTGGGCTCGGGCGTCCTCCGTAATGGGGGGGACATTGACCTATACCACGCTGGTAAGACGTGTTGGTATAGGATTTTGTTTCGAGCTTTCCTTCTCTCGCATAGATGTTATATGCATTTTATATCCCTTAAGCCGTCTCGTACGATCACCACAGTCCACACGGAAAATCAAACCTGTCTAGATATTGTTATACTAGTTTAACATTGATCTGTTACTTGTCTAACAAAGCACTTGTTTCAAGTAAAAAGTAAACAGAAAGTAATAGTATCTATGTAGTTACATTACACTAAAAGTACAATTGTACCACAACTGTTAGTATATATTATCGAGCCACACACAACACAGTACAATATCGCGAGCGGTGCGCCGCGCGCCGTGCGAGTGCCGTGACCTAACACACACACACCTTTACGTATAATGTTATTACTGTTGTACATGCACACTAATGCACTATATTTTTTTTTTATAGTAATTAGATACGGCATAGATTCGTGGGTGATCGTAAACGAGGACTAAGAATTTTACAGCGTGGTATAGTAGGTTAATTTCTCTCCCACTGTGGAGAAGCCTCAAACCAGCAGTGGGACGTAATTAATCAGATACGAATAAATATCGAAAATAATAATTATTTTTATTTTTTATATTTATTTTTTTAGAACTTATTGCAACTAATACTTATATTACAGAGGACATAATTAATGGTGGATAATTTGTGGATCTCACAAAGTATTGTCCTGCATGAGAATGAAACCCACGCTACCTGGAGCGACGGTCCGGTATCTTAACTTCAACGTCATCTGTGAAATCTGTGTAGTTTATATTCTAAGTTGAGTTTGTTGTTAAAGTTATTGCCTGACAAATAAGTAAGTTAACGTAGAATACGTAATAGTTGTTCGGCGACGGGACGTGTTTGATATACAATTAAAGCATTGCTAATGTATGTTAATTATACTTTGGTACTTTTTCTGTTTTGCACTACATACTAGTCAACAAACCAGCCAATGTTTGGCCATACTGCCCATACTAGTGAATTAACATTTTTCTAATAAAGCTATTTTTATTATAACGAAGTATTTATAATAATAAAAGAAATTTGATCGCTTTTGTATTTATTTCAAACATTTGACAACGTTCAAGGCGCGCTGTCAAACTTTCTAACCGTTGGGAAATTAAAAGAGAAATACAAACGCGATGAAATTCATAAAAATAGTTTTATTTCAAATTTCGCGTAAACGTCATCGTCATCTCAGCCTATATATGTCCCACCGTTCCCGACTAGAAATGTTTTCGTCTTCCTCAGCAGGACCGGACCGGGCATGCCCGATCTGGATCAGATAAGGTATGTAACGCAAAAAATATATCTGGACTCGATCAGGAAAACCTGATCGGGTCCAGATCAGGCATTCCTGATCGGGTCCGGATGAAATTTAACTGATTGGAACCAAATCAATCATCTGCGTTGTATATCTTGCCTGATCCAAAACGAGTATGCCCAGTCCGGTCCTTTTAAAAAACATGAATATCTTAAAGAACATGTTTCATAGATAAAAATATAAATTAATATATGACGTAGGCAGCAAATGCAGTGCTATATTCTTATCATAGAGTCCCAGTGAGCTGTTCCAATTAGGGCGCAACCACCAGATGCTAACGACTACAACTGTCGCCTGAATTCCTCATTCATGACCTGATCGATCTGTTTTAATCTAATTCGATAACAACTAATTTAATATTAGGGGATTTAGGGGATGTCATTACGCTTCGGCGAATCTTAACACCGCGATTCCGATAATGACGTCATTTTACTAACGCCATCAACAATTTATGACCCAAAACATTAAATGTTAGAATGGTTGTTACAATATTATTATATTTATTTCTATCAATGTTTTCAAATGTAACTATTATTTATTTTTGTTTTTACTTTAAATATAAATTATTTTTAGGGTTCTGTACCTCGAAAGGAAAAAACGGAACCCTTATAGGATCACTTTGTTGTCCGTCTGTCCGTCTGTCTGTCTGTCTGTCTGTCAAGACTCTTTTTCTCAGGAACGTGTGGAGGTATCAAGCTGAAATTTATATCAAATACTCAGGTCTACTGTCCCTTAGAGCTGTGAAAAAATCAAACTATTAAGCTAACGCAATCAAAAGATATAGCTATTTATGTTGCAAATTTCTGCAAATTTTCGACACTCGCAAGGGAATCAAAACCTACAGGGTACTTCCCGTGAACTCAGAATCTTGAAATTTGGAACGAAGCAACGTGTCAACAAGCACAGATTAAGGAAAAATTGTGAAAACTGTAAATTTTTGATTACATCATATAAAATAATTATTTTTAATCATTTTAAACTCACTACCCCTTTTCACCTGAACGTGTATGGTTAACAAGCGGCAGTTAATTTTGCACTGACAATGAACAGGCAGCGTGACCGAGTGGTCTAAGGCGCTGGTTTAAAACACCGTAGGCACGAGTTCGAATCTCACCGCCGCCGAGCTTTTTTTTGCTATTTATTTTTGCAAAATTTATTTATAATAATTTAATAATATAATATTATAAATAAAATTGTTTAAAAACGTGTTCATTAAATGTTTTAAAAATTAATTAGTTTTAATATTTATTAAAACTACTAATTTTTATTTACTACTAATTTAGGTGTAACTTGAATTAATATCAAAGAAAAAAGAAACTTGAATTCATCATCATCATTCTCCTACTCTTATCCCAATTACTTGGGATCGATACAATATGTACTCTTCTTTCATAGTACATAATGTAAAAGCTATTGGCAATAGTTTTATGACCGGCCCCCTGCCAGACGTCAACCCTCCTTGGGAATGTAATTGCTGACCAAACGACATCAGATGGAGTTGGCCCAGGTCGTTAAAAGCTCTTAGTCGTCTTTTACGACATCCACGAGCAAAGTAAGGGTTGGTAGTATTCGTAGCCGCTACCACACAGCACAAAAAAAACTTGATTTAATATCAAAAAAAAACTACTGCATAAATATTTTTTTAGTTTTACGGAACCCTTCGTGCGCGAGTACAACTCGCACTTGGCCGATTTTTTATATTATTAATTAAACATTATTATTATTATTAAATAAATATGATTAATTAAAGATTTCAGATTAATCTCCTCTGATGCAAATACAATTTACACCGTGGCATAAATGTGACAATCATGATATGATACTTTTTTGAATTTTGATTGATATTTTTTTGTGTTACGAAAACTGTTTCTGGTCCTGATATACTATATGCCTTACCATATACTTGATTATATTTTACATCAGGCTGTCCTTATTTGGTATAGACCTGGTCCTGATCCGGTATGCCTTACCATACTTGATGATATTTCACATCAGGCTATCCTTATTTGGTCCTGATCTGGTCCTGATCCGGTATTCCTTACCATACTTGATGTTATTTCACATCAGGCTATCCTGATCAGGACCAGACCTGGTCCTGATAGGGTTTGCCGGATCCGGCATGCTTCATTCTATCCTGATCGGGTCCTGATCCGGTATGCCTTACCATACTTGATGATATTACACATCAGGCTATCCTTATTTGGTCCTGACCTGGTCCTGATCCGGTATGCCTTACCATACTTGATGTTATTTCACATCAGGCTATCCTGATCAGGACCAGACTTGGTCCTGATAGGGTTTGCCCGATCCGGCATGCCTCATTCTATCCTGATCGGGTCCAGATACATGATCGGGTTGAACCATACTTTGCTTCTAGTCGAGTTGGGCTCGGGCCTTCTCCAAAATGGAAGGGTAATTGACCTACTATACCACGCTGCTCAGACGTGTTGGTATAGGGTTTTATTTTGAGTTTTCCTTCTCTTGCACGGATGCCATATGCATATTATTACCCGACTGCAAAGGAGTGGTATTGTGTTTAACAGTCTATGTATGTATGTATGTTTGTATGTTCCTTTGAAGCACTATATATACCAAACGCCTGGGCCGATTTTTATGATTCGCACGTCAATCGATTCCTCTTAATCCGGCGAGTGTCACTAAAGATATGACGTTATTGAAAATTCAATATGGCGACTACTGGACGCCATATTGTGAAAATAAAAAAAATTAAAGTCAATAAACTATATCGAGTGGGGTATCGTTAAATAGGTATTTAAAAATCATTTTTAGTTTTCTATTAACATTTTTCGATTTGACTGGCCGTTTAGGATCTATATCGATTTAAAGTTTCGTAACAACCTTTCTCACATATACTTTTTTAGACAGTAGAAATTTACGATGAAAAGATGAAAAATTCATGTAACTGGATGTGGATGGACATATACTGAAGTATCTAGTAGGTATATTGTCCAATATACCATAGGTAGTCCTGACCTAAAGTATCTAATGTCTGACGCGGTCGCCCATCTCCAATTTCTAACGATTTAGTACTCAACTTCAGTCGAAAAACTATATATAGTTAGGTACTTACCTACTTATTAATAAATAAGATAACTATAGTTACCTAGGTATTTATAACTAAAAAGTATAGAATAAAAAAAAATAATTAAAAAATCAAAAAACCCGACTGCGTAAAAAGTCACCAAAACTACGTAGGTACATAATAAAAAAACTGAAAAGAAAAAAACAAGCACTTAGTTGTCCGGTGGTCTAGAATTCCATAATATATTATTGAATAAATACTATTGCAGAAAATGAAATATATTTTAATAATAGAACATGACAACTGAACAGTCGGGATCCTTTATTCGACAGCAAATCTAATTTTTCAATGGATCCCCACTGTTCAGTTGTCATGTTCTATTATTAAAATATATTTCATTTTCTGCAATAGTATTTATTCAATAATATATTATGGAATTCTAGACCACCGGACAACTAAGTGCTTGTTTTTTTCTTTTCAGTTTTTTTATTATGTACGTAGTTTTGGTGACTTTTTACGCAGTCGGGTTTTTTGATTTTTTAATTATTTTTATCCTTTAATCGTCTTTTACGATCACCCACGGGTAAGATATAGGGTAGTGAATTGTATTCTTACTCCGTCACCACACGGAAATGTAGTCATGTAATAAATGAAATCAGAATTGGGTATATTATTCCTACAACATCAATTCGTTCATCAATCAATGTTTTGATCACAATGCAGTTGTATCCGTAGTTAGTGTCATAATACACTCAGAATAGTTATCATTAGTTTATTATCATCCACTGCTAACCATAAGACATACGTTGCAATCCCTATCCTTAATTGACGCATTAGTAATCATAGTATAATTTCCCAAGAGCACGTTGCCGGCTGTTGCCCCTTTTTTTGACACGCTATGGTGTGAGGCGAGTGAAGGGCGGCGAGGGATCACATAACTTATCGTGTCACCTCCACTGGCGGTCATCACTGGCACCAATTTCTTTACATGGGTGGATGTAATTTTACATTCCACTGGTGATCGGTCAACAATTTTACAATTCCCATGTGCGAGTAAGGGAGTCGTGACATGTTGTTAGTCCACACAATAAAAACTATTAATACTGTCTTAATAATAACGATATCCTCACATATTTGTTTATAAATATACAAAGTGTTAGATCTCCACAACAAAGTCATAAAAAAGACTGTAAATGTTATTTCCCGAACAATGAAATATATAATATAATATACTAAGTTCAGTGTGTCGTGTTGTCCGCCACACGTGTGGCAGTGGGAGGGGGGGCCATAGGCTGGGCGCTGTGCACACAAAGGCGCGATGTGGTAGCACTTTACACTGGACTGTGACGTCTGCAACTTAATGGGTTTATAATCTAACGCAATGGACTTACAATTCATTAGCTTGGTGTAGGTATTCTGTATTCATATGTTTGCAAGCGTGGCGATTGTGGCGATATCAACTTTAACTCATCTGTGTTTAACAGCGAACTTCTAAATTAATAGAACATTTTCCTACTTTTATCCCAATTATTTGGGGTCGATACAATATATGCCCTTCTTTCATAGTACATATTGTAACAGTTATTGGCAATAGTTTTATGACCGGCCGCCTACCAAACGTCAACCCTCCCTGGGAATGTAATTGTTGACCAAAGGGCATCAGACGGAGTTGGCCCAGGTCGTTATAAGGCTCTTAGTCGTCTTTTATGACACCCTGATGGTAAGTGTCACTGCCGCCCATGGACTTTTGCAATACCAAGGGTATAGCTTAGGCCGCTGCCTACCAATAAAATCCCCAAACCCACCCAGTTGGGCTGCCGGCTCTCTCGCTCACCGAACAAAGAGCAATAGCACATTGCTATTAGTCAGACATCGATCTTCTGCTCAGTGTGGTACTACCCCAGACGGGCCGGCCCGCGGCTGTAGATTCTGAAAAGTGATTCTAAAAACATTCAGAAAACTGTCAACAGCATGGTCCTACCACTATCAAAATTTAATTAATAATAATATCAACATTAATAACGTCTATTATGTATCTATGACCATTTTTGTTATCCCAGCAGTTGTCATGCAACGACGACAGTGCAGTACGTTGTATGTGTGATGTAGGTGTTATTAATAATAAATGTTCCTCCATTCACTTCCATTTACAGATATAGCTCTGCACCTACGAGTATATGTCACACACATTAGGTATTAAGCCTATAACAACGTCTCGCGATGAATATAATGACACAATAAGACTTTATAATTCACCATCATCGTGTCAGCTGTTATACACGAGTACATGTCACAGTTAGGGTCGAGCCTCCCACACAATAACAAGGAAATGATACTTAATACATTTAATATAAAAATGGAAAGGTTTTTGTTAAATTTAATTCGAGTAAACATCATAAAGTAATGTTTGTTTAGCGTTTTACGAGAGACTGTGCTCTGGGCCTGTATTCTAGAACACCACATCCTTTTTTTATGAGGTTAGATTTTTCTGTATATAAACATATTTACAAGCTAAGTATGTATGTTTTGTGTGTACTGTGCATGTGTAACAGAGGCACGACTATGAAACAGTGATATGAATCTGTAGATTAGTAAGGGAGTAATCTTTTACGACACCCACGTGCGTGATAGGGGGTAGTTTATACTATATAGCTGTAACTAGTCGATGTATTGTTCAATGTCAATGTTTGTTTTGTATTATACTTTTGTTGTGTACACACACACACATGTACAGTGTACACACCGTGACGTGTACACACACACACACACTAGTGTACACACGGTGGACACCTTATTGTTTGTATTAGCGCGGGTGTTTGTGTTGTCTAGGCGCGCGGCGGCGGCCGGTCAGCGCTCGACAATACTTTGTTCAATTATATTTATTTTAATGTAAACGCAATACTGTGAGGCGTTAACAAATTGTTGTATTGTATAGATATAGACAAATATACAATTAACAGACACAAATTACACACACACTGAGAACAATAATTTATGGATCGCACAAAGTGTTATTCTGTGTGGGATCGAACCTGATACTTAGACCGTTACGACATCTGTACATACTACAGGTCGAGACGATAATTGTGACGTTATTGTAAGAGAACTAATAATGAAAAATAACTCGCCATACTCTAGTATTTTCAAGCTTTTACTTGTTTTGTATGTATGTTTGTTCGAGTGAAATCTTGGAACTCAATTTTGAAGCAGATATCTTCAACCGATAGAGCTGCAATATTGTATACACGTTTAGTTTGGATAACAATACATGGTTAGCTATATAATGTAATTTTATATCCAACATGACGGAATATCCAAGATGGAGGACAAATTATGTTCATAATAAATTCCTGCAATATGGTTATCCAATGAAAGGACTTACTGATAAATGAATGCGTGTCTGGAGCATCGGTTAGTTAACTTTGACTTGTGTACTGTGGTGAGATAGCTGTCAATAGCATTGGCTTGCAACCTGTCTAGGAGAAGGACAACATTTAGAATCAAACCCGAAACTGTGTTTTGTGAGGCACAGGTAAGCTTCAAGCTGAAATAAATGCCACATTTGCGATAACTGAGATGTACAAAATAATTAAAACTTGGTGTGAATGATTTCAACTAGGTATTATTAAAATTGTCAAAGTAAGTAAATACGACTACATTTTTTTGATTATATTTTTTATTATCTTAATATTTTATTACGAAAAGTTAAGCTTCAAAAATCTTTATATACGTATATATAAATGTTCTGTACGTGATATAACTGTATGCGACTGAACTCTTGCTAAACGACTAAACCGATTTTGAGCAAATCGTTTATGTGTGTTCAGGTTGATTCAAGGAAGGTTTAGATTAACAATTAGCACAGATGGTGCGTTAGATTTCAAAGAATTGTACTGTCAATTTGTTTAGATTTTTACAATATGTTGAATCAACTAGTATTTTTTTATTTTCAAAGCGAAATTATTGTATTCGTATTACTATAATCACGCAAAGATGAGTTAGATACTAATAAAACGTGCTAAGTATGGTTTACGACTGACTTTATTTGACATTGAAACATTAGATTACCATAGGTATAATAGATGGCGCTAGTGCCTAATATTTGTTACAAAATATAACACCCCCACTTAACATAATATTTCAATAAACTTAAAGGCAAAAAATTCTTAAATTACTTTTAAGCTTCACTGAGGAACAAGTCCTATGCTTTCTAAAAATGTATAATGTTTATTCGACAATAAGCCCTTCGTCAACAAATCTGCAGGCATATCTTGAATTGAGATATACATAACTTTGACTAAATTATTTTTTATAGCATCTTTGACATAATGATGACGTACATCAATATGTTTAGTCCTATTGAGTGATTGATGACTGGTTTCCCAATTTCAATGCACTCTGGTTATCACAATGTAACATAACAGTACATAACTTATTTGTGATCTCATAAAACAAATTTCTTAAATATATGGCTTCTCTAGTTGCTTCTGATAGCGCTACATATTCAGCTTCTGTACTAGATAGAGAAACTGTTTTCTGTTTCCTGCTCTGCCATGATATTACTGACCCACACATGGTGAAACAGAATCCGGTATAGGACTTTCTATCGAGTGTGTCACTAGCCCAATCAGCATCAACAAAACCTTTTAACTCTAAATTATCTTTACTATATTTTAAACAATAATGTTTGGTTTTTTGTAAGTATTTCAATACTCTCTTTGCATGTTTGTAATGAGTTTCATTATGACAGTTATTGAATTGACTCAAGTAACTAATGGAATATGAAATATCAGGTCGAGACATGACAGCTAAGTTCATTAAACTTCCTATAAGTCTTTGATAAGGTACATCGGCTACACAATTTTCTGCCCTTTCAAGATTTAACTTACATTCAATAGGAGTATCTATAGATCCACAGTTAAACATTTTGAATCTCAATAATAATTGTTCTATGTACTGCTGTTGATCTATTGTAATGGTATTAGACTTCTTATCTACATTTATTCTCATACCTAAATAGCGTTTTACACAACCTAAATCCTTTATTTTAAATTCTGAACTTAGTACATTTATCAATTTTTCTGTCTCATTTTTGCATGTAGAAAATATCAAAAAATCATCAACATATACAGCTACTATTATTTTAACATCATTACACAATTTTGTAAATAAACACTGTTCATGACAACTAATTTTAAAACCTAATTTATTTAAACAATCTTTTACCCTTTCATACCACATTAAAGATGATTGTTTAAGTCCATAAATAGCTTTCTTAAGTTTTAAAACTTTACCTTTATCTTTACATTCAAAACCTTTAGGAATAGTCATACAAATATTTTCATTTAGATGTCCATTTAAGAATGCAGTAGTCACATCAAGATGTGTTATATCCATGCCCCACTGTACACTAAGAGCAAATAGCATTCTTAAGGTGGAATGTTTTACCACAGGAGAAAAAGTGTGCTCATAATCAATACCACTTCGTTGTGAAAAACCTTTGGCCACCAATCTAGCTCGATATCTCACTTTACCGTTAACATCTAACTTTTTATTCAAAACCCACTTGCACTGCACTATTGAAGTATCACTTGGTACATCGATGAGTTCCCATGCCTCATTGCACTCAAATGCCTGTAACTCCTCACGCATGGCCAGCTTCCGCTGCTCTGCTTCAGCTCCACACAGCGCTTCAGCGAAGTCTATCTCCTCGGCTCCTGGCAAGTTGTTTGAAGTACACATGTTTGTGTAACCAAAGCGAGTTGGCGGTTTTCTCACTCTCTTGTTGTTAACTTCTTCACCACCTTCTAGATCTCGTAACTCACTTGGTGAAATATCTGTTGAAATAACTGAGTCAACTGAAGTGTTCACTGTAGTATCATATGGATCCACATAAGTCAATGAATCAGAACTTGTACTAGCCAGAGATTCATTCATTGTAGTATCATCCCCCACTGAATCTCTGGTCTCTATGCTAGATTCTAGCATATGAGTTGTCTCAGTTTCCACTCTTAAGTTCTGATCGTCATTCTGAATCCAAATAGCTTTTTCTTCTGGTTTTTCAATACCCTGCATTCCTTCCATCACTATTATATCTCTCTTAATGGTAATTTCATTTTTCTTAGGAGCATAAACGCGATATCCTTTTACGTTATCCGCATAGCCAACGAGAATATATTGCTCAGCTTTTTTGTCCCATTTCAATCTTCTTTCTTTGGGTATGTGAGCCATTACCGGGCTTCCAAATAGACGAATATGACTAACATCTGGTTTCTTTCTATACCACACTTCATATGGTGTCATGTTTTCAAGACATGTAGTTATAGATCGGTTTTTAAGATATACAGCTGTGTTTGCTGCTTCTGCCCAGAACTGTTTTCCAAGCTTTGCATCAAACATCATACATCTGGCTTTTTCAACAATAGTTCTATTCGCTCTTTCGCTAACACCATTTTGTTCGGGCGTATAAGCAACGGTTTTCTGATTAATTATACCATTTGTTATCAAATAATTCTTCATTTCATTATTACAAAATTCACCACCATTGTCTGTACGTAGAATCTTTATTTTCTTATTCTGTTGGTTTTCAACCATCATTCTGAACTCTTTGAACTTGCTGAATACTTCATCTTTATTCTTCAAAAAATATATAAAGGTCATACGACTATAGTCATCCACAAACAAAAGAAAATACCGGGCTCCTCCAATCGATTTGGTTTCCATAGCACCACATACATCAGAATGTATTATCTGTAGTGTCTCAGTACTACGTTCTGTCACATGTGAAAATGGTAATCTTATCTGTTTACCTTCGCAACAGGTCACACATTTATCCTTCGTCATGTCACTAGTACCATCAAACAACAATCCATTCACTGTCCCATTCTTCATCTTGTTCAAATCACTACTGTTAATATGTGCTAGCCTCCTGTGCCACATCTCTGCACTTGCCGTGCCGCGTGCCGCTAACAAACAATCTGCCTCTTTAGTCTGAAGCTTGTAAACACCATTAGTTGACATCGCAGTTGCCACCAACACATTATTCTTATTACGTATGTAACAGTGGCTTGATTCAAAAACTACACTGTTACCATTTTCGATTAGCTTGCTCACTGACAATAAGTTCGTTGACAAACTTGGCACACATAGCACATCTTTAACTGTGATATCGAAGTTACAATCCGTGGTTATCTGTACGTTTCCTGAACACAACACTGGCACAACTGTATTGTTCGCAACAGTAATACTTGATAAACTCGGCGAGTAATTTGCATTGTTTATCCAATCTTTCATCGCCGTCATATGTGCACTTGCGCCGGAGTCGACGTACCACTCGTGTTTACTATATTGTCCGCTCAAAAATACCACACTAAAAGCATTTGATTGCTTATTTCTTTGCAGTAATGGGCACTGATTTCTAAAGTGACCACTTTGCTTACATTTGTAACAAATTAAAGTTTTCTTTTCATCTGTCACTTTTGATGACGTTCCCGTCCCGGTCCCGCCATTTTTGGTGTTGTTCTTTCGATTGCAGTTCGGTTTTCTCGCAGCGAATGCAGCGCCACTGGTATCCATGTCGGTAAAACTCGAAAACTCCATATCAATCAGCTTTGATTTTATTGAGTATGTGGTAATTTGAATACCTGAGTGTTCAATGGCCATGATCTGTTCGGTCCTTGCAAGTTATGTGGAGGGTATTTGGAGAAACTTCACAACTTCGATTCTGCAACCGTCGTTATGAGAGTTGAGTAGAAGATTTGAGACAACTCGGTCCGCCAGGCGGTTGTGCCACTCGGTGTATTCGTAATCGCCGCACCTGCTTAATCCTTGGTAGGACATTGTTTAACGGAACTGTTGGAACCACCATAATAGTGTTTTGTGGTGCTGTGAACTGCATAGTTGTATAGAATATAGTGAAGCTGACTGCGCGGTTTGGCGAGCCTACTGCGACGACACTACTGCCCTCGGCGAAAGTGGATGAAAGGTTGGTGGAGTATTTTTTAATTACTTCTTCGCGGCTTGCAGGGATAGGATAATATCAGTTCCTCACCTAGTTCAGTAAACTTACCTCATACAGTCCACTGCAGGCTGTGCATACCGTACAGTCTTTTTTTGGTCACTTCGACCCAGGATACCGCTCCTAAGGTCTCATACCTCACCTAGGAATTCGTAATTCCCAGGTATTTAGACAGTACAGACGTTCTGTACCGTTATTTCTAACCGTGTTAGAATACCTCCCAATAAATATCATATATGTTAAGACGTTCTTAGCATATAATTTATTTATATTGGCCGTGCCAATTACTTCTTATTCCCCATTATTTAATGAAATTATAATTTCATTGTGTAGACGTTCTATACATATCTTATGTACTTTACTTTTCTCCACTATACGAAGTATACAATATAAACAAAACACATAAATTATTTTTGTCGTACAATTATTCAGCTAAGTGTTATATAATTAAATTGTATAGGTAACAAGTATTAGTGAAAGTAATATATTATTAATTTTATAATTTCATTGGGCTACGTGTGTTGTTTCACAAGATGGCGGCACCTAAAGCAAAAACTTCTAGTGATAAGAAAAATCCATTACCCAAAGAATTAACCGTGTTAATTCAACGAAAACAACTCTTGTTTTCACAAATGCAAAAGGTATATGATATGTCCCACGATTTATCGAATTCTGATACGAAAGAATTGTTTTTATTGCACGTCTCTGAAATTAGTGACCTACGTAGTTCATTCGAAAAAATAATATTCGATATATTCGAACAAGAACTTTTAGTTGATTCTGAGTCAATACTTAGAAGTCAAGAGTTACAAAGTTTTGATGAACTATATTTTCGAGTGAAATTATGTGCTTCGAAATATAGCTCGGCACGCATCGGCAATAACGGTGAGAATCGCTTGGTTACCATGGAGTCCCGCCCTCGCCTGCCTAAACTTGAATTATTTACATTTAATTCGGATATTGAGAATTTTAATACATTTTATGAAACATTTTGCTCGTTAGTACATGATCAGCCGCACATTCCAAAAATTGATAAATTTCATTATCTATTGTCTTGCACGAAAGGTTCTGCATTAAATATGGTTAAAAGTGTACCGATATCCGCCAATAACTACGATCTCGTCTGGCAGAGTTTAATTGATAAATATCGAGACAATAGATTGTTAGTTGGTAGGTACCTAGATAAAATGTTAAACTTTTCACCGTTACGCAAGGAATCGTCTGCTGATTTGAACATGTTTATTGAGAACTTCGAACATTCGTATAAGGCAATACAGGCACTTAATATTAAAGATTTAAGCAGTTATGTAATGTGTCATATTGCGTTAAGGGCATTAGATCCACAAACTCGAAAACATTTTGAACAAAAATTAGATCAAAATTCCATTCCTACCTTCGATGAATTAGCATTATTTATACATAATCAAATAAAAGTTCTAGATCATTCTGCGTCATATTCTAATGTGTATTCTAATAAATATCAACAAAATGATTCGCGACAAAAGGATACAAAAAAGCATTCGCTATCTTCTACACGCTCTGGGTTAAAGGGTTTATGTGTACATTGTGATAGTAATCATATGATTTTCCGTTGTGAACAATTTCGTAAATTGTCTAATGAGCAACGTATTCGCCGTGCGAATGAATTAAAATTATGTCATAATTGTTTAAAATCAAATCATACCGTTAAGGCGTGTAAAAGTAATTTTAAATGTTTAATCTGTAATTTACCGCATCATGTTCTGTTACATCGTGAAGTTAGCGCGATAGATAATAACAAACCGTGTTCGAATCAGCTGATTTCGACTGAGACCGCTCCTGCGCCGTGCAAGGGAGACGAACAATCAATTATCAGTACGGTGTGTCATCTGACGTCTACGCATACTTCTAACTGTACAGTTATCTTGGGAACAGCTGTTGTGAATGTTTTGAACGCGTTTAATAATTATCAGCCCGTGCGCGTATTAATTGACTCTGGGGCGCAAAGTAATTTTATTACGTTAGATTGTTTTCAACGGTTAGGATTATCAGCTAATAAATGTCCATATAATATCTTCGGACTAGGTGGCGAATATGTAAAAAATTATGGAATGGCTTCGTGTGTTATTCAGCCGCGCTACAATAACACGCCGGTGTTTAACATTGATGCTGTAATTTTACCTAAAATTACATCCGATTTGCCAAACGTACTTATTCCCGATAAGTTGATTACTAAGTATAAAGATTTACAATTAGCTGATCCGTATTTTTATACAACGTCCCCGATTGACATTATTTTATCGGGTGAAGTGTTTCCCTATATTTATGACGGGACAAAATTTATAATAAATAAAGATGTACCAGTGGCATTGGGGAGCATATTTGGTTACGTCATAACTGGGAGACTAGGGTTAAAAAATTGCTCTAACAGTCTCGATGTTGTACCGTGTGCAACGTCATTTGTGTCGTACACAATTGAAAATAATTATTTAAATGATACACTTAAACGGTTTTGGGAGTTGGAATCTTTACCGTGTGAAGTTCCAACGGATCCTATGGAGGAGTTAGCCGAAAAAATGTACACAGAAAAACACTGTCGTGATGAAAATGGTCGTTATGTTTCTCCCATTTTATTAAACCCACACCATGCACCTATTGGTGATTCTTATGATGTGGCTATAACTAGGCTTAAACAGGTCGAGCGCCGCCTGGCGCGATCGCCAGACCTTCATAAGTCTTATGTTGACTTCATGCGAGAGTATGAATCTCTTGGACACATGGCGTTATATCAAGGTCCTGAGCAGTCAGGATATTATATACCGCACCATTGTGTTCTGCGTCCATCGTCCGTAAGTACACCTCTGCGCGTTGTTTACGACGGTTCCGCACAACCTAAGAATGGTATTTCAATTAACGATGCACTCTTGACAGGCAGAAAACTACATCCAGACTTACTAAAGATTATAATTCGCTTTCGGTTATATAAAGTTTGTTTCACTGCTGATGTGTCAAAGATGTATCGGGCTGTTCTGATTGATCCTGCTGATAGGAAGTACCAGCACATTCTTTGGCGAGAATCTCCAACGGAGCCAGTTCGCGTCTTCGAACTTCGAACGAATACCTACGGTCTCCGTAGTGCACCTTACATAGCTGTGCGCACGCTGCATCAGCTAGCTGAGGATGAGCTCACTCATGCTGAACGTCCGCGTACAGAGGCTGCAAAGGTGCTCAAACAAGGCTTCTACGTTGATGACGTATTATGGTCCTGCCCATCATTAGAACAGGCCTGCACGTTGCAGGATGATTTGCTGACACTTCTTAAAAGTGGTGGCTTTGATTTAAGAAAATGGGCTAGCAACTGTCCCGAGTTACTTACTCATATGCAGTCAAATCAAGTTGTAACCATCGATTTTCAAGATGATACGTTATCATCCTCCCTTAAGGTGTTAGGGTTGACATGGTTACCTGCCTGTGACAGTTTTGCGTTTTCCTATAACATGACTGATAATAAACAGACCAAACGATCAGTTTTAAAACTACTGGCGAGCATATTCGATCCTGTAGGTATTATTTCACCATGTACGTTTGTCGCAAAGTGTATCATGCAAGATCTCTGGAAGATGGGAGTCGCATGGGATGAGCAACTACCACCTGAGCCGTGCTCACAGTGGAATCGATTCATCTCCGATCTACCACTTTTGAGTGAATTGCGTTTTGAGCGTCACATCTTAATACCTAATTTTAGTGAAATACAATTAATAGCATTTTGCGATGCGTCATCCCGTGGATACGCAACGTGCTTATATATACGTAGTATAAACAATATAGGTGAAGTGAAGGTTCGACTGCTGACTAGTAAGTCAAAGGTTGCGCCGTTAAACCCACTCTTGTCTATACCTAGACTCGAACTCGAAGCAGCCGTGCTGCTATCGAAGGTTGTAAGTTTTGTCGTACAAAACTTAAGCGATAATAATTTATCTGTTTCTATATTTGCGCTCAGCGATTCGAAAAATGTTTTGGCTTGGATACATACACAACCATACACGTTAAAAACTTTTGTGGCTAACCGTGTTAGTCGCATTATTGCCGCAGTACCACCTAGTTGTTGGTATCACGTGAAGGGCGAAAATAACGCTGCAGACATATGTTCACGTGGAACGTTGCCTGCTCACTTCGTGGAAAGAGCTACAGAGTGGATTCACGGCCCCGATTGGCTATATGATAACCAACAAAAGTGGCCTATAAAACCATATTTATTAAATCATAACTTCAAGATTCCCGAACTTAAATCAAATAGTGCAACATTTAGTTTTAATTCTTCTCTAAAGGTTGAAATTAAAAATGACCTTGAAGAAATATTTAATAAGTGTTCTTCTTTTAATAAATTACAGCGTATTATTTCATGGTGTCATAGATTTATTATAAATCTTCAGTGTAAAATTTCAAATCGGTCTTTAGGCCCTCTAACGACCCTTGAGTTGCGCAAAGGTCATGATTCAATTATTAGAATTATTCAACAAAATCACTTTGAATCTGAAATAGTAGCGTTAGAAAAGGGTAAGTTTGTAGCCTCTTTACGTAAACTATCACCCTTCGTTGAAAATAAAGTCCTCAGGGTGGGGGGTCGTATCTCACAATCTGACCTTCCGTACAATACGAAGCACCCGGTTTTGCTACCAAAATGCCATACAAGTAAATTATTAATCGAATATTTGCACGTAAAATACCTACACGTAGGGCCTCGTACATTACAAGGTCTAATGTGTCAAAACTATTGGCTCGTTGGTGCTCGTAGCATCATTCGATCGGTACTGACAAAGTGTAAGGTGTGTTTTAAATGCCGACCTACTGCATTACAACCTCAAATGGGTACGTTGCCCATGTCCCGACTTAAGGTTGATAAGGTATTCAGCCATGTAGGTACAGATATAGGTGGTCCATTCCTTGTAAAAGAAAGTACACGTCGTAACGCAAAAATATACAAGGCTTATCTATGCCTATTTGTATGTTTTTCAACAAAAGCAGTACACTGCGAGGTGTTAACTGATTTATCAGCTGAATGTTTTCTAGCTGCATATGACCGTTTCGTAGCCCGTCGCGGATTAAGTACTTGTTTATATTCCGATTGCGGGACGAATTATGTATCGGCAGCCAAGCATCTCAAGGAGGTACTTAGATTTTTAAATGGTAATAAGATTCATGACGAGGTACTCGTAGGATTAACCGCGCGGCAAGTAGAGTGGAGGACAAATCCTCCTAACGCAGCTTCCATGGGTGGACTTTGGGAAGCCGGGATAAAAAGTACGAAACACATTTTACAACGTATTGTAGGTGATAGAAGTCTCACTCTGGAAGAGTTGTCAACTGTGTTCTGCAGAATAGAGGCTGTATTAAACTCACGCCCTTTATGTACACTATCTGAAAACCCAAACGAGTTCGATGTATTAACTGCTGGTCATTTCCTGATAGGACAAAGCTTAGTGGCTGTGCCTGAATATAATTATGAGGACGTTCCTCAACATAGATTATCTCGTTGGCAGTCAATTCAAAAAATATCACAGTTATTTTGGAAGCGCTGGTCAAATGACTATCTTCATACTCTGCAACAAAGAGAGAAGTGGTTTGCCTCACCTCCCAACGTAAAGATTGGTGATTTAGTTTTACTGAAATCAAATTTGACGCGCCCATTGCAGTGGCCTCTTGGTAGAATTGAAACAACACACGAGGGCGTTGATGGCATTATTCGTGTAGTTACTTTGAGAACTAAAAATGGTCTAATTAAAAGACCGGTGAATAAAATTTGTCCATTACCGTATGCAAATTAATTACCTTTTATTTTTTTCTTAGGTTAAATTTTATTGTTTATCTAGATTAATTAATTATTATTATTCTTTTTTTTCAAAAATATACCTCACTAAAGGTTTATTTATTCTATGTGTTTTGTTTACATAGGTTAGTGGATTGTATATCCCTTACTTGCTCTTTAATTTAGAATGGGGAATTCATCATGTTGAATTCGGTGAGGGGTATGTTCGGTCCTTGCAAGTTATGTGGAGGGTATTTGGAGAAACTTCACAACTTCGATTCTGCAACCGTCGTTATGAGAGTTGAGTAGAAGATTTGAGACAACTCGGTCCGCCAGGCGGTTGTGCCACTCGGTGTATTCGTAATCGCCGCACCTGCTTAATCCTTGGTAGGACATTGTTTAACGGAACTGTTGGAACCACCATAATAGTGTTTTGTGGTGCTGTGAACTGCATAGTTGTATAGAATATAGTGAAGCTGACTGCGCGGTTTGGCGAGCCTACTGCGACGACACTACTGCCCTCGGCGAAAGTGGATGAAAGGTTGGTGGAGTATTTTTTAATTACTTCTTCGCGGCTTGCAGGGATAGGATAATATCAGTTCCTCACCTAGTTCAGTAAACTTACCTCATACAGTCCACTGCAGGCTGTGCATACCGTACAGTCGAGAGAGAAACGAAAATTTTATTCACCGGTCTCTTAATTAGACCATTTTTAGTTCTCAAAGTAACTACACGAATAATGCCATCAACGCCCTCGTGTGTTGTTTCAATTCTACCAAGAGGCCACTGCAATGGGCGCGTCAAATTTGATTTCAGTAAAACTAAATCACCAATCTTTACGTTAGGAGGTGAGGCAAACCACTTCTCTCTTTGTTGCAGAGTATGAAGATAGTCATTTGACCAGCGCTTCCAAAATAACTGTGATATTTTTTGAATTGACTGCCAACGAGATAATCTATGTTGAGGAACGTCCTCATAATTATATTCAGGCACAGCCACTAAGCTTTGTCCTATCAGGAAATGACCAGCAGTTAATACATCGAACTCGTTTGGGTTTTCAGATAGTGTACATAAAGGGCGTGAGTTTAATACAGCCTCTATTCTGCAGAACACAGTTGACAACTCTTCCAGAGTGAGACTTCTATCACCTACAATACGTTGTAAAATGTGTTTCGTACTTTTTATCCCGGCTTCCCAAAGTCCACCCATGGAAGCTGCGTTAGGAGGATTTGTCCTCCACTCTACTTGCCGCGCGGTTAATCCTACGAGTACCTCGTCATGAATCTTATTACCATTTAAAAATCTAAGTACCTCCTTGAGATGCTTGGCTGCCGATACATAATTCGTCCCGCAATCGGAATATAAACAAGTACTTAATCCGCGACGGGCCACGAAACGGTCATATGCAGCTAGAAAACATTCAGCTGATAAATCAGTTAACACCTCGCAGTGTACTGCTTTTGTTGAAAAACATACAAATAGGCATAGATAAGCCTTGTATATTTTTGCGTTACGACGTGTACTTTCTTTTACAAGGAATGGACCACCTATATCTGTACCTACATGGCTGAATACCTTATCAACCTTAAGTCGGGACATGGGCAACGTACCCATTTGAGGTTGTAATGCAGTAGGTCGGCATTTAAAACACACCTTACACTTTGTCAGTACCGATCGAATGATGCTACGAGCACCAACGAGCCAATAGTTTTGGCACATTAGACCTTGTAATGTACGAGGCCCTACGTGTAGGTATTTTACGTGCAAATATTCGATTAATAATTTACTTGTATGGCATTTTGGTAGCAAAACCGGGTGCTTCGTATTGTACGGAAGGTCAGATTGTGAGATACGACCCCCCACCCTGAGGACTTTATTTTCAACGAAGGGTGATAGTTTACGTAAAGAGGCTACAAACTTACCCTTTTCTAACGCTACTATTTCAGATTCAAAGTGATTTTGTTGAATAATTCTAATAATTGAATCATGACCTTTGCGCAACTCAAAGGTCGTTAGAGGGCCTAAAGACCGATTTGAAATTTTACACTGAAGATTTATAATAAATCTATGACACCATGAAATAATACGCTGTAATTTATTAAAAGAAGAACACTTATTAAATATTTCTTCAAGGTCATTTTTAATTTCAACCTTTAGAGAAGAATTAAAACTAAATGTTGCACTATTTGATTTAAGTTCGGGAATCTTGAAGTTATGATTTAATAAATATGGTTTTATAGGCCACTTTTGTTGGTTATCATATAGCCAATCGGGGCCGTGAATCCACTCTGTAGCTCTTTCCACGAAGTGAGCAGGCAACGTTCCACGTGAACATATGTCTGCAGCGTTATTTTCGCCCTTCACGTGATACCAACAACTAGGTGGTACTGCGGCAATAATGCGACTAACACGGTTAGCCACAAAAGTTTTTAACGTGTATGGTTGTGTATGTATCCAAGCCAAAACATTTTTCGAATCGCTGAGCGCAAATATAGAAACAGATAAATTATTATCGCTTAAGTTTTGTACGACAAAACTTACAACCTTCGATAGCAGCACGGCTGCTTCGAGTTCGAGTCTAGGTATAGACAAGAGTGGGTTTAACGGCGCAACCTTTGACTTACTAGTCAGCAGTCGAACCTTCACTTCACCTATATTGTTTATACTACGTATATATAAGCACGTTGCGTATCCACGGGATGACGCATCGCAAAATGCTATTAATTGTATTTCACTAAAATTAGGTATTAAGATGTGACGCTCAAAACGCAATTCACTCAAAAGTGGTAGATCGGAGATGAATCGATTCCACTGTGAGCACGGCTCAGGTGGTAGTTGCTCATCCCATGCGACTCCCATCTTCCAGAGATCTTGCATGATACACTTTGCGACAAACGTACATGGTGAAATAATACCTACAGGATCGAATATGCTCGCCAGTAGTTTTAAAACTGATCGTTTGGTCTGTTTATTATCAGTCATGTTATAGGAAAACGCAAAACTGTCACAGGCAGGTAACCATGTCAACCCTAACACCTTAAGGGAGGATGATAACGTATCATCTTGAAAATCGATGGTTACAACTTGATTTGACTGCATATGAGTAAGTAACTCGGGACAGTTGCTAGCCCATTTTCTTAAATCAAAGCCACCACTTTTAAGAAGTGTCAGCAAATCATCCTGCAACGTGCAGGCCTGTTCTAATGATGGGCAGGACCATAATACGTCATCAACGTAGAAGCCTTGTTTGAGCACCTTTGCAGCCTCTGTACGCGGACGTTCAGCATGAGTGAGCTCATCCTCAGCTAGCTGATGCAGCGTGCGCACAGCTATGTAAGGTGCACTACGGAGACCGTAGGTATTCGTTCGAAGTTCGAAGACGCGAACTGGCTCCGTTGGAGATTCTCGCCAAAGAATGTGCTGGTACTTCCTATCAGCAGGATCAATCAGAACAGCCCGATACATCTTTGACACATCAGCAGTGAAACAAACTTTATATAACCGAAAGCGAATTATAATCTTTAGTAAGTCTGGATGTAGTTTTCTGCCTGTCAAGAGTGCATCGTTAATTGAAATACCATTCTTAGGTTGTGCCGAACCGTCGTAAACAGCGCGCAGAGGTGTACTTACGGACGATGGACGCAGAACACAATGGTGCGGTATATAATATCCTGACTGCTCAGGACCTTGATATAACTCCATGTGTCCAAGAGATTCATACTCTCGCATGAAGTCAACATAAGACTTATGAAGGTCTGGCGATCGCGCCAGGCGGCGCTCGACCTGTTTAAGCCTTGTTATAGCCACATCATAAGAATCACCAATAGGTGCATGGTGTGGGTTTAATAAAATGGGAGAAACATAACGACCATTTTCATCACGACAGTGTTTTTCTGTGTACATTTTTTCGGCTAACTCCTCCATAGGATTGGTTGGAACTTCACACGGTAAAGATTCCAACTCCCAAAACCGTTTAAGTGTATCATTTAAATAATTATTTTCAATTGTGTACGACACAAATGACGTTGCACACGGTACAACATCGAGACTGCTAGAGCAATTTTTTAACCCTAGTCTCCCAGTTATGACGTAACCAAATATGCTCCCCAATGCCACTGGTACATCTTTATTTATTATAAATTTTGTCCCGTCATAAATATAGGGAAACACTTCACCCGATAAAATAATGTCAATCGGGGACGTTGTATAAAAATACGGATCAGCTAATTGTAAATCTTTATACTTAGTAATCAACTTATCGGGAATAAGTACGTTTGGCAAATCGGATGTAATTTTAGGTAAAATTACAGCATCAATGTTAAACACCGGCGTATTATTGTAGCGCGGCTGAATAACACACGAAGCCATTCCATAATTTTTTACATATTCGCCACCTAGTCCGAAGATATTATATGGACATTTATTAGCTGATAATCCTAACCGTTGAAAACAATCTAACGTAATAAAATTACTTTGCGCCCCAGAGTCAATTAATACGCGCACGGGCTGATAATTATCAAACGCGTTCAAAACATTCACAACAGCTGTTCCCAAGATAACTGTACAGTTAGAAGTATGCGTAGACGTCAGATGACACACCGTACTGATAATTGATTGTCCGTCTCCCTTGCACGGCGCAGGAGCGGTCTCAGTCGAAATCAGCTGATTCGAACACGGTTTGTTATTATCTATCGCGCTAACTTCTCGATGTAACAGAACATGATGCGGTAAATTACAGATTAAACATTTAAAATTACTTTTACACGCCTTAACGGTATGATTTGATTTTAAACAATTATGACATAATTTTAATTCATTCGCACGGCGAATACGTTGCTCATTAGACAATTTACGAAATTGTTCACAACGGAAAATCATATGATTACTATCACAATGTACACATAAACCCTTTAACCCAGAGCGTGTAGAAGATAGCGAATGCTTTTTTGTGTCCTTTTGTCGCGAATCATTTTGTTGATATTTATTAGAATACACATTAGAATATGACGCAGAATGATCTAGAACTTTTATTTGATTATGTATAAATAATGCTAATTCATCGAAGGTAGGAATGGAATTTTGATCTAATTTTTGTTCAAAATATTTTCGAGTTTGTGGATCTAATGCCCTTAACGCAATATGACACATTACATAACTGCTTAAATCTTTAATATTAAGTGCCTGTATTGCCTTATACGAATGTTCGAAGTTCTCAATAAACATGTTCAAATCAGCAGACGATTCCTTGCGTAACGGTGAAAAGTTTAACATTTTATCTAGGTACCTACCAACTAACAATCTATTGTCTCGATATTTATCAATTAAACTCTGCCAGACGAGATCGTAGTTATTGGCGGATATCGGTACACTTTTAACCATATTTAATGCAGAACCTTTCGTGCAAGACAATAGAAAATGAAATTTATCAATTTTTGGAATGTGCGGCTGATCATGTACTAACGAGCAAAATGTTTCATAAAATGTATTAAAATTCTCAATATCCGAATTAAATGTAAACAATTCAAGTTTAGGCAGGCGAGGGCGGGACTCCATGGTAACCAAGCGATTCTCACCGTTATTGCCGATGCGTGCCGAGCTATATTTCGAAGCACATAATTTCACTCGAAAATATAGTTCATCAAAACTTTGTAACTCTTGACTTCTAAGTATTGACTCAGAATCAACTAAAAGTTCTTGTTCGAATATATCGAATATTATTTTTTCGAATGAACTACGTAGGTCACTAATTTCAGAGACGTGCAATAAAAACAATTCTTTCGTATCAGAATTCGATAAATCGTGGGACATATCATATACCTTTTGCATTTGTGAAAACAAGAGTTGTTTTCGTTGAATTAACACGGTTAATTTTTTGGGTAATGGATGTTTCTTATCACTAGAAATTTTTGCTTTAGGTGCCGCCATCTTGTGAAACAACACACGTAGCCCAATGAAATTATAAAATTAATATTATATTACTTTCACTAATACTTGTTACCTATACAATTTAATTATATAACACTTAGCTGAATAATTGTACGACAAAAAATAATTTATGTGTTTTGTTTATATTGTATACTTCGTATAGTGGAGAAAAGTAAAGTACATAAGATATGTATAGAACGTCTACACAATGAAATTATAATTTCATTAAATAATGGGGAATAAGAAGTAATTGGCACGGCCAATATAAATAAATTATATGCTAAGAACGTCTTAACATATATGATATTTATTGGGAGGTATTCTAACACGGTTAGAAATAACGGTACAGAACGTCTGTACTGTCTAAATACCTGGGAATTACGAATTCCTAGGTGAGGTATGAGACCTTAGGATGGACCAAAAAAATCGATTCGGGGCCGTGAATCCACTCGGTGTATTCGTAATCGCCGCACCTGCTTAATCCTTGGTAGGACATTGTTTAACGGAACTGTTGGAACCACCATAATAGTGTTTTGTGGTGCTGTGAACTGCATAGTTGTATAGAATATAGTGAAGCTGACTGCGCGGTTTGGCGAGCCTACTGCGACGACACTACTGCCCTCGGCGAAAGTGGATGAAAGGTTGGTGGAGTATTTTTTAATTACTTCTTCGCGGCTTGCAGGGATAGGATAATATCAGTTCCTCACCTAGTTCAGTAAACTTACCTCATACAGTCCACTGCAGGCTGTGCATACCGTACAGTCTTTTTTTGGTCTCTTTTGATTTTTTGGTCACTTCGACCCAGGATACCGCTCCTAAGGTCTCATACCTCACCTAGGAATTCGTAATTCCCAGGTATTTAGACAGTACAGACGTTCTGTACCGTTATTTCTAACCGTGTTAGAATACCTCCCAATAAATATCATATATGTTAAGACGTTCTTAGCATATAATTTATTTATATTGGCCGTGCCAATTACTTCTTATTCCCCATTATTTAATGAAATTATAATTTCATTGTGTAGACGTTCTATACATATCTTATGTACTTACTTTACTTTTCTCCACTATACGAAGTATACAATATAAACAAAACACATAAATTATTATTTGTCGTACAATCATTCAGCTAAGTGTTATATAATTAAATTGTATAGGTAACAAGTATTAGTGAAAGTAATATAATATTAATTTTATAATTTCATTGGGCTACGTGTGTTGTTTCACAAGATGGCGGCACCTAAAGCAAAAATTTCTAGTGATAAGAAACATCCATTACCCAAAGAATTAACCGTGTTAATTCAACGAAAACAACTCTTGTTTTCACAAATGCAAAAGGTATATGATATGTCCCACGATTTATCGAATTCTGATACGAAAGAATTGTTTTTATTGCACGTCTCTGAAATTAGTGACCTACGTAGTTCATTCGAAAAAATAATATTCGATATATTCGAACAAGAACTTTTAGTTGATTCTGAGTCAATACTTAGAAGTCAAGAGTTACAAAGTTTTGATGAACTATATTTTCGAGTGAAATTATGTGCTTCGAAATATAGCTCGGCACGCATCGGCAATAACGGTGAGAATCGCTTGGT
Source organism: Lymantria monacha (assembly GCA_905163515.2). NCBI lineage: Eukaryota > Metazoa > Arthropoda > Insecta > Lepidoptera > Erebidae > Lymantria > Lymantria monacha. The sequence continues at coordinate 33,242,795 of LR991093.1, forward strand.
TACCATGGAGTCCCGCCCTCGCCTGCCTAAACTTGAATTATTTACATTTAATTCGGATATTGAGAATTTTAATACATTTTATGAAACATTTTGCTCGTTAGTACATGATCAGCCGCACATTCCAAAAATTGATAAATTTCATTATCTATTGTCTTGCACGAAAGGTTCTGCATTAAATATGGTTAAAAGTGTACCGATATCCGCCAATAACTACGATCTCGTCTGGCAGAGTTTAATTGATAAATATCGAGACAATAGATTGTTAGTTGGTAGGTACCTAGATAAAATGTTAAACTTTTCACCGTTACGCAAGGAATCGTCTGCTGATTTGAACATGTTTATTGAGAACTTCGAACATTCGTATAAGGCAATACAGGCACTTAATATTAAAGATTTAAGCAGTTATGTAATGTGTCATATTGCGTTAAGGGCATTAGATCCACAAACTCGAAAATATTTTGAACAAAAATTAGATCAAAATTCCATTCCTACCTTCGATGAATTAGCATTATTTATACATAATCAAATAAAAGTTCTAGATCATTCTGCGTCATATTCTAATGTGTATTCTAATAAATATCAACAAAATGATTCGCGACAAAAGGATACAAAAAAGCATTCGCTATCTTCTACACGCTCTGGATTAAAGGGTTTATGTGTACATTGTGATAGTAATCATATGATTTTCCGTTGTGAACAATTTCGTAAATTGTCTAATGAGCAACGTATTCGCCGTGCGAATGAATTAAAATTATGTCATAATTGTTTAAAATCAAATCATACCGTTAAGGCGTGTAAAAGTAATTTTAAATGTTTAATCTGTAATTTACCGCATCATGTTCTGTTACATCGTGAAGTTAGCGCGATAGATAATAACAAACCGTGTTCGAATCAGCTGATTTCGACTGAGACCGCTCCTGCGCCGTGCAAGGGAGACGAACAATCAATTATAAGTACGGTGTGTCATCTGACGTCTACGCATACTTCTAACTGTACAGTTATCTTGGGAACAGCTGTTGTGAATGTTTTGAACGCGTTTAATAATTATCAGCCCGTGCGCGTATTAATTGACTCTGGGGCGCAAAGTAATTTCATTACGTTAGATTGTTTTCAACGGTTAGGATTATCAGCTAATAAATGTCCATATAATATCTTCGGACTAGGTGGCGAATATGTAAAAAATTATGGAATGGCTTCGTGTGTTATTCAGCCGCGCTACAATAACACGCCGGTGTTTAACATTGATGCTGTAATTTTACCTAAAATTACATCCGATTTGCCAAACGTACTTATTCCCGATAAGTTGATTACTAAGTATAAAGACTTACAATTAGCTGATCCGTATTTTTATACAACGTCCCCGATTGACATTATTTTATCGGGCGAAGTGTTTCCCTATATTTATGACGGGACAAAATTTATAATAAATAAAGATGTACCAGTGGCATTGGGGAGCATATTTGGTTACGTCATAACTGGAAGACTAGGGTTAAAAAATTGCTCTAGTAGTCTCGATGTTGTACCGTGTGCAACGTCATTTGTGTCGTACACAATTGAAAATAATTATTTAAATGATACACTTAAACGGTTTTGGGAGTTGGAATCTTTACCGTGTGAAGTTCCAACGGATCCTATGGAGGAGTTAGCCGAAAAAATGTACACAGAAAAACACTGTCGTGATGAAAATGGTCGTTATGTTTCTCCCATTTTATTAAACCCACACCATGCACCTATTGGTGATTCTTATGATGTGGCTATAACAAGGCTTAAACAGGTCGAGCGCCGCCTGGCGCGATCGCCAGACCTTCATAAGTCTTATGTTGACTTCATGCGAGAGTATGAATCTCTTGGACACATGGAGTTATATCAAGGTCCTGAGCAGTCAGGATATTATATACCGCACCATTGTGTTCTGCGTCCATCGTCCGTAAGTACACCTCTGCGCGTTGTTTACGACGGTTCAGCACAACCTAAGAATGGTATTTCAATTAACGATGCACTCTTGACAGGCAGAAAACTACATCCAGACTTACTAAAGATTATAATTCGCTTTCGGTTATATAAAGTTTGTTTCACTGCTGATGTGTCAAAGATGTATCGGGCTGTTCTGATTGATCCTGCTGATAGGAAGTACCAGCACATTCTTTGGCGAGAATCTCCAACGGAGCCAGTTCGCGTCTTCGAACTTCGAACGAATACCTACGGTCTCCGTAGTGCACCTTACATAGCTGTGCGCACGCTGCATCAGCTAGCTGAGGATGAGCTCACTCATGCTGAACGTCCGCGTACAGAGGCTGCAAAGGTGCTCAAACAAGGCTTCTACGTTGATGACGTATTATGGTCCTGCCCATCATTAGAACAGGCCTGCACGTTGCAGGATGATTTGCTGACACTTCTTAAAAGTGGTGGCTTTGATTTAAGAAAATGGGCTAGCAACTGTCCCGAGTTACTTACTCATATGCAGTCAAATCAAGTTGTAACCATCGATTTTCAAGATGATACGTTATCATCCTCCCTTAAGGTGTTAGGGTTGACATGGTTACCTGCCTGTGACAGTTTTGCGTTTTCCTATAACATGACTGATAATAAACAGACCAAACGATCAGTTTTAAAACTACTGGCGAGCATATTCGATCCTGTAGGTATTATTTCACCATGTACGTTTGTCGCAAAGTGTATCATGCAAGATCTCTGGAAGATGGGAGTCGCATGGGATGAGCAACTACCACCTGAGCCGTGCTCACAGTGGAATCGATTCATCTCCGATCTACCACTTTTGAGTGAATTGCGTTTTGAGCGTCACATCTTAATACCTAATTTTAGTGAAATACAATTAATAGCATTTTGCGATGCGTCATCCCGTGGATACGCAACGTGCTTATATATACGTAGTATAAACAATATAGGTGAAGTGAAGGTTCGACTGCTGACTAGTAAGTCAAAGGTTGCGCCGTTAAACCCACTCTTGTCTATACCTAGACTCGAACTCGAAGCAGCCGTGCTGCTATCGAAGGTTGTAAGTTTTGTCGTACAAAACTTAAGCGATAATAATTTATCTGTTTCTATATTTGCGCTCAGCGATTCGAAAAATGTTTTGGCTTGGATACATACACAACCATACACGTTAAAAACTTTTGTGGCTAACCGTGTTAGTCGCATTATTGCCGCAGTACCACCTAGTTGTTGGTATCACGTGAAGGGCGAAAATAACGCTGCAGACATATGTTCACGTGGAACGTTGCCTGCTCACTTCGTGGAAAGAGCTACAGAGTGGATTCACGGCCCCGATTGGCTATATGATAACCAACAAAAGTGGCCTATAAAACCATATTTATTAAATCATAACTTCAAGATTCCCGAACTTAAATCAAATAGTGCAACATTTAGTTTTAATTCTTCTCTAAAGGTTGAAATTAAAAATGACCTTGAAGAAATATTTAATAAGTGTTCTTCTTTTAATAAATTACAGCGTATTATTTCATGGTGTCATAGATTTATTATAAATCTTCAGTGTAAAATTTCAAATCGGTCTTTAGGCCCTCTAACGACCCTTGAGTTGCGCAAAGGTCATGATTCAATTATTAGAATTATTCAACAAAATCACTTTGAATCTGAAATAGTAGCGTTAGAAAAGGGTAAGTTTGTAGCCTCTTTACGTAAACTATCACCCTTCGTTGAAAATAAAGTCCTCAGGGTGGGGGGTCGTATCTCACAATCTGACCTTCCGTACAATACGAAGCACCCGGTTTTGCTACCAAAATGCCATACAAGTAAATTATTAATCGAATATTTGCACGTAAAATACCTACACGTAGGGCCTCGTACATTACAAGGTCTAATGTGTCAAAACTATTGGCTCGTTGGTGCTCGTAGCATCATTCGATCGGTACTGACAAAGTGTAAGGTGTGTTTTAAATGCCGACCTACTGCATTACAACCTCAAATGGGTACGTTGCCCATGTCCCGACTTAAGGTTGATAAGGTATTCAGCCATGTAGGTACAGATATAGGTGGTCCATTCCTTGTAAAAGAAAGTACACGTCGTAACGCAAAAATATACAAGGCTTATCTATGCCTATTTGTATGTTTTTCAACAAAAGCAGTACACTGCGAGGTGTTAACTGATTTATCAGCTGAATGTTTTCTAGCTGCATATGACCGTTTCGTAGCCCGTCGCGGATTAAGTACTTGTTTATATTCCGATTGCGGGACGAATTATGTATCGGCAGCCAAGCATCTCAAGGAGGTACTTAGATTTTTAAATGGTAATAAGATTCATGACGAGGTACTCGTAGGATTAACCGCGCGGCAAGTAGAGTGGAGGACAAATCCTCCTAACGCAGCTTCCATGGGTGGACTTTGGGAAGCCGGGATAAAAAGTACGAAACACATTTTACAACGTATTGTAGGTGATAGAAGTCTCACTCTGGAAGAGTTGTCAACTGTGTTCTGCAGAATAGAGGCTGTATTAAACTCACGCCCTTTATGTACACTATCTGAAAACCCAAACGAGTTCGATGTATTAACTGCTGGTCATTTCCTGATAGGACAAAGCTTAGTGGCTGTGCCTGAATATAATTATGAGGACGTTCCTCAACATAGATTATCTCGTTGGCAGTCAATTCAAAAAATATCACAGTTATTTTGGAAGCGCTGGTCAAATGACTATCTTCATACTCTGCAACAAAGAGAGAAGTGGTTTGCCTCACCTCCTAACGTAAAGATTGGTGATTTAGTTTTACTGAAATCAAATTTGACGCGCCCATTGCAGTGGCCTCTTGGTAGAATTGAAACAACACACGAGGGCGTTGATGGCATTATTCGTGTAGTTACTTTGAGAACTAAAAATGGTCTAATTAAGAGACCGGTGAATAAAATTTGTCCATTACCGTATGCAAATTAATTACCTTTTATTTTTTTCTTAGGTTAAATTTTATTGTTTATCTAGATTAATTAATTATTATTATTCTTTTTTTTTCAAAAATATACCTCACTAAAGGTTTATTTATTCTATGTGTTTTGTTTACATAGGTTAGTGGATTGTATATCCCTTACTTGCTTTTTATTTTGTACGGCTGGCCTAACCAAAAAAAGACTGTACGGTATGCACAGCCTGCAGTGGACTGTATGAGGTAAGTTTACTGAACTAGGTGAGGAACTGATATTATCCTATCCCTGCAAGCCGCGAAGAAGTAATTAAAAAATACTCCACCAACCTTTCATCCACTTTCGCCGAGGGCAGTAGTGTCGTCGCAGTAGGCTCGCCAAACCGCGCAGTCAGCTTCACTATATTCTATACAACTATGCAGTTCACAGCACCACAAAACACTATTATGGTGGTTCCAACAGTTCCGTTAAACAATGTCCTACCAAGGATTAAGCAGGTGCGGCGATTACGAATACACCGAGTGGCACAACCGCCTGGCGGACCGAGTTGTCTCAAATCTTCTACTCAACTCTCATAACGACGGTTGCAGAATCGAAGTTGTGAAGTTTCTCCAAATACCCTCCACATAACTTGCAAGGACCGAACATACCCCTCACCGAATTCAACATGATGAATTCCCCATTCTAAATTAAAAAGCAAGTAAGGGATATACAATCCACTAACCTATGTAAACAAAACACATAGAATAAATAAACCTTTAGTGAGGTATATTTTTGAAAAAAAAAGAATAATAATAATTAATTAATCTAGATAAACAATAAAATTTAACCTAAGAAAAAAATAAAAGGTAATTAATTTGCATACGGTAATGGACAAATTTTATTCACCGGTCTCTTAATTAGACCATTTTTAGTTCTCAAAGTAACTACACGAATAATGCCATCAACGCCCTCGTGTGTTGTTTCAATTCTACCAAGAGGCCACTGCAATGGGCGCGTCAAATTTGATTTCAGTAAAACTAAATCACCAATCTTTACGTTAGGAGGTGAGGCAAACCACTTCTCTCTTTGTTGCAGAGTATGAAGATAGTCATTTGACCAGCGCTTCCAAAATAACTGTGATATTTTTTGAATTGACTGCCAACGAGATAATCTATGTTGAGGAACGTCCTCATAATTATATTCAGGCACAGCCACTAAGCTTTGTCCTATCAGGAAATGACCAGCAGTTAATACATCGAACTCGTTTGGGTTTTCAGATAGTGTACATAAAGGGCGTGAGTTTAATACAGCCTCTATTCTGCAGAACACAGTTGACAACTCTTCCAGAGTGAGACTTCTATCACCTACAATACGTTGTAAAATGTGTTTCGTACTTTTTATCCCGGCTTCCCAAAGTCCACCCATGGAAGCTGCGTTAGGAGGATTTGTCCTCCACTCTACTTGCCGCGCGGTTAATCCTACGAGTACCTCGTCATGAATCTTATTACCATTTAAAAATCTAAGTACCTCCTTGAGATGCTTGGCTGCCGATACATAATTCGTCCCGCAATCGGAATATAAACAAGTACTTAATCCGCGACGGGCTACGAAACGGTCATATGCAGCTAGAAAACATTCAGCTGATAAATCAGTTAACACCTCGCAGTGTACTGCTTTTGTTGAAAAACATACAAATAGGCATAGATAAGCCTTGTATATTTTTGCGTTACGACGTGTACTTTCTTTTACAAGGAATGGACCACCTATATCTGTACCTACATGGCTGAATACCTTATCAACCTTAAGTCGGGACATGGGCAACGTACCCATTTGAGGTTGTAATGCAGTAGGTCGGCATTTAAAACACACCTTACACTTTGTCAGTACCGATCGAATGATGCTACGAGCACCAACGAGCCAATAGTTTTGACACATTAGACCTTGTAATGTACGAGGCCCTACGTGTAGGTATTTTACGTGCAAATATTCGATTAATAATTTACTTGTATGGCATTTTGGTAGCAAAACCGGGTGCTTCGTATTGTACGGAAGGTCAGATTGTGAGATACGACCCCCCACCCTGAGGACTTTATTTTCAACGAAGGGTGATAGTTTACGTAAAGAGGCTACAAACTTACCCTTTTCTAACGCTACTATTTCAGATTCAAAGTGATTTTGTTGAATAATTCTAATAATTGAATCATGACCTTTGCGCAACTCAAGGGTCGTTAGAGGGCCTAAAGACCGATTTGAAATTTTACACTGAAGATTTATAATAAATCTATGACACCATGAAATAATACGCTGTAATTTATTAAAAGAAGAACACTTATTAAATATTTCTTCAAGGTCATTTTTAATTTCAACCTTTAGAGAAGAATTAAAACTAAATGTTGCACTATTTGATTTAAGTTCGGGAATCTTGAAGTTATGATTTAATAAATATGGTTTTATAGGCCACTTTTGTTGGTTATCATATAGCCAATCGGGGCCGTGAATCCACTCTGTAGCTCTTTCCACGAAGTGAGCAGGCAACGTTCCACGTGAACATATGTCTGCAGCGTTATTTTCGCCCTTCACGTGATACCAACAACTAGGTGGTACTGCGGCAATAATGCGACTAACACGGTTAGCCACAAAAGTTTTTAACGTGTATGGTTGTGTATGTATCCAAGCCAAAACATTTTTCGAATCGCTGAGCGCAAATATAGAAACAGATAAATTATTATCGCTTAAGTTTTGTACGACAAAACTTACAACCTTCGATAGCAGCACGGCTGCTTCGAGTTCGAGTCTAGGTATAGACAAGAGTGGGTTTAACGGCGCAACCTTTGACTTACTAGTCAGCAGTCGAACCTTCACTTCACCTATATTGTTTATACTACGTATATATAAGCACGTTGCGTATCCACGGGATGACGCATCGCAAAATGCTATTAATTGTATTTCACTAAAATTAGGTATTAAGATGTGACGCTCAAAACGCAATTCACTCAAAAGTGGTAGATCGGAGATGAATCGATTCCACTGTGAGCACGGCTCAGGTGGTAGTTGCTCATCCCATGCGACTCCCATCTTCCAGAGATCTTGCATGATACACTTTGCGACAAACGTACATGGTGAAATAATACCTACAGGATCGAATATGCTCGCCAGTAGTTTTAAAACTGATCGTTTGGTCTGTTTATTATCAGTCATGTTATAGGAAAACGCAAAACTGTCACAGGCAGGTAACCATGTCAACCCTAACACCTTAAGGGAGGATGATAACGTATCATCTTGAAAATCGATGGTTACAACTTGATTTGACTGCATATGAGTAAGTAACTCGGGACAGTTGCTAGCCCATTTTCTTAAATCAAAGCCACCACTTTTAAGAAGTGTCAGCAAATCATCCTGCAACGTGCAGGCCTGTTCTAATGATGGGCAGGACCATAATACGTCATCAACGTAGAAGCCTTGTTTGAGCACCTTTGCAGCCTCTGTACGCGGACGTTCAGCATGAGTGAGCTCATCCTCAGCTAGCTGATGCAGCGTGCGCACAGCTATGTAAGGTGCACTACGGAGACCGTAGGTATTCGTTCGAAGTTCGAAGACGCGAACTGGCTCCGTTGGAGATTCTCGCCAAAGAATGTGCTGGTACTTCCTATCAGCAGGATCAATCAGAACAGCCCGATACATCTTTGACACATCAGCAGTGAAACAAACTTTATATAACCGAAAGCGAATTATAATCTTTAGTAAGTCTGGATGTAGTTTTCTGCCTGTCAAGAGTGCATCGTTAATTGAAATACCATTCTTAGGTTGTGCTGAACCGTCGTAAACAACGCGCAGAGGTGTACTTACGGACGATGGACGCAGAACACAATGGTGCGGTATATAATATCCTGACTGCTCAGGACCTTGATATAACTCCATGTGTCCAAGAGATTCATACTCTCGCATGAAGTCAACATAAGACTTATGAAGGTCTGGCGATCGCGCCAGGCGGCGCTCGACCTGTTTAAGCCTTGTTATAGCCACATCATAAGAATCACCAATAGGTGCATGGTGTGGGTTTAATAAAATGGGAGAAACATAACGACCATTTTCATCACGACAGTGTTTTTCTGTGTACATTTTTTCGGCTAACTCCTCCATAGGATCCGTTGGAACTTCACACGGTAAAGATTCCAACTCCCAAAACCGTTTAAGTGTATCATTTAAATAATTATTTTCAATTGTGTACGACACAAATGACGTTGCACACGGTACAACATCGAGACTACTAGAGCAATTTTTTAACCCTAGTCTTCCAGTTATGACGTAACCAAATATGCTCCCCAATGCCACTGGTACATCTTTATTTATTATAAATTTTGTCCCGTCATAAATATAGGGAAACACTTCGCCCGATAAAATAATGTCAATCGGGGACGTTGTATAAAAATACGGATCAGCTAATTGTAAGTCTTTATACTTAGTAATCAACTTATCGGGAATAAGTACGTTTGGCAAATCGGATGTAATTTTAGGTAAAATTACAGCATCAATGTTAAACACCGGCGTGTTATTGTAGCGCGGCTGAATAACACACGAAGCCATTCCATAATTTTTTACATATTCGCCACCTAGTCCGAAGATATTATATGGACATTTATTAGCTGATAATCCTAACCGTTGAAAACAATCTAACGTAATGAAATTACTTTGCGCCCCAGAGTCAATTAATACGCGCACGGGCTGATAATTATTAAACGCGTTCAAAACATTCACAACAGCTGTTCCCAAGATAACTGTACAGTTAGAAGTATGCGTAGACGTCAGATGACACACCGTACTTATAATTGATTGTTCGTCTCCCTTGCACGGCGCAGGAGCGGTCTCAGTCGAAATCAGCTGATTCGAACACGGTTTGTTATTATCTATCGCGCTAACTTCACGATGTAACAGAACATGATGCGGTAAATTACAGATTAAACATTTAAAATTACTTTTACACGCCTTAACGGTATGATTTGATTTTAAACAATTATGACATAATTTTAATTCATTCGCACGGCGAATACGTTGCTCATTAGACAATTTACGAAATTGTTCACAACGGAAAATCATATGATTACTATCACAATGTACACATAAACCCTTTAATCCAGAGCGTGTAGAAGATAGCGAATGCTTTTTTGTATCCTTTTGTCGCGAATCATTTTGTTGATATTTATTAGAATACACATTAGAATATGACGCAGAATGATCTAGAACTTTTATTTGATTATGTATAAATAATGCTAATTCATCGAAGGTAGGAATGGAATTTTGATCTAATTTTTGTTCAAAATATTTTCGAGTTTGTGGATCTAATGCCCTTAACGCAATATGACACATTACATAACTGCTTAAATCTTTAATATTAAGTGCCTGTATTGCCTTATACGAATGTTCGAAGTTCTCAATAAACATGTTCAAATCAGCAGACGATTCCTTGCGTAACGGTGAAAAGTTTAACATTTTATCTAGGTACCTACCAACTAACAATCTATTGTCTCGATATTTATCAATTAAACTCTGCCAGACGAGATCGTAGTTATTGGCGGATATCGGTACACTTTTAACCATATTTAATGCAGAACCTTTCGTGCAAGACAATAGAAAATGAAATTTATCAATTTTTGGAATGTGCGGCTGATCATGTACTAACGAGCAAAATGTTTCATAAAATGTATTAAAATTCTCAATATCCGAATTAAATGTAAACAATTCAAGTTTAGGCAGGCGAGGGCGGGACTCCATGGTAACCAAGCGATTCTCACCGTTATTGCCGATGCGTGCCGAGCTATATTTCGAAGCACATAATTTCACTCGAAAATATAGTTCATCAAAACTTTGTAACTCTTGACTTCTAAGTATTGACTCAGAATCAACTAAAAGTTCTTGTTCGAATATATCGAATATTATTTTTTCGAATGAACTACGTAGGTCACTAATTTCAGAGACGTGCAATAAAAACAATTCTTTCGTATCAGAATTCGATAAATCGTGGGACATATCATATACCTTTTGCATTTGTGAAAACAAGAGTTGTTTTCGTTGAATTAACACGGTTAATTTTTTGGGTAATGGATGTTTCTTATCACTAGAAATTTTTGCTTTAGGTGCCGCCATCTTGTGAAACAACACACGTAGCCCAATGAAATTATAAAATTAATATTATATTACTTTCACTAATACTTGTTACCTATACAATTTAATTATATAACACTTAGCTGAATAATTGTACGACAAAAAATAATTTATGTGTTTTGTTTATATTGTATACTTCGTATAGTGGAGAAAAGTAAAGTAAGTACATAAGATATGTATAGAACGTCTACACAATGAAATTATAATTTCATTAAATAATGGGGAATAAGAAGTAATTGGCACGGCCAATATAAATAAATTATATGCTAAGAACGTCTTAACATATATGATATTTATTGGGAGGTATTCTAACACGGTTAGAAATAACGGTACAGAACGTCTGTACTGTCTAAATACCTGGGAATTACGAATTCCTAGGTGAGGTATGAGACCTTAGGAGCGGTATCCGGCTCGAAGGACCAAAAAAAGACTGTACGGTATGCACAGCCTGCAGTGGACTGTATGAGGTAAGTTTACTGAACTAGGTGAGGAACTGATATTATCCTATCCCTGCAAGCCGCGAAGAAGTAATTAAAAAATACTCCACCAACCTTTCATCCACTTTCGCCGAGGGCAGTAGTGTCGTCGCAGTAGGCTCGCCAAACCGCGCAGTCAGCTTCACTATATTCTATACAACTATGCAGTTCACAGCACCACAAAACACTATTATGGTGGTTCCAACAGTTCCGTTAAACAATGTCCTACCAAGGATTAAGCAGGTGCGGCGATTACGAATACACCGAGTGGCACAACCGCCTGGCGGACCGAGTTGTCTCAAATCTTCTACTCAACTGTCATAACGACGGTTGCAGAATCGAAGTTGTGAAGTTTCTCCAAATACCCTCCACATAACTTGCAAGGACCGAACATACCCCTCACCGAATTCAACATGATGAATTCCCCATTCTAAATTAAAGGGCAAGTAAGGGATATACAATCCACTAACCTATATAAACAAAACACATAGAATAAATAAACCTTTAGTGAGGTACATTTAAAAAAATAATCATTAATTAATCTAGATAAACAATAAAAATTAACCTAAGAAAAAAAATAAAAGGTAATTAATTTGCATATGGTAATGGACAAATTTTATTCACCGGTCTCTTAATTAGACCATTTTTAGTTCTCAAAGTAACTACACGAATAATGCCATCAACGCCCTCGTGTGTTGTTTCAATTCTACCAAGAGGCCACTGCAATGGGCGCGTCAAATTTGATTTCAGTAAAACTAAATCACCAATCTTTACGTTAGGAGGTGAGGCAAACCACTTCTCTCTTTGTTGCAGAGTATGAAGATAGTCATTTGACCAGCGCTTCCAAAATAACTGTGATATTTTTTGAATTGACTGCCAACGAGATAATCTATGTTGAGGAACGTCCTCATAATTATATTCAGGCACAGCCACTAAGCTTTGTCCTATCAGGAAATGACCAGCAGTTAATACATCGAACTCGTTTGGGTTTTCAGATAGTGTACATAAAGGGCGTGAGTTTAATACAGCCTCTATTCTGCAGAACACAGTTGACAGCTCTTCCAGAGTGAGACTTCTATCACCTACAATACGTTGTAAAATGTGTTTCGTACTTTTTATCCCGGCTTCCCAAAGTCCACCCATGGAAGCTGCGTTAGGAGGATTTGTCCTCCACTCTACTTGCCGCGCGGTTAATCCTACGAGTACCTCGTCATGAATCTTATTACCATTTAAAAATCTAAGTACCTCCTTGAGATGCTTGGCTGCCGATACATAATTCGTCCCGCAATCGGAATATAAACAAGTACTTAATCCGCGACGGGCCACGAAACGGTCATATGCAGCTAGAAAACATTCAGCTGATAAATCATTAGAGAATCGTTACGGTATGCACAGCCTGCAGTGGACTGTATGAGGTAAGTTTACTGAACTAGGTGAGGAACTGATATTATCCTATCCCTGCAAGCCGCGAAGAAGTAATTAAAAAATACTCCACCAACCTTTCATCCACTTTCGCCGAGGGCAGTAGTGTCGTCGCAGTAGGCTCGCCAAACCGCGCAGTCAGCTTCACTATATTCTATACAACTATGCAGTTCACAGCACCACAAAACACTATTATGGTGGTTCCAACAGTTCCGTTAAACAATGTCCTACCAAGGATTAAGCAGGTGCGGCGATTACGAATACACCGAGTGGCACAACCGCCTGGCGGACCGAGTTGTCTCAAATCTTCTACTCAACTGTCATAACGACGGTTGCAGAATCGAAGTTGTGAAGTTTCTCCAAATACCCTCCACATAACTTGCAAGGACCGAACATACCCCTCACCGAATTCAACATGATGAATTCCCCATTCTAAATTAAAGAGCAAGTAAGGGATATACAATCCACTAACCTATGTAAACAAAACACATAGAATAAATAAACCTTTAGTGAGGTATATTTTTGAAAAAAAAGAATAATAATAATTAATTAATCTAGATAAACAATAAAATTTAACCTAAGAAAAAAATAAAAGGTAATTAATTTGCATACGGTAATGGACAAATTTTATTCACCGGTCTTTTAATTAGACCATTTTTAGTTCTCAAAGTAACTACACGAATAATGCCATCAACGCCCTCGTGTGTTGTTTCAATTCTACCAAGAGGCCACTGCAATGGGCGCGTCAAATTTGATTTCAGTAAAACTAAATCACCAATCTTTACGTTGGGAGGTGAGGCAAACCACTTCTCTCTTTGTTGCAGAGTATGAAGATAGTCATTTGACCAGCGCTTCCAAAATAACTGTGATATTTTTTGAATTGACTGCCAACGAGATAATCTATGTTGAGGAACGTCCTCATAATTATATTCAGGCACAGCCACTAAGCTTTGTCCTATCAGGAAATGACCAGCAGTTAATACATCGAACTCGTTTGGGTTTTCAGATAGTGTACATAAAGGGCGTGAGTTTAATACAGCCTCTATTCTGCAGAACACAGTTGACAACTCTTCCAGAGTGAGACTTCTATCACCTACAATACGTTGTAAAATGTGTTTCGTACTTTTTATCCCGGCTTCCCAAAGTCCACCCATGGAAGCTGCGTTAGGAGGATTTGTCCTCCACTCTACTTGCCGCGCGGTTAATCCTACGAGTACCTCGTCATGAATCTTATTACCATTTAAAAATCTAAGTACCTCCTTGAGATGCTTGGCTGCCGATACATAATTCGTCCCGCAATCGGAATATAAACAAGTACTTAATCCGCGACGGGCCACGAAACGGTCATATGCAGCTAGAAAACATTCAGCTGATAAATCAGTTAACACCTCGCAGTGTACTGCTTTTGTTGAAAAACATACAAATAGGCATAGATAAGCCTTGTATATTTTTGCGTTACGACGTGTACTTTCTTTTACAAGGAATGGACCACCTATATCTGTACCTACATGGCTGAATACCTTATCAACCTTAAGTCGGGACATGGGCAACGTACCCATTTGAGGTTGTAATGCAGTAGGTCGGCATTTAAAACACACCTTACACTTTGTCAGTACCGATCGAATGATGCTACGAGCACCAACGAGCCAATAGTTTTGACACATTAGACCTTGTAATGTACGAGGCCCTACGTGTAGGTATTTTACGTGCAAATATTCGATTAATAATTTACTTGTATGGCATTTTGGTAGCAAAACCGGGTGCTTCGTATTGTACGGAAGGTCAGATTGTGAGATACGACCCCCCACCCTGAGGACTTTATTTTCAACGAAGGGTGATAGTTTACGTAAAGAGGCTACAAACTTACCCTTTTCTAACGCTACTATTTCAGATTCAAAGTGATTTTGTTGAATAATTCTAATAATTGAATCATGACCTTTGCGCAACTCAAAGGTCGTTAGAGGGCCTAAAGACCGATTTGAAATTTTACACTGAAGATTTATAATAAATCTATGACACCATGAAATAATACGCTGTAATCTATTAAAAGAAGAACACTTATTAAATATTTCTTCAAGGTCATTTTTAATTTCAACCTTTAGAGAAGAATTAAAACTAAATGTTGCACTATTTGATTTAAGTTCGGGAATCTTGAAGTTATGATTTAATAAATATGGTTTTATAGGCCACTTTTGTTGGTTATCATATAGCCAATCGGGGCCGTGAATCCACTCTGTAGCTCTTTCCACGAAGTGAGCAGGCAACGTTCCACGTGAACATATGTCTGCAGCGTTATTTTCGCCCTTCACGTGATACCAACAACTAGGTGGTACTGCGGCAATAATGCGACTAACACGGTTAGCCACAAAAGTTTTTAACGTGTATGGTTGTGTATGTATCCAAGCCAAAACATTTTTCGAATCGCTGAGCGCAAATATAGAAACAGATAAATTATTATCGCTTAAGTTTTGTACGACAAAACTTACAACCTTCGATAGCAGCACGGCTGCTTCGAGTTCGAGTCTAGGTATAGACAAGAGTGGGTTTAACGTCGCAACCTTTGACTTACTAGTCAGCAGTCGAACCTTCACTTCACCTATATTGTTTATACTACGTATATATAAGCACGTTGCGTATCCACGGGATGACGCATCGCAAAATGCTATTAATTGTATTTCACTAAAATTAGGTATTAAGATGTGACGCTCAAAACGCAATTCAGTCAAAAGTGGTAGATCGGAGATGAATCGATTCCACTGTGAGCACGGCTCAGGTGGTAGTTGCTCATCCCATGCGACTCCCATCTTCCAGAGATCTTGCATGATACACTTTGCGACAAACGTACATGGTGAAATAATACCTACAGGATCGAATATGCTCGCCAGTAGTTTTAAAACTGATCGTTTGGTCTGTTTATTATCAGTCATGTTATAGGAAAACGCAAAACTGTCACAGGCAGGTAACCATGTCAACCCTAACACCTTAAGGGAGGATGATAACGTATCATCTTGAAAATCGATGGTTACAACTTGATTTGACTGCATATGAGTAAGTAACTCGGGACAGTTGCTAGCCCATTTTCTTAAATCAAAGCCACCACTTTTAAGAAGTGTCAGCAAATCATCCTGCAACGTGCAGGCCTGTTCTAATGATGGGCAGGACCATAATACGTCATCAACGTAGAAGCCTTGTTTGAGCACCTTTGCAGCCTCTGTACGCGGACGTTCAGCATGAGTGAGCTCATCCTCAGCTAGCTGATGCAGCGTGCGCACAGCTATGTAAGGTGCACTACGGAGACCGTAGGTATTCGTTCGAAGTTCGAAGACGCGAACTGGCTCCGTTGCAGATTCTCGCCAAAGAATGTGCTGGTACTTCCTATCAGCAGGATCAATCAGAACAGCCCGATACATCTTTGACACATCAGCAGTGAAACAAACTTTATATAACCGAAAGCGAATTATAATCTTTAGTAAGTCTGGATGTAGTTTTCTACCTGTCAAGAGTGCATTGTTAATTGAAATACCATTCTTAGGTTGTGCTGAACCGTCGTAAACAACGCGCAGAGGTGTACTTACGGACGATGGACGCAGAACACAATGGTGCGGTATATAATATCCTGACTGCTCAGGACCTTGATATAACGCCATGTGTCCAAGAGATTCATACTCTCGCATGAAGTCAACATAAGACTTATGAAGGTCTGGCGATCGCGCCAGGCGGCGCTCGACCTGTTTAAGCCTAGTTATAGCCACATCATAAGAATCACCAATAGGTGCATGGTGTGGGTTTAATAAAATGGGAGAAACATAACGACCATTCTCATCACGACAGTGTTTTTCTGTGTACATTTTTTCGGCTAACTCCTCCATAGGATCCGTTGGAACTTCACACGGTAAAGATTCCAACTCCCAAAACCGTTTAAGTGTATCATTTAAATAATTATTTTCAATTGTGTACGACACAAATGACGTTGCACACGGTACAACATCGAGACTGCTAGAGCAATTTTTTAACCCTAGTCTCCCAGTTATGACGTAACCAAATATGCTCCCCAATGCCACTGGTACATCTTTATTTATTATAAATTTTGTCCCGTCATAAATATAGGGAAACACTTCACCCGATAAAATAATGTCAATCGGGGACGTTGTATAAAAATACGGATCAGCTAATTGTAAATCTTTATACTTAGTAATCAACTTATCGGGAATAAGTACGTTTGGCAAATCGGATGTAATTTTAGGTAAAATTACAGCATCAATGTTAAACACCGGCGTGTTATTGTAGCGCGGCTGAATAACACACGAAGCCATTCCATAATTTTTTACATATTCGCCACCTAGTCCGAAGATATTATATGGACATTTATTAGCTGATAATCCTAACCGTTGAAAACAATCTAACGTAATAAAATTACTTTGCGCCCCAGAGTCAATTAATACGCGCACGGGCTGATAATTATTAAACGCGTTCAAAACATTCACAACAGCTGTTCCCAAGATAACTGTACAGTTAGAAGTATGCGTAGACGTCAGATGACACACCGTACTGATAATTGATTGTTCGTCTCCCTTGCACGGCGCAGGAGCGGTCTCAGTCGAAATCAGCTGATTCGAACACGGTTTGTTATTATCTATCGCGCTAACTTCACGATGTAACAGAACATGATGCGGTAAATTACAGATTAAACATTTAAAATTACTTTTACACGCCTTAACGGTATGATTTGATTTTAAACAATTATGACATAATTTTAATTCATTCGCACGGCGAATACGTTGCTCATTAGACAATTTACGAAATTGTTCACAACGGAAAATCATATGATTACTATCACAATGTACACATAAACCCTTTAACCCAGAGCGTGTAGAAGATAGCGAATGCTTTTTTGTATCCTTTTGTCGCGAATCATTTTGTTGATATTTATTAGAATACACATTAGAATATGACGCAGAATGATCTAGAACTTTTATTTGATTATGTATAAATAATGCTAATTCATCGAAGGTAGGAATGGAATTTTGATCTAATTTTTGTTCAAAATGTTTTCGAGTTTGTGGATCTAATGCCCTTAACGCAATATGACACATTACATAACTGCTTAAATCTTTAATATTAAGTGCCTGTATTGCCTTATACGAATGTTCGAAGTTCTCAATAAACATGTTCAAATCAGCAGACGATTCCTTGCGTAACGGTGAAAAGTTTAACATTTTATCTAGGTACCTACCAACTAACAATCTATTGTCTCGATATTTATCAATTAAACTCTGCCAGACGAGATCGTAGTTATTGGCGGATATCGGTACACTTTTAACCATATTTAATGCAGAACCTTTCGTGCAAGACAATAGATAATGAAATTTATCAATTTTTGGAATGTGCGGCTGATCATGTACTAACGAGCAAAATGTTTCATAAAATGTATTAAAATTCTCAATATCCGAATTAAATGTAAATAATTCAAGTTTAGGCAGGCGAGGGCGGGACTCCATGGTAACCAAGCGATTCTCACCGTTATTGCCGATGCGTGCCGAGCTATATTTCGAAGCACATAATTTCACTCGAAAATATAGTTCATCAAAACTTTGTAACTCTTGACTTCTAAGTATTGACTCAGAATCAACTAAAAGTTCTTGTTCGAATATATCGAATATTATTTTTTCGAATGAACTACGTAGGTCACTAATTTCAGAGACGTGCAATAAAAACAATTCTTTCGTATCAGAATTCGATAAATCGTGGGACATATCATATACCTTTTGCATTTGTGAAAACAAGAGTTGTTTTCGTTGAATTAACACGGTTAATTCTTTGGGTAATGGATTTTTCTTATCACTAGAAGTTTTTGCTTTAGGTGCCGCCATCTTGTGAAACAACACACGTAGCCCAATGAAATTATAAAATTAATAATATATTACTTTCACTAATACTTGTTACCTATACAATTTAATTATATAACACTTAGCTGAATAATTGTACGACAAAAATAATTTATGTGTTTTGTTTATATTGTATACTTCGTATAGTGGAGAAAAGTAAAGTACATAAGATATGTATAGAACGTCTACACAATGAAATTATAATTTCATTAAATAATGGGGAATAAGAAGTAATTGGCACGGCCAATATAAATAAATTATATGCTAAGAACGTCTTAACATATATGATATTTATTGGGAGGTATTCTAACACGGTTAGAAATAACGGTACAGAACGTCTGTACTGTCTAAATACCTGGGAATTACGAATTCCTAGGTGAGGTATGAGACCTTAGGAGCGGTATCCTGGGTCGAAGTGACCAAAAAAAAGAAGAAGTGACCGATCATTGGAGAATATTTTTCTGGCAAACCTGCTAGTAATAATGAGCCGATCCATTCATCCGTAATTGCAAAACCTGTACCTTTTAAATATGCGCTACACGGTTTCAAACAGTGGTTTGAAGCAGAAAAAACAGAAATACGCTATGCTGGCTACATGGTTCAAAGCTAGTTTGAAACCAACAGTTTTCAGAGAACGTGGCGCGGATAGGACGTCTTTACACTCGCGTACCGTATATTTACTACAATGACGTCATGGTGCCTTACCTATCAAAAGAACAAAAATAAATGGTTACTCCAAACTCCTCACTCCTAAAATATAGATGCTATAGTTGTATTGGAAAGTTGGGTTTTACACAATTTATTGAAGAAAAAGGCTTGACAATTTTACTAAGAAAAAAATTATTTGCTAAAATATCCCACGCATTTCTTTTTTGTGTAGGTAATAGTTTTATAAGCTTTACAATTTAACTCCCAAAGGCAGGACAAGCCTTTGTATAACTCGAGAAGTTTAGTAATAACATCGCGAACGCGTTTTGTCAGCTCACGCGCAGAATGTCGTCACGTGCGTCTGCGCTCACCGCTGCAGCGTGACTGTCGTTCGTTTGGTTTGAAGCAAGCGGCTAGACGGTTTCAAACAAAATATAATCGAACGTTTGGCCAGTGGTTTGAAGCGCAAGCCCCGCTACCAAGGACGTTTAGAGGTCATACGAAATTTGGCATAAAACATCTATCTACACTGTTTGAAACCATTGCTTCAAACCACTGTTTGAAACCGTGTAGCGCATACTTTAATCTCTGCGCTGTCTCAATTAATTGCGTTACGTACGATGTCATGCTATCGCAATTTTCTTGACGTATTGAGATAAGATGTCGCAGTAGGGTTATCTTTCTAGAAAAACCTGAGTCATCAAACATATTCTTGAGCTTTTTCCATAACTCATCCGAACTTGATGTTTCCTTAATATGTACGTACAATCCGGTATCTATTGTTAAAACCAGTTTCGCCCTTGTTTTAGCATCTTCTTCTGGTTTTCTTTCGATCGGTTTGATATAATGTATCATTCCTTCTAGCACCAACAAGTTTTCTGCCGCAAAACTCCACTCATCATAATTTTCGCGTCCTTTTAGTTTCGGAACACTTTGTATGTAACTCATAGCCATTTCCTACACAAACTTCAGCACTTATTTTTTTAAACTGTAAACTAGTATTACTTAAAAAACTGGATAATTGCCCATAACCTAATAAAACGTGCTAAGTATGGTTTACGACTGACTTTATTTGACATTGAAACATTAGATTACCATAGGTATAATAGATGGCGCTAGTGCCTAATATTTGTTACAAAATATAACAGATACTTTAACGTTTTACGTAGTTGCCTATATCGAATATATTCGACGTCATTCCTGAGTTTGTGGGTTGACTGATTTGTACAATCAGTCAGCACGTTCGCGACACACGTGTGTGTGTGTGTGTGTGTGTGTGTGTGTGTACGTGTGTCATCTCCACTGTTACAAATATCGCATTAAATTGCTATCGCTGTCTTAGATTGTCGGATAAATTATTTTAACTGCTTCGTCGTCATCACCTACAAACCTGTCGTTAACTCGATCTATCACCGGCCTCCTGTACAATACAGAGGGAAACTTAAACTATATCACCATTATGATTAGACGGGTTGGTATAAGGTTTTCTTTGCATATTTAATTGTGGTTTGCGTGTAATGTCTCTTAATCGACTTTTACTTTATCCATTGTTAGGAAAAGGGGTGAAAGATTGTATTCTTACTTCATCACTCCACGGAAAATGATGATGATGAAATAATTTGCTATAATCAGAAATTTTCTAATATTTTTATATATATTATAACAAGCACATATAGTGCAGTGGTTAAGATACTGACCTTTAGTACCAGTGCCACGGGTTCGATTCCTGCTCAGGATAATACCTTGTGTGATCCACAGAGTGTTGTTCTGATGTGTGTAATTTGTCTGCTTTAATTACATGTTTGTAAAATCCTCCGCCATACCTGACATTACGTAAGGTAATAAATTGAAAATTACTAATTTTGGTGAAAACTGTGATAGATTAATAAGATTAATGTTATTGCAGCGAGTTAATGATACCTACTTGTAGTAAGAACATTGTAATAAAAGATATCACCAGAATAAACGGAGTTATATTTGATCAATAGGGCCCTTTCTTACAAGAAATCTTTTTAAGGGGCAGGGAGGAGTAGTTGCAATCTTATGATGTCTTACGGTAGGGCCAGATCATTCTTCAAAATTCTTTACGTAATTTATGAACGGCCCTTCAGAGCATTGAACAGAAGTCACAATTTCTGTATTTATTCTCCAGTTAATCAACGAACCATCAAAACCTATTACTTAATTTGGATGCTCCTCCCGGGGATATACTACGGATTATCCGTTTGGACCCGCGTCTACGTCCCTGTCAGAAAAGTGCTGGCCATCGCCCGCACACGCACCGCATTCCTAATTACCAAGTCTCGGTCCGACTATTGGCAGTCACGATACAATACTCCGTCGGCCGCCCTCGCGCCCTCGGACCAATTGTCGGCTCTTTTATTATACATTAATATTAATATCTTAAAGATTGTTTTGGCAATAAATATAGTTTGGAATCAACTGACTACGAAATTATGTTAATAGTAGTATTTCTACTATCTTACCTTTATAATATAAACAGCCTCCATCCTCCCTTTATAACACAAAGTAAAATGTCTATAAAAAATAAATTTCGATTCCGAAAGTGAGTAAAACTTCGTGCCTCTTTTTATTAGATTTTAAAAACGTACGGCCGTCGGCCTTCGTAAGTTTGTGGGGTCGACAGTTGATGAGACATTAAAAACGTACGGCCGTCGGCCTTCGTAAGTTTGTGGGGTCGACAGTTGATGAGACATTGAAATCTGATTGCGTCACTGACTACTTATTCAAGGCCTTCTACTTATTGACAAAGCCAATCTCTCAATGTAAACAGAAAAATAAAACGGACAAAATATTTATACTTACAAAAATACTGAAATTTAGCATTTTAACACATGATTATTTATAAAAACTTGATGACGAGCGAAAAATGAATGTCACACGTGGGATGGGATCCCATGTGTGATAATCATTGTTCGCTCGTAATAAAGTTGGCACAAAAATAGTACAAAAGTACAATCACTTAATTGGAAGACAAGTATATTTTAGTCATCGTTAATGGTTAGTTCTTAAAATTGATATATGTACATCTATAAATAAATAAATATTGATATACCTAGTTGTTTCTATCGCGTGTATCATTAAACATGTTGATGAACACACAATTGTTGTGTTTGTGTTTTGTTGTTTATAACGTTAAGTCCAACGCTTTACAGATATAACAATTTACCTGTCAATATTTGTGACGAGTAAATGTGCCTTCAAAGCGGATACTTTGATCGAGATCATTCCACATGAACAATTTGGAGAACAGAAAACTCTGGAAAATAACGAGATTAATTGACATAACCCGAAGAATTAGCACGCTGAAGTGGCAATGGGCAGTACACACGAGGAAGAGTATTTCTCGAATGGTCGCCGATCAGACGACGTGGTGTGGGACAATCAGCAATAAACAACATGATGTATTCAGTCACACTGCGGCACAGACACAAAACTCAGTGTATCATTAAATACACTTTTCACTTTTTGTGAAAAGCGGTGACGTTATAATGTGTAACTTTAAATAAGTTAATAAAATAATTCAAGAAAATATTAATACGCGCATCGTAATTAATTGTTATTTAACATACCTACTAATATAATAATAATTTTAAAACTATAATTGTACACAATCTATATTAATGGCGGCTACCAATACTACTAATCCTATATGTTGATCCGGGACAATACCATTTGACGCCGTTTATATTCCCGAGGAGGGTTGACGTCAGGTAGACGGCCGGTCATGGAATTATTGCCAATTATTTTTGCAATGTGTACGATGGAGAAGCTGTACATCTTGACGTCGATCACAAGTAATTGAGAGAGAGCAGGATGATGATAATGATGATGAATTTTACATATTTTAAGGAAAAAATAATCTTAAAAATAAAAAAAAATGATTAAAAAATCAAAAAAACCCGACTGCGTAAAAAGTCACCAAAACTATGTACATAATAAAAAAACTGAAAAGAAAAAAACAAGCACTTAGATGTCCGGTGGTCTAGAATTCCATAATATATTATTGAATAAATACTATTGCAGAAAATAAAATATATTTTAATAATTGAACATGACAACTGAACAGTCGGGATCCTTTATTCGACAGCAAATCTAATTTTTCAAAGGATCCCGACTGTTCAGTTGTCATGTTCTATAATTAAAATATATTTCATCTTCTGCAATAGTATTTATTCAATAATATATTATGGAATTCTAGACCACTGGACATCTATGTGCTTGTTTTTTTTTTTCAGTTTTTTTATTATGTACATAGTTTTGGTGACTTTTTACGCAGTCGGGTTTTTTGATTTTTTAATCATTAATTTTATATTACACTTTTTAGTTATAAATACCTAGGTAGCTTTAGTTATCTTATCTATACTAATATTATAAAGCGGAAGAGTTTGTTTGTTTGTTTAAACGCGCTAATCTCAGGAACTACTGGTCCGATTTTAAAAATTCTTTTTTTGTTGGATAGTCCATTTATAGAGGAAGGCTTTAGGCTATATAACATTACGCTGCGACCAATAGGAACAGAGCAACAATGATGAATGTGTAAAAATCGGGTTTTTGTTTCCTTTTGAGAGCTTCCGCTGCGTAAACGGTTAAAGTTGCGCAAAAATTATGTACTACATAATTGTTCCCCTTTTAAAGTTCTAAATAAAAGTCCGCGACAGCATATGTCTATCTTTTAAGATTGGCTCACTATAACCTTTTTTATGCTAATCAAATTTGTTTTAAAATAATGTGATATTTTCGAAGGTGTTTTTATAAACATAATATTAATCCTTATCCAAATAAATGAGTTATTCATCACAAGTATTTAATTTAAAACAAAATTGCTCTTTACATTATTTGATTTCAATGAATATCTTAGGAAATATCGCAGTTTAAAAATAACATCGCAGCAAAATAATGATCAAGTACTGGGCGCGCATTTACGATAAAAATACTGGATCTTATAATCTTATATTAAAAAAAAACTCAAACTAATGTTATTTCAAAGTACTTCTGCACACACTACATTTTTAGTTTTGTTTTCTTCTCATGACCTTCCGTCGGCTTTACACATCCTAAATAATAATAATAGGTATAGGAAGTATTAGTGCCTGCCCTCATGTATGGCAGTGAAAGTTAGATTTGGCGGGTAAGACATGAAAATAGAATAAATGCTGTAGAGCTGACAGCTCTTCGTAAGCTGTGTGTGATGTATGAAAGATAAAATTAGGTATAATGTTATAAAAGAGCGCTGGTATGCTGAGGTCGGTTGGACACGAAGTGGAAGAAATAATGAGTGGGCAGAGGTTGACGAAGCAAACATATAAAGCAATCGTGAATGGTACGAATACAAGGGGAAGACCTTTTCTGGACCAAATTGGCGATTTGTTCACGAGAGGTCATCATCATCATCATTCTCCTACTCTTATCCCAATTACTTGGGGTCGATACAATAAGTACTCTTCATTCATAGTACATATTATAAAAGTTATTGGCAATAGTTTTATGACCGGCTGCCTGCCAGACGTCAACCCTCATTGGGAATGTAATTGTTGACCAAACGGCATCAGATGGAGTTGGCCCAAGTCGTTATAAGGCTCTTAGTCGTCTTTTACGACATCCACAAGCAAAGTGAGGATTGGTAGTATTCATAGCCGCTACCACACAGCGATTTCATACACATTAAAAGTATGTGTAATCGTAAATAGGCGTAAGTGTATGTATGTACGTATAATATACATACATTGTATATATCTATAGAAAGTATAGATAAGACCCAATACTTTTACTTGCATTACTGTAAATGGTACTACATTGCATTATATGGATTACGACAAAATTGAATCACTTTTAAATACTTATTTCGCGTAACTACAAATACACACAAAAAATAAGAAACATATACATGCACGCACACTACATCACAAACACACGCACACCACACACACAACACACATACACACACGCACACAAACACACGCACACAAACAAACAAACGCACAACACACATACACACGCACACACACACACACATGCACATACACACGCACACACACACACACAACGTGTGAGCGCGCTCACTAACACGTTAATTCTCACTCATTCATTTATTATAGATTTCTTTATCATTAGTCTTTATTACGTAAGATATATATATTCATTATTTATAATGTATGTTACTGTAAAATAATTTGATGTTCAAGATTTATGTATTTCGGGAAGGAACTGTCTCTTGAAACACAGGTATTACCTAATTCAAGAGGCAAAGACATCTATGTCAACTGTCATATGTATTTACTTTTCAATAAAGATTATTATTATTATTTTACTTAAGGTTAAATGTTCTACTCTTACTAATAAAAGGGTCATGTAGGTACCTAAAACAGCTTTAACGTATGTATTATTTAAAAATATTTCCACCTTTTACGTAAACGAATTCGCGAGTTGAAGTTAACGTTAGCCCAAAGTAACCATTCCACGCGGACGAAGTCGCGGGCAGAAACTAGTTTATTAATAAGTAGGTAAGTACCTAACTATATATAGTTTTTCGACTGAAGTTGAGTACTAAATCGTTAGAAGTTGGAGATGGACCACCGCGTCAGACATAAGATACTTTAGGTAGGACTACCTATGGTATATTGGACAATATACCTACTAGATACTTCAGTATATGTCCATCCACATCCAGTTATATGAATTTTTCGTCTTTTCATCGTAAATTTCTACTGTCTAAAAAACCTATATGTGAGAAAGGTTGTTACGAAACTTTAAATCGATATAGATCCTAAACGACCAGTCAAATCGAAAAATGTTGAGAGAAAACTAAAAATGATTATTAAATACCTATTTAACGATAGCCCACTCGATATAGTTTGTTGACTTTAATTTTTTTAATTTTCACAATATGGCGTCCAGTAGTCGCCATATTGAATTTTCAATAACGTCATATCTATAGTGACACTCGCCGGATTAAGAGGAATCGATTGACGTGCGAATCATAAAAATCGGCCCAGGCGTTTGGTATATATAGTGCTTCAAAGGAACATACAAACATACATACATAAATACATACATACATACATACAAACATACGTACATAGACTGTTAAACACAATACCACTCCTTTGCAGTCGGGTAATAACGTGTTAAAGATTAATTTCAATATAATGTTATCAAAGATATTTCTTCTTATCTTTTTGAAGGATATAGGATCAGACAGGATCAATAAATGATGTAACGTACTACAACGGTTAACAGGTATATTGCGTCTGCAAGATAGTTTGACAAATTGTTACTTACATATAATTAAACCTACCCATACACATAAAATAATAAATCAATGCACATACATTACACCTCCCAACTTAATTTTTATATTATATACCTATATATAAAGAATATTAACTAATGAAAAGGTAACATGTGAAAGTTACAATAATCTATACAAACATAAATATGGTAATAAGCGTAGGTATGTGTCTGGCTGGAATAAGCACGTTCGCGGTGCTCACGAGAGGGCTCGCTATTATTATAAATTATGGCTGCAGTGTGGTAAATCCACTTTTGGAATAGCTTTTAATAATATGTGTGATTCTAGAAAGAAATTTAAATCAAAATTAAAATGGTGTCAGTTTCATCAAAACCAAATAAAAATGGATACACTAGCCAAACACCATTCAAATAAAGATTTCGTAAAATTCTGGAAATCTACCAATAAATTAAATTATAGACCGAGTCCTCCCGTGAGTATAGCGGGTGTGCATGACCAGGGTGATATTGCTAACCTATTTTGTGAGCACTTTAGAGTTCAATCGCCATTAGAACGTGTGACGTCGTTGCCTGGGTTCGATTCTGAAACCGTATGCCGCGAGCAGTTTGCAACATTTAACGTGGAACAGGTTAATGCTACTATTAAAAACATGACGAGAGGTAGGTCTCCTGGGCACGATGGTCTCAGCATCGAACACTTGCAACACGCTGGTAACCATCTACCACGAGTTTTATGTATGTTTTTTAATTTGTGTTTAAGGCATTCTTATATACCTGCAAAAATGATGCGCACTATTGTCGTACCGATTATTAAAAACAAAACTGGTGACTCGTCTATGCTGTCGAACTATAGACCTATTTCATTGGCAACTGTAATTGCTAAGGTACTGGACAGTCTGCTTGTGCGCGTACTCGATAAGCATGTGTTAATTAATGACGCACAGTTTGGATTTCGGCCTGGTCTTTCTACTGACAGTGCTATATTTTGCCTTAAGCAGACTGTACAGTATTACACACTTAGGAGAACACCAGTATATGCCTGTTACCTTGATTTATCGAAAGCGTTTGATATGGTGTCATATGACATTCTATGGACTAAATTGCGACGTGATACAAGTGTACCCGCTGAGGTGATAATGTTATTTAAATATTGGTACGATAATCAAATAAATCTAGTGAAGTGGGCAGACACATACTCGACAGAGTATAGGTTGGAGTGCGGTGTGAGGCAGGGGGGCTTGACGTCTCCAGCACTCTTTAACCTATACATGAACAGTCTGATCGGGGAGCTCAGCAGCACAGGTATAGGGTGTCACATTAATGGTATATGTGTTAATAATATAAGTTATGCTGACGATATGGTGTTGCTGAGCCCATCAATCAAGGCCCTGAGGAAATTGGTCAGAATATGTGAATCCTACGCCGGGGCACACGGGCTCAAATATAATGCAACCAAGAGTGAGCTCATGATATTTAAAGCAGGCAATAAATGTTATAGTACTATACCACCTGTCATGCTATGTGGTACAGCTTTGAATATGGTTAACAAATTTAAGTACTTGGGCCACTGGGTCTCGGCGGACCTCAAGGATAATACAGATTTGGAACGGGAGCGCAGGTCGCTGGCTGTTCGAAGCGGTATGCTGGCCCGCAGGTTCGCTCACTGCACTACCCCAGTAAAGGTCACGCTTTTCAAAGCTTATTGTCAAAGTTTTTATACGTGCAGCCTGTGGGTGAACTTTACGCAGAAGGCATACAGTGGCCTGCGTGTACAATACAATAACACGTTCCGGGTGTTGTTGGGGCTGTCGCGTTTTTGTAGCGCGTCCGGCATGTTTGCTGACGCGAACGTAGATAGTTTTTCGGCCGTTATGCGCAAGAGAAGCGCCTCGCTATTGCGTCGTATGCGCGGCAGCCCCAATAACATAATAAAGGGTTTGGCTGATTGGTGGGAATCGCCGATCCTGAGGCGTTGGATACGACTGCATGCAGTTAAGTAGACACCCTCAGGTTCGGACGACCAACAGTTTTATGTTAGTTTTGTTCATACATTATAAGGTAATTATGTCAATGTTACTAACACTCGTTCTTAAGTTTTTATTGTTACTAACAAAATATGGAGCTCTATACTCTGAAATAAAAATTATTATTATTATTATTATAATAATATATCTTAAGACAATAACATATTTTACAACGGAAACCTTATGATTGGCTTACGAGTACGTTTGGGACGGATCGCCGGTGGCGGTGATGGTGCATGTACAGGCGCTGTAACAACCTGTGGAACAGCATCATCCTCTACTCTCCCCTTTTCATTATCAAATAATGATTCGGCGGTATCTAAATCCCCTGGCATATTCGTCCCCGGTAATGGATCCTCACCTCCTGAGGTGGAAGGTGGAACGATGGGTGTTGTTACACTTGAAGATGTACTATCAGAACCTATGAAATCCCATAAACGAGACTTACGTTTTATATGATCTATGTGCCTCCTATTTAATCGACCGTTCTCATCATCCACGAGGTATTCGCGTGTACCTGCTCTGCCCTGAATTACACCTTTCAACCATTTGTCTCCTTTAGCACCATTCCTTATCCACACTTGGTCATGTGGGCCTAACTCGCGTATTACACCGCCTGCGTTTCGTACTTGCCGGTTCTGTGCCGTGCGCACACTATCCTCTACCGCGCGGCCCGCCCTTAACAAATCCAAACGATTGCGTAACACTCGTCGCTGTAACAACATCGCAGGCGATTCACCCGTTGTACTATGTGCCGTGTTCCTATAAGCTAATAAAAATGTTTGTAAGGCCGTATCTACGTCAATGTTATCACGGTATGCCTTCTTAATAACCGACTTGCACAGTTTAACGGCGTTTTCAGCGGCGCCATTTGACGAGGGGTGGTAGATTGGAGAATGACATTGGCATATACCATTGTTTTTTAAAAATTCTTTAAATTCTATACTCGTAAAAGGCGGGCCCTGATCTGATACTATTTCTTTAGGGAGACCAAATCTAGCAAAGGTGGCTCGTAAAATAACGATTACCTGCTTAGCGTTAGTTTTTGACATTTCGAAAACTTCCAACCATTTTGAACTGGCATCGATAAGTACCATGAACGTCCTACCACGAAAGGGACCTAAAAAGTCAATGTGTACCCTGCTCCAGGGTTGTGTGTGATACGGCCAGGGTTGTGGAGGCGCTCGCGGCGGCGCGGCGCCTTCCACCGCACACGTCTCACAATTCTGACATAACGCTTCAATATCACTATCGATCCCCGGCCACCATACATAACTACGTGCCAACGATTTGGTTTTGACAATACCCATGTGACTACTGTGCAACTGTTTCAGTATATCTTTTCGCAAGCTAAGCGGAATTACCATCCTGTAACCCCACATTAAACAACCGCAATCAACGTACAGTTCGTTACGCCTCAAATAATAAGGTTGTAATTGTTCATCGTGGCATGATTGGGGCCAACCTGATTGAATATATAATAGCATACGATTTAAAAATAAATCTTTCGCGGTATGTTTTCGAACTTCTTTATTTGTCACAGGCAAGAAATCCTCTACAAAACTTAGGTAAGTTATTTCAGTTTTTTTATTCAATGGCTGGCTGGGCTGTGGCAATCTAGATAACGCATCAGCACAATTTTTTTTTGACGACACATACTCGATATCGTAGTTGTAACCCGACAGTAAAACGGCCCACCGCTGTAGACGTGATGCTGCCATGATCGGTATCCCTACCTTATCGCCTAAAATATGTGTTAACGGTTTATGGTCTGTACGCAAGATGAACTTACGCCCGTACAAATATTGATGATACTTCCTCACACCAAATATAATAGCGAGTGCCTCTCTGTCTATTTGTGAATAAGCGCGCTCGGCGGCGCTGAGCGAGCGCGATGCGTACGCGACCGGCCGCTCGCCCGCTGCAGTGAGGTGCGACAACACCGCTCCCACCCCTACGGCGCTCGCGTCCGCCGTCAGTACGAGCGGCAGCTCCGGCGTGTAATGTACCAACACTTCACTGGAAGACAGTGAACGCTTCACGCGACTGAATGCATCCTCACACTTACCACACCATTTGAATGGTACATCTGCTCTTAATAAATTATATAGGGGTGATAATATGGTGCTAACATTCCTTATGAATTTAGCATAGTACATGGTCATACCTATGAATGCTCTTAATTCAGATACGTTTGTGGGCGCTGGTGTGCCCACTATTGCTTTTACTTTGTCGGCACATGTTTCTAATCCATGTTTACTAATTACATGACCCAAATACGTTATTTTTTTGCAAAAAAAATTACATTTTTCTTTTTTTACTTTTAGACCATTAGACTGCAAACGATCAAAAACTTTGTTTAAATTATGAATATGTTCC
The DNA here is from genome assembly GCA_905163515.2 of Lymantria monacha. Taxonomy (NCBI): domain Eukaryota; kingdom Metazoa; phylum Arthropoda; class Insecta; order Lepidoptera; family Erebidae; genus Lymantria; species Lymantria monacha. Next base: position 33,273,929 of record LR991093.1, read on the forward strand.
TGTGTCGTTGACCCTGTAATAATAATATCGTCTAAGAATACCCCTACCCCGGGTAAGTCCGCGAATAATTGTTCTAAGCGTCTCTGAAATATACCGGGGCTAGATGACAAACCGTACACTAACCGATTAAACATGAACATACCTTTATGAGTATTTATCACTGTATATTTTTTTGATTGGTCTAATTCAAATTGCGCATAAGCCTGGGATAGATCAATCTTACTAAAACGATCACCACCATGTAACCGAGCTAATAAATCTTCTACACGCGGTAAAGGGTAACGGTCGACTTCTAACACTTTATTTAAAGTTAGTTTAAAATCTGCACAAATTCTGATAGTACCATCCTTTTTAACCACCGGCACGATGGGTGTGGCCCAATCCGAGCGGTCCACCGGGGTGAGTATGCCATCGCTCACGAGTTGCTCGAGAGCGCGCTCAACCGGCGCGCGAAGCGCGTACGCCAAGGGGCGCGCACGCATGTACACCGGCCGCGCGCCTGGCTTAACGTGAATGCTGACCTGGCCACCGGTGAAACATCCCAGCCCGTCTTCGAACACCTTACAATATCTGGAACTAAATTTACAGATATCAAATGCCTCGCTACTTAAATTATTAACATACATTCTTCTACAACTCAATTGTGATAATACTGGAATATTTAATTCGGACATCCATTGTCTACCAATTAATAAAGTTTTACCATTTTTAATTACGTACAAATCTAATTTCTGAACAATATTTTTATACATTACCGTGGGTTTAATTATACCCATAGGCTTTACAGTTTCTCCGGTATAATACCTTAAAGCTATATTACATGATTCTATTCGTAAATCCTTAAATAGCTTTTCATATGTTTCGTAATTAATACAAGAAATAGCACTACCCGTATCACATTCCATATGAATATCTTTGCCGTGTACTTTTAACGATATATAAATTGGTGGGTATTTATCTAGTGCTAAGTTATTTATATTAACATAAATTACCTCGTCATTTTCCTCCTCATCTGACGCACTTGTCATAGTCGACACCCCTTCCAAATGGTATTGGTTTATATTGAATGGGCATACACGCTGGAGGTGGCCCTGCTTATTACATACACGACAAACGTATCGCGTAAATTTGCACCGGGCTGCGTCATGTACTCCCCCGCACGCCGAGCACTGGTCATTAGGTCGAGACCAACCTCCAGGCGCTGATGAATTTGTTGCACGCCCTCCTCTCACACGCCACTGTACGTTACGTCTGCCCACTCCTCTGCCCCTACGTGATGCTGTCACGTAAGGGGTGTTACTGTTACTCGTCGTGGTCATTAAACAATCGCTCGCTGCGCTGTGAGCTACGGCCTTTGAACTGCCTTCTACCATCGCTGCGTTCTTCTCGGCCGCCTCCATGCTCATTGCCATGCTATAAGCTTTTGCAAAATCTAGATTATCCTCCGCAAATAATCGCTGCCGTATTATTTCACTACTGATTCCACACACGAACTGATCCCTAATACTTTCTTCTAGCCATGTACCAAATTCACAAAACTTTGACATTTGTTTTAAAACGGCCATATATTCTGATATGCCTTCACCTTCATTTTGTTTACGTTGTCGAAATTTAAAGCGTTCCGCTAAAACGCTGGGTTTGGGTTGTAAATGTTTTTCCATGACCGTTACTAAATATTCAAATGGCTTAGTGTTCGGTTTATGTGGTGTACACAAGTTTACTAGTAGCGCGTAACTTTCTGCACCCATAACTGTTATTAGCGTTGCTACCCATAATTCGTCTGTTATATCGTTGACTAAAAAATAATTTTCCAAACGTTCAACATATAATTTCCAATCATCCGATTGTACATTAAACTCACCAATTTTTCCGATTGGCATTATGGCAGTTTGTCGTATTATACCACTAAATATTACACACACGCAGATTACTATAATCCTCGTCGCCACTGAAGGATATAGGATCAGACAGGATCAATAAATGATGTAACGTACTACAACGGTTAACAGGTATATTGCGTCTGCAAGATAGTTTGACAAATTGTTACTTACATATAATTAAACCTACCCACACACATAAAATAATAAATCAATGCACATACATTACATTTTTTTTTTATTGTATTGCTTATAATAGTAAATGAGCAAGCAGCACACCTGATGGTAAGTGTTACTGCCGCCCGTGGACCTAGCAATACCTACCAAGGATATAGCTATGTTGCTGCTTACCAATATAAACCCAAACCCATCCAGTTGAGCATCCGGCTCTTTCAAAATTATCTTTAAGAAAACAACCCTTTGATCATTATAAAGTACTAAGAATATTGTTAACTAAATATACATACACATACATACATATCATCACGCCATATCCCTTGCAGGGTAGGCAGAGAGAACAGAGTGCCAGAGAACTCTATCTCTGCATACTTCACTCGCTTCCTCAACATTCATAATTCTCTTCATACACGCTCGCCGGTTTCGGAGACTCTTGACTCCAACTTCCTTCAGTACCTGACCGATCTGGTCTAGGTAGGTTAGTCTCGGTCTCCCTCGGTACCTACATCCTTCCACTTTCGCATTGTAAATCTTCTTAACCAGACGTTCGTTCGGCATTCTTTCCACATGTCCGAACCATCGGAGCATTCCCTTTCGCATCTTTACACCAATACTCTCTTTCATACCTACTCGCTCTCTTACGTCGTCGTTACGAATGCGGTCGGTCAGCCTAACTCCACAGATTTTCCGAAGAGATCGCATTTCGACCGCATTAATTTTACTTTCATACTCTTTTCTGCATACCCAACTCTCGCTTCCATATAGTAATGTTGGGACAAGCACTGCGTTATGTATTGCTACACGTGCCTTCTGGCTGAGGTGGTGGCTGCCGAGAAGTTGCCCCAACGCTCCGTTCACTCTATTTCCCGCATTCACTCTTCGCTCCATATCAGTGGTGTGCCTTCCATCTCGGCTAAATCCACATCCAAGATATACAAATTCATTCACTTGCTCTAGTACATCATTACCTATTGCTACTCTTACATCTGTTCTGGTTTTATCTCTTTCAAAGACCATTATTTTGGTTTTGCTCACATTCACGCGTAGACCCCTTTTCTTACAATCTTCTGTCATTGTGTCGACTAGGGTCTGCAGGTCAGTCGCTGACTGTGCCAGCAGGACTGCATCATCTGCATAAAGCAGAGTAGTGACCACTGAGTCGCCCATCTGGACTCCCACATTCATATCGTTCAACCTTTGGAGACATTTATCCAGATATATGATAAACAGCCTGGCTGACAGAACACACCCCTGCTTAACGCCGATATTGACGTCAAACCAAGGCGACATTCAATCATCCAGCCGCACACAGGCTCTACAGCCGATGTAACTGGGCTGCACAGCCTGTAACAGTTTACCGCTAATACCATACTCCGGTAAAATGTCCCAAAGTTCCTTTCGTACAACCGTGTCAAATGCTCTCTCCAGATCCACAAAACTGCAGAAAACCCTCTGACCTAGAGCCAGATGCTTCTCCACAATGTTGCGCAGAGAGAACACTTGATCCATGCATCCCCTTCCACTCCTGAAACCTCCTTGTGTCTCACACAGTAAACCATCGGACACCATCCTCATTCTCCTTTCAATAATTTTACCATACACTTTTGCTGCCAAACTGGTCAAGCTTATGGCTCTGTAATTTGCGCAGTCATAACGTGAACCCTTGTTTTTAAACAAAGGCACGATGACTGCGCTATTCCAGTCCCCGGGAACCATTCCCGAGCTCCAACATAAATTGAGGAGCAACAGGAACGCCTCCCGGACACAGGAGCCACCAAGCTTGATCATCTCGGCAGACACCATATCAATGCCCGCTGCCTTACCATTTATTAAACTTCTTATCGCCCATTCAACTTCATCCATACTGATGCCATCGGAGGACGCCGTCGCCGAATGTTGATCTACTAGACCACATGCGACATCGGCGCCAACCGCAGCATCCGCATACATATCGCCAAAGTATTCACTCCATCGGCTTAACACGTCTTGTGTTTGTGTAAGAATGTCTCCACCTTTAGACCTTATTTTATTCATTCTGAAGGCTGACCAACCACCCCGAGACTTCTTCACCTCCCTCCAAAAGATTTTGGTGTTACCCTCGAAGTTTTTAGTCAGCCTATCTTCTGCACTCATACTTGCTCTATCACGTTTCTCTTTCACTAAGGCCTTGGTGTCATTCTTACATTGCCGATATATTTCTTTCTTCTGTTCAGTCATACTGTCATTCAGATTCAAAGAAGAGACATAGTCCAGCCACGCTTTCTTCTTTTGCTCTACGGAAGCTGCCACTTCCGCATCCCACCATGCATCACCATTTGTGTTTCTATGCTTCTTTGAACTTCCACATACTTCTTTTGCTGTGTCTACCATACTCTCTTTCAATACTCTCCAGCATTCTTCAATGTCCGATTGCGGCTGGCTTGCCATCGTCAGCCGTTCTCGGACACCCTCTGCATACTTTTCTCTTACACACTCTTCTTGCAACCTTTCAACCTTTATTCTTTCAAGCCCTCCGAAGTGGACACGCTCTCGCTAGTGCCTCCACTTTCTGAACAGACCACTAAATCTCGCAATAACGAGTTAGTGGTCCGTATCGACTGTGGGGCCCCTGTAGGCTCTTGCGTCCAATATTTTGCTTCAGAGGCGACTGTCTACCAAAATGAAATCTATTATACTTTTCTGTTCATTCCTTCTCCATGTATACATATGGATGTCCTTATGTTGGAAAAATGTGTTTGACACAATAATGTTTCTCTCCATGCATACATCCGCTATGAGCCTACCTGCGTCGTTCACTCTCTTATCACCAAATGGACCAAGTACGTCCTCATAGTCGGGACGCTTGGTCCCCACCCATCCGTTCAAATCTCCGCATACAATCACGCGTTCACTGGTTTCTGCCATATCCAGAACTTCCCTAACATTATCCCAAAACTTCTCTAGGTCTGATGCCACCGAGGATCCTACGGGAGCATATGCTACAACCATGAATACCTTGGTGACACCAAGTTTTATACGGACCCAAAGAAGTCTGGGATCATACATTCCGTAATCCTTCACACCTGAGGCCAAGCGAGAGGACAGCAGTACTCCTACCCCCATGCTGGCTCGATCGCTCTGTGGTACACCAGACCACAGAGCCATCCCGCCACCAGGAAGATCGCAGGCGTCGCTGCCCCTTCGCTTGGTCTCTGTTACACAGAGGACGTCTAGCTGTTTGTCCGCCATGACGGATATCAGCTCATGCAACTTACCTTCCACACAACCTCTTACATTCCACGTGCCCACCCGGCACTCTGCTCTCCTCGACTCGCCTGACTGGGCAAGGCGTGATGGGTGGCGGCCCCCATCGCCGCAACTGCCGAAGTTCGTACCGACGGGAGCGGGTCGGTACGCGTTGCCTCCGGGGGACGCCCTAACCCGCATTGCGGTACGCATTTCGAGCCGGATTAGCAGTCTAATTAGACTGGCAGGGGACGCGAACGAGCACGCTCCGGACTATGCCCCCCTAGACTAACTAACTAAATATAAATCCATCTATTTTCAGTTTCCCAACAAGTTGTATGATCTAACGAGAGAATCTGATTCCCATGCGTGTGTACGTATATACAGTAACAACAACAAACTAACAAAGTTTATTGATCAACATGCCTTTATATTGTTGTACAACCAAATGTTATTGTTGGAGTCGTGTATACATACATATGTATATATATACACTAGTTCCCCGAGAGGATACCTGCTGAACGGAGGTCGACATTTTATAGTTGTGTATATGTTGAACGTGAAATGACGCTTGTATCTAGTACAGTATAGCAAGAGTGTGAGTGTTGGCCGAGGTGTGCCACTGCCTGGGGGTACTGCCGCTGACTAATGTTCTAAGCTGATTACAGACTGCCAAGCCTGGCCCGGAGCAGCCGCCCGAGTGTCGTTTGGGGACGCCCTTATAATTACCTTAATAATTTATAATCCTATTAATCAATATAATATATATATTCTTAGATTAGATTTATTTTAATAAATAAATAAAATTATAGTAATTAAATACTCTTTTGCATTTTATCACGTTTGGAGGTTTCGAACAGTTTTCAGCGTTCCTAGACACGGAAGGAACAGACGAAATTTGAAAAGTATTGAAAATATCACAAAAGTAAAAATGAAATACAAATATGAAAACTATTTGATAACTTGATCATATATCAGATATTTCATTTATTTCGCAAATTTGATTTGACAATAATTACCAGTTTATAAAGTTTATTCCAATGGTGTTTAAGTTTTTTAATCTAATTCTTGAATTTTTTTTTTTTATAGAATTTATCGTAATTGTTTTTGATTTTAATTTTCTGACATTTCGAACTGATTACAGTGTTGATGGTCACGCTCCGCAGACTGTCAGTCCTGCCGTGAGGACTGTCAATCGAATTGAATACATACGCAGTATAAAATATTTCGTTTTTAGTTAAAATAGTCAATGTTTGACTATATTTGTAACGAATGAAAGTGATAAAGTGACTTTGGACCCACCTATTCTGTGTCCGTTACCACAATATAAATCGGTTTGAGTTACGCTTCCGTATTTCATTGGAGTAACCCTTAAACGTGTCACGGAGGTAATGTGTACTCGTTACAGCCGCAATTTTGCTCCGAAAACGACTGAATTACAGAGTACAGGGAAAGGTCTATAGATAAATAATCTCATTGACTCACCATGTGTAATGTAAAAGTTAAAACGTAACGTTTAATTCAGATAAATTGTAACATCTCTACCGTTTGAATGGGAGCTTGTTGCGTGTGGTATTCCGATAATGAAATCTGGTGATACTTTTGGTATTGTAGCGGTAAGTTTTGGCCCTGCTCCCCACACGTTAACTAATTACTCCCACATAAAAAATCTGTTAAATAATCAAATGACTGAAATTTAGCACTTAACGTGCTTGATTATTTATATAAAACTTGATTACGAGCGAAAAATGATTGTCACATATGGGACCATCATTTTTCACTCTTAATCAAGTTTTTTTCATTCGTTTGAATTGGCAAGTACATTATACATGTTTCTACAGACAAATGCGCTGGTATTTATCATGCAGTATCAATTCCTCAAGTAGACCCACAAAAGGAAGGTGGTGTCACTTTGTGTTGTTATTCAAACATCACACAGATGATTCACAGTTTATCACCACTACACTAATATCTGCCCGACAATATCTTACAAGTTAAATAATTTTAAATAGTAAAGGAATATTCGAAATACTAAGACGTGTGACTAACATGATATAGTGAGGTCAATTACCCTCCTATAGGGGAGGAAGCGCTAACCCAGCACGTGGGACATTAATACACATCGCAAAAATGATGATGACAAAGAAGTAGGTACCTTATTTATTAAAAGATATTCAAATAAATGCTTAATAAGTGGTTTATTTATTGAGTGACCTGAATGCTGATTGTGGAATTGACCTACATATTATTTCTAGAAATTTCTACATGATGCCACGCTGCCTCAAATATTTGAATATCAAGATTTTATTGGCAAACTGTCAGCCGCTAATAGGCTGAGCTGAACTCAGTTAAGATAATAGTTGTGTTACCTGGGCATTGTGTCTTGACATAAGTGTGTGTTTACATCTCTACTTATCTCCTTTAGGATGAAAGCGTAAAAGTTATAAAATATGATATAATTTGTAACAAAGTACTCTGTAACGAGCGACAGTTGGCTGGCTCCTGGCTTGTCCTTCGACGTCACTTTCTTATTACAACTAAATTATGACCAGATAAAGTTTAAAAGCCGCGGGAGTGTTCAGAACTTTTGAGAGACATCATTTTTGGTGATTGTGCTTATCAGTGAAATAGTAACGCTCAAGTGAGTTTAGTAAAATAATTCGTTTTCAGTTTCTCAATATATCTCTTCATCGCCTGGTCATGTTTCAACTGGGACACTGTTTAAACAATTTACATACCTACGTATGTACTTGTGTCACGCACACAGAGAGCAATCCTATATTGAAGATAGATTTAATTTTTTATGTCCCAGCGTTGGGCTCGGGCCTCCTCCGTAATGGGAGGGAAATTAACCTACTATACCGCGCTGGTATAGGGCGGTATAGGGTTTTGTTTCGAGTTTCCTTCTCTTGCATAGATGTTATATGCGGTTTATATCCCTTAGTCGTCTCTTACGATCACCCACGGGTAAGATAGGGGGTGGTGAATTGTATTCTTACTCTGGACGGACACTCACTCACACGGACATTATGTGATGTAATAATTTTATATTCCAGATTTGATTAATTTATTATTTGATTTAATCATATTAAATTCCAAAATGTATTCTTTTCCCTCCTATTAATTTCCCTCTCTTTACGGAGGAGGCCAGAGCCCAGCAGTGGGACATGTGTGGGCTGTGATGATGATGATGAAATTCCAAAATGCAATTTCGTATTTATTCATAATCATTCACCCTGTCGCCATCCATCACTAAACTTAGACCTACCTTGTAGAAAGCCAAATGACAAGATTAGTTATTACAGGGATTATTGTTATAAACGTCCTGCCTAGCGAGAAACTAATCGGTCGCAGGAGAGCGCTAGCCCCAGGTTCGGACGGAATAAATAACAAAGTCATTAAACTATTCCCCGCCCACTTAATATTAATACTGTGTAGTATTTTTAACGCAGCCCTCACTTATAACATCTTTCCTTCACAGTGGAAAGAGGCCGTGGTAATCGGAATCCACAAACCCGGCAAAAAACGTACCGAACCCAATAGTTATCGCCCTATCAGCCTACTGAGCAGCATAGGCAAATTATACGAACGGATAGTACTCAGTAGGCTACGCACCTTCGCTGAGGCAAACGCCTTAATACCCGATGCGCAGTTTGGCTTTCGTCCACAGCACAGCTGTGTCCAACAAGTTTACAGATTAGCCGAGTACACCAGCAGTCAGTTCGTCAGAGGCAGGTACGCTGGTGTACTATTCCTAGACGTAGCGAAGGCGTTCGACAAAGTTTGGCATGAGGGCCTAATTTATAAACTATATAGCTTCAAAGTCCCAGAATATTTAATTCTAGTCATACATGACTACCTAAGTCATCGCAGCTTTCGCTACAGGGTGGACGGGACGTTGTCGACCGCCCACCCTATCAAGGCCGGTGTCCCTCAGGGATCGGTCCTCTCTCCGTTCCTCTTCACGCTATACACTAGCGATATACCCAAATTCACTCGTGTACACACGGCACTCTATGCCGATGATACCGCACTCTTCTGTGCAGGTTATTCCCCGACAACCGTAGCTAAGACACTCCAGAAAGCGGTCACCGCCCTTGCCAATTGGTATAGGAAATGGAGAATAAAAATAAATGCCGAGAAGAGTCAAGCGGTTATGTTCACTAAACGAACTGCCCGCATCTGCTCTCCGGATGACATCCCCCCACTCACCTTATTCAATAAGCCTGTCACATGGTGCAGGCAAGCCAAATATCTAGGAGTGACCCTTGACAGTCGACTCACGTTCATTCCACACATAAGGCAGGTAGGCGCGCGCGCAGCCTTTGTGATGGGACGTCTTCATTGCTTACTAAACGCCAGATCCAAACTATCCTTGAAGAACAAGGTCAGATTATACACTGCCTGCATACGGCCTATCATGACCTATGCCAGCGTAGTGTTCGCACACATTAACCCACCAAGGATCCGCAGGTTACAATCACTACAAAACCGGTTCATGCGACGAGCCACGGGGGCACCGTGGTTCATTCGAAATGTCGACCTTCACGTTGACCTAGAATTGCCGACCATCAGGCAATACATGAAGCGGTGCTCCCAGAGGTTCATTGACTCTGCCATGATTCACCCCAACCAACTAGTGGTTGAGGCGGCTAACTATACCCCATTAAAAATATCCGCCATCCGACGTCCTCGACACGTACTGACCGACGTTGACGACGAAATTACCATCGCTCAAGAAAGAGCCAACACGGCCCGCGCGGCCATAACACATAATCACTCGCGCTTTCGCCTCCGCCGCCGGGGAAGGAAGACGCGACGCGTAAAAATCAATATTCCGAACGTGGGCACACCCACTTTGCCACCAGCGACGCCCCGAGCCGAGGTCCGTTCTCCACAGGGAGAGCCCTCGGGCGTAGTCGCTTAAAAGCTATTCCGGGTTGAGAGCCTTCAGCGCTCACCCATAGTCCGGTTAAGCTGTCAAAGCCCTCTCGGCTAACAGCGGTCGCAGTGGAAAGAGTTTAGTGGGTATTCTAGTCACGGGGCTAGCGAGTCCCACACTCCTCGTCTGTTTTTCCGACAGGCGGGGGTTAGTGCGCAAATAGCATTCTTGAACCACTGCGTTAACAAAAAAAAAAAAAAAAAAAAAAAAAAATAGTGTTCGGTCACTTCTCGTCGGACATCGCGCGGTGCGGACGCGTTTGGTTGGATTGCTCGGTGTACGTAAGCCATTTTGTTAATTACTGTGTTTTGTTGTTAAATTAATTCTTGTTCTATTTTCAAATGTAATTGTGAAGTAAGTCGTGAATAACTGGTTGTATTTGATTGTAATTATTTCTTGATATTTCTTGTAATTTCATTGTTTAAAAGTTAATTAAATAAAATAAGGCTAGGCCACCGCCTTATTATTTTTTTTATTCAATTCTCACTTCTGGTTGCTAAAAATATATATATATATACAGAGTGGAGACGTCAATACGACAATAAATGAAAACACCGTCAATACTAGTGTATAGGAGTATTTTGAAACTATTAAAAAAGTCCTCGCATGCATATTTAAAAAACAATTTTTTCAAACAAACTTTTTATCATAAATATTGAAACAAAATAGAACACCGTTTGTAAATATTAGTTCACCAACCTGTGGTCGGCACGCGAGTGACCTTGTGGTATCATATGTTACAACTTCGAAACGTAGGTAAATACCTACATACACTTAATGTTTGGGCGCTATTCATTCTCACTCGATTATTTTATTAAAATAATCACGATAACTTTAATAATTCACTTGGTCGTTAAACTTTTAAATTTTCGATATGTGCGCCATGGACCCGAACGCACAAATTATATCGTCTTAAAATATTATTTCGAACTCTTGTTAACAGGTCGCCATTGAGGGCGATGTATTTTAACTTGTCGAAAGATCGTACAATTCCTTTTTTTAAGTTCTCCACATTATCAACCTCTGTCAAATTTGCGAGAATAATAATTTAAAATTTGTTCATCTAGGGTGACTCTTACACGTGAAGGAGCACTATCCATATGAGGCAGTAAGGATTGATTATCCCGTAACCTCTGGACAGCTTGCACAATAGTCCGGCCATTGGTAGAACAAACACGTGTGTTTCCATATCTCTTTCGGTACGTACGTATGGTTAAAGTTGCATTTCCGTGATATTTTCCATAAATTAAAATCATATCTGTATACCCGAAGCTGTGTAATTATAACGAGGCATTGTAAATGAGAAAGAAATACTATTCTAACACAAAGTAAGCGTCTAATTACGCACATCACGTCACAGGATCACGATGGCACAATGACCTACAGACCTATTATAATAGTTTTGAACATGAGACCGAGGTCTTCTTTCATTAAGCCGCATTAGGTAGTTTTAAATTTCTCATCTAAGTCTGATGACACGGTTTATAAAGACTTAGGAATAAGGTATAATATGCATTGATTTGTATTACGTTTGAGGAAGACTTGAACTGGTAAACATGGCGATATGTAGGTACTAGTTTCATATTAGTTTATACCGATGCGGCGCGGGAGCTCATTGATCTCTTAGTGATAGGCGAATAATTTTAATTTTTATACAGAGTGTGGAAATTGTTAATAACACAAAGTAATGTGCTGCGGCTAAACTAAACGACATATTGTATTCAAAGTTTGTATACAGGCTGGGCAAGTCATCAGATACACTAGATTAAAATTATTGTCGTATGGTCGTCTCCACCTTGTATATATATAAAACATCGTAATGATATTTGTGTTTCGATATGTACGTGCCCCACGTGCCCTAGTGGTACACAGATCACACAACAATGTGCTCTGTCATTACATTCGCATTTTTCACTCAATTGTGGCGGCTCTGTGACGGTAATGGATTTATAATATACTTTCGTCCCCGGGCTCTCACAGCTGACGAGTACATTATAGCACACGACACGGTGACGATACGACAACGATTTATAGCTATATAGTATATTACGGTGGTACTTACTGATATGTATATGTACACAAGCAGTTATTTCGTATGGACTATTACTCGTGATATATTTGACGCTGCCTGCACCTGTTTATATAGGAATATTTTATCCTCTAACGATATTTTTTTAAGTTTTATCTACCAAAACATAATTTACAATATTTTGCTATTAAATTGAGTTTCCATTTCACTTCTAAGCTCTTCTTGTATTTAATTCTCTGGCACCCAAACAAAGATTAAACTTGTGTTAAGGATGCAACTCACTAAAGTTGCACTGATTAAAAGATAAAAAAAAACATAACGGAGTATCACACATTATATATACGAACGCTAATTGTTACTGCTACTATTATGCTGCTACTATACTGCTACTATTATTACTATAATTATTTCTTTTCTATTTAGTTACGTATCAGCAAAATGAGCCTCCAAAGGAGGGAAATAGGTACGTCATAATTCAATATTTTCATTAAATGAACTAATAAACAAAAGCTAACTAACTAATTACAGAAGGAAAAATATCGAGATACTTTATTACTTCAATAACAAAAGCAACAATAAATTGTTACGACATAAAGATGTTTTTTTTTAATTTAAGTTCGTACTGAGCAACGACACGATAATAAAGCTGGAAGTTATTTGATGACACTTTGAAGCTTGACAATTCTTTTGTTATCTTGATTGACTTTCTGCGCTCAAGTTTAGATATTAACTGTGTGCAATGTACGTAAAGCCAAAGGTTTACTTAAGGGCGCGCAACTCTTTGTAAAGCAACACCCTGAAGTATTCAGACGAGCTATAGATGTTACTAGGCGGGAAAATATAAGAAATCCTGACAGACTTGTACTTAATATGGTACCAAAAAGTAGTCGCATGCAAAATAATTCATACGCTATGTGTGTAAAAATTTATAATCATATACCCAACGAATTTAAAATATTTCCGCTGAATAAATTTATAACAACGTTGCGCTGTTGGCTGACGCAAAAAAACTTTTATGACCTCAAAGAATTTTTTGAGAATAAAAGTAACAATGATTAGATAATAATAAAATCTTATATATATGTAATATATATATATATATATATATATATATATATATATATATATATATATCTTGTATATATTGTAATTATTTAATAACTTGGTCTATAGAATTAATTAATAATCGTTTGTAGATAACTAATGTGTTTATTTAAATTATTGCATTCATTTTTATATAATCGTTGAATAATTTTAATTTGATAAGTAGTTTGTAAGTAAATGTTTTATATTTGCATGTCATTTGTAATGACTAGATGGGCATATACCTAATCTTATATTTGTAATCACCTACACGCATAAATGTACCTCATTTAAAGCAAATAAAGAATTCTATTCTATTCTATTCTAAATGTAAGCTATGAGTAACAAAGTAAAATTACCAACATCGGGAGGGAACACCTCACCGAGTATTACACAAATATATTCACGATCCAATATATTTATAAATAAATATAAATGTATATAAATATTTATATTAACCATACTTTAGTCGTTGACCTTCAACCTCAATGTACTACAGTACACTATTGGGTGCTCTCCCCTCTCCTTCTATTGTTGACATGTTATCCAGCTGCCTTACCTTGTAAATCGTATCATCTAAATATCTTGTAGAGTAAGTAGTCCTTAGTGGTTTGTGTGTATTTTAGCTTTGAGATCCTAACATATGAAAGTACGGAACAAAATAGAACAAAACATATATTTATTTTTGTCAACTGCCATATTTTGTGGATTTTTTATCGCTACTTTGGAGAGTTGTGGTACTTGTTCTGAAAAGTTAAAAGAAGATTATAGGAACTCTATTATTTTTTAATATTGTCTGTAAGAAACAAACACCAGAAATATAATTAGGACTGAATTTGTATTTCAAGTCGATATTGATCATTTAGTAAAAGTTATTTGTCATCAAGTCGTCAACTTTAGTAGAACATATGATTAGATATTATACCTACTATATATATATATATATATTTAGTCCCTGTCTTGGCCGTGGGTGCTGTAAACGACCACCAAACTCAGTACGTAGATAACATCGCGGTATCATATACTGAGAAAGTATTAATATACAACATTATTTAATATAACAGCTTAAAACATTAAAATATTTATAATGTTATGTGAAGGTCTTTCTTATAATAATATGTACCCACCAAAACTGTAATGAACGTTTACATGTAACACTAACTTGGTTCACATTAAGTTTATAATAATATGTACCCACCAAAACTGTAATGAACGTTTACATGTAACACTAACTTGGTTCACATTAAGTTTATAATATGTACCCACCAAAACTGTAATGAACGTTTACATGTAACACTAACTTGGTTCACATTAAGTTTATAATAATATGTACCCACCAAAACTGTAATGAACGTTTACATGTAACACTAACTTGGTTCACATTAAGTTTATAATAATATGTACCCACCAAAACTGTAATGAACGTTTACATGTAACACTAACTTGGTTCACATTAAGTTTATAATAATATGTACCCACCAAAACTGTAATGAACGTTTACATGTAACACTAACTTGGTTCACATTAAGTTTATAATATGTACCCACCAAAACTGTAATGAACGTTTACATGTAACACTAACTTGGTTCACATTAAGTTTATAATAATATGTACCCACCAAAACTGTAATGAACGTTTACATGTAACACTAACTTGGTTCACATTAAGTTTATAATAATATGTACCCACCAAAACTGTAATGAACGTTTACATGTAACACTAACTTGGTTCACATTAAGTTTATAATAATATGTACCCACCAAAACTGTAATGAACGTTTACATGTAACACTAACTTGGTTCACATTAAGTTTATAATATGTACCCACCAAAACTGTAATAAACGTTTACATGTAACACTAACTTGGTTCACATTAAGTTTATAATAATATGTACCCACCAAAACTGTAATGAACGTTTACATGTAACACTAACTTGGTTCACATTAAGTTTATAATAATTTGTACCCACCAAAACTGTAATGAACGTTTACATGTAACACTAACTTGGTTCACATTAAGTTTATAATATGTACCCACCAAAACTGTAATGAACGTTTACATGTAACACTATCTTGGTTCACATTAAGTTTATAATAATATGTACCCACCAAAACTGTAATGAACGTTTACATGTAACACTAACTTGGTTCACATTAAGTTTATAATATGTACCCACCAAAACTGTAATAAACGTTTACATGTAACACTAACTTGGTTCACATTAAGTTTATAATAATATGTACCCACCAAAACTGTAATGAACGTTTACATGTAACACTAACTTGGTTCACATTAAGTTTATAATAATATGTACCCACCAAAACTGTAATGAACGTTTACATGTAACACTAACTTGGTTCACATTAAGTTTATAATATGTACCCACCAAAACTGTAATGAACGTTTACATGTAACACTAACTTGGTTCACATTAAGTTTATAATAATATGTACCCACCAAAACTGTAATGAACGTTTACATGTAACACTAACTTGGTTCACATTAAGTTTATAATAATATGTACCCACCAAAACTGTAATGAACGTTTACATGTAACACTAACTTGGTTCACATTAAGTTTATAATATGTACCCACCAAAACTGTAATAAACGTTTACATGTAACACTAACTTGGTTCACATTAAGTTTATAATAATATGTACCCACCAAAACTGTAATGAACGTTTACATGTAACACTAACTTGGTTCACATTAAGTTTATAATAATTTGTACCCACCAAAACTGTAATGAACGTTTACATGTAACACTAACTTGGTTCACATTAAGTTTATAATATGTACCCACCAAAACTGTAATGAACGTTTACATGTAACACTATCTTGGTTCACATTAAGTTTATAATAATATGTACCCACCAAAACTGTAATGAACGTTTACATGTAACACTAACTTGGTTCACATTAAGTTTATAATATGTACCCACCAAAACTGTAATAAACGTTTACATGTAACACTAACTTGGTTCACATTAAGTTTATAATAATATGTACCCACCAAAACTGTAATGAACGTTTACATGTAACACTAACTTGGTTCACATTAAGTTTATAATAATATGTACCCACCAAAACTGTAATGAACGTTTACATGTAACACTAACTTGGTTCACATTAAGTTTATAATAATATGTACCCACCAAAACTGTAATGAACGTTTACATGTAACACTAACTTGGTTCACATTAAGTTTATAATATGTACCCACCAAAACTGTAATGAACGTTTACATGTAACACTAACTTGGTTCACATTAAGTTTATAATATGTACCCACCAAAACTGTAATGAACGTTTACATGTAACACTAACTTGGTTCACATTAAGTTTATAATATGTACCCACCAAAACTGTAATGAACGTTTACATGTAACACTAACTTGGTTCACATTAAGTTTATAATAATATGTACGCACCAAAACTGTAATGAACGTTTACATGTAACACTAACTTGGTTCACATTAAGTTTATAATATGTACCCACCAAAACTGTAATGAACGTTTACATGTAACACTAACTTGGTTCACATTAAGTTTATAATAATTTTATTAATATTTGTGATGTTAGAGTTGTACTAATTTGTGAATTGTGATATAATTTCATTTCATCGTAGAAGCAAGAGTAAATAGTACTAAATTATTTGTTGATCAATTGGGTTAAGGGCTCTCAGCGTTCGACGCTGGTCCACGTACAAATATAACGGACATGCGGTACTAAGGTATAAAGTATAAACAAATAGAAAGTGCTGATGATTAAGAGGGATTCTGTGTAAATCTATTTATGTTTTATTGTAGTAAAGGGAATAGACCTCCGCCTAAAGGTGACGTGTCCACGTCCCGCCCCCGCGACGGTGACGTGTCCACGTCCCGCCCCCGCGACGGTGACGTGTCCATGTCCCGCCCCGCGACGGTGACGTGTCCATGTCCCACCCCCGTGACGGTGACGTGTCCATGTCCCGCCCCCGCGACGGTGACGTGTCCACGTCCCGCCCCCGCGACGGTGACGTGTCCATGTCCCGCCCCCGCGACGGTGACGTGTCCACGTCCCGCCCCCGCGACAGTGACGTGTCCATGTCCCGCCCCCGCGACGGTGACGTGTCCACGTCCCGCCCGCGACCAGATCATTTGTTCTAACTAACATTGTTTTATAAGTATTTAATAATTTTCTGAGATGGTTTAGTATTTCCCATCCAGTCATAGCCATTTTTATGTGTGTGTGTGTTTAGCTGTTAACCACAGATGGCTTTGGCAGCTTTGCCCGTATATGAGTGAGCGCTGAAGGTCACAATCCAGTGAAAGTATTCTCAGTAACATCACTCAAAGCCACCCTCTGTGGGACCTGGCTCTGTACAGACCTGGGCTTAGCACGTCGCTGGAGGCAATGTGTGAATACCCACGTTTATAATAATGACATTTACGCGACGCGGTATAGCGCCTCGATGGCCTCGCGAACCGTTTTAGTTTTTAGCTGAACGCAGGTGATGCCACGCCGTCGTCAGCTAGTCAAGTAAATGTCGTGGACGTCGCGTCGGCTCGCGGTTATAGAAATGTTATATTCAATATTTTATAAAATAATGCTTATTAGAAAACTATGGCGCAATTTAGATGCATTTTAAAGCAAAATGCGTTAATTAGTTAATTTTTTTATATATACTTTTATCATCATCATCTCTGCTCATATAGGTACCACTCCTGGGCTCGAGCCTCTCGAGAGTGTGAAGACATCCCCTAGGGGTAAAATTGACAGAAGATGCATGGCAGATGGGTTGTTCTGTCGTTAGCACGCTCCAGCCAGGGTACCGGCTGACCCCCTGGTTGGTAAATGTAGGCTTGCCCGGGTACAGGGATCTCTGCCCGGGTCGACGGTTTTTCTCCCATACTCGTGGGAACCAGATGGATTCACCTAAACTTTTACCACACCAAGAAGACGGGAATCCCACGGATTCCCACATCACGGCCTTGTCAAGCCAACGTAAAACTGACAACGACGCCTCGTCCTCAGGACTTGAGGCGCCCGCCGAGGGCCCGGCACAAACCACGGAGGCCCCAAAGAAGAAGCCGAGGAGGTACCGAAAACGGGGCAACTGGTCGACGGCAAAGGCTTCCACAGAGAAGAAGCGTATGGCGGAGCGGAAGGCGCAGAAGGAGGCCGCTGCCGCCAAACGGGAGGAAGACGGCGGCAGATCTACTGCAGAGCCGTCTATGGACGAGGGCGACGGTAGTGTCGCAGAGCCGTCCAGAGACGAGGGCAGTGGATCTGCCGATATAATGGACGAGGGCGGTAGTTCCGCAGAGCCGTCCAAAGAGGCTAGCGGGTCGGCGCAGGAAACCACCGCCGCCAGGTCGTCGCCGCGTCTTGCAGCTGCGGCTCCGACGACAAGGGAGGAGGCCCTCCCCTCGAAGGTGCGGAAGCGCCCCCTGAACAGGGATGGCAGCTCGGGCGCCGATTCCGAGGGGAGCGTGACAATCATGCCTCCCCCCAAAGTGCCGGCCTCTCGCAGAGGGCGAGGGGCCGCGGCTTCGGGTCGGGCAACTCACTCCCCGGCCGGCGGAGTGTGCGGGGGCGCGGAGACCGGCAGGCAGGCCGAGAACAAGGCGGCCGCCGCGAGGGTTCTGGGGGTGTTGTCTGGCATCCCTCCCACCGAAATGGCGGCCGCTGGTGCCCGCGCGAGCGCCCCAGCCACAAATATGGAGGCCCTGCAGGCCGAAAACGCCCGCCTTGGTGGCGAGGTGTCAGGCCTGCGGGCCCAGAACCGCCGGCTGGAGTCGGAGCTGGCCGCGGTGCGGAGGGCCAACCGCACCCTCACCAAGGATGTGGCTGAGCTACGGGCCCAAATTGCGCGGCTCGTGCCACCTGCGCCGCCGGCCAGTGCCCGCCGCGGAGGAACCGCCGTCATCGTCGCTCCGAAGCCGCCCCGAGGTGGTGGCCGTCCAGTGGCTGCCCCCGCATCGAAGACGGCTCCAACAGCGGAGCGCGCGCCGCCGACCAGCGCCAGCCCACCCAATGCCGTGGAGCAGGCTCCAACAGCGGCCCAGCCGATAGCTCCGACCCCGCTGCCTGCGGTGGGGGGCGTGCCGGACGTGGCCTTGCGCGCCATAATAGACACCGTAGGCAACATGGTCAATGCGCGCTTGGCCGTTCTGGAGGCAAGGTTGCCTCCAGAACCACGTGTTCGGCCGCCTCTCGCCGCGGACAAGCGGCCATATGCGGCACCAGCCCCAGTCCCGCTACCCTGTCAGGGTGGCCGTGTAGGCTACGCCGCGGCCGCGGCTGGGCAAAAGAAGAAGGGGCCCGCTCCGAAAAGGAAGACGGCACCGGCTCCTGCCGGACCGCAGTCGTCGCCCGCACCGACACCGCCGGCGACGACTAGCGCACCCGCGCCTGACACACCCACTGCGCCTGAACAGGGTTGGCAAGTTGCCGAGCGCGGCAGAAAGAGTCGCGGGCAGAGAAGGAGAGCGGCGACAAAGCGCGCCGCTGAGGTCGCCGCTCCTCAGGCAGGAGCCGGAGGAGGCGGCACAAAAAAGAAGAGGCCGCGCAAGGGGCTCCGGCCGCCGAAGACAGCCGCAGTGGTGATCACTGTGCTGCCTGAGGCGGCAGAAAGGGGCCTCAGCTATGAGGCCGTTCTGCGGAAAGCCCGGCGGGAGCTCGACGTCTCCGACATAGGAGACGTTGAAGCCAGGACCCGCAAGGCCCGGACAGGGGCTCGGATTTTAGAGTTCCCTGGGGCCGAGGGCACCAGGACGGCCGATAGCGTGGCGTCGAAGTTGAGAGGTCTGTTCGCCGAGGAGGGTGGCGTTAGAATCGCCAGACCCGTGAAGTGCGCCGAAATGCGCATTTCGGGTCTGGACGACTCCGTGACGGTGGAAGACATCCGGGAGGCCATTGCCTCGAAAACCGGGTGACCCCTGGACACCGTCCGGGTTGGCGTCATCCAGCCCGGTCCGGCCTGGGTGCAGTGCCCAGTGGAGTCGGTCAGGCAACTGGCCGACTCAGGCAGGCTCCTCGTGGGCTGGAGCTCAGCGCGAGTCACCGTGCTGGAGCACCGGCCTGCGAGGTGTTTCAAGTGCATGGCGGTCGGGCACACCCGGCCAACATGCACTAATTGCTTTGACTGCGGCGGACTTTGTTTCCGCTGCGGTCAGACTGGGCATATGGCGGCATCCTGCGCCGCCCCGCCCCACTGCCCCGCGTGTGCGGCGGGCAATAAGCCTGCCAAGCACCGCATGGGCTCTGGGGCGTGCAGACCTCCGGCTTCGGCTCCAAAGGGGCGGAGCGGCCCTTCGACTCCGGCCGCTCCCGCTCCTAGCGCGGCCCGATCGCCCGCCGCAAGCCAGGAGGTGATGATGGACACGGCCCATTAATGGCTGCCCAGTCCACTCACCTCCTGCAGGCCAACACCAACCACTCCGCCGGTGCGCAGGATCTCCTCCTGCAATCCATGGCGGAGTGGTCGATCGGTGCAGCCGTAGTCGCGGAACCGTACGTCGTGCCTGATCGCCCCAATTGGGTGGTCAGCCGGAACGGAACCGCGGCAATCGTCACCTCCACGCAGCGGCAGTTCCCGTCCTTATCCCTCTTGGATAGGGGCGAGGAATTTGTCGCGGCGGATTGGGGAGGGGTCACGCTCTACAGTGTATACCTCTCCCCTAACAGGAGAATGGACGATTTCGGGGCCTCCCTCACCACCTTGGAGGCTTCGATACGGCGACTGGCACCGGGCCTCGTCCTGGTCCTGGGGGACTTCAACGCCAAATCCACGGCGTGGGGGTCCCCGATGACGGACGATCGCGGGCGGGCGATCTTGGAGTGGGCGGCGTCACTGGGCCTCTGTGTCCTAAATAGAGGCTCAGTGAACACGTGTGTGCGACAGCAGGGTGGGTCGATAGTGGACTTGTCGTTCGCTAGCCCCGCTGTCGCACCACGAGTGAGGAACTGGCGTGTCCTGGAGGAGGCGGAGACCCTGTCGGATCACCGATACATCCGGATGGAGGTCTCCCCTCTCCGGGACCCCAGCAGGGGTCACAGGGCGGACCGGGCTCCCGCATTTCCGCGGTGGGCTGTGGGGCGGCTGGATAGGGACCTACTGGTGGAGGCGGCCATCGTGAACACATGGCTGTCCTCACCACCCCCAGCGGACGGAGTGGACGTTGAGGCTGTCCGCATCCGCAGTGCGCTAACGCAGGTCTGCGATGCGGCCATGCCCAGGGTGCGGCGTCTACCTCCGAGGCAGGGGGTCTACTGGTGGTCCCCAAGACTGGCGGACCTTCGTGGGGCGTGCATTAGTGCCCGAAGGTCCTACACCCGCAGTCGGCGGCGTCGCCGCGATGTTGAGCGGGAGGGCCAGCTTTACGAGGCGTACCGCAGTGCGCGTACGCTTTCGGCTGGCCATCCGGTCCGCTAAGGACGCAAGTTGGCAGGAGATGCTGGACGGTCTCGACCGTGACCCCTGGGGTCGCCCGTATCGCGCGTCGCTGAATAAGCTTCGCGCACAGGGCCCCCCCCCTCACCGAGACCCTCCAGCCCGACCTCCTTCGTAGGGTGGTCGAGGAGCTGTTCCCGCGGCAGTCGGAGCACACGCCCCCGGTCATGGCTTCGCCAGATCACGACCGGGAGGCCGTCGAGAGTGTTCCGCCCGTGACAGAGTCGGAAGTGGGGGCAGCCGTGGCGAAGATTCGTTCCGCCACCACGGCCCCCGGCCCGGACGGAGTCCCAGTCCGGGTGTTGACGTTGCTCCTCGAGCATCTCGAACCTCGCCTCAGGCGACTGTTCAACGCTTGTCTGACGTCTGGACAGTTCCCTGAGTGCTGGAAGGAAGGGAGGTTGGTTCTCCTGCCAAAGCCGGGACGGCCCCCGGATTCGCCGTCGGCCTACAGGCCCATTGTGCTTCTGGACGATGTGGGTAAACTGCTGGAGCGTGTCCTCGCTGCCCGCATCGTCCAGCACCTGGAGGAGGTGGGGCCCGATCTGTCGGACGCTCAATTTGGGTTTCGGAGAGGGCGTTCGACCATCGGGGCCCTGCTACGCCTGAGGCAGACGGCCGCGGAGGCTGTCGCCGGCAAAGGAGTGCTGTTGGCGGTGTCGTTGGACATCGCCAACGCCTTCAATAGTCTGCCATTCAGCTGCATCAGGGAGGCGCTCCGGTTCCATGGAGTGCCCCTGTACCTCAGGCGGCTGGTGGCAGACTATTTGGAGGGGCGCAGTGTTCTCTACGCGAGCCCCGCAGGGGACATTGTGCGGACGCCCATGTCGTGCGGTGTTCCGCAGGGGTCGGTTCTGGGGCCGACTCTGTGGGACATCGGGTACGACTGGGCGTTGAGAGGGAGTCTCCCCCCCGGGCTGAGCGTTATTTGCTATGCTGACGACACGCTCGTCACAGCCCGGGGCAGGACATTTGAAGAGGCGGCGAGCCTGGCCACTCTCGGCACCGAGGAGATGGTCAGGCGAATCGAGGCGCTGGGGCTCAGGGTGGCCCTAAACAAGACGGAGGCCCTGCTATTCCATGGGCCCCGTGTGAGGCTGCCCATCGGCGCCTCGTTAGTCGTCAACTCCATCCACATCAGTATCCAGGCCCATATGAGGTACTTGGGTCTGGTGCTCGACGGGCGATGGTGGTTCCGGGAGCATTTTCGCCAAATTGCTCCCCGGCTGGTCGGCGCGGCGTCCGCCCTTTCTCGGCTCATGCCGAATGTGGGCGGACCCAGTTTCGAGGGCCGACGGCTGTATGCGGGGGTGATCCGCTCAATGGCCATGTACGGCGCACCCGTGTGGGCGAGGGCTCTAAACGCCCAGCTCAGGGCGGTGCTGTGGAGGCCACAGCGAGCCATGGCGGTCAGAGCCATTCGCGGGTACCGCACGGTGTCGACAGAGGCGGCGTGCCTATTGGCCGGGACACCCCCGTGGGACCTAGAGGCGGAGATGCTCTCCGACCTCTACCGGCGGGTTACCTCAATGCGCGAAGAGGGTGGCTCCCCATCGTTTAGCGAGATAGCCACCTGGCGCGAGGACGCCCGCCGAGAAGTCATCGCCCGTTGGGCTACGCGGCTGGAGAGGCCTAGACATGGTGTCACTACCGTCGAGGCCCTCCGGCCCGTACTGATGCAATGGATGGAGCGGCGGCACGGGGTCCTCACCTTCCGACTGGTGCAGGTGTTAACGGGGCACGGGTGTTTCGGGAAATACCTGCACACGGTCGTGTACAGGGAATGGACTCCGGGCTGCCATCATTGCAGTAGTGACGAGGACACGGCGCAACATACGCTCGAGGAATGCTCGGGCTGGGACGGGCAGCGCCGCGACCTCGTCGCTATTATCGGTGCCGACCTGACGCTGCCGGCTGTCGCGAGGGCGATGGTTGACAGCGTCAGGAACTGGGACGCGGTTGCCGCCTTCTGCGAGGCTGTCATCTCGCAGAAGGAGGCGGCGGAACGGGCCCGGGAGGATTCCCGTGACCCGGGCCGCCGCCCGCGGCCGGGGCGGCGCAGGCGCGAATACCTGCGCCTGATGCCGCCCTAACCGAGGCTTCGGGTGATCGGACCGGGGAATTGTCCGGTCACCCGACGCGAGGCCACCGCGTGAGGACGACGCCTCGACGGCGAAATCTGTCGGGGCGTCGACAGGAGAGGTACCCGAGAGGGCATACCGCCGAGCGGGCCACCGAAGACAAAGATCGGGTACCGGTGGCCCGCTCGCACGGCGAAGAAGAGGTGCTTGCAGGGTGGGTCAATGGGGTTGCGCGCCGCCTCTTCCGTCACCCCGGACCGATTTGGCGGGGTGCGACGTCCATGGCCCACCACAAAAAAAAAAAAAAAAAAAAAAAAAAAAAAAAAAAAAAAAAAGGGGTAAAATTGACCCACAAAGTTGGTCAGACGTGTGGAGATTTTCTTCTCTTGCATAGATCTTATATTCATATTTTATCCCTTAGACACCTCTTACGATCGCCCATAGGTAAGGGGGTGGTTAATTGTATTCTTACTCCGTCATCACACGGAAAATTTTTAATATTTTAATCTAGCGCAATCGTAAAAAAAAAATATAGTTTTATATTACAGCGTGTGTTGTGCGCGCGTGTAATTAGTGCTTGTGTTGTACAACACCCACACGCGGTTACATCGTTACAGTACACATAACGCTTACATCACATTACGACAGCGGCGTGGGCAGTACTGTACGACGGCGACGTGTGTGTCATTACTTATGTCATCTATCTATATTTCTTCTTCTTCTTCTTCCAAGCAACAAACCTTCAACACCTTGCATTACTTTTTCTATTTACCTCAGTCAGAAATGACTTCTGCGTGGACGAAGTCGCGGGCAAAAGCTAGTAATTTATTTTATATATTATATGAAAGGTAAACGTCCCGTGTAGCTCAGGCAGGTGTGTGTATCGCCATAAATATAGAATCAACAGAACGTTTATGTACGTTTATAACGTTTGTAAAAAAAATGAACGTAAACAAAATAACAAACTGTGTGTGTGTACCCGGCGCCGCTCGGCTATTTGTTACTCTTTAATGATGTTTGAGACTTCCGTTTGTAGTTAAACCTCAGCGCCCGGGACCCCCGGGGCCCCCGGGACTGTAGCCCCTTTGATGTAATCTGTAATGTTACATTTATCGTGTTGTTTCCACAAACATATGCTTTTTTTATAACGTCAACAGCATACTCAATGTTTACAGTATTGTACACTCGCCATGTGGTGACGAAGTAACAATACAATTCACTGCTCCCTCTCTTGCCCGTGTGTGTCATCAAAGATGATTAAGGGATGCAAATAACGACTATGCAAATAAAGGAAAACTTGAAATAAAACCCTACAGAAATCCGTACGATCAGCAAGGTAATATGTCAATTTCCCTCTTGTTGTGAAGCAGGTTCGAACCCAGCGGTGGAACGTATATGTACGAGATAAAATGTGATGTTGACAACACTTAATGTTCGACGGTGGACGTCGATGAGCTGACGGAGGGATAGCTACAGAGGCTTCGACTAGTTTAGTATAAAAGTATTAAGGTATGTTTATAATTAATTGACTTATTCAAGTACTTTGCTGTAAATTTTGCGAATTAATTTATACAAGAACAGTTGAAGGGCGAAAGCTCCCACAAGAAAAGTTTGCTAAACCAATTTGATTTTAATTTTTCGTTAGATAACAAAACGAGGCGAGCCGTCTCACTTCTGTCACAGACATGGCGCGCCGCGCGGCTGCTACGTTTAATCTTATTTAATTATTTTTAGCTGCTTACTGTTTCGTGAAGTAGTTGTATAAGCTATGTAAGGAACTTGTTGACACTCGGGTGGAGCTAGGCTGTCTCTGAGTTTATATTAGGGAAATTTATTAGAAGAACGTGAATTACCATAGTGGACTGTTGATCAATGGGTTGTGTTCTAAAAGTGTGTATATGTGTAGTATCAAGTGCAAGGCAATACTTACATGATCTGCCTGCCTTACGCTGCCTAATGCCTTATACAAAAAATCTGACATAAAACTATTTCTACGAATTTCATCGCGTTTGTATTTTATTTTTAATTGCCCGACGTTTTTAACATTTTGCAGTGCACATAGGCAGGACTAAGGTGTCTCACGAAGACAAGAAAGCTCCCTTTCTTGCCGTATCCCTTTCAGTGCGGCCGCATTTCGTGCCGGACCCTCAGGAGCATGTAATGGGTGATGACAATCGTATTCTTCTTAAAAAGTAGAATCGTTCTTATTTCGTCGTCATACCGGGGGCGGGTGGATAGGATTACATACTGACACTTTTTAAATTCAATTCCACCCATCCATCCATCAGCTCATAAACGTCCACTGTTGGACATAGGCCTTCCCACGAGAATGCCATTCGCAATAGTCCTTCTTATCTTCAATTAATACAAATTAATTATTTATATTAATCGAAGATAATATCCTATGGATTGAAAACCGACCGCACTAAGACACTAGGCGGATATGTCCATTTTTTTAATTTTTTTTCCTGACTTGACTGGGCGCGCATGTTTAGTAATCGATACTAATGGCCCCCTACCATCACCCCTGACGAAATTGAATACAGACCATAAACTGGCAATAACAAAAAGAGATATCAGCACAAAATATCATTGTCGAACTAAATTTTACTAATGGCACTCGATCACGATTTAACTAATATACACTCATTTGCAAAAAAAACGGGCACCTAAGCAATGAACCATTTCAAATGTTAATATTTCTTTGTTTGATAATTATAGGTAGTTTTATCCACACAATTTGGTAAATTAATAAGAAAATAATCGTTTTCATCAGTATTTCATAAAATTTAGATACAATTTATGGGAAATAATGCTAAACCTCGCTAGTAGTGTATATTCGCTAGTAGTGCATATGCTCATGAAGTAAAAATAAAAAAGTTTTTTTGTTTGTTTTTCTTTAATAAAGTAAAAGCAGATAAATGTTTAGTACCGAGTGTGACCCCCTCTAGCTAAAATCACAGCTTGAATTCGTCTGGGCATGCTAGCGAGTATATCCCGGATACTTGCTTGCGGAATACGTTCCCACTCCGCAGTAATCACATTCTCCAGCTCTCTGATGGTCTGCGGAGCCGGGTGTACTGATCTCACACGCCGTTTCAGAACGTCCCAGACATGCTCTATGGGATTGAGGTCGGGACTTCGAGCTGGCCAATCCAAACGACGAATGCCGACCTCTTGCACATACGCATTAACATCGCGGGATCGGTGGGCGCGAGCATTGTCGTCCATAAAAATCGAGTCTTCACCTAGAGCGGCCAATGCGGGTTGTGCATGAGAAATTAGAACTTCCGTTATGTATCGATGCCCAGTCAGTGAGCCGTTTTCAATGAAGACTAACTCTGTACGATCCATTGAATTTATTCCTGCCCAAAACATAACAGAGCCCCCACCATAAGGTGTGATTTCTTCGAAACATGCCTCTGCAGAGCGTTCTCCTTGTCTTCTTAGCACTCGCCGACGTCGATCTTCACCGAACAGAGATATCCTGGCTTCATCAGAGAACAAAACCCTATTCCAATCGTCTTGAGTCCATGATTCACAATTTCTAGCGAACCTAAGCCTGTGAACTCTGTGCTCACGGAGTAATTTGGGGCCGCGGGCCGGGCGGTGACTGCGTATATTGGCAGCGAGAAGCCTCCTCCTGACCGTCCATAGACTAATATGCACATTTCTTACTTCTTGGAGGTTGTTCTTAAGATCCACATACGAAGATTTGCGATTTCTCAATGCGCGACTCACAAGAAAACGATCATCCCGTGGTTGGGTACATGGTTTTCTTCCAGAACCAGGCCTTCTCTCGACGGAACCAGTCTCCTGATATCGCTGCCAGGTCCTTTGGACTGTCGAGCGACTAACATTTAGCCTCCTAGCCACGAAACATTGGCTGCAACCCTCTTCAAGCAGCGCGATAATTTTGGTAGCTTTTACCACTTTATCTACCATTTTTGATACAGCCAAACAGCATTAAATAAAGCTTTGACAGTCAAGGATATGAAATTAATCGATAAAAATTGAATAAAAGTTATGAAAGTCGATGTTAACTTCTGGAACTTCGCGCCAAAAATGTAGGATAAAAAGGGGTTTTCTGTAAAAATGAACATCAAATGAAAAATTGAATTTAGAACGTACTTTTTTAAATACCACAGCATTTTTAAAACCGGCCAGTAACGTGTACAAACGATTGAAACCTTTTTGGTATTGTATCTTTTTAAATATGAATGAAAATCAAAACCGCCCGTTTTTTTTGCAAATGAGTTTATAAGTAAAGTATGTAACTATAAGAGAAAAAAAAACCTACCCTGCAAGGGATATGGCGTGATGATATGTATGTATGTATCAGTAAAGTAGTGGGTGATGACATTATATCTGTAATTAATCATTATACGTAAACATTAAAAGTGCACACGTTAGATCGACACACGTCGCACTTAAATACAATGTATTGATACTGCGGTGCCATTTACGACACACTCGTAACCGACAAGCGGTTGGTGGCTACACGTACACGTTGTAGTGCGGCGGCAGTGGCGTCAGGAGCGGCAGTGTGTGTATAACAACATTATTAAACATAATTAAGCTATAAATAAGCCGGGGCATAACTTCAGTTTAATAAACGAAGTACGAACGTCGCACAGAATTTTAATATTGAAATAACTCGTCATATTTTAACGTTATTTTGTTTATCCCTAATGAAGAGGGAAAGAATTATTTTATAAAAAAATACTGGAAGATATTATCTTTCTAGGGATTCAAGTAATCAGGGTTTGGTATGAGGATTAACGAGGATGAAGGAGAACGGGCAGCTTTCTCTCAGAATTGCCATTTTCTTTTCCTTTTCTTTTCTGTGATGGGCTATATTCTAATCACTTAACTGCCTAAATCAGGTGGGGCGACGGAACGGCTTACTCCTTACCGTTGTCATTGATCGGGCCACCGGAACCGATACCTTAATGTCACTGGCCCCTTGGACAGATTACCTTTTACCAGTTACCTTATCACTACTTAGCGTCCAAACGCCGGTATTCGTTTCGCGTTTTCCGCTCTCTCTCTGCAGTTAGCGAACTAATCCCCGGACCGATCACCTGTGATCACGCCTAGATGGGTGATACAACCCTAACAGTCTCAATCCTAAATAAAATCCATTAAATTGATTGAATGTAATCAATTTATTATATTACTCGTTACACATCGTCCATTCGTAGCGCGTGTCCGCTCACCGCCCGCCGCTCGTAGCTAATACAAACTCTCTTTATATATTTAACAGATCCGCTTTCAATTGTCAATATTTATCAGCTGCCTGTGTGTGTACGTAGCGTAGTGTAGGACGGCGCGGCGCGGCGCGGGCGAGCCGGTCGCAGGGGGCCAATGTAAATGATACAATGTACACACGTCAACACACACCTGTGTATGTATATATGTGTTTGTACAACGTGATTATGTGACAATAATGTACATACAATATAAACGATTTACATGTTAATACATAACACTTTACCGCAGGGAATGTCCGACTATTTGTTAATTGTTAAAAGTTTTCTAAACCTACTCTAGTCTCGTTGTTATACTTTTCCCACTGCCTTGTTGTTTAGTGCTGTTTTAGGTTGTACATGTGACAACACAAGAAACTTATTCGAATGTCCAATACACCTCGTAACTGAGTGAGTTACTGATGCGATACACACGAGTGATGGACTGTGGATGTTATGTGCTGTTTTAGGTTGTACATGTGACAACACAAGAAACTTATTCGAATGTCCAATACACCTCGTAACTGAGTGAGTTACTGATGCGATACACACGAGTGATTGACTGTGGATGTTATGTGCTGTTTTAGGTTGTACATGTGACAACACAAGAAACTTATTCGAATGTCCAATACACCTCGTAACTGAGTGAGTTACTGATGCGATACACACGAGTGATTGACTGTGGATGTTATGTGCTGTTTTAGGTTGTACATGTGACAACACAAGAAACTTATTCGAATGTCCAATACACCTCGTAACTGAGTGAGTTACTGATGCGATACACACGAGTGATTGACTGTGGATGTTATGTGCTGTTTTAGGTTGTACATGTGACAACACAAGAAACTTATTCGAATGTCCAATACACCTCGTAACTGAGTGAGTTACTGATGCGATACACACGAGTGATTGACTGTGGATGTTATGTGCTGTTTTAGGTTGTACATGTGACAACACAAGAAACTTATTCGAATGTCCAATACACCTCGTAACTGAGTGAGTTACTGATGCGATACACACGAGTGATTGACTGTGGATGTTATGTGCTGTTTTAGGTTGTACATGTGACAACACAAGAAACTTATTCGAATGTCCAATACACCTCGTAACTGAGTGAGTTACTGATGCGAGACACACGAGTGATTGACTGTGGATGTTATGTGCTGTTTTAGGTTGTACATGTGACAACACAAGAAACTTATTCGAATGTCCAATACACCTCGTAAATGAGTGAGTTACTGATGCGATACACACGAGTGATTGACTGTGGATGTTATGTGCTGTTTTAGGTTGTACATGTGACAACACAAGAAACTTATTCGAATGTCCAATACACCTCGTAACTGAGTGAGTTACTGATGCGATACACACGAGTGATTGACTGTGGATGTTATGTGCTGTTTTAGGTTGTACATGTGACAACACAAGAAACTTATTCGAATGTCCAATACACCTCGTAACTGAGTGAGTTACTGATGCGATACACACGAGTGATTGACTGTGGATGTTATGTGCTGTTTTAGGTTGTACATGTGACAACACAAGAAACTTATTCGAATGTCCAATACACCTCGTAACTGAGTGAGTTACTGATGCGATACACACGAGTGATTGACTGTGGATGTTATGTGCTGTTTTAGGTTGTACATGTGACAACACAAGAAACTTATTCGAATGTCCAATACACCTCGTAACTGAGTGAGTTACTGATGCGATACACACGAGTGATTGACTGTGGATGTTATGTGCTGTTTTAGGTTGTACATGTGACAACACAAGAAACTTATTCGAATGTCCAATACACCTCGTAACTGAGTGAGTTACTGATGCGATACACACGAGTGATTGACTGTGGATGTTATGTGCTGTTTTAGGTTGTACATGTGACAACACAAGAAACTTATTCGAATGTCCAATACACCTCGTAACTGAGTGAGTTACTGATGCGATACACACGAGTGATTGACGGTGGATGTTATGTGCTGTTTTAGGTTGTACATGTGACAACACAAGAAACTTATTCGAATGTCCAATACACCTCGTAACTGAGTGAGTTACTGATGCGATACACACGAGTGATTGACTGTGGATGTTATGTGCTGTTTTAGGTTGTACATGTGACAACACAAGAAACTTATTCGAATGTCCAATACACCTCGTAACTGAGTGAGTTACTGATGCGATACACACGAGTGATTGACTGTGGATGTTATGTGCTGTTTTAGGTTGTACATGTGACAACACAAGAAACTTATTCGAATGTCCAATACACCTCGTAACTGAGTGAGTTACTGATGCGATACACGCGAGTGATTGACTGTGGATGTTATGTGCTGTTTTAGGTTGTACATGTGACAACACAAGAAACTTATTCGAATGTCCAATACACCTCGTAACTGAGTGAGTTACTGATGCGATACACACGAGTGATTGACTGTGGATGTTATGTGCTGTTTTAGGTTGTACATGTGACAACACAAGAAACTTATTCGAATGTCCAATACACCTCGTAACTGAGTGAGTTACTGATGCGATACACACGAGTGATTGACTGTGGATGTTATGTGCTGTTTTAGGTTGTACATGTGACAACACAAGAAACTTATTCGAATGTCCAATACACCTCGTAACTGAGTGAGTTACTGATGCGATACACACCAGTGATTGACTGTGGATGTTATGTGCTGTTTTAGGTTGTACATGTGACAACACAAGAAACTTATTCGAATGTCCAATACACCTCGTAACTGAGTGAGTTACTGATGCGATACACACGAGTGATTGACTGTGGATGTTATGTGCTGTTTTAGGTTGTACATGTGACAACACAAGAAACTTATTCGAATGTCCAATACACCTCGTAACTGAGTGAGTTACTGATGCGATACACACGAGTGATTGACTGTGGATGTTATGTGCTGTTTTAGGTTGTACATGTGACAACACAAGAAACTTATTCGAATGTCCAATACACCTCGTAACTGAGTGAGTTACTGATGCGATACACGCGAGTGATTGACTGTGGATGTTATGTGCTGTTTTAGGTTGTACATGTGACAACACAAGAAACTTATTCGAATGTCCAATACACCTCGTAACTGAGTGAGTTACTGATGCGATACACACGAGTGATTGACTGTGGATGTTATGTGCTGTTTTAGGTTGTACATGTGACAACACAAGAAACTTATTCGAATGTCCAATACACCTCGTAACTGAGTGAGTTACTGATGCGATACACACGAGTGATTGACTGTGGATGTTATGTGCTGTTTTAGGTTGTACATGTGACAACACAAGAAACTTATTCGAATGTCCAATACACCTCGTAACTGAGTGAGTTACTGATGCGATACACACGAGTGATTGACTGTGGATGTTATGTGCTGTTTTAGGTTGTACATGTGACAACACAAGAAACTTATTCGAATGTCCAATACACCTCGTAACTGAGTGAGTTACTGATGCGATACACACGAGTGATTGACTGTGGATGTTATGTGCTGTTTTAGGTTGTACATGTGACAACACAAGAAACTTATTCGAATGTCCAATACACCTCGTAACTGAGTGAGTTACTGATGCGATACACACGAGTGATTGACTGTGGATGTTATGTGCTGTTTTAGGTTGTACATGTGACAACACAAGAAACTTATTCGAATGTCCAATACACCTCGTAACTGAGTGAGTTACTGATGCGATACACACGAGTGATTGACTGTGGATGTTATGTGCTGTTTTAGGTTGTACATGTGACAACACAAGAAACTTATTCGAATGTCCAATACACCTCGTAACTGAGTGAGTTACTGATGCGATACACACGAGTGATTGACTGTGGATGTTATGTGCTGTTTTAGGTTGTACATGTGACAACACAAGAAACTTATTCGAATGTCCAATACACCTCGTAACTGAGTGAGTTACTGATGCGATACACACGAGTGATTGACTGTGGATGTTATGTGCTGTTTTAGGTTGTACATGTGACAACACAAGAAACTTATTCGAATGTCCAATACACCTCGTAACTGAGTGAGTTACTGATGCGATACACACGAGTGATTGACTGTGGATGTTATGTGCTGTTTTAGGTTGTACATGTGACAACACAAGAAACTTATTCGAATGTCCAATACACCTCGTAACTGAGTGAGTTACTGATGCGATACACACGAGTGATTGACTGTGGATGTTATGTGCTGTTTTAGGTTGTACATGTGACAACACAAGAAACTTATTCGAATGTCCAATACACCTCGTAACTGAGTGAGTTACTGATGCGATACACACGAGTGATTGACTGTGGATGTTATGTGCTGTTTTAGGTTGTACATGTGACAACACAAGAAACTTATTCGAATGTCCAATACACCTCGTAACTGAGTGAGTTACTGATGCGATACACACGAGTGATTGACTGTGGATGTTATGTGCTGTTTTAGGTTGTACATGTGACAACACAAGAAACTTATTCGAATGTCCAATACACCTCGTAACTGAGTGAGTTACTGATGCGATACACACGAGTGATTGACTGTGGATGTTATGTGCTGTTTTAGGTTGTACATGTGACAACACAAGAAACTTATTCGAATGTCCAATACACCTCGTAACTGAGTGAGTTACTGATGCGATACACACGAGTGATTGACTGTGGATGTTATGTGCTGTTTTAGGTTGTACATGTGACAACACAAGAAACTTATTCGAATGTCCAATACACCTCGTAACTGAGTGAGTTACTGATGCGATACACACGAGTGATTGACTGTGGATGTTATGTGCTGTTTTAGGTTGTACATGTGACAACACAAGAAACTTATTCGAATGTCCAATACACCTCGTAACTGAGTGAGTTACTGATGCGATACACACGAGTGATTGACTGTGGATGTTATGTGCTGTTTTAGGTTATACATGCGACAACACAAGAAACTTATTCGAATGTCCAATACACCTCGTAACTGAGTGAGTTACTGATGCGATACACACGAGTGATTGACTGTGGATGTTATGTGCTGTTTTAGGTTGTACATGTGACAACACAAGAAACTTATTCGAATGTCCAATACACCTCGTAACTGAGTGAGTTACTGATGCGATACACACGAGTGATTGACTGTGGATGTTATGTGCTGTTTTAGGTTGTACATGTGACAACACAAGAAACTTATTCGAATGTCCAATACACCTCGTAACTGAGTGAGTTACTGATGCGATACACGCGAGTGATTGACTGTGGATGTTATGTGCTGTTTTAGGTTGTACATGTGACAACATAAGAAACTTATTCGAATGTCCAATACACCTCGTAACTGAGTGAGTTACTGATGCGATACACACGAGTGATTGACTGTGGATGTTATGTGCTGTTTTAGGTTGTACATGTGACAACACAAGAAACTTATTCGAATGTCCAATACACCTCGTAACTGAGTGAGTTACTGATGCGATACACACGAGTGATTGACTGTGGATGTTATGTGCTGTTTTAGGTTGTACATGTGACAACACAAGAAACTTATTCGAATGTCCAATACACCTCGTAACTGAGTGAGTTACTGATGCGATACACACGAGTGATTGACTGTGGATGTTATGTGCTGTTTTAGGTTGTACATGTGACAACACAAGAAACTTATTCGAATGTCCAATACACCTCGTAACTGAGTGAGTTACTGATGCGATACACGCGAGTGATTGACTGTGGATGTTATGTGCTGTTTTAGGTTGTACATGTGACAACACAAGAAACTTATTCGAATGTCCAATACACCTCGTAACTGAGTGAGTTACTGATGCGATACACACGAGTGATTGACTGTGGATGTTATGTGCTGTTTTAGGTTGTACATGTGACAACACAAGAAACTTATTCGAATGTCCAATACACCTCGTAACTGAGTGAGTTACTGATGCGATACACACGAGTGATTGACTGTGGATGTTATGTGCTGTTTTAGGTTGTACATGTGACAACACAAGAAACTTATTCGAATGTCCAATACACCTCGTAACTGAGTGAGTTACTGATGCGATACACACGAGTGATTGACTGTGGATGTTATGTGCTGTTTTAGGTTGTACATGTGACAACACAAGAAACTTATTCGAATGTCCAATACACCTCGTAACTGAGTGAGTTACTGATGCGATACACACGAGTGATTGACTGTGGATGTTATGTGCTGTTTTAGGTTGTACATGTGACAACACAAGAAACTTATTCGAATGTCCAATACACCTCGTAACTGAGTGAGTTACTGATGCGATACACACGAGTGATTGACTGTGGATGTTATGTGCTGTTTTAGGTTGTACATGTGACAACACAAGAAACTTATTCGAATGTCCAATACACCTCGTAACTGAGTGAGTTACTGATGCGATACACACGAGTGATTGACTGTGGATGTTATGTGCTGTTTTAGGTTGTACATGTGACAACACAAGAAACTTATTCGAATGTCCAATACACCTCGTTACTGAGTGAGTTACTGATGCGATACACACGAGTGATTGACTGTGGATGTTATGTGCTGTTTTAGGTTGTACATGTGACAACACAAGAAACTTATTCGAATGTCCAATACACCTCGTAACTGAGTGAGTTACTGATGCGATACACGCGAGTGATTGACTGTGGATGTTATGTGCTGTTTTAGGTTGTACATGTGACAACACAAGAAACTTATTCGAATGTCCAATACACCTCGTAACTGAGTGAGTTACTGATGCGATACACACGAGTGATTGACTGTGGATGTTATGTGCTGTTTTAGGTTGTACATGTGACAACACAAGAAACTTATTCGAATGTCCAATACACCTCGTAACTGAGTGAGTTACTGATGCGATACACACGAGTGATTGACTGTGGATGTTATGTGCTGTTTTAGGTTGTACATGTGACAACACAAGAAACTTATTCGAATGTCCAATACACCTCGTAACTGAGTGAGTTACTGATGCGATACACACGAGTGATTGACTGTGGATGTTATGTGCTGTTTTAGGTTGTACATGTGACAACACAAGAAACTTATTCGAATGTCCAATACACCTCGTAACTGAGTGAGTTACTGATGCGATACACACGAGTGATTGACTGTGGATGTTATGTGCTGTTTTAGGTTGTACATGTGACAACACAAGAAACTTATTCGAATGTCCAATACACCTCGTAACTGAGTGAGTTACTGATGCGATACACACGAGTGATTGACTGTGGATGTTATGTGCTGTTTTAGGTTGTACATGTGACAACACAAGAAACTTATTCGAATGTCCAATACACCTCGTAACTGAGTGAGTTACTGATGCGATACACACGAGTGATTGACTGTGGATGTTATGTGCTGTTTTAGGTTGTACATGTGACAACACAAGAAACTTATTCGAATGTCCAATACACCTCGTAACTGAGTGAGTTACTGATGCGATACACACGAGTGATTGACTGTGGATGTTATGTGCTGTTTTAGGTTGTACATGTGACAACACAAGAAACTTATTCGAATGTCCAATACACCTCGTAACTGAGTGAGTTACTGATGCGATACACACGAGTGATTGACTGTGGATGTTATGTGCTGTTTTAGGTTGTACATGTGACAACACAAGAAACTTATTCGAATGTCCAATACACCTCGTAACTGAGTGAGTTACTGATGCGATACACACGAGTGATTGACTGTGGATGTTATGTGCTGTTTTAGGTTGTACATGTGACAACACAAGAAACTTATTCGAATGTCCAATACACCTCGTAACTGAGTGAGTTACTGATGCGATACACACGAGTGATTGACTGTGGATGTTATGTGCTGTTTTAGGTTGTACATGTGACAACACAAGAAACTTATTCGAATGTCCAATACACCTCGTAACTGAGTGAGTTACTGATGCGATACACACGAGTGATTGACTGTGGATGTTATGTGCTGTTTTAGGTTGTACATGTGACAACACAAGAAACTTATTCGAATGTCCAATACACCTCGTAACTGAGTGAGTTACTGATGCGATACACACGAGTGATTGACTGTGGATGTTATGTGCTGTTTTAGGTTGTACATGTGACAACACAAGAAACTTATTCGAATGTCCAATACACCTCGTAACTGAGTGAGTTACTGATGCGATACACACGAGTGATTGACTGTGGATGTTATGTGCTGTTTTAGGTTGTACATGTGACAACACAAGAAACTTATTCGAATGTCCAATACACCTCGTAACTGAGTGAGTTACTGATGCGATACACACGAGTGATTGACTGTGGATGTTATGTGCTGTTTTAGGTTGTACATGTGACAACACAAGAAACTTATTCGAATGTCCAATACACCTCGTAACTGAGTGAGTTACTGATGCGATACACACGAGTGATTGACTGTGGATGTTATGTGCTGTTTTAGGTTGTACATGTGACAACACAAGAAACTTATTCGAATGTCCAATACACCTCGTAACTGAGTGAGTTACTGATGCGATACACACGAGTGATTGACTGTGGATGTTATGTGCTGTTTTAGGTTGTACATGTGACAACACAAGAAACTTATTCGAATGTCCAATACACCTCGTAACTGAGTGAGTTACTGATGCGATACACACGAGTGATTGACTGTGGATGTTATGTGCTGTTTTAGGTTGTACATGTGACAACACAAGAAACTTATTCGAATGTCCAATACACCTCGTAACTGAGTGAGTTACTGATGCGATACACACGAGTGATTGACTGTGGATGTTATGTGCTGTTTTAGGTTGTACATGTGACAACACAAGAAACTTATTCGAATGTCCAATACACCTCGTAACTGAGTGAGTTACTGATGCGATACACACGAGTGATTGACTGTGGATGTTATTTGCTGTTTTAGGTTGTACATGTGACAACACAAGAAACTTATTCGAATGTCCAATACACCTCGTAACTGAGTGAGTTACTGATGCGATACACACGAGTGATTGACTGTGGATGTTATGTGCTGTTTTAGGTTGTACATGTGACAACACAAGAAACTTATTCGAATGTCCAATACACCTCGTAACTGAGTGAGTTACTGATGCGATACACACGAGTGATTGACTGTGGATGTTATGTGCTGTTTTAGGTTGTACATGTGACAACACAAGAAACTTATTCGAATGTCCAATACACCTCGTAACTGAGTGAGTTACTGATGCGATACACACGAGTGATTGACTGTGGATGTTATGTGCTGTTTTAGGTTGTACATGTGACAACACAAGAAACTTATTCGAATGTCCAATACACCTCGTAACTGAGTGAGTTACTGATGCGATACACACGAGTGATTGACTGTGGATGTTATGTGCTGTTTTAGGTTGTACATGTGACAACACAAGAAACTTATTCGAATGTCCAATACACCTCGTAACTGAGTGAGTTACTGATGCGATACACACGAGTGATTGACTGTGGATGTTATGTGCTGTTTTAGGTTGTACATGTGACAACACAAGAAACTTATTCGAATGTCCAATACACCTCGTAACTGAGTGAGTTACTGATGCGATACACACGAGTGATTGACTGTGGATGTTATGTGCTGTTTTAGGTTGTACATGTGACAACACAAGAAACTTATTCGAATGTCCAATACACCTCGTAACTGAGTGAGTTACTGATGCGATACACACGAGTGATTGACTGTGGATGTTATGTGCTGTTTTAGGTTGTACATGTGACAACACAAGAAACTTATTCGAATGTCCAATACACCTCGTAACTGAGTGAGTTACTGATGCGATACACACGAGTGATTGACTGTGGATGTTATGTGCTGTTTTAGGTTGTACATGTGACAACACAAGAAACTTATTCGAATGTCCAATACACCTCGTAACTGAGTGAGTTACTGATGCGATACACACGAGTGATTGACTGTGGATGTTATGTGCTGTTTTAGGTTGTACATGTGACAACACAAGAAACTTATTCGAATGTCCAATACACCTCGTAACTGAGTGAGTTACTGATGCGATACACACGAGTGATTGACTGTGGATGTTATGTGCTGTTTTAGGTTGTACATGTGACAACACAAGAAACTTATTCGAATGTCCAATATACCTCGTAACTGAGTGAGTTACTGATGCGATACACACGAGTGATTGACTGTGGATGTTATGTGCTGTTTTAGGTTGTACATGTGACAACACAAGAAACTTATTCGAATGTCCAATACACCTCGTAACTGAGTGAGTTACTGATGCGATACACACGAGTGATTGACTGTGGATGTTATGTGCTGTTTTAGGTTGTACATGTGACAACACAAGAAACTTATTCGAATGTCCAATACACCTCGTAACTGAGTGAGTTACTGATGCGATACACACGAGTGATTGACTGTGGATGTTATGTGGTGTTTTAGGTTGTACATGTGACAACACAAGAAACTTATTCGAATGTCCAATACACCTCGTAACTGAGTGAGTTACTGATGCGATACACACGAGTGATTGACTGTGGATGTTATGTGCTGTTTTAGGTTGTACATGTGACAACACAAGAAACTTATTCGAATGTCCAATACACCTCGTAAC
Source organism: Lymantria monacha (assembly GCA_905163515.2). Lineage (NCBI taxonomy): Eukaryota > Metazoa > Arthropoda > Insecta > Lepidoptera > Erebidae > Lymantria > Lymantria monacha. The sequence continues at coordinate 33,313,620 of LR991093.1, forward strand.
TGAGTGAGTTACTGATGCGATACACACGAGTGATTGACTGTGGATGTTATGTGCTGTTTTAGGTTGTACATGTGACAACACAAGAAACTTATTCGAATGTCCAATACACCTCGTAACTGAGTGAGTTACTGATGCGATACACACGAGTGATTGACTGTGGATGTTATGTGCTGTTTTAGGTTGTACATGTGACAACACAAGAAACTTATTCGAATGTCCAATACACCTCGTAACTGAGTGAGTTACTGATGCGATACACACGAGTGATTGACTGTGGATGTTATGTGCTGTTTTAGGTTGTACATGTGACAACACAAGAAACTTATTCGAATGTCCAATACACCTCGTAACTGAGTGAGTTACTGATGCGATACACACGAGTGATTGACTGTGGATGTTATGTGCTGTTTTAGGTTGTACATGTGACAACACAAGAAACTTATTCGAATGTCCAATACACCTCGTAACTGAGTGAGTTACTGATGCGATACACACGAGTGATTGACTGTGGATGTTATGTGCTGTTTTAGGTTGTACATGTGACAACACAAGAAACTTATTCGAATGTCCAATATACCTCGTAACTGAGTGAGTTACTGATGCGATACACACGAGTGATTGACTGTGGATGTTATGTGCTGTTTTAGGTTGTACATGTGACAACACAAGAAACTTATTCGAATGTCCAATACACCTCGTAACTGAGTGAGTTACTGATGCGATACATACGAGTGATTGACTGTGGATGTTATGTGCTGTTTTAGGTTGTACATGTGACAACACAAGAAACTTATTCGAATGTCCAATACACCTCGTAACTGAGTGAGTTACTGATGCGATACACACGAGTGATTGACTGTGGATGTTATGTGCTGTTTTAGGTTGTACATGTGACAACACAAGAAACTTATTCGAATGTCCAATACACCTCGTAACTGAGTGAGTTACTGATGCGATACACACGAGTGATTGACTGTGGATGTTATGTGCTGTTTTAGGTTGTACATGTGACAACACAAGAAACTTATTCGAATGTCCAATACACCTCGTAACTGAGTGAGTTACTGATGCGATACACACGAGTGATTGACTGTGGATGTTATGTGCTGTTTTAGGTTGTACATGTGACAACACAAGAAACTTATTCGAATGTCCAATACACCTCGTAACTGAGTGAGTTACTGATGCGATACACACGAGTGATTGACTGTGGATGTTATGTGCTGTTTTAGGTTGTACATGTGACAACACAAGAAACTTATTCGAATGTCCAATACACCTCGTAACTGAGTGAGTTACTGATGCGATACACACGAGTGATTGACTGTGGATGTTATGTGCTGTTTTAGGTTGTACATGTGACAACACAAGAAACTTATTCGAATGTCCAATACACCTCGTAACTGAGTGAGTTACTGATGCGATACACACGAGTGATTGACTGTGGATGTTATGTGCTGTTTTAGGTTGTACATGTGACAACACAAGAAACTTATTCGAATGTCCAATACACCTCGTAACTGAGTGAGTTACTGATGCGATACACACGAGTGATTGACTGTGGATGTTATGTGCTGTTTTAGGTTGTACATGTGACAACACAAGAAACTTATTCGAATGTCCAATACACCTCGTAACTGAGTGAGTTACTGATGCGATACACACGAGTGATTGACTGTGGATGTTATGTGCTGTTTTAGGTTGTACATGTGACAACACAAGAAACTTATTCGAATGTCCAATACACCTCGTAACTGAGTGAGTTACTGATGCGATACACACGAGTGATTGACTGTGGATGTTATTTGCTGTTTTAGGTTGTACATGTGACAACACAAGAAACTTATTCGAATGTCCAATACACCTCGTAACTGAGTGAGTTACTGATGCGATACACACGAGTGATTGACTGTGGATGTTATGTGCTGTTTTAGGTTGTACATGTGACAACACAAGAAACTTATTCGAATGTCCAATACACCTCGTAACTGAGTGAGTTACTGATGCGATACACACGAGTGATTGACTGTGGATGTTATGTGCTGTTTTAGGTTGTACATGTGACAACACAAGAAACTTATTCGAATGTCCAATACACCTCGTAACTGAGTGAGTTACTGATGCGATACACACGAGTGATTGACTGTGGATGTTATGTGCTGTTTTAGGTTGTACATGTGACAACACAAGAAACTTATTCGAATGTCCAATACACCTCGTAACTGAGTGAGTTACTGATGCGATACACACGAGTGATTGACTGTGGATGTTATGTGCTGTTTTAGGTTGTACATGTGACAACACAAGAAACTTATTCGAATGTCCAATACACCTCGTAACTGAGTGAGTTACTGATGCGATACACACGAGTGATTGACTGTGGATGTTATGTGCTGTTTTAGGTTGTACATGTGACAACACAAGAAACTTATTCGAATGTCCAATACACCTCGTAACTGAGTGAGTTACTGATGCGATACACACGAGTGATTGACTGTGGATGTTATGTGCTGTTTTAGGTTGTACATGTGACAACACAAGAAACTTATTCGAATGTCCAATACACCTCGTAACTGAGTGAGTTACTGATGCGATACACACGAGTGATTGACTGTGGATGTTATGTGCTGTTTTAGGTTGTACATGTGACAACACAAGAAACTTATTCGAATGTCCAATACACCTCGTAACTGAGTGAGTTACTGATGCGATACACACGAGTGATTGACTGTGGATGTTATGTGCTGTTTTAGGTTGTACATGTGACAACACAAGAAACTTATTCGAATGTCCAATACACCTCGTAACTGAGTGAGTTACTGATGCGATACACACGAGTGATTGACTGTGGATGTTATGTGCTGTTTTAGGTTGTACATGTGACAACACAAGAAACTTATTCGAATGTCCAATACACCTCGTAACTGAGTGAGTTACTGATGCGATACACACGAGTGATTGACTGTGGATGTTATGTGCTGTTTTAGGTTGTACATGTGACAACACAAGAAACTTATTCGAATGTCCAATACACCTCGTAACTGAGTGAGTTACTGATGCGATACACACGAGTGATTGACTGTGGATGTTATGTGCTGTTTTAGGTTGTACATGTGACAACACAAGAAACTTATTCGAATGTCCAATACACCTCGTAACTGAGTGAGTTACTGATGCGATACACACGAGTGATTGACTGTGGATGTTATGTGCTGTTTTAGGTTGTACATGTGACAACACAAGAAACTTATTCGAATGTCCAATACACCTCGTAACTGAGTGAGTTACTGATGCGATACACACGAGTGATTGACTGTGGATGTTATGTGCTGTTTTAGGTTGTACATGTGACAACACAAGAAACTTATTCGAATGTCCAATACACCTCGTAACTGAGTGAGTTACTGATGCGATACACACGAGTGATTGACTGTGTATGTTATGTGCTGTTTTAGGTTGTACATGTGACAACACAAGAAACTTATTCGAATGTCCAATACACCTCGTAACTGAGTGAGTTACTGATGCGATACACACGAGTGATTGACTGTGGATGTTATGTGCTGTTTTAGGTTGTACATGTGACAACACAAGAAACTTATTCGAATGTCCAATACACCTCGTAACTGAGTGAGTTACTGATGCGATACACACGAGTGATTGACTGTGGATGTTATGTGCTGTTTTAGGTTGTACATGTGACAACACAAGAAACTTATTCGAATGTCCAATACACCTCGTAACTGAGTGAGTTACTGATGCGATACACACGAGTGATTGACTGTGGATGTTATGTGCTGTTTTAGGTTGTACATGTGACAACACAAGAAACTTATTCGAATGTCCAATACACCTCGTAACTGAGTGAGTTACTGATGCGATACACACGAGTGATTGACTGTGGATGTTATGTGCTGTTTTAGGTTGTACATGTGACAACACAAGAAACTTATTCGAATGTCCAATACACCTCGTAACTGAGTGAGTTACTGATGCGATACACGCGAGTGATTGACTGTGGATGTTATGTGCTGTTTTAGGTTGTACATGTGACAACACAAGAAACTTATTCGAATGTCCAATACACCTCGTAACTGAGTGAGTTACTGATGCGATACACACGAGTGATTGACTGTGGATGTTATGTGCTGTTTTAGGTTGTACATGTGACAACACAAGAAACTTATTCGAATGTCCAATACACCTCGTAACTGAGTGAGTTACTGATGCGATACACACGAGTGATTGACTGTGGATGTTATGTGCTGTTTTAGGTTGTACATGTGACAACACAAGAAACTTATTCGAATGTCCAATACACCTCGTAACTGAGTGAGTTACTGATGCGATACACACGAGTGATTGACTGTGGATGTTATGTGCTGTTTTAGGTTGTACATGTGACAACACAAGAAACTTATTCGAATGTCCAATACACCTCGTAACTGAGTGAGTTACTGATGCGATACACACGAGTGATTGACTGTGGATGTTATGTGCTGTTTTAGGTTGTACATGTGACAACACAAGAAACTTATTCGAATGTCCAATACACCTCGTAACTGAGTGAGTTACTGATGCGATACACACGAGTGATTGACTGTGGATGTTATGTGCTGTTTTAGGTTGTACATGTGACAACACAAGAAACTTATTCGAATGTCCAATACACCTCGTAACTGAGTGAGTTACTGATGCGATACACACGAGTGATTGACTGTGGATGTTATGTGCTGTTTTAGGTTGTACATGTGACAACACAAGAAACTTATTCGAATGTCCAATACACCTCGTAACTGAGTGAGTTACTGATGCGATACACACGAGTGATTGACTGTGGATGTTATGTGCTGTTTTAGGTTGTACATGTGACAACACAAGAAACTTATTCGAATGTCCAATACACCTCGTAACTGAGTGAGTTACTGATGCGATACACACGAGTGATTGACTGTGGATGTTATGTGCTGTTTTAGGTTGTACATGTGACAACACAAGAAACTTATTCGAATGTCCAATACACCTCGTAACTGAGTGAGTTACTGATGCGATACACACGAGTGATTGACTGTGGATGTTATGTGCTGTTTTAGGTTGTACATGTGACAACACAAGAAACTTATTCGAATGTCCAATACACCTCGTAACTGAGTGAGTTACTGATGCGATACACACGAGTGATTGACTGTGGATGTTATGTGCTGTTTTAGGTTGTACATGTGACAACACAAGAAACTTATTCGAATGTCCAATACACCTCGTAACTGAGTGAGTTACTGATGCGATACACACGAGTGATTGACTGTGGATGTTATGTGCTGTTTTAGGTTGTACATGTGACAACACAAGAAACTTATTCGAATGTCCAATACACCTCGTAACTGAGTGAGTTACTGATGCGATACACACGAGTGATTGACTGTGGATGTTATGTGCTGTTTTAGGTTGTACATGTGACAACACAAGAAACTTATTCGAATGTCCAATACACCTCGTAACTGAGTGAGTTACTGATGCGATACACACGAGTGATTGACTGTGGATGTTATGTGCTGTTTTAGGTTGTACATGTGACAACACAAGAAACTTATTCGAATGTCCAATACACCTCGTAACTGAGTGAGTTACTGATGCGATACACACGAGTGATTGACTGTGGATGTTATGTGCTGTTTTAGGTTGTACATGTGACAACACAAGAAACTTATTCGAATGTCCAATACACCTCGTAACTGAGTGAGTTACTGATGCGATACACACGAGTGATTGACTGTGGATGTTATGTGCTGTTTTAGGTTGTACATGTGACAACACAAGAAACTTATTCGAATGTCCAATACACCTCGTAACTGAGTGAGTTACTGATGCGATACACACGAGTGATTGACTGTGGATGTTATGTGCTGTTTTAGGTTGTACATGTGACAACACAAGAAACTTATTCGAATGTCCAATACACCTCGTAACTGAGTGAGTTACTGATGCGATACACACGAGTGATTGACTATGGATGTTATGTGCTGTTTTAGGTTGTACATGTGACAACACAAGAAACTTATTCGAATGTCCAATACACCTCGTAACTGAGTGAGTTACTGATGCGATACACACGAGTGATTGACTGTGGATGTTATGTGCTGTTTTAGGTTGTACATGTGACAACACAAGAAACTTATTCGAATGTCCAATACACCTCGTAACTGAGTGAGTTACTGATGCGATACACACGAGTGATTGACTGTGGATGTTATGTGCTGTTTTAGGTTGTACATGTGACAACACAAGAAACTTATTCGAATGTCCAATACACCTCGTAACTGAGTGAGTTACTGATGCGATACACACGAGTGATTGACTGTGGATGTTATGTGCTGTTTTAGGTTGTACATGTGACAACACAAGAAACTTATTCGAATGTCCAATACACCTCGTAACTGAGTGAGTTACTGATGCGATACACACGAGTGATTGACTGTGGATGTTATGTGCTGTTTTAGGTTGTACATGTGACAACACAAGAAACTTATTCGAATGTCCAATACACCTCGTAACTGAGTGAGTTACTGATGCGATACACACGAGTGATTGACTGTGGATGTTATGTGCTGTTTTAGGTTGTACATGTGACAACACAAGAAACTTATTCGAATGTCCAATACACCTCGTAACTGAGTGAGTTACTGATGCGATACACACGAGTGATTGACTGTGGATGTTATGTGCTGTTTTAGGTTGTACATGTGACAACACAAGAAACTTATTCGAATGTCCAATACACCTCGTAACTGAGTGAGTTACTGATGCGATACACACGAGTGATTGACTGTGGATGTTATGTGCTGTTTTAGGTTGTACATGTGACAACACAAGAAACTTATTCGAATGTCCAATACACCTCGTAACTGAGTGAGTTACTGATGCGATACACACGAGTGATTGACTGTGGATGTTATGTGCTGTTTTTAGGTTGTACATGTGACAACACAAGAAACTTATTCGAATGTCCAATACACCTCGTAACTGAGTGAGTTACTGATGCGATACACACGAGTGATTGACTGTGGATGTTATGTGCTGTCTTAGGTTGTACATGTGACAACACAAGAAACTTATTCGAATGTCCAATACACCTCGTAACTGAGTGAGTTACTGATGCGATACACACGAGTGATTGACTGTGGATGTTATGTGCTGTTTTAGGTTGTACATGTGACAACACAAGAAACTTATTCGAATGTCCAATACACCTCGTAACTGAGTGAGTTACTGATGCGATACACACGAGTGATTGACTGTGGATGTTATGTGCTGTTTTAGGTTGTACATGTGACAACACAAGAAACTTATTCGAATGTCCAATACACCTCGTAACTGAGTGAGTTACTGATGCGATACACACGAGTGATTGACTGTGGATGTTATGTGCTGTTTTAGGTTGTACATGTGACAACACAAGAAACTTATTCGAATGTCCAATACACCTCGTAACTGAGTGAGTTACTGATGCGATACACACGAGTGATTGACTGTGGATGTTATGTGCTGTTTTAGGTTGTACATGTGACAACACAAGAAACTTATTCGAATGTCCAATACACCTCGTAACTGAGTGAGTTACTGATGCGATACACACGAGTGATTGACTGTGGATGTTATGTGCTGTTTTAGGTTGTACATGTGACAACACAAGAAACTTATTCGAATGTCCAATACACCTCGTAACTGAGTGAGTTACTGATGCGATACACACGAGTGATTGACTGTGGATGTTATGTGCTGTTTTAGGTTGTACATGTGACAACACAAGAAACTTATTCGAATGTCCAATACACCTCGTAACTGAGTGAGTTACTGATGCGATACACACGAGTGATTGACTGTGGATGTTATGTGCTGTTTTAGGTTGTACATGTGACAACACAAGAAACTTATTCGAATGTCCAATACACCTCGTAACTGAGTGAGTTACTGATGCGATACACACGAGTGATTGACTGTGGATGTTATGTGCTGTTTTAGGTTGTACATGTGACAACACAAGAAACTTATTCGAATGTCCAATACACCTCGTAACTGAGTGAGTTACTGATGCGATACACACGAGTGATTGACTGTGGATGTTATGTGCTGTTTTAGGTTGTACATGTGACAACACAAGAAACTTATTCGAATGTCCAATACACCTCGTAACTGAGTGAGTTACTGATGCGATACACACGAGTGATTGACTGTGGATGTTATGTGCTGTTTTAGGTTGTACATGTGACAACACAAGAAACTTATTCGAATGTCCAATACACCTCGTAACTGAGTGAGTTACTGATGCGATACACACGAGTGATTGACTGTGGATGTTATGTGCTGTTTTAGGTTGTACATGTGACAACACAAGAAACTTATTCGAATGTCCAATACACCTCGTAACTGAGTGAGTTACTGATGCGATACACACGAGTGATTGACTGTGGATGTTATGTGCTGTTTTAGGTTGTACATGTGACAACACAAGAAACTTATTCGAATGTCCAATACACCTCGTAACTGAGTGAGTTACTGATGCGATACACACGAGTGATTGACTGTGGATGTTATGTGCTGTTTTAGGTTGTACATGTGACAACACAAGAAACTTATTCGAATGTCCAATACACCTCGTAACTGAGTGAGTTACTGATGCGATACACACGAGTGATTGACTGTGGATGTTATGTGCTGTTTTAGGTTGTACATGTGACAACACAAGAAACTTATTCGAATGTCCAATACACCTCGTAACTGAGTGAGTTACTGATGCGATACACACGAGTGATTGACTGTGGATGTTATGTGCTGTTTTAGGTTGTACATGTGACAACACAAGAAACTTATTCGAATGTCCAATACACCTCGTAACTGAGTGAGTTACTGATGCGATACACACGAGTGATTGACTGTGATGTTATGTGCTGTTTTAGGTTGTACATGTGACAACACAAGAAACTTATTCGAATGTCCAATACACCTCGTAACTGAGTGAGTTACTGATGCGATACACACGAGTGATTGACTGTGGATGTTATGTGCTGTTTTAGGTTGTACATGTGACAACACAAGAAACTTATTCGAATGTCTAATACACCTCGTAACTGAGTGAGTTACTGATGCGATACACACGAGTGATTGACTGTGGATGTTATGTGCTGTTTTAGGTTGTACATGTGACAACACAAGAAACTTATTCGAATGTCCAATACACCTCGTAACTGAGTGAGTTACTGATGCGATACACACGAGTGATTGACTGTGGATGTTATGTGCTGTTTTAGGTTGTACATGTGACAACACAAGAACTTATTCGAATGTCCAATACACCTCGTAACTGAGTGAGTTACTGATGCGATACACACGAGTGATTGACTGTGGATGTTATGTGCTGTTTTAGGTTGTACATGTGACAACACAAGAAACTTATTCGAATGTCCAATACACCTCGTAACTGAGTGAGTTACTGATGCGATACACACGAGTGATTGACTGTGGATGTTATGTGCTGTTTTAGGTTGTACATGTGACAACACAAGAAACTTATTCGAATGTCCAATACACCTCGTAACTGAGTGAGTTATTGATGCGATACACACGAGTGATTGACTGTGGATGTTATGTGCTGTTTTAGGTTGTACATGTGACAACACAAGAAACTTATTCGAATGTCCAATACACCTCGTAACTGAGTGAGTTACTGATGCGATACACACGAGTGATTGACTGTGGATGCTATGTGCTGTTTTAGGTTGTACATGTGACAACACAAGAAACTTATTCGAATGTCCAATACACCTCGTAACTGAGTGAGTTACTGATGCGATACACACGAGTGATTGACTGTGGATGTTATGTGCTGTTTTAGGTTGTACATGTGACAACACAAGAAACTTATTCGAATGTCCAATACACCTCGTAACTGAGTGAGTTACTGATGCGATACACACGAGTGATTGACTGTTGTATGTTATGTGCTGTTTTAGGTTGTACATGTGACAACACAAGAAACTTATTCGAATGTCCAATACACCTCGTAACTGAGTGAGTACTGATGCGATACACACGAGTGATTGACTGTGGATGTTATGTGCTGTTTTAGGTTGTACATGTGACAACACAAGAAACTTATTCGAATGTCCAATACACCTCGTAACTGAGTGAGTTACTGATGCGATACACACGAGTGATTGACTGTGGATGTTATGTGCTGTTTTAGGTTGTACATGTGACAACACAAGAAACTTATTCGAATGTCCAATACACCTCGTAACTGAGTGAGTTACTGATGCGATACACACGAGTGATTGACTGTGGATGTTATGTGCTGTTTTAGGTTGTACATGTGACAACACAAGAAACTTATTCGAATGTCCAATACACCTCGTAACTGAGTGAGTTACTGATGCGATACACACGAGTGATTGACTGTGGATGTTATGTGCTGTTTTAGGTTGTACATGTGACAACACAAGAAACTTATTCGAATGTCCAATACACCTCGTAACTGAGTGAGTTACTGATGCGATACACGCGAGTGATTGACTGTGGATGTTATGTGCTGTTTTAGGTTGTACATGTGACAACACAAGAAACTTATTCGAATGTCCAATACACCTCGTAACTGAGTGAGTTACTGATGCGATACACACGAGTGATTGACTGTGGATGTTATGTGCTGTTTTAGGTTGTACATGTGACAACACAAGAAACTTATTCGAATGTCCAATACACCTCGTAACTGAGTGAGTTACTGATGCGATACACACGAGTGATTGACTGTGGATGTTATGTGCTGTTTTAGGTTGTACATGTGACAACACAAGAAACTTATTCGAATGTCCAATACACCTCGTAACTGAGTGAGTTACTGATGCGATACACACGAGTGATTGACTGTGGATGTTATGTGCTGTTTTAGGTTGTACATGTGACAACACAAGAAACTTATTCGAATGTCCAATACACCTCGTAACTGAGTGAGTTACTGATGCGATACACACGAGTGATTGACTGTGGATGTTATGTGCTGTTTTAGGTTGTACATGTGACAACACAAGAAACTTATTCGAATGTCCAATACACCTCGTAACTGAGTGAGTTACTGATGCGATACACACGAGTGATTGACTGTGGATGTTATGTGCTGTTTTAGGTTGTACATGTGACAACACAAGAAACTTATTCGAATGTCCAATACACCTCGTAACTGAGTGAGTTACTGATGCGATACACGCGAGTGATTGACTGTGGATGTTATGTGCTGTTTTAGGTTGTACATGTGACAACACAAGAAACTTATTCGAATGTCCAATACACCTCGTAACTGAGTGAGTTACTGATGCGATACACACGAGTGATTGACTGTGGATGTTATGTGCTGTTTTAGGTTGTACATGTGACAACACAAGAAACTTATTCGAATGTCCAATACACCTCGTAACTGAGTGAGTTACTGATGCGATACACACGAGTGATTGACTGTGGATGTTATGTGCTGTTTTAGGTTGTACATGTGACAACACAAGAAACTTATTCGAATGTCCAATATACCTCGTAACTGAGTGAGTTACTGATGCGATACACACGAGTGATTGACTGTGGATGTTATGTGCTGTTTTAGGTTGTACATGTGACAACACAAGAAACTTATTCGAATGTCCAATACACCTCGTAACTGAGTGAGTTACTGATGCGATACACACGAGTGATTGACTGTGGATGTTATGTGCTGTTTTAGGTTGTACATGTGACAACACAAGAAACTTATTCGAATGTCCAATACACCTCGTAACTGAGTGAGTTACTGATGCGATACACACGAGTGATTGACTGTGGATGTTATGTGCTGTTTTAGGTTGTACATGTGACAACACAAGAAACTTATTCGAATGTCCAATACACCTCGTAACTGAGTGAGTTACTGATGCGATACACACGAGTGATTGACTGTGGATGTTATGTGCTGTTTTAGGTTGTACATGTGACAACACAAGAAACTTATTCGAATGTCCAATACACCTCGTAACTGAGTGAGTTACTGATGCGATACACACGAGTGATTGACTGTGGATGTTATGTGCTGTTTTAGGTTGTACATGTGACAACACAAGAAACTTATTCGAATGTCCAATACACCTCGTAACTGAGTGAGTTACTGATGCGATACACACGAGTGATTGACTGTGGATGTTATGTGCTGTTTTAGGTTGTACATGTGACAACACAAGAAACTTATTCGAATGTCCAATACACCTCGTAACTGAGTGAGTTACTGATGCGATACACACGAGTGATTGACTGTGGATGTTATGTGCTGTTTTAGGTTGTACATGTGACAACACAAGAAACTTATTCGAATGTCCAATACACCTCGTAACTGAGTGAGTTACTGATGCGATACACACGAGTGATTGACTGTGGATGTTATGTGCTGTTTTAGGTTGTACATGTGACAACACAAGAAACTTATTCGAATGTCCAATACACCTCGTAACTGAGTGAGTTACTGATGCGATACACACGAGTGATTGACTGTGGATGTTATGTGCTGTTTTAGGTTGTACATGTGACAACACAAGAAACTTATTCGAATGTCCAATACACCTCGTAACTGAGTGAGTTACTGATGCGATACACACGAGTGATTGACTGTGGATGTTATGTGCTGTTTTAGGTTGTACATGTGACAACACAAGAAACTTATTCGAATGTCCAATACACCTCGTAACTGAGTGAGTTACTGATGCGATACACACGAGTGATTGACTGTGGATGTTATGTGCTGTTTTAGGTTGTACATGTGACAACACAAGAAACTTATTCGAATGTCCAATACACCTCGTAACTGAGTGAGTTACTGATGCGATACACACGAGTGATTGACTGTGGATGTTATGTGCTGTTTTAGGTTGTACATGTGACAACACAAGAAACTTATTCGAATGTCCAATACACCTCGTAACTGAGTGAGTTACTGATGCGATACACACGAGTGATTGACTGTGGATGTTATGTGCTGTTTTAGGTTGTACATGTGACAACACAAGAAACTTATTCGAATGTCCAATACACCTCGTAACTGAGTGAGTTACTGATGCGATACACACGAGTGATTGACTGTGGATGTTATGTGCTGTTTTAGGTTGTACATGTGACAACACAAGAAACTTATTCGAATGTCCAATACACCTCGTAACTGAGTGAGTTACTGATGCGATACACACGAGTGATTGACTGTGGATGTTATGTGCTGTTTTAGGTTGTACATGTGACAACACAAGAAACTTATTCGAATGTCCAATACACCTCGTAACTGAGTGAGTTACTGATGCGATACACACGAGTGATTGACTGTGGATGTTATGTGCTGTTTTAGGTTGTACATGTGACAACACAAGAAACTTATTCGAATGTCCAATACACCTCGTAACTGAGTGAGTTACTGATGCGATACACACGAGTGATTGACTGTGGATGTTATGTGCTGTTTTAGGTTGTACATGTGACAACACAAGAAACTTATTCGAATGTCCAATACACCTCGTAACTGAGTGAGTTACTGATGCGATACACACGAGTGATTGACTGTGGATGTTATGTGCTGTCTTAGGTTGTACATGTGACAACACAAGAAACTTATTCGAATGTCCAATACACCTCGTAACTGAGTGAGTTACTGATGCGATACACACGAGTGATTGACTGTGGATGTTATGTGCTGTTTTAGGTTGTACATGTGACAACACAAGAAACTTATTCGAATGTCCAATACACCTCGTAACTGAGTGAGTTACTGATGCGATACACACGAGTGATTGACTGTGGATGTTATGTGCTGTTTTAGGTTGTACATGTGACAACACAAGAAACTTATTCGAATGTCCAATACACCTCGTAACTGAGTGAGTTACTGATGCGATACACACGAGTGATTGACTGTGGATGTTATGTGCTGTTTTAGGTTGTACATGTGACAACACAAGAAACTTATTCGAATGTCCAATACACCTCGTAACTGAGTGAGTTACTGATGCGATACACACGAGTGATTGACTGTGGATGTTATGTGCTGTTTTAGGTTGTACATGTGACAACACAAGAAACTTATTCGAATGTCCAATACACCTCGTAACTGAGTGAGTTACTGATGCGATACACACGAGTGATTGACTGTGGATGTTATGTGCTGTTTTAGGTTGTACATGTGACAACACAAGAAACTTATTCGAATGTCCAATACACCTCGTAACTGAGTGAGTTACTGATGCGATACACACGAGTGATTGACTGTGGATGTTATGTGCTGTTTTAGGTTGTACATGTGACAACACAAGAAACTTATTCGAATGTCCAATACACCTCGTAACTGAGTGAGTTACTGATGCGATACACACGAGTGATTGACTGTGGATGTTATGTGCTGTTTTAGGTTGTACATGTGACAACACAAGAAACTTATTCGAATGTCCAATACACCTCGTAACTGAGTGAGTTACTGATGCGATACACACGAGTGATTGACTGTGGATGTTATGTGCTGTTTTAGGTTGTACATGTGACAACACAAGAAACTTATTCGAATGTCCAATACACCTCGTAACTGAGTGAGTTACTGATGCGATACACACGAGTGATTGACTGTGGATGTTATGTGCTGTTTTAGGTTGTACATGTGACAACACAAGAAACTTATTCGAATGTCCAATACACCTCGTAACTGAGTGAGTTACTGATGCGATACACACGAGTGATTGACTGTGGATGTTATGTGCTGTTTTAGGTTGTACATGTGACAACACAAGAAACTTATTCGAATGTCCAATACACCTCGTAACTGAGTGAGTTACTGATGCGATACACACGAGTGATTGACTGTGGATGTTATGTGCTGTTTTAGGTTGTACATGTGACAACACAAGAAACTTATTCGAATGTCCAATACACCTCGTAACTGAGTGAGTTACTGATGCGATACACACGAGTGATTGACTGTGGATGTTATGTGCTGTTTTAGGTTGTACATGTGACAACACAAGAAACTTATTCGAATGTCCAATACACCTCGTAACTGAGTGAGTTACTGATGCGATACACACGAGTGATTGACTGTGGATGTTATGTGCTGTTTTAGGTTGTACATGTGACAACACAAGAAACTTATTCGAATGTCCAATACACCTCGTAACTGAGTGAGTTACTGATGCGATACACACGAGTGATTGACTGTGGATGTTATGTGCTGTTTTAGGTTGTACATGTGACAACACAAGAAACTTATTCGAATGTCCAATACACCTCGTAACTGAGTGAGTTACTGATGCGATACACACGAGTGATTGACTGTGGATGTTATGTGCTGTTTTAGGTTGTACATGTGACAACACAAGAAACTTATTCGAATGTCCAATACACCTCGTAACTGAGTGAGTTACTGATGCGATACACACGAGTGATTGACTGTGGATGTTATGTGCTGTTTTAGGTTGTACATGTGACAACACAAGAAACTTATTCGAATGTCCAATACACCTCGTAACTGAGTGAGTTACTGATGCGATACACACGAGTGATTGACTGTGGATGTTATGTGCTGTTTTAGGTTGTACATGTGACAACACAAGAAACTTATTCGAATGTCCAATACACCTCGTAACTGAGTGAGTTACTGATGCGATACACACGAGTGATTGACTGTGGATGTTATGTGCTGTTTTAGGTTGTACATGTGACAACACAAGAAACTTATTCGAATGTCCAATACACCTCGTAACTGAGTGAGTTACTGATGCGATACACACGAGTGATTGACTGTGGATGTTATGTGCTGTTTTAGGTTGTACATGTGACAACACAAGAAACTTATTCGAATGTCCAATACACCTCGTAACTGAGTGAGTTACTGATGCGATACACACGAGTGATTGACTGTGGATGTTATGTGCTGTTTTAGGTTGTACATGTGACAACACAAGAAACTTATTCGAATGTCCAATACACCTCGTAACTGAGTGAGTTACTGATGCGATACACACGAGTGATTGACTGTGGATGTTATGTGCTGTTTTAGGTTGTACATGTGACAACACAAGAAACTTATTCGAATGTCCAATACACCTCGTAACTGAGTGAGTTACTGATGCGATACACACGAGTGATTGACTGTGGATGTTATGTGCTGTTTTAGGTTGTACATGTGACAACACAAGAAACTTATTCGAATGTCCAATACACCTCGTAACTGAGTGAGTTACTGATGCGATACACACGAGTGATTGACTGTGGATGTTATGTGCTGTTTTAGGTTGTACATGTGACAACACAAGAAACTTATTCGAATGTCCAATACACCTCGTAACTGAGTGAGTTACTGATGCGATACACACGAGTGATTGACTGTGGATGTTATGTGCTGTTTTAGGTTGTACATGTGACAACACAAGAAACTTATTCGAATGTCCAATACACCTCGTAACTGAGTGAGTTACTGATGCGATACACACGAGTGATTGACTGTGGATGTTATGTGCTGTTTTAGGTTGTACATGTGACAACACAAGAAACTTATTCGAATGTCCAATACACCTCGTAACTGAGTGAGTTACTGATGCGATACACACGAGTGATTGACTGTGGATGTTATGTGCTGTTTTAGGTTGTACATGTGACAACACAAGAAACTTATTCGAATGTCCAATACACCTCGTAACTGAGTGAGTTACTGATGCGATACACACGAGTGATTGACTGTGGATGTTATGTGCTGTTTTAGGTTGTACATGTGACAACACAAGAAACTTATTCGAATGTCCAATACACCTCGTAACTGAGTGAGTTACTGATGCGATACACGCGAGTGATTGACTGTGGATGTTATGTGCTGTTTTAGGTTGTACATGTGACAACACAAGAAACTTATTCGAATGTCCAATACACCTCGTAACTGAGTGAGTTACTGATGCGATACACACGAGTGATTGACTGTGGATGTTATGTGCTGTTTTAGGTTGTACATGTGACAACACAAGAAACTTATTCGAATGTCCAATACACCTCGTAACTGAGTGAGTTACTGATGCGATACACACGAGTGATTGACTGTGGATGTTATGTGCTGTTTTAGGTTGTACATGTGACAACACAAGAAACTTATTCGAATGTCCAATACACCTCGTAACTGAGTGAGTTACTGATGCGATACACACGAGTGATTGACTGTGGATGTTATGTGCTGTTTTAGGTTGTACATGTGACAACACAAGAAACTTATTCGAATGTCCAATACACCTCGTAACTGAGTGAGTTACTGATGCGATACACACGAGTGATTGACTGTGGATGTTATTTGTTTACGTTAGTTGTACATTTGTAAGATCTAGGGCAACACAAAAATACGGAAATTTTAATTAATTATGTTATGCTGTGAGATGGGTTGACATGTTGTTATTTCAAGTTTTCATTTTGAACGTAACGTTTATATCCCTCTGCTCGTAAGGGATGTGCCCCCTTAGTAGTCCAGATGTATACCGATACTACAGATACTACAACAACAAATAAAATACTGTGTGACGGTGTTTTATAAAGATTCATTACATAAAAATGAAGAAATAACAATGAATGATGTATAGTTATGTGATATACTCGTAGTTAAATATTATTCAACACTTAACACGTCCATATCTTCATATCACCGCGCGGCCCGGCATAAAACCAGTTCGGTTTTATGCCGGGCCGCGGGACAACGGATGCCATATTTGCACTGCGCCAACTGTGCGAAAAATATCGTGGTGCACATAAAAACTTGCATATGGTATACGTTGACCTCGAGAAGGCCTACGACAGAATACCGAGAACAGTTTTGTGGTGGGCACTAAAAGAGAAAAGTGTGCCTGTGAAGTATACTAGGTTAATCTGTGCTATGTACCAACGATCTAGGTCGTACGTAAAATCAGCGGCTGGAGACTCCGACGAGTTCAGTGTGCAGGTGGGTTTGCTCCAAGGGTCGGCGTTAAGTCCTTACCTCTTCCTGTTGATAATGGATGCGTTAACATCGGAGATACAGGAAGAGGCACCCTGGTGCATGCTATTCGCTGATGATATTGTTCTCGTCGGAGAAGAAGGACTTGAGGTACAGAGCATGCTGGAGAAGTGGCGCTGTAAATTGGAGAATGTTGGCTTGAAAATCAGCAGACCTAAAACAGAGTACATGTTCTGCGATTTCGGCGGTCTCTCCAATTTTACACCCATATCTCTAGATGGAGTACCTATACCAGTATGCTCGGATTTTCGATACCTCGGTTCTCTTATCCAAAGCGATGGCGACCTGGATCGTGCGGTGAAACACAGAATGGATGCGGGATGGATGAAATGGGGGCAGGTCACGGGTACAACATGCGACCCCAAAGTATCCCCTAAATTAAAGGGTAAAATATATAAAACCCTAATAAGACCTGCTGTACTGTAAACTGTACTGTGGGCGATAAAAGCGACGGATGAGAGACGACTGCATGTAGCGGAGATGCGAATGTTGAGATGGATGTGTAGTGTGACGAGATTAGATAAAATAAGAAATGAGCATATAAGAGGAAGTTTGAAAGTTGCGCCAGTGACGGAAAAGTTAAGGAGTGAAAGGTTAACATGGTATGGACATGTGATGAGACGGGATGAAAGAAATGTTGTGAGGAAAGTTTTAAATATGAATGTTGAAGGCTTTAGGGGTAAAGGAAGATCAAAGAAAAGATGGATGGACTGCGTGAGGTATGACATGGATAGACAGGGAGTGACTGCAGAGATGACGTCTGATAGGACTGTATGGAGGAAGATGACATATTGCGTCAACCCCAAGTAATTGGGATAAGATCAAGATGATGATGATGATGATCTTCACATCACATCACAGCCGCACAGCTCACCACTACCACGTACATGTGACAATAAATGTTTGTTTCAAGTTGACTCTACAATGGGGGAGCTTGCTGCTGAATGTAGCCAGCGGTCCACGTTGTCTTTATATTACTCTACAAGGGGGGAGCTTGCTGCTGAATGTGGCCAGCGGTCCACGTTGTCTTTATATTACAAATAAAAACATTTATATTATTTAATAATACATTTATTAGCTGGTGAGATAATTATCAGTTTTCGAAGTTAGATTTGTTGATTTCAACGCAATGTGAGAACATTCATACATCATCCATACAAACAGATACATAGCAAGATCCTTCCCTTGTATTGTATTCAAATACAAGTAAATGCAAGACTAGAAAACGGTGAATTATATTATTTATTAAAGAACCTTACATTTATTATTGTTATTTATTAAATTCGGGCAATACACAAACAAAGGCAGTGGGAGCAATGTTGGATAAATGTATAATTAATAAAAAACAACGTTAAATATTTATAGCAAAATTGTTTTAAAAAATGTTATCAGCGAGTTGTTAGATAATAATTAGAGTTACTCGTTATCTTTATTATCTACTTTGAATATTTACGGCGGACGTCCTTCCGGCGCACGGGGCCCACGCCGCCCGCCGCGTCCGCCCGCCCAGTACTTTATTATACGCAGTCCCGCAGCCTTCGCTGTGCTGTATTTATATTAAAATGAACTGAGATAAACATCACTTTATAAAAACCCTTTCAAATATATATTGAATACGTTGAAAGGTAACCAAAATGTGTTTATTTGATGTCGGCAGACGGCAACAAACGCGTTGAGATTGCAATCGACGTATCAGCGGAACTCGCCGGGACTGTTACACTTGACTGATCAATGTCCGCAAACGATCGGTCATTTCTAACTGATATATATATTTATTATTGAACACGCTCGGCCTCAACACAACCGGGCTACTTTCGAATAAAATATATAATATGTGATAAGTGTGTCAATGATTACTTACTGTCTATTTATATATAAATAAATATATAAGGAAGCCAGTTGACAGACTTAACAAAGTTGAGTAGAAATAAATTTTAACAGTTCATTGTGACGTCAACAATCGTAGATTTAAAAAAACAACTTCAAAGGGAGTGAATCGCGGTAACAAAGAAAAGCCTGTATGGCAGGAATCACACACGTGCTTCTACACTTATCAATTTTCATCCTCAAAGACTGTAAAATAGGGGATTAGGTACATGTTGCCTTTACGTAATGTGTTAATGATTTAATAATTAGTACAAAGTTATATAAGCACTGTAGTAGTATTTCGTAATGCTAAAACTCATTAAAAAGTATGTTCTTAATATTTTCCTTCTTCAGAGAATATATTACTCTCGAAGGGTATACAATACATGGCGAAGAAATATCAAAGCTTCAATATTTTTACATTTTCACGGGGCCACGACGTATGATCTCTACGCAGACAAAGTCGGCGAACATAAGATAAGCTATATTATAATCCTTGTTGAGTGAGTGCGATAACCGCGGGTACACAAAAAAATACGTGAGGACGTATTTTTTTGTTAATACGTCCAAATAAAATGTTTGTTAAAATATTGTCGGCGCCGTCAGCGAATTTAACATAATGAATAAAACAACAGATTACATCAAAGTAATCACAAGACGAGCTCGCACACAGATATAACTACAAACGGAACACTCCAATATTTATTAAAGAGCAACAAGTTGAGGAACGACGCCGGCGCCGGGGGCCCGGGGCCGCCGCCGGGGGCCCTGGGCCGCCGCCGGGCCCGCTGCCGAGGGCCACGGCCACCGCCGAGGGCCAATACTTAAATTTATTTTTTAATATTTTAAACGTGAAGACGCTTCACTTGAGTGATTAAGTTAACGTTAAAACTTGAACCTAACGAAATAACGTACACAATCGTTCGTTACACGTTTGTACAAAGTTACGTTATTTTACAAATATGTATTTATAGCATAAACTCTGACGAATCGTATCTTCAACGAATCTGTATCTTCTCAAGAAGTTTCTCAGCTAGATTTTACAGGTAAGTGTGGTTCCTCTTAGAGTCTTGTTAAAACTGTTTTTCTAGTCATTTACAATATGTTCTTATATTTACATATCATTCGTTCGTGTAACGATGAGTTAACAATATTATACTTCACTACTACATACTGCTCCCTCTAGCGGGTACCGTACTATACTAATTGCAGAAGTACCTACCACGGGAACGTGAAGCACTGCCCAACGGTATATGTATACAACAGTATATACGTAACACTAGGTACATAACGTTATGTATATATTGTAATGTCATAATCACGACACTTAGCGGTCGGGCTGACGACAGCAGTTGAAGTTGTACAAGAGGGTGTACATGGGTTACAACCCATTCTGTTGATTCCATCTTCAACAGCATGTAACGAGCACCGCGCGGACAAGTGTGCTATCGCCGAGACACGTGTTATTGTTACCACGTGAGCACGTGGTCAGCGATAGAACGTTCAATGTACGATAGGTACCATGTTGATAATAAATATGTTTTGTTATGAATATTTTTATTATCAAACAGTACAAAACACAAATATGAAGTATAATATAGTGTAATGTGTGTGTGTGTGTGTGTGGTGACACGGCACTAGGTTGTAATGTGGTGTGACAGGCTGTTGACGTGACGGGGCGATCGGCAACAGGTAGGCGGCGGCGTCGCCCCCGGCCCCGGCCCCGGCGCCTCACTCCCACTAATGTTCATACACTTGAGACGGGACAGCGCCACAAGTGGACCGCACTGTGAACGGACCACTTCATACATTTATAGACATAATATTAACCATAGTTATACTAATGTCAACATTGCTTTTACTAACGAGACCCGACCTCACTCCGCTTCAGTACTCGGTCGCTGCTGACATCACATTTTAAATCTCTGCTATCTTCTAGGATAATCATTTTAATGTTATGCTGTGAAGAGCTATTTTAATTTACATTAAATGTACCACGTATCTAATGTATTTAATTGAAGGATGAATTATGCTGTATTGTTAAATAATTCCTGCCTAAATTACCCATTATTATTTTATAACGTGTAAAAATAAACATGGTTATAGTGAGTTAGGTGACGGACATATACCTTCACGGACTTCGCTTTACTCCCTAATAATGATATTTTTCAAATATCCAATTTCATAATATTGTTTGGATATACATATGTTGTAATAAACCTTACCAGTGTTTCCAATGTAAGCGCATAGAAGTATTTGTTTTATGACATAATATTACAATTGTTTAAATTCTCACCTTATTGCACTACAACACGCATGTACCAATAACAGGTAATTATACATATATCATACCTTCCTCTTGAATCACTCTATCTATTAACTGACGAAAACCGCGTTAAAATCTGTTGCGTAGTTTATAAGAGCTAAGTGTACAGACAAGAGCGGCAACTTTATTTAATACTATTTAGTCTTCATTTAGGCAATAAATTAAAAAGTAATTCAAATAATTTTATGGAATTTCAAATTATGCGTTAAAGGTTAAACTTTTAATAAATTTATAAATTCTATTATTAAAGTAAAACTAAGACTAGAATAATAAATGCTTTGAAATGGAAAATCGTTACGGCGGTAATTACTATTAGTAAAACCAAACTAACAGTTAGAGCACGTTGTCGCGACATGTTAGTGACAATTTATCAAAATATATACCTATGTTACATTTTATCACTTTCGAGGGGTGGATAGACGAACATATGGACAGGTGGATCAACGAACGACAGCAGGTATAGGAGTCAGGATACATGGACTGCAAGAGGAAAGCGGAAAAACTAACCCGCCTAAAGTATTATTCCAATGTGAGACATTACCACTGACAGAGACAACGCACTAGGAGACCGTAATATACCGATTGCCTCTATCCAAAGATCGACGTGCAATATTTATTGGCTAGTACTGTATGCAGTTGTGTGCTGTACGCCGCACTAGTCTTATATGTAATTAAATTAATTTGTACTGTTTAAGATTTTAAACTTATGTTATTTTTTTATAATATGTTTATACGGTTCATTATCATCATCTCAGCTCATATATGTCCCACTGTTGGGCTCGAGCCTTCTACATAATGAGAGGGAAATTGGCCTACTATACCACGCTGGTCAGACGTATTGGTATAAGGTTTTGTTTTCTAAGTTTTCGAACGAAGTTTAAAGTAGGTGATTTGTATAAAGACCTTTTTGAGAAGTATAAAAAGCAAAAAACCCAGAATATAATGAGCTGTGGGGTACTTCTTTGTAGGTACCAAAAATGCACGTGATGTTGGTGGGGGAGGGGGGCTCGTAGTCTTAAACCTCACCACGTATCACCAAGAGGGAGGGGGGGTTAAAAAAATGCTAAAAAAAGATCATATGATTAATGGACATCACCTCACCACGTGGAAAATATACTGTTCAGCTTTTGTTATATGTATATACTTTGGTTTTCACATGTTTTGTCAAAACATACACTAAAATATTGTTTTGCATTACATGAAACTCACTCGCACATAAATCTTAAATTATTTACAACTGCTATACCAATTAAGCTAGAGTAGTATCTACGTAAAGTATCCAATTTGTTATTCACTTTTCATCTTTAGAAAATTAATTTACGTACGTGATTGTATGCATACGGTTAGCGGCGGCACGTGAACACATTACAATGATATATATCTAACTTTACACAGCTAGAACAATATTAAACATTGGCGACCGACAATGATTTATATATTATTATTTATTTTGATTTATTCAAGAGCTCAAACATGAACAGTTGTAGTTTGTTTTTCGGTTACAGGACGACTAAAGGATGTAAGTATAATAATAATATTAACTATTTATTTCTCTTCAGAAAACATTACAGTTGAAACATTTCATAAGTTACATTAAATATGTGTATACACCGGGTTGAGAGCCCTCAGCGCTCACCCATGGTCCGCATAAAGCTGTCAAAGCCATCTGCGGCTAACAGCTAAAAATACACAAAAAAAAAATGTGTATACAATATGTACTTAATTGTTTTGTGAGAGTCTGGTGCTCGTACTGCGGCAAACCTGTATGGCGTATCAGCAGATTCTCACTATATATTATAGACTAGAGTTTAAACAAAACGATTGTTTGGTCTCAGTCAGGATAATAACATCACTGAGATGTCATGGAACATTCCAAACAAAACCCGATTTCTGAGTTCTGCACGAAACAGATTTCTGCTTCCGCAATTACGGAAGTTACTACAAGCTTTTTGACATCAGTTTCTATTTCCGTCCCCCCAATGTTTATAACGGAAATCTGAACGGAACTTTACGACGTTTGAGGACAGAATGAAGTTCAATCCACGTCATCGTGAACGATACATGCATCATTATAACATCATTAGAAACTACCCAGATTGTTTTACGTAAATTTAGCTAACACTCTTTTGAATATTAATTTCATTAAGAAAAATCATTACGTACCTATTAAATTAAAAGTGCGTACGTACAAAGTACACATGTCAGAAGTGACACTTCTTTGGCAAACTAATTTTAAATCTCATTTACATACATCAAAGAATAGTGTGTATTTTTTCTCGATCTCCCTTCCTTTCTCGCTCTCTTTCACTCGTTCTCTTCCTCTCACTCCTTGATTACGTGCGTTATGCGACGTTCGCCCTACGTACTATCTCTCAATCTTTCTCGCTAGTTCTCTCCCACCATTCGCTCCATGGCACTGTGCGTGATGCGACGTTCGCTCCATCTAACTCTCTTTCGATCCTTCTCACTCGTTTGCTCCCTGCTCTCGCTCCATGGCTATGTGTTTCATGCTACGTTTTTCTCCCTTTCTGGATCTCTCTCAATCGGTCTCAATTGCTCTCTTCTTGTTCTTGGACAAAAACGTCCCACATTTTCGCGTCGCGTTTTATTTGTAGAAAAAATTACTCTCATGCGCGCAAAGAAGTTTCACTTCAAAAATTAAAAAGATTTTTCACTAAGTCGATATTACCGCACATTGATTTGTGATTCTGTTTCAGTTTAATGTAACTTTATACATATGTTTCCGTCATGACACCTTCGTTACATCATTACCTATTTAACAATATGAACTAGCATGAACAAAAAGTAAACGTTTTAGATTTTTTGTGACCAAGTGTAAGTAGAGGTAACAGTAGATCAAGTCGTTGAAAGTGTATCACAGTTAACGTAACTTGAGTACCGTCCTACCGCCCCACCGGCGCGGTCCCTCGAGTATCCGAGCTCTTTATAGACTTAACTTTAGAAATAACATCGTTTCGAACAAACTTTAATTCTACATTTTAGTCCCTCGGGAGGGAGATTGTGACAATTATTTTCTTAATAGCAGTGATTTAGGTCAGTTGATAAGCCGACTTGTAGCTTTTTATATGCGTAAGTAGATATGACGGCCTCGTGGCTTAAACGTACCACCACCGCCTCGCCTCCCTCGCTCCTCGCCCCTCGCCCTCAAACTGATTGAGATGGTTTCGTTAGGAGGCTCTTTGTGACATCGATTAATCTGGTCTCGTAGCGGGCGGTAATACCATACTTATCTACATCCGTGCAAATGTTCTATAAAGTATCAATTAGAATGATGACGATTATAATTTGACTGCACAGGTGGCCTTACTGGTTTAGATATCAACCTACCGTGCCAAATGTCACGAGTTCGATTCCCATGCAACACGCAATACTTTTTATGATCCACAAACTGCTATGTATATATGTATATAATAATTAAAGTTGCTGTAGTTAACAATACATTGTTATGTCTCGTAGGTACTCGCAGGTACCACCGCACCGTGTCGTTAGTGCAGTACAAAGTTGGACCGTTAGCTCCTTGGGCTCTCTCTCTCATTACAGCTAACAAAGTCTCGTCCCGTCCACAAACTTGAATACTTAAAAGTTGAGGTCGTAGCTCGTTAGAGGGCCGCTACATTGTATACGAGCGAGAACCAATCGTCATTTTCAATTCAGTTGAAGTTCTCCATAAACTTTAAACTACTTTTGTACTGTATTGAAATATAATAATGTAGACAATATAGTTTTATACGTAAACTGATTTGTGAACTGGACATGTCATTATCATATCACACATTCAAAATGATGTATTGATATTAATGTTCAAAGTGCTTCATTAATTAAGTTTCTATGGTACCCACGTGTAGTTATCGGCGCCATAAAAACGAACATTGTACGAAAATATGACTTAAGTATTAATTAGTAGCCTACATTTTAAGTATAGAATGTATTTGCCTTGATCTCATAATTGTTGGTAGCGGCTACGAATACTGGTTGGTAGTTACTTTGCACGTGATCTCATAATTGTTGGTAGCGGCTACGAATACTGGTTGGTAGTTACTTTGCACGTGATCTCATAATTGTTGGTAGCGGCTACGAATACTGGTTGGTAGTTACTTTGCACGTGATCTCATAATTGTTGGTAGCGGCTACGAATACTGGTTGGTAGTTACTTTGCACGTGATCTCATAATTGTTGGTAGCGGCTACGAATACTGGTTGGTAGTTACTTTGCACGTGATCTCATAATTGTTGGTAGCGGCTACGAATACTGGTTGGTAGTTACTTTGCACGTGATCTCATAATTGTTGGTAGCGGCTACGAATACTGGTTGGTAGTTACTTTGCACGTGGATCACGTAAAAGACGGCGGAGAGTTTTACATTACCTATATCGACCTGCGCCAACTCTCCCCTATGCCGTTTGATCAACAATTACATTCCCAAGGAACGTTCCGTGACAGACAAGCGGCCAGTCATAAAACTACTGCCAATAACTTAAGCAATATGTACGATAGAATAGGAGTAATAAAAGGAGCAGGTACATATAATATACATTATTCTCCTTTTATTATCTTAATTACGCAGGGGTGTGGTATACCTACCCCACGTAGTTAAGATAAGACCAGACGAATTATATTATCAAAAATATTTTATATAACTGTCAAGGTTTCCCCAAGAAGTTTGTCTGCAAGTGACCAGCTAATTGTAAAAACACATACAAAGTAACACTCCTTGTATTACACAAAATGTATATGTTTTTATTGCTTATGGTGGCAACGAGCAACCAGCACACCTGATGGTAAGTGTCACTGCTACCCATGGATCTTTGCAATACCAAGGGTATAACTCAAATCTCTGTCTACCAATAGAATCCCCAAACCCACCCAGTTGGGCTTCCGGTATAGAAAATGGACAGGAAATTTATAGTTCTTGAAGGTATCTTTTCCATTTGCAATTTAATTATTTGTTTACTAACGTCCATTACAATATTATGTGAAATGGATCGTACCACAACGTTATATAATATGTATTACTCCTTACACTTTTGTATTGTATTTTCTCATAAAATAACTAGTTGTGTATCTACACAGTAATCATATTATAGTTTTATTGTTATACTTGTTGTATGACGACTACACCGATAGAGTAATAGGTAAGATCTATCTATGGTGCCCACTGTCGTGGATTAGAGCCCCCCGTGGGGCAATGCTCCGTGCGATCCACTAATTATTGTCTAATTTGTGTAGTCTGTGTGTAATTTGTATCAGTTGAATTATATGTTTGTAAAGTTGTCCACAATACAAGAATTATTTCTTTGATGCAGAGTTGACTTAAATGCCCGTGGGACCTGGAGGCGGAGATGCTCTCCGATCTCTACCGCGCACGACGAGGGTGGCTCCCTACCGCTTAGCGAGATAGCCACCTGGCGTGGAGACACCCGCCGGAACGTCATCGCCCGTTGAGTTACGTGGCTGGAAAGGCCTAAGCACAGTGTTGTTACCGTTGAGGCCCTCCGGCTCGTACTGATGGAATGGATGGAGCGGCGGCACGGAGTCCTCTCATTCCGGCTGGTGCAGGTCTTGCCGGGGCACGTTTGCTTCGGCAAGTACCTGCACACGGTCGCAAGGAGGGAGTAGACGCAGTTCTGCCAACAGTGCAGCGCAGCATACACTCGAGGTCTGCGTCACCTGGGCTCAGCAGCACCGTGACCTCGTCGCTGTCATCGGTGCCGACCTGATGCTGCTGGCTATCGCGAAAGCGATGGTAGACAGCGTCAGGAACTGGGACGCGATCGCCGCCTTCTGCGAGGCAGTCATCTCGCAGAAGGAGGCGGCGGAACGAGTCCGGGAGTATTCCCTCGGGCGGGCCACCGTAGACAAAGATCGGGTACCGGTGGTCCCCTCGCACGGCGAAGAGAGTTGTTCTTGCAGGGTGGATCTATGGGGTTGCGCGCCGCCTCTTCGCCCCGGACCGATTTGGCGGGGCGCGATCACATCCATAGTCCACCGCAAGAAAAAAAAGGGTTGTCTTAAATAAAGAATATATATTTTTTTCTTTCAAAACAATACATACATATTGTTTTAGGTATATTGTTTCATTTCTTAAGTCATTTCCATGGGGTTTTCAAATGAAAATTACCGCTGAATATCTCACCATCAATGTTATATTGATGAAAATAAATGCTTTAGTGGTTATTTTTCTTCTAAATTTAACAATTTGTTTATTACAATGTTGTATTGAGCTCGACTTTTAAATTATTTTTAATCGAGCGTCCATCGTTTAAGTGATACAAATCAGATGTGATCCTAAAACAAATCTTTTGTTATTTGCTGTGCAGATGTCATTTAATGGCTGCCATAAAAGTAGACGACAGCTGAGACCTGACTCCACGTGCTATTGGTACTTACAACTTGCACACAACGACGTATATTTCATAAATGGTTCATTGAACAAGTTTCACAATCATATACGTAGTCTGTTCTAAAAGTATCGCGAATTTTATTTTTTCAAAAAGATTTATATATTAGAAAATGTATTTATTCATGAAAATCTATTTTGTCCCCTTCAAAGTAATCCCCCTCGGGTATAATAGACTTGTGCCAACGTTTTCTCCAATCCTCGAAGCACTTAAAGAAACATTTTTTGTGATCTTGTTCAGCTCCTCCGTCGATGCCGTCTTTATCTCATCAATCGTGGTGTAGCGTCGTCCTTTCATGGGTCTTTCCACGTCGTAAGCATAAACCCACGATTCGTCACCAGTTATGACCCTCTGGATCGTCACAGATCGAGTTCAACATCTCCTGAGCAATGTTAACGCGATGCCGTTTTTGGTCGAAATTGAGCAATTTTGGCACGAATTTCGAGGCGACATGGCCAAATCATTGGTTAAAATCGAATGGCACGAGTCACGTTTAGATACGTTTAGATCCTCAGTAACTCCCGTAATGGTGATTCGTCGATTGGTCAATACTATTTTCTTCACTTTATCAATGTTTTCGTCTGTTGTTGACGTGCTCGGGCGACCGCCACGCTGTTCGTCGTTCACATCTTCTCGACCCTCTGAGAACATTTTGTACCACCGATAAACGTTGCTTTGGTCCAAAGTAGCTTCACCATATACTACAGTCAACATTCCGAATACGTCCGCGTACTGTATTTTATTTTTTACAAAAAAAAAAAAATATACAAATTCTTTGATCCATTTTTTGGAATAGGTAAAAATCGCAGACGACTCAAAACACATCCAAGCACAACAGCTGTCAAAAAATAACTAAAAATTCAGAATAGCCGACCTTGTCAGCATAAGTAAGGGACATGAGTACCAACATAACGCTACAAAAAATTTAAAAATCAAATACACGTAGTCCGCGGTAATTCAAAATTCGCGATACTTTTTGAACAGATCTCGTATATATATATATTTTATCATTACACATTTAAGTTTGTGTGAGTGAGAGCTGTGGCACGGACACAGACGTCACACATTAATATTAACCCTAATATGTTTATTAGGTATATAATATAGTGATCCGTCGCACGTAATCAATAAAATCAACTATTTTTAGTTGACTGATCACGGTCTGACTGTAGTTCGTCCGGACAGCGGGCAGCGGGCGGCGGGCGGCGAGGTAACAGTGGGGTAATTAAAGTCTCATAACCCCCCCACTGCGATCTATTCGCGATATTAAAGTACTACTGCCATCAGATGTATTTAGTTTCAGTGATGAACTCTGTGGGTTACCATTTCGTATAGCCATCCCACAAGCGATGTCACCACTCATTTGATTCACGACCTAAGGTGATATTGTGATTTAATATCAGCTAATAGTTATGTTGATGTTATAATGAAGGTAAAACACGTGTTCATTAGTGATGCTCATGTACTGCATAATGAAACTTTTACCTCCGGGATTACAACGAGTAATTAAAAAATGTATCCCTCGTGGAGTGTCCCCGGGGCGGTGGGTGTTGCGGTGGCGGGTGTGGGGCCGCCGGGGTGCTGGAGGTAGCTTCATGCATTATTCAGACGCAGTCGCGCGCTGCACTCGCTCGCATTTGCATATCTGAACACGTTCAAGGGCTCACAGTTAATTGTCGTCAAGCGTGTGACATGTATTGGTTTATAGTTACTTGACTTACGTTATTACTATTACAGTGAGTAGGTAGAGATGTACTGTACACACGTCCTGTAACACTCAGCCTTATGACTCAGAGTTCGATCATTATTTAATTTTAAATATAAATTACTATTCAAAAACTTTTGTAACAACTTTTTGTCCATAAAAAACAACTTAATCTAAGTTAAAAATCAATAACCAGCAGTCCCGCCAAAACTTTCATAAAAGGGGAAAAAAACCGCTCTACCGTCCATCCGTCGCCGTCGTACCGAAGTGACACAACGACACACTCGTATATATTGGTACACCGACACAAACGTCTGACCTAACAGTGGCGTTTACTAAACTATAGCGTAACTATATGTATGTACTAACTAATATATTTATTTACATATCAATCGTACTTAAAGAAGTTTTATATGAAATACTATGAGACAGTACAAGTAACTAAATATATTAATTATAATTATTTTAACTTAAATTTAAACTGTTTCCGTGTGATAAGGGAGTAAGAATACGATTCATCACCCCATTTCTTAAACGTGGGTGACGTAAAAGACGGTTAAAACATTATATGTATACATATAACATTTATGCAAAAGAAAGAAAACACAAAATAAAACCTTCTACCAACATGTCTGACCAGCGTGGTATAGTAAGTCAATATCCTTTCTATATAAGAGACTCTAGCCCAGCAGTGGGATGTATATGAGTTGAAACAATGATGATGCAGATAGCAGTAGCTGCAGATATCCGTCATGGCGGACAAACAGCTAGACGTGCTCTGTGTAACAGAGACCAAGCGAAGGGGCAGCGACGCCTGCGATCTTCCTGGTGGCGGGATGGCTCTGTGGTCTGGTGTACCACAGAGTGATCGAGCCAGCATGGGGGTAGGAGTGCTGTTGTCCTCTCGCTTGGCCTCAGGTGTGAAGGATTACGGAATGTATGATCCCAGATTTCTCTGGGTCCGTATAAAACTAGGTGTCACCAAGGTATTCATGGTTGTAGCATATGCTCCCGTAGGATCCTCGGTGGCATCAGACCTAGAGAAGTTTTGGGACAATGTTAGGAAAGTTCTGGATATGGCAGAAACCAGTGAACGCGTGATTGTATGCGGAGATTTGAACGGATGGGTGGGGACCAAGCGTCCTGACTATGAGGACGTACTTGGTCCATTTGGTGATAAGAGAGTGAACGATGCAGGTAGGCTCATAGCGGATGTATGCATGGAGAGAAACCTTATTGTGTCATACACATTTTTCCAACATAAGGACATCCATATGTATACATGGACAAGGAATGAACAGAAAAGCATAATAGATTTAATTTTGGTAGACAGTCGCCTCCGAAGCAAAATATTGGACGCAAGAGCCTACAGGGGCCCCACAGTCGACACGGACCACTATCTCGTTATTGCGAGATTTAGTGGTCTGTTCAGAAAGTGGAGGCACTGGCGAGAGCGTGTCCACTTCGGAGGGCTTGAAAGAATAAAGGTTGAAAGGTTGCAAGAAGGGTGTGTAAGAGAAAAGTATGCAGAGGGTGTCCGAGAACGGCTGGCGATGGCAAGCCAGCCGCAATCGGACATTGAAGAATGCTGGAGAGTATTGAAAGAGAGTATGGTAGATACAGCGAAAGAAGTATGTGGAAGTTCAAAGAAGCATAGAAAAACAAATGGTGATGCATGGTGGGATGCGGAAGTGGCAGCTTCCGTAGAGCA
Source organism: Lymantria monacha (assembly GCA_905163515.2). Lineage (NCBI taxonomy): Eukaryota > Metazoa > Arthropoda > Insecta > Lepidoptera > Erebidae > Lymantria > Lymantria monacha. The sequence goes on from LR991093.1 coordinate 33,345,704, forward strand.
AAAGAAGAAAGCGGGGCTGGACTATGTCTCTTCTTTGAATCTGAATGACAGTATGACTGAACAGAAGAAAGAAATATATCGGCAATGTAAGAATGACACCAAGGCCGTAGTGAAAGAGAAACGTGATAGAGCAAGTATGAGTGCAGAAGATAGGCTGACTAAAAACTTCGAGGGTAACACCAAACTCTTTTGGAGGGAGGTCAAGAAGTCTCGGGGTGGTTGGTCAGCCTTCAGAATGAATAAAATAAGGTCTAAAGGTGGAGACATTCTTACACAAACACAAGACGTGTTAAGCCGATGGAGTGAATATTTTGGCGATATGTATGCGGATGCTACGGTTGACGCCGGTGTTGGATGTGGTTTAGTAGATCAACATTCGACAACGGTGTCCTCCGATGGCATCAGTATGGATGAAGTTGAATGGGCGATAAGAAGTTTGAAAAATGGTAAGGCAGCGGACATTGATATGGTGTCTGCCGAGATGATCAAGCTTGGTGGCTCTTGTGTCTGGGAGGCGTTCCTGTTGCTCCTCAATTTATGTTGGAGCTCGGGAATGGTTCCCAGGGACTGGAATAGCGCAGTCATCGTGCCTTTGTTTAAAAACAAGAGTTCACGTTATGACTGCGCAAATTACAGAGCCATAAGCTTGACCAGTTTGGCAGCAAAAGTGTATGGAAAAATTATTGAAAGGAGAATGAGGATGGTGTCCGATGGTTTACTGTGTGAGATACAAGGAGGTTTCAGGAGTGGAAGGGGATGCATGGATCAAGTGTTCTCTCTGCGCAACATTGTGGAGAAGCATCTGGCTCTAGGTCAGAGGGTTTTCTGCAGTTTTGTGGATCTGGAGAGAGCATTTGACACGGTTGTACGAAAGGAACTTTGGGACATTTTACCGGAGTATGGTATTAGCGGTAAACTGCTACAGGCTGTGCAGTCCAGTTACATGGGCTGTAGAGCCTGTGTGCGGCTGGATGATGGAATGTCGCCTTGGTTTGACGTCAATATCGGCGTTAAGCAGGGGTGCGTTCTGTCGGGGTACGACGCCAAAAACCTCCGCGTGGTGTACCCTGGGTGCGGGCGACAGTCCCCCAGATCCCTCTGTTGAATTGTCGCCCGTAGCGAATCTCTGGCGCGAGGGGGGGTTCCCCAGCGATGGGTTGAGCCCCAATTCGCTCCTGACCCTCTATTTGTAGAGGGTACAGGAGGCGAAATTTCGGACGGGCCCGGTCACTCATTCATTTGAGGGCTGGACAGGCTTATGCCACCGCCGACATATCGTAAACCTGATATCTTGCTTCAAGACAAGTTGTCGTGAGGCGTAGTATCAGGAACGAGGGTCTTGGCTTAACCGCCCGGACCGCGAGGAAGACAACCTCTATAAAGAATTCGACCTTCGAATTAGGAAATTACCCAGAATCCTAAGTTCTGGCGTGCGGCGAGAGGATGCATGGCAGATGGGCTGTTCTGTTCCTAGCACGCTCCAGCCAGGGTACCGGCTGATCCCCTGGTTGGTAAATGTAGGCTTGCCCGGGTACAGGGATCTCTGCCCGGGTCGACGGTTTTTCTCCCATACTCGTGGGAATCAACATGGATTTTCTTATACCTACACCTACACCAACACAAGACGGGAATCCAGAGGATTCCCACATCACGGCCTTGTCAAGCCAACGTAAAACTGACAACGACGCCTCGTCCTCAGGACTTGAGGCGTCCGCCGAGGGCCCGGCACAGACGAAAGAGGCCCAAAAAAAGAAGACGAAGAAGCGGCGGAAGGCGCATAACTGGTCAGGCAAGGGTCCCTCACGGGACCGGCAGCGTTTGGCGGAGCGGAAGGCGAAGGAGAAGGCCGCTGCCGCCAAACAGGAGGAAGACGGCGGCAGATCCACTGCAGAGCCGTCAATGGACGAGGGCGACAGTAGTGTCGCAGAGCCGTCCAGAGACAAGGGCAATGGATCTGCCGATATAATGGACGAGGGCGGTAGTTCCGCAGAGCCGTCCAAGGAGGCTAGCGAGTCGGCGGAGAAAACCGCTACCGCCAGGTCGTCGCCGCGTCTTGCGGCTGCGGCCCCGACAACAAGGGAGGAGGCCCTCCCCTCGGAGGTGCGGAAGCGCCCCCTGAACAGGGATGGCAGCTCGGGCGCTGACTCCGAGGGGAGTGCTATCATCATGCCTCCTCCCAAAGTTCCGGCCTCTCGCAGAGGGCGAGGGGCCGCGGCGTCAGGTCGGACGACCCACTCCCCAGCCGGCGGAGTACGCAGAGGGGCGGAGGCTCGCAAGCGGACCGACGACGAGGCGGCCGCCGCGAGGGTGCTGGAGGTGTTGTCCGGCATTCCTCCCACCGAAGTGGCGGCCGCTGGTCCCCGCGCGAGCGGTAGCGCCCCGGACGCGAAGGCCCTGCAGGCCGAAAACGCCCGCCTTGGTGGCGAGGTGTCAGGCCTGCGGGCCCAGAACCGCCGCCTAGAGTCGGAGCTGGCCGAGGTGAGGAGGGAAAACCGCCTCCTCACTAAGGACGTGGCCGAGTTAAAGGCGCAGATGGCGCGACTTATGCCAACTGCGCCACCCGCGTCACCGGCCAGCGCTGGCCGCCGAGGAGCTAGCCGCCCAACGGTTGCGCTGTGCTGAAGACGGCTCTGACTGCGGAGCGCGCGCCGCCGACAGTCGCCAGCCCACCAAACGTCGTGGAGCAGGCCCCGATAGCGGCCCAGCCGTTAGCACCGACCCCGCTGCCCGCGGTGGGAGGCGTGCCGGACGAGGCCTTGCGCGCCATCATCGACACAGTGGTCAAACTGGTCGATGCGCGCTTGGCCGTTCTGGAGGCAAGGCTGCCTCCGGAACCACGTGTCCGGCCGCCTCTGGCCGCGGACAAACGGCCATATGCGGCACCAGCCCCCGCCCCGCTGCCTTGTCAGGGTGGCCGCGTGGGGGCTAGCTACGCCGCGGCCGCGGCTGGGCCCAAGTCCAAGGGGCCCGCTCCCGCGACAAAGAAGAAGAAGGTGGCACCGGCTCCTGCCGGACTGCAGTCGTCGCCAGCATCAACACCGCCAGCGACGACCAGCGCGCCCGCGACTGCGCCTTCCGCGCCTGCCACGCCCGCTGCCCGTGCCCGAACAGGGTTGGCAGGTGGCTGAGCGCGGCAGGAAAAGTCGCGGTCAGAGGAGGAGAGCGGCGACCAAGCGCACCGCTGAGGTCGCCGCTCCCCAGGCAGGAGCCGGAGGTGGCAGCAGCTCGAAGAGGAAGAGGCCGCGCAAGGGGCTCCGGCCGTCGAAGACAGCCGCAGTGGTGATCACTGTGCTGCCTGAGGCGGCAGAAAGGGGCCTCAGCTATGAGGCCGTTCTGAGGAAAGCCCGGCAGGAGCTCGACGTCTCCGACATAGGAGGCGTCGAAGCCCGGACCCGCAAGGCCGGGACAGGGGCTCGGATTTTGGAGTTCCCTGGGGCCGAGGGCACCAGAACGGCCGATAGCGTGGCGTCGAAGCTGCGAGGTCTATTCGCGGAGGAGGGTGGCGTCAAAATCGCCAGACCCGTAAAGTGCGCCGAAATGCGCATCGCGGGTCTGGACGACTCCGTGACGGTGGAAGACATCCGGGAGGCCATTGCCTCGAAAACCGGGTGTCCCATGGACACCGTCCGGGTTGGCGCCATTCGCCCCGGTCCGGGCGGCGTAGGTGCCGCCTGGATGCAGTGCCCAGTGGAGTCGGTCAGGCAACTGGCTGGCTCAGGCAGGCTCCTCGTGGGCTGGAGCCCAGCGCGAGTCACCGTGCTGGAGCACCGGCCTGCGAGGTGTTTCAAGTGCATGGCAGTCGGGCATACCCGGCCAACATGCACTAATTGCTTTGACTGCGGCGGAATCTGTTTCCGCTGCGGTCAGACTGGGCACATGGTGGCATCTTGCGCCGCCCCGCCCCACTGCCCCGCGTGTGCGGCGGGCAATAAGCCTGCCAAGCACCGCATGGGCTCGGGGGCGTGCAGACCTCCGGCTTCGGCTCCAAAGGGGCGGAGCGGCCCTTCGACTCCGGCCGCTTCAGCTCCTAGCGCGGCCCGATCGCCCGCCGCAAGCCAGGAGGTGATAATGGACACGGCCCATTAATGGCTGCCCAGTCCACTCACCTCCTGCAGGCCAACACCAACCACTCCGCCGGTGCGCAGGATCTCCTCCTGCAATCCATGGCGGAGTGGTCGATCGGTGCAGCCATAGTCGCGGAACCGTACGTCGTGCCTGATCGCCCCAATTGGGTGGTCAGCCGGAACGGAACCGCGGCAATCGTCACCTCCACGCAGCGGCACTTCCCGTCCTTATCCCTCTTGGATAGGGGCGAGGAATTTGTCGCAGCGGATTGGGGAGGGGTCACACTGTACAGCGTTTACCTCTCCCCTAACAGGAGAATGGACGATTTCGGGGCCTCCCTCACCACCTTGGAGGCTTCGATACGGCGACTGGCACCGGGCCTCGTCCTGGTCCTGGGGGACTTCAACGCCAAATCCACGGCGTGGGGGTCCCCGATGACGGACGATCGCGGGCGGGCGATCGTGGAGTGGGCGGCGTCACTGGGCCTCTGTGTCCTAAACAGAGGCTCAGTGAACACGTGTGTGCGACAGCAGGGTGGGTCGATAGTGGACTTGTCGTTCGCTAGCCCCGCTGTCGCATCACGAGTGAGGAACTGGCGTGTCCTGGAGGAGGCGGAGACCCTGTCGGATCACCGTTACATCCGGATGGAGGTCTCCCCTCTCCGGGACCCCAGCAGGGGTCACAGGGCGGACCGAGCTCCCGCATTTCCGCGGTGGGCTGTGGGGCGGCTGGATAGGGACCTACTGGCGGAGGCGGCCATCGTTCACACGTGGCTGTCCTCACCACCCCCAGCGGACGGAGTGGACGTTGAGGCTGCCCGCATCCGCAGTGCGTTAACGCAGGTCTGCGATGCGGCCATGCCCAGGGTGCGGCGTCTACCTCCGAGGCAGGGGGTCTACTGGTGGTCCCCAAGACTGGCGGACCTTCGTGCGGCGTGCATTAGTGCCCGAAGGTCCTACACCCGCAGTCGGCGGCGTCGCCGCGATGTTGAGCGGGAGGGCCAGCTGTACGAGGCGTACCGCAGTGCGCGTACCGCCTTTCGGCTGGCCATCCGGTCCGCCAAGGACGCGAGTTGGCAGGAGATGCTGGACGGTCTCGACCGTGACCCCTGGGGTCGCCCGTATCGCGCGTCGCTGAATAAGCTTCGTGCGCAGGGCCCCCCCCTCACCGAGACCCTCCAGCCCGACCTCCTTCGTAGAGTGGTCGAGGAGCTGTTCCCGCGGCAGTCGGAGCACACGCCCCCGGTCATGGCTTCGCCAGATCACGACCGGGAGGCCATCGAGAGTGTTCCGCCCGTGACGGAGTCGGAAGTGGGGGCAGCCGTGGCGAAGATTCGTTCCGCCACCACGGCCCCCGGCCCGGACGGAATCCCAGTCCGGGTGTTGACGTTGCTCCTCGAGCATCTCGAACCTCGCCTCAGGCGACTGTTCAACGCCTGTCTGACGTCTGGACGGTTCCCTGAGTGCTGGAAGGAAGGGAGGTTGGTTCTCCTGCCAAAGCCGGGACGGCCCCCGGATTCGCCGTCGGCCTACAGGCCCATTGTGCTTCTGGACGATGTGGGTAAGCTGCTGGAGCGTGTCCTCGCTGCCCGCATCGTCCAGCACCTGGAGGAGGTGGGGCCCGATCTGTCGGACGCTCAGTTTGGGTTTCGGAGGGGGCGTTCGACCATCGGGGCCCTGCTACGCCTGAGGCAGATGGCCGCGGAGGCTGTCGCCGGCAAAGGAGTGCTGTTGGCGGTGTCGTTGGACATCGCCAACGCCTTCAATAGTCTGCCATTCAGCTGCATCAGGGAGGCACTCCGGTTCCATGGAGTGCCCCTGTACCTCAGGCGGCTGGTGGCAGACTATTTGGAGGGGCGCAGTGTCCTCTACGCGAGCCCCGCAGGGGACATTGTGCGGACGCCCATGTCGTGCGGTGTTCCGCGGGCCGACTCTGTGGGACATCGGTTACGACTGGGCGTTAAGAGGGAGTCTCCCCCCCGGGCTGAGCGTTATTTGCTATGCCGACGACACGCTCGTCACAGCCCGGGGCAGGACACTCGAAGAGGCGGCGAGCCTGGCCACTCTCGGCACCGAGGAGATGGTCAGGCGAATTGAGGCGCTGGGGCTCAGGGTGGCCCTAAACAAGACGGAGGCCCTACTATTCCATGGGCCCCGTGTGAGGCTGCCCATCGGCGCCTCGTTAGTCGTCAACTCCATCCACATCAGTATCCAGGCCCATATGAGGTACTTGGGCCTGGTGCTCGACGGGCGATGGTGGTTCCGGGAGCATTTCCGTCAAATTGCTCCCCGGCTGGTCGGCGCGGCGTCCGCCCTTTCTCGGCTCATGCCGAACGTGGGCGGACCCAGTTTCGAGGGCCGACGGCTGTATGCGGGGGTGATCCGCTCAATGGCCATGTACGGCGCACCCGTGTGGGCGAGGGCTCTGAACGCCCAGCTCAGGGCGGTGCTGTGGAGGCCACAGCGAGCCATGGCGGTCAGAGCCATTCGCGGGTACCGCACGGTGTCTACCGAGGCGGCATGCCTATTGGCCGGGACACCCCCGTGGGACCTAGAGGCGGAGATGCTCTCCGACCTCTACCGGCGGGTTACCTCAATGCGCGAAGAGGGTGGCTCCCCATCGTTCAACGAGATAGCCACCTGGCGCGAGGACGCCCGCCGAGAAGTCATCGCCCGTTGGGCTACGCGGCTGGAGAGGCCTAGACACGGTGTTTTTACCGTTGAGGCCCTCCGGCCCGTACTGATGGAGTGGATGGAGCGGCGGCACGGAGTCCTCTCTTTCCGGTTGGTGCAGGTCTTGTCGGGGCATGGTTGCTTCGGCAAGTACCTGCACAAGGTCGTGCGGAGGGAGTGGACTCCGTCCTGCCACCATTGCAGTAGCGACGAGGACACGGCGCAACATACGCTCGAGGTATGTTCGGGCTTGGGACGTGACCTCGTCGCTGTCATCGGTGCCGACCTGACGCTGCCGACTGTTGCGCGAGCGATGGTCGACAGCGTCAGGAATTGGGACGCGGTCGCCGCCTTCTGCGAGGCTGTCATCTCGCAGAAGGAGGCGGCGGAACGGGCCCGGGAGGATTCCCGTGACCCGGGCCGCCGCCCGCGGCCGGGGCGGCGCAGGCGCGAGTACCTGCGCCTGATGCTGCCCTAACCGAGGCTTCGGGTGATCGGACCGGGGAATTGTCCGGTCACCCGACGTGAGGCCACCGCGTGAGGACGACGCCTCGACGGCGAAAGCTGTCGGGGCGTCGACAAGAGAGGAGCCCGAGAGGGCATACCGCCGAGCGGGCCACCGAAGACAAAGATCGGGTACCGGTGGCCCGCTCGCACGGCGAAGAAGAGGTGCTTGCAGGGTGGGTCAATGGGGTTGTGCGCCGCCTCTTCCGTCACCCTGGACCGATTTGGCGGTGTGCGACGTCCATAACCCACCGCAAAAAAAAAAAAAAAAAAAAAAAAAAAAAGGGGTGCGTTCTGTCAGCCAGGCTGTTTATCATATATCTGGATAAATGTCGCCAAAGATTGAACGATATGAATGTGGGAGTCCAGATGGGCGACTCAGTGGTCACTGCTCTGCTTTATGCAGATGATGCAGTCCTGCTGGCACAGTCAGCGACTGACCTGCAGACCCTAGTCGACACAATGACAGAAGATTGTAAGAAAAGGGGTCTACGCGTGAATGTGAGCAAAACCAAAATAATGGTCTTTGAAAGAGATAAAACCAAAACAGATGTAAGAGTAACAATAGGTAATGATGTACTAGAGCAAGTGGATGAATTTGTATATCTTGGATGTGGATTTAGCCGAGATGGAAGGTACACCACTGATATAGAGCGAAGAGTGAATGCGGGAAATAGAGTGAACGGAGCGTTGGGGCAACTTCTCGGCAGCCACCACTTCAGCCAGAAGGCACGTGTAGCAATACATAACGCAGTGCTTGTCCGAACATTACTGTATGGAAGCGAGAGTTGGGTATGCAGAAAAGAGTATGATAGTAAAATTAATGCGGTCGAAATGCGATCTCTGCGGAAAATCTGTGGAGTTAGTCTGACCGACCGCAATCGTAACGACGACGTAAGAGAGCGAGTAGGTATGAAAGAGAATATTGGTGTAAAGATACGAAAGGGAATGCTCCGATGGTTCGGACATGTGGAAAGAATGTCGAACGAACGCCTGGTTAAGAAGATATACAATGCGAAAGTGGAAGGATGTAGGTACCGAGAGAGACCGAGACTAACCTACCTAGACCAGATCGGTCATGTACTGAAGGAAGGTGGAGTCAAGAGTCTCCGAAACCGGCGAGCGTGTATGAAGAGAATTATGAATGTTGAGGAAGCGAGTGAAGTATGCAGAGATAGAGTTCTCTGGCACTCTGTTCTCTCTGCCTACCCTGCAAGGGATATGGCGTGATGATATGTATGTATGTATGTATTAATGTTCATACAATAAACTCATTATACACAAGTGCTACATTACGAGACACTACAATATATCAGTGAGCTATTTAATCTGTCATAACGCACGCGCGGTACTTACTGTCACACTACACACACACACAGTGGCACGCGAGGTGACACCACCGCGAGACCATTTGAACATAGTTCGCAATACATGAACATTGCAACCGATGGTATTGTATTGAAACTTATTATGACAGAGCTTTGACATTGTCTGGGCCGACCACGGTTGTCATTAGTACCAGGCGTAAGTCTATTGATGATGGAGAAGGAACACGGTGTGTTGTTATAGAGCATAACACACTGGCGGGGTATATCCAAACCATAACTGCCTTTTGATTAACAACCTATGTGACGAAATGTGTCGATGGGTGAATACTGTATCGAGTAAGGTGGGAGCAATTTCTCGTTTACGTTTGAGTATCAAAGATAAGTGATACATTATGCTCTTCTCGCGCATATAATTTTATGTAAATAAAATCCAATTGCGATTTCCACATGAGACAATACTTGGTGTTCTAAATCTGTCTGTAATTTGTGTTAAATTATATGTCTGTAAACTTCCATCGTAATACAGGGATCCTATCCTTGATCAATGAAATGAAAAATAATGAACACTAATCTGTCCTACACGGATATTTAGCGGGTAAATACAGATGTCCCGTAGCGTTCTTGAATTATATTCATTTTTGAGTGTTTTATTCAATGTTATATTGAATTATTTTGCTGGTATTTTATGTATTACTAGCTTCTACCCGCGGCTTCGCCCGCGTAAAAGGTTACTTTCCTAAAGTTTTTCATCCCATATTTTTATTTTACCCTTCGAGGGTAAATTTTAACAAAATGTTAATGTCATATTTATTTATGTCTAATCAATAGCCTAAAAATAGGTTTCAAACTTCTGGCTTTAAAAATGACGATACTTCCTTACAACTTCTCATCCCCCTTTACAACCCTTTTTTGCATTATAAAGTAGCCTATGTAACTATGTCAGGCTCTAGACTATCTGTGTACCAAATTTCATTTAGATCATTTCAGTAGTTTTGGCGTGAAAGAGCGACAGACAGACCGACAGACAGAGTAACTTTCAAATTTATAATATACGTAAGGATAACACAGATAAAGTAGTTAAATATAGTAAATATCATATAATAGTGATTTAAGTGTATTTTCATGTTTTTGCTGAAATTCTCAAAATAATCATAAATTTGGTTATCAGCGCTCAGTTAATAGTAACGACTTGACATACTGACGGACAGTGACTATTGATAGGCTACTCAATGGTTGCTTTTCATTTAGTTAACACAGAGGGACTCTGCGGCACACTGCGAAACACCGCCAAACACTGTGTAAAAGTTTAAATGAAACAGCTAGCTGTTTCTTTTACACAGTGTTTGGCAGTGCCTCACAATGCACCGCAGAGTCCCTCTGTGTTGTAAATGGAAAGCAACCAATATGAAGAAGTATTAAATAATATGTGACGAATGATATGTAACGTACGGGAAAGTCCATAAAGCCAACTTTATGGACTTTCCCTTTGCCTGTCTGAACGGACGAACCAAACTGAAAATAATCTATGCTATACAAAAATGATTGTTGAATAATGGAGTTTTAACGGGCAAGGAAAAGTGCCATATGGTGCTCTTGTATTATTCAATATTTTAGTGTTTTAACGTGTTCTATTAAGTAATCTTGATAGTATTTTATGTAATCACTAAAATTCCCAAAAGATACCTTTAACAGTGTGGCCGTGGCACTGTTGAAGGCGGCGATCTGCCTTACTGACGGATGATGACTTTAAAGTAAGTTAACTAATAAACGAAGATCTAGCTTAAAGGTCTTAGTAACCAAACCATAAACTCCAAGAAAAATAATTGTTTGAATAATCAAAATGTTTCATTGTAATACCACATTTTGCACGCCTCATAAGTGAACGTTGAGGTGATGCTCTACTCTCAATATATAAAATCAAGGACTTTTCAAAACTAAAAATGACTATATTTTTCTCACACTGCACATAAAGGATAATATTATCATACATATGTCAAGAAAAAATATTCGTTTAAACGTATTTGATATTTTAAAAAAGCAATTACTTTTTTTAAAGTAAGAAATAGTTGATTAAAAAATATTGAGGACGTCCGGATGTTGTACGTATGGATTTGGCACTCTCGTGGCCGTAAAAATGAATGTATCGAAGTTTTTCTTTCATTATAAGCTTCATAATCGCAACGCGCTGTTCAAACAAAAACAAAACAGCCTCGGCTTGTCTATCGATCTTCACGATTATTGCTCCATGATAACGCAAGACCTCATACTGCTCGAGAAACTGTTTTAACACTATAAAACTAGCAGTTAGACACCATACGTCATCCTCCGTATTCGCCAGACGTCGCCTCAACCGACTACAATTTTTCCGCGATTTTGACTTTTTTTTTTCACGGGAAAAAATTTTCTTCCGAGGAAGCAGTACAAAATATCTTCACACAGTTTGTGGAGTCCAGGATCCCGGAGTTCTATCGCAAAGGTTTAAAAGATCTTCCAATTAGATGACAGAAATGTATAGATAACGAAGGTAAATACTTTGATTAAAGAAATCTGTTTTATTGTGTTATGAACAATAAAATGGTTTCCATTTATCAGTACAAAACGGTAGTTCCTTATGAAAATCGTCCATTCTGACAGGCAAAGGGAACAAATTCCATACAGCTATGGGTTAGTTTACAATGCTGCAAGCATTGAAAACGAAGGGGTACTATCCCAGAAACCTCCACGCGGTGTACCCTGGGTGCGGGCGGCGGTCCCCAGTTCTTCTGTTGTACTGTCGTCCGTAGCGAATATCTGCGCGATTTCGCTCCTCACTCTACTACAGTCGTAGTAGAGGTTATAGGACGCGAAATATTGGGACGGGCTCAGTCACTCATTCATTTGAGGGCTGGGCAGGCACATGCCACCGCCCACACATCGTAAACCTGATTCTTTGCTTGTCTTAGTTTCAGGAGCGAGGGTCTTGGCTTAACCGCCCGGACCGCGAGGAAGACAACCTCTATAAAGAGTTCGAAGTAACATTCGGACTCGGAAATCACCCAGAATCTTAAGTTCTGGCGTGCGGCGAGAAGATGCATGGCAGATGGGTTGTTCTGTTCTTAGCACGCTCCAGCCAGGGTACCGGCTGCCCCCCTGGTTGGTAAATGTAGGCTTGCCCGGGTAAAGGGATCTCTGCCCGGGTCGACGTAATGTATCTCCCATTCTCGTGGGATTCATAATGGATACGCAAAATTTAAATACTTTTAAAACCGACGGGGATCGTAGTGATCCTCACCCCAAGGCCCGGTCAAGCCGATCAAAAACTGACCAAGACGACGCCTCGACCTCAGGACTTGAGGCGTCCGCCGAGGGCCCGGCACAAACCGTGGAGGCCCAGAAGAAGAAGAGGAGGTCGCCTCGAAAGTCTCGGGGCAACGGCCTGAGCCACAAAAGGCGGCTGGAGGAGCGGCGAGCGCGCAGGGAGGCTGCCGCCGCTGAAGAGAAGAAGGACGGTAGACTCGCAGCAGAGCCGTCGACGGACGAGGGCGATAGCGATGTCGCAGAGCCGTCCGAAGACGAGGGCGGCGGATCTACCGTCAGAATGGACGAGGGCGGTGATATTCCCGCAGGGCCGTCCAAAAAGGACAGTGGGTCGGCTGGTGAAGGCCCCACTAGGTCGTCGGCGCGTCTAGCAGCAAAGACGCCGCCGGCGACCGCGACTAAGAAGGAGGAGGCCCTCCCCTCGCAGGTGCGAAAGCGCCCCCTGAGTAAGGGAGGCAGCTCGAGCGCCGAAACCGAGGGGAGCGTGGCCAACATGCCTCCACCCAAGATCCAGGCCTCCCGAAGAGGGCGAGGGACCTCGGTCATGGAAAGGGCGGCGGCGGTCGCTGTCCGCGCCGGCGAGGCCACGGATCTGCAGGCCGAAAATGTCCGCCTTAGAGGCGAGATGTCAGGCCTGCGGACCCGAAACCGGAACCTGGGCGACATGCTGGCGGAAATGCGTCGCGCAAACCGCCAGCTGTTGATAGACGTGGCCGACCTCAAGGCGCAGGTGGCGCTGTTCGTGTCACCCGCGCCAGCCATGCTATCGGCCAGGGCCGGATACTCGGCGGCCGCTGCGGCGCCAAAGCCGCCTCGCGCTGCGGCGCCGACGACGTTGGGTGATGGCGTCAGCGTCACACCCATCCCCGCGGCGAGGAAGACGCCTGCCGCCGCGAAGCGCGCGCCGCCGGCTGACGCTGGCGCGGTCACCGCGGTGAAACTCCCTGTTCCCGTGGTGAGGTTGACGCCTCTCCCCGCGGACCGCTTGCCGCCGGCTAGCGCCCCTGCGGCGCCAAAGCCGCCAGGCGCCGCGGAGCGGGCCCCTGGAGGGGCTCAGCCGACCCCGACGCTGGAGGTGGGAGGCTTGTCGGACGAGGCCCTCGCCAAAATCATCAACGCAGTTGGCAAACTCGTTGATGCGCGTGTGGCCGTTCTGGAGGCAAGACTGCCTCCAGAACCACGTGTCCGGCCGCCCCTAGGCGCGGATAAGCGGCCGCATGTGGCACCAGCCCCCGCCCCGCTGCCTTGTCAGGGTGGCCGCGTGGGGAGCTACGCCGCGGCCGCGGCCGGGCCTAAGCCCAAAGGCCCCGGCCCAGCTCCGAAGGGACCCGCCCTGAGGAGGAAGACGGCTCCGGCTCCTGCCGGACCGCTGAAGTCGCCCGCAACAACACCGCCGGCGACGACCAGCGAGGCCGCGACGAGGCCTTCCGCGTCCGGCACGACTGCCGTACCCGAACAGGGTTGGCAGGTAGCCGAACGCGACAGAAGGAGTCGCGGCCAAAGGAGGAGAGCGGAGGCCAAGCGCGCCGCTGAGGTCCCCGCTCCTCAGGCAGGAGCCGGACGGAAGAAGAGACCGCGCAAGGGGCTCAAGTCGCCGAAGACGGCCGCAGTGGTGATCACTGTGCTGCCCGAGGCGGCCGAGAAGGGCCTCAGCTACGAGGCCGTCTTGAGGAAGGCCCGGCGGGAGCTAGACGTCTCCGATATTGGAGGCGTCGAAGCCAGGACCCGCAAGGCCCGGACGGGGGCTCGAATTCTCGAGTTCCCAGGGGCCGAGGGCGCCAAGACGGCTGACAGCGTGGCCGAGAAGCTGAGAGGTTTGTTCGCCGAGGAGGGTGGCATCAAGATCGCCAGGCCCGTCAGGTGCGCCGAAATGCGCATTTCGGGTTTGGACGATTCAGTGACGGTGGAAGACATCCGGGAGGCTATTGCCTCGAAAACCGGGTGTCCCATAGACACCGTCCGGGTCGGTGCCATTCGTCCCGGTCCGGGTGGCGTAGGTGCTGCCTGGGCGCAGTGCCCGGTGGAGTCGGTCAGGCAACTGGCCGGCTCAGGCAGGCTCCTCGTGGGCTGGAGCTCGGCGCGGGTAACCGTGCTTGAGCACCGGCCTGCGAGGTGCTACAAGTGCATGGCGGTCGGACACACTCGACCGACGTGCACTAATTGCTTCGACTGCGGCGGATTGTGTTTCCGCTGCGGTCAGACCGGGCACGTGGCGGCATCTTGCGCCGCCCCGCCCCACTGCCCCGCGTGTGCGGCGGGCAATAAGCCCGCCAAGCACCGCATGGGCTCTGGGGCGTGCAAACCTCCAGCTTCGGCCCCAAAGGCGCGGGGCGGCCCTACGACCACGGCCGCTCCCGCTCCTAGCGCGGTCCGATCGCCCGCTGGCGAGGAGGTCATGGATACAACCCGATAATGGGTACACCATCCATGCACCTCCTCCTGCAGGCCAACACCAACCACTCCGCCGGAGCGCAGGATCTCCTCCTGCAATCCATGGCGGAGTGGTCGATTGGTGCAGCCGTAGTCGCGGAACCATACGCCGTGCCTGATCGCCCCAATTGGGTGGTCAGTCGAAACGGTACCGCGGCAATCGTCGTCTCAACGCAGCGGCACTTCCCGTCCTTGTCCCTTTTGGATAGGGGCGAGGAATTTGTCGCGGCGGAGTGGGGAGGGGTCACGCTCTACAGCGTATACCTCTCCCCAACTAGGAGGATGGACGATTTCGGGGCCTCACTCACCACCTTGGAGGCCTCGATACGGCGACTGGCACCGGGCCTCGTCCTGGTTCTGGGGGACTTTAACGCCAAATCCACGGCGTGGGGGTCCCCTACGACGGACGACCGCGGGCGGGCGGTCAACGAGTGGGCGGCTTCACTGGGCCTCTGTGTTCTGAACAGAGGCTCGGTGAACACGTGTGTGCGGCGGCAGGGCGGGTCGATAGTGGACTTGTCGTTCGCTAGCCCCGCTGTCGCGCCACGGGTGAGGAACTGGAGTGTCCTGGAGGAGGCGGAGACCCTGTCGGACCACCGGTACATCCGGATGGAGGTCTCCCCCCGGGAACCCGGTAGGGGTCACAGGGCGGACGGAGCTCCCGCGTTTCCGCGGTGGGCTGTGGGTCGTCTTGACAGGGATCTACTGGCGGAGGCGGCCATTGTCAGCACGTGGCTGTCCTCACCACCCCCAGCAGACGGAGTGGACGCTGAGGCTGTCCGCATTCGCAGTGCGTTAACGCAGATCTGCGATGCGGCCATGCCCAGAGTGCGGCGGCGTCCGCCTCCGAGGCAGGGGGTCTACTGGTGGTCCCCAAGACTGGCGGACCTTCGTGCGGCGTGTATCAGTGCCCGAAGGTCCTACACCCGCAGCCGGCGGCGTCACCGCGACGTCGAGCGGGAGGGCCAGCTGTACGAGGCGTACCGCAGTGCGCGGACTGCCTTTCGGCTGGCCATCCGAGCCGCCAAGGGCGCGAGTTGGCAGGAGATGTTGGACGGTCTCGACCGTGACCCCTGGGGTCGCCCATATCGCGCGGCGCTGAACAAGCTTCGCGCGCGGGCCCCCCCCCTCACCGAGACCCTCCAGCCCGACTTCCTTCGTAGGGTGGTCGAGGAGCTGTTTCCACGGCAGTCGGAACACACGCCCCCGGTCATGGCTCTGCCAGATCAGGACCGGGAGGCCGACGACGACGAGAGTGTTCCGCCCGTGACGGAGTCGGAAGTGGGGGCGGCCGTGGCGAAGATTCGTTCCGCCACCACGGCCCCCGGCCCGGACGGAATTCCAGTCCGGGTGCTGACGTCGCTCCTCGAGCACTTCGAGCCTCGCCTCAGGCAGCTGTTCAACGCCTGTCTGACGTCTGGACGGTTCCCTGAGTGCTGGAAGGAAGGGAGGTTGGTTCTCCTGCCAAAGCCGGGACGGTCCCCGGATTTGCCGTCGGCCTACAGGCCCATCGTGCTCCTCGACGATGTGGGTAAGCTGCTGGAGCGTGTGCTCGCTGCCCGCATCGTCCGACACCTGGAGGAGGTGGGGCCCGATCTGTCGGACGGTCAGTATGGGTTTCGGAGGGGGCGTTCGACCATCGGGGCCCTATTACGCCTGAGGCAGGCGGCCGCGGAGGCCGTCGCCGGGAAGGGAGTGCTGTTGGCGGTGTCGTTGGACATCGCCAACGCATTCAATAGTCTGCCATTCGGCTGCATCAGGGAGGCGCTCCGGTTCCATGGAGTGCCCCTGTATCTCAGGCGGCTGGTGGCAGACTATTTGGAGGGCCGCAGTATCCTCTGCGCGGGTCCCGCAGGGGACATTGTGCGGACGCCCATGTCGTGCGGCGTTCCACAGGGGTCGGTTCTGGGGCCGACTCTGTGGGACATCGGGTACGACTGGGCGTTGAGAGGGAGTCTCCCCCCCGGGCTGAGCTTGGTGTGCTACGCTGACGACACGCTCGTCACAGCCCGGGGCAGGACACTCGAAGAGGCGGCGAGCCTGGCCACTCTCGGCACCGAGGAGATGGTCAGGCGGATCGAGGCGCTGGGGCTCAGGGTGGCCCTAAACAAGACGGAGGCCCTACTTTTCCATGGGCCCCGTGTGAGGCTGCCCATCGGCGCCTCGATAGTGGTAAACTCCATCCACATCAGCATCCAGGCCCATATGAGGTACTTGGGTCTGGTGCTCGACGGGCGATGGTGGTTCCGGGAGCATTTCCGACAGATTGCTCCCCGGCTTGTCGGCGCGGCGTCCGCCCTTTCTCGACTCATGCCGAACGTGGGCGGACCCAGTTTTGAGGCCCGACGGCTGTATGCGGGGGTCATCCGCTCGATGGCCATGTACGGCGCACCCGTGTGGGCGAGGGCTCTGAACGCCCAGCTCAGGGCGGTTCTGTGGAGGCCACAGAGAGCCATGGCGGTCAGAGCCATTCGCGGGTACCGCACGGTGTCGACAGAGGCGGCGTGCCTGTTGGCCGGGACACCCCCGTGGGACCTAGAGGCGGAGATGCTCTCCGACCTCTACCGGCGGGTTATCACAGCGCGCGAGGAAGGTGGCTCCCCATCGTTGAGCGAGATAGCCACCTGGCGCGTGGATGCCCGCCGAGACGTCATCGCCCGTTGGGCTACGCGGCTGGAGAGGCCTAGGCACGGTGTGGAGACCGTTGAGGCCCTCCGGCCCGTATTGGTAGAGTGGATGGAGCGGCGGCACGGAGTCCTCACCTTTCGGCTGGTGCAGGTATTGACGGGGCACGGGTGTTTCGGGTTGTACCTGCACAGGGTCGTGTATAGGGAGTGGACTCCGGCCTGCCACCACTGCAGGAGTGACGAGGACACGGCGCAACACACGCTGGAGGTGTGTCCGGGATGGGAGCGGCAGCGCCGTGACCTCGTCGCTGTCATCGGTGCCGACCTGACGCTGCCGGCCGTCGCGAGGGCGATGGTCGACAGCATCAGGAACTGGGACGCGGTCGCCGCCTTCTGCGAGGCTGTCATCTCGCAGAAGGAAGCGGCGGAACGGGCAAGGGAGGATTCCCGCGCCCCGGGTCGCCGCCAGCGGCCGGGGCGGCGCAGGCGCGAATACCTGCGCCTGATGCCGCCCTAACCGAGGCTTCGGGTGATCGGACCGGGGAATTGTCCGGTCACCCGACGTGAGGCCACCGCGTGAGGGCGACGCCCCGACGGCGAAATCTGTCGGGGCGTCGACGAGAGGAACCCGCGAGGGTGAACCGCCGGGCGGGCCACCGAAGTTAAAAATCGGGTCCCGGTGACCCGCTCGCACGGCGAAGAGAGAGGAGTTTTACGGTGGGTCTATGGGGTCATGCGCCGCCTTCTCCGTCACCCCGGACCGATTTGGCGGGGCGAGACTAATCCATAGTCCACCAAAAAAAAAAAAAAAAAAAAAAGCATTGAAAACGAACAGCTATGGATATAGCACTACGTCGAGAATGGCACGAAATTTCAAAAGTATTTTCTTTTCTTTCATTTTCATTTATGGCATTGACTAATAGTAAAGGTATTTATTTATACCTAATATAAAAATTATGAGGCGTGCTCTTTTGGAGTTTCCTAATTATTTATATGTATTTCTGACACGTGCTGTGTAGTATTTAGTATTAATATTGTTTTAGAAAACAACGCTTTATAATTTGTATTTATATAAACTATTTAAAACAAAAATTTCCTCTCATTTCAAGCGTCAAAAACTGCCTCGTCATCGCTGTCAGCCAGTGATGTGCCTAAATTAAAGAAAATAAAAAAGTTTTTAATTTTTTTAAGCAACAAATTAAAAATTGAACCCTTTGCGGTGCGATATTCGTGTGAATATTTTATGTGGAGTTGTGCGTGATAACTGAATAGAATATAATGGTTACCATACCATACACATCACCATATAATACGTTTCTCTTTCGTATTATATGAATTGAGTTAAGCAAGTAACATCAATCAAAATCTCTGCAAAGGAAATAAAATTGGAATTAAAATAATAATGCTCGGTTTGGCCGGTGCGGTGCGGTGCCGCGCGGTGCCGCGCGGTGCGGTGCGGTGCGGTGCGGTGCGGTGCGGTGCGAAGCGGTGCGGTGCGGTGCGGTGCGGTGCGGTGCGGTGCGGTACGGTGCGGTGCGGTGCGGTGCGGTGCGGTGCGGTGCGGTGCGGATATGTTTCGACTTATAGAAAACTTTGTTAACATGCTAACATAACACCACGACTTGACAAATTATTACTGATTTCAAAACCTATGTTATCTTTCATTTCTTTTCAGTTGCTACGACTTTGTACAGTACCTACAGGTAACTGGCATATCGTATAATAACAAATACTATTCGTACCAATCTCTGGAAACATAACGTAAATATATTTCTTTTTACCGATCTCTATATCAATATGGCAGAGATATTGATGTTAAGAGATCAGCTCGACCAACTACATTGTCAATTTGATAACAAATCAGCAATAAACTATCGTTTGTCTGTATGAATGTTGCCGATTTACTACTGACAGTTTAAAGACCAGAGGAGACCGAGTCCACTATTATTACTGTTAGTAATGTTTTATTGTGAGAATGAAAAAGAGTTACATCTGACTTCTCCAGTTGTGAAATAATAACCTCACTAGTGTATTATGAGGTGAAGACGGGAAGCTTTTATTTCTGTTATTCATTATAGATGTTCATTGCCGTCTACAATTTGCGTACAATTGAAGAAAATCGTAAGAAATTTGTATCACATTGCGTTTTATGTGAAATGTTGTTTAGTGAATAATGTGCGTGAAAATATCAATCATATGTTGATATATCGGAGTGTGTGATACACACACACACACACACACACACGCACGCACGCACGCACGCACTCACACACACACACACACAGTTGCAGTATATATGGTACATACATTGACAACACACGTACAATCTTAGTGGGTATCGTTATTCTCAAACTATATAGATATATAGTATGTATATACTTGTCAAACTGGACACGGAGCTTCTCTAAGTGAGATAAATTAGTCAACTGTAATAATATTGACGAGACAATTTGGTATTTCGAGTTTCACTAACACTCGCAGACCAATATTTTCTATTTATATGTCCAAGAGAAATGAAGATATATTGTAAAGTCTCAGTCATCTTGTCTCCATCAGTATTGTTACTGCGATACACACGAACAATTATCAGCTATAGAATAATTAGAATATAATATTTGGGCAAAATATAAACTAGAACAGTTAGAATGTTCTTGTTGCTGGAGTGACGTAAACAGTACGCACGTGACGTGGCGGCACCGCTCCAAGTGGAGAATGCGACCCCCGACGTTGTTCAACAGTAAGATACTATTAAGATCAAACAGTCCAGTCAAGTAGATTCAATTATGTGAAAGAGGTCACCCGACGTACCCGAAGTGCTCTGTTGGACAACGTTCGACAAACTTTACAACAGTTTACCATCTAATATTGTTTATTGCCTTGAAACAAAATCTTCCGAATAATTTGTGATACGGGGCGAGGTGGTAGGTGACAATGAAACTACTCTTTTAATGTAATACTTCTGTGAACAAGTCTTGGATTACCTACCTGATGAAATCCGAACTATTCACCACTCTAAGAACATGGATATTGGATCCATTCATCCATCACCCCGTAGACGTTCACTATTGGATAAAGGCCTTCCTATGAGAATGCCACTCATAACGGTCCTGTGCCGCCTGCATCCAAAGGCTCCCTGCAACTTATGAGATGTCGTCAGTAGACCTAGTGAGAGGTTGTCCTGCGCTGTGTCGTCCATTACGTGGTCGTTACTAGACAATCTTTCTTATCCAATAATTGTCGGTTTTAACGAGCGATGTGGACTGCCCATAATTGGAGAAAAGAAATTAACATATAACATACTATATACCAATAGAGGCAGAGTGAACCAGGCGGACTAATACATTGTAAGTGTTATGGGGTAAGCTATGTATGGTGGTCGATGTTGGTGTACTAAGTCGTGAACCATTATCATTTCAACGTGTACACACATAGTACAACTACACTTAAGTCTCCGTCACAGTTGGACGAGACTTGACGTACTGCACCACGCTGATCAGATGTAATGATATAACTTATGTATTATTTAGAGATATTTTTCATTTGTACATAGTGATATTATTTACTTGAGCCCTTTAGTTCTCTTTTATGATCATCTACGGGTAAGAAAGAGGATGGTAGTTTGTATTCTTACTTCATATCAGTTGGTGAAATAAACTAACCATCCTCTTCGTATTCGGTCGGTTTCTATCAAGTGCCCAAACAATTGTATGTACTGTAACACACTGCACACAGCTCGATACACACCCTTTTTTTTTTTTTTTTTTTTTTTTATTGGTGGGCTATGGGTGCGTCTCGCCCCGCCAAATCGGTCCGGGGTGACGGAGAAGGCGGCGCGTGATCCCATAGACCCACCGTAAAATCCTCTCTCTTCGCCGTGCGAGCGGACCACCGGTACCCGATCTTTGTCTTCGGTGGTCCGTTCGGCGGTTTACCCTCGCGGGTTCCTCTCGTCGACGCCCCGACAGATTTCGCCGTCGGGGCGTCGCCCTCACGCGGTGGCCTCGCGTCGAGTGACCGGACAATTCCCCGGTCCGATCACCCGAGGCCTGGGTTAGGGCGGCATCAGGCGCAGGTATTCGCGCCTGCGCCGCCCCGGCCGCTGGCGGCGGCCCGGGTCGCGGGAGTCCTCCCTGACTCGTTCCGCCGCCTCCTTCCGCGAGATGACAGCCTCGCAGAAGGCGGCGACCGCGTCCCAATTCCTGACGCTGTCGACCATCGCCCTTGCGACAGCCGGCAGTGACAGGTCGGCACCGATAATAGCGACGAGGTCGCGGCGCTGCCCGTCCCAGCCCGAGCATTCCTCGAGCGTATGTTGCGCCGTGTCCTCGTCACTACTGCAATGATGGCAGCCCGGAGTCCACTCCCTGTACACGACCGTGTGCAGGTATTTCCCGAAGCACCCGTGCCCCGTCAACACCTGCACCAGTCGGAAGGCGAGGACCCCGTGCCGCCGCTCCATCCATTTCATCAATACGGGCCGGAAGGCTTCGACGGTCACGATACCGTGTCTAGGCCTCTCCAGCCGCGTAACCCAACGGGCGATGACGTCTCGGCGGGCGTCCTCGCGCCAGGTGGCTATCTCGCTCAACGATGGGGAGCCACCCTCCTCGCGCGCTGAGGTAACCCGCCGGTAGAGGTCGGAGAGCATCTCCGCCTCTAGGTCCCACGGGGGTGTCCCGGCCAATAGGCACGCCGCCTCTGTCGACACCGTGCGGTACCCGCGAATGGCTCTGACCGCCATGGCTCGCTGTGGCCTCCACAGAACCGCCCTGAGCTGGGCGTTCAGAGCCCTCGCCCACACGGGTGCGCCGTACATGGCCATCGAGCGGATGACCCCCGCATACAGCCGTCGGCCCTCGAAACTGGGTCCGCCCACATTCGGCATGAGCCGAGAAAGGGCGGACGCCGCGCCGACCAGCTGGGGAGCAATCTGTCGGAAATGCTCCCGGAACCACCATCGCCCGTCGAGCACCAGACCCAAGTACTTCATATGGGCCTGGATGTTGATCTGGATGGAGTTGACGACTAACGAGGCGCCGGTTGGCAGCCTTACGCGTGGCCCATGGAATAATAGGGCCTCCGTCTTATTTAAGGCCACCCTGAGCCCCAGCGCCTCGATTCGCCTGACCATCTCCTCGGTGCCGAGAGTGGCCAGGCTCGCCGCCTCTTCGAGTGTCCTGCCCCGGGCTGTGACGAGCGTGTCGTCAGCATAGCACACCAAGCTCAGCCCGGGGGGGAGACTCCCTCTCAACGCCAGGTCGTACCCGATGTCCCACAGAGTCGGCCCCAGAACCGACCCCTGTGGAACACCGCACGACATGGGCGTCCGCACAATGTCCCCTGCGGGACCCGCGCAGAGGATACTGCGCCCCTCCAAATAGTCTGCCACCAGCCGCCTGAGGTACAGGGGCACTCCATGGAACCGGAGCGCCTCCTTGATGCAGCTGAATGGCAGACTATTGAATGCGTTGGCGATGTCCAGCGACACCGCCAACAGCACTCCCTTGCCGGCGACAGCCTCCGCGGCCGTCTGCCTCAGGCGTAGCAGGGCCCCGATGGTCGAACGCCCCCTCCTAAACCCATATTGAGCGTCCGATAGATCGGGCCCCACCTCCTCCAAGTGTCGGACGATGCGGGCAGCGAGGACACGCTCCAGCAACTTACCCACATCGTCGAGAAGCACGATGGGCCTGTAGGCCGACGGCAAATCCGGGGGCCGTCCCGGCTTTGGCAGGAGAACCAACCTCCCCTCCTTCCAGCACTCAGGGAACCGTCCAGACGTCAGACAGGCGTTGAACAGTTGCCTGAGGCGAGGCTCGAAGTGCTCGAGGAGCGACGTCAACACCCGGACTGGTATTCCGTCCGGGCCGGGGCCGTGTTGGCGGAGCGAATCCGCGGCACTGCCGCCCCCACTTCCGACTCCGTCACGGGTGGAACACTCTCGTCGTCGGCCTCCCGGTCTTGATCTGGCGAAGCCATGACCGGGGGCGTGTGTCCCGACTGCCGTGGAAATAGCTCCTCGATCACCCTACAAAGGAAGTCGGGCTGGAGGGTCTCGGTGAGGGGGGGGCCCTGCGCGCGAAGCTTGTTCAGCGACGCGCGATACGGGCGACCCCAGGGGTCACGGTCGAGACCGTCCAACATCTCCTGCCAACTCGCATCCTTGGCGGCTCGGATGGCCAGCCGAAAGGCAGTACGCGCACTGCGGTACGCCTCGTACAGCTGGCCCTCCCGCTCAGCGTCGCGGTGACGCCGCCGGCTGCGGGTGTAGGACCTTCGGGCACTGATACACGCCGCGCGAAGGTCCGCCAGTCTTGGGGACCACCAGTAGACCCCCTGCCTCGGAGGTAGACGCCGCACCCTGGGCATGGCCGCATCGCAGATCTGCGTTAATGCACTGCGGATGCGGACAGCCTCAGCGTCCACTCCGTCCGCTGGGGGCGGTGAGGACAGCCACGTGTGAACGATGGCCGCCTCCGCCAGTAGGTCCCTATCAAGACGACCCACAGCCCACCGCGGAAACGCGGGAGCTCCGTCCGCCCTGTGACCCCTACCGGGTTCCCGGGGGGAGACCTCCATCCGGATGTACCGGTGGTCCGACAGGGTCTCCGCCTCCTCCAGGACACTCCAGTTCCTCACCCGTGGCGCGACAGCGGGGCTAGCGAACGACAAGTCCACTATCGACCCGCCCTGCTGCCCACACACACACACGTGTTCACTGAGCCCCTGTTAACAACACAGAGGCCCAGTGAAGCCGCCCACTCAACGACCGCCCGTCCGCGGTCGTCCGTCATAGGGGACCCCCATGCCGTGGATTTGGCGTTGAAGTCCCCCAGGACTAGGACGAGGCCCGGTGCCAGTCGCCGTATCGAAGCCTCCAAGGTGGTGAGGGAGGCCCTGAAATCGTCCATTCTCCTGTTAGGGGAGAGGTAAACGCTGTAGAGTGTGACCCCTCCCCATTCCGCAGCGACAAATTCTTCGCCCCTATCCAAAAGGGATAAGGACGGGAAGTGCCGTTGCGTTGAGACGACGATTGCCGCAGTTCCGTTTCGGCTGACCACCCAATTGGGGCGATCAGGCACGACGTACGGTTCCGCGACTACGGCTGCACCAATCGACCACTCCGCCATGGATTGCAGGAGGAGATCCTGCGCTCCGGCGGAGTGGTTGGTGTTGGCCTGCAGGAGGTGAATGGATTCTGCAGCCATTAGTGGGCCGTATCCATCACCTCCGCCTCGCCAGTGGGCGATCGGGCCGCGCTAGGAGCGGGAGCGGCCGTGGTCGAAAGGCCGCCCCGCCCCTTTGGGGCCGAAGCAGGAGGTCTGCACGCCCCAGAACCCATGCGGTGCTTGGCGGGCTTATTGCCCGCCGCACACGCGGGGCAGTGGGGCGGGGCGGCGCAAGATGCCGCCACGTGCCCGGTCTGACCGCAGCGGAAACACAATCCGCCGCAGTCGAAGCAATTGGTGCACGTCGGTCGAGTGTGTCCGACCGCCATGCACTTATAGCACCTCGCAGGCCGGTGCTCAAGCACGGTTACCCGCGCCGAGCTCCAGCCCACGAGGAGCCTGCCTGAGCCGGCCAGTTGCCTGACCGACTCCACCGGGCACTGCGCCCAGGCAGCACCTACGCCACCCGGACTGGGACGAATGGCACCGACCCGGACGGTGTCTATGGGACACCCGGTTTTCGAGGCAATAGCCTCCCGGATGTCTTCCACCGTCACGGAGTCGTCCAGACCCGAAATGCGCATTTCGGCGCACTTGACGGGCCTGGCGATCCTGATGCCACCCTCCTCGGCGAACAGACCTCGCAGCTTCTCAGCTACGCTGTCAGCCGTCTTGGCGCCCTCGGCCCCTGTGAACTCGAGGATTCGAGCCCCCGTCCGGGCCTTGCGGGTCCTGGCTTCGACGCCTCCAATATCGGAGACGTCTAGCTCCCGCCGGGCCTTCCTCAAGACGGCCTCGTAGCTGAGGCCCTTCTCGGCCGCCTCAGGCAGCACAGTGATCACCACTGCGGCTGTCTTTGGCGGCTTGAGCCCCTTGCGCGACCTCTTCTTCTTGTCGCCAGCTCCTGCCTTGGGAGCGGAGACCTCAGCGGCGCGCTTGGCCTCCGCTCTCCTTTTTTGGCCGCGACTCCTTCTATCGCGCTCGGCCACCTGCCAACCCTCTTCGGGTACGGCAGTCGTGCCAGACGCGGAAGGCCTTGTCGCAGCCTCGCTGGTCGTCGCCGGCGGTTTCGTTGCGGGCGGCTTCAGCGGTCCGGCAGGAGCCAGCGCCGTCTTCCTCCTCAGGGCAGGTCCCTTCGGAGCGGGGCCGGGGCCTTTGGGCTTAGGCCCGGCCGCGGCCGCAGCGTAGCTCCCCACGCGGCCACCCTGACAAGGCAGCGGGGCGGGGGCTGGTGCCGTATGTGGCCGCTTATCTGCGGCAAGAGGCGGCCGGACACGTGGTTCTGGAGGCAGCCTTGCCTCCAGAACGGCGAAGCGCGCATCGACAATTTTGCCCACTGCGTCGATTATCGCGCGCAGGGACTCATCCGGCAATCCCCCCACCGCAGGCAGCGGGGTTGGCAGCGGGGTTGGCATCGGGGTCGGCAGCGGGGTCGGCGCCTCCGGTTGAGCCTCCACCGGGGCCCGCTCCGAGACGCATGGCGACTTCTTCGCCGCGGCGCGAGTCGTCCTCCTCGCTACCGGGACAGGTGTCGGCTCGGTGGCCGTGACGGCTTCAGCCAGCGGTGTGCCCTCCGCAGCGGGGGGCGTCCTCCTCGCCGCAGGGACGGGTTTCACCGCGGCAGCTGTTTTGCGCGCCTTGGCCGACGGCTTTGGCGCAGGCGGTAGGAGCTGCGCCATCTGGGCCCGCAGGTCGGCCATGTCTTTGGCCAACATGCGGTTTACCTGACGCAGCGACTCCAGCTCGGACCCCAACTGGCGGTTCAGGTCCCGCAGGCCTGAGACCTCGCCACTAAGGCGGACATTTTCAGCCTGCAGGTCCAGGGGGCCGTCGCTCGCAGCAGGCGCCGCCTCACGCCGAGGAGTCACCGACCTTCTTCCAGCTACTGCGGCCCCTCGCCCCCTGCGAGAAGCCGGCACCTTCGGTGGAGGCATGATGGTCCCGCTCCCCTCGGAGTCGGCGCCCGAGCTGCCTCCCTTGCTCAGGGGGCGCTTTCGCACCTGCGAGGGGAGGGCCTCCTCCCTGGTCTTCTCAGCCGCCGCCACAGGACGCGGCGACGACTTAGCGGGGGCTTTAGCGTCCGACCCGCTATCTCCTCTGGACGGCCCTGCGGATATACCGCCCTCGTCCATCTTAGCGGCAGATCTGCTGCCCCCATCTACGGACGGCTCTGCGACGTCACTGTCGCCCTCATCCGTAGACGGCTCTGCAGCATTTCTGCCACCGTCCTCCTTTTCAGCGGCGGCAGCCTCTCTCCGCGCACGCCGCTCCTCCATCCTCCTCTTGTAGCTGGAAGCCTGCCCCCGGCTCTTCCTGGGCGACTTCCGCTTCACTTTTTGGGCCTCCACGATTTGTGCCGGGCCCTTGGCGGACGCCTCAAGTCCTGAGGACGAGGCGTCGTTGTCAGTTTTTCTTTGGCTTGACAAGGCCGTGGTGTGAGAATCACACAGATCGTCGGTGAAAAAGGTTTTTTTTAAGTTGGTATCCATATGATTCCCACGAGTAGGGGAGATACACTACGTCAACCCGGGCAGAGATCCCTTTACCCGGGCAAGCCTACATTTACCAACCAGGGGGGCAGCCGGTGCCCTGGCTGGAGCGTGCTAACGACAGAACAACCCATCTGCCATGCATCTTCTCGCCGCACGCCAGAACTTAAGATTCTGGGTGATTTCCGAGTCCGAATGTTACTTCGAACTCTTTATAGAGGTTGTCTTCCTCGCGGTCCGGGCGGTTAAGCCAAGACCCTCGCTCCTGAAACTAAGATAAGCAAAGAATCAGGTTTACGATGTGTGGGCGGTGGCAAGTGCCTGCCCAGCCCTCAAATGAATGAGTGACTGAGCCCGTCCCGATATTTCGCGTCCTATAACCTCTACTACGACTGTAGTAGAGTAAGGAGCGAAATCGCGCAGATATTCGCTACGGACGACAGTACAACAGAAGAACTGGGGACCGCCGCCCGCACCCAGGGTACACCGCGTGGAGGTTTCTGGGATAGTACCCCAGCTCGATACACACCCGCACTGTAATAATACCGAGATGTCACTAGTGTTGTTAATATCTGTTCGTAAGATTGTCTATCACACAGTGATACAGACAGACGGACAGATCGACGTACACGATACATAAACAAATATTTGTATATGTATGTATATATATACTACATACATACGGTGCGCGGCGCAATGACGAATACATTTTTACATTTAACACCGGTTTGTTTCTATTCGTGAGCTCGTAAAATGTGCCACGTACTCATCGACGCCATCTGGTCGCTTCACCGTCACACCGTCTCACATAGGTATGGCGCGCCTCATTGTACGTTAATACGACTAGCAGAGGATCACCTCACCATATGACAACTATGTAGCTACATGAAAACATATTCATGTATCGACAACTTAGCTATACAACCAATAAACACTTTTCCATTACGTTTGAACATCATATTGGGACCATTGTGTTATGTAAACTAACATCAACATTAACAGAAAAAACATCAAGTTAAACTACACATAGAGCCATTAGTGATAGGTCCCAGTGGCAGAGCTATACTTTTGATAGTTTTATGTAAGTATACGTCTGGTTTGTGCGTAGTAGTAGTCTGTTGCAGTTAATGAGGTTTGAGTTATAAAAGTTATCCAGTGCACTTCGTTCAGTGAGCGAGACAAACAGAAACTCAAACCTTTATCGTAGGCCGTTGCCTACTGTGCCCCTGCTACTGCGTAGATACACGAGTACCTAGTAGTTGCCATTTACTATTACTTCTATTGTCTATAATATAAAAGTATCGTTTGCTCAGTATTTTACTTTAAATAACAAGTACGGCTTAATATCTGAAACTGTAAACTCGTGTTCAGGGCGTCTATGGTCTATGAAGAATTGTTAGGTAAAAGGTGTGTTAGTGAAACTGATGGGTATTTGGTTATGTCAGCGCTGTCGATCGTATAAGTACGATACAATACTGACATAGTAACTAAATTGCCGCCGCTGAAAGTAGCGAGTGTGCGGTGCGATAGCGCTGCTCTGTATGCTGGCGATTGATTGAGCGCTGTGTTGTTTATGTGTTATTGAAAACATTTGATGTTTAGTGATGTTTATGTTTGTATCTGTCGTCAATGTGTGATAATTGTGCATCAAACATGTTACGGCGCGTGTTTATATATATATACATATATATATAAAGATTACACGTTGATTACTGAAACACAACACATACCTACTGCCTGCATGTGCCGCGCTGTTCACGCACATTTATTTTTAAACACACACACATGTGTGTGTGTGTGTGTGTGTGTGCATAGTGACTCAACAAACATACAACATTGACTGTAGGTACACTGTGTACTTTACGTACACGTGTGTGATACATAAAGCGCAAGTGCTATATTGACAGATCTCGCTTGTCTATGTGTCAATACATTAACATAATATAATGCACGACATAACGCTGCGAGAGATGGTAACTCTACATAAGATCCTGGACCATGCCGTGTGACGTCAGTCAGTGCGGTGCAGCAGTCAGCACGTACCTACAGATGTCGAGATGACATATCTATGTTGAGGTACCATCGTACATTGTGTCGTGACACAGCAGCACGCGACAACGAGATCTATACAGTATGTGAGATAAACTATTACGTAAATAATGTACATGAATATATTTATGCTAACTATAAATGTGTAACTTAATACAATAAGTAAGTAATTGATGTCAACTTCACCGCCACTAACTTCAATAGTTAAATCAATGTATTCACACGCGAGATGAGTTGTAACGCCGCGCGCCGCGCTGTACCACGAATAGGTACTAGAAATATATAAGGACCGCTTACATTTATAGAGGCCTGTATAGTTTTAATCGATAACCTGATACACAGGTTTAACCTGGTCCAGGTTATAGATGATAGTTCATATCACCATTTATATAAACCCAAGCCGATTCTTTCGTTTTTGTATATATAATATACTTTACAATACAGAGAGAGGGTTATGCTCGGTACTTCTCTAAGTGATAAATTTCTGAATACGGAAATCTCTAGAAGAACGAGTGTAACCGATATAACCCGAAGAATTAACACGTTGAAGTGGCAATGGGCAGCCCATATCGCTCGTTGAATCGACAACCGTTGGGGAAGAAAGGTACTCGAGTGGCGGCCACGAAACAGACGTTTCGACGTAGGACGACCTCGCACTAGATAGACTGACAATATCTTGACAGTTGCGGCAAACTGTTGGATACAGGTGACATAAGACCATTCCGAGTGGCATTCTCGTGGACTACCACGACGTAGGACGTCTACGGGCTAATGACGACGGTGAGTGCTGAGAAACTGAAACAACAAGCAGCTCATAAAAAGTTCTGTCGTGACAAGTAGTGGTAGAAATTGGATCGTGAGAAGGTGGATCACTGTACAGCAAGTAGAAAGCTAAGAAATGTAATTATCTCCCTCATAAGTATATTGTAGGACTTTTGGCGGGAATCTAAAACGTCATGTTGTGCTCTTGTATTATATTCGATATCTTAGTGTTTTAACGTGTTATATTAGATAATTTTTATGGTGTTTTATGTAATATGATGTGACAGAACAGCTGGGATGTAGTGAATATCATATAAAAGTGCTTTACAACGTTTTCGTTTTCCATCAAAATTCCTACAACATACCATTAACAGTGTCACCATAGCACTGTTGATGGCGACAATTCGACTGACTGACAGACAATGACTAACTTGAAGAGATTAAGAACGTGAAGATAATTATAACTCGACACTGGCAAAAATGGCTCTTATAAGTAGCTGATTGCCAATACATAAAAAGAAGAAGAAGAAGAAGCTGCAACTTAACTTTGACATTGGCTTAAGTATAAACAGAGCCACAACAAAAAAAAAAAAAAAAAAAAAAAGTATATTGTATCGAATGTAGTGAGCAGTGCGTCCGCGGTCACACTACGTACGTACACAACAAGGTGTGATGGTAATGTACGTGTATGTATGTGTGTACACGAAGTATGTGTGTCCACTGTACTAAGATTGTGTATAAAGTATTCAAGTGTAGCGAGGTGATGTACGGCGCTAGACGTGACTAGACGTACAACATGCACGAGTATGTACCGACTGAGGACGATCTAAGTTTGATAACGAACACGTATAGCGTTTATGTAAATATACTTAGTACATTGTTAGGTAATACACCTTTATATATTTTACCGTTCGGCGAAGGGATAACAATACAACAGTTGCCACCCCCTTGCTTGCACGTGGACGTGGCAACAGCTCTTTCCTTGGAAATGTATAACACCTCACTGCGATCGACAACGCAGCGGTGCCGATTAATGTAATTATCGCCACGATTGGCGGGTACCAAGCGTGTTGATTATGGCACTAATCCCCTTATGTGAGCAACAAAATTGAAACGGCCCCTGGTGCGAGACCTTCGAACCGAAGGACCCGGTTGTAACCACTGGCAGACGCCCTGGAGCCAATACCATATCCTAGGGCAGGGGTCGGCAATCTGCAGCTCTTTGGATGTGAAGTTGTGGCTCTTTAGTTCTATACGCAAAAAAAAATTTTATAAAGGAAATCATTTAAAAAATGGTTCTGAATTGATTAACAAGCATTAGGCACAAATTATTGTTGCCAAAAAATAATTGTGGCTCTTTAAAAACTTTAAACTTTATAAATTCTAATTTTTGGCTCTTCCGACTCAAAGGGTGGCCGATCCCTGCCCTAGGGCATGGAGAACATATACACGAGTATAATAAATAATTAAAAACAGTTAATTTTCTTTCGGTTTATAATTTGCGATTGGGTCTATCTACTAAGCTTAATGTGGATATTTAACTTAGATTTTCAACTTGTAATACAGTGTATTAAACTGAAGCAGAGTTTTATTTGTTCACAATATATTTTAATTTTGTTTTCTATTCACGATCTTGTTTCAGTTTTTAGTGCATTGCTTTTAAATTTATTATTTTTGTACTCAGGTTTTTGATATTTTAATTATGTGTTTTAGTATTACGGCACACACACACACACACACACACACACACACACATAGGCCAGAAGGTTACCGATGCATGATTATTATTATTTTGATTACTTATTGAAATAAAAACGGGACGTAAAAATTCCCTAATGAGAATTGATTATGTAAATCAGCCGGTGAATATATTTCTCCCTAATGTCGTAATGGTGCACTTTGCTTTAATTTTTTCACCCTGCAACATAGTATTTATGTTGGAAATCGAATTTAACTAAAAGGTCATATAATTATGATTTCTAAACAGATAAATTCACGTAGATATATAGTTATAGACATATACTATTATTGTAATTAAATTAAAAGAGTCGAAAAGGCCATGTCATAGGAAATATATATAATAAAAATGTAACGGGTCGCTGTCTGTAATTGGAAGATATATGAAAAAAAAATATTACTGGGACCTTTATCAACACTAATAGAACCCAAAACAATAATTTTTAAAATTTTTGTCTGTTTATCTGTTTGTCTGTGTGTTTGTGCACGCTAATCTCAGAAACGGCTTATCCGATTTAGACGCGGTTTTCACTAATATATTGTGGTAAGCTTCACTTAACATTTAGGCTTTATTTTATGTCAATTGGTTTAAAAAAAAAAGTTATGTCAATTTAAAAATGTTCGGAGAAAAAAAACTTTTCAAATTACGTATAAATTATCTTCAGTAAAAATAAATAAACAGGTGTTTCAGCATTTGTTGATTTCCACCCTCTGGGGGTGTAAATTAGGCCTGCAAAGTGGGTTGGACGACTTATTAAATCATTAGCGCCAAGCCGATGTTATTGAAGCTGGCAACTTGAAATGTTGACAGTGGTTTCTTTATATGACGTAGAGATTCACTAAGAAAGGATTTTTACGAAATTATACCCCCAAGGGGGTGGAGCAACGAGGTATGTTCGGGCTGGGACGGGCAGCGCCGTGACCTCGTCGCTGTCATCGGTGCCGACCTGACGCTGCCGGCTGTTGCGCGAGCGATGGTCGACAGCGTCAGGAATTGGGACGCGGTCGCGGCCTTCTGCGAGGCTGTCATCTCGCAGAAGGAGGCGGCGGAACGGGCCCGGGAGGATTCCCGTGACCCGGATCGCCGCCCACGGCCGGGGCGACGCAGGCGTGAGTACCTGCGCCTGATGCCGCCCTAACCGAGGCCTCGGGCGATCGGACCGGGGAATTGTCCGGTCACCCGACGTGAGGCCACCGCGTGAGAACGACGCCTCGACGGCGGAAGCTGTCGGGGCGTCGACAGGAGAGGAGCCCGAGAGGGCATACCACCGAGCGGGCCACCGAAGACAAAGATCGGGTACCGGTGGCCCGCTCGCACGGCGAAGAAGAGGTGCTTGCAGGGTGGGTCAATGGGGTTGTGCGCCGCCTCTTCCGTCACCCCGGACCGATTTGGCGGGGTGCGACGTCCATAACCCACCGCAAAAAAAAAAAAGTGGGAGGAGCAAAGTGGTAATGTTTGTGTGAAGAGAAAAAAATCTTTATTGATACTTTTCAAATTACGAGTTGAATCAAATATTCTAGGGTAATATCCGGCATTTGTCAATTTTCACCCTCTGGTTGTGTAAATTAGGCCTGTGAAGCGGGTTGAACGACTCATTACCGCCAAGCCGAAACTATTAAAGCTAGAATCATTAAATTTTGAAGCACGTTTTTATTTATGACATAGAGATTCAATATGAAAGGATTTTATGAGTTCCGCCCCTAAGGGGGTATAACAAAGCGGCAAAGTGTGTATGGGGAGAAAATTTCTTTATCGATTCTTTTCAAATAACCTACAAATATTCTTCGGTAAAAATAAATAAACACGTGTTTCTCTCTCCCTCTCCATCAACCCCGCACCAGCGCCGTTGTGGCGACCAGTTCCGGCGTGAGAGCTCACACGATACACATAGTAGACGACAATAGGTTTTTGCCTAATAGTTTAAGATACAGGTTAAGTTTAGCTTCAAAAATGTTCACTAAAAAATAAATAATAAATCATATCTAACGAGATCGCAACTCTGCTGGTGAAACAAAACAGTCAAATAAAGGGTGGCGATAATTATATTTTTATCCCATGGTCATACCGTAAATAGTATATAAATGGCAATATAATTTGTAGAATGAATAGAACTTTGAACCACCTTTTTCTTTAGTGACCGGCTTTGGTATATAGACACTCAGACTTCTGCGTGGACGAAGTCGCGGGCAAAAGCTAGTAGGAAATATACTTTTAGACGCCATTTTCCAATATGGCAGCGCGAGTGATGAAAATATCTATTTTCAAAATTACTAAAGTAATCTTCAGATCTAAAACCCTCATCATCATTATATTTCATCATATTCATTGGCGCCACTTTCAACCATTCTTTTATACGCTCATTACTTGTCTTACTCGTACATACACCTCAACATTCACATCTCCGCTACATGCAGTGTTCAGGTCAGGTCCGGTCAGATATAAATCCCTGTATTATTTATATTACATTACTGCAGCGGCCAGCAAAACATAGATTGGTGGACGAACGTGTAGATGTGGGCCGAGGCGTAGTTGAGGCACACATACGTAAGTCCATCAATTCCTAGTTGTGGCCGAGGCTTGTATAGTGCTTTTCTCAAATAATGCGCGGAAATTAAAAGTAAGTAGAACTGTATACATGACGAACAACGAACAACATTATTCACGTGCTAAAGGGTTTATTTGTTCAAATGGCTGAAATTTAGCATTTAATATGCTTAATCTAAATATATGTATATAACTCAAAGGTGACTGACTGACTGACTGACATAGTGATCTATCAACGCACAGCCCAAACCACAGGACGGATCGGGCTGAAATTTGGCATGCATGTAGATGTTATGACGTAGGCATCCGCTAAGAAAGGATTTTGATTAATTCTAACCCCAAGGGGATAAAATAGGGGATGAAAGTTTGTATGTTGTGTGAATTTTAAACCGATCGGGCTGAGACTTTGCATGCATAAAGCTACTATGACGTAGGCATCCCCTAAGAAAGGATTTTGAGATGCAGGCTATATAAGATTAGTAACTTTTCAGTTTAAAATATACGAATTTCTGTATGCTAGCGCCATCTACATTGAGTTATTTTGGAGAGAACTTTGAATTGACCATTTTTGTGCATAATGTGTAGATAATATATCTAGCGGATTATATTTAACGACTAGCTTTTGCCCGCGGCTTCGCTCGCGTTAAGAAGTATTATTATTAATTCGGTATAGCTTTTGCGGCTTTACTTTTGTTTAGCGTATGTAAAATATACATACATACATACATACATATCATCACGCCATATCCCTTGCAGGGTAGGCAGAGAGAACAGAGTGCCAGAGAACTCTATCTCTGCATACTTCACTCGCTTCCTCAACATTCATAGTTCTCTTCATACAAGTTCGCCGGTTTCGGAGACTCTTGACTCCACCTTCCTTCAGGACATGACCGATCTGGTCTAGGTAGGTTAGTCTCGGTCTCCCTCGGTACCTACATCCTTCCACTTTCGCATTGTATATCTTCTTAAACAGGCGTTCGTTCGGCATTCTTTCCACATGTCCGAACCATCGGAGCATTCCCTTTCGCATCTTTACACCAATACTCTCTTTCATACCTACTCGCTCTCTTACGTCGTCGTTACGAATGCGGTCGGTCAGCCTAACTCCACAGATTTTCCGCAGAGATCGCATTTCGACCGCATTAATTTTACTATCATACTCTTTTCTGCATACCCAACTCTCGCTTCCATACACTAATGTTGGGACAAGCACTGCGTTATGTATTGCTACACGTGCCTTCTGGCTGAGGTGGTGGCTGCCGAGAAGTTGCCCCAACGCTCCGTTCACTCTATTTCCCGCATTCACTCTTCGCTCTATATCAGTGGTGTACCTTCCATCTCGGCTAAATCCACATCCAAGATATACAAATTCATCCACTTGCTCTAGTACATCATTCCCTATTGTTACTCTTACATCTGTTCTGGTTTTATCTCTTTCAAAGACCATTATTTTGGTTTTGCTCACATTCACGCGTAGACGCGCGCGCTGACTGTGCCAGCAGGACTGCATCATCTGCATAAAGCAGAGCAGTGACCACTGAGTCGCCCATCTGGACTCCCACATTCATATCGTTCAACCTTTGGAGACATTGGTCCAGATATATGATAAACAGCCTGGCTGACAGAACGCACCCCTGCTTAACGCCGATATTGACGTCAAACCAAGGCGACATTCCATCATCCAGCCGCACACAGACTCTACAGCCCATGTAACTGGACTGCACAGCCTGTAGCAGTTTACCGCTAATACCATACTCCGGTAAAATGTCCCAAAGTTCCTTTCGTACAACCATGTCAAATGCTCTCTCCAGATCCACAAAACTGCAGAAAACCCTCTGACCTAGAGCCAGATGCTTCTCCACAATGTTGCGCAGAGAGAACACTTGATCCATGCATCCCCTTCCAGTCCTGAAACCTCCTTGTGTCTCACACAGTAAACCGTTGGACACCATCCTCATTCTCCTTTCAATAATTTTACCATACACTTTTGCTGCCAAACTGGTCAAGCTTATGGCTCTGTAATTTGCGCAGTCATAACGTGAACCCTTGTTTTTAAACAAAGGCACGATGACTGCGCTATTCCAGTCCCTGAGAACCATTCCCGAGCTCCAACATAAATTGAGGAGCAACAGGAACGCCTCCCAGACACAAGAGCCACCAAGCTTGATCATCTCGGCAGACACCATATCAATGCCCGCTGCCTTACCATTTTTTCAAACTTCTTATCGCCCATTCAACTTCATCCATACTGATGCCATCGGAGGACGCAGTTGTCGAATGTTGATCTACTAAACCACATCCAACACCGGCGCCAACCGTAGCATCCGCATACATATCGCCAAAATATTCACTCCATCGGCTTAACACGTCTTGTGTTTGTGTAAGAATGTCTCCACCTTTAGACCTTATTTTATTCATTCTGAAGGCTGACCAACCACCCCGAGACTTCTTGACCTCCCTCCAAAAGAGTTTGGTGTTACCCTCGAAGTTTTTAGTCAGCCTATCTTCTGCACTCATACTTGCTCTATCACGTTTCTCTTTCACTACGGCCTTGGTGTCATTCTTACATTGCCGATATATTTCTTTCTTCTGTTCAGTCATACTGTCATTCAGATTCAAAGAAGAGACATAGTCCAGCCACGCTTTCTTCTTTTGCTCTACGGAAGCTGCCACTTCCGCATCCCACCATGCATCACCATTTGTTTTTCTATGCTTCTTTGAACTTCCACATACTTCTTTCGCTGTATCTACCATACTCTCTTTCAATACTCTCCAGCATTCTTCAATGTCCAATTGCGGCTGGCTTGCCATCGCCAGCCGTTCTCGGACACCCTCTGCATACTTTTCTCTTACACACCCTTCTTGCAACCTTTCAACCTTTATTCTTTCAAGCCCTCCGAAGTGGACACGCTCTCGCCAGTGCCTCCACTTTCTGAACAGACCACTAAATCTCGCAATAACGAGATAGTGGTCCGTATCGACTGTGGGGCCCCTGTAGGCTCTTGCGTCCAATATTTTGCTTCGGAGGCGACTGTCTACCAAAATTAAATCTATTATGCTTTTCTGTTCATTCCTTCTCCATGTATACATATGGATGTCCTTATGTTGGAAAAATGTGTTTGACACAATAAGGTTTCTCTCCATGGATACATCCGCTATGAGCCTACCTGCGTCGTTCACTCTCTTATCACCAAATGGACCAAGTACGTCCTCATAGTTGGGACGCTTGGTCCCCACCCATCCATTCAAATCTCCGCATACAATCACGCGTTCACTGGTTTCTGCCATATCCAGAACTTCCCTAACATTGTCCCAAAACTTCTCTAGGTCTGATGCCACCGAGGATCCTACGGGAGCATATGCTACAACCATGAATACCTTGGTGACACCTAGTTTTATACGGACCCAAAGAAGTCTGGGATCATACATTCCGTAACCCTTCACACCTGAGGCCAAGCGAGAGGATAACAGCACTCCTACCCCCATGCTGGCTCGATCGCTCTGTGGTACACCAGACCACAGAGCCATCCCGCCACCAGGAAGATCGCAGGCGTCACTGCCCCTTCGCTTGGTCTCTGTTACACAGAGCACGTCTCGCTGTTTGTCCGTCATGACGGATATCAGCTCGTGCAACTTACCTTCCACACAACCTCTTACATTCCACGTGCCCACCCGGCACTCTGCTCTCCTCGACTCGCCTGACTGGGCAAGGCGTGATGGGTGGCGGCCCCCATCGCCGCAACTGCCGATGTTCGTACCGACGGGGGCGGGTCGGTACGCGTCGCCTCCGGGGGACGCCCTAACCCGCATTGCGGTACGCATATAGAGCCGGATTAGCAGTCTAATTAGACAGGCAGGGGACGCGAACGAACACGCTCCGGACTATGCCCCCCTGAAAAATATTAGGGTTAATTTTTTAATTTTTGGGCTGTGCGTTAATAGAGCACTATGTCAGTACTGTCATATGTCAGATAAGTTTTCGATTGGTTTAAGTATAGGTTTTGTTGGTAGGACTTTTTAAAATGGCTACAGAAAATCTGAACGTTAATGGAGAAGTTGAAGAATGTATTGACGTCCCGAAGCCGCGGGCAAAAGCTATCTTCTATATCTATCCTATATACTTTCTCTGTTCAGTGGCATTGACTAAAACTTTAAAAAACTTCATAATAATAGTCCATATAAAATTATGATTATATAATAATAATAAATAGAAGTTAAATATGATCAGTTTCGGCAATGTTTCAATCCGTATAGGTTATGCATTTCTTTTCTTGATTTTCTTTATTTCTTATTTTTATGTGTAAAAGTCTTAAAGCACTTACAATTTTGTCGTTTCTGAAAAGTACTTATTTGTTTAGGTAAGTTATAATTAAAAAAAAATACGATTTGTTTTCAGGATATGTTAACACGTCTCATTAGTTAAAGTGTAAATACATATATTAGTAATAAATAAAAAATACGCGGAATAACTAATTAGAGAAGGCAGGATTCATCGTTCACAGGATCACAAAGATAGTTTAGACATTATGGATGATAGCGACATCCTTTATGTACCTGACATTGATGATTCAGTGTGAGGTAGCCGATAAAATTCACTTATAGATGTTTCACTAATTTTTAGTGTTCAAAACTTTAAAGCGTTTTTCCAACAACTCACGTTTTCAAAGTCGGTGCCCTTCATAACTTCAAAACAACTGCACCGATCCTTTTTAAAATTTTGAACACTATTTCTGTACATAATTTATGAGGTAACGCTGGAGTGATTTTTTTAAATTATCCGTGTCGTGACGGAGTAAGAATACAGTTCACTACCCCCTATCTTACCGGTGGGTGATCTTAAGAGCCGATTAAGGGATATAATATGCATAGGTATATCATATTTATGATATTTTTTTAGTTTTTAATTGTTATTAACACTCCACGCGGATGAAGTCGCGGGCAGAAGATAGTTATTTATAAAACCAGATTACGAAGCGAAAAAGGTTTATTTGTTTTTTTTTCATTATCAAATAGGTTTCTTTTTCAAGCCAGATCGAAATTTAAATAAAACTCTGATAAGTTGTCTATATAGTTGCAATATTTTGAAGTAACAAATCGTTCTATTTTTAAATTACACGATAGATATGAATTTCCATATATATTTATTTGTCCGCTAAAACACGACAGATATGGATTTTCATACATTTTTTGCCGGCCGCTACTCGCATGTATTTGGTTAGTACAGCAATATCGATTTATCTCGAAGAAGGTTTTTTAAATAATGCTCAAATTTCCAAGCATGTTCGAGAAAAATAACTTTTAATACTTAATATACATCGTGTAACATGTAGAGGCACGATGTAGAGCCTTACAAAGGTTTAACATTTGAATGTTGTACTGCGGCAGATCTCAGCTTCAATACTAGCTAACGAAAAACACACAACTCGTTAGACGTCCTGCCGGTCCTACAGTCACACACACACACACGTGCACGCGAGCGACATCTACAATATTAAACGTTACCTGTATTTATTTGCATATGACTTATTGCAAGTTAATAACAGTTTAGTTGTGTAGTGTCGCCACAAGGTATCACCCCCAACTCGCGTAAATATCAGCAATCAATTTTAGTACTTTATGTAGTTGTCAAAATTTGACACACACACAAACACACACGCACGCACGCACACACACACAATGTACACGCCACATATAAACACTATAAAGTCTGTTCAAGTTGTATATATAAACATGTTATAACAATTTAAACAGTATTACCTACGTGTGACCTGTGGCTACAGAACGTTTCTTTTTGCTCTTAATGACAAACGAGCAAGCACACCTGATGATAAGTGTGACTGCCGCCCATGGACCTTTGCCATACCAGGAGTACAGTTAGACCACTGCCTACTAATAAAAAGCCCCAATCCACCCAGAAAGTTGAGCTTTATATATTGCATTATCAGCTGTATATATAGCGACATCACATATAGACAACGTCAATTATTGACACAATGACTTTATACATATTTAACTGTATGCCGCTGCTCACAGATCTAAATGTGTCATGAACTGAAGGTGCAAACGTTACCTTACTGTGGACAGGGACCTTGTTACGGGTCTAGTATTGCAGAGGGAGAGAGAGTGAGAGAGGGTATCGTCATCATCTTAGCGTCCGTCATAATAAGAGGGGAATTGGTATGTTATAGCACGCTGATCAGACGTGACCCGATATCGAGTTATATTATAATCGAGATTTCCTTCATTTTCAAGTTCTTCTTTTTTGAACAAATGTTTCTTTCTTTCTTTTTCTTAGATGTTATATGCATATTATATCCCTTAGTTATCTATTACGAGACTTACGTATAAGATGATGGGTGTATTGTATTGATACCTCGGTCACACGTGACAGTGTGTGGAGTATATATTAGTCATAAAGTAATGGGTGTATTGTATTGATACCTCGGTCACACGTGACAGTGTGTGGAGTATATATTAGTCATAAAGTAATGGGTGTATTGTATTGATACCTCGGTCACACGTGACAGTGTGTGGAGTATATATTAGTCATAAAGTAATGGGTGTATTGTATTGATACCTCGGTCACACGTGACAGTGTGTGGAGTATATATTAGTCATAAAGTAATGGGTGTATTGTATTGATACCTCGGTCACACGTGACAGTGTGTGGAGTATATATTAGTCATAAAGTAATGGGTGTATTGTATTGATACCTCGGTCACACGTGACAGTGTGTGGAGTATATATTAGTCATAAAGTAATGGGTGTATTGTATTGATACCTCGGTCACACGTGACAGTGTGTGGAGTATATATTAGTCATAAAGTAATGGGTGTATTGTATTGATACCTCGGTCACACGTGACAGTGTGTGGAGTATATATTAGTCATAAAGTAATGGGTGTATTGTATTGATACCTCGGTCACACGTGACAGTGTGTGGAGTATATATTAGTCATAAAGTAATGGGTGTATTGTATTGATACCTCGGTCACACGTGACAGTGTGTGGAGTATATATTAGTCATAAAGTAATGGGTGTATTGTATTGATACCTCGGTCACACGTGACAGTGTGTGGAGTATATATTAGTCATAAAGTAATGGGTGTATTGTATTGATACCTCGGTCACACGTGACAGTGTGTGGAGTATATATTAGTCATAAAGTAATGGGTGTATTGTATTGATACCTCGGTCACACGTGACAGTGTGTGGAGTATATATTAGTCATAAAGTAATGGGTGTATTGTATTGATACCTCGGTCACACGTGACAGTGTGTGGAGTATATATTAGTCATAAAGTAATGGGTGTATTGTATTGATACCTCGGTCACACGTGACAGTGTGTGGAGTATATATTAGTCATAAAGTAATGGGTGTATTGTATTGATACCTCGGTCACACGTGACAGTGTGTGGAGTATATATTAGTCATAAAGTAATGGGTGTATTGTATTGATACCTCGGTCACACGTGACAGTGTGTGGAGTATATATTAGTCATAAAGTAATGGGTGTATTGTATTGATACCTCGGTCACACGTGACAGTGTGTGGAGTATATATTAGTCATAAAGTAATGGGTGTATTGTATTGATACCTCGGTCACACGTGACAGTGTGTGGAGTATATATTAGTCATAAAGTAATGGGTGTATTGTATTGATACCTCGGTCACACGTGACAGTGTGTGGAGTATATATTAGTCATAAAGTAATGGGTGTATTGTATTGATACCTCGGTCACACGTGACAGTGTGTGGAGTATATATTAGTCATAAAGTAATGGGTGTGTATCACGTGATTGCTGTCAATAGTTCATCTCATCGTATCGACACACATACCCCCCACTGTTACATGCCAACTACCACCACAGTAGATGGACAAATGGAGCTATTATACCGATATATATATATATATATATATATATATATATATATATATATATATATATATATATATATATATATATATATATATATATATATATATATATGTATATATATATATATTCTAGTCAAATGTGTTGCTGTAAAGTATTATAACAAGTTTCCTTCACTTACATATATAGGATGTTATATGTACTCGTACATTATGGCTCATAGTCATCTTTTACAATAGTCATAGACAAAACTCTTGTACTCGGCCACAACAAGGTAAATCTATTAATATTTACATACATACATATCATCACGCCATATCCCTTGCAGGGTAGGCAGAGAGAACAAAGTGCCAGAGAACTCTATCTCTGCATACTTCACTCGCTTCCTCAACATTCATAATTCTCTTCATACACGCTCGCCGGTTTCGGAGACTCTTGACTCCACCTTCCTTCAGTACATGACCGATCTGGTCTAGGTAGGTTAGTCACGGGAAGGATGTAGGTACCGAGGGAGACCTCGGTACCTACATCCTTCCACTTTCGCATTGTATATCTTCTTAACCAGGCGTTCGTTCGGCATTCTTTCCACATGTCCGAACCATCGCACAATTAATATTTAACAAACCCATAATTTAGTTAATCTCAATAAGTGGGCTACATGGGCTGGCCACAGACGACAAAAACCGAATTCCGGTGGTCCACTCGCATGGCGTGGAGAGGCCGCTATATAAACTGGGCGGGTTTATGGGGCTGCGCGCCGCTTCATCTGTCACCCCGGATGGATTTAGCAAGGTGTGACACAGACCATAGCGCGCAGCAAAAATAAAAATTAAATAAAGATGGGCTGCTGAAATTGTTACAACGGCAGGTCATGGTCAAAAATAGAGACCGGTGGACATGGAGGAAGCTTTTACACAAAAGGGTGTTCATACAGACAACTACTTATAGGACATAATAATAACTATAAATAGACATAACTAAGTTAATAAGTGTTAATTAAGTATTATGTAAACTTATTACAATCATCGCATAATTAAATCTAATTCCTTTTTCTACATTTTTTAGCTAATTTAATTTTATTTTTTTAATATTAAGACTGAGAGTTTAACTAATTTATTCTCTATTACATAATTCATTATTATCGTCTTATTATAAAATTCATGAACATTAAATAAAGCTATTATTATTATCTAAAAGCCTAAATATATATTTTAGAATAACGAAACTGAAAACTAAATGGAGACAAGATGGCGCGGCTCGTGAATTATAAATAAATGGCGAATTCACTCGCGACATAAGGAATGCAAATTCAATTGTCGATTTTAGCTTTCAGCTTCTTAAGGGCGAGCTAATGTCGTATAGTATAATGTATTTTGACGAACTTTTCTAACATAGAGGACGGAAACACATAACACGGCACGTGCCAAATGTAGTGGTTTAAAAAAAATATATTTACAAAGTGCCTCGGGCGGGTAAAAGCTGCTATTGAGATAGCTAATACGTATAAAACTTCGTAAATATAGAAAATAACAATATTTTCTAATCTTTTTAAGAGCTTATTGAGTTTTCTCCATACTTTGCTAGAAAAGATGAGAAATCAGAAACCTTACAAAAATATGTCGTGCAATAACTGTTTAATATAATGCTATAATGTACTCCCATAGTAGGTACTTGCGGCAACTATATCTGAGTGCGTTTCTAATATACAACTACACAAAGGTCTCGGGTACAGACCACAGCACATAACGTTATTACTTTTTGCGATTATATTTATTTAATACATCCATCTATCTTTAAACCTGTCAACGTCCACTACTGGACAGAGCTTTCCCCAAAATATAATATACACTAGAACCGTCACGCTTGACACACGTATTGGCGTGTACTGTTGTCACAGCCTCGGCCAGTATTTGTGACTCTCACGACAAAGGAGGGAATGGTGGAATCGGCCAGTAGACACTCGTTTCCACTCGAAAGAGAATACGAACATTCGCCCGGACCAGCATTGCACGAAGACGCTCGCTGCGGTGTTGCGTCGACGCTCGCGTTGGCGTGTGCTCCGAAAGTCTTGTCACCGTGCCCGTAGACGCACACTGTTCTGGTCGCGTAAGTCCACTTCCATTAACGCATTTCATAGCTCATTACATTGGAAGACGTGCCTGAAGAGCCCGACGCCCTTCGTCGGAGGACTCACATCGGAAAGCGCAACTCACCAGAAACGCTCACTGGACAGCATGATGAGTCACGCTACTTCATCGCTGGCATGGCAGTAGCAAAAATACCGCTGTTGTAAAACCGCAACCACCGCCTCGCTCGCGAGCAGAATGTGAATCGAGGTTATATCAAGCCTCCACGTCTCAAGCGACCGCATACAGCGCGCCTGATGAAGATGTACTCGCGCCCTCGCATTCCGCTCCACTCCGAGGGCGATTCGCGTGGATTCTTCCGCTCCGATTCAAAAGTTCGCGGATCGCGCATCTCCCGCGTTTACGTTCGTCGAATGGAGCATCATGCCTTATCATGTAAAGTGGAGAAACTGAAGTCGCGTCCCCGCAGCCGCCTTCAGGATCGACACCCTCTGTACGGTGATCAACTCGTTCCAGGGCATGCTTACGGCCCTTAAAACGAAGGCGTTTTTGAGCAATTCGTCAAAACGTTCCTCACTAACTTACAAAACATCATTAGTCTCTATCTAAATCTTAAATAGATAAATCCTTAAATCCCATAAGATAAATCCTTTCCCATAGATCCCGCCTTCCGTTCCCATCATTATTCTTTACTCATCAATGCCCAAGGCCACGTTGTTCTTCAACATCGGCGAGTGTTACCATGGGCAGAGGGTAACTACACTGGTGCCGTTTCTCCCTCGCAATGGTTACCACCATTGAAAGTAGAAGTGAGTAAGGGAATGGTGATACATTGTATTTTTATCCGATTGGTTTCTAGACATGTTTATAAATATTTATGATAGTGGGTGGATATGGGAAGTCAGCGTTCACAAATATAACATTGACTTCTGGTCTAATCTTAGCATATGATTATTTATTTTGTTTGCGGCGGTTAGATGAAGACGCTCCATTGAAAAATGACATGTTGCTAGAACCAGGTAGTCTAGAAAATTGACTGTAATCTGATTGGGCATGATAACGGTTCAGACAATGATGATGGATAAACCTTGCAAAGATATTCAGAACAGCTATTTGTAAATAT
Source organism: Lymantria monacha (assembly GCA_905163515.2). Classification (NCBI taxonomy): domain Eukaryota; kingdom Metazoa; phylum Arthropoda; class Insecta; order Lepidoptera; family Erebidae; genus Lymantria; species Lymantria monacha. The sequence continues at coordinate 33,390,465 of LR991093.1, forward strand.
CATATTAGGTATTATTCTTTTTAAACGTGGATAATGACGTTTGAAACATACGGTATCCTGGTGTTCTATCCATCCGTCCACTAGTTCTTTAATGTCCTCTACTGGTCCCAAGCCCATGCGACCCAGAGTCCATTACACACAGCGTGGTATATATTGTAGATAGGTATACAACAATAGTGAGGGCCACAATTGTGCCAGTTTAATGAATATTTATGACATTAAGGGCCGTCGGCGTCATTTTATTTTGCATTTTTTACAATGCGAGCTATAATTGAATGACTGAACGAGTGAACGCTCTGATTCGCCTCGCGAACGAACGATTTGATTGGGCTTTATGTCGCGCCATCGACGGCAATAGACGTAATTGTGTGTCAGTTAACATCGAGTTTTGCAGTTTTATGCAGATCTGTTGCGACCAATGACTATTGATTTAATAATTGCCGTTCTTGTTTTATTTGTAATAATTATTGCATTTAAGACATTTTTTCTTTTTAATAAAGATAGATATGAATGATAAAATTTGTCTTCCTTTCCATCGTTGCAATCTGTCGTTTCTACTTTTTTTGTCAATATCTTTATTCTATTCAAATTCATGCAAAATCAGTAAGATTTACAGTAACGATTTGCCTTATAAATTGATAAAATTTGTAAATTTTACTTCTCTTCAATTTATAAGAAATATACAGTTAGTGAATAAACATAAAATTTAAATATAATTACTAGTTGTGCGACGAATCAGGAGATTACGACGTATTTTGAGTTGCTGTATCAATATTCGAAGTGAGAATTAAGCTCTTGTGTAGCACTTTTTTTATAGATATATCTATAAGGAGCAGAAGAAGTGTTCAGAAGCGTTTGAAACCTGTTGGTGTTATAAATATGTTTTTACGTAGTTTTCGCTAAATATCCCCTCACGCGATTTTGGGACACCGTTTGACCCAAAAAAATGTGCTTAACGCGCTTTTGGGACACAGGTTTCACCCAATTAAACACTACAATTAGCAATTGTTTTAAGCACTATATTTCACATTTCCTTGTAATATAGCAAGAATAGCAGTTTACGTAAAACCATAAAAATCACTGAACTTTTTTCAATAAACCAAAGTGTGGGGCACTCGAGAGCACCGCGAAGTCTGGCCGTGAGGGGATATTCGGATTCTGCGAGCTCTGAAATAAAATAAAAAAGCCTTTTATTTTAAATTAAATATTCTCTATTAAATATATCACATTACATTAAATATTATATATATATACATATATATATATATATATATATATATATATATATATATATATATATATATATATATATATATATATATATATATATACACATATACATATATACATACATACATACACATACACACACATATATATATATATATATATATATATATATATATATATATATATATATATATATATATATATATATATAATATATAATTGATTCTTTATTGTATTATTATTGTTACCTATATCTTTTAATTCTTAATTATTATTACTTAATGTTATTTCATATATTCTTAGTTTAATTTGTGAATTGTTGTTACACTTTCTCAATATTCTTCATTATAATATTTAATAATTTACATAATTAACAAAAAAAATCACTATTATTATTATTTATAATTACTATGCTAGCATGCAAGGACCCCTCTTATGTGAGGGTGAAGGCCTCCTCCATATTTTCCCACTTGTCCCTATCTTTGGCTATTGTTTTCCAGTGCTTCCCTGCTATTTTTATTATGTCTGTTTCCCAGCGAGTCTTTGGTCTTCCTCTCTTTCTGATACCAACAGGACCCTTCCATGACGTCAGTCTGGAAGTCCAGCGGTCGTCATCCATTCTGGCTACATGTCCGGCCCAGCGCCATTTTAAATTTTGTGAAAATTGAAGTGCATCTATAACTTTAGTCTTTTCTCGTATAATGATATGTGGGATTTTCGGTATTTTTCTCACGTTTATGATGCTTCTCTCCATACTCCTTTGACAGGATCTAATTTAATTATTAAATTAGATCCTATTAGTATAATTCCATGTCTGGCATCCGTAGGTGATAGAAGGGAGCAGGCAGGTATCCATAATTTTTTTCTTAAATTTTATAGGCATAGTTGATTTTAAAATTGCCTTTAAGCTCCAGAATTTTTTCCATGCGCCTGAAATTCTTCTTTCCACTTCTAATTCATTGCTTTGCTTGCTAAAGGAAAGTTGTTTTCCTAGGTATATGTAACTCTGAGGGCTCTGAATGCCCAGCTCAGGGCGGTTCTGTGGAGGCCACAGAGAGCCATGGCGGTCAGAGCCATTCGCGGGTACCGCACGGTGTCGACAGAGGCGGCGTGCCTATTGGCCGGGACACCCCCGTGGGACCTAGAGGCGGAGATGCTCTCCGACCTCTACCGGCGGGTTACCTCAGTGCGCGAGGAGGGTGGCTCCCCATCGTTGAGCGAGATAGCCACCTGGCGCGAGGACGCCCGCCGAGACGTCATCGCCCGTTGGGTTATGCGGCTGGAGAGGCCTAGACACGGTATCGTGACCGTCGAAGCCTTCCGGCCCGTATTGATGAAATGGATGGAGCGGCGGCACGGGGTCCTCACCTTCCGACTGGTGCAGGTGTTGACGGGGCACGGGTGCTTCGGGAAATACCTGCACACGGTCGTGTACAGGGAGTGGACTCCGGGCTGCCATCATTGCAGTAGTGACGAGGACACGGCGCAACATACGCTCGAGGAATGCTCGGGCTGGGACGGGCAGCGCCGCGACCTCATCGCTATTATCGGTGCCGACCTGGCGCTGCCGGCTGTCGCGAGGGCGATGGTCGACAGCGTCAGGAATTGGGACGCGGTCGCCGCCTTCTGCGAGGCTGTCATCTCGCGGAAGGAGGCGGCGGAACGAGTCAGGGAGGACTCCCGTGACCCGGGCCGCCGCCAGCGGCTGGGGCGGCGCAGGCGCGAATACCTGCGCCTGATGCCGCCCTAACCCAGGCCTTGGGTGATCGGACCGGGGAATTGTCCGGTCACCCGACGCGAGGCCACCGCGTGAGGGCGACGCCCCGACGGCGAAATCTGTCGGGGCGCCGACGAGAGGAACCCGCGAGGGTAAACCGCCGAGCGGACCACCGAAGACAAAGATCGGGTACCGGTGGTCCGCTCGCACGGCGAAGAGAGAGGATTTTACGGTGGGTCTATGGGGTCACGCGCCGCCTTCTCCGTCACCCCGGACCGATTTGGCGGGGCGAGATGCACCCATAGCCCACCAATAAAAAAAAAAAAAAAAAAAGGTATATGTAACTCTCCACGTATTCTATTGGATATTGGTCAAGGTACAAGGGGTATTTTATATTATTAGTCATAATTTTGGTTTTATTTAGATTCATTTGCAAACCCACTTACTTCATGACTCACAGATTTTAGTGAAAGTAACATTGACTCTAATTCTTTTGCATTTTCAGATAGAAGAATAATATCGTCAGTAAACCTTAAATGGCTGATAAACTTTCCATTAATGTTTAGCCCTGTTCCGTTCCAATTGACTTGACTGATGGCCATCTCTAACACAGCTATAAAAATTCTCGGTGACAAAGGATCGCCCTGTCTTACACCTCTTCTTATGTCTATCGGCGGTCCTGTCGATTCAAGCTTCACTCTGCTACTATTAAGTACTAACCTTGTGTAAATACATAGTCACATGAATATATAAATATAATAATGGCAGTGGTGTGGTGGACTCTCCCAATACGATCCAGTTAACGTTAAACGAGAATAATAAAGTTTTGAAGTTATCTAAAAAATGTTACACAGAATCTTAATTCTGACTTTGAACATCGACGCAGCAGCTCAAGATAGGTACGTTAGTAAAGTTTACTTGGGTTCGTCATATAATCAACGTTCCGTCCGGGGCAATGGACACACACACACACACGCACACACATGCACGCACGCACACGCACGCACGCACACACACGCACGCACACACACGCACGCACACACACACGCACGCACACACGCACACACACACACGCACACGCACACACGCACACGCACATACGCGCACACACACACACACACACACACATATGCATGAGAAGGAAAACTCGACACATAACCCTATACCAACACGTCTAACCAGCGTGGTATAGTAGGTTAACTTCCCTCCCGTTACAGAGGAGGCTCGAGCCCAACAGTGGGACATGTATGGGCTGTGATGATGATGATGATGAATGTATTACTTTCGTTGTTATAGTACTAGATGTTGTGTCTACATAGATATAACACAGCGGCGTGTGACCGTATAGTATAGATGTTACGTACAAACAATCCTTACACACACAGTCTTGTACGTACTGAATGAATGAAATACTCATATCGTTAGGGTTGTCGAGTATTAAGTCAAATATTAATCTAATTCATAAAACGCGAACTAATTGTACTTGATAGCAAACATCGCACAGTACATTTAAGATGTCACCTATAGGTACATATATTGTTGTATACAATTACGTTGTAATATTCAACACAAATTTGGTTAACACTTTACAGTACAAACTTTAGACGATATAAAGGTTGACATCGTTACAATATTATTTGATTAGCTAACGAGTTTTTAGTTGTGCGTTCAGTAATGTTTATCTCTGTCCCGAGTCCGAGGTAGAAGGGCCGAGAGAGGGAGGTTACCTTTAGATTAAAATTAAACAAAATATTTGTTGAGTTGAGAGATACTCGCGGCGTCGACGTCGGCGCCATCTTGGAGTAGGCTGACGTCTGTAAACTCGCTCTATGTTTAATGAAGGTGCTCGCTGCTCGCTCCACTCTGAGATCAAACTGAATTAAATATGTGAGCAAATATTAGCTCACCTCGTAATCTTGTAACTACTAACTACGTCAGTTTTGATAATATATACATTATTATTAAATATTGTTCACTATTGTTACAGAATGTTATCACCTCAGCTCGCGTGCGTCCCACAGCTGGAGCCGTACTTCTTAATCAGACGAGTTGGTGCAGGGATTTATTTCATGTTGTCGTTTTCTGACACAAATGGTACAGGCATGTTGTATCCCTTGGCTGTCTGTTATGGTAACCACATGCGGGACAGGGGCCTGGTGAATGGTATTGTTACTGCATCAGCACACGGAAAGGATATATATTATAAATTTTAATCAAAGTAAGACATGACATTACATGTAGATTTACTTGATTCATTGATCATCTAATTATTATGTAAGCTATGTACATAGTATTTATTGCTTTAGAGTATTTTTATTATTGTATTCAAAACTCAGAAATTTATCTTCAAGTATACACACGTGCAGTGTCGGATTACCCACGTAGCAAGAGTAGCAAATGCTACGGGCCCCGTGTATGGCGTGGCCAAAAAAAATTTCAATTTAAATAGGAGTGTAAAACTATTTTTTATCTGACTTTGATGTATATAGAGCATGATTTGCATAAAAAACGTCAATATTGAAAGATTTAGCTTTAAATTTGAACATATTAAATTTAGAAAATTTCATTTGTTACAGTTTTGTTTTATTTAAGTACTAACTTTTATTACCTTATCTAAAGCAAATCAAGGGCCCCTTGACAGAATTTGCTACAGGCCCGGCGCTGGGTTAATTCGGCACTGCACACGTGGGTAGAGCTGTAACACGACCCCCAGTACACGTCAGTACATGTAGCGGTAAAGATTTATATTACTTCATTAAAATGTAAAAACCTGTTCTACACTATTGGTATGCCGTATGTATAGCGGGACTGCCCGTGTTCACTGTAGCACTAGCTGTGTTCGCCAGCGCGCCACACTGTGGCCCCAGCGGCACGTAGCCACGGGGCGATCTAAATCAACGACAACAATATATAGGGAGATAATTAGAACTAATATCATAATATTTTAACAAAATTAAAAGTCAAATTAAAAATCATTAAAATTAAAGTATTATCCAACGGGAATACATTACCGGAATATTTTTATCCCTGTAAAATGTTTCCTTGGGTTAAGATATCATGTTTTCGAATCCCTATATCTAAGTATAATACCCAGGAAATGATCTATCGTATGCCAATATTTATTTAAATCTATTCAGCGGTTTACGGGTGATTGAATAACAAACACCTTCACAGTTTTAAAACTTGCTTTGGCCGGTAAAAAGTAACTTTTATCACCAAAATTGAACCCCAATCCGATTGAAAGATTGAATCCCAAGGGAACATGTTACAGGAATAGAAGTACCCTGTGTGTTAATCCAAGCAATTCAAATATTTAGAACAATACCTTATAATATAAAAACAAAGATGATAAATAACAAATATGATGGTGAGTGCATCAGCTGTGTGGTAACGGTGAGGTGACGCTGTGTGTGGTGGGATTGGAAGGGGTAAAAGTTCATTATGAGCTTTTACGGCCGGGCAGCACCATCGATTGGTATCTCTACTGCCGACAACTGATGAGATTAAAGTAGGAAATTGAGAGAAAGTGGTCGGAATTAGTCAAGGGAAAGGATGTGGTCTTTCATCACGATAATGCTAGGCCTCACACGTGTTTAGTCACTCAGAAAAAAATAAGTGAGTTTGGCTGGGAAGTGTTAATGTATCCATCGTATAGCCTGACCTTGCACCTTGAGATTTCCACCTGTTTCGGTCTCTTCAGAATTATTTAGACAGTATCAGGTTAACATCAAAAGAGGACTGCCAAAATTAATTGTCACGTTTTTGTTATGATAAGTTCCGAAAATTTCAGCAGCAACGGGGTCATGTCACTAGCTACAGGATGGCAGACAGCCATCGAACCAATTGACATATCTATATTGTACTTAAATCTAAATAAACTTTGAAAAATAAAGGTCTAGAATTTTCATATAGAATGCGAAAAACTTTTCCCCCGATCCAATATGTAATTATTGATCTAATCAATAATTTGTTGATATCAAATGTATTTGTTTCGTGTCTATGTAAAGTTGTTAGTTGTTGTTTCACGACATCCACCAGCGCGGCGCGGTGTAAGGCGCTGGTAGTGTTGATAGCCACCGCACTGACCGCACCGAAATACATTAATCTATAATAAACTCATTTGCAAAAAAAACGGGCGGTTTTGATTTTCATTCATATTTAAAAAGATACAATACCAAAAAGGTTTCAATCGTTTGTACACGTTACTGGCCGGTTTTAAAAATGCTGTGGTATTTAAAAAAGTACGTTCTAAATTCAATTTTTCATTTGATGTTCATTTTTACAGAAAACCCCTTTTTATCCTACATTTTTGGCGCGAAGTTCCAGAAGTTAACATCGACTTTCATAACTTTTATTCCATTTTTATCGATTAATTTCATATTCTTGACTATCAAAGCTTTATTTAATGCTGTTTGGCTGTATCAAAAATGGTAGATAAAGTGGTAAAAGCTACCAAAATTATCGCGCTTATTATATTATATTATCGGCTAGGAGGCTAAATGTTAGTCGCTCGACAGTCCAAAGGACCTGGCAGCGATATCAGGAGACTGGTTCCGTCGAGAGAAGGCCTGGTTCTGGAAGAAAACCATGTACCCAACCACGGGATGATCGTTTTCTTGTGAGTCACGCATTGAGAAATCGCAAATCTTCGTATGTGGATCTTAAGAGCAACCTCCAAGAAGTAAGAAATGTGCAGATTAGTCTATGGACGGTCAGGAGGAGGCTTCTCGCTGCCAATATACGCAGTCACCGCCCGGCCCGCGGCCCCAAATTATTCCGTGAGCACAGAGTTCACAGGCTTAGGTTCGCTAGAAATTGTGAATCATGGACTCAAGACGATTGGAATAGGGTTTTGTTCTCTGATGAAGCCAGGATATCTCTGTTCGGTGAAGATCGACGTCGGCGAGTGCTAAGAAGACAAGGAGAACGCTTTGCAGAGGCATGTTTCGAAGAAATCACACCTTATGGTGGGGGCTCTGTTATGTTTTGGGCAGGAATAAATTCAATGGATCGTACAGAGTTAGTCTTCATTGAAAACGGCTCACTGACTGGGCATCGATACATAACGGAAGTTCTAATTTCTCATGCACAACCCGCATTGGCCGCTCTAGGTGAAGACTCGATTTTTATGGACGACAATGCTCGCGCCCACCGATCCCGCGATGTTAATGCGTATGTGCAAGAGGTCGGCATTCGTCGTTTGGATTGGCCAGCTCGAAGTCCCGACCTCAATCCCATAGAGCATGTCTGGGACGTTCTGAAACGGCGTGTGAGATCAGTACACCCGGCTCCGCAGACCATCAGAGAGCTGAAGAATGTGATTACTGCGGAGTGGGAACGTATTCCGCAAGCAAGTATCCGGGATATACTCGCTAGCATGCCCAGACGAATTCAAGCTGTGATTTTAGCTAGAGGGGGTCACACTCGATACTAAACATTTATCTGCTTTTACTTTATTAAAGAAAAACAAACAAAAAAACTTTTTTATTTTTACTTCATGAGCATATGCACTACTAGCGAATATACACTACTAGCGAGGTTTAGCATTATTTCCCATAAATTGTATCTAAATTTTATGAAATACTGATGAAAACGATTATTTTCTTATTAATTTACCAAATTGTGTGGATAAAACTACCTATAATTATCAAACAAAGAAATATTAACATTTGAAATGGTTCATTGCTTAGGTGCCCGTTTTTTTTGCAAATGAGTGTATATCGATACTTATGTTAATAATAAGATTAGATATTGTTAACTTTAGTATTGACATGATTTCAAAATGTATTATACAATATGTCAGTCAGACATTTATACTATAGTTAATCCGATGTAGATGACGTCTGTAGAAGGTGCGAGGTGAACACCATGAGCATAAACTTTGTTAAACGCTACATATATACTGAGTGAAGTCTGACATAAAACTATTTTTAAGGATTGTATTGCGTTTGTATTGGATTGATAATTTTTCGATGTTTTTACCACATTGTAGCGTTCATGGTCGCGGGAGGACTGTCCTCCGATAGCATCAATATAAATAATTTTATTTCATTTGTGTGATACTTGCGTAAATATCAGAAATGGTCACGTGTGAAGTCTACTGAAGAGAGACAATAAATAATGTACCACTATAACTGTTGTAACAACAACACGAGACGTTGGCGTCACATCACATAAAGGACATTCAATTGTTAATAACTGTTCGCCGGGGTTGTCTTACCATGATATAATGCAAAAAATATTTAATTATAAGTTTAGTCCTGGTAGTACATTATTAATACTTGTAGGAAATAAAGTAAATGTGAGCAAGAAACAATTATTACAATATAACTGTAAACTTAGTAATTTATTAAATGTAGACAAAATTGTTATGTTCACATTTCCTTACAGGACATGTTTGACACAGATGGAAAATGAATCCATCTATAATTTAAATTTGACATTACATAATAGTAAAACAAAAACAAATTATATTTTAGAAAATAAAATGCATGTTATTGACATTAACAGTTATGTTAATAAGAATTTTTTTATGACAAAAGATAGTTGTTATCTTTCAAAATATTTTAAGAATTTGATAGCTGATTCGCTATCTTATTTTTTTTTTACATCAGCCAAGAATTTGGCTAAAAATGTTGCTTTTATTGAGCAAAATAATATTGACATCACTAATTTAAATTGTAACATTTCCAATTGTGGAAATAATGACATTCATTTAAATTACTCAATAAGACAATAGAGAATTCCTCTTGCTTTAAAAATAGCCATAACAATACATATAAGTCAATTAGTCTGGTACATCAAAATATTCAAGGTATGTTAGGTAAAGATTTGGAGATTGAATTATTTTTGAATGGTTGCCATATAGATTTTCTCTGCATTACTGAACACTGGCTTAAAGGCAACCAATTAATGTTCAATTTTCCCAATCACCAGGTTGTTAGCTCGTTCAACAGAACCAATATGATACGAGGTGGCTCTTTAATAATTTTAAATAAATTAATTAAATCTAAGGAAAGAAAAGATATTGCAAGATTGTCTGTTGAACGTGTTATTGAAATTGCTTGTGTTGAGTCTGAGCAGTTCATAGTTGTATGCGTATACAGACCCCCATGCTCCCCATATGATGATTTTGAGAAATTAATGGAAGATATCTTACTCAAAACCTCGGCCTCAAATAAAACAGTTGCTGTTTGCGGGGATTTTAACATTAATTTATTAGACAATAATAATATAACACAAAAATTTAAAAATTTAATGAATTCTTATAACTTATATAATGCTTTCCTGGAACCTACTAGGATAACTGCTGGGAGTGCAACTTGTATAGATAATATTTTTATAAATGCTAAACTGATTAGTAAATCCATTATAAACACATTAGAATCAGATCACTGCGGACAACTTGTTGTACTTCCTAGAACTAATAGGATTCCACGAGAATGCATTACCTTTGTTCCTATTAATGTCAGCCGCTTAGAGCACTTTAGACACAATTTGAGTATGAAAGTACCACTATTGCCTTTTCATGATAACCCCAATGAATTGTATACATCCCTATTTCACATAATTGATGATGAATTTAGTAAAATATTTAAACCTAAAACTGTAACAATTGGAGTACCTGCTGGCTTTAGTGAATGGGCAACTTGTGGTATCTACAAGAGTAGACGAAGGTTATATGATCTTTATGACGAAAAGTCTTATAACCATAGTCCAGTGTTCCTAGAATATGTAAAAAAATATTCTAAAATATTCAAACGTGCCTGTTCCTCTGCTAAAGCAATTTATCTGAGAAATAAAATCAAACGATCTAGTGATGTAATTAAAATGACTTGGAACGTGATTAATAGTGAAACTGGTAGAAATACTGTACGGAAGAAGGACTTCAATTTAATTATTGATGATAAAAATATATGTGCGGACGAAGAAGTGGCAACCGAATTTGAAAAATATTTCAGTAATATTCCTTTACTGACAACTAAATCATTGATGTGTTCTCCTATTTTAGCCGAGTCACTCTTGAAACAGTGTATTGTAAAATGCGACACATCCTTTGAGTTCTCAGATGTCAGTAGGAATGATATCATAAACTCTTTTAAAAATCTTAATGTTAAGAAGACAGCTGATTTATGGGGCTTTTCTGTAAAGACAGTAAATTCTATAATTGATATTATTGCCCCCCATCTGGCATCTGTGTTTAATGGTTGTGTTGCTCGAGGCGTATTTCCTGATCTCATGAAAATTAGTAGAGTGATTCCCTTGTTCAAAGCGGGTAGTATGTCTGATCTTAATAATTTTCGACCAATTTCCATACTACCCACACTTAGTAAAGTTTTTGAAAGACTTATGCTGAGTCAAATGTTACATCATTTTAAGAGACATGATATATTTCACAAACAGCAATTTGGCTTCACTAAGAATTGCTCTACTACTGATGCGGGTGTAGAATTATTAAAAAATATCTTTACAGCCTGGGAGAAATCGCATGATGCTTTAGGTATATTTTGCGATTTATCCAAGGCGTTTGATTGTGTACACCATGAAATTCTCGTCAAGAAATTATACCACTATGGGATCAGGAATAAGGCTCTCGAACTTTTAACATCATATTTGTACAACAGAATTCAGAGGGTCGATGTTAATGGTGTACGATCATCTGGTTCTGTTATAAAAATGGGCGTTCCACAAGGATCCATTCTGGGGCCATTTCTGTTCCTTGTATATATTAATGACTTACCTTATTATGTAGGGGATAACCAAAACATAGTGTTGTTCGCAGATGATACCTCCTTATTGTTTAAAATTAAAAGACAAATGATTAATTATGACGATGTGAACAACGCTCTGTCAAATGTTGTTCATTGGTTCAGTACAAACAACTTGGTTCTTAATGAAAAGAAAACCAAATGTATTAAATTCACCACACCTAATGTGAGACTAGTGGAAACCAATGTTCAAATGAATGGTGTGGCCCTAGAGCTTGTGGAGTCCACGGCGTTTTTGGGTATTACCATCGATACTAAACTCCATTGGGGTCCTCAGATTGAAAAATTATCAAGTAGGCTAAGCTCAGCGGCTTATGCGGTAAAAAAAATTCGAATGTTAACCGATATTGAAACGGCTAGAATTGTTTATTTCGCCTACTTCCATAGTCTTATGTCTTATGGCATTCTGCTTTGGGGTTGCTCTGCAGATTTGAAAAACATCTTTGTTCTTCAAAAACGGGCTGTCCGCGCGATTTATAATCTAGGGCCAAGAGCTTCACTGAGAGAAAAATTTAGGGAAATAAACATTCTAACCGTTGTATCACAATTCATATTCGAAAACATACTATATGTAAAAAAAAATATTAATGAATTTGATAAATATAGTGATATACACCGTGTGAACACTAGAAATAAGGATAATCTAGTTATCTATCATATTCGCCTACAAAAAATTAGTAGGTCTTTCATGGGGCAATGTATACGCTTTTACAATAAACTGCCTAAAGATATCCGAGATATGCCAATGAATAAGTTCAAAAAGGCTATCAAAAACAGACTGTGCAGAAAAGGATATTACAGCATTTCGGATTATCTAAATGATAATACGGAATGGTTATGAGCAGCTCCTCTCTCAGCAATTGCCCTTTTAATGTTTATCACTTACTCTTGTATTATTTGTATTATCTTAATTGTACAGTGTAGCGTGTTTTGCCTAACGAGTTATGTATTTAATTATCCAAGCTATCTGTTTCAAATTTATAGATTATGGTGTGGTCATGCTCACTGAAAAGGTCTCTGCTTGCGGTAGCTACGTGGAGCGGGTCTCTCCCTTCCCTCCAATGTGGTTGAGGGGCGTGATGGCTGCTCTAATAGTTAACTCGTGATCGGGTGCCGCTTGTGGGATCTGGTCCAGCCATTTTTCTTTCTTTTTTGTTTTATAAATATTCTTAGTTTAATTTTGTATTATATACAAAATTTTAAAAATGAATCTTTACTCGAAGGGCATATCACTGGAGCTAACATAAATTAAACATGTAACCAAACTCTTTTGTAAAAAAATATAATAAAAAAAAATGACGAGCCCACTGAGTTTCTTGCCGGATCTTCTCAGTATGTGGCTGCTTTCCGAACCGGTGGTAGATTAATTAAATTTATATAAAAAAACAATGTAAAATTGACAATATGTAAGTGCCCCTATGGGGCTTATGCAAAATAAATGATTTGATTTGATTTGATTTCACATCACATCACATCACATTCGATAACTTCACGTATTGAGGCCACATATTGACCTTGTTGACCATATAACAAAAATATCATAAGTAATACCTTATTCAATAGAGATGTGCCGACTATAACTTTGACCGATCAGCCGATTAGTCGATTGCAAAAAGACCGACTAGTCGATCAAATAATCGACTAAACCAATGTATGTATGTTAATAAAAAGCCTATTCTTTTGTTTTAATGAAAATAGATTATTTATATTGTTTATTTTATATATTTTTTATTTAAAGATATTAAGCTTTGGTAGATAATTAAGATCCTAATTAATTTTGTTTGATATACATAAATATCAAAATGTTTTCTTTTCAAGCAAATAATTTTAACAATTAATTGTTATGTACATTGCTTTATTAATCATTTATTCATATAACACTTTAGTGCTGTGTAGTACATTACCGGCCAGTGTATAGTGTGTACACACACACTATACATTACCGGCCAGTGTATAGTGTGTACACACACACTATACATTACCGGCCAGTGTATAGTGTGTACACACACACACACACACACATACACGTGTGGTTATATCATATTTTTATATATACTGTTTCTCAACTTAATATATCTATACGTCAGACATTGTTGAATGTGGGAATGTTATCACACCGCATCTGTGCAAACGGAAAACCTTTTACTTAAACATATTGAAAACAAATCTCATCCAGTATAACCCTCCCTCCCCCTAGCCAGCCACCGCCACCTCCCAACCCTGTCTATTGTACGAGATCTTCAACAAATTTCATTATAAACGATATTGATATATTCACTAATGGCTCACTCGGTTCCTGAAAAAAAATATCATACATTTTAACTTAACTTTCATCTATCCATCGTCGGCCCGTAGACGTCCACTGTTGGGTCTATAGACCTTTGAGATGTCATCAGTACATCTAGTGGGGGGGTGTCTTACGCTAATTTTATTTTTAAATTTATAGTCTTAATAACTTTGTACTCCCTGTGGCGTTAAGATAAGAATATAATAGTCGCCATACCTCACTTGTCAGTAGAGGGTCTCATCAAAACTGTAAATAGCAACTCTCTCCAAGAGAGATCTTGGGGAACGTGTACCGCGACGTCGCGACCGCGGCACTCTGGTCTCACATGTGAAGGAGGCGGGACGTCCGGCAATAGACAACAAACTGAACATTTTATTATTTTCATTTCACAACAAAATATTTATGATTACCGATAGTATTTTATAAATATTATTTTGTGAAACAGGATTAAAAGTATAGCCTTTAATTTTCAGTAACTTATAGATTTCCATCCAAAAGTGACCGCACGTATCGCCGTCTACAGTGTAGAGCTGTTACACGCTCACATTTAATACTACTTATAGCGATATATTGTTGGTGTCAATCGTTATGACGATGTTAGTTATGTCCACAGTATAACACTAACGCAATTTCCGTCGCTACGTTTATAGCGGTCGTTAAATTCAAAGAGATTGTCGTGTCTTGTACTTGTACGTACGTAGCTTAGTGAACACGTACGTAACTCTGTCGCTTCGTGTACGTGACCGGCGTACTCACTGCGAGGTGTGTTGTCTCGTCTGGTGTGAGACGGGGGCGAGCTCACCGCTCACCGCTCACCGCGCACGCCGCAAGAGGACACGCGACACGTACTGCACTGCAACTGCGTTCGAGCTTTAACGCGTTAACGTTATAGCTTTTGTTGCTGAACAATTAACGTGGAAACGGGTTGAGAGCCCTCAGCGCTCACCCACAGTCCGGGTAAAGTTGTCATAGCCATCTGAGGCTAACAACTAAGACACACAAAAAAAAAATAAAAAAAAAATAAACGTGATATATAACACAATAGAGTAACTGATGTATAGATATAAAGGCCTCACCTACATGTTATACATTTTACTTAATAAACGTGATATATAACACAATAGAGTAACTGATGTATAGATATAAAGGCCTCACCTACATGTTATACATTTTACTTAATAAACGTGATATATAACACAATAGAGTTACTGATGTATAGATATAAAGGCCTCACCTACATGTTATACATTTTACTTAATAAACGTGATATATAACACAATAGAGTAACTGATGTATAGATATAAAGGCCTCACCTACATGTTATACATTTTACTTAATAAACGTGATATATAACACAATAGAGTAACTGATGTATAGATATAAAGGCCTCACCTACATGTTATACATTTTACTTAATAAACGTGATATATAACACAATAGAGTAACTGATGTATAGATATAAAGGCCTCACCTACATGTTATACATTTTACTTAATAAACGTGATATATAACACAATAGAGTTACTGATGTATAGATATAAAGGCCTCACCTACATGTTATACATTTTACTTAATAAACGTGATATATAACACAATAGAGTTACTGATGTATAGATATAAAGGCCTCACCTACATGTTATACATTTTACTTAATAAACGTGATATATAACACAATAGAGTAACTGATGTATAGATATAAAGGCCTCACCTACATGTTATACATTTTACTTAATAAACGTGATATATAACACAATAGAGTTACTGATGTATAGATATAAAGGCCTCACCTACATGTTATACATTTTACTTAATAAACGTGATATATAATACAATAGAGTAACTGATGTATAGATATAAAGGCCTCACCTACATGTTATACATTTTACTTAATAAACGTGATATATAACACAATAGAGTAACTGATGTATAGATATAAAGGCCTCACCTACATGTTACACATTTTACTTAATAAACGTGATATATAACACAATAGAGTAACTGACGTATAGATATAAAGGCCTCACCTACATGTTATACATTTTACTTAATAAACGTGATATATAACACAATAGAGTTACTGATGTATAGATATAAAGGCCTCACCTACATGTTATACATTTTACTTAATAAACGTGATATATAACACAATAGAGTAACTGATGTATAGATATAAAGGCCTCACCTACATGTTATACATTTTACTTAATAAACGTGATATATAACACAATAGAGTAACTGATGTATAGATATAAAGGCCTCACCTACATGTTATACATTTTACTTAATAAACGTGATATATAACACAATAGAGTTACTGATGTATAGATATAAAGGCCTCACCTACATGTTATACATTTTACTTAATAAACGTGATATATAACACAATAGAGTTACTGATGTATAGATATAAAGGCCTCACCTACATGTTATACATTTTACTTAATAAACGTGATATATAACACAATAGAGTTACTGATGTATAGATATAAAGGCCTCACCTACATGTTATACATTTTACTTAATAAACGTGATATATAACACAATAGAGTAACTGATGTATAGATATAAAGGCCTCACCTACATGTTATACATTTTACTTAATAAACGTGATATATAACACAATAGAGTAACTGATGTATAGATATAAAGGCCTCACCTACATGTTATACATTTTACTTAATAAACGTGATATATAACACAATAGAGTTACTGATGTATAGATATAAAGGCCTCACCTACATGTTATACATTTTACTTAATAAACGTGATATATAACACAATAGAGTAACTGATGTATAGATATAAAGGCCTCACCTACATGTTATACATTTTACTTAATAAACGTGATATATAACACAATAGAGTAACTGATGTATAGATATAAAGGCCTCACCTACATGTTATACATTTTACTTAATAAACGTGATATATAACACAATAGAGTTACTGATGTATAGATATAAAGGCCTCACCTACATGTTATACATTTTACTTAATAAACGTGATATATAACACAATAGAGTAACTGATGTATAGATATAAAGGCCTCACCTACATGTTATACATTTTACTTAATAAAATTAAATCATATATTAAATAATTTATTTCGATCTCGAAACGGTTTCGTGATGAGAATATTCAATATGGAAGCTAGCTTACTTTATTCGTATTATACGTTTTTGATAATAAAATTGCAACTTCTTGTATAGAAGTAACTTGATCACCACGACTAGCATGATCTGGCATGAATCTGTTTTAACTTGAATATTTGAAAGTAATTTGTGTGCGTGGCCGTCATAAAGTAAAACTAAAACTAATGCTAGAAATAAAAAAAATATTAGCAAAATATTACATAAACTTGTAATGAAAGACTATCATCATCACAATTCCCATCACCGCATGTTTCATGAGATACAAGTATGACGTATAAGTGTATAACATCACTAAAGAGGTCCCGCTCGACACAACGCATACAACAACTCACCACTACCTGGTGTATGTCGCGATATACCGATACCGTTTTCATTCCGAACAAGGCACTCCTAAAGTGAACATAATGGACATTGTTACTATCCGATGTAAGAACGTTTGTGTAATGTCGGCGGCGACATCAATCGCTTTAATTTATCTCATGTAAGGCTGGAGGCAGTGTGTGTGGATATTAATAACGTATGATATGCGGTTATTAGTTGATATACGTGGTCACGGCGCGCGCGGCGGACGGCACGGTCTGAAGTTAGACACGTATTACGATATACGTGGTCACGGCGCGCGCGGCGGACGGCACGGTCTGAAGTTAGACACGTATTACGTTATCAGTACGTTACGTTTAAATATCATATTCTTACGGCCACAATAATCTCACCATAAATTCTATTTTAACTCGTGAAAGCCAAAATCCGTAATGGTTTCAATGCATAATAAGCAGCTTTGAACCTCAAGGAGTTTCGGGACGCGCTCGTAATCATTTGGGACCCGCCAACATATTACATTAGAAAAGTGAAACAGGAGGCAACGTTTGTTCCGCCCCCCTCTTGTGCAATGTCTGATACATTATATAATATTGAGTGACCAGTTAATAGAACAGCTCGGCGCGGTGTATTAATACTGATGAAGAAATAAATGAAATATCATATGTATTTATAATGGATATAATAATTTGTGAGCACACTTTGTGTTGTAATGATCAGGAACAATGTCACCACAACACTCTTGGAATCATGGACGCTGAGCACAGTCTCCGTATGTCGTGAGCCACCGAGTGCACTGTGTCAGCTAACTACGTATGTCAGCCGAGTGAGTGTAAGTTTGAGACTATGACCGGGACTATTATGTACAGACAGAAGGAGGTTGAGGGACAATGATAAAATAAGAAGCTAAAATAAAAATGATTTCTAAAGATGACGCGAGTGTTAAATCTATCTATCAATAGTGGTAGGACCACGCTGTTGACAGCTCTCTGTCTACAGCCGCGCGCCCGGCCGGGGTGGTACCACACTGAGCAGAAGATCGACGTCTGAGCAATAGCAATGTGCTATTGCACTTCGTTCGGTGAGCGAGAGAACAGGAAGCCCAACTGGGTGGGTTTGGAGTTTATATTGGTAGGCAGCGGCCTCGCTATACCCCTGGTATTGTAAAGGTCCATGGGCAGCAGTGACACTTACCATCAGGTGTGCTGCTTACTCGTTTGCCACCATAAGCAATAAAAAAACTGATGATGGCTGATCGATCGCATTCGCAACGACGACGTAAGAGAGCGAGTAGGTATGGAAGAGAGTAGTGGTGTAAAGATGCGAAAGGGAATGCTCCGATGGTTCGGACATGTGGAAAGAATGCCGAACGAACGTCTGTTAAAGAAGATACATATATAATGCGAAAGTGGAAGGATGTAGGTACCGGGGGAGACCGAGACTAACCTACCTAGACCAGATTGGTCACGTACAGAAGGAAGGTGGAGTCAAGAGTCTCCGAAACCGGCGAGCGTGTATGGAGAGAATTATGAATGTTGAGGAAGCGAGTGAAGTATACAAGGATAGAGTTCTCTGGCACTCTGTTCTCACTGCCTACCTTGCAAAGGATATGGCGTGATGGTATGTATGTAGGTATGTATGTAGAACTAAAAAAACAAAAAAAAACTATATTTGAAATAAAATTGATTTTAGTGATTCTATCACGTTTGTATTTAATTTTTAATTTCCCGATGTTTTGAACACTTTGACCAGCGAGGTCAAGATATCTATACCAGTGATTGGTTCAACGGCGATAGGACCGGGTAGGATGTGTCCAGTTCATAATTTACTGCAAAAGAAGTAGTTTGTACTATATTTACAGTTCGTACATCCACATGAGCGCTAAGTTTCACTGTTAACTCATCACCACACAGCTAACATCGTCTATTATTATTTCGACTTACACATATCCCACTACTCGGCTCGAGTCTCCTATACAATAGGAGAGAAATTAACTCAACCACGCTGGTCAGACGTCTTGCTATAGAGTTTTATTCTGAGTTTTCCTGCTCTTGTTTTCTCCTGCATAAATATTCTAAGCTTTTTATGTGATTTAGTTGTCTTTTACAACACCCATAGGCAAGATAATGGATATCGGGTACCGGTGGTCCGCTCGCACGGCGAAGAGAGAAGGTTTTACGGTGGGTCTATGGGGTCACGCGCCGCCTTTCCGTCACCCCGGACCGACTGGGCGGGGCGAGACGCATCCATAGCCCACCAATAAAAAATAAAAAAAATAAAAAAAGGCCAGATAATGGATAGTAAATGATATTATTATGCCGTCGCCATACGAACTGCCATCGTTATTATTGTTAAGTATTACAGCTTAGACATTAAAATATATGAGAGTATGTCCAGTGGTATGTGTAGCAGTTATCGTCGTTATACAGTTTGTGTGTTTGAATGTTGTGCTATCACATAAACATATACGCTACATAATGTCAATAAAAGCAATGCATTTACAATGTGAAATGACGCGTGACCTAACGACTGCACACATAACTTACGTACGTATGTGTGTCGCCACACATCCGCCGTATTACACATACATATTGTAGTTCCTATTTTCTCAGTGAAATGAATTTCATTTCAGTATAAACGGTTCTTAATATAACAGAGATATTCTCGCGTCGCTTTCCGTAACATTCATAAAAAATAAAATTTATGTCATAATCATTTCGTCCATTATAATAGTAGATTATTGTGCAGGCTGGCAATGAAGCAAACAACCGAGCCGTTTTCAAGTAAACGAGGCCATTTCTCTCTAATTTGTGAGGAAACAATAAACAAATGTTTATTCGCGGCAATATGGCCGCCGCGCGCGCTCTTTGTTCTATTTTTTAAACTTGTAGAAAGGAATGCGCATTCAGCCTTTAATATAATATAAGTATTTTGTAACTGCTCTCAAACGTTATGCTTCACAGTTGTTTACAAATTGTTGAGATGTGAAACGAAAACAAAATAAGAAATGGGTGCGTGTACTTATGTACGCGCGTGTAAAGTTATACTTCTTTCATCATTAAAAAATAGTTTTTAATTGCATGCAAATAATTAAATGCAATAACATAAAAGGACTAGAAAAGGATAGGATATTTTTTTTTCACTAATATTTACGAATAGTAATAGTAAATTATTGCAGCCGCCAGCAAAAGAGGCATTGATGGACGAACGTGTACATACGTAAGTCCATCAATTCCTAGTTGTGGCCAAGGCTTGTAGTACTTTTCTTAAATAATGCGCGGCAATTAAAACTAAATAGAACTGTATATACATGACGAACAACGAACAACATTTTTCACATGCGTGGGTTGATAGTGTGAGTGAGTAGTATATAAGTCAAAACACGTCAAGTGGACCCCCCTTTTACCACTTGATGATAGAAAACTTATTAAAATATGATTATCGAAAGTAGTCATACCTAAAAATCATCCCTTAAAACAGTTTTTGAAAATTTTGAATTTAACAACAATTTTTTAAACAATAAAAATTTTCGGTACTTTTAATTAATAAATAAATTATGAAAAGCTATTGAAGATACCTTAACGAAATTTTCAGCGATTATAGTAAAATATCTATATTTTCATATACAATTCGTTTGCAAATTTCATTTGTTTATTATCATATTTTTTATTAACTTTTAAATAAACAAATTGATTTTTAAATGACTTCTCAGTACGATAATCGAATTTTTTTTTAGTAATACGCGTTATACATTTAAGTTCTTTATTTTGAAATAAAATTTCACTGCCCGGTATTAGTTTAAATAATATGAATTTTTATATGACGCAGCGGCGAGCGGTACAAGTGCTGCGCGCTACTGAGCTGAGTCGTTAAGGCTGTAGATCGCTACAAATTACACAATTATTTAATAAATAATTTTTACAATTCAATTTTTTTATATTTATTTACATTTTAATAATATTTGCACAGAGTAATTAAGATGTATTTATAAAAAAGTATTATCGAGGTATGTATGTATTAAAAATTATTTTTTCAACTGACTAATATTTTCAGATAAAAAAAAATAAACTTCACCGTCAGTTTTCATTTGTTATTTATAAATATAAAACAAGTGAATTCCGGTAGGTATCGAGATTTATTTGTTTTTAACTAGTTTTTTAGCATAAATGTATGCTACACTAACTAAGATTTTTTTTTCGTGAAAGCTGTGTTTTATTATTACATTTAGTCCGTGTCGCAGTTTTAAATAATAATTTAAATATTAGCCACTGGTAAAAATGGGTCCGGTAAATAAATGTTGCAATCCGTTAAATAAAAATAAACATAAAAATATACAGAAGAATCTTATTTTGATTACTGCCAAAAGAGCTAGTGCATTTAAAAACTTCATCGGCTGTTTTATGTGTAATTCATGTGAGAGAGATATTTATAAAGGTAAAAAATCTACATTATCGCCTAGCAAGTCAATTTAATTGTTTCGAAAGTGTCCATAAAGACTCCCTAAAATGCAAAGTTTTCTCCGAAGACGAGAAAAGTATTAGTATTGTAAATGTAGTACTTAAGAAACAACAGAAAAAAAATTAAGAACTAATTTAAAGCATTAATTGATTTTTTCATTATATTTTATTAAAATGTTTATTTTATTCTATGTTAAATCGAAATATTAGTTTTATAAATATATCTTGATTACTTTGTGCAAATATTGTTAAAAATATAAATAAATATAAGAAAAATTGAATTGTAAAAATCATTTATTAAATAATTGTGTAATTTGTAGCGATCTACAGCCTTAACGGCTCAGCTCAGTAGCGCGCAGCACTTGTACCGCTCGCCGCTGGGTCATATAAAAATTTATATTATTTAAACTAATACCGGGCAGTGAAATTTTATTTCAAAATAAAGAACTTAAATGTATAACGCGTATTACTAAAAAAAAAATCGATTATCGTACTGAGAAGTCATTAAAATTTCAATTTGTTTATTTAAAAGTTAATAAAAAATATGATAATAAACAAATGAAATTTGCAAAAGAATTTTATATGAAAATATAGATATTTTACTATAATCGCTGAAAATTTCGTTAAGTTATCTTCAATAGCTTTTTCATAATTTATTTATTAATTAACAGTACCGAAAATTTTTATTGTTAAATAAATTGTTGTTAAATTCAAAATTTTCAAAAACTGTTTTAAGGGATGATTTTTAGGTATGACTACTTTCGATAATCATATTTTAATAAATTTTCTATCATCAAGTGGTAAAAGGGGGGTCCACTTGACGTGTTTTGACTCATATATAAATTTGAGTATGATGAACTTACGCGATTGAGCATTATTGAAATTTGAGCATGATGGACTTACGTAACGTTAACACGTTCGTCCATCAATGCCTCTTTTGCTGACCGCTGCAGTAATGTACTATTATAAAAATTATTAAAAAAATCAAAAAACCCTACTGCGTAAAAAGTGAACCAAACTACGTACATATTGTACATAATAAAAAAACTGAAAAGAAAAAACAAGCACTTAGATGTCCGGTGGTCTAGAATTCTAGAATGTTGAGTTCCATTATTAGAATATATGTTATTTTCTGCAATAGTATTCATTCAATAATATATTATAGAATTCTTGACCATCGGACATCTAAGTGCTTGTTTTCTTTCTTTTCAGTTTTTTTATTATGTAATATGTACGTAGTTTGGTTCACTTTTTACGCAGACGGGTTTTTTGATGTTTTTAATAATTTTCTTTATTTTATACTTTTTAGTTATGAATACCTAGGTGGCTATAGTTATTTTATTTATTAATAAGTAGGTCATCATCATCATCATCATTTCAGCCCATCGCCGTCCACTGCTGGAGGAAGGCCTCCCTCATGGTACGCCACAGAGTGCGGTCCTGTGCCGTTTGCATCCATCGACGCCCAGCAACTTTCACTAGATCGTCTGTCCACCTGGTGGGGGGGCGTCCTACACTGCGTCGTCCGGTACCTGGTCGCCACTCTAGAACCTTTTTACCCCAGTGGTTGTCGGTTCTTCGAGCGATGTGGCCAGCCCATTGCCACTTCACCGTGCTAATTCTTCGTGCTATGTCGGTTACACCCGTTCTTCTGCGGATTTCCGTATTACGGATTCTATCACGCAGAGAAATCCCAAGCTTAGCTCGCTCCATAGCACGCTGAGCGACTTTAAGCTTGGTTATGAGGCCTACATTTAGGGACCACGTTTCCATACCGTAAGTCATCACTGGTAACACACACTGGTCGTAGACCTGTGTTTTCAGACACTGAGGTATGTTTGACGAGATGATCCTCTTAAGTTTCCCGAACGCTGCCCAACCGAGTTGAATTCGTCGGCTGACCTCTTTCTCGAAATTGCATCTACCTAACTGGACTGTTTGTCCAAGGTAAACATAATGATCGACAATTTCGAGAATCGTATTGCCAACTAGGACCGGTACGGGAATGACATGGGCATTTGACATGACTTTCGTCTTGTCCATGTTCATTCGTAACCCCACCAGTTGGGATACCCTGCTGAGATCGTTGAGCATGGTGCCAAGGTCCTCCATGGATTCTGTCATAACGACTATATCGTCTGCAAATCGAAGGTGAGTGATGTATTCGCCGTTAAGGTTAATACCAAGTTCGGTCCAGTCTAAGAGCTTGAAGACATCTTCCAGTGCAGTGGTGAACAGTTTCGGAGAGATGACATCTCCCTGTCACAC
Organism: Lymantria monacha; assembly: GCA_905163515.2. Taxonomy (NCBI): domain Eukaryota; kingdom Metazoa; phylum Arthropoda; class Insecta; order Lepidoptera; family Erebidae; genus Lymantria; species Lymantria monacha. The sequence continues at coordinate 33,414,662 of LR991093.1, forward strand.
GCCTTTCTGGAACTGGATCGGTTTCGTACTCTTATCCCGGATACGGACTGACATTGTGGCTTTCCTATACAGCACTTCGATATAACGATGGTCGATTTGGCACCGCTGAAGGGACTGCAGCACCACCCAAGTTTCGACTGAATCAAAGGCTTTCTCATAGTCCACAAACGCTAAACACAGAGGCCGATTGTACTCCTCGGTCTTCTGGATAATCTGCCGAAGCGTGAGAATATGGTCTATGGTGCTATAGCCTTTTTGGAAGCTTATTCGGGCGGCTGGAAGTCATCAAGCTTGCACGTGAGTCGATTGGTAATGACCCTCGAAAACAACTTGTAGACGTGGCTCAAGAGTGAGATGGGTCTGTAGTTCTTTAGAAGAGCTTTGTCGCCCTTCTTGAAGAACAGCACCACCACACTCCTAGTCCACGACTCTGGAACGTCGCCCCCGAGGATAACGGAATTAAATAGCTTTTGAAGGGTTTTTAAGACCGGCTTACTGCCTGCCTTCAGTAGCTCTGCCGTAATTCCGTCATCTCCCGGTGCCTTACCGTTTCGTAGTTGTTCTAGAGTCATTCTGATCTCGCACAAGCTAATTTCCGGGATTTCTTTGGTATAGTGCCGAGTTAGCTTGGATCTGGGATCTTGGACCAAGCCGACAACAAGACTTCGGGATGATTTATATAACTGTACATGGAACCTTTCGACGTCTACCAAGATCTCATTCTGGGATGAAATGACAGTGCCGTCATTGGTCTTCAGCATAGTCAATTGGCTTTGCCCAATAGACAGATCTTGTGCAAATACTTTTGAGCCACGGTTCCGCTCTATTGCTTCTTTAACACGGAGCGTATTAAATTGGCGAATATCGCGACGCACAGACCTGGAGATCTGCCTATTTAGCTGCCTGTGTGAACCAATCGGCTGAAGACTGTACTGTCATTTCTTTTCTCCGCTCCATGAGCCTGAGAGTCTGGTCAGAAAGCGTTTTAGGTCTATTGGCGCAGTGAGCCCTGAAATACTTCGATCCATCCGCGTGGTCAATTTCCACGAACCTGTTGTTCATATCGTTCGGCGATTCGCACTCGTCTAGACATTGGAAGCGATTGTGTAGTTCGAGTTGAAAGCTTTCGAGGTTCTGGTATTGGACAGGTGTAGGTCGGAGGGTAGACTTCATCAAGCGTGACCGTTCGACTTTTGTATGGATATTTAATGTGCCTCGTACTATTCGGTGATCGCTCCCAGTTTTAATCCTGCTGATCACTGAGACATCATTAAATATATGTCGTTTGTCCGACAAGATGAAGTCTATCTCTTTTTTGTTGAACCATCGGGGCTAATCCAGGTTCATTTCCTTTGTGGCTGCTTTCTGAAGAAGGAATTCATCATAAAGAGGCTTTCCTTCTCCTGAAATTCAGCCAGTTTCTGTCCCTTCTGGTTTCTCTGGCCATATCTACGTTTTCCCACTCTCTACTCCTTCAGGCAAAAGGAGTGATGATGAGTTCATCATCACTCCTTTTGCGTAGTTTCGCGTTAAAGTCTCCTATAACCACCGTGAAGTGGGTTTTGAACGCATGTATGGCTTTCGAGATATCGTCGTAAAAGGCCTCCACCTCGTCGGAGTATGCCGAGGTCGGTGCGTATACATGTATGACCTTCAACGAATACCGTTTGGTAATTCTGAGTATAAGGTATGCTATCCTTGTCGACACACTCTCGATCCTCTCCACGTTGCCTACGAGAGACCTGCGAACGATAAACCCTATACCGCCTTGGGACGGGTGATTTCCCTCCCGGTAGAAGAGCAAGTTTTCAGACCGGAGGATTATCGAGCCCTCGCCCTCTCTTCGCACTTCTGATAATCTTACAATGTCCCAGCGGATTTTGCTCAATTCCTCTTCAAGCTCGATGACCTTCTCGTCGGTCCTGAGTGTCCGAATGTTGTGTGTTACCAGGGCCAAGGGTCGTTTTGATTGGTAGCCGGATCGCTGCCGGGGATTCTTAGCATCCCCTACTTCATCGCTACTAGGCCCGCTACCACAATGAGCCCGTAGGATAGTGGAGCTGCCGTGACTGGGGGCCGTTTTTTTATTTGTGCTTATCATTAAGGGGTTCTGAGCCATAATCGCCACGCTTGGCAGGCGGGTTGGCGATCGCAGTGTGGTGTTATACGTATCCCAGGCGAGAGCTGCTGCTCTCTCTCCTGGTGAACCCTTAGCCGATTTTTACGACTCCCACGGGCAAGCAAGGAGTGGCGACACTTGTATTCTATCCCGTCGTCACACGGGAATAAGTAGGTACCTAACTATATATAGTTTTTCGACTGAAGTTGAGTACTAAATCGTTAGAAGTTGGAGATGGGCCACCGCGTCAGACATTAGATAGTACAATATACCTACTAGATACTTTAGTATATGTCCATCCACATTCACACGCACAGTCATACGAATTTTTCGTCTTTTCATCGTAAATTTCTGCTGTCTAAAAACCTATTTGTGAGAAAGGTTGTTACGAAACTTTAAATCGATATAAATCCTAAGCGGTCAGTCGAATCGAAAAATGTTGAGAGAAAATTAAAAATGATTTTTAAATACCTATTCACTTGACATAGTTTGTTGAAATGTTGACTTTAATTTTTTTCATTTTCACAATATGGCGTCCAGTAGCCGCCATATTGAATTTTCACTAACGTCATATCTTTAGTGACACTCGCCGGACTAAGAGGAATCGATTGACGTGTGAATCATAAAAATCGGCCCAGGCGTTTGGTCTGTATAATGCTTCAAAGGAACATACAAAACATACATACATACATATATACATACATACATACATAGACTGTTAAACACAATACTACTCCTTTGCGTCGCGCAGTCGGGTAAAAAGTCAAATGACATTATTCAGTAAGAACGCAATCGTCTAGTTGGTGGCAAATAAACTTTAATAAACACTAATTGTACCCTATCTCACGATAGTTCTGCGTTTGGTATCAAGTGACAATAATCTATATATATAAAAGAAAGTTGTGTTAGTTACAACACTTATAACTCGAGAATGGCTGCACCAATTTTTATGATTTTTATGTTTTTGAGTTTGTTGTCGTCGGGAATAAGATATAGGATATTACAATATGATATTAATAAACAAAAAAAACAAAATTAAAAAAACATCAATTCTAAACGTTCATTTGTTGATGATGTAACCATGGCAACTGACAGCTCACGTCATTACGTGGTGTAATGGTTTGTTTGGAAAATACCGCGAAAAGTTAAAATTATAATTTGGAAAATCCAAAAGTGCACGCCTCATAATTTTTATATTATTTATCATTTACTATTAGTCAATGCCAGAAATGAAAATAAAATTAAAGAAAAAAATCCTTTTTTAAAAGCAAGCTGTTTATTATTTGCTAAAAAATGCAACACACTTTTATTTCTAAAATTGGGACTGTGATAAAAACGGGCAGATTTAATAATTGTGGTGTAAATTTTAGTGTTAAAAATATATAATTATGTACGATATGGAATTATTTTGTTGTTGAAGATTAATTAAAATATCGTTAAAGGTTACAATGAACTTATATAGTGTTATATGTCTGATTAGAGTTAATTTATTTTTAACTTTTTAGTTTATTATATTAGCAAATAATAAAAGCATGTTTTTAAAAAATATTTTTCTTTAATTTTATTTTTAACTTTTTAGTATTTTTATTATTTGTGTTGTTCCCACAAATATAGGACAAAAAGGGTTCATCACCCCAGAGGTCCATTGTGGAGGGATAAGGGCTTCAGTATAACAGGGTTCGCCCTGGTACTCTGAGGCGCAACGTTAGCGATATGGATATATAATTACGGAGTTCTTATGGCCAGGTTCCAGGTCCATCATCAGAACCTAGTTACCATATAGTATCAAAGTACTCCTCAAGACGAATCAAGCGAGCCCAAACTCGATGGGGTTGCGTTGTTTAATTACGGAGTTCTTATGGCCAGGTTTCAGGTCCATTGTCAGACCCTGGTTACCATATAGTCTCAAAGTACTCGTCAAGACGAATCAAACGAGCCCAAACTCGATGGGGTTGCGTCGCTTAATTACGGAGTTCCTATGGACAGCTTCCAGGTCCATGATCAGACCCTAATTTCTATATAGTATCAAAGTACTCATCAAGACGAATTAAATAAGCCCAATTTCGATCGGGTTGCGTAGTTTAATTACGGAGTTCCTATGGCCAGCTTCCAGGTCCATCATCAGGTCAGCTCTATGTTACAATAATATTGCATTGTCATCTAATTTATACATGCATGCAAAATTTCAGCTCAATCTGAAACCGGAAAGGGGATCAAATTTAACTTGCAAGATTTGTTTACAGACAACGGGACAGGTGAAACTAAATAAAAGCTTATACATACTCGTAATGAAAGAAAAAAATACTTTAGATATCTTGTGCCATTCTCGACGTAGAGCTAAACATAACTGTATAGGCTGAATGGGATTTATTTCCTTTGCTTGTCCGAATGGACGAACAAAAAATATAACGAACCCAATTTTCATAAAGTATACATACACTAATGAATAAGCAGTTTAGTTTTTTATTAATTGCAATTAAACGACAAAGAATTACCAAGCCATTTTCGAAAGGAAACAGCGCGTTGCGATTATGAAGCTTTTAATAAAAGAAAAACTTCGATACATTCATTTTTACGGTCGACAGAATGCCAGATACTTTACGGTAACATCCGGACGGCCTCGAATATTTTTATTAATCAACTTTTTTCTTACTTTAAACAAAATAATTGCTTTTTAAAAATATCAAATACTTTTAGACGAATGTTTTTTCTTGACATGTGTATAATAATATTATCCTATAAGTGCAATGTGAGAAAAATACAATCATTTGTAGGTTTGAAAAGTGCTTGATTTTCATAAGTCGCGAGTAGAGCAAGACCTCAACGCTTCGCTTATGAGGCGTGCAATATAATTTGGAAAATCCAATAATGCACGCCTCATAGTTTTTATATTATTTAGCATTTACTATTAGTCAATGCTATAATATGCACGATAAATTAATTATTTCATTGAGTAAGATCTGGTAGTAATATTAAATAAAATTGCACTTTAAAAAAAAACTAAAAAATTATGCATGCGTATAAAGTACGTACACATATCAGAAGTGACACCTTGGCTAACTTCTCTTTTTCTCTCTACCCCCCCTGCCCCCTCTCGGCCACCCCCCTCTTCCCCCTCTCGGCCATCTCGCCCACGCTCTCTCTCTCTTTCTCTCTCTCTCTCTCCCCCTCTCTGCCTTTTTTTTTATTACTTATGGTGGCAAACGAGCAAGCAGCACACCTGATGGTAAGTGTCACAGCTGCCCATGGACCATTGCTATACCAAGGGTATAACTAGGCCGCTACCTACCATTACAATTTACGGTTTTTAAATTAAATTTGTAAATTTTTATGGTCGTATTCTTGCCAGATACGGAATATTTTATCCTACGTCTTCGAATATTTTTTAATCAACTATTTTCTTACTTTAAACAAAATAATTGCTTTTTAAAAATATCAAATACGTTTAAACGAATGTTTTTTCTTGACATATGTATGATAATATTATCCTATAAGTGTAATGTGAGAAAAATACAATCATTTTTAGCTTTGAAAAGTGCTTGATTTTCATATATCGAGAGTAGAGCAAGCGTGCAACAAAATTAGACCGGTCAGAGTTCGTTTTGTGCGAGTGTTACAATTTTTTATATTGTAATAATAAAACATATTATTTCTATATTGTCATCAACAATGTCGCGACCAATAAAATCAAATCTTGCCCAAAAAACCGTAACGCAGTTAGAATTCGAAACATAACGAACGTAACCACAGCAGAAGAACAATTTATTGCACGGGAAGACCGCCGCGTTAATATGGCCCAACTCCGTGCTTCATAATCACAAGAGTAAAGCGAGGCAGGCCGTGCTATTGACAATGCGAAATCGTTGAACAAATCTCAGAGATCAACAATTAGTTTATTTTCAACGCATATGAAGGAAAATTTCGTATACCACAAGGTAATTCTTCAGCTTGCTGGCACGTTATTAAAATACTTGATTATTTGAATTTATATATTATTCATATTTATTCTTGATTTTCCTACTCTTATCCCAATTACTTGGGGTCGATACAAAATGTACTCTTTTTTCATAGTACATATTGTAAAATTTATTGGCAATAGTTTTATGACCGGCCACCTACCAGACGTCAACCTTCCTTGGGAATGTAATTGTTGACCAAAGGGCATCAGATGGAGTTGGCCGAGGTCGTTATAAGGCTCTTAGTCGTCTTATATGACATCCACGACCAAAGTAAGGGTTGGTAGTATTTGTAGCCGCTACCACACAGCTGAAAAGAACTTAATAATTTTAAATTAATCGAAATCTGCTTATCTCATTCATTTACTGTAAGGCGGAACGAAGTGTGCCGGGTCCGCTAGTATCATATATAATTTAGTCTCAAATGCAAATCCATTTGTTACAGATAGATACCCGGCTCTACCCCAACAGGGTACGGCGTTATATTGACCTAATTGTTTTTGTTTTGTATTTGGTGCGAGGTAATTGTTAGTTACGTATATAAGTTCAGACTAGAGGATTGTTATTGGGAATTTGACGGCTAAATAAATAAGACTATTTCACAGACCTAGTAACGGAATGAGGTCTGTTAGTGATACTTTCATGGTGATGGCACTTGAGTGACCTGTGGCGTGTGATACTTGTATATCTATACATATAATAAAAATGTAACGGATCGCTGTCTGTACATGGAAGATATATGAGAAAAAATATTACTCGGACCTTTATAAACACAAATAGAACCCAAAACAATGATTTTTTAAATTTTTGTCTGTTTATCTGTTTGTCTGTTTGTCTATGCGTTTGTGCACGCTAATCTCAGAAACGGCTTATCCGATTTAGACGCGGTTTTCACTAATATATTGTGGTAAGCTTCACTTAACATTTAGGCTTTATTTTATGTCAATTAGTATTTAAATAAAAAGTTATGTCAATTTAAAAAATGTTTGGAGAAAAAAATCTTTATCCATTCTTTACAAATTACGTACACATTATCTTCAGTAAAAATAAATAAACACGTGTTTCAGCATTTGTTGATTTTCACCCTCTGGGGGTGTAAATTAGGCCTGCAAAGTGGGTTGGAAGAGTCATTAAATCATTAGCGCCAAGCCGATATTATTGAAGCTGGCAACTTGAAATGTTGACAGTGGTTTCTTTCTATGACGTAGAGATTTACTAAGAAAAGATTTTATGAAATTATACCCCTAAGAGCAGTAGAACAGAGTGGTATAGTTTGTATGGGGAGAAAAAAAATCTTTATTGATTCTTTTCAAATTACGAGTCGAATCAAATATTCTAGGGTAATATCCGGCCCAAAGATGAGGGCAGTGGATCTGCCGATAAAATGGACGAGTGCGGTAATTCCGTGGAGCCGTCCAAGGAGGTCGGTGCGATACTGACGGCAAGGGAGGAGGCCCTCCCCTCGAAGGTGCGAAAGCGCCCCCTGAACAGGGATGGCAGCTCGGGCGCCGATTCCGAGGGGAGTGTTGTCATCATGCCTCCTCCCAAGGTTCCGGCCTCTCGCAGAGGGCGAGGGGCCGTGGCGTCGGGTCGGGCGACCCACTCACCAGCCGGCAGAGCAAGTGGAGGGGCGGAGGCTCGTAAGCGGGCCGACGACGAGGCGGCCGCCGCGAGGGTGCTGGAGGTGTTGTCCGGCATCCCTCCCACAGAAGTGGCGACCGCTGGCGCCCGCGCGAGCGGTGACGCCCTGGACATGGAGGCCCTGCAGGCCGAAAACGCCCGCCTAGGTGGCGAGGTGTCAGGCCTGCGGGCCCAGAACCGCCGCCTAGAATCGGAGCTGGGCGCGGTGAGGAGGGAAAACCGGATCCTCACCAAGGACGTGGCCGACCTAAAGGCGCAAATGGCGCGGCTTATGCCGCCTGCGCCACCTGCGTCGTCGGCCAATGCCGGCCGCCGAGATGTCGCCGCAGCCAAGCTGCCCCGAGGAGCTGGCAGGCCAGTGGTTCCCACCGCGCCGAAGAAGCCTCCGACCGCGGAGCGTGCGCCGCCGACCAACACCAGTGCCAGCACGCCAAATGTCGCCGTTGTGGAGCAGGCCCCGGCAGAGGTCCAGCCGGCAACACCGATCCCACTGCCTGCGGTGGGGGGCGTGTCGGACGAGGCCTTGCGCGCCATTATCGACACCGTCGGTAATATGGTCAATGCGCGCTTGGCCGTTCTGGAGGCAAGGCTGCCTCCGGCACCACGTGTTCGGCCGCCTCTCGCCGCGGACAAGCGGCCATATGCGGCACCAACCCCCGCCCCGCTACCCTGTCAGGGTGGCCGCGTGGGGGGGAGCTACGCCGCAGCCGCGGCTGGGCCCAAGCCCAAGGGGCCCGCTCCAAAGAGGAAGACGGCACCGGCTCCTGCCGGACCGCAGTCGTCGCCCGCACCGACACCGCCGGCGACGACCCGCGCACCCGCGACTGCGCCTTCCGCGCCTGGTACGCCCGCTGCGCCCGAACAGGGTTGGCAGGTGGCCGAGCGCGGCAGAAAGAGTCGCGGGCAGAGGAGGAGAGCGGCGGCCAAGCGCGCCGCTGAGGTCGTCGCCCCCCAGGCAGGAGCCGGAGGAGGCAGCAGCAGGTCGAAGAGGAAGAGGCCGCGCAAGGGGCTCCGGCCGCCGAAGACAGTCGCAGTGGTGATCACTGTGCTGCCTGAGGCGGCAGAAAGGGGCCTCAGCTATGAGGCCGTTCTGAGGAAAGCCCGGCAGGAGCTCGACGTCTCCGACATAGGAGGCGTCGAAGCCCGGACCCGCAAGGCCCGGACAGGGGCTCGGATTTTGGAGTTCCCTGGGGCCGAGGGCACCAGAACGGCCGATAGCGTGGCGTCGAAGCTGCGAGGTCTGTTCGCCGAGGAGGGTGGCGTCAAAATCGCCAGACCCGTAAAGTGCGCCGAAATGCGCATCGCGGGTTTGGATGACTCCGTGACGGTGGAAGACATCCGGGAGGCCATTGCCTCGAAAACCGGGTGTCCCATGGACACCGTCCGGGTTGGCGCCATCCGGCCCGGTCCGGGCGGCGTAGGTGCCGCCTGGGTGCAGTGCCCAGTGGAGTCGGTCAGGCAACTGGCCGACTCAGGCAGGCTCCTCGTGGGCTGGAGCTCAGCGCGAGTCACCGTGCTGGAGCACCGGCCTGCGAGGTGTTTCAAGTGCATGGCGGTCGGGCACACCCGGCCAACATGCACTAATTGCTTTGACTGCGGCGGACTCTGTTTCCGCTGCGGTCAGACTGGGCATATGGCGGCATCTTGCGCCGCCCCGCCCCACTGCCCCGCGTGTGCGGCGGGCAATAAGCCTGCCAAGCACCGCATGGGCTCTGGGGCGTGCAGACCTCCGGCTTCGGCTCCAAAGGGAAGGAGCGGTCCTTCGACTCCGGCCGCTCCCGCTCCTAGCGCGGCCCGATCGCCCGCCGCAAGCCAGGAGGTGATAATGGACACAGCCCATTAATGGCCGCCCAGTCCACTCACCTCCTGCAGGCCAACACCAACCACTCCGCCGGTGCGCAGGATCTCCTCCTGCAATCCATGGCGGAGTGGTCGATCGGTGCAGCCGTAGTCGCGGAACCGTACGTCGTGCCTGATCGCTCCAATTGGGTGGTCAGCCGGAACGGAACCGCGGCAATCGTCACCTCCACGCAGCGGCACTTCCCGTCCTTATCCCTCTTGGATAGGGGCGAGGAATTTGTAGCGGCGGATTGGGGAGGGGTCACACTGTACAGCGTTTACCTCTCCCCTAACAGGAGAATGGACGATTTCGGGGCCTCCCTCACCACCTTGGAGGCTTCGATACGGCGATTGGCACCGGGCCTCGTCCTGGTCCTGGGGGACTTCAACGCCAAATCCACGGCGTGGGGGTCCCCGATGACGGACGATCGCGGGCGGGCGATCGTGGAGTGGGCGGCGTCACTGGGCCTCTGTGTCCTAAACAGAGGCTCAGTGAACACGTGTGTGCGACAGCAGGGTGGGTCGATAGTGGACTTGTCGTTCGCTAGCCCCGCTATCGCACCACGAGTGAGGAACTGGCGTGTCCTGGAGGAGGCGGAGACCCTGTCGGATCACCGTTACATCCGGATGGAGGTCTCCCCTCTCCGGGACCCCAGCAGGGGTCACAGGGCGGACCGAGCTCCCGCATTTCCGCGGTGGGCTGTGGGGCGGCTGGATAGGGACCTACTGGCGGAGGCGGCCATCGTGAACACGTGGCTGTCCTCACCACCCCTAGCGGACGGAGTGGACGTTGAGGCTGTCCGCATCCGCAGTGCGTTAACGCAGGTCTGCGATGCGGCCATGCCCAGGGTGCGGCGTCTACCTCCGAGGCAGGGGGTCTACTGGTGGTCCCCAAGACTGGCGGACCTTCGTGCGGCGTGCATTAGTGCCCGAAGGTCCTACACCCGCAGTCGGCGGCGTCGCCGCGATGTTGAGCGGGAGGGCCAGCTGTACGAGGCGTACTGCAGTGCGCGTACCGCCTTTCGGCTGGCCATCCGGTCCGCCAAGGACGCGAGTTGGCAGGAGATGCTGGACGGTCTTGACCGTGACCCCTGGGGTCGCCCGTATCGCGCGTCGCTGAATAAGCTTCGCGCGCAGGGCCCCCCCCCTCACCGAGACCCTCCAGCCCGACCTCCTTCGTAGAGTGGTCGAGGAGCTGTTCCCGCGGCAGTCGGAGCACACGCCCCCGGTCATGGCTTCGCCAGATCACGACCGGGAGGCCGTCGAGAGTGTTTCGCCCGTGACGGAGTCGGAAGTGGGGGCAGCCGTGGCGAAGATTCGTTCCGCCACCACGGCCCCCGGCCCGGACGGAATCCCAGTCCGGGTGTTGACGTTGCTCCTCGAGCATCTCGAACCTCGCCTCAGGCGACTGTTCAACGCCTGTCTGACGTCTGGACAGTTCCCTGAGTGCTGGAAGGAAGGGAGGTTGGTTCTCCTGCCAAAGCCGGGACGGCCCCCGGATTTGCCATCGGCCTACAGGCCCATTGTACTTCTGGACGATGTGGGTAAGCTGCTGGAGCGTGTCCTCGCTGCCCGCATCGTCCAGCACCTGGAAGAGGTGGGGCCCGATCTGTCGGACGCTCAATTTGGGTTTCGAAGGGGGCGTTCGACCATCGGGGCCCTGCTACGCCTGAGGCAGACGGCCGCGGAGGCTGTCGCCGGCAAAGGAGTGCTGTTGGCGGTGTCGTTGGACATCGCCAACGCCTTCAATAGTCTGCCATTCAGCTGCATCAGGGAGGCGCTCCGGTTCCACGGAGTGCCCCTGTACCTCAGGCGGCTGGTGGCAGACTATTTGGAGGGGCGCAGTGTTCTCTACGCGAGCCCCGCAGGGGACATTGTGCGGGCGCCCATGTCGTGCGGTGTTCCGCAGGGGTCGGTTCTGGGGCCGACTCTGTGGGACATCGGTTACGACTGGGCGTTGAGAGGGAGTCTCCCCCCCGGGCTGAGCGTTATTTGCTATGCTGACGACACGCTCGTCACAGCCCGGGGCAGGACATTCGAAGAGGCGGCGAGCCTGGCCACTCTCGGCACCGAGGAGATGGTCAGGCGAATCGAGGCGCTGGGGCTCAGGGTGGCCCTAAACAAGACGGAGGCCCTTTTTTTCCATGGGCCCCGTGTGAGGCTGCCCATCGGCGCCTCGTTAGTCGTCAACTCCATCCACATCAGTATCCAGGCCCATATGAGGTACTTGGGTCTGGTGCTCGACGGGCGATGGTGGTTCTGGGAGCATTTTCGTCAAATTGCTCCCCGGCTGGTCGGCGCGGCGTCCGCCCTTTCTCGGCTCATGCCGAACGTGGGCGGACCCAGTTTTCAGGGCCGACGGCTGTATGCGGGGGTGATCCGCTCAATGGCCATGTACGGCGCACCCGTGTGGGCGAGGGCTCTGAACGCCCAACTCAGGGCAGTTCTGTGGAGGCCACAGAGAGTCATGGCGGTCAGAGCCATTCGCGGGTACCGCACGGTGTCGACAGAGGCGGCGTGCCTATTGGCCGGGACACCCCCGTGGGACCTAGAGGCGGAGATGCTCTCCGACCTCTACCGGCGGGTTACCTCAATGCGCGAAGAGGCTGGCTCCCCATCGTTCAACGAGATAGCCACCTGGCGCGAGGACGCCCGCCGAGAAGTCATCGCCCGTTGGGCTACGCGGCTGGAGAGGCCTAGATACGGTGTTATTACCGTTGAGGCCCTCCGGCCCGTACTGATGGAGTGGATGGAGCGGCAGCACGGAGTTCTCTCTTTCCGGTTGGTGCAGGTCTTGTCGGGGCATGGTTGCTTCGGCAAGTACCTGCACACGGTCGTGCGGAGGGAGTGGACTCCGTCCTGCCACCATTGCAGTAGCGACGAGGACACGGCGCAACATACGCTCGAGGTATGTTAGGGCTGGGACGGGCAGCGCCGTGACCTCGTCGCTGTCATCGGTGCCGACCTGACGCTGCCGGCTGTTGCGCGAGCGATGGTCGACAGCGTCAGGAATTGGGACGCGGTCGCCGCCTTCTGCGAGGCTGTCATCTCGCAGAAGGAGGCGGCGGAACGGGCCCGGGAGGATTCCCGTGACCCGGGCCGCCGCCCGCGGCCGGGACGGCGCAGGCGCGAGTACCTGCGCCTGATGCCGCCCTAACCGAGGCTTCGGGTGATCGAACCGGGGAATTGTCTGGTTACCCGACGTGAGGCCACCGCGTGAGGACGACGCCTCGACGGCGAAAGCTGTCGGGGCGTCGACAGGAGAGGAGCCCAAGAGGGCATACCGCCGAGCGGGTCACCGAAGACAAAGATCGGGTACTGGTGGCCCGCTCGTACGGCGAAGAAGAGGTGCTTGCAGGGTGGGTCAATGGGGTTGCGCGCCGCCTCTTCCGTCACCCCGGACCGATTTGGCGGGGTGCGACGTCCATAGCCCACCGCAAAAAAAAAAAAAAAAAAAAAAAAAAAAAAGGGTAATATCCGGCATTTGTCAATTTTCACCCTCTGGTTGTGTAAATTAGGCCTGTGAAGCGGGTTGAACGACTCATTACCGCCAAGCCGAAACTATTAAAGCTGGAAATATTAAATTTTGAAGCACGTTTCTATTTATGACATAGAGATTCAATATGAAAGGATTTTATAAATTCCGCCCCTAAGGGGATGTAACAAAGCGGCAAAGTGTGTATGGGGAAAAATTTCTTTATTGATTCTTTTTAAATTACGTACAAATATTCTTCGGTAAAAATAAATAAACACGTGTTTCTCTCTCCCTCTCCATCAACCCCGCACCAGTGCCGTTGTGGCGACCAGTGCCGGCGTGAGAGCTCACACGATATACATAGTAGACGGCAATAAGTTCTTGCCTAATGGTTTAAGATACAGGTTAAGTTTAGCTTCAAAAGTGTTCACTCTATAACTCAAATAATAAATCATATCTAACGAGGTCGCAACTCTGCTGGTAAAACAAAACAGTCAAATAAAGGGTGGCGATAATTATATTTTTATCCCATGGTCATACCGTAAATAGTATATTAATGGCAACATAATTTGTAGAACGAATAGAACTTTGAACTACCTTTTCTTTAGTGACCGGCTATTGTATATAGACACACGCGCGCCGTACACGTACATCTACGTTGTGCGGGCGGGCCACCGCAACCGGGTATCATCTCGAGTCGAAGCTGGACGGTAAAGCGTGTCAACCTAGAGTATTTTCTCTCAGACCCACCCTATTGCCTAATTCCGTTAGACAACTAACTCGCAGAAGGCGGCGACCGCATCCCAGTTTCTGACGCTGTTGATTATCGTCCTAGCGACAAACCTTCAACACCTTGCATTGCTTTTTCTATTTAACTCTGTCAGAGATGACTTCTCCGTGGACGAAGTCGCGGGCAAAAGCTAGTTATTAAATATAGGTGTGTTCAGTAAACACATTGGGTGCTAATAAACATTGTCATAAATAAAAAGCATGTAATGTGCATAACACGTCGGTGTGTGTGTATGTGTGTGTGCGTCACACTACCGGCTGATGTGAAACACGTGCGCGTTATTTATGCGAACGTCGTATACGTCTATGGGTGTATGTATACCGGTCCGGTAGTGTACGCGACACGCTTCGACGTCGATATATTGTAACAAATGTCACAGTTTGCAATACTATTGTATCGTTACGTTAGCGCGACCGACCGCCTCGCCGCCACAACCGCCCTCTAGGTACACGTACGCGGTACGGTGATATATTTACATGTTTATGTAAATTGTGTTACAAAATTATGTCATACATCTATACATATGATAAAAATGTAACGGGGTCGCTGTCTGTACATGGAAGATATATGAGAAAAAATATTACTGGGACCTTTATCAACACTAATAGAAACCAAAACAATAATTTTTAAAATTTTTGTCTTTTTATCTGTTTGTCTGTGTTTGTGCACGCTAATCTCAGAAACGGCTTATCCGATTTAGACGCGGTTTTCACTAATATATTGTGGTAAGCTTCACTTAACATTTAGGTTTTATTTTATGTCAATTGGTTCATAAAAAAAAAAGTTATGTCAATTTAAAAAATGTTCGGAGAAAAAAATCTTGCATGGGGGTAGGAGTGCTGTTGTCCTCTCGCTTGGCCTCAGGTGTGAAGGATTACGGAATGTATGATCCCAGACTTCTTTGGGTCCGTATAAAACTTGGTGTCACCAAGGCATTCATGGTTGTAGCATATGCTCCCGTAGGATCCTCGGTGGCATCAGACCTAGAGAAGTTTTGGGATAATGTTAGGGAAGTTCTGGATATGGCAGAAACCAGTGAACGCGTGATTGTATGCGGAGATTTGAACGGATGGGTGGGGACCAAGCGTCCCGACTATGAGGACGTACTTGGTCCATTTGGTGATAAGAGAGTGAACGACGCAGGTAGGCTCATAGCGGATGTATGCATGGAGAGAAACCTTATTGTGTCAAAAACAGTTGATACGGACCACTATCTCGTTATTGCGAGATTTAGTGGTCTGTTCAGAAAGTGGAGGCACTGGCGAGAGCGTGTCCACTTCGGAGGGCTTGAAAGAATAAAGGTTGAAAGGTTGCAAGAAGAGTGTGTAAGAGAAAAGTATGCAGAGGGTGTCCGAGAACGGCTGACGATGGCAAGCCAGCCGCAATCGGACATTGAAGAATGCTGGAGAGTATTGAAAGAGAGTATGATAGACACAGCGAAAGAAGTATGTGGAAGTTCAAAGAAGCATAGAAACACAAATGGTGATGCATGGTGGGATGAGAAAGTGGCAGCTTCCGTAGAGCAAAAGAAGAAAGCGTGGCTGGACTATGTCTCTTCTTTGAATCTGAATGACAGTATGACTGAACAGAAGAAAGAAATATATCGGCAATGTAAGAATGACACCAAGGCCTTAGTGAAAGAGAAACGTGATAGAGCAAGTATGAGTGCAGAAGATAGGCTGATTAAAAACTTCGAGGGTAACACCAAACTCTTTTGGAGTGAGGTGAAGAAGTCTCGGGGTGGTTGGTCAGCCTTCAGAATGAATAAAATAAGGTCTAAAGGTGGAGACATTCTTACACAAACACAAGACGTGTTAAGCCGATGGAGTGAATATTTTGGCGATATGTATGCGGATGCTACGGTTGGCGCCGGTGTCGCATGTGGTCTAGTAGATCAACATTCGGCGACGGCGTCCTCCGATGGCATCAGTATGGATGAAGTTGAATGGGCGATAAGAAGTTTGAAAAATGGTAAGGCAGCGGGCATTGATATGGTGTCTGCCGAGATGATCAAGCTTGGTGGCTCCTGTGTCCGGGAGGCGTTCCTGTTGCTCCTCAATTTATGTTGGAGCTCGGGAATGGTTCCCGGGGACTGGAATAGCGTAGTCATCGTGCCTTTGTTTAAAAACAAGGGTTCACGTTATGACTGCGCAAATTACAGAGCCATAAGCTTGACCAGTTTGGCAGCAAAAGTGTATGGTAAAATTATTGAAAGGAGAATGAAGATGGTGTCCGATGGTTTACTGTGTGAGACACAAGGAGGTTTCAGGAGTGGAAGGGGATGCATGGATCAAGTGTTCTCTCTGAGCAACATTGTGGAGAAGCATCTGGCCCTTTTTTTTTTTTTTTTTTTTTTTTTTTTTTACGGTGGGCTATGGACGTCGCACCCCGCCAAGTCGGTCCGGGGTGACGGAAGAGGCGGCGCGCAACCCCATTGACCCACCCTGCAAGCACCTCTTCTTCGCCGTACGAGCGGGCCACCGGTACCCGATCTTTGTCTTCGGTGGCCCGCTCGGCGGTATGCCCTCTTGGGCTCCTCTCCTGTCGACGCCCCGACAGCTTTCGCCGTCGAGGCGTCGTCCTCACGCGGTGGCCTCACGTCGGGTGACCGGACAATTCCCCGGTCCGATCACCCGAAGCCTCGGTTAGGGCGGCATCAGGCGCAGGTATTCGCGCCTGCGCCGCCCCGGCCGCGGGCGGCGGCCCGGGTCACGGGAATCCTCCCGGGCCCGTTCCGCCGCCTCCTTCTGCGAGATGACAGCCTCGCAGAAGGCGGCGACCGCGTCCCAATTCCTGACGCTGTCGACCATCGCTCGCGCAACAGCCGGCAGCGTCAGGTCGGCACCGATGACAGCGACGAGGTCACGGCGCTGCCCGTCCCAGCCCGAACATACCTCGAGCGTATGTTGCGCCGTGTCCTCGTCGCTACTGCAATGGTGGCAGGACGAAGTCCACTCCCTCCGCACGACCGTGTGCAGGTACTTGCCGAAGCAACCATGCCCCGACAAGACCTGCACCAACCGGAAAGAGAGGACTCCGTGCCGCCGCTCCATCCACTCCATCAGTACGGGCCGGAGGGCCTCAACGGTAATAACACCGTATCTAGGCCTCTCCAGCCGCGTAGCCCAACGGGCGATGACTTCTCGGCGGGCGTCCTCGCGCCAGGTGGCTATCTCGTTGAACGATGGGGAGCCACCCTCTTCGCGCATTGAGGTAACCCGCCGGTAGAGGTCGGAGAGCATCTCCGCCTCTAGGTCCCACGGGGGTGTCCCGGCCAACAGGCACGCCGCCTCTGTCGACACCGTGCGGTACCCGCGAATGGCTCTGACCGCCATGACTCTCTGTGGCCTCCACAGAACCGCCCTGAGTTGGGCGTTCAGAGCCCTCGCCCACACGGGTGCACCGTACATGGCCATTGAACGGATCACCCCCGCATACAGCCGTCGGCCCTGAAAACTGGGTCCGCCCACGTTCGGCATGAGCCGAGAAAGGGCGGACGCCGCGCCGACCAGCCGGGGAGCAATTTGACGAAAATGCTCCCGGAACCACCATCGCCCGTCGAGCACCAGACCCAAGTACCTCATATGGGCCTGGATACTGATGTGGATGGAGTTGACGACTAAAGAGGCGCCTATGGGCAGCCTCACACGGGGCCCATGGAATAAAAGGGCCTCCGTCTTGTTTAGGGCCACCCTGAGCCCCAGCGCCTCGATTCGCCTGACCATCTCCTCGGTGCCGAGAGTGGCCAGGCTCGCCGCCTCTTCGAGTGTCCTGCCCCGGGCTGTGACGAGCGTGTCGTCAGCATAGCAAATAACGCTCAGCCCGGGGGGGAGACTCCCTCTCAACGCCCAGTCGTAACCGATGTCCCACAGAGTCGGCCCCAGAACCGACCCCTGCGGAACACCGCACGACATGGGCGTCCGCACAATGTCCCCTGCGGGGCTCGCGTAGAGAACACTGCGCCCCTCCAAATAGTCTGCCACCAGCCGCCTGAGGTACAGGGGCACTCCGTGGAACCGGAGCGCCTCCCTGATGCAGCTGAATGGCAGACTATTGAAGGCGTTGGCGATGTCCAACGACACCGCCAACAGCACTCCTTTGCCGGCGACAGCCTCCGCGGCCGTCTGCCTCAGGCGTAGCAGGGCCCCGATGGTCGAACGCCCCCTCCGAAACCCAAATTGAGCGTCCGACAGATCGGGCCCCACCTCCTCCAGGTGCCGGACGATGCGGGCAGCGAGGACACGCTCCAGCAGCTTACCCACATCGTCCAGAAGCACAATGGGCCTGTAGGCCGACGGCGAATCCGGGGGCCGTCCCGGCTTTGGCAGGAGAACCAACCTCCCTTCCTTCCAGCACTCAGGGAACTGTCCAGACGTCAAACAGGCGTTGAACAATCGCCTGAGGCGAGGTTCGAGATGCTCGAGGAGCAACGTCAACACCCGGACTGGGACTCCGTCCGGGCCGGGGGCCGTGGTGGCGGAACGAATCTTCGCCACGGCTGCCCCCACTTCCGACTCCGTCACGGGCGGGACACTCTCGACGGCCTCCCGGTCGTGATCTGGTGAAGCCATGACCGGGGGCGTGTGCTCCGACTGCCGCGGGAACAGCTCCTCGACCACTCTACGAAGGAGGTCGGGCTGGAGGGTCTCGGTGAGGGGGGGACCCTGCGCGCGAAGCTTATTCAGCGACGCGCGATACGGGCGACCCCAGGGGTCACGATCGAGACCGTCCAGCATCTCCTGCCAACTCGCGTCCTTGGCGGACCGGATGGCCAGCCGAAAGGCGGTACGCGCACTGCGGTACGCCTCGTACAGCTGGCCCTCCCGCTCAACATCGCGGCGACGCCGCCGACTGCGGGTGTAGGACCTTCGGGCACTAATGCACGCCGCACGAAGGTCCGCCAGTCTTGGGGACCACCAGTAGACCCCCTGCCTCGGAGGTAGACGCCGCACCCTGGGCATGGCCGCATCGCAGACCTGCGTTAACGCACTGCGGATGCGGACAGCCTCAACGTCCACTCCGTCCACTGGGGGTGGTGAGGACAGCCACGTGTTCACGATGGCCGCCTCCGCCAGTAGGTCCCTATCCAGACGCCCCACAGCCCACCGCGGAAATGCGGGAGCCCGGTCCGCCCTGTGACCCCTGCTGGGGTCCCGGAGAGGGGAGACCTCCATCCGGATGTATCGGTGATCCGACAGGGTCTCCGCCTCCTCCAGGACACGCCAGTTCCTCACTCGTGGTGTGACAGCGGGGCTAGCGAACGACAAGTCCACTATCGACCCACCCTGCTGTCGCACACACGTGTTCACTGAGCCTCTGTTTAGGACACAGAGGCCCAGTGACGCCGCCCACTCCACGATCGCCCGCCCGCGATCGTCCGTCATCGGGGACCCCCACGCCGTGGATTTGGCGTTGAAGTCCCCCAGGACCAGGACGAGGCCCGGTGCCAGTCGCCGTATCGAAGCCTCCAAGGTGGTGAGGGAGGCCCCGAAATCGTCCATTCTCCTGTTAGGGGAGAGGTAAACGCTGTAGAGTGTGACCCCTCCCCATTCCGCAGCGACAAATTCCTCGCCCCTATCCAAAAGGGATAAGGACGGGAAGCGCCGCTGCGTGGAGGTGACGATTGCCGCGGTTCCGTTCCGGCTGACCACCCAATTGGGGCGATCAGGCACGACGTACGGTTCCGCGACTACGGCTGCACCGATCGACCACTCCGCCATGGATTGCAGGAGGAGATCCTGCGCACCGGCGGAGTGGTTGGTGTTGGCCTGCAGGAGGTGAGTGGACTGGGCAGCCATTAATGGGCCGTGTCCATCATCACCTCCTGGCTTGCGGCGGGCGATCGGGCCGCGCTAGGAGCGGGAGCGGCCGGAGTCGAAGGGCCGCTCCGCCCCTTTGGAGCCGAAGCCGGAGGTCTGCACGCCCCAGAGCCCATGCGGTGCTTGGCAGGCTTATTGCCCGCCGCACACGCGGGGCAGTGGGGCGGGGCGGCGCAAGATGCCGCCATATGCCCAGTCTGACCGCAGCGGAAACAGAGTCCGCCGCAGTCAAAGCAATTAGTGCATGTTGGCCGGGTGTGCCCGACCGCCATGCACTTGAAACACCTCGCAGGCCGGTGCTCCAGCACGGTGACTCGCGCTGAGCTCCAGCCCACGAGGAGCCTGCCTGAGTCAGCCAGTTGCCTGACCGACTCCACTGGGCACTGCACCCAGGCGGCACCTACGCCGCCCGGACCGGGCCGGATGGCGCCAACCCGGACGGTGTCCATGGGACACCCGGTTTTCGAGGCAATGGCCTCCCGGATGTCTTCCACCGTCACGGAGTCGTCCAAACCCGCGATGCGCATTTCGGCGCACTTTACGGGTCTGGCGATTTTGACGCCACCCTCCTCGGCGAACAGACCTCGCAACTTCGACGCCACGCTATCGGCCGTCCTGGTGCCCTCGGCCCCAGGGAACTCTAAGATCCGAGCCCCTGTACGGGCCTTGCGGGTCCTGGCTTCGACGCCTCCTATGTCGGAGACGTCGAGCTCCCGCCGGGCTTTCCTCAGAACGGCCTCATAGCTGAGGCCCCTTTCTGCCGCCTCAGGCAGCACAGTGATCACCACTGCGGCTGTCTTCGGCGGCCGGAGCCCCTTGCGCGGCCTCTTCCTCTTCGTGCCGCCTCCTCCGGCTCCTGCCTGGGGGGCGACGACCTCAGCGGCGCGCTTGGCCGCCGCTCTCCTCCTCTGGCCGCGACTCTTTCTGCCGCGCTCGGCCACCTGCCAACCCTGTTCGGGCGTAGCGGGCGTGCCGGGCGCTGGGGGCGTAGTCGCGGCCGCGCTAGTCGTCGCTGGCGGTGTTGGTGCTGGCGACGACTGCAGTCCGGCAGGAGCCGGTGCCGTCTTCTTTTTTGTCGGAGCGGGACCCTTCTTTTTTGGCCCAGCCGCGGCCGCGGCGTAGCTTCCCCCCACACGGCCACCCTGACAAGGCAGCGGGGCGGGAGCTGGTGCCGCATATAGCCGTTTATCCGCGGCGAGAGGCGGGCGAACACGTGGTTCTGGAGGCAGCCTTGCCTCCAGAACGGCCAAGCGCGCATTGACCATATTACCGACGGTGTCGATAATGGCGCGCAAGGCCTCATCCGACACACCCCCCACCGCGGGCAGCGGGGTCGGTGTCACCGGCTGGACCTCTGTCGTGGCCTGCTCTACGACGTTTCGCGGGCTGACGCTGGTCGGCGGCACACGCTCCGTGGGCGGAGGCGTCTTCGACGCGGCGGCAATCGCAGGGCGGCCAGCGCCTTGTGGCGGTTTTGGAGCGGCGACAGCTCCTCGAGGGCCAGGACTGGCCGGCGGCGCAGGTGGCGCGGGCGGCACGAGCCGCGCCATTTGGGCCCTCAGCTCGCCCACATCCTTTGCGAGGACGCGGTTGGCCCTCCGCACCGCGGCCAGCTCCGACTCCAGCCGGCGGTTCTGGGCCCGCAGGCCTGACACCTCGCCACCAAGGCGGGCGTTTTCGGCCTGCAGGGCCTCTATATTTGCGGCTGGGGCGCTCGCGCGGGCACCAGCGTCCGCCACTTCGGTGGGAGGGATGCCGGACAACACCCCCAGCACCCTCGCGGCGGCCGCCTCGTTATCAGCCCGCCTGCCAGCCTCAGCCCCTCCACGCACTCCACCGGCCGGGGAGTGGGTCGCCCTTCCCGACGCCGCGGCCCCTCGCCCTCTGCGAGAGGCCGGCACTTTAGGAGGAGGCATGATGACCACGCTCCCCTCGGAATCGGCGCCTGAGCTGCCCTCCCTATTTAGGGGGCGCTTCCGCACCTTCGAGGGGAGGGCCTCCTCCCTTGCCGTCATTATCTCGGCGACCTCCTTGGACGGCTCCGCGGAACCACCGCACTCGTCCATTTTTTCGGCAGATCCACTGCCCTCATCTTTGGACGGCTCTGCGACACTACTGTCGCCCTCGTCCATTGACGGCTCTGCAGTGGATCTGCCGCCGTCTTCCTCCAGTTTGGCGGCAGCGGCGTCCTCCTTCTGCGCCCTCCGCTCCGCCATACGCTTCCTTCCTGTCGAAGAAGCCTTTCCCGTCAACCAGTTGGTCCGTTTCCGGTACTTCCTCGGCTTCTTCTTTTGGGCCTCCGTGGTCTGTGCCGGGCCCTCGGCGGACGCCTCAAGTCCTGAGGACGAGGCGTCGTTGTCAGTTTTACGTTGGCTTGACAAGGCCGTGATGTGGGAATCCGCTGGATTCCCGTCTGGTGTAGGTAAATTATGTAAATCCATATGGTTCCCACGAGTCTGGGAGAAATAAATCGTCGACCCGGGCAGAGATCCCTGTACCCGGGCAAGCCTACATTTACCAACCAGGGGGTCGGCCGGTACCCTGGCTGGAGCGTGCTAACGACAGAACAACCCATCTGCCATGCATCTTCTCGCCGCACGCCAGAACTTAAGATTCTGGGTGATTTCTGAGTTCGAATGTTAATTCGAACTCTTTATAGAGGTTGTCTTCCTCGCGGTCCGGGCGGTTAAGCCAAGACCCTCGTTCCTGATACTACGCCTCACGACAATTTGTCTTGAAGCAAGATATCAGGTTTACGGAAGCATCTGGCCCTAGGTCAGAGGGTTTTCTGCAGTTTTGTGGATCTGGAGAGAGCATTTGACACGGTTGTACGAAAGGAACTTTGGGACATTTTACCGGAGTATGGTATTAACGGTAAACTGCTGCAGGCTGTGCAATCCAGTTACATGGGCTATAGAGCCTGTGTGCGGCTGGATGATGGAATGTCGCTTTGGTTTGACGTCAATATCGGCGTTAGCAGGGCTGCGTTCTATCAGCCAGGCTGTTTATCATATATCTGGATAAATGTATCCAAAGGTTGAACGATATGAATGTGGGAGTCCAGATGGGTGACTCAGTGGTCTCTGCTCTTCTTTATGCAGATGATGCAGTCCTGCTGGCACAGTCAGCGACTGACCTGCAGACCCTAGTCGACACAATGACAGAAGATTGTAAGAAAGGGGGTCTACGC
This sequence comes from Lymantria monacha, assembly GCA_905163515.2. NCBI lineage: Eukaryota > Metazoa > Arthropoda > Insecta > Lepidoptera > Erebidae > Lymantria > Lymantria monacha. Next base: position 33,437,491 of record LR991093.1, read on the forward strand.
GTGAATGTCAGCAAAACCAAAATAATGGTCTTTGAAAGAGATGAAGCCAGAACAGATGTAAGAGTTATAATAGGTAATGATGTACTAGAGCAAGTGGATGAATTTGTATATCTTAAATGTGGATTTAGCAAAGATGGAAGGTACACCACTGATATAGAGCGAAGAGTGAATGCGGGCAATAGAGTGAACAGAGCGTTGGGGCAACTTCTCGGCAGCTACCACCTCAGCCAGAAGGCACGTGTAGCAATACATAACGCAGTGCTTGTCCCAACATTATTGTACGGAAGCGAGAGTTGGGTATGCAGAAAAGAGTATGAAAGTAAAATTAATGCGGTTGAAATGCGATCTCTGCGGAAAATCTGTGGAGTTAGGCTGACCGACCGCATTCATAACGACGATGTAAGAGAGCGAGTAGGTATGAAAGAGAGTATTGGTGTAAAGATGCGAAAGGGAATGCTCCGATGGTTCGGACATGTGGAAAGAATGCCGAACGAACGTCTGGTTAGGAAGATATACAATGCGAAAGTGGGAGGATGTAGGTACCGAGGGAGACCGAGACTAACCTACCTAGACCAGATCGGTCATGTACTGAAGGAAGGTGGAGTCAAGAGTCTCTGAAACCGGCGAGCGTGTATGAAGAGAATTATGAATTTAAATTTACTGAAATTTTAGCATTTAATATGCTTAATTTATAAAATCCGATTACGAGATGAAAAATTGATGTCGCAAGCGGGATTCGAACCCGCGCCTATTGGGATGATGATGACGATTGGGCCGGAATCCCAATAGGCGCGGGTTCGAATCCCGCTTGCGACATCAATTTTTCATCTCGTAATCGGATTTTATAAAAGAATTATGAATGTTGAGGAAGCGAGTGAAGTATGCGGAGATAGAGTTCTCTGGCACTCTGTTCTCTCTGCCTACCCTGCAAGGGATGTGGCGTGATGATATGTATGTATGTTACGATGTTGTATGAGGTCGACGTGTTATTGTAAACACGGTACATAAATGTAAAGATATGCAAAGTATGTTAACGGTTGTGACAATAAACTTATTGAAAGTTATTAGAGAGCTCGTTAGATAACAACCACTTGTATTTTATTGTTTAGAATATGTTTTGTTATTCGTTAGATAATAGCGGTAATTGTACCTACTCTTATTCAAATTGCTCTAGTTGACTGATCTGAAAGTAAATTTACTCACTTCGTTAACATAATCGTTGAGTTAACCAACGTACGTACCGCTTACATCTTGTTACTGATGGCGACGCGCGGCGGTCAATTTTAATGGCGGAAAGAATATGAACAACCTCATGTAGGTCGGTCGGTATTTATGAGGTAACAGACATAAAATAAAAAAATTAAAAAAAATACAAACGAATTGAGAACCTCCTCCTTTTTGAAGTCGGTTAAAATTAACAAATCTATTACGCTACCACCGGATAGGAACGCGGCCACACTGAGAAAGATCCGGCAAGAAAACTCAGAAGGCATAATACTAATTATTGAGTTTTGAGTGGTGGCTCACTTTATCTGATATTGGTGAATACATAATTAGCTGTAATTGTAGTTGACGTGGTGGTCTCGGTAGAGGTACTAACATTATGGGAGGTGTCTGTAGACATGTGCGCAACAGTGTAGTGTAACAGTACGTACATTACTCATACGTTACATTATCGTTTAACAACATTAATTCAATTGTGACATTATATAAATATAGTATTCTCAAACATGTTTGGAAATTTGAGCATTATTTGGACAACCCTCTTCGAGATAAATCGATATTGCTGTACTAACCAAATACATGCGAGCAGCGGCCGGCAAAAAATGTATGAAAATCTATATCTATTGTGTTTTAGCGGCCAAATAAATATACAGAGTGTATCAGAGAATGGAGCAGCTGGTCAGAAGGGTGGTAGGTAATGATGGTAGGAACCCATAACAAAAATTTGAAGGGAAAATTTCAAGGTCATTGACTCGTCAGCTGTTTGTAAAGGTGACGTTTGTTATACTGTAGCAAACGTAATCATTGATTTATTTAGGTACTAATGAATATTTAAGAAAGTATGAGTATGTAGCAGACTATTTATCATTTACTTGGTACATTTCATTCAGTTTTAAAGAAAAAGCGATGACAAAATTGAAAACTTTAAATGCTTGTAATTTATTAACGAATCGACATTTTCCCTTCAAATTTTTGTTATGGGTTCCTAGCATCATTACCATTCCTCTGACCAGCTGCTCCATTCTCTGATACATTCTGTATATGTAAATTCATATCTATCGTGTATTTTAAAAATGAGACGATTTGTTAGTTCAGCATATGGTAACCAAAACAGGCAACTTATCAGAGTTTTATTTAAATTTCGAACTGGCTTGAAATAGAAACCTGTTTGATAATGAAAAAAAAATGAACCCTTTAGCACGTGAAAAATATTGTTCATTGTTCGTCATGTATACAGTTTTACAGTTTTACTCAGTTTGTTATAATATAGTGTGTGTGTGTGTGCGCGTGCGTGCGTGAGTGCGTGCGTGAGTGCGTGCGTTCGTGCGTGCGTTCGTACGTGCGTGCGTGCGTTCGTGCGTGCGTGCGTGCGTTCGTGCGTGCGTGCGTTCGTGCGTTCGTACGTGCGTGCGTGCGTACATGCGTGCGTGTGTGCGTTCATACGTGCGTGCGTGCGTTCGTGCGTGCGCACGTGCGTGCGTGAGTGCGTGCGTGAGTGCGTGCGTGCGTGTGTGCGTTTGTGCGTGCGTGCGTGCACGTGTGGTTAGCGGGTACCGTTGGTCTGAAGTGTGACCGCACGTACTCGCGCCACATCATACAGATACCACACCAGCGTTATTATTTAGTCCAATACACTGACCAATAGTCTGACAATCGATGTATATTATATAGATATATAAAAATATTAAGTGATAAATACATAAACAATACTTGTATAATTGCAGAAAGTTAATACAACGTCACCCGCAGACACTTTACGTAACAATTTAGCATTTTGTTTAAAACTTTGTGCATCCCTTTTGTATTAAAAGGCTTTTTAAAATTAAGTCAAGACGCTTCTTCACCCAGTGGGGTTTTTTGTTTGTTTTGTTGTGGCGAGTGGCTTATTGTGTTAATATTAGTTTACTCGAACTGGTGATAATTTCGTTTATTATTTAAATCGTTTATTAATAATAATAATTGTAATTACATATAGGTATGTAAGTCGTTTTATCCACAATAATAACAATTGTATATAAAACCCGATTACGAATTGAAAAAATGATGTCACAAGCGGGATTCGAACCCGCGCCTATTGGGATTTCGGCCCAATCGTGCTGCCACTACACTACCGTGACTAATTGTAGGACATGCAAATTTCACTTCGTATCATATTTACGTCTTAAGGTGACGGTATGCTATCTACCCGACAATGTTTACACATTGTTATAGGCTTAATACTTGAAACTTTACAGTGAAATTTGCATGTTCTACAATTAGTCACGGTGGTGTAGTGGCAGCACGATTGGGCCGGAATCCCAATAGGCGCGGGTTCAAATCCCGCTTGTGACATCATTTTTTCATTTCGTAATCGGGTTTTATAAATAATTAAGCATATTAAATGCTAAATTTCAGTAATTTAAATAACAATTGTAAATAACCGACCGACCGACCGACGTACATATAGATATACATTATTATGTACCGCCGTAAGACAACAGTCAACTAACAATAAGGTTTCAATTTCAGATCGAGCAAATACAAAAAAAAATATTTATTTATTTCCTTTGCACTACTTTTCAATCAAAGTATTACAATTATAAATACATATTTAGTGATACCAACACAACTGGCGACATTGTATCGTTATTACCACATGGCAGTAGTGACTGATACATATGGTAGTAATGTATGAAAAACTGTATATACAGTTACATTACTATAAATAAAAACAATAATGAAGTGGTTATCAGTTGACACAGTGTACATGTCTGTGTATATATAACTGTATAGTATGTCGTGTGAACACCCTTGTACAACACGTTACGTGCTAGTGTCGTATGTGTGTGTGTGTGTGTGGTTGCTGTAACGTCGCCAACACGTAACGCAACAAGTTATGTCGCGCGACACGTCACACACGTTATTACACGGTACTTTATCGAAGATATCACGAAATCGGAAGTAACCAGATAACGTGTATACAAGATGTATATAACACGATGACACCCGACGACAATGTGCTGTGGTGGTGGACTAATGCCATGGTAACCTATTAGACATGAAAATCATTGCTACTTTCATTTCTTTTCATTTGGTGAAATTATCTTTTTTTTTCACTGTGATTTCACGTGTGAAATATCATATCCGATGATTTTTTTCGCAATGCTCTAATGTCACACTTACTACACCTTTGCTATTAAAAATGCAAAATCATTTATGATTAATGGCGCTACAGTATGAATTAGATCATTACCTCTTTGGCGGGAACACACAGATTGCTTTTTTATGTTAATTCTATAAATTGATGATAATTTAAGTGTCATTTATTAATTTCAATAGTATTTTAATTAAAGAATAATTTCAAAAATAAAAATGACACGAAGTCATAAATTCATATCTTCTAGATTGTCTCAAAAAGTCTATGAAAGTTTTAGTAAAATGGCCACTATTTTAAGTATTTTACTAAAACCGGACATCAGTGAGGACGATGTCTTACTGACTTTGTGCCCGTTCACTCTCTCCTAATGTCGTGAGTCGTGGATGTTATACGATGATATTCGAATGATCTGCGATGTAGGCAAGCAGAGGAGCATGATTTTTATAGAGGTGTGACGTATGAAAAATCATTTCATATGATTTTTCACGCCACTTTATTTTTTTTTGTGTGTCTTATTTGTTACCCTCAGATGGCTATGACAACTTTACCCGGACTGTGGGTGAGCGCTGAGGGTTTTCAACCTGTTAACGCTACTTGTGAATTATGCCATGCTTATAACCTACAGCATTAGTCTACAGTCGGGTGTGATCTCGTGTTCGTGTCACATACAGTGAGATCGGAATGAAGTATGTTATATCAAGTGACTTGAAGACCAACATCTGATTGGATTTTAAATGATTTTTAGTGTGTAGTCCAGCGCTCGAGCCGACTATATCACGCTGTTGACGTTACGGTGACAGAAAACATTCCCAGCGATGTATAAACATGTGTTCGTAAAATAAATGCTTTTTCATTGAATATAATTGGGGTTGTGAGGGGGTGTGAGAGAGGGGGCGGGTGGTTGTGCCGGGGTAGTGATGACGCGGCAGATCACACAGGCAGATATAAATGATATATTTGATAGTACGCAGCAAATGTAACGGAATGAATCGTGTGCGTACCGCGCGGTGTGCCTACCTGTGGTACGTGTTAGATGTACCGCCGCCGCCCCAGTAGTGTATAACATAACGTTATATTGTTATACAACGACAGTGGTGCTGCCACATGAGTTAATAAACGTACAGAGACAAACATTCAAACAACCGCTCCACGGTAGGTACATCACTACAAGTACGATGCGCGTGTGTGCGTGAGCACTGGCAGCTCGTCACGTACGGAACGAAACCTGTTTAGGCTGGCTCAGCCAGTGCTCAAACAAACGGCTCACTCACCGCTCGCTATGCATCGCGTCGTGCGTGTTTGTTTAAATTTGAAATTTCAATTAATTAGTAAGAGTGTAAATTGCGCCCCTAAAATTACAGTAGGAACAAATGATTATCGATTTGATTTACCGAAAAAAATGATTTAGTCTATGTATCGGGCTATTTGTACAGGAAATGCCTCGAACAACACAAATGTGAGAAAATGACATCGTATGTTAATAGATCTGAACATATATACATACATACATATCATCACGCCATATCCCTTGCAGGGTAGGCAGAGAGAACAGAGTGCCAGAGAACTCTATCTCTGCATACTTCACTCGCTTCCTCAACATTCATAATTCTCTTCATACACGCTCGCCGGTTTCGGAGACTCTTGACTCCACCTTCCTCTTCAGTACCTGACCGATCTGGTCTAGGTAGGTTAGTCTCGGTCTCCCTCGGTACCTACATCCTTCCACTTTCGCATTGTATATATATATATATATATATATATATATATATATATATATATATATATATATATATATATAGATCTGAACAACCTATAAATATGGGGATATAACCTATATATTTTATTAAAAAAAGAGTCATTCTTTTTTTTCAGCCATTACAAAGACTTTAACGAAAGCAGTATATTTTTAATAATACCTCCTGACAACTTCATCGTATTTGTTGAATAGCTTGAGAAGAAATTTCGAGAATATTTCGATCTAGAAATAAATATTGTTAATATTGGTAGTGATATACTAAAACGTATACAAGATTGTAAATTTGATATGCCATGCAAGTGCTTGCCCATTGATTATTTAAAAAAACTTTATATTAGATTTAGAATTTATCATTCGATTAAGAGATATAACAAAGTATTAAAAATCAAAAATTACAAAAAAAGAACTATTAAGCAAGCAATTTGTAAAACAATATCCATACATAAAAAGGTGACAAACGTTTTGTGTATTTATTTCCATCGCCATGTGCCAACCCTATCAGAATAGGTAACAATTTTGCTCGCTCCTTAGAAGCTTGGTCTCTGTACGTTTAGTTACTCATGTGGTGCTGCGTCAGGCGGGGCTCGCGACACACACTGGACACTACATCTCGGACATCATCAATCACAATAATGTGACATTCATTAGTTATAATCATAACTCGTACCGAGTGTCGGACACAAGTGTGTGTCTGTGTACGTATACATTACAGTTCAATGTGTGTCACTATATCCATTGAACTAGTATATATAATACGTGATTACTATTTATATAAAAAAACATCGTTAAATACAATTCTAATTACATAGTTAGAGTATTAAACCGATACAATGTGTAATTATTGTCCGGTAGATGGCGCACACGCACATCTCACATAAGGACAATAAAATAATACGAACCGAACACTGTTTGTGATACAAACTGACAGTTCACACTTACCTAAGTGTTGACGGCGATGTGAACGGACATCCAATAGGTGTGACATTCGTCGGTCCGTCGTAAACACGTTATTGTCAATACGTTGGGTGTGTTAAATGATAAATAACAATCAATTGTTAAAGTAATAGGTCTTGGGAATAGTCTTTTAGCTGATAATCTGTATACACTTTTAATAAAATCTCTTTGACGGCACTTATTGTATCTGGCAGGTTTTGATACCATTAAAAACGTTACACGCAAGCAGCAAACCTGATGGTGTGCTTGTTTCTTGTTTTTTACCAAAAGCAATAAAAAGAAAAAATAAATCTCGTTCCGGTCCGCCCATCACTGATTTAATGGACGCCATTTTTAAAAAGTGGGGCAAGATCAGTACATAAGTAGTTACGATGTAACTGAAGATCCTGGGTATTACCCACAAAACAGTTTCGACCCATTTGAAAAAAACTGTTTATACAAAAAACCCTCAATATTTGGGTACCACACGAGCTCACTGAAAGATACCTAATGAACCGTGTACTCATTCATCATCATCATCACAGCCCATAAATATCCCACTGTTGGGCTCGGGCCTCCTCCGTTATGGGAGGGCAATTAACCTACTATACCGCGCTGGTCAGACGTGTTGGTATAGGGTTTTGTTTAGAGTTTGTCTTCTCTCGCATAGATGTGATATGCGTTTCATATCCCTTAGTCGTCTCGTACGATCACCCACGGGTAAGATATGGGGTGGTGAATAGTATTCTTACTCCGTCACCACACGGAAGTACACGTGTACTCATTGATGATACTTTATTGAGACGTAATGAACCCGAACCGTTTTAGAAGAGATTGATAACTGGTGATGAAATGTGGATCATGTACGATAAGAACGTGCGATAAAGGTCGTGGTCAAAGGTCGGTCAGTCATCACAGACTGTGACGTAGCCCGGGCTAACTCGCAATAAGGTGATGCTGTGTGTGTGGTGGGATTGGTAGGGTATTGTTCATAACGAGCTTTTACGGCCGGACAGCACCATCGATTCGAATCTCTACTGCCTACACCAATACCTGATGAGATTAATTAATGAAAGAAATTGAGAGAAAGCGGTCGAAGATAAGCAGTAGAAAGGGTGTCTTTCATCACGATTACGTTAGACCACACACATCTTTAGTCCTTCACCAACAATTATGAGAGTTATTCTGGGAGGTGTCCACCGTATAGTCCTGACCTTACACCTTCAGATTGCCACCTGTTTCGGACTCTTCAGAATTATTTATACAGTATCTATCAGGTTAACATTAAGAGAGGACTGCCAAAACTACTTGTCACGTTTTTTTACATTATAAGTCCAAAAATTTCAGCAACAGCAACGGGATCATGTTACTATCGACAAGATGGCAGACAGCCATCGAAAGAAATGGCACATATACCTAGGTACCTATATTGCAGTTAAATCTAACAAAACTTTGAAAAAAAAAGTCTTCATTTTTCATATAGCATGCGAAGAAACTTTCACCCCGATCTAATACGTACATTAGATATAACATTGTACGATCATCATCATCATCATCATCTCGCGTTATATCACCAATTACACGTGGACGGCGCAACATGTACGAGTGGCCACGTGCACGTCTTACGTCGTACGTAATGTAGAACTACAAATAGTTTTGAGTGACATGCTCGTCGGGAGGCTTATGTCCAACACTGGACGGATGGATGGATGGATGGACTGTGTGTGTGTGTTACATACGGACTTAATGGACGTGTTTTATGTGAACATTAAATATTGTATATCGGCGTGTGCCGGACGGCGGGACGGCGTCGCGTCCGGGGCGGCGGCAGTCGGCACACGGAGCTCGCGCGCGACGTCCGCCTGCGCCCGGCGCCTCCGCCCCGTTCGCTCGCTCGCCGTCGGAAGTGTCCGCGACTGTGTCCGGAGTGTGCCCGCCCGCGGGGACTGTGCCCAGTGCTGTGTCAGTGACGTGCCACCACAACCCACCGCACGCGGTCACGGTGAGTCAACACAACGTTCACCAAAACAAGTTTAAATAGTTTTCTTTTAAAGTTTTGAACTAATATTAAATACAGTGAATGTTGAATACATTCGATACGCCGATGTTAATGTGTATCGTGACGCGGCGCGTTACTGTATCCGCGTGTATCTGTAACACGTACGTGTATAACTAACGTCGTGCGACACCCACATGCACCAACAACAACAACACGACGCGTGTAGTGCACACTAGGTATATCAAATAAAAAATATTCTTGTTGTGCCAACACTCACCGTGTGGGGGACGACATAAATATACGCCAATGGATGATGACACGTCACCACCCACCAGCTGGTGTCGCTGGTGATGACACACAACAGACGACCGCGGGACGTTAATATATAATATCATTGCAAGTGAAGGAGAACGTTAAATTAAACTCTGTAACCATCACCCTCGACCACACCGTGTTACGGACAATTTTGGTATACAATGATCGTTCTATTGTGGAACAGGTTCACGCCCAGCGGTGGGACCTACATGTGTTGAAAACGATGATAATTTAATTAGTCCTGTAACTTATAATCAAAATTTAAATATTTTTCTCCATCTTGTGTTAGTGTCACACTGTTGGCGATGTACTGTCGACAGTCATGACTGGCTCTCATCGTGTCCACCGCACACCACCACACACCGTCACACTTACACACAGTATCAATGTTTTAGTTATACCAACGTGTTACACTCGGTACAATACGTATACATCGGTAGCGCGCACCTCACCTCACCTCACCGTGAGCACCGACCTGACTCCGTCCCGGCGGATGCTGCACAGCACAGCGTCAGCTACAATGAAACTATCAGTGAACTAATCAGTTCCTCATTGATCATTAACGTTGTAAACTATTGGATTGGCAATTAAAAATCAATCACAAACGCGATAAGCTCACTACATAAGTAGTTTTGTATCACATGTGTGTGTGTGTGTGTGTGCACGTCCACTCAGTGCTGTACTGAACGTAAATGATGGTATACACGTGTGGTGACGGAGTAAGAATATAATTCACCACCCCCCATCTTATCCGTGGGTGATCGTAAGGGACGACTAAGGGATATAAAACGCATATAACATCTATGCGTGAGAAAGAAAACTCGAAACAAAACCCTATACCAACACTTCTAACCAGCGCGGTATAGTACGTTAATTTCCCTCCCATTACGGAGGAGGTCCGAGCCCAACAGTGAGACATATGTGGGCTGTGATGATGATGATTACAACCTGAAACAATATGACACACACGAACTGAGAACGTGGTGCGACAGTTGCGTGCTGTCGACAGTATGTAGCGGTGACACGTGGTGTGCCACTGGCTCGCCTTCCGACTGGCACATGACTTGTCTACGTATAGTTGTAACCGTAACCCTCGAGGCAGACTGTCAAAGTCAACAAACCAGTAACGATAAAACTACACCACTATTATATGTATTTTTAATTAATTAAACAGAAAAATTGTACAGTTTTACCGATACTATTTAAGATTAAACAATTCAAATATAATGTATACAGAATGTGCCGCAGACTTTGGTCTATCCACGGATGTCATGGAAGCAGTACCAGTGGCCGTCCCAATGCCGATTCAATACGGTGTGTCATGGGACCACGTGCGTCGCCCCTCCGTCACACCGGGCGGAAAGGACGTGTGTCCAGACCATAGCCTGCTAAAAAAAAAGGAAAAAGACATCGGTCCACCGCTATACGTTTGAACTGCCACATAATTAACTATAATATATAATGTTAATCTTTTTTTATTTTTTTATGATTTTTTTTTTAAAGCTGACTGTAATTTTAACAAAAACATTATTTTCATTTTGATTTCTGATGAAATTCATAAGAATATTATCGAGAAAAATTCTAATTTGTTTCCCAAATTTGGAGGTTTGAAGTAAAAAATTAGTTTTCTCTATATATTTAATGATTATCTTTTTAACAAATAAAAACACAACCTTTAAAAGGTATCGAAATGATTTAATAAGTTGTAACCGTTAATATATTTTATGATAGGTAGCAGTCACGCACCTAAACTTAGTTTCGTGACTGCTGTCATACAATTTTATAATTATAAAATATTTTGTTAATGAAAATGTTCTTCAAAATTAAATATTTTCAGTTAAGAAATAGAGTCTGTTATAGTGCGGCTGTTTTGGATTTGTCATTTAGTAGGTATGTATTTAAATGTAGAGGCAGTAGGCACTGACAGAGTGGTGCTTTCTTTATAAAATCTGATCTGAAAATACGTGATATGTTAATAAATTGAATTAAATATGGAGAAAATTAGTTTGCTTGAAATAAATCTCTACAGATTCTATCACGTTTGTAAATACAAAACACATAACACTTTGAAATCAAAGTGTTAGAAACTTCCAGAAATTATAAATCAAATACACACGCGATAGTATCCTTAAAAATAGTTTTATTTCAAATGAATATATAACTTAGATATAGTTAATGAAACTCTTAGTACTTTTAGATCTCAACTTTCCATTTGCTACTTCTTTACTTTTCCTTTTATTTTATATATACATATAGATAACACCTAATAGAGAGTCTATTACTAGTCTCTTAATATTTATTAGAAACTTCATTGGTGATAGTGTTAATTATTTTAATATTTTTTTCTTATTGTAAATTAATTATATTACTGTATGTTTCCTTGATGAAATAAATAAATATATAAATGAATAAATAACATCGTATCAATACTCGCGTAAACACCAGGAATAGTTAACATTACTATATAGGTACTTCAAAAGCTCCAAATTGACATACAAATCAATATTTTTCACGATAACTCTACTATTGAGTAGCAATGATTACAAAAAAAAAGAGTTATAAACAGACATTTTTTATTGAAACTGCAGTCAAATTTACAACAAAACTAAAAATCTTTATCTATACATAGTATAAATAGTCTAGGGTAGATAATTTTTGAAAGGGAAAAAAATATAGTAGAATGAAACCAATTGGAAACGGAAGATAATATGATAAAAATGAAAGGAAAAATAAATTACGGGCGATCTGAGTTCGGGAAGTAGGAGACACACCCCGTGTTTAAGGGTAAAATTCGGTTTATCTGAATTTCCGGCGAAACTACAAATGTTATGGAAAAAAGTTAAATGGCAAAGTTGTAGGTAATAAAGGATCTACAACTTTTGTATTCACGCTTTTTTCACATAACCTCAAAATTTATGTGAAAAATTCAAATATCCATGTTTTTGGTTTTTTATTTTTATCTTTTACATAAACATTTTTTGTTCACAAAATTTGGTGGAATCTTACCTTTTTATGTTCTAAATGTGCGGTATTTTTTTTTAAATTTAAATATTTATTTCTTCACCTAATTTTGACTAAATATCGAAAAGCACCCTAATTTTCAATCGAAAAATCTCACGTCACAATTTCGAGATTTTCAAGAAAGTTTGTGGGCTTTTTTTCGTTGAAATCTCTACTTTTTTTTTTTTTTTTTTTTTGGTGGACTATGGATTAGTCTCGCCCCGCCAAATCGGTCCGGGGTGACGGAAAAGGCGACGCGTGACCCCATAGACCCACCGTAAAAACTCCTCTCTCTTCGCCGTGCGAGCGGGTCACCGGGACCCGATTTTTAACTTCGGTGGCCCGCCCGGCGGTTCACCCTCGCGGGTTCCTCTCGTTGACGCCCCGACAGATTTCGCCGTCGGGGCGTCGCCCTCACGCGGTGGCCTCACGTCGGGTGACCGGACAATTCCCCGGTCCGATCACCCGAAGCCTCGGTTAGGGCGGCATCAGGCGCAGGTATTCGCGCCTGCGCCGCCCCGGCCGCTGGCGGCGGCCCGGGGCTCGGGAATCCTCCCTTGCCCGTTCCGCCGCTTCCTTCTGCGAGATGACAGCCTCGCAGAAGGCGGCGACCGCGTCCCAGTTCCTGATGCTGTCGACCATCGCTCTCGCGACGGCCGGCAGCGTCAGGTCGGCACCGATGACAGCGACGAGGTCACGGCGCTGCCGCTCCCATCCCGGACACACCTCCAGCGTGTGTTGCGCCGTGTCCTCGTCACTCCTGCAGTGGTGGCAGGCCGGAGTCCACTCCCTATACACGACCCTGTGCAGGTACAACCCGAAACACCCGTGCCCCGTCAATACCTGCACCAGCCGAAAGGTGAGGACTCCGTGCCGCCGCTCCATCCACTCTATCAATACGGGTCGGAGGGCCTCAACGGTCTCCACACCGTGCCTAGGCCTCTCCAGCCGCGTAGCCCAACGGGCGATGACGTCTCGGCGGGCATCCACGCGCCAGGTGGCTATCTCGCTCAACGATGGGGAGCCACCTTCCTCGCGCGCTGTGATAACCCGCCGGTAGAGGTCGGAGAGCATCTCCGCCTCTAGGTCCCACGGGGGTGTCCCGGCCAACAGGCACGCCGCCTCTGTCGACACCGTGCGGTACCCGCGAATGGCTCTGACCGCCATGGCTCTCTGTGGCCTCCACAGAACCGCCCTGAGCTGGGCGTTCAGAGCCCTCGCCCACACGGGTGCGCCGTACATGGCCATCGAGCGGATGACCCCCGCATACAGCCGTCGGGCCTCAAAACTGGGTCCGCCCACATTCGGCATGAGACGAGAAAGGGCGGACGCCGCGCCGACAAGCCGGGGAGCAATCTGTCGGAAATGCTCTCGGAACCACCATCGCCCGTCGAGCACCAGACCCAAGTACCTCATATGGGCCTGGATGCTGATGTGGATGGAGTTTACCACTATCGAGGCGCCGATGGGCAGCCTCACACGGGGCCCATGGAAAAGTAGGGCCTCCGTCTTGTTTAGGGCCACCCTGAGCCCCAGCGCCTCGATCCGCCTGACCATTTCCTCGGTGCCGAGAGTGGCCAGGCTCGCCGCCTCTTCGAGTGTCCTGCCCCGGGCCGTGACGAGCGTGTCGTCAGCGTAGCACACCAAGCTCAGCCCGGGGGGGAGACTCCCTCTCAACGCCCAGTCGTACCCGATGTCCCACAGAGTCGGCCCCAGAACCGACCCCTGTGGAACGCCGCACGACATGGGCGTCCGCACAATGTCCCCTGCGGGACCCGCGCAGAGGATACTGCGGCCCTCCAAATAGTCTGCCACCAGCCGCCTGAGGTACAGGGGCACTCCATGGAACCGGAGCGCCTCCCTGATGCAGCCGAATGGCAGACTATTGAATGCGTTGGCGATGTCCAACGACACCGCCAACAGCACTCCCTTCCCGGCGACGGCCTCCGCGGCCGCCTGCCTCAGGCGTAATAGGGCCCCGATGGTCGAACGCCCCCTCCGAAACCCATACTGAGCGTCCGACAGATCGGGCCCCACCTCCTCCAGGTGTCGGACGATGCGGGCAGCGAGCACACGCTCCAGCAGCTTACCCACATCGTCGAGGAGCACGATGGGCCTGTAGGCCGACGGCAAATCCGAGGACCGTCCCGGCTTTGGCAGGAGAACCAACCTCCCTTCCTTCCAGCACTCAGGGAACCTTCCAGACGTCAGACAGGCGTTGAACAGCTGCCTGAGGCGAGGCTCGAAGTGCTCGAGGAGCGACGTCAGCACCCGGACTGGAATTCCGTCCGGGCCGGGGGCCGTGGTGGCGGAACGAATCTTCGCTACGGCCGCCCCCACTTCCGACTCCGTCACGGGCGGAACACTCTCGTCGTCGTCGGCCTCCCGGTCCTGATCTGGCGGAGCCATGACCGGGGGCGTGTGTTCCGACTGCCGTGGAAACAGCTCCTCGACCACCCTACGAAGGAAGTCGGGCTGGAGGGTCTCGGTGAGGGGGGGGGCCCGCGCGCGAAGCTTGTTCAGCGCCGCGCGATATGGGCGACCCCAGGGGTCACGGTCGAGACCGTCCAGCATCTCCTGCCAACTCGCGCCCTTGGCGGCACGGATGGCCAGCCGAAAGGCAGTCCGCGCACTGCGGTACGCCTCGTACAGCTGGCCCTCCCGCTCGACGTCGCGGTGACGCCGCCGGCTGCGGGTGTAGGACCTTCGGGCACTGACACACGCCGCACGAAGGTCCACCAGTCTTGGGGACCACCAGTAGACCCCCTGCCTCGGAGGCGGACGCCGCCGCACTCTGGGCATGGCCGCATCGCAGATCTGCGTTAACGCACCGCGAATGCGGACAGCCTCAGCGTCCACTCCGTCCGCTGGGGGTGGTGAGGACAGCCACGTGTTGACAATGGCCGCCTCCGCCAGTAGATCCCTGTCAAGACGACCCACAGCCCACCGCGGAAACGCGGGAGCTCCGTCCGCCCTGTGACCCCTACCGGGTTCCCGGGGGGAGACCTCCATCCGGATGTACCGGTGGTCCGACAGGGTCTCCGCCTCCTCCAGGACACTCCAGTTCCTCACCCGTGGCGCGACAGCGGGGCTAGCGAACGACAAGTCCACTATCGACCCGCCCTGCCGCCGCACACACGTGTTCACCGAGCCTCTGTTCAGAACACAGAGGCCCAGTGAAGCCGCCCACTCGTTGACCGCCCGCCCGCGGTCGTCCGTCGTAGGGGACCCCCACGCCGTGGATTTGGCGTTAAAGTCCCCCAGAACCAGGACGAGGCCCGGTGCCAGTCGCCGTATCGAGGCCTCCAAGGTGGTGAGTGAGGCCCCGAAATCGTCCATCCTCCTAGTGGGGGAGAGGTATACGCTGTAGAGCGTGACCCCTCCCCACTCCGCCGCGACAAATTCCTCGCCCCTATCCAAAAGGGACAAGGACGGGAAGTGCCGCTGCGTTGAGACGACGATTGCCGCGGTACCGTTTCGACTGACCACCCAATTGGGGTGATCAGGCACGGCGTACGGTTCCGCGACTACGGCTGCACCAATCGACCACTCCGCCATGGATTGCAGGAGGAGATCCTGCGCTCCGGCGGAGTGGTTGGTGTTGGCCTGCAGGAGGAGGTGCATGGCTGGTGTACCCATTATCGGGTTGTGTCCATGACCTCCTCGCCAGCGGGCGATCGGACCGCGCTAGGAGCGGGGGCGGCCGTGGTCGTAGGGCCGCCCCGCGCCTTTGGGGCCGAAGCTGGAGGTTTGCACGCCCCAGAACCCATGCGGTGCTTGGCGGGCTTATTGCCCGCCGCACACGCGGGGCAGTGGGGCGGGGCGGCGCAAGATGCCGCCACGTGCCCGGTCTGACCGCAGCGGAAACACAATCCGCCGCAGTCGAAGCAATTAGTGCACGTCGGTCGAGTGTGTCCGACCGCCATGCACTTGTAGCACCTCGCAGGCCGGTGCTCAAGCACGGTTACCCGCGCCGAGCTCCAGCCCACGAGGAGCCTGCCTGAGCCGGCCAGTTGCCTGACCGACTCCACCGGGCACTGCGCCCAGGCAGCACCTACGCCACCCGGACCGGGACGAATGGCACCGACCCGGACGGTGTCTATGGGACACCCGGTTTTCGAGGCAATAGCCTCCCGGATGTCTTCCACCGTCACTGAATCGTCCAAACCCGAAATGCGCATTTCGGCGCACTTGACGGGCCTGGCGATCTTGATGCCACCCTCCTCGGCGAACAAACCTCTCAGCTTCTCGGCCACGCTGTCGGCCGTCTTGGCGCCCTCGGCCCCTGGGAACTCGAGAATTCGAGCCCCCGTCCGGGCCTTGCGGGTCCTGGCTTCGACGCCTCCAATATCGGAGACGTCTAGCTCCCGCCGGGCCTTCCTCAAGACGGCCTCGTAGCTGAGGCCCTTCTCGGCCGCCTCGGGCAGCACAGTGATCACCACTGCGGCCGTCTTCGGCGACTTGAGCCCCTTGCGCGGTCTCTTCTTCTGTCCGGCTCCTGCCTGAGGAGCGGGGACCTCAGCGGCGCGCTTGGCCTCCGCTCTCCTCCTTTGGCCGCGACTCCTTCTGTCGCGTTCGGCTACCTGCCAACCCTGTTCGGGTACGGCAGTCGTGCCAGACGCGGAAGGCCTCGTCGCGGCCTCGCTGGTCGTCGCCGGCGGTGTTGTTGCGGGCGACTTCAGCGGTCCGGCAGGAGCCGGAGCCGTCTTCCTCCTCAGGGCGGGTCCCTTTGGAGCTGGGCCGGGGCCTTTGGGCTTAGGCCCGGCCGCGGCCGCGGCGTAGCTCCCCACGCGGCCACCCTGACAAGGCAGCGGGGCGGGGGCTGGTGCCACATGCGGCCGCTTGTCCGCGGCGAGAGGTGGTCGGACACGTGGTTCTGGAGGCAACCTCGCCTCCAGAACGGCGAAGCGCGCATCGACGAGCTTGCCCACTGCGCCGATGATTTTGGCGAGGGCCTCGTCCGATATGCCTCCCACCTCAAACGGGGTCGGCTGAGCCTCCTTAGGGGCCCGTTCTACGGCGCCTGGCGGCTTTGGCGCCGCAGGGGCGCTAGCCGGCGGCAAGCGGTCCGCGGGGAGAGGCGTCAACCTCACCACGGGAACAGGGAGTTTCACCGCGGTGACCGCGCCAGCGTCAGCCGGCGGCGCGCGCTTCGCGGCGGCAGGCGTCTTCCTCGCCGCGGGGACGGGTGTGACGCTGACGCCATCACCCAACATCGTCGGCGCCGCAGCGCGAGGCGGCTTTGGCGCCGCAGCGGCCGCCGAGTATCCGGCCCTGGCCGATAGCGCGGCTGGCGCGGGTGACACGAACAGCGCCACCCGCGCGTTGAGGTCGGCCACGTCTATCAACAGCTGGCGGTTTGCGCGACGCATTTCCGCCAGCATGTCGCCCAGGTTCCGGTTTCGGGTCCGCAGGCCTGACATCTCGCCTCTAAGGCGGACATTTTCGGCCTGCAGATCCGTGGCCTCGCCGGCGCGGACAGCGACCGCCGCCGCCCTTTCCATGACCGAGGTCCCTCGCCCTCTTCGGGAGGCCTGGATCTTGGGTGGAGGCATGTTGGCCACGCTCCCCTCGGTTTCGGCGCTCGAGCTGCCTCCCTTACTCAGGGGGCGCTTTCGCACCTGCGAGGGGAGGGCCTCCTCCTTCTTAGTCGCGGTCGCCGGCGGCGTCTTTGCTGCTAGACGCGCCGACGACCTAGTGGGGCCTTCACCAGCCGACCCACTGTCCTTTTTGGACGGCCCTGCGGGAATATCACCGCCCTCGTCCATTCTGACGGTAGATCCGCCGCCCTCGTCTTCGGACGGCTCTGCGACATCGCTGTCGCCCTCGTCCGTCGACGGCTCTGCTGCGAGTCTACCGTCCTTCTTCTCTTCAGCGGCGGCAGCCTCCCTGCGCGCTCGCCGCTCCTCCAGCCGCCTTTTGTGGCTCAGGCCGTTGCCCCGAGACTTTCGAGGCGACCTCCTCTTCTTCTTCTGGGCCTCCACGGTTTGTGCCGGGCCCTCGGCGGACGCCTCAAGTCCTGAGGACGAGGCGTCGTCTTGGTCAGTTTTGCGTTGGCATGACTGGGCCTTGGGGTGAGAATCGCTAGGATTCCCGTCGGTTTTTTCTTTTAAATTTGCAGTATCCATTAGATTCCCACGAGAATGGGAGATACATTTCGTCGACCCGGGCAGAGATCCCTATACCCGGGCAAGCCTACATTTACCAACCAGGGGGTCAGCCGGTGCCCTGGCTGGAGCGTGCTAACGACAGAACAACCCATCTGCCATGCATCTTCTCGCCGCACGCCAGAACTTAAGATTCTGGGTGATTTCCGAGTCCGAATGTTACTTCGAACTCTTTATAGAGGTTGTCTTCCTCGCGGTCCGGGCGGTTAAGCCAAGACCCTCGCTCCTGAAACTAAGACAAGCAAAGAATCAGGTTTACGATGTGTGGGCGGTGGCGTGTGCCTGCCCAGCCCTCAAATGAATGAGTGACTGAGCCCGTCCCAATATTTCGCGTCCTATACCCTCTACTACGACTGTAGTAGAGTAAGGAGCGAAATCGCGCAGATATTTGCTACGGACGACAGTACAACAGAAGAACTGGGGACCGCCGTCCGCACCCAGGGTACACCACGTGGAGGTTTCTGGGATAGTACCCCTTGAAATCTCTACTTTCCGATAGTGTAAAAAAAAATACACTACCGTGGTAAATTTTCTTAGGAAATGCAAAAAAGGAAAAATCTGGAATCCGATTTTTTTTTATCATGTACAATTTTGAGCTATTTATTAAATTTTATACTTTAATTGCTGCAAAATGTAAGATTCTTAGAATAATTTATATGCCTATGGGAGAGTGACCTATGGGGTACTATCCCAGAAACCTCCACGCGGTGTACCCTGGGTGCGGGCGGCGGTCCCCAGTTCTTCTGTTGTACTGTCGTCCGTAGCGAATTTCTGCGCGATTTCGCTCCTTACTCTACTACAGTCGTAGTAGAAGGTATAGGACGCGAAGTATCGGGACGGGCTCAGTCACTCATTCATTTGAGGGCTGGGCAGGCACATGCCACCGCCCACATATCGTAAACCTGATTCTTTGCTTGTCTTAGTTTCAGGAGCGAGGGTCTTGGCTTAACCGCCCGGACCGCGAGGAAGACAACCTCTATAAAGAGTTCGAAGTAACATTCGGACTCGGAAATCACCCAGAATCTTAAGTTCTGGCGTGCGGCGAGAAGATGCATGGCAGATGGGTTGTTCTGTCGTTAGCACGCTCCAGCCAGGGCACCGGCTGACCCCCTGGTTGGTAAATGTAGGCTTGACCGGGTATAGGGATCTCTGCCCGGGTCGACTCAATGTATCTCCCATTCTCGTGGGAATCAAATGGATACTCAAAATTTACTAAAAACCGACGGGAATCCAAGTGATTCTCACCCCAAGGCCCGGTCATGCCAACGTAAATCTGACCAAAACGACGCCTCGTCCTCTGGACTTGAGGCGTCTGCCGAGGGCCCGGCACAAATCGTGGAGGCCCCAAAAGCAAAGCGGAGGTCGCCCAGAAAGACTCGGGGCAACGGCCTGAGCCACAAAAGGCGGCTGGAGGAGCGGCGAGCGCGCAGGGAGGCTGCCGCCGCTGAAGAGAAGAAGGACGGTAGACTCGCAGCAGAGCCGTCGACGGACGAGGGCGACAGCGATGTCGCAGAGCCGTCCGAAGACGAGGGCGGCGGATCTACCGTCAGAATGGACGAGGGCGGTGATATTCCCGCAGGGCCGTCAAAAGAGGACAGCGGGTCAGCTGGTGAAGGCCCCACTAGGTCGTCGGCGCGTCTAGCAGCAAAGACGCCGCCGGCGACAGCGACTAAGAAGGAGGGAGCCCTCCCCTCGCAAGTGCGAAAGCGCCTCCTGAGCAAGGGAGGCAGCTCGAGCACCGAAACCGAGGGGAGCGTAGCCAACATGCCCCCACCCAAGATCCAGGCCTCCCGAAGAGGGCGAGGGACCTCGGCTATGGAAAGGGCGGCGGTGGTCGCTGTCCGCGCCGGCGAGGCCACGTATCTGCAGGCCGAAAATGTCCGCCTTAGAGGCGAGATGTCAGGCCTGCGGACCCGAAACCGGAACCTGGGCGACATGCTGGCAGAAATGCGTCGGGCAAACCGCCAGCTGTTGATAGACGTGGCCGACCTCAAGGCGCAGGTGGCGCTGTTCGTGTTACCTGCACCAGCCGCGCCATCGGCCAGGGCCGGCTACTCAGCGGCCGCTGCGGCGCCAAAGCCGCCTCGCGCTGCGGCGCCGACGACGTTGGGTGATGGCGACACCGTCACACCCGTCCCCGTGGCGAGGAAGACGCCTGCCGCCGCGAAGTGCGCGTCGCCGGCTGACGCTGGCGCGGTCGCCGCGGCGAAACTCCCTGTCCCGGTGGTGAGGTTGACGCCTCTCCCCGCGGACCGCTTGCCGCCGGCTAGCGCCCCTGCGGCGCCAAAGCAGCCAGGCGCCGTAGAACGGGCCCCTGAGGAGGCTCAGCCGACCCCGTTTGAGGTGAGAGGCATATCGGACGAGGCCCTCGCCAAAATCATCGGCGCAGTGGGCAAGCTCGTCGATGCGCGCTTCGCCGTTCTGGAGGCGAGGTTGCCTCCAGAACCACGTGTCCGACCACCTCTCGCCGCGGACAAGCGGCCCCGGCCCAGCTCCGAAGGGACCCGCCCTGAGGAGGAAGACGGCTCCGGCTCCTGCCGGACCGCTGAAGTCGCCCGCAGCAACACCGCCGGCGACGACCAGCGAGGCTGCGACGAGGCCTTCCGCGTCTGGCACGACTGCCGTACCCGAACAGGGTTGGCAGGTAGCCGAACGCGATAGAAGGAGTCGCGGCCAAAGGAGGAGAGCGGAGGCCAAGCGCGCCGCTGAGGTCCCCGCTCCTCAGGCAGGAGCCGGACAGAAGAAGAGGCCGCGCAAGGGGCTCAAGTCGCCGAAGACGGCCGCAGTGGTGATCACTATGCTGCCCGAGGCGGCCGAGAAGGGCCTCAGCTACGAGGCCGTCTTGAGGAAGGCCCGGCGGGAGCTAGACGTCTTCGATATTGGAGGCGTCGCAGCCAGGACCCGCAAGGCCCGGACGGGGGCTCGAATTCTCGAGTTCCCAGGGGCCGAGGGCGCCAAGACGGCCGACAGCGTGGCCGAGAAGCTGAGAGGTTTGTTCGCCGAGGAGGGCGGCATCAAGATCGCCAGGCCCGTCAAGTGCGCCGAAATGCGCATTTCGGGTTTGGACGATTCGGTGACGGTGGAAGACATCCGGGAGGCTATTGCCTCGAAAACCGGGTGTCCCATAGACACCGTCCGGGTCGGTGCCATTCGTCCCGGTCCGGGTGGCTACAAGTGCATGGCGGTCGGACACACTCGACCGACGTGCACTAATTGCTTCGACTGCGGCGGATTGTGTTTCCGCTGCGGTCAGACCGGGCACGTGGCGGCATCTTGCGCCGCCCCGCCCCACTGCCCCGCGTGTGCGGCGTGCAATAAGCCCGCCAAGCACCGCATGGGCTCTGGGGCGTGCAAACCTCCAGCTTCGGCCCCAAAGGCGCGGGGCGGCCCTACGACCACGGCCGCTCCCGCTCCTAGCGCGGTCCGATCGCCCGCTGGCGAGGAGGTCATGGATACAACCCGATAATGGATACACTATCCATGCACCTCCTCCTGCAGGCCAACACCAACCACTCCGCCGGAGCGCAGGATCTCCTCCTGCTATCCATGTCGGAGTGGTCGATTGGTGCAGCCGTAGTCGCGGAACCGTACGCCGTGCCTGATCGCCCCAATTGGGTGGTCAGTCGAAACGGTACTGCGGCAATCGTCGTCTCAACGCAGCGGCACTTCCCGTCCTTGTCCCTTTTAGGAATTTGACGCGGCGGAGTGGGGAGGGGTCACGCTCTACAGCGTATACCTCTCCCCCACTAGGAGGATGGACGATTTCGGGGCCTTACTCACCACCTTGGAGGCCTCGATACGGCGACTGGCACCGGGCCTCGTCCTGGTTCTGGGGGACTTCAACGCCAAATCCACGGCGTGGGGGTCCCCTACGACGGACGACCGCGGGCGGGCGGTCAACGAGTGGGCGGCTTCACTGGGCCTCTGTGTTCTGAACAGGGGCTCGGTGAACACGTGTGTGCGGCGGCAGGGCGGGTCGATAGTGGACTTGTCGTTCGCTAGCCCCACTGTCGCGCCACGGGTGAGGTACTGGAGTGTCCTAGAGGAGGCGGAGACCCTGTCGGACCACCGGTACATCCGGATGGAAGTCTCCCCCGGGAACCCGGTAGGGGTCACAGGGCGGACGGAGCTCCCGCGTTTCCGCGGTGGGCTGTGGGTCGTCTTGACAGGGATCTACTGGCGGAGGCGGCTATTGTTTCCACGGCAGTCGGAACACACGGCCCCGGTCATGGCTCCGCCAGATCAGGACCGAGAGGCCGACGACGACGAGAGCGTTCCGCCCGTGATGGAGTCGGAAGTGGGGGCGGCCGTGGCGAGGATTCGTTCCGCCACCACGGCCCCCGGCCCGGATGGAATTCCAGTCCGGGTGCTGACGTCGCTCCTCGAGCACTTCGAGCCTCGCCTCAGGCAGCTGTTCAACACCTGTCTGACGTCTGGACGGTTCCCTGAGTGCTGGAAGGAAGGGAGGTTGGTTCTCCTGCCAAAGCCGGGACGACTCGTGTCGTGACGTGCTCGACGGGCGATGGTGGTTCCGGGAGCATTTCCGACAGATTGCTCCCCGGCTTGTCGGCGCGGCGTCCGCCCTTTCTCGACTTATGCCGAACGTGGTCGGACCCAGTTTTGAGGGCCGACGGCTGTATGCGGGGGTCATCCGCTCGATGGCCATGTACGGCGCACCCGTGTGGGCGAGGGCTCTGAACGCTCAGCTCAGGGCGGTTCTGTGGAGGCCACAGAGAGCCATGGCGGTCAGAGCCATTCGCGGGTACCGCACGGTGTCGACAGAGGCGGCGTGCCTGTTGGCCGGGACACCCCCGTGGGACCTAGAGGCGGAGATGCTCTCCGACCTCTACCGGCGGGTTATCACAGCGCGCGAGGAAGGTGGCTCCCCATCGTTGAGCGAGATAGCCACCTGGCGCGTGGATGCCCGCCGAGACGTCATCGCCCGTTGGGCTACGCGGCTGGAGAGGCCTAGGCACGGTGTGGAGACCGTTGAGGCTCTCCGGCCCGTATTGATAGAGTAGATGGAGCGGCGGCACGGAGTCCTCACCTTTCGGCTGGTGCAGGTATTGACGGGGCACGGGTGTTTCGGGTTGTACCTGCACAGGGTCGTGTATAGGGAGTGGACTCCGGCCTGCCACCACTGCAGGAGTGACGAGGACACGGCGCAACACACGCTGGAGGTGTGTCCGGGATGGGAGCAGCAGCACCGTGACCTCGTCGCTGTCATCGGTGCCGACCTGACGCTGCCGGCCGTCGCGAGGGCGATGGTCGACAGCATCAGGAACTGGGACGCGGTCGCCGCCTTCTGCGAGGCTGTCATCTCGCAGAAGGAAGCGGCGGAACGGGCAAGGGAGGATTCCCGCGCCCCGGGCCGCCACCAGCGGCCGGGTCGGCGCAGGCGCGAATACCTGCGCCTGATGCCGCCCTAACCGAGGCTTCGGGTGATCGGACCGGGGAATTGTCCGGTCACCCGACGTGAGGCCACCGCGTGAGGGCGACGCCCCGACGGCGAAATCTGTCGGGGCGTCGACGAGAGGAACCCGCGAGGGTGAACCGCCGGGTGGGCCACCGAAGTTAAAAATCGGGTCCCGGTGAAGAGAGAGGAGTTTTTACGGTGGGTCTATGGGGTCACGCGCCGCCTTCTCCGTCGCCCCGGACCGATTTGGCGGGGCGAGACTAATCCATAGTCCACCAAAAAAAAAAAAAAAAAAAAAGAGTGACCTATGAAATATTTAGTAGTAGTCATTTAATTTAGGCTCTCAAAATGTAAAACATCTATTTTTCACCTCTAATAGTTTCAAACATGAATCTATCAAAAATACTGTTGCATTTGTCATTGTTTTTCTGGTTGCGATACAATATCTGGATTCGCCGGAAAAGGAAAGAAAATTGTCGTAAATTCATTATTAGACAATAAAAATTTGCGGGTGGTGTCCGATGGTTTACTGTGTGAGGCACAAGGATGTTTCAGGAATGGAAGGAGATGCATGGATCAAGTGTTCTCTCTTCACAACATTGTGGAGAAGCATCTGGCTCTAGGTCAGAGGGTTTTCTGCAGTTTTGTCGATCTGGAGAGAGCATTTGACACGGTTGTACGGAAGGAACTTTGGGACATTTTTACCGGAGTATGATATTAACTTTCCGTGTGGTGACGGAGTAAGAATACAATTCACCACCCCATATCTTACCCGTGGGTGATCGTACGAAATGACTAAAGGATACAAAACGCATATAACATCTATGTGAGAGAAGGAAAACTCGAAACAAAACCCTATACCAACACGTCTGACCAGCGCGGTATAGTAGGTTAATTTCCCTCCCATTACGGAGGAGGCCCGAGCCTAACAGTGGGACGTTTATGGGCTGTGATAATGATGATATTAACGGTAAACTGCTGCAAGCTGTGCAGTCCAGTTACATGGGCTGTAGAGCTTGTGTGCGGCTGGATGATAGAATGTCGCCTTGGTTAATCAGGGGTGCGTTCTATCAGCCAGGCTGTTTATCATATATCTGGATATATGTCTCCAAAGGTTGGGACGATATGAATGTGGGAGTCCAGATGGGCGACTCAGTGGTCAGTGATCTGCTCTTTGCAGATGATGCAGTCCTGCTGGCGTAGTCAGCGACTGACCTGCAGAACCTAGTCGACACAAAGACAGAAGATTGTAAGAAAAGGGGTCAACGCGTGAATGTGAGCAAAACCAAAATAATGGTCTTTGAAAGAGATGAAGCCAGAACGGATGTAAAAGTAACAATAGGTAATGATGTACCAGAGCAAGTGGATGAATTTGTATATCTTGGATGTGGATTTAGCCGAGATGGAAGGTACACCACTGATATAGAGCGAAGAGTGAATGCGGGAAATAGAGTGAACGGAGCGTTGGGACAACTTCTCGGTAGCTACCACCTTAGCCAGAAGGCACGTGTAGCAATACATAACGCAGTGCTTGTCCCAACATTAATATATGGAAGCAAGAGTTGGGTATGCATAAAAGAGCATGAAAGTAAAATTAATGCGGTCGAAATGAGATCTCTACGGAAAATCTGTGGAGTTAGGCTGACCGATCGCATTCGTAACGACGACGTAAGAGAGCGAGTCGGTATGAAAAAGAGTATTGATGTAAATATGCGAAAGGGAATGCTCCGATGGTTCGGACATGTGGAAAGAATGCCGAACGAACGTCTGGTTAAGAAGATATACAATGCGAAAATGGAAGGATGTAGGTACCGGGGGAGACCGAGACTAACCTACCTAGACCAGATTGGTCACGTACTGAAGGAAGGTGGAGTCAAGAGTCTCCGAAACCGGCGAGCGTGTATGAAGAGAATTATAAATGTTGAGGAAGCGAGTGAAGTATGCAAGGATAGTTCTCTGGCACTCTGTTCTCTCTGCCTACCCTGCAAGGAATATGGCGTGATGATATATACATATCGTATTTAAAAATTTGTCAAAATTGCCGATATTTTTATAAAAAATATTCAAACAAAGAAGATATTGAAAAAAATGGATTACAGTTAATCAAATATATTTATAAATGCAAAAATAATAATATAACACTGAATCAATTAAGATTTCAAAAATATCAATTAGCAAAAATTAAATCATCTTTCATATTGGCAAATCTCCCACCCACAGAGGATGCAGCAGAAGAACATTGTTTCAGGCGATATAATAAATAGATCTTTTACATTTTTAGAACCTAAATTAAATTACTACTACTAAGTATTCGTTCACTCTCCCATAGACATATACATATATTATACATATACATATATTATACATATACATATATTATACATATACATATATTATTTTAAGAATCTTACGTTGTTCAAGCAATTAAAGTATAAAATTTAATAAATAGTTCAAAATTGTACATGATAAAAAAACATCGGATTCCAGATTTTTCGTTTTTTGCATTTCCTAAGAAAATTTACCACGGTAGTGTATATATTATTTACACCATCAGAAAGTAGAGATTTCAACGAAAAAAAGCTCACAAACTTTTTTGAAAAAGTCGAAATTTTGACGTAAGATTTTTCGATTGTAAATTAGTGCTTTTTCGATTTTTAATCAAAATTAAGTGACAAAATAAATATTCAAATTAAAAAAAATACCGTATATTTGGAACATAAAAAGGTAAGATCCGCCAAATTTTGTGGAAAAAAAAAATGTTTATGTAAAAGATAAAAATAAAAAACCAAAAACTTGGTTATTTAAAATTTTCACATAAACTTTGAGGTTATGTGAAAAAAGTGTGAATACATAAGTTGTAGATCTTATTATTACTTTGCCTTTTTTCCATAGGACTAACTTTTTTCCATAGGACTTGTAGTTTTGCCGGAAATTCAGATAAACCGAATTTTACCCTTAAACACTCACCTCCTCCTACTTCCCGAACTCAGATCGCCTGTAATTTATTTTTCCCTTCATTTTTATTATATATTGTCTTCCGTTTCCAATGGGTTTCATCCTACTATAATTTCCTTCTACTATTTACCATTTTTAAGGCTTTCTACTCTGGACTAAAAACACTTGTATTAGTAAACCGCCGACAATTTAAGAATGTTCTAATGTGATGTCGTAAAATATGTTACATATTTTTGTGCGCTTACATTGGAAACTCTGACTGAAGCCTTATGAGATATATCAAAATAATGTCCTACGAAATTGTATAACTTAAAAATATCTATAAATAACATCAGCGATGGTATCTGTTTATCTCATAACAATAATCCGCAATAACCATTTTTATTTTTTACATATTACTAAATAATAATAGGTTGTTTATGAAGCTTTAAACATCATAGTGTTGTTTCTTCGTCATTGTCCTACTCTTATGCCAATTACTTGGGGTCGATACAATATATACTCTTCTTTCATAGTACATATTGTAAAAGTTATTGGTAATAGTTCTATGACCGACCGCCTGCCAGACGTCAACCCTCCTCGGAAATGTAAATGTTGACCAAAGTTTGGTCCAAACGGCATCAGATGGAGTTGGCCCAGGTCGTTATAAGGCTCTTAGTCGTCTTTTACGACATCCATGAGCAAAGTAAGGGTTGGTAGTATTCGTAGCCGCTACCACACAGCTCATAGTGTTATTTCTTATACAACTAAATACATTAAGCACGGAGTGCATTTATTGCAAATCAAAATTACCTTTTATAGCATATATATATATATATATATATATATATACTTAAAACATATATTATCTTACAAGTTATCAGAGATTTAAAATGTGGGCTCGGAGTGATTGAAGTCCAAATAATACGAGGACGGGTCCCTGGTTACATAAGTAAAATTAACCAAAAGTCTTTTTTATTATAAAGTTGCAGAGTTTGTTTGGTTGAACGCGCTAATCTCAAAAATAATCTAAAAAAATAGTGGAATAGTTAATTGATCGAAGAAGGCTAGGCACACAATATATAACATCACCCTACGACATATACGAGTAAAGTATCAATGAAAAATGTGGGATATACCGATAAAATAAAATCCTGTTTGAGAGCTTCTATGTGTCTACACGCGCTGTTGATTAAAATTTCCGTGACGTCATTTGATTTTAACAATTATCTTAGGAGATATAATTATTTTAATTAAGTGGCTCTGCGAGGTACTACGCCGCGCCGCGCGGCTCAGACAGCGTGGTCGATGGTGGGCTCCTTGCGGTTAGTCCGGTATTTTTTTTTTTGGTAACGCAGTGGCTAAAAAATGTATTTTTCGCATGCCCGCCCGGGCGGGGTATGTGGGACTCGCAGGCCCTGAAGGGGTCACTGAATACCCACTAAAAAAGACCAACTGCGAGCTGTTAGTCGTTGGGGCTTTTACAGCTGAACCGGGCTATGGTTACTCCGGTAATGGCTGTTGTTTATTATATACCGGTGTCATATCTACATTACACGTGTTTACAGAGACATTGATCAAATAATTTGTAGTTTGTCGTGCGTTCATTGTATGAACGGTACAGCTCTATATATGTGTGTGTGTGTGTGGACATTACTCTTAGACAATTGTAAGTAGTGTGTGAGTTCATTGCACGCGTTGTGAGTGACACACGGACACTTGATCAATCACGGACCGACAGTACTGTGTCACGTGTACACACACACACACACACACGCACACGCAGATGTACAAATAAAAGTATTTTACAGATTTTTATAGACGGGAGTGCTCTCGTGACCATGGACGTTGTAGAGTGTTAGAAACGCCGGGAAATTAATAATGAAATATAAACGCGATACAATCAGTAAATATAGTTTTATGTCACAATTAGTCAGATTGTCGCACAATCAATGGACACCAATAACACACAAACGGAACAACAAGTCGTAACTCTCGTGGCGACTCTCGTGGTGACGTGTATTGATTCATATATATATATATATATATATATATATATATATATATATATA
The DNA here is from genome assembly GCA_905163515.2 of Lymantria monacha. Lineage (NCBI taxonomy): Eukaryota > Metazoa > Arthropoda > Insecta > Lepidoptera > Erebidae > Lymantria > Lymantria monacha. The sequence goes on from LR991093.1 coordinate 33,466,443, forward strand.
TATATATAACAAACAATAATTAACTATTTATGTAGTGGTTAAGACACCGTGCCAGTGCCGTGGGTTCGATGCCTAGCCAGGACAATACTTTGTGCGATCTAAAAACTGTTGTTCTGAGTCTGGGGGTAATCTGTCTGCGTTAATTATGTTTGTAAAGTCCCCCGCGATACAAGGATTATTTCCTTAGTGCGGGGTGGTGTCTTTTTTTATATGTTGTGACGTGCGACGTTGTCAACACATCCTATCATGTCAATGTATTTGACCATTCATAAACAATTGCAGAGCTAATGTGGCACGATAGCGATTACCACGAAGCTGTCTTAGGTGCCCGACCAATTTGGGCGGTCAGGTGCACAATACTACTCCGCGACTCTGGCTGCACCAATCGACCGTCTGGAAAGGTATGTAGGAAAGGATCCTGCGCACCAGCTGAATGATTTTACAGATGATGGATGAACTCGGCATTCCATAATGGGCCGTATCCATCACCTCCACGCAAGAGGGCAATCGGGCCGAACTAGGGCGGCAGCAGCCGTGATCGTTGGGCCGGTCCGTACCTTTGGGGCCGAAACTAAAAGATTGCACATCCCACACTCCATTTAATGATTGGCAGGTTTAATACCTGTCGCATATGCGGGGCAGTAGGCAGTGGCAGCGCAAAATAGCGCCTTATGCCAAGTTTCACCACAGCGTAAGGCAAGCCCGGTGTAATCAAAGCAATTAATACATGTCGGCCGAGTATCTCATAGGTCGGCGCTCCAGCATGGTTACTCGCGCTGATCACCAACCCACAATCAACCTGCCAATTTTTTAAGCTACTGTGCCGGGCAGTAAATTTAGGCAGCGTCAGAGCTACGGAACGGAATCGTCCAATCCTGCGACAGAGATTTCTGCACATTTCAGGAGTCTGGCGATTCTAACGCCACCCTTCTCGGTAAATAGATTTCTTAGCTTTTTGTTATGCTATCGGCATTCATAGCACCCTCAGCTCCAAGAAACTAGAATATTGGAGCCCCTGTCTGGTCATTAAGGATTTACGTCTCAAGGTCTCCGATATCGGTAACGTCTGACTCCCGAAGGACATATCACAAGACGGCCTTATAGCTGAGCCCCTTCTCAGCCGTCTGACTGCAGGGTGATGATAACTGCGGCAGTCTACGGCGGCCAGAGCCTGTGCAGCCTCTTTTTCCGTTCGGTTCCTGCCTGGGAAACGGAACAGGGAGGAGTTGTTAAGACGCCTCACCTTCATTACGGCCACTTCAGTGAACCGCAACCCACCTCGTCTGTTCGACTAGCGTTGGCGCCGCTGGCCTTACTTACCCTTAAGGAGAAGTCCTCTAACCTGATATGTAAGGCCGCAGTCAGACTCGCAGTGAAAAATGCGCCGAGGACGCGACGGAGAGCTCCGTGGCCGATTTACCACTTTCGTCATCTAAAGACAGATTCAGTAGAGAGCTAGACAGAGACAGTAGTTGGTCGAATCTCCTTCTTGGACAAATCGATGGCTGGTTACCTTTTCTCCGCGTCCTCCCTTAATGGATGCAGTTCAGCCTTGCTTTGGGCGAGGCGTGATGTCTTTTTCTTTTTCACCTTTGTCTTTTATTTAGGTGTTATAGAAACTCTGTTCACAGCCGGGCCCTTGGCTCGAGCAAACGTTGCTCTCCATCTCACACATGGAACTGAATGAGCCGGTATTAAAGCGCACCTCGCGATCGTATATCGGCTCAGTAAGGAACTGCCTGACGTTTTGTGACGAATTGTGTTGAGGTTTTGAGTTCCCCATGGCCTTGTATTGGGGTTGGGGACTCTTTTATATCTACCCGAACTCCAGCCTCGAGCTTAGAATATCATACTTAGGATACTGGTTGGATCGATGGGTCTGTCACTTGCGAGAACGACAGGTCCTACACGCCCTTCGAAGAGGAAAGGTTACTACGCAATCCCGTCCTACTGGGTCATCTGTCACGTGGTCCGTATGGCAGAGTAACTCCACAAGACTTGTTGCTATAATCTTAGCCGTCTTGTTTTAATATTGCTTATGGTGGTAAACGAACAATCAGCACACCTAATGTTAAGTGTTACTGCGGCTCATGAAGCTTTGCATTACCAATGGCACAGCTACACTGTCGTCTTCCAACCCAGACTCTCCCAGAAAGTCTGGTACGTGACTCTCTCGTTCACCGAACAAAGTACATCAGCATATTGTCACTGCTTAGAGTTTGAAATTCTGCGAGTGTTATATTGCCCCGGACGGACCGGCCCGCGGCTGTAGACGGAACACGTCTAACTGACGCCGCAGTGTTTCAGTGTTATGCGACGTCGACGCTCCGAGCTCCGAGACCGTCTTGTCTAAACAATAACGTCGTATTTCAGTTGAAAATGTCGATAAATTGATTGAAATTATAAGATAACATCCAACGATATTTAAATTTCAATTGTGGATTTTTGACGGTAACGGAAATTTGAATAATAATATTGAGGAAATTGTGGCTGAAGGTAATCACTGAAATAATACACGTACAAGTACAAGTAAAAGTACAATTACGTACAAGTACAAGTATCTAGCTGTGGTCTACTGTGACTGCCGAGTGTGTACACCCATCGCGCACGTGACTTCACTCGGCCGGCGCGGGCCCCCATCAGTCGGCCGCGAGCGAGGCCACCGGCGATATAAAATGTCTTCATAAACATAGGATGAAGTTAGTTTATTTAAAACAGATATGTAACCAAAAGTTCTGGAATGATTCCAAAATACGTTTCACCGTTACAACTGTTGGTTTGATACCAGATATTGGCTACGTCATCCACAACATACCAATCTACCATCGTATTGTCTAACCGCACCTACTGTACAGTTGGTACACCTTCAAACGTGTAGAGGTACCTATCCCAGATATCAACACTTACCTTACCACTGCCCACTAACGTCTACAGTACATATAACGTCCAATTAATAAACATTTCTACAATCGTCGTGTTAACGTTGTAACGATGACAGTGGCGATGTCTTTTATAGTCTACTAGCTTCTGCCCGCGGCTTCGCTCGCGTTTAAGGTTACCTTCCTAAAGTTGAACTATTATCGTAAGGGAACACATGGCCGGGATAAAAATATTCCTATGTTAATCTAGTAAATGCTTGCAAAGGAAACATAAAAATGAGTGATTTTACTGGGATAGGAAAAAATGGAAAATATAGAAAATAACAAAACAAAATTTATAGCTAACTTATTTATATGTAATTAAAATATAAGATGAGATATCATAAAAAATATAATAAAAGCTGATCGCAGGAGACAGCATTTTTGTATTTTTTTCCAACAATGCGTCTGGTTTGCGAGGCATGGCACCGCGCAGAGCTACTGACAGCAGCCGGTCAACGTTATGTGCGAGGCATGGCACCGTGCAGAGCTACTGACAGCAGCCGGTCAACGTTATGTGCGAGGCATGGCACCGCGCAGAGCTACTGACAGCAGCCGGTCAACGTTATGTGCGAGGCATGGCACCGCGCAGAGCTACTGACAGCAGCCGGTCAACGTTATGTGCGAGGCATGGCACCGCGCAGAGCTACTGACAGCAGCCGGTCAACGTTATGTGCGAGGCATGGCACCGCGCAGAGCTACTGACAGCAGCCGGTCAACGTTATGTGCGAGGCATGGCACCGCGCAGAGCTACTGACAGCAGCCGGTCAACGTTATGCCGTTTTTTATTTTTTTATTTATTTATTTTAAAAAGGAAAACATACAGCTTTAAGAAACATGTAAGATAATCAAATGCGCATAACAATAGCTAAAATAGTTTCCACTAATGAATAACACAGTGTGAAGACAAATTATAAAAAAAAAAAAAAATACAATAGAACTAAATTATGGAGGAAGGAGTCGCACAAGACAGTAGTTAGCAAATAGTACATAATGCTTTACAAATATGAATCAAACGTCAGTTTTAATCCTTCTTATTAATGAAACAAATTGAGGAAATTGTTTGCCGAATATATCAATTTCACTATAGTTAGCATTGTAAATTCTACAGGCTCTTACTAAAAATCGATTTGACGAATAATTAGTCTTACATACAGGCACTGAAAACAATGAATTGGAACGAGTAGTAACTTTTGGGCATCTGAGATCAATTTGACCAAGAAGATCAGGAGAATCCACAATACTATTCACAATTTTATATAAAAATATCTGGTCCCTATGTTCACGTCGTTGTTGTAAAGATAATAAATGCGTTGAGGTGTCGTTAAACTTATATTTAAGCCTACGTAAAAATTTATTTTGAATGCCTTGAATTTGATTCCTATATTTTGCATAAATTGGGTTCCATACAACTGATGCAAATTCCAGGTGAGTTCTTACTAATGAATTATATAATATTAGAAATGTATTAATATTCTTGAAGTCTTTGCATTGTCTAAAGACAAAACCCAGCATTTTATAGGCACGCTCGGTTATTCTGTCGATATGAGATACAAAGGAAAGGTTGTCATCTAGGAGTACCCCCAGATCCATCACATCAGTTACTCTCTTTATACAAATATTATTAAAGTTATACATATAAGTGATTGGATGTTTTTTGCGAGAAAAAGTTATTGCATGACATTTATCAATGTTCAATTTAAGATTATTAACTATACAGTAATTGTAAAATGTGTACAGGTCATTTTGAAAGATTTTACAGTCATCAGAGGATCTTATAACAGTAAATATTTTAGTGTCATCAGCATATAATAATACTTTTGAACATTGGAAACACTGCAATATTCCATTAATAAAGATATTAAAGAGCAAAGGACCAAGGTGTGAACCCTGAGGCACGCCTGAGCTCATGGGTACAAAACTAGATGTAAATCCCTTGACAGCAACAGCCTGAGTTCTATCACGTAGGTATGATGTTAGCCATCTAAGAAGATCTCCACAAATACCGAAATCTTCAAGTTTTCTAACTAATAAAAAATGTGATATTTTATCAAATGCCTTAGAAAAATCCGTATACACGGCATCAATTTGATAACCCTTATCCATTGCATTCAAAGCTATATTAGTGAATTCACATAAATTTGACTCGACAGACCTTCCAGTAATGAAGCCATGCTGATTAGGTATAAGTAAGTGTTTAACTGTAGAATTCAAAGAATCAAAGACTATTTTTTCAAAAAGTTTTGGTATAACAGACAACTTAGAAATACCACGGTAGTTCACTATATTGTGTTTATCTCCTTTTTTAAATATAGGAATAATTAATGATTTTTTCCAAACTTTAGGCATATTAACTATTTTTAGCGAAAGGTTAAATAAAAATGAGAGAGGTATAGCCAACTGCTCGTAGCATTTTTTTAAAAATAAGGGTAAGTTTTAATTTATATCTAATTAAAAACCAAGAAATGTTTCGTCAATCTAGCTTCTAAAATAACCAATTACTATATAAACTTTCATCCCCAATTTTTATTTTATCCCCTGAAGGGTAAATTTTTTACAAAATTTTAATGTTATATTTATTTATATCTAATCGACAGCCTAAATATAAGTTTTAAACTTCTGGCTTTAAAAATGACGAACTTCTTTACAACTTTTCATCCCTCTTTACAACTCTTTTTGCATTAAAAAGTAGCCTATGTCCTTTGTCAGGTTCTATACTATCCATATACCAAATTTCATTTAAATCGGTTCAGTAGTTTTGGCGTGAAAGAACAACACACAGACAGAGTTACTTTCGCATTTATAATATTAGTAAGGATTAAAATGATTATAACAATAAGGTTGTGTAAACATAGTGTAGAGTTCACACGTAGTTAGTGTCGAGTGTGTGAGTACATACCGGGTACACAGTGTACCGTGTACTCGTACATACCGGGTACACGGTGTACTGTACGTTGTTATCTCGTACACAGTGTCCGCGATGATATTATTGTAACATGTTGTAATGGTATGTTTTAAACAACGATCACTTCCGTTCGCAATCCGCACTCGGTAGTTGATGATATATAGTACATATGTAGTACAGATGTCTGATGTCAGCTCCATCGACATACGTACGAACCAGTAACATACGAACAACATATATACATGTAACTACAGTACCCACCAACCAGTATGTAGCCAACACATCACACTGACAACACTCGATAACACAACAGTCACTCGACAAATTATATAAATGTTGCATCGATTTGATTATAATTAAAATGTCAAACAAGTATCGCTCGCCGCTCTTGTGATGTAAAGTGAACAACAACTGGTACTTTATTGTTAATTAACATTGTTTGTAGCAACACCACTACCCGCGCATCTATCGTCGATAGATCGGTACACGATTTGGGCAATCGACGAACGACTGAATCAATTGCATCCGCCCATATGTAACAACTAACTTATTTCATTATTTCACAAAATAAAAAACATTTGAATTGAAAATACTTGAGAACGATGACGTAATGTTCTATTTTATTCTTTTCCTTCGGGTGTTGTACGAACCGACTAAAGGGGCGACCTTCTCAACCTGAAAAAATGGTTTCGGCCTCAGCTTTACTCGCTTTATTAACCAAACTTGTGTTTTTATGATCTGTTCCCTCGTTACTACTTCAGGAGTTTGGCAAATAAAGTATCGTTACAAACATATTAATAGTCCTTGGGGGGACAGTTGATGTTCCCGTCACACAACATTTTACATAAAGCTCTCTACATTTTTATTCTTTTATTTAAAAAGAATTTAGATAGTTATATGTTGGGTATGAAGTGATAAAACTATGAAATTTTCAATATCTAATATTTATTTTCAACTTGTGTCTGTAGGTACATAAATAATTTTATCAATTGAATACGATCGCGGTAATGCTGTGTATCGCTACGACGAGTATTTTAATGTATAACATCTATAGCGCAATTTTTCAGTCGAACTTTAGTTACTGAATTTATTTTTAATCTATTAATTATAAAAATACCGTTCTCTCAAATAGCCAACAAGTTTTACCACATTTCATTGTTTTATTCTTTTCCACTTATGATGTTCACTTTGACTTTTCGCGTTTGGATCCGATTTCCAACCAGGAAAATTCATCATCAGCTTCACAAATATTTTAAATATTTAATTTTCTCAATCTAAAAATAACTTAAGCTCATTAATTTCTTTGAATTGTTAACTATTACATAAATATTTAAATAATAATATGTAATGAGAGAAATCATTATGCATATAAATAATACTAGAGGTGTGTTGTGAATTGTATCAATTTGCTATATGTAATGGAGGGCAGACTGGACACCGGCTCTCCGGCACCAGTCACATGTTGTCATCACTGTAACAAGTGTTGTGTGTATAACGGCACTCGTACAGTTCACAATCTGACCGCGAGTGTTTCGCGGACCATTTGTTCTTTAATGGCTGTACTGAATGGTAATTACATATCTACAATAACCGTTTAGTCACAGCAATGTGTTACACATTCAACAATACAATAACGACCTTGTTTACTACACATAGATATATCTATTAGTTTAGTAGATAACTTCACAGAGTAACATTTTCACTAAACAAGGTTACAAATAATATATGCTAAAATATACGGTTTTCGACCTGGATTATTTGTGCTACTATTGGATCTTATAAATAAAATTAAAGACGCTATTGACAAAAGGATAATTGCTCTTGGAGTCTTTAAAGCGCTTCTGATACCGTAACTCACGACATTTTATTAGACAACCTCTAAGATATAGGCAATCAAGAATCGTTCATGAAACCTTTAAGTCATACCATGTCACATCGTAGACAGGCCGCTAAAATACTATCTTTCGAAAGTGAATCTATTATTTTAACATACGGTCCCACAGGGCTCTATTTTGGGCCCATTACTATTTCTTATATGCATTAATAACATATTACTTTTCATGCTTATGACACTTGTCTCTTTTATTTCTGCTACCATTTCAAAGATGTCTTCTGTAAAGTCCAGATTGATTTAAATAAACTGAATGATGAGTTTATATCAAAACTACTTCACAATTAACATTAAAAAGCTGCTTAATTCAATTGACTATATAAACATTTATTTTTATGTGCAAAGAAATCACACGTTCTGAACTAAATTATAAAATAGTAAAACGTGCCCGCAGGTGGGCTCTGCGTTCGATTACTTTAATAAATACGTCTTGTAATTGTAACACTTTTCACTGCTGTGTGATGACAACTACTACATTACTCGTGGGTGTCGCAAAAAATGACTAAGTTTAATACCGTCTGGTCACCCAACATTCCCAAGGTGTCTTCACGTCAGAACAGCGACCACTCATCAAACTATTGGCAAAGCTTTGCAGTATATACTATATAAGAAGAGCACATATTAGACAGACTTAGATTGCACAGATGGTATTGTGGTTAAGATACCGACCTTCCGTGCCAGTGCCGTGGGTTCAATTCCTACGCAGGACAACACTTTGTGCGATCCACAAAGTGTTGTTCTAAGTCTGGGTGTAATTTGTCTGCGGTAATTGCATGTTCGTAAAGTCCCCCGCAATGCAAGGATTATTTCCTTAGTGCGGGGTGGTGTCTTTTAAAAATAATGAAAAAAAAAAAAACATATTACATCGATCACTACGATAATTGTTATCAGAGTACGATGATGCTGATGATGAGAGAATTTCACTCTAACACCTGCATGAAACAGTTGTACTAAAGTTATACTCACTAATTGGGAACACCTAATATCAACAGCGCACATCTCATAGTTGTTATGACTTTAGTTATGATAACTAGACTGCCGGGTAAAGTGTCAAGATATTCGTTTATACTTCCGATAGCAGGCAGGGCAGCTAGCTCACACAGTGCGATATAATAACATCGGTGTGCACTACAGGTGACGGTAACATATCGTACATAACAGCTGCACCGTGTGAACAATGTTTAACAAACATACAAAACAATCTCTATAATGATCTCAAGTGCTGCAATCACAGTACATTACAGTCACGATGACGTCAGCTCGTAAACTTTTATGTACATTTTTATATATATTGAGTGCAATCTGTGATCTATAAACGTACTGCTACTACTTGTGTAACGTTCGAGTGGCGCGCTGTACACTCACACTGAGCATCAGATTGTTTAAGTCAGACATCATCACCATCATTTAGTCTTTTACTATTCACTGCTGAACGTAAATCTACCTCACAGTTCATCATAAAGTGCAGTCCTGTACCGTCTGCATCCAACGACTCCCAGCAACGTCTCCTATACGGCGTCGTCTGATACGTGGTCGCCACTCAAGAACCTTCTATCTCCAACAGTCATCAGTTCGTCGAGGACTGTGACCGCCCCGCTGGCCGTTCAGCGTACTAATTTTTCTTATTGTGTCGGTTACACACGTTTTTTTATGGATTTCCATGTTTCGGATCCTATTTCGCAGAGAAATCCGAAGCACTAACTTTAAATGAGGCCAACATTTAGAGATTTATGCCATAGGTCACCGCTAGTACCACAGGTCGTGGACCTGCGCATTCAGACATTAAGGTATGTTGAATAAAAAGATTCTCTTAAGTCTCGAATGCTGCTCCATCAAGATGGATTTTGACCAAAAAGTCAGTCGGGGAATGGATCGATTGATGAATTAGGTAGATCCAATTTGGCCAGCGAAGACAAAGGTCGGGTTCCGGTGGCCCGCTCGCACGGCGTAGAGAGGCGCATTGCAGGGTGGGTCTATGGGGTCGCGCGCCTTTCTTCTGTCGCCCCGGACCGATTTGACAGGGCGTGACCACACCATAGCCCACGGCAAAAAAAAGGTTGATCCAATTTCGTCATCTTTCTTGAAATTGGATCTATCTTACGGGACTTGTCAAGGTGAACATAATGATCGACAACTTTGAAAATCTCATTGCCAACTGGGGCCGGTACTCGAATGACATGGGCATTGCATCTTGTCCATATCCATGCTTGCGGTAGTTACGGGTAGCCGGTCTCTCCCTTCCTTCCAATGTGGTTAAGGGGAGCGATGGCTGTTGTAGTAGTTAACGTTCCGATTTTCAGCGTTCCGGTCCGGTCGTAGATATTTAAATTAATATCTAAATAGTGTTATAAATTAGTTATAATGTCATTCACTGGCTCATTCATATTGTATATCATGGTAGCTGGTAGTACCTGTAACATACGCGTCTCACAACAGGCACGCGTGCAGTAGTACGTACACTCGCACTACACACGTTACTGCAATCAATTTTATGTGTCTCACATATTATGTAGACAGACCGTGCTGCACTTGTCGTAGCTCCATGTATAGGTATTTATATATTGATTAAACGATCAATAATGTTGCATGTCTCTGGCACTGTATATGGAACCTTTGATATAACTCTTGTTTAGTTTTCGCACGCACGCACGCACACACACACACACACACACACACACACACACACACACACACACACACACACACACACACACACACACACACACACAAGAAATGTGAGATCTAAATGTGCTTCGAGTTCAATGTTATAATAATTGATTGTATAGCGGTTGTCAACTTCTTTCCGTGTGGTGACTGAATAAGAATACAATTCACCACCCCCTATTTTACCCGTGGGTGATCGTAAGAGACGACTTTTTTTTTTTTCACGCTGATGTAAAATCCATTTACGCATGCCCCCCATTGATGGTATTGGGGGGGTATGTGGGGCTCGGCGGTGGCTTAGTAGCCAACCGGAATACCCACTAAAAATCATCAGCGGCGCCACTTCCCCGTTATTTGTGGAGTGTCAGAGGGTCGCCTTTCGGCATTCAACTCAGACGCTCCAACGGTAGGCCTACTAGCCTCGCCCTGGTATCATTCTCTGTGAGAGAAAGCGCGCGTGGTGTCGGCGCCGGCTTCCTGGTCGTCGCCTGCGCAGCGTGTCGGCGGCGGCATCTGCTTCACCCTGTCGTTCCGCAGTCTCCTTGCGCGACATCACAGTTTCGCAAAAAGAGGCCACGGCCGACCAGCATGGGCCACTGTCGAGCATTTTGCCGATGACAGCTTGCAGTGACAGGTCTCCTCCGATCTCATTCACCAGGGCGTGCCGATTTGGACCCCAGGCGGAGCATATCTCAAGAGTGTGGCGCTTATCGTCAATTGATGCGCCACACTCATGGCAGCCGGGGGTTGCCTCTCGCCTGGCAATCTAATGCAGGTACTTACCGAAACATCCGTGTCCAGTAAGTACCTGCGTCAGCCTAAAACTCAGGCTACCATGTCTCCTCTTCAACCATCGGTGGAGATGAGGACCAGCCGCAGTCACTGTATCTCTACCAGCTGCAGGAGAGCTGAGGTCTTCACTCCATCGATGGATTAAGGCCCGCTGGGCCACCGCTTTTATACTGTCCAACTCCCCGCGGGTGACCCGCTCGCTCTGAGACTGCATCGAGGTGTGGAAACGGTAGACCTCTGCCTGTAGCTCCGCCTGCAACTCCCAGGGCGGTTCGCCCGCTAGCAGTGTTGCTGCCGTCCATGACACCGTCCGATAACCCCTGATAGCTCTTACCGCTATTGCCCTTTGCGGTTGCCGCGACGTAAGAGATGACTAAGGGATGTAAAACCTATGCAAGAGACGGAAAACTCGAAACAAAAACCCTATACCAACACCTCTGACTAGCGTGGTATAGTAGGTCAGTCTCCTTCTCATTGTAGAGGAGGCTCGAGCCCAACTGTGGGACATATATGAGCGGAGATGATGATGTCAACTTCACTGACAATTTTTGGCGGGCTATGGTCTGGACACACGCCGTTCATTTCATCCGGGGCAATGGAAAGACAGCGTGTGGTCCCAAAACCCACCGTATTCCCGCCCTATCGCCATAGCGCCGGCCACTGGTATTGAATCCCTGACATTCGTGGCCAATTCGGCTGGTTACTCGTTCGAGTAACATCCTCCGTCGGACCTTGCCCTCACGCGATCAGCATCTCTGCGGGTGTCGGACTATTCGTCGGTCCAGTCACCCCGCGGCCTCAACTAGGGCGGCATCTGGCGTAGGTATTCGAGACACGCTTCGCCGCCGGCAGCGAAGAGGATTTCCTTTCCAAGTCCCACGGGGGAGTTCCGGCCAACAAGCACGCTGCCGCCATCCCCGCGGTGCGGTGTCCGCGTACGTCCCTGACCGCCCTGGCCACCGACTACAGATGTGAGATGTAAATGTGTGCCAAGTTCAATGTTAGTTATTGTGCGGTCGGCAACTTCACCAACTGAACACGTTCCCCGACTGACTGTGATTACATTATCTAATACGAACGTGTGTGTGTATGTAGTTGACGCGACGTGCGGACACACACACACACACACACATTATCATGTATCCAGACTCGCACAATGTTACGACATTCACTAGCGGATATGTGATTACAGTAATCTTCATCCTGTGCTGTTGTTGCGACAGTACGTGTCGCTCCGAGCGACGCCCGCGCGCGAGGCCCCACAACACGCCAGTAAAGTTAAAGTAAATAAAAGTCCAGCTGGCATACGCGCCATCCCGGTTACACACAATATACACAACATACCAATTACAATTTTCGTTAGCTCAGCAGTTGTTATGACTGCGGCAATTGCGCAGAACGCTTGACGACAAGGGCAATATAGTTTGTACGATTTGCTAAAGATTTATAGACATTGCTTCATTTGTTATAATAATGTTCAACAAATTTACATAATAATACATATACATTATTTATAATCTATAATAAATTATTTTATTTTCATTTGTAATATATTAATAAATTATTTTATTTTCATTTGTATTTTTATCATAATTGCTCTAACAATATAAAAAATACGAGTATATTAACAATTTAAATAAAAATTACTGCGTAGAAAATTGTTGTTAAATGTAAACTGAAAATAAATAAAACAAGTTCATTAGAAAAATATTGTAATGTTGTACATTAACATTGTGACACAATCAAATCTAAACAAGTCCAGTTTAGTGCTGCCACTGCGGCGCGCGCTGTGCGGTCTACGAGTGAACTATTGATGAACACGTGTGCGTGGCGGGACGACAGATGTGATAACTTAAACTATTTAATGTTGATATTGTTTAACTTGAGAAAAGCTTAGGTTATTACTAAAGTTATTATATATATTAATATGATAATGTAAGGAAAGGTTATTTATTAATAAAATATTATATATAACATTACATCTTAATAGGGTTAGCGTCGTGGGTTAAAGTGAGAGGGAGCCAGACAGACTGGCGCCGTTACGCGTTACGTAACGAAGCGATTGACCCTCCCATAAGAAGTTATCACTTCAGAAATTATTGTGACGTCACAAAACAACTACATGTGTACGTACTTCAAGCACTGTATTATAATTTTTTATTACATTTATTAGTGGCAGATGGGTAAATAATTGACATAATGGTAACTGATGACTACCGTTCGTCAACCTCTACAATACTGAGGTTATAGTCAAGTGTATCTCCGTCGCTCTCACAGAACCAAATACATACACGCACGTGAGACTCGAAGTGCAGTACAAAATTGCAACAACTCCGGACACGCTGACACCTTGTAGTCGTCGACAGTGGAGTGTCAGTCGCGGGACACTCGCCAGTGCCAGCGCGCGACGTGACACCTGACACCTTGTAGTCGTCGACAGTGGAGTGTCAGTCGCGGGACACTCGCCAGTGCTAGCGCGCGACGTGACACCTGACACCTTGTAGTCGTCGACAGTGGAGTGTCAGTCGCGGAACACTCGCCAGTGCCAGCGCGCGACGTGACACCTGACACCTTGTAGTCGTCGACAGTGGAGTGTCAGTCGCGGGACACTCGCCAGTGCCAGCGCGCGACGTGACACCTGACACCTTGTAGTCGTCGACAGTGGAGTGTCAGTCGCGGGCCACTCGCCAGTGCCAGCGCGCGACGTGACACCTGACACCTTGTAGTCGTCGACAGTGGAGTGTCAGTCGCGGGACACTCGCCAGTGCCAGCGCGCGACGTGACACCTGACACCTTGTAGTCGTCGACAGTGGAGTGTCAGTCGCAGGACACTCGCCAGTGCCAGCGCGCGACGTGACATCTGACACCTTGTAGTCATCGACAGTGGAGTGTCAGTCGCGGGACACTCGCCAGTGCCAGCGCGCGACGTGACACCTGACACCTTGTAGTCGTCGACAGTGGAGTGTCAGTCGCGGGACACTCGCCAGTGCCAGCACGCGACGTGACACCTGACACCTTGTAGTCGTCGACAGTGGAGTGTCAGTCGCGGGACACTCACCAGTGCCAGCGCGCGACGTGACACCTGACACCTTGTAGTCGTCGACAGTGGAGTGTCAGTCGCGGGACACTCGCCAGTGCCAGCGCGCGACGTGACACCTGACACCTTGTAGTCGTCGACAGTGGAGTGTCAGTCGCGGGACACTCGCCAGTGCCAGCGCGCGACGTGACACCTGACACCTTGTAGTCATCGACAGTGGAGTGTCAGTCGCGGCACACTCGCCAGTGCCAGCGCGCGACGTGACACCTGACACCTTGTAGTCGTCGACAGTGGAGTGTCAGTCGCGGGACACTCGCCAGTGCCAGCGCGCGACGTGACACCTGACACCTTGTAGTCGTCGACAGTGGAGTGTCAGTCGCAGGACACTCGCCAGTGCCAGCGCGCGACGTGACATCTGACACCTTGTAGTCTTCGACAGTGGAGTGTCAGTCGCGGGACACTCGCCAGTGCCAGCGCGCGACGTGACACCTGACACCTTGTAGTCGTCGACAGTGGAGTGTCAGTCGCGGGACACTCGCCAGTGCCAGCACGCGACGTGACACCTGACACCTTGTAGTCGTCGACAGTGGAGTGTCAGTCGCGGGACACTCACCAGTGCCAGCGCGCGACGTGACACCTGACACCTTGTAGTCGTCGACAGTGGAGTGTCAGTCGCGGGACACTCGCCAGTGCCAGCGCGCGACGTGACACCTGACACCTTGTAGTCGTCGACAGTGGAGTGTCAGTCGCGGGACACTCGCCAGTGCCAGCGCGCGACGTGACACCTGACACCTTGTAGTCATCGACAGTGGAGTGTCAGTCGCGGCACACTCGCCAGTGCCAGCGCGCGACGTGACACCTGACACCTTGTAGTCGTCGACAGTGGAGTGTCAGTCGCGGGACACTCGCCAGTGCCAGCGCGCGACGTGACACCTGACACCTTGTAGTCGTCGACAGTGGAGTGTCAGTCGCGGGACACTCACCAGTGCCAGCGCGCGACGTGACACCTGACACCTTGTAGTCGTCGACAGTGGAGTGTCAGTCGCGGGACACTCGCCAGTGCCAGCGCGCGACGTGACACCTGACACCTTGTAGTCGTCGACAGTGGAGTGTCAGTCGCGGGACACTCGCCAGTGCCAGCGCGCGACGTGACACCTGACACCTTGTAGTCGTCGACAGTGGAGTGTCAGTCGCGGGACACTCGCCAGTGCCAGCGCGCGACGTGACACCTGACACCTTGTAGTCGTCGACAGTGGAGTGTCAGTCGCGGGACACTCGCCAGTGCCAGCGCGCGACGTGACACCTGACACCTTGTAGTCGTCGACAGTGGAGTGGCGGTCGCGGGACACTCGCCAGTGCCAGCACGCGACGCGACACCTGACATCTGACACCTGAAACTGAGCTCACATACAATTGTATTAATTTCCTGGCGATGCAGTTTCACGCGCCGAGTTCCGTCGTCATGTCAACTACTGCGACACATGTCTCGGCGTCCCCGCGAGCGCGACACATGTCGCACCAACACGTGCCCCGGCATTTATTACACGTGCTGGTTGTAACAGATCAACTACAATATGCAACAGTTAGACGTCTCATACACTATAGTCCATAAACTATAGCTTGATCTCTGTGACAGTTGTCACTAGTGCCGCACGCTTACGATGTAGTCCGTATTTTTGTCGATATAATTTCTTATTTTTAAAGTTAATTGCTACTGGAATCGAAAAACAATCTATGAAAATCTTATTGAATTTAAATTAATCGATTTTATTTAATTTAAACTAAAGCTGCAATTAATTATTTTTATTATTCGAAAGGAGTACATCCAAGTTCATCGTCACTATTATCATCATCGCTGGAGCATTCCTGTAGGTTGATGATGAGTTCTTGGTCACAGATTATTTAATGAATAATCATGTTTATTTTATTAAATACATTATCTTTTTAATATAAAAGAAATGGTCTTATTAATATTTTGATCGATGTCTGAATACTAAATTAACACAATTTACTTATTTTATAGAGTAAGTAATCGGGCTTTTATAAATAAGTATGTGGTTTATATAGGTAATGTATTGATTTTACTTGTTTTATAAATAATTAATAAGAATGTTATCGATTTAGGTTTATCGATGGTCTCATCTCTATCTTATTCTCAGTCCAGTATAAACTTGTACTTGCGTAAGCATCAAATTTTTACCCGACTCCAAAGGAGTGGTATTGTGTTTAACAGTCTATGTATGTATGTATGTATGTTTGTATGTTCCTTTGAAGCACTATATATACCAAACGCCTGGGCCGATTTTTATGATTCGCACATCAATCGATTCCTCTTAATCCGGCGAGTGTTACTAAAGATATGACGTTATTGAAAATTCAATATGGTGACTACTGGACGCCATATTGTGAAAATTAAAAAAATTAAAGTCAACAAATTATATCGAGTGGGGTATCGTTAAACAGGTATTTAAAAATCATTTTTAGTTTTCTCTCAACATTTTTCGATTGGACTGGCCGTTTAGGATCTATATCGATTTAAAGTTTCGTAACAACCTTTCTCACATAGGTTTTTTAGACAGTAGAAATTTACGATGAAAAGACGAAAAATTCATATAACTGGATGTGGATGGACATATACTAAAGTATCTAGTAGGTATATTGTCCAATATACCATAGGTAGTCCTACCTAAAGTATCTAATGTCTGACGCGGTCGCCCATCTCCAATTTCTAACGATTTAGTACTCAACTTCAGTCGAAAAACTATATATAGTTAGGTACTTACCTACTTATTAATAAATAAGATAACTATAGCTACCTAGGTATTTATAACTAAAAAGTGTAAAATAAAAAAAATGATTAAAAGAATCAAAAAACCCGACTGCGTAAAAAGTCACCAAAACTACGTACATAATAAAAAAACTGAAAAGAAAAAAACATGCACTTAGATGTCCGGTGGTCTAGAATTCCATAATATATTATTGAATAAATACTATTGCAGAAAATGAAATATATTTTAATAATAGAACATGACAACTGAACAGTCGGGATCCATTGAAAAATTAGATTTGCTGTCGAATAAAGGATCCCGACTGTTCAGTTGTCTTGTTCTATTATTAAAATATATTTCATTTTCTGCAATAGTATTTATTCAATAATATATTATGGAATTCTAGACCACCGAACATCTAAGTGCTTGTTTTTTTCTTTTCAGTTTTTTTATTTTGGTGACTTTTTACGCAGTCGGGTTTTTTGATTTTTTTAATCATTTTTTTATAAAATGGTTACTAAGTATTCTAAAACATATGAGACACAAGTTTTGGCGTAAATATTCATATTTTTATATTCATGATTCAGTTGAGATATAACTTGCATGTAAAGTATGAAAATATAGGCGATACAAAGTAAAATTATAAACATGACGTGTATTTAAAATTACTTCATCGGTTTTGTAGCTATCTGTCACAGAGATCAAGCTATATTTTAAGGAAGGTACTCGATCATGTTCATACAGTTGTCGTTTCAATGTTTTATTCTCATGCAATAATGTTTCAGTAGTTGGCGGTGAGGTGCTGTCCTACCGCGTGTGCATGTGTGTGTGTGTGTCGTACGACACTGTTAGTGTGCGTACACATACACACACACACAACAATATAACAACTGCAACAACACACACACGACACGACATTTATAATTTGTTAGATTCGCCTCGAGAGCTAATGGCGCTGTGCCGTATAACTAAAACTCAAACAGAATTACTAACGAAGGATATTAGACATGTTAAGTGCAGTAAACAGATACAGCTGACAAAATAAAGGACGACGAAATAAAGGAGCGTTGGCAGGAATGTTTTGAGATGAATGAATGAAAAGTATGAAGCGAAATGTTAAAACATATGTCTGAGAACGTCGATCTAGTGGGAGGCATTACAATACATAAGGTAAAGCAGGCCGCGCCGCGACAAACGTGACATATGATGTCTGTGGAGCCGGACGGTATACTAACTAATGTATAGACGCGTTTGGGAGGTAATGGATGGATATGTGACTGACTTTGTTGTACATTAAGCCATTGCTGGATAAGGTAATACTAATTAATGTCGCAGTAACACGCTAATGCCCATTTTAAAAAATAAATGTGTTGTTCAGAACTGCAGCAGTTATCGCGGGATAAATCTCATATCACACAGTACGAAAGTGGGCAACGCGATTGAAAACCTATTGCGAAAGGAAAATAAGATCATCCAACAATAATACGATTGTATGTCGGACCGCGCCACAGCCGATAATTTGATAAAACTTTTGGGTAATAAACGCAAGAGATGACAGACGGCTGCATGAAACGCAAGAAATGACAGACGACTGCATGTAACGCAAGAGATGACAGACGACTGCATGTAACGAAGGTAATAGAAGGTAATACTTACAAAGTGTTGAAACGATATGATAAAATAAGAAATTAACTTATTACAAGAAATATTAAAGGTTGCCGGTAACGGGCAACTTTAGGAGTGACGACAGACGTGGCACCGGTATGTGACGAGACGAGATCAATATAATGTTCTGAGGCAAGTTCTTATTGTGAATATTGAAGACAATAGCGCTGGACTGTGTACAGCGTGACGTGGTGTCAGGGAGGACGTCTCGTACAATTATATGGCGAGAGAGGCGCATTACGTCGACGGCAATTAGTTGGCACTGATGATGGTGATAACTAGTCATGCACGAGATATTGATTATGATATACATATGTTGTATATGAATATATAATTATATAAATGTATGTATGTATGTGTACGACGTTCCACGTGTGTAATGTTAGCGTACTTAGGTGTTACTTAGTACAAGTCGAATGTTAATTGTCATATATAAAACTTTTGTCCGTTGTAACCTTATAAATGTTATTACGGATGTTTATATATATACCTACCTAGGTATCAGGTGGATTACGGAATTGCTATTGAACTCAGTTCTATCTTCAATGAATTGCTAAAACTGCAAACAACGCAAATTTCGGGAAAAACTTAAATTTAAGGTTCTGCAAAAACTCAAATATTGATGATAAAAATTACACCCAATGTAATTTTTGTTTGAACTTTAATGTCAAATAAAGGTCATTCATATAGTTTGTGGTAATTGTTATATAGCTTTTCCGTGTGGTGACGGAGTAAGAATACTATTCGCCACTCCACATCTTACCCGTGGGTGATCGTACGAGACGGTTAAGTGATAGAAAACGCATATAGCGAGAGAAGGAAAACTCTAAACAAAACTCTATACCAACACGTCTGACCAGCGCGCTATAGTAAGTTAATTACCCTGCCATTACGGAGGAGGTCCGAGTCCAACAGTGGGACATTATAGGCTGTGATGATGATGATTTTATATAGCTTGCGGAACTGAATCATATAACAAACAAATGTCATATTTAAATATGAAAAAAATAAAGTTCGGTGATGAAGTACTAAAATGAAACTTTCCATCCAGCTACCGAGTGACCGGCAGAGAGCTGGTCTCTGTACCTCTATAACAATAAACGTAGTGTTTGTGTTGTGAACTGACACACACACACACACACACTGCGTGAGGATACTGACCAACATTCACACGAAGACTCCTCAGTCGGTAGTTAGGTACTTACACGTAGTATGTTCAACGCACATCCTCACCATACACCTTGTGTATATTTTATTGTAATTTAATTATTATCAACATTTATGAACTTTGACATGCCCTCAGAACATATAAGCATGAGACACACACACACACACACGTGTGACAGTACACCTGGGGTCAGCTCGTACGCACGTCACGTCATGTGGGTGTGTGCGTGTGTGTGCACGGCACGGTGTTGGTGCACTTCACCTACCGGCTCGTTTCACATTAACAACTTTAACGTGATATGAACAATACATTATTAAGTAATCTGTAATTACATTCAGTAGTTCATCATCTATATAAATATAAAACAAACACTCATAAAATAAAAAATGAAATGAATTATTAAAAAGGTTGGCTCCGACATTAAAATTAAATTATTCCATATTGATACAGAACATTATCCTCGGAGCGTTTAATATTCAACCATTGTATTTGGATCGGATTTCAAATTTAATAAGATTTGATGGAGTGACGTCTGTCCAGGGAGCCGGCTGAGAGCTCGCGAGACGCGGCGACAGCGATGTTCTGGGAGTTGATTCACTTGAGATATATATTGACGGTTGTGAGAGCACCCACCTCCCACACTGGCTGTGTGTATGTCGAACGTGTACGAGTACACCAACACTTGACGTGCCACGATGCTATATATACGTACAATAGCGATACATGTATGTACTACAAATGTAACTTAATTGTTGCCACCACTGTTCAGGATGGTATGTAAAGAAAAACTCCTGCGAGGGCACTTACATATTGTCAGTTTTAACATTTTAAATTAATCGCATTAGGGAACAGCAATATGCCGTACGACATAAGACTAAATAAACGAAATAAACTATTGTTGCTGTTTCAATATTTAGCGGTTAATACTCAAATTTTTTTGACGGCATAAGCTGTGGTGATAAGCCTACTTGACAATTTTTAATATAAAGGCCCCGTTGCAGTCTAGTATTTATAGTGATACCCAAAAAACAGTTGATTCCACAAGGTCTAGAGCTACACGATTCATTTGAACATTGGTTCCCACTTATTTTACATTAGGTGTTAAAACTACGTTTATAATATAATTAAAATGAACGTACCACTCCCCGTCTTAAAAACTCCCGGTATCCTTTGTGGTTCTCTCCTACTCTTATCAGTATATTTAAAACAAAGGAAAAAGCATGGATAAAATGGAAGAAATACGGCAACATATCAGACTATCGGAATTTTTCTTTTCATCGTAAGATCTTTAAAACTGAATCGATCCTTTGTTTCAACAGATATATCAATTCTGTTGAGGAAAATATCCAGCAGTGTGTCAAACACTTTTGGACTTATGTCTCTGCCCGAAGGGGAAGGACGGACATTCCAGCAAATATGTTTCTCCAGAATATAAGCTCCAATAATCCTGCAGGAATATGTAATATATTTGCGTCATATTTTACTTCTGTGTACGAACCTTCAAATTTTAACTCCACTTTATGGCAACCACCTAATTCATATGCATGCGATTCACCTTACATTACTGACATTTACTTGCCACTTACCTCTGTACAAAATGAAATTAAAAGATTAGATGTAAATAAGAGTTCTGGTCCTTATGGTTTGCCGCCTGCCTTTATAAAGAGAACTGTTAACTCTATTTCCTCTCCACTTTATCTAATATTTAATAAATGTTTACGCGAAGGCACCTTTCCTGAGATTTGGAAACGTGCTCACATCACTCCTGTCTTTAAGAGTGGTGATAAAAGTGACGTACAAAATTATCGTCCTATTTCTATACTTGGCGCTTTGTCGAAGCTTTTCGAGAGTGTGGTACATGGTGAACTATATCCTCACTCACACAATCTTATTATTCGTGAGCAACATGGTTTTGTGAAACGTCGCTCTACTAATACAAATCTTATGGTCTTTACTGACTTTTTATTTAAAAATATAGACGAACAAATCCAAGTTGATGCTATGTACACTGATTTCCGGAAGGCTTTTGACAAGGTGGACCACAAACTTCTCCTAGATAAGATTGCTTATAATGGCATACGTGGCAATCTGTTACGTTGGTTCATTTCGTATGTAGTAAACAGGTCTCAAAAGATAGTTATCGGTGGCTACCAATCTAGCTCAGTAATGGTCAGCCCTGGTGTACCTCAAGGCTCAATTAAGGGGCCATTGCTCTTTACGCTCTTCATTAATGACATTAAGAAATGCATCATTCATTCCCAAATTCTTTTGTACGTTGACGACGTCAAAATTTATAGAGCCTGTAAAAGTCATCAAGACTGCTTGCTTATGCAAGAAGATCTTGATAGGCTTTCCCATTACTGCTTAGACAATAAACTTCACCTAAGTCTACCTAAATGCAACACAATTAGCTTCACAAAAAACAGAAACGTTATTAACTTTGATTACAGCCGTCAAGGTATCATCTTGGAAAGATTATCTCATAGTGTAACTTCGAGTCTAATTGAACACCAAGGTCCCACAACCTTGGTGTTCAATTAGACTCGAAGTTACACTTTAACGCTCCTCAAATGACTTTAAAAGACTTTCCACCTACCTTCTACTTTATAAAGCGTTAGTACGTTCGCAGTTGGAATTACGGGTTGAGAGCCCTCAGCGCTCACCCACAGTCCGGGTAAAGTTGTCATAGCCATCTGAAGCTAACAACTAAGACACACAAAAAAAAAAAAAAAAAAAAAACGCAGTTGGAATTTGCAGTCCCGATTTGGAATCCTATTTTTGATATTTATATTAAAAGACTTGAAATGGTACAAAAAAAAAATGTACCATCAGTACACTACACATACAACAAGTCTAAATTGCCATATACTCAGTTATTGAAACGGTACCAACTTCAAAGCCTTGAGTCTAGACGCAGCCTCCTAATGGGTTTGATGCTCCATGGTCTTTGTAATAATAAGTTTGATTGTACTGATTTAACTAACAAGCTATGTTACATTGTACCCAGAACAGCGATGCGGCAAGAGGCGCGTGTGCCTCGGGTGTTTCACACAGTTAGGTGTAGAACTCATGCTGGTGCATGTGCGCCTCTGCGCCGCCTCGTTGAAACGTATAACACGCACTATATCAACTTGGACATATTCTCGCTATCACATGAAAGATGGCTATGTGCTATTTTAGCTATAAAGTAGTTATTGTAGTATGGCTATTTTAGCTATAAAGTAGTTATTGTACTTCTTATGCGTTATCTTTTTAGTACTGCTAAGTTTATGCACTATAAATTTGAATATGTATTATCTTGCGGACATTGGTATGGGTTACATGTTTACTTAGTTTTAAGAATAGATATAGGTATTGTTAATAAATGTGTAACTGCTTTTTTGTCCTAATAAACTAAAATAAAACTAAAATAAAAATAAATTTAATACATTTCGTTTTGTTCTCATTAAGAACTAGATTATTGGTATTGAACCAATTAACAACGTTTGACAATGCGTTGTTCATATCGTTATAATTGAGCATTTGTCATTTAATTTTAAATAACAAAGATGTGTCATCTGCGAACAACACAATGTTTTGATTGTCTCCTACATACTAGGGTAAGTTATACAAAGAACAGAAATGGCCCCAGAATGGATCCTTGCGGAAGGCCCATTTTAATAACAGACCCAGATGATCGGGCACCATTAATTAACATTCACCTTCTGAACTCTCATAGTGGTATAATTTTCTGATAAGAGTTTCGTAGTGCACACAATCAAATGACTTAGACAAATCGCAAAATATACCAAAGACCTCGTGCGATTCCTCCCAGACCGCGAAGATTTTTTTTTTAACAATTCTACACTTTCCTTAGTAAAACCAAATTGATTTTATATTTATTGTGATATGTTAACAAATAACGCCACCTAGTTGCATGCGTGCGTACTATATTATACAACAAGTGTCATGTCTGTATCTGCACTGTGTCCTCCCGACCATGACCACTGTAAAGTGTTCGAAAGTCGGGAAATCAAAAATTAATACAAACGCGATAGAATCCGTAAAAGTTGCTTTACTAACAAAATATTCATAACAATTATAGGTATGACGAGGTTATCTCTTCATTCAGACAATAATACAGTCAATTGTGTTGGACAAACTTAATGTCGTCAATGGTATTTATTACATTCAATTATTACTAGTTGTTACGATAATTATTACCTACTTGTTGCTGCTACGAGTATGTTACGGTTGTTGAATATTTTTCTAGTGTTAAACTACTAAACAAGAATTGTTTTTCGTTTAAATATATGTTCCTATCGGTTGAATATACATACATAGAAAATTATATTGTTACCTGTTGTCATTTATCTCGAGTGCGACGTGCCGTATGTCGCCGCGTCCCCGTCCCCGTCCCCGTCCCGTGTCGTGCACGTACAGGCGCCGCTACGTGATCTCATCGTTCACTCATCGCTCGCACGAACGCAATTTCTTAACGAATTATGTCAACAGTGTTATTAATTAGTGAACTGTTTATCGTGACGTCACACGCCCGCCTCTTATATTTAATATAATAAACACAGAAAGCGTTCATTAGTTTTATTTTATAAAAAGTTTTATAACATAAATGGCGTTAGCGGCGGATAAAGTGTAAGTAGCTGTCTTGTAGACGGCTGCAGCCCTAGACCCGCAGTCGACGGGGTCACCGCTTTGCCTAATAGAAGGGCCAGCTGTAAGAGACTTACCTACCGCAGTCTGCGGTCATCTCCCATGCTGACCATCTGTCGCGCCAAAAACGTGAGTTGATAATAGATGCTGGATAGTCCTCAAGTGCGACCCCTAGAGCTGCCCGTACCACACGATGTTACAAAATCTACATATGTAGAGCTACCCTTCACCGAGTCTCTTTAGTTCGGCCTCCTCACCAGGGTTCTCGTGGACCTGTTATCATGATGGTCGGTGCACACGCCTCGGGTCATGCGTTTGCCAGAGAATAACCGGGAGGCTAACAAAAGTGCACCGCCCATCCCGGAGACTGAGATAGGGTGGCTATGGCGTGCGACCTATCGCTGTCGACTATCACCTCGAAGATGCACGACAGCGACAGATGCTGGTCGTCGATGACCTCCTTCTGCGAGGAGGACATCTCTTCAAAGGAGGCCGTGGAACGGGAACGCGAGGTAATTGCGTCTGCAGACTCGATCCACCGGCGGCGGCCAAGGAGGAGGAGGCGCCCTTATGCGCACCTCCTCCCACCGCCTTGAGCGACGACAGGGCGTGGCCTGACGGCCAAGCGTAGGGGTGTCGGGGATCGAATGTTAGTAGATGATCTCTCCGGCGCCCCGTAAAAGCACGGAAGAGGTCGCTGTGGTTTTAGTGGATATTCCGGTCAGGCAGCTGGCCGGCAAGTCTCACACTCCCTCCAGTGCGTATTTGCGTTTCCACAGAGCGTGGCTATAGCGTGGATACATGCCCAGAGCACCACTTCCATGGCGGGCAATATATTTACTATAACTAGTGCTACCCCTAGTCATCTAGAGCCGTCCCTCACAGTGAACTATACAATGCTCGTCTAGCGTATCGCAGTTGGTGCTCCTGCTGAATTCCCAAACAATCTCCGGAGACGGCCGAGGACTGCAGAACCGTTAGGTAAAGCTATTATATGAAGATAATCTTGGATGCTCGTATCAGTTAGCACCTTGGCAAAGTTGACCCCGATATGTCGGACACGGAGTTCAGTTTCCGGAAGGGGCGTTCGACGTTTGTGGCCTTGCTGTGCATGAAGCCCACGGTCGTGGAGGCAGTCATCGGCAGAGATATGCTGTTAGCAGTAATTTTGGACATCACCAATTCATTCAATAGTCAGCTTTACAGTATCAGAAAGATCAAGAACCAT
Organism: Lymantria monacha; assembly: GCA_905163515.2. Lineage (NCBI taxonomy): Eukaryota > Metazoa > Arthropoda > Insecta > Lepidoptera > Erebidae > Lymantria > Lymantria monacha. Next base: position 33,492,129 of record LR991093.1, read on the forward strand.
ATCATCGCTCATATTCCAAGAGCCCCGTAACGGTCCACCCGTAATCGCCTTGATCACCTTCAATTTGGTTCCCATTAGAAACCAGGCCTTTTTTTTTGGCGCAGCATATATATTTTACTTTATACCGAATGTAGGTGGTGCTGCATGTTGATTGTTGCTCGCGAGGCTGGTTCGATCGATGACCTCGTACGAGGCACCCGTGTCGGCAGAGTCCTTGATCGTCGATCTGAGGGCCCACTTTTGACGACCATAGAGGGTCATAGTACTCAGTGCTATACACGGATACCGCATGAGGGTGACGAAGATAGTGTGCCCATTGGACGGTACTTCCTCATCAAACTTGGAGGTGGAGATGCTCGCTGGACTTTACTGGCTGGTGTCGACGACGCTGGCAGGGTCACCAATGTTTCGTCCGGCGAGTTTTCTACCTGGCGTATTGCACTTGTTGCTAAAAAAACTGCTTCGCTCCGTACACGTGCCGTGCACGCGTCGGGCGCGTGCCAGTGCGGGGGCGGCTCACGCAACAATCACACAACACTTCATTTAATTGTAAATGTGTGTTTCAGTGCTTCAATATTAACAAACAATGTACCAGGCACTGTGTGTTTGTACACGTGTCCTGTGACGTCACACCACACCACACCAATGTACGACTGCAACGATGACCGACGACAGAATAACAACCGCTGCGATAACAACGTGATCACAGTACGCACACACACACACTTACAGTGTGCGAGTCCAACTACATCAACAACAACGACCGGTGAACTATCGTGACACCATACCGATGCCCCTGAATGTGTACTGCTGAAGTTAATGACAAGCGTCTGAATTCATATAAACTTAGGATAATAATAATAATAGGAGCTCCGCCTCATCCGCGGTCACCCTAAGCCCTGGTGTCTCCAGTCCTCAGATTATAATCACGGTGCTGAAAATGACCCAATTGATCTCTTGGACTGTCTAACCTCGGATTGTAACAACTCTACCAGTCGGTACTCTGTATGGTCGCCCTCAGGATCAACTGTTGTGTGATGTCACGCGACATTGTCGTGCGCACAACGTGTCCACCCGATACCACTTTAAATAATAACCATATCAGAGAGACGTGTACGACTGTAACACACACACACACACACACACACACACACACACACACACGGTGAGGTGACAACCCTACAACAGTCGTGGTCCGACGCTCAACGTTACACTGGAACACAGACCTTTATTTATATTTGTAAATGTTATCACAACTATGTACAATTTAACAAAACATAATATGCGATGTAATGTTGTATAACTACGGTTGTGGCGTCGTGTGATGTGATGTGATGTCGTGTGATGTGATGTCGTGTGGTGACATCTAATGACGTCAGTGTGTCGCTGTCGCTACAAGTTACTTGTGTATGTAACGAATACAATATACGAGTATATCTGTAACGTAATTGTAGAGCACCTAATGGTGTTTGAAATTGAAGTTAATTTAGTAAATTGCGCGTAACGACTGTTGTTTTAATTATTAAAAAACATTATCAGTAATTACAGAGGCGATTGGCGGCGCTCACCCGCTAGTGCACGCTACGGCTGAAAGTGGCTCAGCTCTCGCACAGGGGAACCCACTTCTCGCTCCTACGCACGTATTCGTCTCGCTTGCACACAGTAGCGCCCCGTCGCTTTAGATTTTAATTAAGCTTCGCAATATCTGTGTTTGCATGGTAGGTATGTCGGCTGCATATCTCCACACGTAATGCTGGGGACGCCGCAGTCCACGTGTCTCGCTCTCGCTCGCACGACACGCTCACTGTCTGCATGATTACGGCGAAATAATTAACAAACAGACAGACATCGACGTAAAATTTCAAAGATTTACAAAAAGTAATCTTCAATAATCACCATATAATTTTCTATCTCACATACATATATATACACCGTGGAATCTAATTGGCTGTTTTCCTGAAACGTATGTACTCAGTTAATCATTCTTAATATCCCCACATAACTAAAAACATAATACATTGAAAAAAAAGTCTGATAAATAGATGTTCTTAAGTTTGTCTGATATGCAACGGTATTGTTCCCAACATGCCTACGACATAGCATTCGAATTAAATCGCAATAATAGGTAAAAAAAATATTTAGGCATTGTAGCTCGTAGCCCGCCCGCCTCTCGCACGCACCCCTTGCTTTTGATGCGCCCGAGCCGCGCGACCTTGGTATATGTTTTAATAGGTCAGTTTGCAATTTTTTGCCAAACGGCTTAGACGTATATCATATGTTTATAACAAATCCCGAACGCGAGTGCTAGTAAGTGCGACAAAATGACAAGTCATTACCAGTATTCTGACGTAGAGTGGTTAGACATGGTTCGTTTTTATGCGATTGCTGGAGACAACATGGCGAAGGCTAGATGCCTGTACGCTCAGCCAGAACACCTGGATTCGTTACGCAGATGTGGCATTATAAATCCGCCTGTGCCTACAACAGCGATAATTTTATCAGCCACATAACGTCTACTGATTACACGTGCTCAGGCTAGAGGTAGGTATCGCCGACATTCTGCTCGATTAGAAGAAGAAATTCTTAAGAAAATGGAGCCATGATTTTAAAGTAATTAAAGAAAGTAGGTAACTAAGGTAAGAGCATTGACCGTAGGTTGATACCTACGGTCGATGCCCTCAAACGACCGAAGGTATAACAAAATTATTAGACAACACATGTTACAGTTATGCAAAAATGATATTTTAAGGAAACGTCCGGGATTGCAAATGACTAGAATTTATGTTTTTATTTTATTGAATGAATGCTATATTATGGTTCTATATCATTAACTGAGTATATACGTTTCGGGAAAACAGCCAATTAGATTCCACGGTGTGTATATATATATATATATAAGTACAATATAACGATATTGTGTTACAAGTTCGTGACGTGTGTGTTCGTGTTCCCGCCACAAACACTTGTCCCGGTACAGCTGTAGCGTGCCGGGGGCGGGGGGGACACTTGTTGCTACTGAGCGCGTCATGCACACACTGCCACGTGTGTGACGTCACCTCACATCACCCACGTGTCTCGTGTCACAACAAACAGTAAGGGTGCAACAGATTACCACATCCAGTTCCACAACTGCAACAGTTCTGTAGATAATTTAACATCCGTTTTTAGGATTCCGTACCCAAATGGTAAAACGGGAACCTACACTATATGAACCGTGATAGTTAGACAGTTGAAATTTTTACAGATGATGTATTTCTGTTGCCGCTACAACGATAAATACCAAAATAACAGAATGAAATAAATATTTAAGGGGTCTGCCATACAACAAAAGTGTTCTTTTTTGCTGTTTCTACAGATCGTCCGCGAGTCCGACTCGCACTTAGTCGTTTTTGTTTCTATTTCAGCAACTTTTATAACGGAAATGCACTTTACAACGTTTCTGGAGAGAATAAAGTCCAAGCTACGTTATTATCAGTGGTGAATTTATTGTTACAAATATTAAATAATAGTGTTAGGACCACGCTGTTGACAGTATTCTGCCAACAGCCGTGGGCCGGTCCGTCCGAGGTAGTACCACACTCTCGCAGAAGATCGACGTATGAGTGATGGCAATGTGTTATTGCGCTTCGTTCGGTGAGCGAGAGAGCCGACAGCCCAACTGGGTGGGTTCGTATTGATAGGCAGCGACCTAACTTATACCCTTGGTACTGCAAAGGTCCATGGGCGGCAGTGACATTTACCATCAGGTGTGCTGTTTGCTCGTTTGCCACCATAAGCAATAACAAAATGAACTATTCATTTATTTATATTTTAAATGTTTCATGAGCGTTCTATTGAATTAATTTGAAGCGCATGATTGATGATTAAATCCAGTTAAATTTGAATCATAAAATAATATTACTGTCGATTTGCATCGGAGAGAGAACTTTAAGTTAGCACTTCGAGTTGGACTTGTTACTGAACCAACTTGTACAATGTTCGTAAGTTTACATAGTACTAGTGGATCGTAAACAAGAGCGAGACAAGTCGCACGCTCACTGTGTGTGCGTGTGACGTCACATACGCATAGTGTCTTTATACATTGTACGTTACCGTCAGAATATTGTTATATCCTTAAGAACACTATTGGGTGAGCGCTGAGTGCACTCCTCACTCGGTACCGCTTGATTTTGACAACGGGAATTGAAAGAGCGGAAAAATAACGAACCTACAAATATGTGTCAAGGTGACCCCTGAAGGTCAAATAGAAGATGAATAAAAAATATGAAAACTGTGTAGATCCCGAAGTAGGGTGATTCAATCAAAATATGAAAAATATGTTGAGGGAGATTTAATTAAATTAAAATTAAAAGGGGTCTACGCATGAATGTGAGCAAAACCAAAATAATGGTCTTTGAAAGAGATGAAGCCAGAACAGATGTAAGAGTAACAGTAGGTAATGATGTACTAGAGCAAGTGGATGAATTTGTATATCTTGGATGTGGATTTAGCCGAGATGGAAGGTACACCACTGATATAGAGCGAAGAGTGAATGCGGGAAATAGAGTGAACGGAGCGTTGGGGCAACTTTTCGGCAGCCACCACCTCAGCCAGAAGGCACGTGTAGCAATACATAACGCAGTGCTTGTCCCAACATTACTGTATGGAAGCGAGAGTTGGGTATGCAGAAAAGAGCATGAAAGCAAAATTAATGGGGTCGAAATGCGATCTTTATGGAAAATCTGTGGAGTTAGGCTGACCGATTGCATTCGCAACGACGACGTAAGAGAGCGAGTAGGTATGAAAGAGAGTATTGGTGTAAAGATGCGAAAGGGAATGCTCCGATGGTTCGGACATGTGGAAAGAATGCCGAACGAACGTCTGGTTAAGAAGATATACAATACGAAAGTGGAAGGATGTATGTAGGTACTGAAGGAGACCGAGACTCACCTACCTAGACCAGATTGGTCACGTACTGAAGGAAGATGGAGTCAAGAGTCTCCGAAACCGGCGAGCGTGTATGAAGAGAATTATGAATGTTGAGGAAGCGAGTGAAGTATGTAAGGATAGAGTTCTCTGGCACTCTATTCTCTCTGCCTACCCTGCAAGGGATATGGCGTGATGATATGTATGTATGTATGAGATTTATTTAAAAATCTTATGGTTGTGATTTCCTATTAAAAATTTCCGTATTTCAATTAAATCACCCCTCTTCGAAGGTTTCAAAGATTTCAAGTGTAAAAGATTTTTGACCCTCTTTTTATTATTTTTTCTGTCCCCTTTTTTTCCCCGATGTCAAAAATAGGGCATCCCCCCATTTGACTATGATATAACCTGGAAAATTATGTTGAAAGTCAAATATAACGGCATCATGATATGTATTTGGTGATTGAAAATTTGTGTCAACGTGTATTTTCATATTTTGACTAAATCATCTCCCTTTGAGGTCTTTAGGCGATAGGGGTTATAGTTTCACACACACTGCATATCATCATCATCCTATCACCCTGTTGCCAAATGTGTAATGCATTCCATTGCAGATATTGCAAAATTCTCTTCTTTAGTTTTCTGACTGACCGGCTGTCTGACGTCACGTCAAACGTTCTTGAGAATGTAACAGTTCACCGGACGGCATCAGGTGGAGTTGGTCCAGGTCCAGGTCCAGGTCGCTGGCCGGCCCATAGTCGTCTCTCACGACACTAACGGTCGATAGTATTCGTAACCGCTACAACATATGTGTATAAGCGTTTAATGGCTGATAGTGGATGTGTATAACTGTCTAGTGGATGTTGATAAGCTGGTGGATGGATGAATGGTTTACTTAAAAATGATGTTGTTGTAGATCCATGTAGCAAAAAAATGTAATGGTATCAGTTGCTTCGTGCCCATTCACATGTATGCAAGATAGTTTCGTCAAGACGCCTCAATAAAAAGTTAAATATAAATTTTAATTAAAAACTGTTTAAATAAAGGTTCAATTATACTTAAACTACATTTAGTATGTTGTGTGTGTATGTGTGTGTGTGTGTGTGTGTGTGTGTGCGCGCGCGTGTGTGTGTGTGTGTGTGTGCGTGCGTGTGTGTGTGTGTGTGCGTGCGCGTGTGTGCGCGCGTGTGTGTGTGTGCGTGTGTGCGCGCGCGTGTGTGTGCGTGTGTGTGTGTGTGTGTGTGTGCGCGCGCGCGTGTGTGCGCGTGTGTGTGCGCGTGTGTGTGTGTGTGTGCGTGTGTGTGTGTGCGTGTGTGTGCGCGTGTGTGCGCGTGTGTGTGTGCGCGTGTGTGTGTGTGCGTGTGTGTGTGTGCGTGTGTGTGTGTGCCAGCACTGCTGCAATACTAACATGTGAAGTGTGTGCGAATGAAACTGAAGATAATGTGTTGTGTGACTGAACACACACACATACAACCGCACAGCCGTGCGCCGTGCGCCGTGCGCCGTGCGCCCGCCCGTGCGTCCGTGCGGTGTCGCGAGTGTATCACTGCAATGTGCCGTAACTGTGCCGCGCGCCGTCACCGACTGTGTGCGTCTGTGGTCGCATGTTTGGTTCTGAGTGCGATAAACATTATGAATTACATCAACATTATATAAACTTATGGGAAGGTGAACTTGAAATAAAGAGTGACAATTAAAACACGTGCAACTCATACGTGACGTCACACTAATGAGCCGTGGTCGCCTCACGAATTGAAAGTAATTCGAACACAGCTATTTATAATGTCAGCAATAAAAACAAAATTATAATTTAGATCGACAAGTTATCCTGTGACGGCGGCGTGTGGTGCCGGCGGCGTGCCCCGAGAGCGGGACATCGGCACACTTGTCACGTTGGTTGACAATGATTATCATTTATGCAAAGTGGTCCACCGCGGATCAGATGCTGCAGTATATCTTTATACATAGTACGAACGTTGGGGCGAGTCTGAGCGGCTCGAAAATATAATTAGCGAACAACGTGAAGGCGTTACCGTTGTGTGTGTGCGTGATGAATGAACACAAGTTACTAAACACTTGTTTACTCAAAATACTGCCGATATTACACATTATTTTATCCATTATATTAATGCTTTGATGTATGGTATGCGAAATGTATTATTAAAATAATGAATCAACCGCCGCCGACACTGACTGGCCGCCGCCGACACTCGATTCTCGTGAACGCCACGATTAACCCCCTTATCCGCTATTATATTATTCGCTCGCATATTTCATATCATTGTATTTAGTTTTATAATAATTCATTGTATTCAATTCATTAAATCATTAATCGTAATAATAACAGTCTTCATTCTTGTTCGTCTTCTTCTTTCATCTTCCTGCTTAAACTTAATATAATACAATAGTAGGATAGACAATTACTACACGCCATCCATCCATGTGACGGGATAGTTGGTTTGTAACCAACTATCCCGTCACATTTCACAATAATGTCGTACGACGTGACATATAGAACATATGCGGTAACATACTCGTAAGAACCAACTATCCCGTCACATTTCACAATAATGTCGTACGACGTGACATATAGAACATATGCGGTAACATACTCGTAAGAACCAACTATCCCGTCACATTTCACAATAATGTCGTACGACGTGACATATAGAACATATGCGGTAACATACTCGTAAGAACCAACTATCCCGTCACATTTCACAATAATGTCGTACGACGTGACATATAGAACATATGCGGTAACATACTCGTAAGAACCAACTATCCCGTCACATTTCACAATAATGTCGTACGACGTGACATATAGAACATATGCGGTAACATACTCGTAAGAACCAACTATCCCGTCACATTTCACAATAATGTCGTACGACGTGACATATAGAACATATGCGGTAACATACTCGTAAGAACCAACTATCCCGTCACATTTCACAATAATGTCGTACGACGTGACATATAGAACATATGCGGTAACATACTCGTAAGAACCAACTATCCCGTCACATTTCACAATAATGTCGTACGACGTGACATATAGAACATATGCGGTAACATACTCGTATGAACCAACTACTGAGGAGCGCGTCTCTCGCACCGCGGACTGTATTGTTTAATGTTGTAATAAGTTTTCAATTAGATGAGTATTTTTTACAAAATAATTTACTTTATGTATGGGACCACCAGTTATATAGCTGTAGGTGTCGTACCGGCTGAGCGATCGCCAAGTGAGTGATTGGCTGCACCCTCCTGGCACGTATTTAACACCAACTGCGATCTCCACTGTATAGAACAACTTGTAATTATAAAGCAGTGAATTAATTGCATTGCATAACGTTTATATATAGATCATATTATGTGATATACAATGTGTTTGAACTGTATGTCTTGGCCGGCTCTAGCCTTTTTTTTTTTTTTTTTTTTTTTTTTTTTTTTTTTTTTTTTTTTTGTGGTGGGCCATGGACGTCGCACCCCGCCAAATCGGTCCGGGGTGACGGAAGAGGCGGCGCGCGACCCCATTGACCCACCCTGCAAGCACCTCTTCTTCGCCGTGCGAGCGGGCCACCGGTACCCGATCTTTGTCTTCGGTGGCCCGCTCGGCGGTATGCCCTCTCGGGCTCCTCTCCTGTCGACGCCCCGACAGATTTCGCCGTCGAGGCGTCGTCCTCACGCGGTGGCCTCGCGACGGGTGACCGGACAATTCCCCGGTCCGATCACCCGAAGCCTCGGTTAGGGCGGCATCAGGCGCAGGTATTCGCGCCTGCGCCGCCCCGGCCGCGGGCGGCGGCCCGGGTCACGGGAATCCTCCCGGGCCCGTTCCGCCGCCTCCTTCTGCGAGATGACAGCCTCGCAGAAGGCGGCGACCGCGTCCCAATTCCTGACGCTGTCGACCATCGCCCTCGCGACAGCCGGCAGTGTCAGGTCGGCACCGATAATAGCGACGAGGTCGTGGCGCTGCCCGTCCCAGCCCGTGGCCGGCTCTAGCCTAGATAGCGAAACTTCTCCACGTACGTTCGGGGCCGGCCGCTGTTGCCGAGCTGTAACACTATCGTTACACGAGACCGTCGCACAACATGTAGGGATACCTAGAGGTGGGGTACGACGCCAGAAACCTCCGCGTGGTGTACCCTGGGTGCGGGCGACAGTCCCCCAGATCCCTCTGTTGAATTGTCGCCCGTAGCGAATCTCTGGCGCGAGGGGGGGTTCCCCAGCGATGGGTTGAGCCCCAATTCGCTCCTGACCCTCTATTTGTAGAGGGTACAGGAGGCGAAATTTCGGACGGGCCCGGTCACTCATTCATTTGAGGGCTGGGCAGGCTTATGCCACCGCCGACATATCGTAAACCTGATATCTTGCTTCAAGACAAGTTGTCGTGAGGCGTAGTATCAGGAACGAGGGTCTTGGCTTAACCGCCCGGACCGCGAGGAAGACAACCTCTATAAAGAATTCGACCTTCGAATTCGGAAATTACCCAGAATCCTAAGTTCTGGCGTGCGGCGAGAGGATGCATGGCAGATGGGCTGTTCTGTTCCTAGCACGCTCCAGCCAGGGTACCGGCTGACCCCCTGGTTGGTAAATGTAGGCTTGCCCGGGTACAGGGATCTCTGCCCGGGTCGACGGTTTTTCTCCCATACTCGTGGGAATCAACATGGATTTTCTTATACCTACACCTACACCAACACAAGACGGGAATCCAGAGGATTCCCACATCACGGCCTTGTCAAGCCAACGTAAAACTGACAACGACGCCTCGTCCTCAGGACTTGAGGCGTCCGCCGAGGGCCCGGCACAGACGAAAGAGGCCCAAAAAAAGAAGACGAAGAAGCGGCGGAAGGCGCATAACTGGTCAGGCAAGGGTCCCTCACGGGACCGGCAGCGTTTGGCGGAGCGGAAGGCGAAGGAGAAGGCCGCTGCCGCCAAACAGGAGGAAGACGGCGGCAGATCCACTGCAGAGCCGTCAATGGACGAGGGCGACAGTAGTTCCGCAGAGCCGTCCAAGGAGGCTAGCGGGTCGGCGGAGAAAACTGCTACCGCCAGGTCGTCGCCGCGTCTTGCGGCTGCGGCCCCGACAACAAGGGAGGAGGCCCTCCCCTCGGAGGTGCGGAAGCGCCCCCTGAACAGGGATGGCAGCTCGGGCGCTGACTCCGAGGGGAGTGCTATCATCATGCCTCCTCCCAAAGTTCCGGCCTCTCGCAGAGGGCGAGGGGCCGCGGCGTCAGGTCGGACGACCCACTCCCCAGCCGGCGGAGTACGCAGAGGGGCGGAGGCTCGCAAGCGGACCGACGACGAGGCGGCCGCCGCGAGGGTGCTGGAGGTGTTGTCCGGCATCCCTCCCACCGAAGTGGCGGCCGCTGGTGCCCGCGCGAGCGGTAGCGCCCCGGACGCGAAGGCCCTGCAGGCCGAAAACGCCCGCCTTGGTGGCGAGGTGTCAGGCCTGCGGGCCCAGAACCGCCGCCTAGAGTCGGAGCTGGCCGCGGTGAGGAGGGAAAACCGCCTCCTCACTAAGGACGTGGCCGAGTTAAAGGCGCAGATGGCGCGACTTATGCCGACTGCGCCACCCGCGTCACTGGCCAGCGCTGGCCGCCGAGGAGCTAGCCGCCCAACGGTTGCCGCTGTGCTGAAGACGGCTCCGACTGCGGAGCGCGCGCCGCCGACAGTCGCCAGCCCACCAAACGTCGTGGAGCAGGCCCCGATAGCGGCCCAGCCGTTAGCACCGACCCCGCTGCCCGCGGTGGGAGGCGTGCCGGACGAGACCTTGCGCGCCATCATCGACACAGTGGTCAAACTGGTCGATGCGCGCTTGGCCGTTCTGGAGGCAAGGCTGCCTCCGGAACCACGTGTCCGGCCGCCTCTGGCCGCGGACAAACGGCCATATGCGGCACCAGCCCCCGCCCCGCTGCCTTGTCAGGGTGGCCGCGTGGGGGCTAGCTACGCCGCGGCCGCGGCTGGGCCCAAGTCCAAGGGGCCCGCTCCCGCGACAAAGAAGAAGAAGGTGGCACCGGCTCCTGCCGGACTGCAGTCGTCGCCAGCATCAACACCGCCAGCGACGACCAGCGCGCCCGCGACTGCGCCTTCCGCGCCTGCCACGCCGAACAGGGTTGGCAGGTGGCTGAGCGCGGCAGGAAAAGTCGCGGTCAGAGGAGGAGAGCGGCGACCAAGCGCACCGCTGAGGTCGCCGCTCCCCAGGCAGGAGCCGGAGGTGGCAGCAGCTCGAAGAGGAAGAGGCCGCGCAAGGGGCTCCGGCCGTCGAAGACAGCCGCAGTGGTGATCACTGTGCTGCCTGAGGCGGCAGAAAGGGGCCTCAGCTATGAGGCCGTTCTGAGGAAAGCCCGGCAGGAGCTCGACGTCTCCGACATAGGAGGCGTCGAAGCCCGGACCCGCAAGGCCCGGACAGGGGCTCGGATTTTGGAGTTCCCTGGGGCCGAGGGCACCAGAACGGCCGATAGCGTGGCGTCGAAGCTGCGAGGTCTATTCGCGGAGGAGGGTGGCGTCAAAATCGCCAGACCCGTAAAGTGCGCCGAAATGCGCATCGCGGGTCTGGACGACTCCGTGACGGTGGAAGACATCCGGGAGGCCATTGCCTCGAAAACCGGGTGTCCCATGGACACCGTCCGGGTTGGCGCCATTCGCCCCGGTCCGGGCGGCGTAGGTGCCGCCTGGATGCAGTGCCCAGTGGAGTCGGTCAGGCAACTGGCTGGCTCAGGCAGGCTCCTCGTGGGCTGGAGCTCAGCGCGAGTCACCGTGCTGGAGCACCGGCCTGCGAGGTGTTTCAAGTGCATGGCAGTCGGGCATACCCGGCCAACATGCACTAATTGCTTTGACTGCGGCGGACTCTGTTTCCGCTGCGGTCAGACTGGGCACATGGCGGCATCTTGCGCCGCCCCGCCCTACTGCCCCGCGTGTGCGGCGGGCAATAAGCCTGCCAAGCACCGCATGGGCTCGGGGGCGTGCAGACCTCCGGCTTCGGCTCCAAAGGGGCGGAGCGGCCCTTCGACTCCGGCCGCTTCAGCTCCTAGCGCGGCCCGATCGCCCGCCGCAAGCCAGGAGGTGATAATGGACACGGCCCATTAATGGCTGCCCAGTCCACTCACCTCCTGCAGGCCAACACCAACCACTCCGCCGGTGCGCAGGATCTCCTCCTGCAATCCATGGCGGAGTGGTCGATCGGTGCAGCCGTAGTCGCGGAACCGTACGTCGTGCCTGATCGCCCCAATTGGGTGGTCAGCCGGAACGGAACCGCGGCAATCGTCACCTCCACGCAGCGGCACTTCCCGTCCTTATCACTCTTGGATAGGGGCGAGGAATTTGTCGCAGCGGATTGGGGAGGGGTCACACTGTACAGCGTTTACCTCTCCCCTAACAGGAGAATGGACGATTTCGGGGCCTCCCTCACCACCTTGGAGGCTTCGATACGGCGACTGGCACCGGGCCTCGTCCTGGTCCTGGGGGACTTCAACGCCAAATCCACGGCGTGGGGGTCCCCGATGACGGACGATCGCGGGCGGGCGATCGTGGAGTGGGCGGCATCACTGGGCCTCTGTGTCCTAAACAGAGGCTCAGTGAACACGTGTGTGCGACAGCAGGGTGGGTCGATAGTGGACTTGTCGTTCGCTAGCCCCGCTGTCGCATCACGAGTGAGGAACTGGCGTGTCCTGGAGGAGGCGGAGACCCTGTCGGATCACCGTTACATCCGGATGGAGGTCTCCCCTCTCCGGGACCCCAGCAGGGGTCACAGGGCGGACCGAGCTCCCGCATTTCCGCGGTGGGCTGTGGGGCGGCTGGATAGGGATCTACTGGCGGAGGCGGCCATCGTTCACACGTGGCTGTCCTCACCACCCCCAGCGGACGGAGTGGACGTTGAGGCTGCCCGCATCCGCAGTGCGTTAACGCAGGTCTGCGATGCGGCCATGCCCAAGGTGCGGCGTCTACCTCCGAGGCAGGGGGTCTACTGGTGGTCCCCAAGACTGGCGGACCTTCGTGCGGCGTGCATTAGTGCCCAAAGGTCCTACACCCGCAGTCGGCGGCGTCGCCGCGATGTTGAGCGGGAGGGCCAGCTGTACGAGGCGTACCGCAGTGCGCGTACCGCCTTTCGGCTGGCCATCCGGTCCGCCAAGGACGCGAGTTGGCAGGAGATGCTGGACGGTCTCGACCGTGACCCCTGGGGTCGCCCGTATCGCGCGTCGCTGAATAAGCTTCGTGCGCCCCCCCCCTCACCGAGACCCTCCAGCCCGACCTCCTTCGTAGAGTGGTCGAGGAGCTGTTCCCGCGGCAGTCGGAGCACACGCCCCCGGTCATGGCTTCGCCAGATCACGACCGGGAGGCCATCGAGAGTGTTCCGCCCGTGACGGAGTCGGAAGTGGGGGCAGCCGTGGCGAAGATTCGTTCCGCCACCACGGCCCCCGGCCCGGACGGAATCCCAGTCCGGGTGTTGACGTTGCTCCTCGAGCATCTCGAACCTCGCCTCAGGCGACTGTTCAACGCCTGTCTGACGTCTGGACGGTTCCCTGAGTGCTGGAAGGAAGGGAGGTTGGTTCTCCTGCCAAAGCCGGGACGGCCCCCGGATTCGCCGTCGGCCTACAGGCCCATTGTGCTTCTGGACGATGTGGGTAAGCTGCTGGAGCGTGTCCTCGCTGCCCGCATCGTCCAGCACCTGGAGGAGGTGGGGCCCGATCTGTCGGACGCTCAGTTTGGGTTTCGGAGGGGGCGTTCGACCATCGGGGCCCTGCTACGCCTGAGGCAGATGGCCGCGGAGGCTGTCGCCGGCAAAGGAGTGCTGTTGGCGGTGTCGTTGGACATCGCCAACGCCTTCAATAGTCTGCCATTCAGCTGCATCAGGGAGGCACTCCGGTTCCATGGAGTGCCCCTGTACCTCAGGCGGCTGGTGGCAGACTATTTGGAGGGGCGCAGTGTCCTCTACGCGAGCCCCGCAGGGGACATTGTGCGGACGCCCATGTCGTACGGTGTTCCGCAGGGGTCAGTTCTGGGGCCGACTCTGTGGGACATCGGTTACGACTGGGCGTTTAGAGGGAGTCTCCCCCCCGGGCTGAGCGTTATTTGCTATGCCGACGATACGCTCGTCACAGCCCGGGGCAGGACACTCGAAGAGGCGGCGAGCCTGGCCACTCTCGGCACCGAGGAGATGGTCAGGCGAATTGAGGCGCTGGGGCTCAGGGTGGCCCTAAACAAGACGGAGGCCCTACTATTCCATGGGCCCCGTGTGAGGCTGCCCATCGGCGCCTCGTTAGTCGTCAACTCCATCCACATCAGTATCCAGGCCCATATGAGGTACTTGGGCCTGGTGCTCGACGGGCGATGGTGGTTCCGGGAGCATTTCCGTCAAATTGCTCCCCGGCTGGTCGGCGCGGCGTCCGCCCTTTCTCGGCTCATGCCGAACGTGGGCGGACCCAGTTTCGAGGGCCGACGGCTGTATGCGGGGGTGATCCGCTCAATGGCCATGTACGGCGCACCCGTGTGGGCGAGGGCTCTGAACGCCCAGCTCAGGGCGGTGCTGTGGAGGCCACAGCGAGCCATGGCGGTCAGAGCCATTCGCGCGTACCGCACGGTGTCTACCGAGGCGGCATGCCTATTGGCCGGGACACCCCCGTGGGACCTAGAGGCGGAGATGCTCTCCGACCTCTACCGGCGGGTTACCTCAATGCGCGAAGAGGGTGGCTCCCCATCGTTCAACGAGATAGCCACCTGGCGCGAGGACGCCCGCCGAGAAGTCATCGCCCGTTGGGCTACGCGGCTGGAGAGGCCTAGACACGGTGTTTTTACCGTTGAGGCCCTCCGGCCCGTACTGATGGAGTGGATGGAGCGGCGGCACGGAGTCCTCTCTTTCCAGTTGGTGCAGGTCTTGTCGGGGCATGGTTGCTTCGGCAAGTACCTGCACACGGTCGTGCGGAGGGAGTGGACTCCGTCCTGCCACCATTGCAGTAGCGACGAGGACACGGCGCAACATACGCTCGAGGTATGTTCGGGCTGGGACGGGCAGCGCCGTGACCTCGTCGCTGTCATCGGTGCCGACCTGACGCTGCCGACTGTTGCGCGAGCGATGGTCGACAGCGTCAGGAATTGGGACGCGGTCGCCGCCTTCTGCGAGGCTGTCATCTCGCAGAAGGAGGCGGCGGAACGGGCCCGGGAGGATTCCCGTGACCCGGGCCGCCGCCCGCGGCCGGGGCGGCGCAGGCGCGAGTACCTGCGCCTGATGCCGCCCTAACCGAGGCTTCGGGTGATCGGACCGGGGAATTGTCCGGTCACCCGACGTGAGGCCACCGCGTGAGGACGACGCCTCGACGGCGAAAGCTGTCGGGGCGTCGACAAGAGAGGAGCCCGAGAGGGCATACCGCCGAGCGGGCCACCGAAGACAAAGATCGGGTACCGGTGGCCCGCTCGCACGGCGAAGAAGAGGTGCTTGCAGGGTGGGTCAATGGGGTTGTGCGCCGCCTCTTCCGTCACCCCGGACCGATTTGGCGGTGTGCGACGTCCATAACCCACCGCAAAAAAAAAAAAAATAATAAAGGGATACCTAGAGGTATACTCGTGTACGTCTGTTGCCTCATTATATCTATTGTATAGAATTACTTTAACGCTTAGTTTATGCTGTAAATCTTGATTTGTTTCGGGCGTGTCTAGATGGCGCCCGCGCTCATGTTATTTTTTGTTTCAAAGGCGATGCATACAACATGTGCGAACTCTCCGCGAGGGGACCGACACCGACGGCGACGGCGACGGCGACGGCTCACTGTACTTCAGTTATCAATCACAAATGTTTTATTCATTCAATTAGAGAAAAGTTCAGTATTATTGAAACTTCATTTACTGAACTTGTAAAGATGACAATATGCTTAAGACACATGGGGAATTGAAATAAACAGCGCGCGCGTCAGCGAGTATACACAGAGTGACAGTGCTTCATAACAATACTGATGTTGTCCGACAGTGAGTCGGTGCAAACGGTAGACCGAATGAACATCTCGTCACAATTGGTCGGTGGTACGTGCGGCATCATTAACATCTGTCACAGACACATATAAGTATGTGTTAAACGACAGTGTCAGTGTCACGACTGCGCTCGCACCACTCAGTCCCCGCGGCACACTACATGACACACGCGACCATAGTTTGTCTACAACTATTTACAGTGTAAAGTCCTATCTCGTTTAAATTAATGGTATTCATTTATTCATTTAACCCGATTACGAGCGAAAAATGATTGTCACAAGTGGGATTCCAACCCACGTCTATTGGAAATCGTTTCCAATCGTGCTGCCACTTACACTAGCGTGAATTATTGATATATACACTCAATTCTCGCATCGTATTATATTTTCGACTTTCAGGAGACGTGCGCCATCTACCCGACGTATGTTTACACATTATCCATCCATCCATCAGCCCGTAAACGTCCACTGTTGGACATAGGCCTCCCCACGAGAATGCCATCTATAACGGTCCTGTGCCACCTGCATCCAACGGTTTCCTGCGACCTTGATGAGGTCATCAGTCCACCGAGTGGGGGGTCGTCCTACGCTGCGTCGTCCGATTCGTCGTCGCCACTCGAGAACCTTTTTTCCCCAACGGTTGTCGGTTCGTCGAGCGATGTGGCCTGCCCATTGCCACTTTTTTTTTTTTTTTTTTTTTTTTTTTTTTTATTGTCTACGGTGACAAACGAGCAAACAGCACACCTGATGGTAAGTAATGCTGTTGCACATGGACCCAGCAACACCAGGGGTACAGCCAGGCCGCTGCCTACCGTGAAGGAAGAGCTCTTCTTAAACCTCGTTTGAAGAAGGACATGTCATAGCGCTCGGGAAACACAGCAGCAGGTAGTTCATTCCAGATCTTGCATGTACGTGGGAGAAATGATCGCTGAAAACGTACGGTCGAGGACCATATCGTTTCCAGGTGAAATGAATGAACCCTGCTACGGTGTCGAGTGGTACGGTGGTAAAATGGTGACGGTGGTACCAAGTCAAACAGTTCCTCAGAGCACTCCCCGTGAAAGAGCCGGTAGAGTACACAGAGTGACCCAAAGTCTCTCCGCCGCTCCAGCGACTCTAGTCTGTCCATGAGATTGGGATCACCGACGATTCGAACTGTCCGCCTTTGTAGGGAGTCAAGTGGGTCTAGCTGATATTTAGGCGCGCCTGCCCAGAGATGAGAGCAGTACTCCATGTGAGGACGAACTTGTGCTTTATATAGCACAAGACGTTGACTCGGCGTGAAGTACCGCCTGGCCCTGCTCAGCACGCCCAACTTTTTGCTTGCCAATTTGGCTTTGTCCTCCAAATGACTCCCAAACTGGACTTTGTTCGATAGCTCGACGCCGAGGATCCCAATACTCTCGGAGATTTGGAGAGTTACTCCTTGGAACTGAGGCGCCATGATAAAAGGGTCCTTCTTCGCAGTGAACGCGCAAACTTGTGTCTTAGTGGGGTTGAACTGGACTAAATTCCGTTCACCCCATTTTGAGGCCCGCCCTAGAGAGCGCTCGACTTCAGACACAAGTTGAGCCCGTCTTTCCTGTAACATACTCCGAGGGACATTCTGATGCTCGGTGTATCGCTCGTCACCCGTGCTGTCATCCGCATAGCAACGAATACTCTCTATGGAGAGCATGTCATTGACATGCAGAATAAACAACGTCGGGGAGAGCACCGAGCCTTGTGGTACACCAGCATTAATGTGCATGGTCTCGGAGCAGGAGCCATCGACGACTACTTTTATGCTCCGACCATCCAAAAAACTGGTGATCCAATTACAGAGTCCCTCGGGGATTCCATATGATGGTAGCTTCGATAGAAGGGCCCTGTGCCAAACCCTGTCGAACGCCTTCGCGATATCTAGGCTGAACGCTAGCGCCTCACCCTTGCCCTCCAAGGCCTCTGCCCAACGGTGTGTGAGGTACACAAGAAGATCACCAGCCGACCGGCCATGACGAAACCCATATTGGCGGTCACTGATCAGCTGATGATCCTCAAGGTACTGCAGAAGCTGATGGTTGATTATTTTCTCCATTATCTTGGAGAGCAAGGATGTAATCGCAATCGGCCTGTAATTCGACGGGTCCGACCGGTCTCCCTTTTTTGGGATCGGGTGGACATGGGCTATCTTCCACGAAGATGGAACCCTACAAGTATCATAGGAAAGTCGGTATAAGCGCGTGAGGACGGGGGTCAACTCGGGGGCGCACGTTTTCAGGACCACTGCAGGGATGCCATCCGGCCCGCTCGACTTATGTACGTCTATTAGCCGCAGCTCCCGCCTCACCGCTCGCTGCGTAATGCGGATTTTAGGCAGAGAGCTTTCACACCGCGGGATGATAGGTGGTGTGGCGGTTCCAGCGTCCAAAGTCGAGTTACAGGCAAAGAATTGACCTAAAAGATCGGCCTTCTCCTTTGCACTGTGGGCTAGACTGCCATCATTTTTCTGCAGTGGTGGGAGATTGGACTGGCAGAAGTTGCCTTGGGCAGCTTTGGCGAGCGACCAGAATGCACGACTCCCGGCGGGATAGCTCTCCAATCGCTCGCCGATTCTGGCAACATGTTCCGCCTTGGCTCTGGCAATAGCCTTCTTACTAGATCTAGAAGCAGCATTAAATTTTCGCTTCTCCTCCCTGACATTTGGGTCCCGACAGTTTTGGGCCCTATTCCAGGCCTGGTATGCGGACTGCTTTTGCTGTGCAGCCGTCCTACAGGTTTTATTAAACCAAGGCCGGCTGCGGCCACCGACCGGTATTTTGTTGTTGGGGATGAATAATTCCATCCCCGTAATAACGGTATCGGTAACGCAATCCGCACAAATGCCAGGGTCCCTAGAGGCGAAGCAAAGCTGCTTCCATGGGTAGGATGCGTAGAACTCGCGAAGCCTATCCCAATCTGCTGACTTATATTGCCAGACTCTGCGAGTCCCAGTCGCTTTAGAGCGATTAGGCCTCGCAATAGGGGCTTTGCTACGGGCCAAGCAGTGGTCAGATGACCCAAGAGGAGCTTCGACCACTACCCGGTATCCGTGCTGGTGTGTAGTCAGCAGAGGATCCAGTAGAGACGGCTCATGGCTCTCAATGTCTGGAACACGGGTGGGCTGTGTTACCAGTTGTGAGAGACCATAGGCCGAGACCATATTGAAGAGATGCCTACCCAAGAGGTTAGTGGTTCGGGACCCCAACCACTCTTTATGATGAGCATTAAAGTCTCCAAGAACCACCACCTCCGCTGATGGACACTGCTCCAATATTTCGTCAATCCCCCATTGAACGTTCTCGAATAACTGAGTTGACCCTGAATCACTGCCATGGGACCTGTAGAGGCACGCGTAGATGCGGGTATACCCTCCATAGTCTACGCGTAACCATAAAATTGACAGGTCACCATGCTCGAGGGCCCTAAGGCGGCGACAACAGATGTCATCCCGGATGAACACGCACACCCCAGCTTTACGGTGGAAGGAGTGTTCCAACTCGTAGCTTGGATAATTTAGGTACGAAATATCATCCGGGGCACTTATCTGCGTCTCCGTTAAAAAGAGCAAGGCAGGCCGCGCCGTCTCGAGGTGTTGGTGGACGGCGTCGAGATTGCTGTGTAAACCCCTAATGTTACAAAAGTCCACGTCAAATGTGGATAGAGGGACCGCCGTGTAAAACCTTCTCTTTTTGTGTTTCCTTTTCATGGGTTTTTTATAAGAAGAGGAAGGGAGTGTACTTTCGTGGAATGGGGTCCGGTGATGCCAAAAAAAAAAAGGTGCGGGGCATAGTACATGGTTGGAGGGTGGGTTTTGTGAGGAGCTGACACGAAGCACGGAAGGGCCCCCGGTGCCCCCCCGCCCGTAGTCGTCGGGCTCCACTCCGGTTTCCCACTCCGGCACGACGACTCCGCAACGGGATTTTCGCCGGTTGGCGGGACAGCCTCCCAGGGGGGATAGTCCTGGGCTCGGGTCCCCTGCTGACCGGCAGGTGGCCGGCGGTGACCATTCCCACCGGGTCTCCCTGTACCCCATATCAGCCCCTCACGCCCAATGCCCCAACCAAGACCTTACCACCGTAAATTTCAAGCATCACCAGAACCCACCACACGAAAACACACCCGGAAAGTTAGGCTCCGGCTCTCTCGCTCACCGAACGAAGCACAGCGGCAAAAGCCACCATTCATACGTCGATATTCTGCGAGAGTGTGGTACCACCCCGGTCGGGCCTGCCTGCGGCTGTAGATAGAGAACTATCAACAGTGTGGCCCTACCACAATAAAATTCAACGTGCTAATTCTTCGGGCTATGTCGGTTACACCCGTTCTTCTACGGATTTCCGTATTTCGGATTTTATCACGTAGAGAAATACCGAGCATAGCCCTCTCCATAGCACGCTGAGCGACTTTGAGCCTTTTTATGAGGCCGACATTTTTTACACATTATACAAACCTGTTTTTATAAATAATCAAGCATATTAAATGTTAAATTCAGTAACACTGATACACATCATTTGAACTTAAGTTGTATGTGATATTAGTATGTTCATGACCGGTGTCAACACTACCGTTCGTTCGGTCGTGTTCCGGTGGCGCGCCGCCCGCCGTCCGCCGTCCGCCGCCCGCCTACCGTATGTAAATAATACACGAAAGCTCTCTGCAGCATAAATTGTTCAAGTGTTTGTATAACGTAAAGCTCACAGCTCACGCGCTGTTCACTTAGCTGGTATTGTGCACTTAGCACAGTGTGTAGCGCACGCTGTGTGTGTGTGTGTAGTGCAGTGTGTGCACGGGCCGCATTTGTGTCTCGTACAGTCGGACATATGTAACAGTTTGACAACAGGTACAGTGCAGTGCCGTGCAGTTAACTCTCTGTCACGACGTTCGATAACATTCAACCATCGTAGTTCGTACACAACTGGCCCGCTAACATTGTATGTACAAGTAAACTACTTTGTGTTAACTGTGACGTTAGCGTTACACTACGGGACGCACAGAGCACTCGGTGACGTCACCAGCACAATCTTACATCTCTTATTACAACAGTTTGCATCTCAATCACTAATAATAGAGTCTCGTCTGTCTGTCTGTCTGCGTGTAGCAGTATGATGTACGACTGTAGTAGTAACTCGTGTGACGTTCAGACGTTACTACCGCACCTGTCACTGCAATCAAATGCTCACACATACAATGTGAGCACAGACTTGTATCACTGTTAACTACAGTCACTTTAGTCACCCCCCTTTTTTTTTGGTCTGCGGTCGGCACACTCCTCGCACCACTCCGCCCGGGGCGACAGAGGGGCGTAAGCACGCACACCCGTAACCTACCCGTGAACCTCGCCTTCATCGTTGGACCGCCCACCGGAGCAGCGTGAACTTGTCGTCAGTGGCCGGCCCGACGGAATACCCCCTGAAGGGTATCCTCTCCTTGAGCGACGTGTTGTCGAAAGCGTCGAGCACCAGGCCCAAATACTTCATGTGGGCCCGGATGCTGATGTCAACCGAATTGACAGTGATCGAAACGCCGATGGGAGGGCCCATGTCGGGCCCATGGAACAAGAGGGCCTCTGTCTTGTCCAGGCTCACCCTCAACCCCAGCGCTCCGATCTGCCTGACGATCTCTTCGGTGCCGAGAGTCGCCAGGCTTGTCGCCTCCTCCAGCGTCCCACCGCAGGCTGTGACGAGGGTGTCGTCGGCGTAACAGATTACGCCCAGCCCGGGCGGGAGGCTCCCTCTCAACGCCCAGTCGTAGCCGATGTTCCACAGGGTGGGTCCGACGACCGACCCCTGTGGGACACCGCACGTCATGGGCGTTCGCACAACGTTCCCTACTCGGTTGGTGTAGAGGACGCTGCGCCCCTCCAGATAGTCTGCCACTAGCCGCCTCAGGCAAACTGGCACTCCGTGGTATCGGAGCGAATCACCCCCTAGCCGGGACTTAGCGTGATGTGTAGCTGAGGTTAGCTGGGCGGTATCAAAAATGTATGATACGTGATATTCAAGTAAGTGCTAATCTCAAAATAATAATGTTAATACCGTACATTATCTGGATTGTTCCAGATATCAATATTGGACACTTCCCTCTACAGCTACTTTCACGAAAAATAAGTAGATACCTTATTGAATAATACTTACTTTACTTTTTACCTTCTAGAATTAATCTTAAAATAAAAAAATGTACTTATACCGCCCGCCCTGTAATAACAGCGACTGAAGTGTCTACACGTCACACATATGGTACTACTCAACTACAAATATGTTAGATACATATATTGACAGAACTACAACTATTGTGTGTTGATTGTTTTTGTATAATACAATACTTAATATGTATTCCAATACGAGCGTTAAACTAACCTTTACACAAACAGCTGTTCTATGGCCTGGTACATGTGGAGGATAACGAATATAGTATAGAAATCCCTGACAATGTCGGAGAAGGATCATTTAATTGAAATATGAAAAAACACGTGAAAAGAGAGTTTCAATTAAAAATCTTGTGGTGACCTTATGTATGTCCTTGAAATTAAATTTTAAGATTATTTTAAATTTGACTTTGTTTTTTTTAATTGAAATTACAGTTTTTAAAAAAATCTATGAACTAGTGTATATCAAAGTCACCTCTGAAGGTCAAATAAAGAGTGAAGAAAAAGTATAAAAGCCATCTAAGTGCTGGGACAGGAATGATTAAGTCGAACTGTGGAAAACAATTCGAAGGTTTTAAATTACCATTTCACGGTGACCATGTACTCGTATTTAATTATAAAATGATTATTTATAGGTCAATTTTTATTTAAATGGGATTTTATAAACGCGTTCTTTTTAAGTTACCCCAGGGATCATGTTGATATACTTAATCTGGCCATAAATACTATTACAATTAAAAATAAACAAAATATTACAATTGAATTTGGAATTTGTCATTTTTATATGATTGTTCATTGTGTTGTCATCTTATTTTGGCGCCAATAAATTGTACAATAATTTGCAATATTAAAATGAAGTGAGGTGATAAAGAGAATCGAATAGCTGTGATTGCATTACACAAAGTAGGTATGGATCCAAATGCAATTTTTAAAACTCTCCATACGCTTGGTATTAGTAAAATGTTTATGTACCGGGCTATTAATAGGTACAATAAGATCTCCTCTATTTGTGACAGAAAAAGATCTGGCCGTCCACGTAGTGTTCGTACGAAATAGGTGGACAAAGCAGTAAGAGAAAGAATTCGAAGAAATCTTGTCCGAAAGCAAAAGCGCATGTCGCGTATTTTAAAAGATGACTTAGGACTTGCAGCCTATAAGAGACGTACTCCTAACTGAAAATTTAAAAAAGAATAGGGTGGTAAAATTGAAACAACTATTGAAGCGGTACGCAAAGGGAGGTCACTGAAAAATTTTGTTTACGAATGAGAAATTTTACAATTGAGCAACATTTTAACAAATAAAATGACTATTTATGCCCAAAGCTCTAAGGAAGCTTCCCAATTAATCGACAGAGTGCAACGTGGGCATTGTCCGACTTCAGTGATGGTTTGGTGGGGCATGAGCTCTGACGGAGTGACTGAGCTATACTTTTGTGAAAAAGGTATCAAAACATCGGCAAAAGTGTATCAAGGTACCATTTTTGAGAAGGAAATGAAGCCCCTTCACAACACCATGTTCAATAACCAAGAATGGTCCTTCCAGCAAGACTCGGCGCCGGGTCATAACGATCGGTCTAGGCAGTCTTGGTTGGAAACGAACGTTTCGGACTTTATCAGAGCTGAAGACTGGCCGTCGTCTAGTCCCGATCTTTATCCTCTGGATTATGATTCATGGTCAGTTTTAGAGAGTACGGCTTGCACTAAAGGAGATGACAATTTGGAGTCACTAAAACAATCCATACGATTGGCAGTGAAGAATTTTCCCATGGAAAGAGTGCGTGCTTCTATTGACAACTGGCCTTTACGTTTAAAGGACTGTATTGCACCAATGGAGACTACTTCGAATAAGCTTTTTATATTTTAAATTGTTTTATATTTATGTATTACACACACACACTGTAAAAGTAATAAATGTTATTGGCAATAATTTTTTTTCTTTGTTAATATTTATGGCAAAATTAGGTCCTGGTATACTTTGTACGTAAATTAACTTGTTCTTTTGATTAGCGATTTCAAAAATAGAGGATTCATTTAAAAACAAAACGTCATTTTAAATTAACTTTGAAATTGTAGTTCAATGTCACATGTATGGTCACCATACGATTTCTAATTAGAAGTCTTTCTTGGCGTGTTTTTTTTTATTTTGATTAAGTCATCTTTTTCCGAGTTCCTCTGGGGTTACCATATTTTTCTTCACTTTGTATATATTAGTAGATCAAACGTGTGTAGTGGTGGGGAATCTTGAAAGTGTATCTTGACAGTACATACATAATCGGATTTTATAAATAATTAAGCATATTAAATGCTATATTTCAGTAATTTAAATAACAAGGTTGTGTCATCGTTTAATACAATTCTAACTGTAAAGTTTGAAGTATTAAGCCTATAACAATGTGTAAACATTGTCGGGTAGATAGCATACCGTCACCTTAAGACGTAAATATAATACGGAATGAAATTTGCATGTCCTACAATTACGGTGGTGCAGTGGCAGCACGATTGGGCCGGAATCCCAATAGGCGCGGGTTAGAATCCCGCTTGCGACATCATTTTTCATTTCGTAATCGGATTTTATAAGTACATACATATATACATTAGGGTGATTCATTTCCGCAAAATTTTTTTTTTTTTCGGTGCTCATGCAAAATATTAATCTACACATGGAAAAAGAAATTCTCACCAAATTTTAGATCTTAATATTAATTTTAAGTACTTGCAATTTAAATTTAAAGTTTTACCATTTAAAATGCATGTAAAAAAATCTTTTTTTTTCAAAATTTTTTTTTAATAATAATATAATATAATAATAATAATTTAATTCAGACAAAAATATCCATAGTTGTTTACATTAATTCATTTATTTATTTGTATGTTAGTATATCAAATAATAATTATGCTTAAATTACTTATGTTAGTATTGTTAGTAGTTCACTCTGCCTGAAATTTCACACATCAGTGGATGAGGATAGCCACAGACTCAGCCTAATTTAAACCTATGGCCAACCCCATCCACCTATTTTGAAATGGGCAGTCGAAACGCGCTGCAATTGCGCCCAGAATGCTACTGTCGCTACTTCGTAGTCGTTGTAGCAGTGAGGATGCTTTTTTGCGCATGATCGCCTGGAACCCATCAGTACGCGCTTTTGCGAACATCCCCGATGCGCTACACCGCCACGGAAGGCCCAACAACATTCTAAACGCGTTATTATATTGGGTATGCAGAGTCCTGTAAACACGCTGTGTGTAACTCACCCAAAGGCCGCTCGAATAGAAAGACTGGCAGTAGGCTTTAAAAAGTGTAATTTTCACTTCTCTACTGCACCGTACGAACCTGCGGGCAAGCATATTAGCTCTCACAGCCAGAGCCCAGCGCTCCCTCTCAATGTCTTCATCGTCCTTGAGGTCACTGGTTATTATATGGCCTAAATGTTTAAAGGATTCTACTCTCTTCAAGGCTAATCCATTAAGACGCACCGGAGGAACATGGGTAGGTTGGTATTTACCTGATTTAAATACTAAAATTTCACTCTTTTTTGAGTTATATAGTAATCCATGCAACTCCGCGTATTCCTCACATATGGACAGCAATTTTCTTAAGCCACGAATTGTGGGGCTCAGCAGAACCATGTCGTCCGCATAACTAATGTTATTAAAACAAACTCCATCGACATAGCAGCCGACATGAGTACTGCTAAGCCTCTCTATAAGTTGGTTGACATACAGGTTGAACATTAAAGGTGAACTTAACCCACCTTGCCTGACACCACATTCCAGCTTGTACTCGTCTGAAAGAGCACCAGCCCATCTCACGTAGTTTTTCTGGTTGGCATACCAGTATTTAACAAGAGAGACGGACTCCGCCGGTATACCCGCACTACCTAGTTTGTTCCATAGAAGGTCGTATGTGACCAGATCAAAAGCACTACCTAGTTTGTTCCATAGAAGGTCGTATGTGACCAGATCAAAAGCTTTAGACAAATCTAGGAAGCACGCGTACACCGGTGTCCTCCTAGTTGTATAGTATCTGACAGCATGCTTTAAACTCAAAATGGCACTCTCGGTTGAAAGCCCTGCCTTAAAACCAAATTGGGCGTCATGTATATTCACTATCTTCGCAAACTCCGCATTTAACAAACTGTCAAGAATCTTAGCCACGGTGGTAGCCAGTGAAATGGGTCGGTAGTTTGCCCTATCAGACGAGTCTCCCGTCCTATTTTTTATAACAGGTACAACAATAGTACGCATAAGAGGCTCAGGTAGATATGAATGCGATATACATAAATTAAACAATATTGACAGAATATTAGGTAAATTAACTCCAGCATATTTAAAATGTTCAATACTGAGGCCGTCATAACCAGGACGGAGACGGAAGTGGGAGCAGCTGTGGCGCGGATTCGTTCCGCGACCACGGCCCCCGGCCCGGACGGAATACCAGTCCGGGTGCTGACGTCGCTCCTCGAGCACCTCGAGCCTCGCCTCAGGCAGCTGTACAACGCCTGTTTGGCGTCTGGACGGTTCCCTGAGTGCTGGAAGGAGGGGAGGTTGGTTCTCCTGCCAAAGCCGGGACGGCCCCCGGATTCGCCGTCGGCCTACAGGCCCATCGTGCTCCTCGACGATGTGGGTAAGCTGCTGGAGCGCATCCTCGCTGCCCGCATCGTCCAGCACCTGGAGGAGGTGGGGCCCGATCTGTCGGACGCTCAATTCGGTTTTAGAAGGGGGCGTTCGACCATCGGGGCCCTGCTACGACTGAGGCAGACGGCCGCGGAGGCTGTCACCGGCGGGGGAGTGCTGTTGGCGGTGTCGCTGGACATCGCCAACGCATTCAATAGTCTGCCATTCAGCTGCATCAGGGAGGCGCTCCGATTTCATGGGGTGCCCTTGTACCTGAGGCGGCTGGTGGCGGACTATTTGGAGGGGCGCAGTGTCCTCTGCGCGAGTCCCGCAGGGGACATTGTGCGGACGTCCATGTCGTGCGGCGTTCCACAGGGGTCGGTTCTGGGGCCGACTCTGTGGGACATCGGGTACGACTGGGCGTTGAGAGGGAGTCTCCCCCCCGGGCTGAGCTTGATATGCTACGCTGACGATACGCTCGTCACAGCCCGGGGCAGGACACTCGAAGAGGCGGCGAGCCTGGCCACTCTCGGCACCGAGGAGATGGTCGGGCGAATCGAGGCGCTGGGGCTCAGGGTGGCCCTAAATAAGACGGAGGCCCTATTGTTTCATGGGCCACGCGTAAGGCCGCCAATCGGCGTCTCGCTAGTCGTCAACTCCGTCCACATCAGCATCCAGGCCCATATGAAGTACTTGGGTCTGGTGCTCGACGGGCGATGGTGGTTCCGGGAGCATTTTCGCCAAATTGCTCCCCGGCTGGTCGGCGCGGCGTCCGCCCTTTCGCAGCTCATGCCGAACGTGGGCGGACCCAGCTTCGAGGGCCGACGGCTGTATGCGGGGGTGATCCGTTCTATGGCCATGTACGGCGCACCCGTGTGGGCGAGGGCTCTGAACGCCCAGCTCAGGGCTGTTCTGTGGAGACCCCAGAGAGTCATGGCGGTCAGAGCCATTCGCGGGTACCGCACGGTATCGACCGAGGCGGCATGCCTAATGGCCGGGACACCCCCGTGGGACCTAGAGGCGGAGATGCTCTCCGACCTCTACCGGCGGGTGACCTCACTGCGCGACGAAGGTGGCTCCCCATCGCTGAGCGAGATAGCCACCTGGCGCGAGGACGCCCGCCGAGACGTCATCGCCCGTTGGGCTACGCGGCTGGAGAGGCCTAGACACGGTGTCGTCACCGTCGAGGCTCTCCGGCCCGTACTGACGGAGTGGATGGAGCGGCGGCACGGAGTCCTCTCCTTTCGACTGGTGCAGGTGTTGTCGGGGCACGGATGCTTCGGCTCGTACCTGCACACGGTCGCACATAGGGAGTGGACTTCGTTCTGCCACCATTGCAGCAGTGACGAGGACACGGCGCAACACACGCTAGAGGCGTGTCCGGGCTTTGACCGGCAGCGCCGTGACCTCGTCGCTGTTATCGGTGCCGACCTGACGCTGCCGGCTGTCGCGAGAGCGATAGTCGACAGCGTCAGGAACTGGGACGCGGTCGCCGCCTTCTGCGAGGCTGTCATCTCGCAGAAGGAGGCGGCGGAACGAGTCCGGGAGGAATCCCGCGACCCGGGCCGCCGTCAGCGGCCGGGGCGGCGCAGGCGCGAATACCTGCGCCTGATGCCGCCCTAACCGAGGCCTCGGGTGATCGGACCGGGGAATTGTCCGGTCACCCGACGTGAGGCCACCGCGTGAGGGCGACGCCCCGACGGCGAAATCTGTCGGGGCGTCGACGAGAGGAACCCGCGAGGGTAAACCGCCGGGTGGGCCACCGAAGTTAAAATCGAGTACCGGTGGTCCGCTCGCACGGCGAAGAGAGAAGGTTTTACGGTGGGTCTATGGGGTCACGCGCCGCCTTTCCGTCACCCCGGACCGATTCAGCGGGGCGAGACGCACCCATAGCCCACCAATAAAAAAAAAAAAAAAAAAGGCCGTCATAACCAGGTGATTTACCACGTTGTATATTTTTAATTACATTAGCCACAGACTCAGGAGAGAAATACACGCTGCGCTTCGATATGACGGACTCTGTATCGCAAACATTCACCGACTTAGGACTCAAGGACGATCGGACCGTAAAATGTTCCCTAAACATGTTAGCAATGGTTTTGTGATCATTAACGCCGCCGACGCTCACCGGGATGCTCGTTTTAATGTTTAAACTATTAACATTTTTCCAGAAGATATTGAACTTTTTATTCATGTGATTAGAGCATTCATTTTTATTTGTACTTGTCTATTTTGACATGACTTTAACTTAGATTTAAATATTTTTCTTGTTTCTATCATTTCACTATATAATATGCCACTAGTGGGTTTACCAGCTATCACCCAATTCTTAAATTTAGTCCTAGCATCACGGTGCGCGCCAGCGACGTGTTCATTCCACCCAGCGACATGAAAACGCTTTTTATTAATAGTCTTATTACTACATGTTATCATTGCAGCCTCTGTTAGCACAGAAATTATTTTATTATACAATTCATCAATCAATAGGTAATGACTAGAGTTGTGACATATAGACTGACAGCAGTCTCTTAGTGTTGATGACAAATTTATATTATGAAGTTTGTAATCACATATTTTATAATATTTATTAATTTGATTTGCCATCCTCGCTCCCCAAATTATTTGTTTTTTAATATCACAACTATCAACATTATACTCGTATTTTATATTTAACTTATACAAATTACATTCTATTATAAGAGGGTAGTGGTCCGACCAATACACATCTTCCTGAACCCACACCCTCTTTATAGCCGAAAGTGCAGAGTGAGTTGTAATGCAGTGATCTAACCACCTCACGGAGCCATGAGCTTCACTGCGAAATGTATAAGTACCCGACTGCGGCCCTAAAATGTGTACGTCAGCACAGTAACACGAATGATCATTACAAAAATTTATTAATTCATTAAAAAATATTTCGTTCGGATGTGCATTAAAATCACCTAGTACATAAAATGCTTCAGTTCCATATTTCTCTTCCATTTCTATTACAGACTGTATTGTACTGAGACAATTTGTAAACACGGGAATATTATCGCTACCGTTCGTCGGCATGTAAACACTAAATATAACTATATTTCTATTACTCACTGTTAGCTTAATCCCCGTCACTCGAACGTTATTACACTCAATAATAGACACTGAATCGAACGCACTTTTCCGCCATAATATTCCTACTCCACCGTAGGGTCGGCCAGTAAGCAGACCAAATGATGTGTCCACCGCGGAGGTGCCCGTTGCACTGAAATCCTCGTGTATAGTGTTCAGCATGGGTAACTCGTGTGGCAAAAGCCAAGTCTCCTGGAGCGCCACCACATTAGCAGACTGGCATAATGCTTTAACACCTTCCCAGAATCTTTTCACAGATTTACAATTATAACTAATAATTTTACTAAAAGATCTATTTTCGTAATCATCCATTTAGGTTTTGATTAATAGTGGCCACCGCAACAGAGTCTATGTTTCCATGATTATTTTGCCTAAAATTAACAAAACGTCGAAAGGAAATGCCCGATGGCCATAGCTTCTCATCTAGAAATATGTCCAGTTTATATTTCATAACATAGGCTTTGTGCGCATTATAATTTTTTATATTTTTCATTTTGATTTTCACTAGTGAGACGGTTTCTCCTGTCTTGTTGTGAATATAATCAATAATATCTTGTTCGCATACATCAGTGTGAACGTTTGAAATAAATAACGGTACTTTCGTTTCTGCCGCTTTAAATTTTTCATTTTCTGTTGACTCGGCAATTGCATTTCCTCTTTTTGTAGTAAATCTGTTCCTTAACCTCTTATTCTGTACCAAAGTCCACTCGGCATCTCTATTTGGTACTCTCCGCTCTTTACTACGTCTAGCTGTCTCAGCGTAGGATAATTTTCGCCCAGATGTTGTTATGTTATCGTTATTATGAACACATTTATCGGCCGTGGTAATTACTCTGCCCACTTGTGTTGTCTCAAGTCGCTGTGGTGGTGTGCATGGTATGTCATTGACACTCGGTGTATTATTACTAGCTGGTCCGCCATGTACGTGTGATGTCTGCAGCGATTTGGCGTCACTGGTTCGATCCAGTACCGGACCACCATCCCTATAGTCATATGTCGGCAGTGCCTCCGGTCCACTGTCCATCATAGAATTATTCTTCAGGTACCCTCCACGTCTCAGATTAATATTGAGCTTATCCTCGGAGGATGGCGATTTACAGTGATTTAACATAATTTCGTTGAGATCCTTTTTCGAAATATAGTTAGCACGAACTTCATCAATAGTCGCCTGCATGAGAACAATTCTTTTTAATAACGGTGTCACATCAATATGATTGAAAGTGACTGGGGGTAGTTTCTCGAGATCTCTTGCCACAAAAATTGGTATATTTTCAGGATCTGTCTCTTTAAAAAGTGTAACAATATCATCAAGGTTTCGCTGAGTTTTACCCTGTCGTTTTCTGACAGTAACACCTTTTTCCAAAGATTCAAAGAGTAACGATTTTGCTAGTTCAATATCTTCAGCACTGAAAGCACTCTCGCATATTCGAATGAGACTTAGCTCATCCATCACATCTAATTTATTTTGAATGAACGCTAATACTTCACATATTACTATGTTGCAATTTACACATTTTAATCTATTAGATTTTGACATTTTCGTAGCGCACGGTTTTGACGTACACTCACGATCGCGATTGATCTCAGACTGAGACTGACTAATGCTTACCCGGCTTTTACAATATCGCAAATCGGTTTAATGGACCTTGTGGGGAATTTCACGCTCTTCAAAATATCCTTAGAGTTTTTTTTGTGTAACTCGCACTGGTTCACCAGTAGTTTTTGATAAAAATATATATTTTTTTAAATTTTTCGAGCAAACCAACAAAAGTAGGAAGAAAACAAGGACTGACTCATAAAATAAAAGTTATCCAACCAATATTTAATGAATTTACAGGCATTTTTATACCGGAAAATGTAAGAAATTGATAAATAATAACTCATAATGTTATTTAGATTCATTTTTTTTATTTATTACCATTTTATTTCTTTATGGGGGGCATAGTCCGGAGCGTGCTCATTCGCGTCCCCTGCCAGTCTAATTAGACTGCTAATCCGGCTCAAAATGCGTACCGCAATGCGGGTTAGGGCGTCCCCCGGAGGCGACGCGTACCGACCCGCCCCCGTCGGTACGAACTTCGGCAGTTGCGGCGATGGGGGCCGCCACTCATCACGCCTTGCCCAGTCAGGCGAGTCGAGGAGAGCAGAGTGCTGGGTGGGCACGTGGAATGTAAGAGGTTGTGTGGAAGGTAAGTTGCACGAGTTGATATCCGTCATGGCGGACAAACAGCTAGACGTGCTCTGTGTAACAGAGACCAAGCGAAGGGGCAGTGACGCCTGCGATCTTCCTGGTGGCGGGATGGCTCTGTGGTCTGGTGTACCACAGAGCGATCGAGCCAGCATGGGGGTAGGAGTACTGCTGTCCTCTCGCTTGGCCTCAGGTGTGAAGGATTAGAAAGAAAGAAAGAAAGAAAGAAAGAAAATTCATTTATTCGGCGGAAGACATGCCAAAGATATATATATATATATATATATATATATATATATATATATAGTGAACAAGTTTACACTTCATATAAAAGAAAAATACAATAACAATTATAAAAATAAAATAAAAAAAAATAAATAAATAAATAAAAAATATATAAAGGAAACAGTGGTCAGATTAACAATAGTGATAGTTCAACAAAAAATATACGATAACATAAACCTGAAGAATCAGTAGCAAAATAATAATCAAAAAATAAATAAAAAACTGCATGTCCTGCCGAAAAGGTCGCCATCTCAGCATTAGTTGGGTTTCACCCAACACTGATCTTCCGTTGGCACCCCTATTAGTGACTCACGGATATCACTTAATGATAACTATGTTGTGAATATGTGCTGCCATATTACATAATCGATTATGATTGATAATAACTAAGAATATTGATAATTATCATACAATTATAAATAAATAATATGGAGGCCTATGTCCAACAGTGGACGTTTATGGGTTGATGGATGGATGGAATATGGATGTTAATATTATAAATAAATAAATCAAATAATTAAAAAAAAAATAGAAAAATTTAAACAATGATTACCGGCCATACAAATAACACTTGTCTGCGCCTCTTACTGCGTTCAACATATTGTGTTCTGCAGATACTACAGACACACATATTACAGTACAGTACATATTACAGATTAGTAGATTGTATTACTGCTACGTACTGAGCGTACTACGTACTAATACTGAGCGTGCTGCTAATAATATATTTATACTATAAATAAAATAATATATTGTATACAAAATTTGGCTGAGAGAAAGAAAAAGAACCAAAAAAAAAAAGACTCTTATTTTACACGTAAATAAATTGTTGCTGTTGAGAATATAAAAAGCAATTTTATTATATGGAAAAAATCATATTACAGAAATATTTATATTATAAGATTCAAATTTTATTTGATGACTAAGTAAAAATTTTTTTATGTGTATTCTAAAGATATAGATACTTTTTAAATCCCTAATTGGCGGAGGAAGGTTGTTCCAAATTTTGGAAATATACGGAATGTATGATCCCAGACTTCTTTGGGTCCGTATAAAACTTGGTGTCACCAAGGTATTCATGGTTGTAGCATATGCTCCCGTAGGATCCTCGGTGTCATCAGACCTAGAGAAGTTTTGGGATAATGTTAGGGAAGTTCTGGATATGGCAGAAACCAATGAACGCGTGATTGTATGCGGAGATTTGAACGGATGGGTGGGGACCAAGCGTCCCGACTATGAGGACGTACTTGGTCCATTTGGTGATAAGAGAGTGAACGACGCAGGTAGGCTCATAGCGGATGTATATATGGAGAGAAACCTTATTGTGTCAAACACATTTTTCCAACCTAAGGACATCCATATGTATACATGGAGAAGGAATGAACAGAAAAGTATAATAGATTTAATTTTGGTAGACAGTCGCCTCCGAAGCAAAATATTGGACGCAAGAACCTACAGGGGCCCCACAGTCGATACGGACCACTCTCTCGTTATTGCGAGATTTAGTGGTCTGTTCAGAAAGTGGAGGCACTGGCGAGAGCGTGTCCACTTCGGAGGGCTTGAAAGAATAAAGGTTGAAAGGTTGCAAGAGTGTGTAAGAGAAAAGTATGCAGAGGGTGTCCGAGAACGGCTGACGATGGCAAGCCAGCCGCAATCGGACATTGAAGAATGCTGGAGAGTATTGAAAGAGAGTATGGTAGACACAGCGAAAGAAGTATGTGGAAGTTCAAAGAAGCATAGAAACACAAATGGTGCTGCATGGTGGGATGCGGAAGTGGCAGCTTCCGTAGAGCAAAAGAAGAAAGCGTGGCTGGACTATGTCTCTTCTTTGAATCTGAATGACAGTATGACTGAACAGAAGAAAGAAATATATCGGCAATGTAAGAATGACACCAAGGCCTTAGTGAAAGAGAAACGTGGTAGAGCAAGTATGAGTGCAGAAGATAGGCTGACTAAAAAATTCGAGAGTAACACCAAACTCTTTTGGAGGGAGGTGAAGAAGTCTCGGGGTGGTTGGTCAGCCTTCAGAATGAATAAAATAAGGTCTAAAGGTGGAGACATTCTTACACAAACACAAGACGTGTTAAGCCGATGGAGTAAATATTTTGGCGATATGTATGCGGATACTACGGTTGGCGCCGGTGTTGCATGTGGTCTAGCAGATCAACATTCGGCGACGGCGTCCTCCGATGGCATCAGTATGGATGAAGTTGAATGGGCGATAAGAAGCTTGAAAAATGGTAAGGCAGCGGGCATTGATATGGTGTCTGCCGAGATGATCAAGCTTGGTGGCTCCTGTATCCGGGAGGCGTTCCTGTTGCTCCTCAATTTATGTTGGAGCTCGGGAATGGTTCCCGGGGACTGGAATAGCGCAGTCATCGTGCCTTTGTTTAAAAACAAGGGTTCACGTTATGACTGCGCAAATTACAGAGCCATAAGCTTGACCAGTTTGGCAGCAAAAGTGTATGGTAAAATTATTGAAAGGAGAATGAGGATGGTGTCCGACGGTTTACTGTGTGAGACACAAGGAGGTTTCAGGAGTGGAAGGGGATACATGGATCAAGTGTTCTCTCTGCGCAACATTGTGGAGAAGCATCTGGCCCTAGGTCAGAGGGTTTTCTGCAGTTTTGTGGATCTGGAGAGAGCATTTGACACGGTTGTACGAAAAGAACTTTGGGACATTTTACCGGAATATGGTATTAACGGTAAACTGCTGCAGGCTGTGCAATCCAGTTACATGGGCTGTAGAGCCTGTGTGCGGCTGGATGATGGAATGTCGCCTTGGTTTGACGTCAATATCGGCGTTAAGCAGGGCTGCGTTCTATCAGCCAGGCTGTTTATCATATATCTGGATAAATGTCTCCAAAGGTTGAACGATATGAATGTGGGAGTCCAGATGGGTGACTCAGTGGTCTCTGCTCTGCTTTATGCAGATGACGCAGTCCTGCTGGCACAGTCAGCGACTAACCTGCAGACCCTAGTCGACACAATGACAGAAGATTGTAAGAAAAGGGGTCTACGCGTGAATGTGAGCAAAACCAAAATAATGGTCTTTGAAAGAGATGAAGCCAGAACAGATGTAAGAGTAACAATAGGTAATGATGTACTAGAGCAAGTGGATGAATTTGTATATCTTGGATGTGGATTTAGCTGAGACGGACGGTACACCACTGCTATAGAGCGAAGAGTGAATGCGGGAAATAGAGTGAACGGAGCGTTGGGGCAACTTCTCGGCAGCCACCACCTCAGCCAGAAGGCACGTGTAGCAATACATAACGCAGTGCTTGTCCCAACATTACTGTATGGAAGCGAGAGTTGGGTATGCAGAAAAGAGTATGATAGTAAAATTAATGGGGTCGAAATGCGATCTCTGCGGAAAATCTGTGGAGTTAGGCTGACCGACCGCATTCTTAACGACGACGTAAGAGAGCGAGTAGGTATGAAAGAGAGTATTGGTGTAAAGATGCGAAAGGGAATGCTCCGATGGTTCGGACATGTGGAAAGAATGCCGAACGAACGTCTGGTTAAGAAGATATACAATGCGAAAGTGGAAGGATGTAGGTACCGAGGGAGACCGAGACTAACCTACCTAGACCAGATCGGTCAGGTACTGTAGGAAGGTGGAGTCAAGAGTCTCCGAAACCGGCGAGCATGTATGAAGAGAATTATGAATGTTGAGGAAGCGAGTGAAGTATGCAGAGATAGAGTTCTCTGGCACTCTGTTCTCTCTGCCTACCCTGCAAGGGATATGGCGTGATGATATGTATGTGTATGTATGTATGTTATTTCTTTATACTACGAACTTTTTCAAAATTAGTATGATTTTTTACTCATAATGAATACAAAAACAACACATGAATTCATAAAAAAACTACAAGAATAAAATTGTAACATAGATCTTGCAATTTTTCAACATTTCTGTCGTTTAGCAAAAAAATGAAAATGAAGATTATTCAATTTTTTGTAGCGAAATTCCAAAATTAGTAAAAATTTAATTTTTTTCATCGTAAACTTTGTTCACGCCAACTTTGTATAAGTAAAAAATCATTCATTGAAAAAGTTCTTAGTATAAAGAAATATAATGGTAATAAATGAATCTAAATGACATTATGAGTTAATATTTATCAATTTCTTACATTTTCCGGTATAAAAATGGCTGTAAATTCATTAAATATTGGTTGGATAACTTTTATTTTATGAGTCAGTCCTTTTTTTCTTACTAATTTTGGCGGTTTGCTCAAAAAATTAAAAAAAAATATATTTTTATTAAAAACTGTACTTTGACGACTCCTACTGGTGAACCAGTGCGAGTTACACAAAAAAACTCTAAGGCTATTTTGAAGAGCGTAAAATTCCCCACAAGGTCCATCAAACCGATTTGCAATATTGTGAAAGCCGGGTAAGCATTAAAAATTTGAAAAGAAAAAATTTTTTTTACATGCATTTCAAATAGTAAAACTTTAAATTTAAATTGCAAGTACTTAAACTTAATATTAAGATCTCAAATTTGGTGAAAATGTTTTTTTCTATGTGTAGATTAATATTTTGCATGAACAACGAAAAAAAAAAATATTTGCGGCAATGAATCACCCTAATATACATGTGTGTATGTGTGTGTGTGTGTGATGCTGACTATGACATATATATACCTATAAAATTGTAATTAGTATAATATATGTTATTTGTAAACACACACAGTCAAAGGAGGGCGCGAGTCGTCGTCGTTACGCGCCGTCCGGAATCGAACCCCGAGACCTTTACGTGTCAAAATATTGATCTGCTACTATTAGGTTATCACTGGTCCTAAATAAAACATTAAGTAATTCTTTGTAATGGTATAAAGTGTGTTGTCGCGCAAACTTCACGAGTCGGTGAGATCGAGTTCCAAACGGATCTGTTTCCCCAATCCAAGCTGCTAACTCATACAAATCAATCAGCAAACTTGTGGAGTTCGATATCGAGCACCCCCCCGCGTGCCCCCGCGGCACCTCTCTCGACACCCTACTACAACTTGTGTACAGGAGCGTGTACACCGTACAGCGTAGCTTAAGTGTTAGGTTCAATGTATCACTAAACACGTGAACACTAACTGTATCGTTGGAAATATTCAAATTGCATGTCACTTAATGTTACATCAACAGTCACAACACACGTGGACGTACATGTTACAACACACACACACACAACATTATGTATTTTTTCTAATTTACAAAATATATTTGTATGTCCATTATATCGTTAGTAAAGTACAGCTCGCTGTCTCTCGTGAGTCAATCGCGTTGCGATCTCGACCTCCCGTCTAATGTGCGTTAATTACTTGCTGATTGTTCGACGCCGGCACGTCGCGTGTCGCACGTCGCGTAATCATGTGTGATTGTATCGTCTACGTCATACACACACACATATATGTGTACCCCGTGTTACTGCTACCTGCTCACATCGACATCTGTATCGAGAGTGTGCACCGTAGTACATATACGTGCACCATAGTCATGTTTTCACGGATAGTAGCGATAGCACGTATATACGTACACCATAGTAATGTTTTCACGGATAGTAGCGGTAGCACGTATATACGTACACCATAGTAATGTTTTCACGGATAGTAGCGGTAGCACGTATATACGTACACCATAGTAATGTTTTCACGGATAGTAGCGATAGCACGTATATACGTACACCATAGTAATGTTTTCACGGATAGTAGCGGTAGCACGTATATACGTACACCATAGTAATGTTTTCACGGATAGTAGCGGTAGCACGTATATACGTACACCATAGTAATGTTTTCACGGATAGTAGCGGTAGCACGTATATACGTACACCATAGTAATGTCTTCACGGATAGTAGCGGTAGCACGTATATACGTACACCATAGTAATGTTTTCACGGATAGTAGCGATAGCACGTATATACGTACACCATAGTAATGTTGTCACGGATAGTAGCGGTAGCACGTATATACGTACACCATAGTAATGTTTTCACGGATAGTAGCGGTAGCACGTATATACGTGCACCATAGTAATTTTTTCACGGATAGTAGCGATAGCACGTATATACGTACACCATAGTAATGTTTTCACGGACAGTAGCGGTAGCACGTATATACGTACACCATAGTAATGTTTTCACGGATAGTAGCGATAGCACGTATATACGTACACCATAGTAATGTTTTCACGGATAGTAGCGGTAGCACGTATATACGTACACCATAGTAATGTTTTCACGGATAGTAGCGGTAGCACGTATATACGTGCACCATAGTAATGTTTTCACGGATAGTAGCGATAGCACGTATATACGTACACCATAGTAATGTTGTCACGGATAGTAGCGGTAGCACGTATATACGTACACCATAGTAATGTTTTCACGGATAGTAGCGGTAGCACGTATATACGTGCACCATAGTAATGTTTTCACGGATAGTAGCGATAGCACGTATATACGTACACCATAGTAATGTTTTCACGGATAGTAGCGGTAGCACGTATATACGTACACCATAGTAATGTTTTCACGGATAGTAGCGATAGCACGTATATACGTACACCATAGTAATGTTTTCACGGATAGTAGCGGTAGCACGTATATACGTACACCGTAGTACTGTTTTCACGGATAGTAGCGGTAGCACGTATATACACTACCGTCCAAAAGTTTGGAAGCAGCAAGGTAAAATCGAATAAAACCAAACTAAGTCATTTAAATTTAAATGTATTGATAAAAAAATAAAGAACAAACAGAAACTAACTTAAACAAAATAAAAAAATAATATACAATGGTAAATTAGATTAAATTTTAGCTTCATCAAAGTGTCCACCTTTCTCCTTTATAATCTTCTCACATATTCTGGGCATTCTATTAATCAATTTTTTAAAATAATCTTTATCTAATTTGTTCCATTCGTTCTCTAATAGCTGCCACAAATGTTCTGAGCTCGTAGGACAACGACTTTTCACCCTCCTGTCAAGTTCATCCCAAACAAGTTCAATGGGAGAAAGATCAGGGGATTGAGATGGCCATTGCATGATGTTTAAAATGTTTTCAGCTTTTTTCTTGTTTAAAAAGTTCTGGCACAATTTAGACGAATGCTTAGGATCATTATCCTGTTGAAAAATGAATCCAGAACCAATGAGACTTAGTCCACTGGGTATGGCAGAATCTTGGAGAATTTTTAAATAGCCTTCCTTGTTTAATTTTCCGGTTATCCTCACAAGATTGCCGGGTTTACTGTTGCCAAAACACCCCCAAACCATGACATTACCACCACCATGTTTGATGGTAGGCACTGTACATGCCTCTGAAGCCCTCTCTTCTTTTGACCGGCGTACAAAGACACGTCTATTGGATCCGAAAATCTGAAATTTTGATTCGTCACTCCAAAGGACATTTTCCCATTGTTCTACAGTCCAGTTTTTATGCGCTTTTGCCCATTCTAGTCTATTTTTCTTATGTCGATTTGTTAGTTTGGGTTTTTTAGCAGCAACACATCCTCTTAATCCCGCAGACAGTAAGCGTCTTTTAACAGTAGTTGTTGAAATGGGTGTTTCTCGCGTATCATTCAGAGCTGCAGTGATCTGTGGTGCAGTTAAGCGTCGATTCCGTTTAGAAAGAACTCTAATGAAGTTGTCCTCTTGATTTGTTGTGGATTTGGGCCTACCAGATCTCTTTCTATCTTCATTTTTCCCCGTTTCTTGTTTTCTAGCAAGGGTATAGTGGACACCTTTACAAGAAATTCCGAGCCTTTCTGCGATTTGACGTTCACTGTATCCTTCCTCGCGTAGAGTGCAAATAGCGCTTCGCTGTTCAAGCGTGATTTGCTTGCGTTTTGCCATTTTCAGAAGAAAAAATACGGTCAAAGTAGTAGCCGATATCTTTCGAATACAGACAATGTTAATATCACAACTTTCACGTGCCAATGCTCAAGTGCGACTGAATAAGGTTTAAAAAAGTTAAAACCAGCAAACATTATCAATAAAACTACACCATTGCATAGGATAAAGTAGCCGACGGATTAAGTCATAAAACACGTGTTTCGTCAATATTAAGGAATTCCATAAAACTTGATGAATGTAGGATAATAATCCTTTTGTGTTTGTGTAGACAGTCGTAAAAGGTTGTAAAACTTAAGATTATTGCTAATTTTTACCGCTATTAGTCGGCATTTATTTGTTTTGTTTGAAAACAGGTGTGCTTCCAAACTTTTGGACGGTAGTGTACGTACACCATAGTAATATTTTCACGGATTTACACACACTGTATGTGTATTTTGTGTGTAAATCCGTGAAAATATTGACTGATAATTATTTGTACAATTCTCAATTGTAATGACGTTAGATTTGTCTACTATACTGTTTACGACACAATGTTATTCATCAATGAAAGTCGTTGGCAAATGTATTGTATCGATGGAGAGAATAAATAATGTACATAATGTAAAAATAGAAAATGTAATGTAACTAAACGCTTGGGATAATTCGAAGCTCCTTGCTCGCAACGTGTTGTGTCGTCAATTTAAGTGACAGCTGAGATCCAATGGCTTGGTGAAGTTAGCTCTTCATTAAACCGCACTAGCCAATCTAATTATTAAATTTAAAGCTACTAGAGAGTGCTCCAGGTGCCTCCACCCTCGCAACTCAATCTTTTTCCATTAAATAATACACAATAAATCACGTTGTTTAAATCCAAAATCCCAGGTAATAAAAATATCTACGAGTCAGTGAGCGAGCTTTGCTCATAAGTAATTTAACTGTGAGCGCCCTGCGGCGGTCCACTAGGTGTTAGCTCATGACTGGTACATGACAATAAACTAATCAGCTAGTAAACTGAACTAAAAAATATCTCGCAAGTGCCCTCGCGACCGCCGCGACCCATACGTCCCCCCGCGATCACAGAATGTAAATGAATAAAACACTTGAGTTATAAACGCGTCGTTATTGTTCACCATGTCCCCCCTCCCCCCCACAACCGCGTCTGTTCGCTAAGCCGCGGATTAATTTTGAGGTACCGCTGCCGCACCGCCGCGCCGCCCTCGCAGATTATTTTTAATATTTAATTGTGTATACAAAGTGAAAGTAAATGTTTCAATCATTATTACAGCCCGTGTTGTTCACACACAAACAGCTACCGGGACATCACTAATCGTTTACTAACACATCACAACTATAACAACAACATTGAGTGTGTTAACGCTATATATTGAACGCCTGTTCTATATATTAACACAATGCTTAGTTTTCTATATCATTATATGTCTATCAAATAATTATACAATGTTTACCACGTGCGGCACACATGCACACGCACACGCAGGCAGCACCCACTGTACACCGATAACTGAACACCTCCAGCACTTTTAATGTCTCTACAATATAAATTTATTAATAAATACATTTTGATAACGGATACTGTATAAACTGTTGCAATTATAAAAAATACCTTAAAAGTTGTTGTTTTAATGTACATATGTCAATCTCGGGGTGACAATATCTTGAACCTCATTTTATAGCGCGGACATCATCGTCACGTTTGTGCAATACCAGTACAGGTTACATAATATATATATACATGGCTAGTGTATGGCACTCCACTCGTGCGACGCTACAAAAAGTGACTCTACAAATAGACACTTCAAGTGTAGCGCGTAGAAGTGCTACGGCGTAGTGCGTCGCGTAGCATTTTGAACAATGCGGGTTTGTGTCGAAATGAGCGAGCGTCCCGTAGTCAGTGTGTCGGGAGTTTGTGGACACGTCTGACACACACACACACACACATACACATAGTGCGATGTGTGTGTGTGCGTATCGGTGCACACACTCACACACACACAGACCGACCGACCGCGCGAGTGATACTTTAAATATTATTAATACAATAATTTGGTTTGTATCTCATCAATCATCATCATTCTCCTACTCTTATCCCAATTAGTTGGGGTCGATACAATATGTACTCTTCTTTCATAGTAAATATTGTAAAAGTTATTGGCACCGGCCGCCTACCAGACGTCAACCCTCCTTGAGAATATAATTGTTGACCAAACGGCATCAGGTGGAGTTGGCCCAGGTCATTATAAGGTTCTTAGAATCTTTGCTTTGTAATCTATATTATTTTATGTAGCGTATAAAATTATGTAGGTATGTATTATCTAATGACCTAGTGCCATCTATCGGCTCACTATGGATGTTTTTGAATGAATGTATGACAATAATATGCAGCAACATATCATTTCACTACAATGAATTAAATATATTAGCTATTTGTAAGTAATGTAACTGAGGTCTTGTATTAAATGAACACAACAACGACTTCTAATTCGGTTTTCGTCAATAGATAGTCATATAAGAGGACAGGTTTATGTATTACATAATGCATGCCTATGACAGTAGAGAAAGGCTGAAAATTTAAATGATTTGTAATGCGATGTCTAAAAACATATTTTTATGCTCTCGCATTGGAAACGCTGGCTAAATCTTACAAGATATATCAAAATAATATATTACCAAATTATATAAATTAAACAGTTCTACAAAACACTCCGCGCTGATATATCGGAATATGTCTATCTCTCAATGGTTTGTTTAGGAATCATTTTTAACAATATAATATTACTCATTACATAATCAAATGCGAGGACAGTCATACACAAAAGTGATAATCTGACAGAACATTAAATATATCAGTTCAAATCTATGTAACTGTAACAAACTGTTGACATTGTCGAGTCCGCCGCCGCCGCCGGTGCGCACTACGACCACATCTGTTGGTTGTATTGGTGATGTGACGTCCCCACAAAGGAGTGTACCTGTCTCGTATCAAACATTATTTCGTCGACCATTTCTATATTGTTGATCCCGGCTCTTATTGTTTGATACAACATAAAGCTGACACAATGTGTATCTGTTTCGTTACAATCTGTTCATTGTCGACGATATAGTATTTGAAATAAAACTATTGTTAACGTATTTTGTCACATTTACATTTCACTTTTAATTGCCCGACGTTTAGAACATTTTGCATCGTTCATGGTGGCGGACGGACGGGAGGACTGAGGTATCTTCCTGCGGTGGAGTGTGTGGCGGCACAGTGTGAACAAAACAAAAAAAGGGACTGAGATGTCTCACGTCCAAGAAGTCATCGTTATCACAGAGATCTATACCTACCCGCTACAGCTACAATATTTTAACTCACATATTTGATACAAATTTATTGTCTTCGTTTTTGATGGCAAATGTTGCATTCGTTTTGGACAAAATGTTTACCGCAAATAAGTTATTACATTGTAGATGTGTGTGTGTGTGTGTGTGTGTGTGCGTGCATGCGTGTGTGTGTGTGTGTGTGCGTGCGTGTGTGTATGTGTGTTAGTGTGCTGTTGTGTGTCGATATTTTACACATCACATTAGCGACTGCTTGTGTTGTTACAGCGCTGACGTCTGAGTACGCCGCCATCGCTGGGCGGCCGACTGACACACATCGTTGGTAAGCGATCTACTATCTACATCACCTTAACTTTTAGGTAACACTTAAGATGATTTAAACAACATTTTCAAATCAAATCATTCATTTGAGACTTATATAATAAATGAAGGCTGACAACACCAGCAGTATAAACATAACCCGCGTATTTAAAATTGAAAAATAAATTTAATTATAATTTACCTAGTGTGCATATTAGTGAAATTTAGTGTAAATGTTGGACTACGCAAGTGACAATATTGGTGACTAAAACAAACAACTACAAGGTAACTTTAAACAGTGATATAAATGACTGTGTTAAAAATACTAACACTATCGTAAATAAATAATAACTTCCACTAACCGGACATCATGACAATTGTTTTTATAGTTTAAGAAGAAACACTCAACTTATATGCCGTTTAATTGTTAATATAGTAAAATAATTTAAAAATAATACAATATAGGACGGTTGTAAGAAATTGTTTTAAATAAAATAACCTTTGAACCTTAACTAACGCCTCTAGTGATTAATACAAGAGTTGACACTTGATATTAGTAACAGTGTTGCTCCCCTAAATAAAAGAAATTGGTAATACCACTACAATAAACCTAAATTGGTGGAATATAGAAAATTACATCTCTTTATACATATACATTCACTATGTCCGAAAACATCACATTCAGAAATCCTTGCAGATCTACCTCATTGGATGAATCGAATGAATCCTTGTTTGACTGTACTAATAATAGCCTCCCAGATTCTACGCTACAAAACAATAAAGATAACAGTGAATTGCATGAACGAATTAAAAAACTCACTACTGATTTACAATCTGCTCACCAAGAAATCG
Organism: Lymantria monacha; assembly: GCA_905163515.2. NCBI lineage: Eukaryota > Metazoa > Arthropoda > Insecta > Lepidoptera > Erebidae > Lymantria > Lymantria monacha. The sequence continues at coordinate 33,536,679 of LR991093.1, forward strand.
AAACCTTATTATGTGAAAATGTGAAATTGAAATCGAACCTCGACAAATCAAATAAAATAATGGATATGTATAAAAAGTTATCATAGGTGATACAATCTACCATACTCCATTGTCTATACACAAAAGAGTCAAGAACAAAAATACCCTAAATAATACACCAATGACAGAAAATAAAAAAAAACTAAAGAAAATAGAATGCAACACAATGTTAACTCCACCACCCACCTTATATAATACTAGCACTAGAAACATAAGGGCAGAAATACGAAAAGACATATTTGAAAAAATCGATTTGGAAACTACTAAGGAAGGACTACACAAAAGCATAATAACTGAATTGAATAAAAATACATGCAACTATAATAACTTAAAAACGACAATAAAAAAGAAAAACAAGCTATGCATTATCACAAATAGTGGCGACAACAGGAGCAAACTAAGAATAATCAAGATACATTCGCTGACCGATTTAAATATTGTCATTACATTGTTTCAAATGCTAGTACAAAACAAATCTTAACAAAAATTCACCTAAAACTGAAATATTTCAGCATGGATGACTACTGTCTCATAATAATAGGCGAAACTGATTTTAAAAGGTCAGATAACTACATAGATTTGGTGAAACATATCAGGGAATGTCTTAAACCAACACAAATATTATCTTAGGTCTCCCAACGTACATACGAGGAGCACCTATCTATAATTACAAAATTGAAATTTTCAATCATCTCCTGTTCTTAGACGTACAGACACATGAGTATGCGTATGTATTTGACTCCAATCAAGATCTCACTTTGAACATGTTTTCCTATCACACAGGTAAACTAAGCCACTATGGGATCAAAAATATATATGAAAATATTATGAAACGAATGCTTGTAGATTTGACATATTTCAGTCAACAAGAAGACGCTTCAATACCAAAACAAGACGATGAGTTAATTGCAGTAGAAGTTCATAATGTAGCCTCTGAGGCATCGAACATTTCAGGCTCTCAGTTTTTTCGTTTATAACAACATCCATATTCTTCATCAGAACATTACTGGTCTTCTAAACAAATCCTGCGCTCTCACTGTACACTTAAATGAACTTCAGACATCCGGACGAATGGTTGATGATGTTTGCATCACGGAGCACTTCATGACACTTGAATGTGAAGACATGTTATATATTCCTAATTATCACCTGGCAACAAGTTACTCTAGGAATAAGAAAAGAGGAGGCGCGTGCATCTTATTAAAAACTAATCACAAATACAAAACCTGGAATATTACTAATCTATCTGTAATTAATGTTATAGAATGTTGTGCAATTGAACATGTTGAACACCGTATTGTTATAATTTGTATATACAGAGTGCCGCAATCAAACCTGGACATATTTTATGATTAACTAAATGTAATTTTACATAAAACTTGTGGCAACACAAGTAAAAAGGTTGTCGTTTGTGGGGATTTTAATATAGATGTTCTAAACAAAAACCGACAAACATTGGAATTTGAATACTTTTTAATGGGTCATAATTTAACACTACAGTTTGACAAACCAACTAGACTTATAAGTAGGACTTGTATAGACAACTTTGCTCATAATATTAAAAGATGTAGAGGTGACATAATTGATTTTGGTCTGTCTGACCACACCGCACAGCTACTTAAATGCCCTGTAAAGAAAATTTGTTCTATTAAATATTGGCGTATTATAAGACGCGATTACAGCAGAGAAAATCTTATGAAATTTAAAGAATGTATCGATAGTCTTGCGTTTTCTGAAATATATTCTTCCAGTGAACCTTATATGCTGCATTAGGTTACACTTCATACGCACACTTCATAGACCTGTTCCTATGTTTTTATGACTTATGTTTTCCGTATAGAACTATTACTAAAAACTTAAATAAAAAAGAAAAATGGATTTCACGAGGTATTAAAACTTATAGTAAACGAAAAAGGGAACTTTTACAAAAATTCTACGGTAACCCTAATCAGAAAAGTAAGCTTGCTTATAAGACATACTCAGCAAGATTTAAAAAAATTATTAGGTTAACACAAAAATCGCAAAATAATTTTTACATAAAATCAGCAGATAACAAATCTAAAGCCACATGGTCTATAATCAACAAGTCGAAATTGAATATACCAAAAAAATCAATAACAGAAATTCGCATAAACGATAGTAAAGTTACGAATCCCACCAAAATAGCTAATCACTTCAATGATTTCTTTACTGACCCTCTATTACCGACAATAACATATAATGACATAAATAATTATAACAAAGATGACATAAATAAATTCAATAATAATAACATAAATAATCCTAATATCACTGACGTAAATAATTTTAATATATCTGATTCTTACCAATGCACCAACTCAATGTTCATGAATCTCACAATTCCGCAGGACGTACTAAGAGAAATAAAAACACTAAAAAACACTAACAGTGTGGGCTATGATGGTATATGTACTAAAGTTCTAAAATACGTTGCAGAAACAATAGCGCCACACCTTAGCTATATTATTAACTTAAGCATTATATATGGCATCTACCCCGAGAAGCTTAAAACTTCATTAATAATACCACTACACAAAAAAGACGCTAAAACAGACTTAAAAAACTATAGACCTATTGCATTAATACCTATCATATCAAAAATTTTTGAAAAGGTAATATACATTTCACTATACTCATATTTAGAGAAGTACAAAATATTGACAAAGGAGCAGAATGGATTTCGTAGGGGTAAGAGCATTAATTTAGCAATTTATAACTTATTAGAACCAATTATACACAACATGGATAAAAGAATACCTATTTGTGCCATATTTATGGACATGACAAAGGCCTTCGACTGCGTAGATCATAACATTCTCATCAAAACAATGAATTCGTATGGAATAAGAGGTAATGTACTACATCTAATACAATCATACCTAACTAACCGAAAACAAATAACGGAAATCACTAAGATATGTCCTAAAATGGCTAAAGAGCAAAAACACACATCTAAGCCCAAAATTGTCAAATACGGAATATCACAAGGCAGCGTATTAGGACCATTGCTTTTCCTAATGTATATAAATGACCTTCCGAGACACGTTAAACATCCTATGGTATTGTTTGCTGACGATAGCACTGTAATAATTAAATGTGATGATCGTAATAAGTATGAGTTCGAAATAAATAATACATTAAATATGATAGTTCAGTGGCTAACGAATAACAATTTAAAAATAAACCTTCAGAAAACCAAAATTATGCATTTCCATCAGAGATCAAATATTAGAGACATCAGTTTACATTATCAAGGCGAAATAGTTAATTCAATTAATGTAATCAAATTTTTAGGTATACATATTGATAATCAACTATCGTGGAAAACACATTTAGATACGATCTGTAAAAAAATGAACAAATCAGCCTTTGCTTTATATAAACTAACCAAAATAGTTAATAGAGAATCTGTCCTATGCGCCTACCATGGAAATGTCGTATCCGTTCTGAGATATGGCATAATATTCTGGGGAAATTCAGTTATGAAAGAAACTATCTTTAAAGCCCAGAAAAGATGCATCAGAGCCATATTCGGCCTGGACGCAACAACAAGCTGCCAGCCATTTTTTAAACATTTAAAATTATTAACATTGCCTTCCTTGTACATTTATGAAGTGAGTATCTTTGTTAGGACGAACACCTATCTAAACAAAATTGCATATAAAGGCTACTATAGAAAATTACGTGATAAGAATAAGATGGAACTTGAGATTGCATATGGTGCTGGCACAGCACTGCTGAGTAAGAGTTTTCTTTGCATGGCACAAAAAATTTTCAATAAATTACCAGATGATATTAAAAAATTAAATACAACACAATTTAAAAAATGTATGAATAAGTTTTTGGTAGACAAATGTTATTATACAATTAATGATTTCCTAATAGATAATATTGACTAAGTAATTTTACTGACATTTTCACTAAATTATAGTTAAAATATTTTATAACATTTTATTAAATATTTGCACGCCTTATTGTGGCAAAATATAGAGATGCCTACTAACCTCATTCTGAAACAAGACTTTGTACTTACCTATATTGCAAATAAAATGATTTGATTGGATATAATTTTGTAATAAATACACGCACACACACACACACGCACGCACATACACACACGCACGTACGCACACACACACACATACACGCACACACGCACGCGCACACACACACGCGCACACACACACGCGCACGCACACACATGCACGCACACACACACACGCGCACACACACACACACACATGCACGCACACACACACACACACATGTCATTCATTTTTGAAGTAATAATATACCACCAGATCGAATCGTGGTTGCAAGTCGAGTAGGTCCCTCTCAAGAGCGAGACTATTTTTACTGATTTCTGTTATATAAGTGTGTGTACATGTTTAGTGAGGTATCAACACCAGCTTGATGTAGCCATTATATATTATTCTTCTTTTATAAATATACTAGCTTTTGCCCGCGACTTCGTCCACGCAGAAGTCATTTCTGACAGAGGTAAATAGAAAAAGCATTGCAAGGTGTTAAGGGTTGTCGCTAGGACGATGCTCTATAGTGTCAGAAACTGGGATGTGGTCGCCGCCTTCTACGAGTTAGTTGTCTAGCGTAATTAGACAACAGGGCGGGTCTGAGGGAAAATACTCTACGATGACACGCTCTACCGTCGGTGCGTTGGGCGGCCCAGGCGTGATTACCTGTAGTGAGGTTCACTGCGTGAGGGCTTCGACTCGAGATGATACCCGAAGAATAACCCACCGGATGGACCACCGCTAATAAACACTCGGTTACGGTGGCCCGCCCGCACGGCGTAGAGGTACGCGTACGTCGGGTTATGGAGGGTCACGCGTCGCCTCAAACGGATTGGGCGGGGTGTATCTATATACCATAGCCGGTCGCCAAAGAAAAAGATTGTTTAAGGTTCTATTCATTCTAAAAATTATATTGCCTTTAATATCCTATTTACCGTATGGCGATGGGATAAGAATATAATTATCGCCACCACTTATTTGACCTTTTTGTTTCACCAGCAGAATGTGCTGCATCCTCTTTCTGGGAAACATATAAGGACTCACTGATTTTTGGAATATATATATTTTTAGTGAGTCTCAATATAATAAAATAATAAGCTATTTAGTACATACATATATGTCCTAATTCATAATGAAATAAGTTTCAAATAAAAGTATCATGGCAAAATAAAATCTCCCTATTTGACCTTCAGAGGATGATACTTGTTCGTGATGTCGTCTCTGTAGAAATAAACTGTGACAGAGGTAAACAGAAAGTTATATTCTATCCATTCTATAAACTATGTTACCTTTTATATCCTGTTTTTGTTGTATAAATATGTTAACGTACACATGTTAGTGCAGATCCTCTCTATACAGAACATTCATTGTGTAGGTAACACAGTGCAAGAACTACCAGACTGTTAGTGGAATTTATTTCGAAACAGGCCACATAGATTTGCCCGTGTGAGAAACTGTTGTGTGACCTCGTCAGATATGATTCATTATTTGAGTTACAGACTGAAAATTTTTAAAGCTAAACTTATTAACTATATTGCCGTCTACTATATATATATATATATACATACATATATATATATATATATATATATATATATATATATATATATATATATATATATATATATATATATATATATATATATATATATATATATATATATATATATATATATATATATATATATATATATATATATATACATATATATATATATATATATATATATATATATATATATAATAATAATAATAAATAAGCCTTTTATTATTTCTCATTTAACATGCAAATATACAGTGTGATAAATTATATTATAAAATATTTATACAATTTTTTTATTATTCTATTTTGATTTACAAATTATACATTTAAAAATATAAAATTAATTTGAATTGAATTGAATTTTAGATATAATATATTTTGTCACTTTTAATGAGAACCCCTCTGTAGGGCAAAGGCCTCCTCCACATCATTCCAAAGATCTCTGTTACTCGCCTTTGTCTGCCATTTATCTCCCGCTATATCTTTGATGTCATCAAGCCGTCTTCTTATTGGTCTTCCCCGTTGTCTTTTTCCCTCGGGTCCTTTCCATTCTATGACATGTGTCGTCCACCTAGTATCTTCTATTCTCGCTAGATGTCCCGCCCATTTCCACTTCAGTTTCATAGAGTGGAGTAAGAAGTCTATATGTTTTGTTCGTTCTCTTATTTTAGTATGACGGATTTTATTTATTTTTCGAATTCCTAGGATAGATCTTTCCATGGCTGCCTGACATTTTCTTATCTTTTCTTTCACCTGTTTGGTGAATGTCCAGGTTTGTGAGCCATATGTTATGCAAGGGAGGATGTTACTATCCATGACTTTTTTCTTTACTGAAAGCGACATATCTCCTTTCATTATTTCTTTAAGGGCCCAATACTTTTGCCATGATATGTTTATTCTTCTAGTTATTTCTTCTGAGTTATTATTTCTGTGAAAAGATACTTGTTTTCCGAGGTATATATGTATATATATATATATATATATATATGTATCTACGTAATCAAGTGATTCGTTTCCTATTTTTATGGGTGGCTTTGTAGAGTTGGTCATTAATTTAGTTTTTTGTAGGTTCAATTCTAATCCCACATATGAACTTTCTGCCTGCAGGTGTTGCAGCATTTGTTCCAATTGTGAGCTTCATTGAGAGAACAATATTATATCGTCAGCAAAACGGAGATGGCTGAGATATTTCCTGTTTATTTCAAGGCCAACCTTTTGCCAATTAAGTTTTCTGAATATTGTGTCTAATACGGCAATAAAGAGTTTAGGAGATAACGGATCGCCTTGTTTTACGCCTCTTTGGATTTTTATTTCAGGTCCATTTATTTCTAAGCTAATTCTACTGGTGCTCCTGTCATAAACATTTTTAATTATATTACAGTATGTTGTCTCTACGTTGTTTCTCCTTAGTGCCTCCCAGATTGATTTATGTGAAATAGAGTCAAACGCTTTTTGATAATCAATGAAGGCTAGGTAGAGTGGTTTTTGGAATTCCCTGTATTTCTCTATTATGCTCTCTAGAGTTTGAATGTGGTCAACCGTTGAGTATCCTCTACGAAATCCTGCCTGCTCTACCGGCTGATTTTCGTCAATTTTTGCAGATATTCGGCTTAGTATACATTGTGAAAATAATTTGTAGAGGCTAGGTAGTAAGCTAATAGGTCGATAATTACCTATATATTTCCGGTCTCCTTTCTTATACAGTAATATAATATTTGGTTTAGTTCATTGTTCAGGTACTTTCTGTTCTTTGTTGATAATATTAAATAAGTGAGTTATTATTGGTGTCAGTAGTTTCCTGGCCAGTTTTATCGCCTCATTTGGGATACCGTCAGGGCCTGCACTCTTATTAGATTTTAGCTTCCTTATTTCTCGATCTATCTCTAATTCCTTCCAGTCGGTATTTGTTTCATGTAGAGTGGGAGAAAGCATGGTTTCAAATTTTTCATTGTCTTTAAAACTATATAGGTTTTCATAAAATTTTGTTGCTATTTTAATAATGTGCTCTCTGTAAGTTGATGAGGTACCATTTTCTAATAGACTGGGTATCCAGGTTTTGTGAGAGCGTAGTTCATTATAAGCTCGTTTGCAACTGCCGCTAGTATTTAAATGTTTTTCTATAATTTTACGCCTGTGGTTGTTATAGTCTTTTCGAATCTTTTTATTTGTTAATTTATAAATAAAGCTAAGTTTTTCTTTATCTTCTCGACTTTTACATTTTATATTTTGTAGTTTATAAAGTTGTTTCATTAAATTTAGTGTTTCTTCGGTGAGGATTTTATTCAATTTGCTTTTTTCTGTTTTATTATCTCTTTTTATACTTTCTAGTAAGCTTTTTTCTATTTTATTATATAGAAATTGGCTCGTATATATGTCATCCATTTTTATAGATTGTAACTTCTTTTCTAGTTTATTAAGATAATTACTTGCTTCATATTCATTATTCAGCTTGTAAACAGAGCTTTTATATTGTACACGACTCTTCTTTGATTGTAGAAATGATATTTTAGATCTTACCATTCTGTGGTCCGATGAAAACATGATATTATTTATTACATGTACATCTTGGAATCGGTTTGGGAAGTTTGTGAGTATAAAATTCATTCATGGTCGTCTGATTAGGAGACTTCCACGTCCATTTTTGATTAAACTTTTTCTTAAAAAAAGTATTCATTATGGATAAGTTATATTCTTGGGCATAAAGTATCAACTGTTGTCCTCTAGGACTCCTTTTACCATACCCAAACTTTCCAAGAAAATTGTTTTCTTCGGATTTCCTTACTCCTATTTTTGCATTAAAATCTCCCATAACTATAACATGTTGTCTTGAAATTTCATGCGCTTTATGTAAGGTGTTATGAAATAATTCTATTTCAGATACGTCAGAATCTTCAGTTGGTGCATATATTTGTATAATAGTGATTGGCAAACCATTTATATCTACATCTAAGAGCGCTACTCGGTCGGATAATCCTCTGAAGCATTTAATGTAGTTTTTTAATTGTTTTTTTATAATGAAGCCGACTCCGTATCTTCCCTTCGTCTGTCCATTATAACATAATATAAATTCGTCGAATTCGTCAATGCCGTATATATATATATATATCTCGTGATGGCTACGGCCCGACGGCACTGGTGCGACGTTGATGGGAACGTTCCCCGTAAAGGGAATCTGCCAGACCGGCCACGGTGATATCATATCATCATTCTCCTACTCTCATCCCAATTGCTTGGGGTCGATACAATATGTACTCTTCTTTCATAGCACATATTGTAAAAGTTATTGGCAATAATTTTATGACCGGCCGCCTGCCAGACGTCAACCCTCCTTGGGAATGTAATTATTGACCAAATGGCATCAGATGGAGTTACCCAGGTCGTTATATGGCTCTTAGTCGGCTTTTACGACATCCACGAGCAAAGTAAGGGTTGGTAGTATTCGTAGCCGCTACCACACAGCTGAATGAATAATGATGAATGATGATAATGAATGATAATGATGAGGAAGCAGGATGATAATGAATCGGTATTTTATGCATTCGTTCCATTCATGACCGTCCCAATGGCCACGCAGAGCTAACACGGTCATATAACCGCACGTAAGGCTATTTTTTGCTCTCCATACAAACTTTGCACTCTGTTTCACCCCTTTAGGCATGAAATTTCGTAAAATCCCTTCTTAGTAGATCTCTACGTCATAAAGAGAAACTACTGTCAAAATTTCATGTTTCTAGCTTCAATAATATCGGCTCGGCGCTAGTGAGTCGTCACAGGCCTAATTTGAATCCCCAGAAGGACAAATGCTTATTTATTTTAACCGAAGAATATTTGAACCTAATTTGAAAAGAATCTATTAAGATTTTTTTTTGTTCCTATACAAACTTTGCCACGCTGTTTAACCCCTTTAGGGGTAGGATTTTGTAAAATCCTTTCTTAGTATATCTCTAAGTTATAAAAAGATAATACTGTCAAAATTTCATGTTTCTAGCTTCAATAATATCACCTCGGCGCTAATAAGTCGTCCAACCAGCTTCGCAGGCGTAATTTGCACCCCCAGAGGGTGAAAATTGACAAGTGCTGAAACACGTGTTTATTTATTTTAACTGAAGAATATATGTACGTAATTTGAAAATAATCGGTAAAGATTTTTTTTACTCCCTCCTTTTCTCTCCACCCGGTAGGGTGATAGATGCGGTTCCAAAGCGGGAGCCGTCTGCCGTGGTAACTACGCCGGTGCTGAATAGCACCAAGTCATTGGGGTGAAGTAGTCTTCATTGGCAGGTCTCATGGAATTCGTCGCTCCCCACACCGACCCGATGGTCTGCCTAGTCCGGACGCATCGCCTGTGACTCCAAGGGGATTCAACATCAGACGACCGGCGACATCGGATGCGTCGTCGCCGCCGCATTGGCGGTCTGCTCTGGGACCACCAGCGACAGCGGCGATCTTTTTTTTTTTTTTTTTTGTTCACCCTGTGGAAATGCATTTGCGCACTAGCCCTCGCCGGTGACAGACGAGGGGGTGTGTAGGACTCGCCGGTCAGCTGGTTCGACCGAAATACCCACTAAAACCACAGCGGTCCCTTCCGCGCTTTTACGGGATGCCGGAGAGATCGTCTATTGACATTCTATCCCCGACACCCCAACGCTAGGCCATCTGGCCACGTCCAGTCGACAGTCAAGGCGGCGGGAGGAGATGCGCGTAACGGCGCCTCCGCCTTCCTGGCCGCCGCCTACGGAGCGAGTCTGCAGAAGCAAATGCCTCACGTATCCGCTCCGCGGCCTCCTTCGAAGAGATGACCTCCTCACAGAAGGAGGCCATCGACGACCAGCACCTGTCGCTGTCAAGCATCTTAGATATGATGGTCAACAACGACAGGTCTATTCCTATCACCGCCGACAGGTCGTGGCGCTGAGGCCCCCAGGCGGGACATACCTCTAAGGTGTGACGCGCATCATCAGTTAGCGCGCCACACTCATGGCATCCAGGGGCCTCTTCCCGTCCGATTCTGTGCAGGTACTTACCGAAGACCCCGTGTCCGGTAAGTACCTGCGTCATCCTGAAGGACAAGTTGCCGTGCCTTCTCTTCATCCAGCGGTGGAGGTGGGGCGCAATTGCCTCAACGGTCCCCTGACCTGCTACAGGGGACTCTAATTCCTCCCTCCACCGCCGTATAATTGCCGCTTGAGCCGCTTCTCTTGCCCTAATCAATTCCCCCACGGTAATATGCTCGCCGCTTTCCCGCGCCGCAGCGCAAAATTGGTAGACCTCCGCTTGTGCCCTAGCCTGGAGCAGCCAGGGTGGATCACCTGCCAGCAATGTGGCTGCGGTCCAGGATACCGTCCGGTAGCCCCTTATAGTCCTCACCGCCATGGTTCTTTGTGCTTTACGCAGCAAAGCCTTATTAGGGGCGGTGAGAGACTCCGACCAAATTGGGGCACCGTACAATGCCATGGACCGCAAAATACCCGCATATAGACGCCGGCAGGACGATCCGGGACCACCAGTATTTGGCAGAAGCCTACCCAGCGCCGCAGCTGCTCCGACGAGCCTGGGGACTAAATGGGCAAAGTGCGGCCCGAAGCTCCATTTACTATCCAGGTGCAGACCCAGGTGAGGCCGTCGAGAGTGTTCCGCCCGTGACGGAGTCGGAAGTGGGGGCAGCCGTGGCGAAGATTCGATCCGCCACCACGGCCCCCGGCCCGGACGGAGTCCCAGTCCGGGTGTTGACGTTGCTCCTCGAGCATCTCGAACCTCGCCTCAGGCGACTGTTCAACGCCTGTCTGACGTCTGGACAGTTCCCTGAGTGCTGGAAGGAAGGGAGGTTGGTTCTCCTGCCAAAGCCGGGACGGCCCCCGGATTCGCCGTCGGCCTACAGGCCCATTGTGCTTCTGGATGATGTGGGTAAGCTGCTGGAGCGTGTCCTCGCTGCCCGCATCGTCCAGCACCTGGAGGAGGTGGGGCCCGATCTGTCGGACGCTCAATTTGGGTTTCGGAAGGGGCGTTCGACCATCGGGGCCCTACTACGCCTGAGGCAGACGGCCGCGGAGGCTGTCGCCGGCAAAGGAGTGTTGTTGGCGGTGTCGTTGGACATCGCCAACGCCTTCAATAGTCTGCCATTCAGCTGCATCAGGGAGGCGCTCCGGTTCCATGGAGTGCCCCTGTACCTCAGGCGGCTGGTGGCAGACTATCTGGAGGGGCGCAGTGTTCTCTACGCGAGCCCCGCAGGGGACATTGTGCGGACGCCCATGTCGTGCGGCGTTCCGCAGGGGTCGGTTCTGGGGCCGACTCTGTGGGACATCGGGTACGACTGGGCGTTGAGAGGGAGTCTCCCCCCCGGGGTGAGCGTTATTTGCTATGCTGACGACACGCTCGTCACAGCCCGAGGCAGGACACTCGAAGAGGCGGCGAGCCTGGCCACTCTCGGCACTGAGGAGATGGTCAGGCGAATCGAGGCGCTGGGGCTCAGGGTGGCCCTAAACAAGACGGAGGCCCTACTATTCCATGGGCCCCGTGTGAGGCTGCCTATCGGCGCCTCGTTAGTCGTCAACTCCATCCACATCAGTATCCAGGCCCATATGAGGTACTTGGGTCTGGTGCTCGACGGGCGATGGTGGTTCCGGGAGCATTTTCGCCAAATTGCTTCTCGGCTGGTCGGCGCGGCGTCCGCCCTTTCTCGGCTCATGCCGAATGTGGGCGGACCCAGTTTCGAGGGCCGACGGCTGTATGCGGGGGTGATCCGCTCAATGGCCATGTACGGCGCACCCGTGTGGGCGAGGGCTCTGAACGCCCAGCTCAGGGCGGTGCTGTGGAGGCCACAGCGAGCCATGGCGGTCAGAGCCATTCGCGGCTACCGCACGGTGTCGACAGAGGCGGCGTGCCTATTGGCCGGGACACCCCCGTGGGACCTAGAGGCGGAGATGCTCTCCGACCTCTACCGGCGGGTTAACTCAATGCGCGAAGAGGGTGGCTCCCCATCGTTTAACGAGATAGCCACCTGGCGCGAGGACGCCCGCCGAGAAGTCATCGCCCGTTGGGCTACGCGGTTGGAGAGGCCTAGACACGGTGTCATTACCGTTGAGGCCCTCCGGCCCGTACTGATGGAATGGATGGAGCGGCGGCACGGGGTCCTCACCTTCCGACTGGTGCAGGTGTTAACGGGGCACGGGTGTTTCGGGAAATACCTGCACACGGTCGTGCACAGGGAATGGACTCCGGGCTGCCATCATTGCAGTAGTGACGAGGACACGGCGCAACATACGCTCGAGGAATGCTCGGGCTGGGACGGGCAGCGCTGCGACCTCGTCGCTATTATCGGTGCCGACCTGACGCTGCCGGCTGTCGCGAGGGCGATGGTCGACAGCGTCAGGAATTGGGACGCGGTCGCCGCCTTCTGCGAGGCTGTCATCTCGCAGAAGGAGGCGGCGGAACGGGACCGGGAGGATTCCCGTGACCCGGGCCGCCGCCCGCGGCCGGGGCGGCGCAGGCGCGAATACCTGCGCCTGATGCCGCCCTAACCGAGGCTTCGGGTGATCGGACCGGGGAATTGTCCGGTCACCCGACGCGAGGCCACCGCGTGAGGACGACGCCTCGACGGCGAAATCTGTCGGGGCGTCAACAGGAGAGGAGCCCGAGAGGGCATACCGCCGAGCGGGCCACCGAAGACAAAGATCGGGTACCGGTGGCCCGCTCGCATGGCGAAGAAGAGGTGCTTGCAGGGTGGGTCAATGGGGTTGCGCGCCGCCTCTTCCGTCACCCCGGACCGATTTGGCGGGGTGCGACGTCCATGGCCCACCACAAAAAAAAAAAAAAAAAAAGGTGCAGACCCAGGTACTTCATCCGGGTCTGCACCGGCACGGCAACTCCAGACACCCTGATCTGTGCTCCTCGGGGGAGACCTTGGCACCGGCCATAGAATAGGAGGGCCTCCGTCTTCTCGAGAGAGACTCTGAGACCCAGCTTGCCTATCCGGTCCACGACGAGCGCTACACCAACCTCTGCCACTCGGGCGGCCTCCCGGAAGTCAGCCCTCTCCACCGTGATGAGAGTGTCATCTGCATAACAAATAACTCCCATCCCGGGAAGGAGCAGGGACAGCGGCGATCTGCCCTAAGACGACCAGCGGCAGTAGCAGTAACTACCACCACCACCACCACACCACAGCCACCACAGTGCACACCAACAGTCCCCAGGTAGGTACACGCAGGCTACCGAAGACAAAGATCGGGTACCGGTGGCCCGCTCGCACGGCGAAGAGAGGTGTTTGCAGGGTGGGTCCATGGGGTTGCGCGCCGCTTATTCTGCTCTTCTGTCGCCCCGGGCCGATTAGCTGGGGCGCGACTACATCCATGGTCCACCTTGCAAGTAAAAAAAAAAAAAGGTAGGTACACGCTCCACAGTGCCACGTGGTCACGCTGTGCAACGAGTAGTTCGTGTTATAAGTGTCCGATAAACACAGTCCCTCGCTCCCCTGACGCATCTTTGGAGGACGACCGGGTACTGCTGGTAATGTGAGATCTTATTAACTTAAATAAAAATAAGACCAACGAGAATCAAGATGAGAGACCGCTAGAACCTGTTGTATATTTTAAATAAGCTAAAAGAAGTGGGCATATAAAAGTCAATAGCGACTTGACTAGCACGTCACACACACACACACACACGTCTGTTGGCCGCACCGACAGCACACACACACAGCACGCGGGCCGCACTCCGAGTACTGCATTGTCAGAGATCTTTTTTTTTTTTTTGTTTGTGGTAGGCTATGGCCCGGTCACACGTCGCCCGTACCGTCCGGGGCGACGGAAGGGCAGCGCGTGGCCCCATAACCCACCGTATTCCCTCCCCATCGCCATTGGGCCGGCCACTGGTACCGCTTCCTTGCCTTCCGTGGCCAGCCCGGCGGGTTACCCTTTCGGGTACCATCCCCCGTCAACGCCCCAGCTAACTGCCGGGGCGTCGCCCTCACGCGGTCAGCCTCTCTGCGGGTGAAGGACTATTCCCCGGTCCAGTCACCCGTGCATTGTCAGAGATGCGATTTATTTGAAATACTTCTATTTAAAATGCAAAATACCTATTTTGTATTTAAATGCCTTTTAGTAAAAAAAAAAAAAACATTTTGTATTTTATTTGAAATACCTTTCGAGATGTATTTAGCATTTTTAATATTCATTTCAAAATGTAAAATACTTTGTGATTAAGTTTAGCCAACATTACCAGTCAAACAAAATGAAATGAACGAATGACGCTTGTATTGCCGAATTTGACCGATAGAGACACCTGCTAGCCATGCGCGCCCTTTTTTTATTTGATTTGACTACCTACTTTTATGATATTGAAGTGTTGTTGTTATCCCTACAATACTGAAACGGCTATGTACTGTATTACAACAAGATAAGAGAAAAGAAAAGTGAACCGAAATAAATGGCCACACAATTCACAAAATGGAGCCATGGCTCTCTTTTCGTTAGTCTAGTTTTTTACATTATTTTAAGTGAGTATTATTAATAACATAACAGAATTTATTGATATGCGTACTGATAAATATGACCAAAATGTCATGCATAAGGTGCCATGTTATTAGACGTTTTTGTTTGGCTCGGCATTG
This sequence comes from Lymantria monacha, assembly GCA_905163515.2. Taxonomy (NCBI): domain Eukaryota; kingdom Metazoa; phylum Arthropoda; class Insecta; order Lepidoptera; family Erebidae; genus Lymantria; species Lymantria monacha. The sequence continues at coordinate 33,551,920 of LR991093.1, forward strand.
TGTCTCTATTTCTAATGCTAGGACCGCACCTACGTGTATCGTCCTGAAGTAATTTGTGGCGAAGCTTCGTACGTTTGGTACACTAGAAAATTATCGCGATAAAACTGTGGTCACATTAGCGACTTCGGTATTTTACACGAAGTATCGTGCAATAATTAAAGATGGCCGAAATCATTTGCATGCGTTTAACTATGGATGACGAATTGCTTTACTATTACAGCTATATTATGCTAATAATTACATAATGATATTTTTGGATCCCTTCATGGGTTCCGCTTCATAATGGTGTATAAATTCTAACACCATTTCATCACCCCACTCTATATTTATTGATTAACTGGAGATCCTCGAACGCGTCCAAACACAGCGAAAATTTACCCCAAAATGAAAAACGCTAGTCTGACCACAGAGCGCGATATATTAGCGCGCTAAAACTCTTTGAGTTATCGCCACCCAAGCGATATTGCACACGAAGCCCGAATGTTTGCAACGATAGCCAATAATGACTGGTTACATCTGCGTGTATCGTCTCATTGCACGAAGCTTCGTGACGATACACTCAGGTGCGGCCCTAGCATAATGATAAATACCTAAAATAAATAATAAATGTCTGAGATTTGGTCAAAAGTTATTTTATTTTGAAAAAGTATTTTGAAAATACCTATTTTGCATTTAGCATTTGAAATACAAAATGCAAAACTATTTGGTATTTTGCATTTGAAATAGTAAATCTGAAAAGTATTTTGCATTTTGTATTTAAATGCTTTTTTAAAACCATTTTGTACATCTCTGTGCATTGTTTACCATATGTTTAACTAAGACGCGGCAAGTTTTGCGTACTTATTTGACATAGAACCTATATACATTCAAATGAATGGTTTCACACGTCGTGTGCAAGTTACAATATGAATACATCGTAATTTACTATTAAATATTAATAATGAAATTGTATGTCAAGTACCTAACACCAGCACTAAGAGTCGTACCCGACTACTATGTACTGGTAGGCTACCCCCACAACACGAAGCAGTGTGTCACCGCGTGCACAGTGACGTCGAGGGACGCCCGCGACAGGCTGCACTCGCATTCAGTCCCGAGCGCTCCTACAGTAGGCGCGCCACTAATACAATATACATTTAGTTTGCCGCACGGTCAAATCATAAAAGACCTGAACGATTATTTTAATTCAGTGTAATGACGGACTAATTATACAGTTCATCCCCTCTTGCTATCGTGCACGTGGGGGTCGTCAAAGGTGACTAAGAGATAGTCTATGGATGTAAACATGAAAGTGGTAGTACCACACTGTTGACAGTTCTCTGTCTACAGCCGCGGGCCGGTCCATCCGGGGTAGTACCACACTGAGCAGAAGATCGACGTATGAGTAATGGCAATGTGTTATTGCGCTTCGTTTGGTGAACGAGAGAGCCGGCAGCCTAATTGAGTGGATTTGGGGTTCATATTGGTAGGCAGCGGCCTCGCTATACCCTTGGTATTGTAAAGGTCCATGGGCAGCAGTGACACTTACCATCAGGTGTGCTGCTTACTCGTTTGCCATCACTAGCAATAAAAAAAAAGTAACATTTGTATTACACAAATATAAGATAAACTTAAATTAATTAAATTTAGTTCAACTTTATATAAACCCATTTTATCAATTGTCATTCTACTGTGTTGAAGACTCGAGCTCAGCAGTGGGACGTACAAACAAAATGTATTCAATAGTTTTTGCGTAATTATCTATACTAATATTATAAAGCGGAAGAGTTTGTTTGTTTGTTTGTTTGTTTAAACGCGCTAATCTCAGGAACTACTGGTCCGATTTGAAAAATTCTTTTTTTGTTGGATAGTCCATTTATAGAGGAAGGTTTTAGGCTATATAACATTACGCTGCAACCAATAGGAGCAGAGCAACAATGATGAATGTGTAAAAATCGGGTTTATGTTTCGTTTTGAGAGCTTCCGCTGCGTAAACGGTTAAAGTTGCGCAAAAATTATGTACTACATAATTGTTCCCCTTTCAAAGTTCTAAATAAAAGTCCGCGACAGCATATGTCTATCTTTTAAGATTGGCTCACTATAACCTTTTTTATGCTAATCAAATTTGTTTTAAAATAATGTGATATTTTCGAAGGTGTTTTTATAAATATAATATTAATCCTTATCCAAATAAATGAGTTATTCATCACAAGTATTTAATTTAAAACAAAATTGCTCTTTACATTATTTGATTTCAATGAATATCTTAGGAAATATCGCAGTTTAAAAATAACATCGCAGCAAAATAATGATCAAGTACTGGGCGCGCATTTACGATAAAAATACTGGATCTTATAATCTTATATTAAAAAAAAACTCAAACTAATGTTATTTCAAAGTACTTCTGCACACACTACATTTTTAGTTTTGTTTTCTTCTCATGACCTTCCGTCGGCTTTACACATCCTAAATAATAATAATAAGTATAGGAAGTATTAGTGCCTGCCCTCATGTATGGCAGTGAAAGTTAGATTTGGCGGGAAGACATGAAAATAGAATAAATGCTGTAGAGCTGACAGCTCTTCGTAAGCTGTGTGTGATGTAAGTATGAAAGATAAAATTAGGTATAATGTTATAAAAGAGCGCTGGTATGCTGAGGTGGGTTGGACACGAAGTGGAAGAAATAATGAGTGGGCAGAGGTTGACGAAGCAAACATATAAAGCAATCGTGAATGGGACGAATACAAGGGGAAGACCTTTTCTGGACCAAATTGGCGATTTGTTCACGAGAGGTCATCGTCATCATCAATCTCCTACTCTTATCCCAATTACTTGGGGTCGATACAATAAGTACTCTTCATTCATAGTACATATTATAAAAGTTATTGGCAATCGTTTTATGACCGGCCGCCTGCCAGACGTCAACCCTCATTGGGAATGTAATTGTTGACCAAACGGCATCAGATGGAGTTGGCCCAGGTCGTTATAAGGCTCTTAGTCGTCTTTTACGACATCCACAAGCAAAGTGAGGATTGGTAGTATTCATAGCCGCTACCACACAGCGATTTCATACACATTAAAAGTATGTGTAATCGTAAATAGGCGTAAGTGTATGTATGTATGTATAATATACATACATTGTATATATCTATAGAAAGTATAGATAAGACCCAATACTTTTACTTGCATTACTTTATATGGTACTACATTGCATTATATGGATTACGTCAAACTTGAATCACTTTTAAATACTTATTTCGCGTAACTACAAATACACACAAAAAAAAAAGAAATACATACATGCAACACTACACACACTACATCACAAACACACGCACACCACACACACACACACACACACATATACACATACACACACGCACACACACACAAACACACACACACACACAAACACACGCACACCATACAAACACACACACACACATACACACACACACACACATATACACATACACCACGCACACACACACAAACACACGCACACCACACACACACACACACACACACACACACAAAAACGCACAACACACACATACACACGCACACACACACACACACAACGTGTGAGCGCGCTCACTAACACGTTAATTCTCACTCATTCATTTATTATAGATTTCTTTATCATTAGTCTTTATTACGTAAGATATATATATTCATTATTTATAATGTATGTTACTGTAAAATAATTTGATGTTCAAGATTTATGTATTTCGGGAAGGAACTGTCTCTTGAAACACAGGTATTACCTAATTCAAGAGGCAAAGACATCTATGTCAACTGTCATATGTATTTAGTTTTCAATAAAGATTATTATTATTATTGTATCTCCTTTTAATTCACGGGATCTTACGTAGGGAAGATACCCGGTCCTTTGGTAGGCTTACATGGGGATATGGATCCAACACGCAGAGGCCTTTAGAGAAATTTAATCTAAATATTGGGATGGGACACCTACCGATGACATTCCACGTCTGCACATAACATACGTGGAATGCCAGCACTAAGTGTAAAACTATTGTGTGATGATGGTATCTAATATATGAATATGGGAGTGGGTGCTTAGTGGACTGGTTCATCTTGTATCTATGAAATTATAAACTGTCGTCTGCCTTCAAACCCATGTTAAGAGATGAACGGTGGCAGACGGTGACTCGCCAACTTACTGAATGGGCCCCCTAAATAATAATAATAATAATAATAATAATTTATTTATTGTCATACAGAATCCGATCACGTAAGATACATGTTTCATATTACATTAATTAATTTCCCGTGTGGTGTCGGAATGAGAATACAATTCACCACTCCCTATTTTAGTGTTAGTTTATATCCAATATATAGTCGCCACAGACACACTAGTCATACGGGCAACAGAGGGCAACATTATTATTATTATTATTATTTTACTTAAGGTTAAATGTTCTACTCTTACTAATAAAAGGGTCATGTAGGTACCTAAAACAGCTTTAACGTATGTATTATTTAAAAATATTTCCACCTTTTACGTAAACGAATTCGCGAGTTGAAGTTAACGTTAGCCCAAAGTAACCATTCCACGCGGACGAAGTCGCGGGCAGAAGCTAGTCATATCATACTCAGTCAGGCTTTTGCGTTCATAATGTTAGCATGACAAAGTTTGATATTACGTAGCGCTACACGATTGCTACGGTGCTACGGCGCTACGGAGGCTACGCTCGTAACGGCATTGAACACTCAGGTCGCGGTCGTAACACGCGCGCGCGCTTTACGTTTACAATTGTGGAATTCAATTGTATGAAGTCGAGACATTCGTAATACACTGACACTTAATGAGCAGCGCCGCTCTGGTTAGTACGTACACTGGGCCAGGGCTGTCACTCTAACGACGACACTAACTAGCGTTACTATGTAGACTACTTTGTATTATTTGGTGCCTACCATACCAAATATATTTTATTGCTTATGGTGGCAAAGGAGTAAGCAGCACATCTAATGTAAGTATTACTGCCGCCCACGGACCTTTGCAATACCAAGGGTATAGCTAGGCCGCTGCCTACCAATACAAACCCCCTCTCTCGCTCACCGAACGAAACACAATAGCACATGGCCATTACTCAGACGTCGATTTTCTGCGAGAGTGTGGTACTACCTGGGACGGACTGGCCCACTGCTGTAGACAGAAGACAGCCAACGGCGTGGTCCTACCATTAAAAATAGTACGTAAGTATAAGTATATCACTTTTCGCTTCGTAATCGGGTTTTTATACGTAAGTATAAGTACTTCATATTTTAGTATTAATAGTATGCTCTATATATAATTTTTTTTATTTATTTATTTATCATTATCAACTGCTGTGTAGTACATTATAACATTATAGTTGGTACTGCTGTTGTTATAAATAAATAAATATATTTGATGACACTGTTGTCGCGTGTGTGAAGTGGCTCGCGTTACACTACCCCGAGCACCTCACGCCCCGCCCGTGTACCTCTCACATATATGTTTATATAATACTTTCATGCTAAGTGTAAAACTCAATAGAGTCTCATTATATGTACATTATGGATATGTACCATATATTTATAACATTTCAATTAAAAGTTGTGACGTCACGTGTCACAACAAGGTGTCAACCCTAAACGTGTCAGTATATATTTAATCAAAGCGCCGGCGGGGGCGGGCGGCGGGCGGCGGTACTACAGCTGAACGAACATCCGCTAATCTCGAGGTCTCATTAATTCCCCGACTCACCGAATGTGGCGGTATCTTATTTAATTCAACTAAATACTTTGTACAACTTGATAATTACTGTTTATTTGTAATATATAAAACGTGTGTAATTGTGTTGCGTGACGCGACGTCACTGCACCACCGGGTGGGGACAGCCGCGTGACTACAGGTACATGTAACGCTCACAACACAACCAGACACACACGCACAACGATCTACCGTTGTATTATATGGATGATGTACATGTGTAGTGACAGATCAGCATTACTTGAAAGTCATCATTGTCCTACTCTCATCCCAATTACTTGGGGTCGATACAATATATACTCTTCTTTCATAGTGCATATTGTAAAAGTTATTGGCAATAGTTTTATGACCGGCCGCTTCCCAGAACGTCAACCCTCCTTGGGAATGTAATTGTTAAACAGGCGGCATCAGATGGAGTTGGCCCAGGTCGTTATAAGGCTCTTAGTCGTCTTTTACGACATCCACGAGCAAAGTAAGGGTCGGTAGTATTCGTAGCCGTTACCACACAACATAACTTGAAAGTATGTAGTAAAAACCGACAAAGGAATTACAAAGATAATGTGGGGCAACACACTCCTTTTTTTGGCAAGTTATGGTCTGAACACCACCCACCTACTCACGTCCGGTGCGACGCAAGGGCGGCGTGTAGCCCCGTAACCCACCGTGTTCCTTTCCCATGGGCATTAGACCGACCATTAGGTGGTACAGATTCCCCGACAGATGTGGCCAGTAGCACTCTCCTGAGACACACTCGCCCACCACACGACGTCCAGTCGCTGTCCCGTCATCACGAGGTCTTAGTCCAGCATCGGACACACGGTGACGTCGTCTACATCGACATGTACCCACCACATTGGACACACACGTGTAGTGCTGACGTCATTGCCGGTACACTCAACAGATAGTCGTCGGTCACAGCCCCTGTGGCATGTTGGCCGTGTACTGTGTGTGTGTGTGTGTGCTGCACTGTTGGTGCCCACCCCGTCGACGACAATTAGTCCCCACGGGCGCCCCCTCGACCCTGTGCGCCCGTTATCGCGCCCTCACGCCTCAGCGACCAACAATATTTTTATCTAATTCGCCATTTATTTCGCGGCCGAGTGCACCGATAGTGTTTGTGTCCGCGCGCCCCGCGCCCGCACTATCATGTGTTAGCCCGACACGCGTGACACATCATCCTACATCTATATGTATGTACTACAATATAAATAAATACAATTATAAATATATGTATATATTTTACATACAGCTCGAATTATTATGCCATGGACAAATTATTTTGGTAATACGAACTATCATAAAAAAGTGTTTTAGTGTGTGACGCCGCATATTCTTATATAACTGTCATATTTATTTATTTTCATGTTTTATGGACGTGTTTTCTAGTTTCTCTTGTACTTATTAGTATTAAAGTTATCAACAAAGTTGTAAAAAAAGTAGATATGTCAAGATGCACCCAGGAGACAATGTCTCCCTATTTGGGCGGACTCTCTCACCGTCCGCAACAGGGCCCTTCTGCGACGCCCTCAGAGGGCCATGGCGGTGAGGGCTGTCAGGGGCTATCGTACGGTGTCATGGACCGCAGCGACGTTGCTGGCGGGCGACCCACCTTGGCCACTTGTGGCCGAGGCCCTGGCTGAGGTCTACCGGCTCCGTGTCGCGGCGCGGGCCAACGACGAGCAGGTCTCCGTAAGGAGACTGGGCAGAGTACTGGAAGTGGCCCGAAGGGGAGTCACTCAGCGGTGGAGAGAAGATCTGGAGTCCCCCGTAGCAGGGCGGGGGACTGTGGAGGCAGTTGCGCCACATCTCCACCGCTGGATTAGTAGAAGGCACGGCAGCCTAAGCTTTAGGATGGTGCAGGTGCTTACCGGGCATGGGGTCTTTGCTAAGTACCTGCACAGAATTGGAAGAGAAGGGGCCCCAGTATGTCACGAGTGTGGTGCGCCAGTAGATGATGCGCGTCACACTCTGGAGGTATGCCCTGCCTGGGGGCCCCAGCGCCACGTCCTATCGGCGGTCGTTGGGAGAGACCTGTCGTTGTCGACCATCATCTCGAAGATGCTTGACAGCGACAGGTGCTGGTCGTCGATGGCCTCCTTTTGCGAGGTCATCATGAAAAGGAAGGAGGCCGCGGAGCGAGAACGCGAGGCGCTTGCGTCAGCTGACTCGCTTCGCCGCCGGCGACCGGGAAGGAGGAGGCGCCGTTATGCGCACCTCCTCCCACCGCCTTGAGGGATGATAGGACGTGGCCAGAAAGCCAAGCGTGGGGGTGCCGGGGATCGAATGTCAGTAGACGATCTCTCCGGCTCCCCGTAAAAGCGCGGAAGGGGCCGCTGTGGTTTTAGTGGGTATTCCGGCCGCTAACATCTATGGCCGGCGAGTCCCACACTCCCCCTCGTCTGTCACCGGCGGGGGATAGCGCGCAAATGCGTTTCCTCAGCGAAAAAAAAAAAAAAAAAAAAAAAAAAAAAAGGAGACAATGTCTGGAATACAACGGCCAATAGCATCTCAGGAAAATCTAGTGCAGTGTTATCAATGCTCCCAGCTACGTTTTTTTAAAGGACAACGTGGTCTTAAAATTCACGAAACCAGATGTCATACTGGTCCACCCTTGTCACTTTCAAATTCAATTTCAAATCCTGACTTTTCTAATTGATATTATTCTAAACCTACTGGTTCTTTTTGGAAAATTTTAGCTAATTGTAAATTATATAAACCAGTTTTAAAACGTATTTCCCGTGGTGCTCGACTTTCTGTAGCTTCTGCTTTATCCCAAAGCATAAAGACAGCTTATACGGAAAACTCAAAAAGTAGCTGGGAACGTTTACTTCTTGTCCCGTATGCTGTTCTTCATGTCAATAATGACCCAAAAAATAAAAAATCTTTAACGGAAAGAGTTAAAGAGAATTGTATGGGCTACAGCACACGAGAGATTCCTTTCATTTTTGATAACCTTTCGGCAGCAAATCTAAATTCTAAAAATTTAAGACAATTCACCGAGTCTGCCCCCTATAAGTTAGCTGAAAATAAGCTCAATGATGGAGATATTAAAGGCGCTGCTCGAATTCTTTTTTCCAGTGATGCTATTGTACCTGTCACATCTGAAACCCTCTCGTTATTAAAGGACAAGCATCCATCTTCAGCTGCAGATATTCAACTTCCTGAAAGGCCAATAGATTCTACTAACGCTATTGAAGTTTCCTGTCCAGAAGTATCCGCAGCGGTTATGTCTTTTCAGACTGGCTCAGCTGGTGGTTTAGATGGCTTGACACCACAACATTTAAAAGACCTCACGAGCAATGGCTGTGGTGAAAGTGGTGAGGTGCTATTAAGAGAGCTGACGGCTCTTATTAACTTGATGCTGTCTGGACAGATCAATAGTGACATCATTGACGTGCTCTACGGTACCAACCTTTGCGCTTTAAAAAAGGAGGATGGCGGCATTAGACCAATAGCAGTTGGTATGACGTATCGTCGGTTAGCAGCCAAAATTTGCTGAAAAAAAACAGCACTGCAGTTGGCTAATATTTTTCAACCAATTCAATTAGGTTTTGGCTCAAGAGGAGGTTGTGAAGCTGCCGTTCATTCTGCTCGCCCTTTTTTATGCAACGATTGCGCCGAAGTGTTGCTGAAGGTGGATGTAAACAATGCATTTAATGCTATCGATAGGGGTACCCTTTTTCAGGAGGGGTCGTTCGACGATCGCGGCTCTGCTGCGCCTGAGGGCCGTGGCGACTGAGGCCGTCACCGGCGGAGGAGTGCTGTTAGTGGTGTCCCTGGACATCGCCAACGCATTCAATAGTCTGCCATTTAGCTGCATCAGGGAGGCGCTCCGATACCACGGAGTGCCAGTTTACCTGAGGCGGCTAGTGACAGACTATCTGGAAGGGCGCAGCGTCTTCTACACCAACCGAGTAGGGGACGTTGTGCAAACGCCCATGACGTGCGGTGTCCCACAAGGGTCGGTCCTCGGACCCCTGTGGAACATCGGCTACGTCTGGGCGTTGAGAGGGAGCCTCCCACTCGGGCTGGGCGTGATCTGTTACGCCGATGACACGCTCGTCACAGCCCGCGGTGGGACGCTGGAGGAGGCGGCAGGCCTGGTGACTTTCGGCACCGAAGAGATCGTCAGGCGGATCGAGGCGCTGGGGTTGAGGGTGGCCCTGGACAAGACGGAGGCCCTCTTGTTCCATGGGCCCCGCATTGTTCCTCCCATCGGCGTTTCGATCACCGTCAATTCGGTTGACATCAGCATCCGGGCCCATATGAGGTATTTGGGCCTGGTGCTCGACGGGTATTGGTGGTTTCGGGAGCATTTCCGCAGGCTTGCTCCGCGGCTCGTCGGCGCGGCGTCCGCCCTTTCATGGCTTATGCCGAATGTGGGCGGACCGAGCGCTAAGTGCCGACAGCTGTACACGGGGGTCGTCCGGTCGATGGCCCTGTACGGCGCACCGGTGTGGGCGGGGTCCCTGACCGTCCGACTCAGGGCTCTTCTGTGGCGACCACAGAGGGCCATGGCGATCAGGGCTGTACGCGGGTACCGCACGGTGGCGACTGAGGCAGCGTGCCTGTTGGCCGGGAGTCCCCCATGGGACTTGGAGGCGGAAATGCTCGCCGATTTGTATCGGCGGGTGTCGGGGGTGCGCGCGGAGGGCGGTGTGGTCTCTTTGAGGGAACTCACCGCCTGGCGCGTCGACGCCCACCTAGATGTCATTGCCCGTTGGGCAGTCCGACTGGAGAGGCCTCGGTTCGGTGTGCGGACCGTAGAGGCCTTCCGGCCGGTGCTGATGCAGTGGTTGGAACGGCGGCACGGGGTGCTCTCCTTCCAACTGGTGCAGGTTTTGACGGGCCATGGATGCTTCGCCAAATACCTGCACAAGGTCGTCAGGAGGGAGAGTACACCGTCCTGCCACCACTGCGATTGCGACGAAGACACGGCGCAGCATACGCTCGAGGTTTGTGCCGCTTGGGCAGAGCAGCGTCGTGAACTCGTCGCAATCATCGGTGCCGACCTGACGCTGCGTCAGGAACTGGGATGCGGTCGCAACCTTCTGCGAGGCAGTAGTCTCGCGGAAGGAGGCGGCGGAGCGCGTGCGCGAGGAGCGTCTCCTCGACGACGCGAGCCGCCGCCGGCGACTGGGGCGGCGCAGGCGCGATTACCTGCGCCTGATGCCGCCCTAGCTGAGGCCGCGGGTGACTGGATCGGGGAATTAGTCCGTCACCCGCCGAGAGGCCGACCGCGTGAGGAAAGACCGACATCCTACCTGAGGGGGGGATGTCGGTCGAGGAGAGGGTACTCCTCAGGGGTATTCCGTCGGGCCGACCACTGACGTCAAGTCACTCTGCTCCGGTGGTCGGCCCAACGACGAAGGCGACGTCACGGGTGGGTTATGGGTGTGCGTGCGTACGCCCCTCTGTCACCCCGGATGGAGTGGTGCGAGGAGTGCGCCGACCGTAGCCCAACCCAAAAAAAAAAAAAAGTGGTACCCTTTTAAAGGAGGTGAAAGACAAAATTCCTAGTCTATACAACTTTCTTTGGCAATGTTATGGTTCTTGCACCAATTTAACATATAATGGTAATGAAATTTCATCTGCTGTTGGTTGCCAACAAGGTGATCCTCTTGGTCCTGCTATTTTCAGTCTCGCCATCAATCCTGTCATCCAACAGCTCCAATCTAAATTGAACGTTTGGTACTTGGACGATGGACTTTTGGGTGGTGACGTAAATGTCGTGCTTAATGAACTTGCTATATTAATAGACGAGTTCCATCGGATTGGCCTTGAACTAAATTTTTCAAAGTGTGAACTTTTTATATTAGATAAATTACAAAAAGATCTAATAATACAAAAATTCAATACATTGGCTCCTAATATTAAAATCATTGACAAACATTTCCTTCATTTATTGGGTGCCCCTATTTTTGACGAATGTTTCCCTCCTTTTTTCGAAGAAAAAATTCAAAATTTTTTAGAATGTTCAGATCGTTTATTAAAAATCAATACCCATATGGCCTTTACTATATTTCAATATTGCTTTTTTTTTATGCCTAAATTTATGTATACGATTCGTTGTTGTCAACTTTGGAAGCATAAAGAAATTCTCCAAAGCTTAGACAAAATAGAGAGTGTTAGAGATACTTTGGCATCAATTTTAAATATAAATTTAAAAGAACGAGAGTGGCTTCAAGTATCACTTCCAGTACGTTTTGAAGGTTTGGGCATTCGCTCAATTTCTGGTGTGGCGTTGCCCGCATTCCTGTCCTCAATTTATAGCACTGAAAATTTAATCTACTAAATTCTAGGACCCTCTTTACAAAACATAAATATTCCTTCTTTTAATGAGGCCAGAAATACGTGGTTGACTTGCAATTTCAATAAAAATCTCCCCACGGACGCATCACCTCAGCGGCTATGGGACGGGCCGCTCTGCGAGCTTGTACGGAAGCAACTTTTCGATACGCGCTCGAGCTCTGCGGATCGCGCCCGTCTATTAGCTGTTGGTGAGTGGGAATTGGGTCTATGGTTACAGGCTCTCCCTTTACTACGTATTGGAACATTAATAGACACTTCTTCATTCCGTATTGCAGCTTGTCTACACTTGGGTGCATCTTGTTGTGCACCGCACCGTTGCCAATGTGGCTTTGTCGTCAACCGGCTCGGGCATCACGGCCTCTCCTGCTTAAAGAGTGCAGGTAGAATTCCCCGCCATGCCAGTCTTAATGACATCCTCCGTCGGGCTTTTACCAGCGCGAACTGCGCCGCTATTTTAGAACCTTGCGGCCTAGTTCGCGCTGATGGTAAGAGACCCGATGGTATGTCATTAATTCCGTGGAAGATGGGTCAACCTTTGGTATGGGATGCAACTTGTGTTGATACCTTAGCGCCGTCACATCTTCCAGGAACTGCCAATAAGGCTGGAGCGGCGGCTGAATCAGCGGAGAACCTCAAAAGGCGCAAATACTGTACTCTAGACAGTGTATACATATTTGAGCCTTTTGGGGTGGAAACTTTAGGACCGTGGGGGCCTGGGGCCCATAATATATTTAAAGAATTAAATAAGCGCCTTAATTAAGCGACACGTGACCGGAATGCTGGGCTTTACTTTGCACAGAGGTTGAGTATTGCCATCCAACGTGGCAATGCTGCCAGCATTCTGGGCACGTTACCTACTAGCAGCGGTTTATTTAAACTTAATTTGAATTTAATGAATATTAATTATATATATATATTATATCTGAACAACAACACGTGGTAAATAAACATTTATATATATATATATATATATATATACACACATATATATATATATATATATATATATATATATATATATATATATATAGGCACAGGAGAGGACACATGAGAAACAATAATGCGAATACAAAGTCTTAAATTCTCGTATTGCAGGTAATCACAATTACTGTTACAGTTATATGTCAACCACAATTCACACTCCAAGTTAATCCACAGCGTACACTTCGGTAATGGTCTTGTGCAAACAACTATCTGATACAGGAGGACACAAGATAAGCTCCCCCGTATGACTACGGGACGTAATCACAATTGACTCTACTGTTTTACTTGCCCGTGGAATCCTCGGCCAAGGGTGCACCAAAAGAATGCGCAGCAGTTCTTCCTTTGGGAAGCACAGCAACAGGTAGTTCACTACAGATCTCGCACGTACGTGGGAGAAATGATCGCTGGAAACGTGCAGTCGTGGACCGCATCGTTTTCAAGCGAGATGAATGAACCTGTTACGGTATCGGAAGACGCTCGATCTTAAACTAATGAAACAGACCAACAAAGAAATAAATTACACGACTAGCGCACGACATGTGCACCGCGGCACTCGCGGGCTTAGACTGACTAAACCGATTTTTTTTTTGTGTGTTTTAGTTGTTAGCCTTAGATGGCTATGACAACTTTACCCGGACTGTGGGTGAGCGCTGAGGGCTCTCAACCCGATAAAGTTAAACATCCGATCCCGAGGGCACCCCCTGTGGGGTACGGACCTCGGCTCGGGGGGTCGCTGGCAAAGTGCTTCCTCCCACGTTTATAATTTTAACGCGACACGATTTCCGTCCTCGGCGGCGGCGGGGGCGGAATCGTGGATATTTACTTGTCAGGGCCGCGCGGGCCGACCTGCAGCTGCACGTACTGTCACCTCGCCGGCCACATACAACGGCACGCTCTCGACACGTGACAACTGTCATTGCACTCGTTGAATAATATAAATATACACAAGTCAAGAAAAATACACGTTTCAACACTTTTAATAGTATTCATTGGTATTTATTTAATTTATTGTAAAAATAAAATAAACTAAAAATAAAACACCGCAGCCGTCCGTTATGTGTGTGTGTGTGTGTGTGTGCGCGCGTGTGTGTGTGTGTGTGTGACAGTGAACACATCGCGACAACTTTAGATATTAAACACGTTATTTAATATTGTAAATGGTGGTGTAATTAGTTAACGTTTGATTATATATAAATACAATGTGTTCACGTAACGTTCAAATTGTTATGTGTATATAGTTTATCCGCTGGGACATTGTAGGATTATCAGAAGTGCGAAGAGAGGGCGAGGGCACGATAATCCTACGTTCTGGAAAGTTGCTCTTCTACCGGGAGGATCACCCGTCCCAAGGTGGTATAGGGTTTATCGTTCGCAGGTCTCTCGTAGGCAACGTGGAGAGGATCGAGAGTGTGTCGGCAAGGGTAGCATACCTTATACTCAGAATTACCAAACGGTATTCGTTGAAGGTTATACAGGTATACGCACCGACCTCGGCATACTCCGACGACGAGGTGGAGGCCTTTTACGAGGATATCTCGAAAGCCATACACGCGTCCAAAACCCACTTCACGGTGGTTATGGGAGACTTTAACGCGAAACTAGGCAAAGGGAGTGATGATGAGCTGAGAGTGGTGGTGTCGGACAAACGACATATATTTAATGATGTCTCAGTGATCAGCCGGATTAAAACTGGGAGCGATCCCCGAATAGTACGAGGCACATTAAATATCCACACAAAAGTCGAACGGTCACGCTTGATGAAGTCTACCCTCCGACCTACACCTGTCCAATACCAGAACCTCGAAAACTTTCAACTCGAACTACACAATCGCTTCCAATGTCTAGACGAGTGCGAATCTCCGAACGATATAAACAACAGGTTCGTGGAAACTGTCCACGCGGTTGGTTCGAAATTTTTTAAGGCTCACCGCGCTTATAGACCTAAAAAACTTTCTGACCAGACTCTCAAGCTCATGGAGCGGAGAAAAGAAATGACAGTACAGTCTTCAGCCGATTGGTCCGAACACAGGCAGCTAAATAGGCAGATCTCCAGGTCTGTGCGTTGCGATATTCTCGATATATTTAATACGCTCCGTATTAAAGAAGCGATAGAGCGGAATCGTGGCTCAAAAGTGTTCGCACAAGATCTGTCTATCGGGCAAAGCCAAATGACTAAGCTGAAGACCGATGACGGCACTGTCATTTCATCCCAAAGTGAGATCTTGGGAGAGGTCGAAAGGTTCTATGGACAGTTATATAAAACATCCCGAAATCCTGTTGTCGGCTTGGTCCAAGATCCCAGATCCAAGCTAACTCGGCACTATACCGAAGAAATCCCGGACATTAGCTTGTGCGAGATCAGAATGGCTCTCGAACAACTAAGAAACGGTAAGGCACCGGGAGATGACGGAATTACGGCAGAGCTCCTGAAGGCAGGCGGCAAGCCGGTCTTAAAAGCCCTTCAGGAGCTATTTAATTCCGTTATCCTCGAGGGCGACGTTCCAGAGTCGTGGACTAGGAGTGTGGTGGTGCTGTTCTTCAAGAAGGGCGACAAAGCTCTTCTAAAGAACTACAGACCCATCTCACTCTTGAGCCACGTCTACAAGTTGTTTTCGAGAGTCATTACCACTCGACTCACGTGCAAGCTTGATGACTTCTAGCCACCCGAACAAGCTGGCTTCCGAAAAGGCTATAGCACCATAGACCATATCCTCACCCTTCGGCAGATTATCCAGAGGACCGAGGAGTACAATCGGCCTCTGTGTATAGCGTTTGTGGACTATGAGAAAGCCTTTGATTCAGTCGAAACTTGGGCGGTGCTGCAGTCCCTTCAGCGGTGCCAAATCGACCATCGTTATATCGAAGTGCTGAAGTGTTTGTATAGGAACGCCACAATGTCAGTCCGTATTCGGGATAAGAGTACGAAACCGATCCAGTTGCAGAAAGGCGTGAGACAGGGAGATGCCATCTCTCCGAAACTGTTCACCACTGCACTGGAAGATGTCTTCAAGCTTTTAGACTGGACCGGACTCGGCATCAACATCAATAGCGAATACATCACTCACCTTCAATTCGCAGACGATATTGTCGTCATGGCAGAATCCATGGAGGACCTGGGCACCATTTTCAACGATCTCAGCAGAGTATCCCAACTAGTGGGTTTACGAATGAACATGGACAAGATGAAAGTCATGTCAAATGCCCATGTCATTCCTGTACCGGTCCTAGTTGGCAATGCGATTCTCGAAATTGTCGATCATTATGTTTACCTTGGACAAACAGTCCAGTTAGGTAGATCCAATTTCGAGAAAGAGGTCAGCCGACGAATTCAACTCGGTTGGGCAGCGTTCGGGAAACTTAAGAAGATCTTCTCATCCAACATACCTCAGTGTTTGAAAACACAGGTCTATGACCAGTGTGTGTTACCAGTGATGACTTACGGCACGGAAACGTGGTCCCTAAATGTAGGCCTCATAATCAGGCTCAAAGTCGCTCAGCGTGCTATGGAGCGGGCTATGCTCGGGATTTCTCTGCGAGATAGAATCCGAAATACGGAAATCCGCAGATGAACGGGTGTAACCGACATAGCACGAAGAATTAGCACGCTGAAGTGGCAATGGGCAGGCCACATCGCTCGAAGAACCGACAAACGCTGGGGAAGAAAGGTTCTAGAGTGGCGACCACGTACCGGACGACGCAGTGTGGGACGCCCCCCCACTAGGTGGACAGACGACCTAGTGAAGGTTGCTGGGCGTCGTTGGATACAGGCGGCACAGGACCGCACTCTGTGGCGTAAAATGAGGGAGGCCTACGTTCAGCAGTAGACGGCAATAGGCTGAAGTGATGATGATGATGATGATGATGATATAGTTTATAGATGTGTATTGAGCGTCGTGTAACGTGTGTGTGTGTGTGCGCACTGTCGTATTGTACAAACGTTTGTGATCACATCAAAGTCGACAGTCGAAAGTCGACAGAGTGACAATCGTAACCCCGTGGGGACCCATCAAGTGGTGACGTGATCTCGTCGCTCGGACGGAGCTCGTGTATACGTGATCACCACTCGTCACACTGTGAGTTCTATATATGACTCGGTCAATTAGTTTGATATACATAGGTTGCGCTACGTGCTATAGCTCGTGTATATTATGAGTAGATAATAGTTTAATGACAGTGTAATACTAAGTTGTCACGTCAACAGTTGTTGTGCCGGTGGTCACCGCCCAGTAACACAACGCAACGTTCAGGTGTAGCGCGTGCGGGGCGGGCGGCGGACGGGGTACAACATCTAACGGATCGTTTACGTTCAGAATGTTTTACATTGTAACAACAAAACACAATTAGCTTAACAACATTACGAGATTACATTACACTTGTACTTCACGAATTGACTTTTATTACAATAATATTGTGTAACTGTAGCCGACCCGCCGCCCTCGCCCCCGACCGTATGATAAACAACGAAGATGTCCCGCGAGTGCGCCCCGGGGACAATCTCTTTGAAGAAACTTAGCGATTACGGCTTAACCCCCTAATATGAGTAGTACGAGGGAGGCCCACGTCTAGCAGTGGATGGGAAACTGATTGATGATGGTGAACGATTATAAATTATATCCTCATTACTTCATCACACAAGATCCGACGTGATCAATGTCAAGTGCAGCTACCGCGCGGGCGCGTGACGTCACACGCCACTACACCACTCGGGGTACACCCGAACCGGACTGAACTGTTGGCCGGGACCCCTCCATGGGACCTGGAAGCGGAAATGCTCGCCGGTTTGTATCGGCGGATGTTGGGGGTGCGAGCGGAGGGCGGTGTGGTCTCGTTGAGGGAGCACACCGCCTGGCGCGTCGACGCCCGCTGCGACGTCATTGCCCGTTGGGCAGTCCGGCTGGAGAGGCCTCAGTTCGGTGTGCGGACCGTGGAGACCTTCCGGCCGGTGCTGGTGCAGTGGCTAAAACGGCGGCACGGGGTGCTCTCCTTCCGACTGGTGCAGGTTTTGACGGGGCATGGATGCTTCGTCAAATACCTGTACACGGTCGTCAGGAGGGAGAGTACACCGTCCTGCCACCACTGCGATTGTGACGAGGACACGGCGCAGCATACGCTCGAGGTTTGTGCCGCTTGGGCAGAGCAGCGTCGTGAAGTCGTCGCAATCATCGGTGCCGACCTGACGCTGCCGACCATCGCCAGGGTGATGCTCGACATCGTCAGGAACTGGGACGCGGTCGCAACCTTCTGCGAGGTAGTAGTCTCGCGGAAGGAGGCGGCGGAGCGCGTGCGCGAGGAGCGTCTCCTCGACGACGCGAGCCGCCGCTGGCGACTGGGGCGACACAGGCGGGATTACCTGCGCCTGATGCCGCCCTAGCCGAGGCCGCGGGTGACTGGATCGGGGAATTAGTCCGTCACCCGCCGAGAGGCCGACCGCGTGAGGAAAGACCGACATCTTACCCGAGGGGGGGACGTCGGTCAAGGAGAGGGTACTCCTCAGGGGTATTCCGTTGGGCCAACCACTGACGTCAAGTCACTCTGCTCCGGTAGTTGGCCCAACGACGAAGGCGACGTCACGGGTGGGTTACGGGTGTGCGTGCTTACGCCCCTCTGTCACCCCGGACGGAGTGGTGCGAGGAGCGTGCCGACCGTAACCCGCCCCCCAAAAAAAAAAAACATGTTCTAGTATAACAAAATATATCTTCAAATTACTGAAATTTAGCATTTAATATGCTTAATTATTTATAAAAACCCGATAACCAACCGAAAAATGATGTCACAAGCGAGATTCGAACCCGCGCCTATTGGGATTCCGGCCCAATCGTGAATCCCCATCGTTATCGGTTTTTTATAAAATATATCTTGTAACGTGACAAACTTTGAATAGCTGCCCCCCTCACGCCACACGTGTCTACACACCTAACGCACAACTGTGAACAGGTGGCAGCACCTGCCCGGGGCCTGGCGCCTCACGCGCGGTACGGGGAAACCCCGAAGGTGTGACACAGTGGTATAGCACCAGCTACCGGGACGGCGGCCCAATACTCCAAGCGCCGTAGCAAAAAAAGTAGGTTTGTAATGCAACGTACGGGACCTGCTTTTTTTTTTGGGAATATGTTCAAGGTCGTCCCCTGAATGTAAATCCAAGTTGGCGCGGCGGGGGAGGGTTCACTTCAGCCGCCATCTTGGAAAACACGTTTTATTGAATATCTCGCGAACTGCGCATCGTACGACAAAAATTTTAGAGACTATTATTGTAGATAATAATATTTGCCATCTTTTTTATTTGAAACTTTTTTTTGTATAACACATATGTTTTAAATTATAGCGAATCAAACTTTTTACAATATGGTTTTTACTAAATATTTATTTAATGGTCAATGATAAATTAAAAATAATGGTAACTGAATTGTAGAACATGAAATTACCTATAAATTCTATAAGAAACTTTTTCTCGTAGCATTTATAGTTTAAGAGCTATAACGCTGTAAATGAGATTATAATGCTGTATATTCAATTATGTCCCTATAAGTTGTAGTATATATTTCGGGTCGTTCGGAATTTCTCCCTCTTAACATTCCAACAGTATTCAGGTATAAATTCCAACCGTTTTACAAAATCGGAAGTCTCTATTAACTCGCTTCGCTACAAATGCTTCAGGAAATTGGCGAGTAAGACGAGGTTGAATTTATCACTTCTATCTCCAACACAAGATACGGCACGCTACCATTCTTTCAGAGTGTACCACCAGGTTCAAACTTGGCTTGGATTTTATCACGACGCTGAAAAATGGGGTTGGAAGCGAACTGCACAAGGGCTTGAACCAATTCGAACTGCTATGGCTTCTGCACCGTCGAGTTTGTTGCAAATAATATCGTGCAAATGCACCAAAAATTGCGGAGCTGCCTGCGGATGCCGAAAAGCTGTTCTCAAATGTTCGATTATTTGCTCCAATTGCAGCGGCCAAACATGCGACAACGTGCCAGACATATTAGATGCCATCCCAACCAAAGACCTAACCTTTGATTCGTCTCCTTCGGATATGGCGGAGGCAGAAGAGATAGATCCACAAGACGATGAGTGTCTTCCCTCGACATCGAAAAAAATAAGACTCGCCCCGTAAAATAATGCGCCACTTTTTGTTTGTGTAAACAAATGTTTTTTCCGTTTTTTTGAAGTAACATTCGTAAAATTCTTTTCATTTTTGTGATTTCGATAACAATTGGAGATACATAATAATAAAAATAATAATTATTACAATTCTTACGATGTAGCGGGATGTACTATTGTTTTTTGCTACATAGACAATCTTTTATGATGATACCGTTTTAAGTAACAATAAAGATCGACAAATTATTAGTTGTTCTCCACATTATTTATAATTTTAATTGATTTGCTGCACAGCTGTATTGACATTTTTTTTAACACTTTATGCCATTTTATGCGTTATGAAATGGTTTTCGTATACAGCGAGCAATATTGCCACTGATAATATACGAGGTGCAAGTTTTACTAAGCTGCAGCTCTTAGACTATAAATGCTACGAGAAAAAGTTTTTATAAAATTTATAGGTAATTTCATGCTCTACAATTCAGTCACCATTATTTTTAATTTATCATTGACCATTAAATAAATATTTAGTAAAAACCATATTGTAAAAAGTTTGATTCGCTATAATTAAAAACCTATGCGTTATACAAAAAAAAGTTTCAAATAAAAAAGATGGCAAATATTATTATCTACAATAATGATCTCTGCAATTTTTGTCGTACGATGCGCAGTTCGCGAGATATTCAATAAAACGTGTTTTCCAAGATGGCGGCTGAAGTGAACCCTCCCCCGCCGCGCCAACTTGGATTTAGATTCAGGGGACGACCTTGAACATATTCCCAAAAAAAAATACCAGGTCCCGTACGTTGCAAAAAAAAAAGACCCGGCGCTTGGCCTACAACGTAACGGGCAAACGTAACAAAACAACGACCGGAGCGACCGATACTTGCTCACAATTACTTTGAACGACAAAAACATGGCAATTTATCATTATTATCAATGTCGGCGCGTCCCCGGACTATCTGCGCGGTCCCCCGGGGGCGCTCCGTCATACGTGGCGCGTCGTCCCGGGGACACAAACACGTTGCGTGTACTCACACACACACACACACACACGGCCCGAATGTTATTAAATATATTACTATCACTTACACAATACGAGGATACCGCCGGAGCTGGAGCCTGGGGCGGGGGCGGAGGCGGACTACGGCGACGGATTGTCAAAGGACGCCTTTAGGGTCAGCTCATCTCCAAGTGGAGACACGAGGTTGGCCGTCAAGTCGCGCCTGAACGCTGCAGTTGTGGAGCCGATCATTGATGGCAGAGTGTAACCCTTCAGCGAGTGACGTGTGATGTATATGTATGTATGTATGTATGACGGGAACAGTTCCCACTCACAGAAATAGATTATGAAATTGAGAAAAATCTAATTCAAACGTTTTACAATCGTGATGGCGGTTCTATTGTCGTATCATTGGCTCTAATTATAGTTCTCGTTACGAACTCATATTTATTTTTAGTAGTTTTGCTAGAGTATCAGCTGACGTGCACAGGATATCCTGTGCGACAGCCGACTTGTGTGTGTATGGATGTAACGATGGAGACGGACAGTGTGAGCGGCAGCGGATCCCCAGCCCTCATTCCCATGAATGGTGTCAGATGGTATGATAACGGGTGGAAATGATAACTCACATTATGAAGTTCCTTCTTTATTGATTCTCCCTCGATATGAGTGGTTGAGTTGATGCCGGTTGCGAGTGTACTGTATGGCGTTTTTTTTTTTTTTGTGTGTTTTAGTTGTTAGCCTCAGATGGCTATGACAACTTTACCCGGACTGTGGGTGAGCGCTGAGGGCTCTCAACCCGTAAATTGCATGGCGAGATTTGTTGCCTGTTATATATGATTTACGTGACTGTATGTGTTCGTGTGATTGATGGAATATCTCGTCATATCGTAATAATGCTGGCCCGTGCGGACGTGCGGTGTTCAGCACAAATGCTGACTTGCGGGGCCGAGTATGCAAACGTTCTAGTTAAAAAGCTTACCCGCAAGAACGTTCGACCTTGCAATTTGTTTGGTTTGCACAAACCGAACAATTATTCACAGTATAATTCTCTATCTAATTGCTGCCAGTAACGGACCTGGTTCCTGACTAAAGCGAGGACCTTTATAATACAGTGACCGGGTCGGTTCCACCCTTCACTGGGGGAGTGTCAGCCACGCGGTGATAGTGTCAGCCACGTGGTGATAGTGTCAGCCACGTGGTGATAGTGTCAGCCACGTGGTGATAGTGTCAGCCACGTGGTGATAGTGTCAGCCACGTGGTGATAGTGTCAGCCACGTGGTGATAGTGTCAGCCACGTGGTGATAGTGTCCGTCGTGTAGGAACTTTACTATTTATTAAGTACTTTGCAATTTTATTAAAATATAGTTGTTAGTGCAAACTCAAAATAGATTTCTATAACTGACGTGTTGCGGCCTTGCGGGACGGGACACAACATCACGGATAATATTTATTGTGAAATCTTAAAAGGTTTTTATCAGAATACTTTGAAGTGTGGTCGGATGTTGACAATGTAATTGTATCTCCATCCATTATGTCCCGCGAGGGTCGCACATATTGACTATGTAAGCACCGAGCGTGGTGGGCGAGCTGCGCTCTTGTATGTTGTGCCTACTCACAGCGTTGGCGGTGCTCGTACACCTGCCGTACACCGCCCGCACCGGCCGAGTGTGGCGACCTGCACTAGTGTCGCCTGTGAGTCGGCTGACGCGACACCCCCGCGCGCGGCGCACTATTGTGTTGACTGTTTGCTAATATACGATGTCAATAACGTTTATTGAACACTAATTGGTACTTCACCACAAGTGCTGCCCCCCCGCGGCGGCGCGGCGCACGCTCACTGTGCCGCTAGACCAATAATCTAACACAAACTGTCCTATGAAACTCTCTAACGTAACCTTTGTACGCCGACCACGCTCGCCACCACGAAGTATAGATACAAGGAACCCGAACGTAATATTGAACGAATGATCTCAATTTAGGGGACAGAATTTTTGGCTGTAGAGCGCGCCATTTTTCAAGAAATACTCGTTTAAATTCTTACGCGGCAAGTTTTGTTGCTATTGACAGCTCTAGAATTTTATATTTAAAATAATTAAATTCGACATTCGCGAGTCAACGCGTGTTTGCGTGTAATAATAATAATAGCATCGGTGCGTCGTAAACTCTAGCGCAGCCAGTGACAGAAAAGAGGACTAAGATCTAGGTGTATTATTGTGTCCATGAATACTATGGAAAAGCCTATACCGTTAGGACTCCTTGTATCTACACTTCGTGCTCGCCACAGTCGCCACACACGCCACAGTCACCACACACGCCACAGTCTTCACACTCGCCACAGTCGAAAACTCATTTTAATATTTACGCTTTCGGTTGGAATATCATAATTTATTAAAGAGTTAGTAATTTAATCAATTGTCGTGTTTTTATACATTAGCATGGTAAATTTCAGGTAATTGTAAGTTTTATGTATCGATTTACACGCAATTTAACTCGTCACAGCGCCATCTATTGGTGAGTAGCAGCAAATACTAATAATGAAATGACATTTTTAATATTACAGTATTTCAAGCATGTTAGTTAGATGAGCTAGGTCGTGTGACCGCAACGCTAGTGCGCGCAACTATGTACAGCGCCCTCTATCTGTGACTTGACTACCTAGGATTACGAACATTACTTGATTTCATTTCTAAAGGCTTTTTTTAACTTTAGGTAGGTACTTTCTTTTACTTATATAAAATGTGTATCAAACACATTTTATTTTTGTTCCAAAACAATGAGGATAATTATCACGAATGACGAAGTCAGTCAATAATAAATATGTATTGTGTGACCCTTGTGAATCTATTTATCAAACATTCAGCGCGCACACCTGGCGAGTGGGGAGAGAGATACTCCAGAGTGTATTGAGATACAAGATACAAAGATTATGAGTAACACTGTCTTGTTCTTCATCTAACGGGTCCATGCAATGTTGACCAAGTTAGCAGCTCCTAACCAATAAAACGTTATGAATTAAACTCTGGTTCAAAATGATCTGACACACTACATACGTACCTACTGTACTGTACCTACAACTTTATAAATCGTCACTCATCATCATCGGTTCAGCTCATACACCCCCCACTGTTGGGCTCGAGCCTCCTTCAAACGGAAGGAGGATTAACAAACTACACCACGCCGGCGCTGGTCGGCCGTGCTGGTGTGGGGGTTTTAGCTTGAGTTTTCGTTCTCTCGCATAGATGTTATAATATGCGTTTTATATCCCCTAGTCGTCTCCCACGATCACCCACGGGTAAGATATGGGGTGGTGAAAAGTATTCTTAGTCCGTCATCACACGGACAATCGTCACTGTTATCCTATACATATAATAAAAATGTAACGGATCGCTGTCTGTACATGGAAGATATATGAGAAAAAATATTACTGGGACCTTTATCAACACAAACAGAACCCAAAACAATGATTTTTAAAATTTTTGTCTGTTTATCTGTTTGTCTGTGCGTTTGTGCACGCTAATCTCAGAAACAGCTTATCCAATTTAGACGTGGTTTGCACTAATATATTGTGGTAAGCTTCACTTAACATTTAGGCTTTATTTTATGTCAATTGGTTTATAAAAAAAAAAGTTATGTCAATCTAAAAATGTTCGGAGAAAAAAAATCTTTTCAAATTACGTACAAATTATCTTCAGTAAAAATAAATAAACACGTGTTTCAGCTATTGTTGATTTTCACCCTCTGGGGGTGTAAATTAGGCCTGCAAAGCGGGTTGGACGACTCATTAAGTCATTAGGGCCAAGACGATATTATTGAAGCTGGCAACTTGAAATGTTGACAGTGGTTTCTTTCTATGACGTGGAGATTTACTAAGAAAGGATTTTAAGAAATTATACCTCTAAGGGGGTGGAGCAGAGGAGCAAAGTTTGTATGGGGAGAAAAAAATCTTTATTGATTCTGTTCAAATTACAAGTCGAATCAAATATTCTAGGGTAATATCCGGCGGGGTACGATGCCAGAAACCTCCGCGCGGTGTACCCTGGGTACGAGCGACAGTCCCCCAGATCCCTCTGCCGAATTGTCGCTCGTAGCGAATTTTTGGCGCGAGGGGGGGTTCCCCAGCAATGGGTAGAGCCCCAATTCGCTCCTGAAGCTCTAATTGTAGACGGTACAGGACGCGAAATTTCGGACGGGCCCAGTCACTCATTGACGTGAGGGCTGGGCAGGCTTATGCCACCGCTGACATATCGTAAACCTGATATCTTGCTTCAAGACAAGTTGTCGTGAGGCGTAGTATCAGGAACGAGGGTCTTGGCTTAACCGCCCGGACCGCGAGGAAGACAACCTCTATAAAGAATTCGAATCGACATTCGAATTCGGAAATCACCCAGAATCTTAAGTTCTAGCGTGCGGCGAGAAGATGCATGGCAGATGGGTCGTTCTGTCGTTAGCACGCTCCAGCCAGGGTACCGGCCGACCCCCTGGTTGGTAAATGTAGGCTTGCCCGGGTACAGGGATCTCTGCCCGGGTCGACGATTTATTTCTCCCAGACTCGTGGGAACCAAATGGATTTACCCTTACTTTCATCATCACCAGACGGGAATCCAGAGGATTCCCACATCACGGCCTCGTCAAGCCAACGCAAAACTGACCAAAAGGACGCCTCGTCCTTAGGGCTAGAGGCGTCTGCCGAGGGCCCGGCACCGACCAAGGAGTGCATGGCGGTCGGGCACACCCGGCCAACATGCACTAATTGCTTTGACTGCGGCGGACTCTGTTTCCGCTGCGGTCAGACTGGGCATATGGCGGCATCTTGCGCCGCCCCGCCCCACTGCCCCGCGTGTGCGGCGGGCAATAAGCCTGCCAAGCACCGCATGGGCTCTGGGGCGTGCAGACCTCCGGCTTCGGCTCCAAAGGGGCAGAGCGGCCCTTCGACTCCGGCCGCTCCCGCTCCTAGCGCGGCCCGATAGCCCGCCGCAAGCCAGGAGGTGATGATGGACACGGCCCATTAATGGCTGCCCAGTCCACTCACCTCCTGCAGGCCAACACCAACCACTCCGCCGGTGCGCAGGATCTCCTCCTGCAATCCATGGCGGAGTGGTCGATCGGTGCAGCCGTAGTCGCGGAACCGTACGTCGTGCCTGATCGCCCCAATTGGGTGGTCAGCCGGAACGGAACCGCGGCAATCGTCACCTCCACGCAGCGGCACTTCCCGTCCTTATCCCTCTTGGATAGGGGCGAGGAATTTGTCGCGGCGGATTGGGGATGGGGGTCACGCTCTACAGTATATACCTCTCCCCTAATAGGAGGATGGACGATTTCAGGGCCTCCCTCACCACCTTGGAGGCTTCGACACGGCGACTGGCACCGGGCCTCGTCCTGGTCCTGGGGGACTTCAACGCGAAATCCACGGCGTGGGGGTCCCCGATGACGGACGATCGCGGGCGGGCGATCGTGGAGTGGGCGGCGTACTGGGCCTCTGTGTCCTAAACAGAGGCTCAGTGAACACGTGTGTGCGACAGCAGGGTGGGTCGATAGTGGACTTGTCGTTCGCTAGCCCCGCTGTCGCACCACGAGTGAGGAACTGGCGTGTCCTGGAGGAGGCGGAGACCCTGTCGGATCACCGATACATCCGGATGGGGGTCTCCCCTCTCCGGGACCCCAGCAGGGGTCACAGGGCGGTCCGGGCTCCCGCATTTCCGCGGTGGGCTGTGGGGCGTCTAAATAGGGACCTACTGGCGGAGGCGGCCATCGTGAACACGTGGCTGTCCTCACCACCCACAGCGGACGGAGTGGACGTTGAGGCTGTCCGCATCCGCAGTGCGTTAACGCAGGTCTGCGATGCAGCCATGCCTAGGGTGCGGCGTCTACCTCCGAGGACGTACCGCAGCTGTACGAGGCGTACCGCAGCGCGCGTACCGCCTTTCGGCTGGCCATCCGGTCCGCCAAAGACGCAAGTTGGCAGGAGATGCTGGACGGTCTCGACCGTGACCCCTGGGGTCGCCCGTATCGCGCGTCGCTGAATAAGCTTCGCGCGCAGGGCCCCCCCCTCACCGAGACCCTCCAGCCCGACCTCCTTCGTAGAGTGGTCGAGGAGCTATTCCCGCGGCAGTCGGAGCACACGCCCCCGGTCATGGCTTCGCCAGATCACGACCGGGAGGCCGTCGAGAGTGTTCCGCCCGTGACGGAGTCGGAAGTGGGGGCAGCCGTGGCGAGGATTCGTTCCGCCACCACGGCCCCCGGCCCGGACGGAGTCCCAGTCCGGGTGTTGACGTTGCTCCTCGAGCATCTCGAACCTCGCCTCAGGCGACTGTTCAACGCTTGTCTGACGTCTGGACAGTTCTCTGAGTGCAGGAAGGAAGGGAGGTTGGTTCTCCTGCCAAAGCCGGGACGGCCCCCGGATTCGCCGTCAGCCTACAGGCCCATTGTGCTTCTGGACGATGTGGGTAAGCTGCTGGAGCGTGTCCTCGCTGCCCGCATCGTCCGGCACCTGGAGGAGGTGGGGCCCGATCTGTCGGACGCTCAATTTGGGTTTCTGAGGGGGCGTTCGACAATCGGGGCCCTGCTACGCCTGAGGCAGACGGCCGCGGAGGCCGTCGCCGGCAAAGAAGTGCTGTTGGCGGTGTCGTTGGACATCGCCAACGCCTTCAATAGTCTGCCATTCAGCTGCATCAGGGAGGCGCTCCGGTTCCATGGAGTGCCCCTGTACCTCAGGCGGCTGGTGGCAGACTATTTGGAGGGGCGCAGTGTTCTCTACGCGAGCCCCGCAGGGGACATTGTGCGGACGCCCATGTCGTGCGGTGTTCCGCAGGGGTCGGTTCTGGGGCCGACTCTGTGGGACATCGGGTACGACTGGGCGTTGAGAGGGAGTCTCCCCCCCGGGCTGAGCGTTATTTGCTATGCTGACGACACGCTCGTCACAGCCCGGGGCAGGACATTCGAAGAGGCGGCGAGCCTGGCCACTCTCGGCACCGAGGAGATGGTCAGGCGAATTGAGGCGCTGGGGCTCAGGGTGGCCCTAAACAAGACGGAGGCCCTACTATTCCATGGGCCCCGTGTGAGGCTGCCCATCGGCGCCTCATTAGTCGTCAACTCCATCCACATCAGTATCCAGGCCCATATGAGGTACTTGGGTCTGGTGCTCGACGGGCGATGGTGGTTCCGGGAGCATTTTCGTCAAATTGCTCCCCGGCTAGTCGGCGCGGCGTCCGCTCTTTCTCGGCTCATGCCGAATGTGGGCGGACCCAGTTTCGAGGGCCGACGTCTGTATGCGGGGGTGATCCGCTCAATGCCCATGTACGGCGCACCCGTGTAGGCGAGGGCTCTGAACGCCCAGCTCAGGGTGGTGCTGTGGAGGCCACAGCGAGCCATGGCGGTCAGAGCCATTCACGGGTACCCCACGGTATCTACCGAGGCGGCATGCCCATTGGCCGGGACACCCCCGTGGGACCTAGAGGCGGAGATGCTCTCCGACCTCTACCGGCGGGTTACCTCAGTGCGCGACGAAGGTGGCTCCCCATCGTTGAGCGAGATAGCCACCTGGCGCGAGGACGCCCGCCGAGACGTCATCGCCCGTTGGGTTACGCGGCTGGAGAGGCCTAGACATGGTGTTGTTACCGTCGAGGCCCTCCGGCCCGTACTGATGGACTGGATGGAGCGCCGGCACGGAGTGCTCTCCTTCCGGTTGGTGCAGGTCTTGTCGGGGCACGGTTGCTTCGGCAAGTACCTGCACACGGTCGTGCGGAGGCAGTGGACTCCGTCCTGCCACCATTGCAGTAGCGACGACGACACGGCGCAGCATACGCTTGAGGTATGTTCGGGCTGGGACGGGCAGCGCCGTGACCTCGTCGCTGTCATCGGTGCCGACCTGACGCTGCCGGCTGTCGTGAAAGCGATGGTCGACAGCGTCAGGAATTGGGATGCGGTCGCCGCCTTCTGCGAGGCTGTCATCTCGCAGAAGGAGGCGGCGGAACGAGTCCGGGAGGATTCCCGTGACCCGGGCCGCCGCCCGCGGCCGGGGCGGCGCAGGCGCGAATACCTGCGCCTGATGCCGCCCTAACCGAGGCTTCGGGTGATTGGATCGGGGAATTGTCCGGTCACCCGACGTGAGGCCACCGCGTGAGGACGACGCCTCGACGGCGAAAGCTGTCGGGGCGTCGACAGGAGAGGAGCCCGAGAGGGCATACCGCCGAGCGGGCCACGGAAGACAAAAATCGGGTACCGGTGGCCCGCTCGCACGGCGAAGAAGAGGTGCTTGCAGGGTGGGTCAATGGGGTTGCGCGCCGCCTCTTCCGTCACCCCGGACCGACTTGGCGGGGTGCGACGTCCATGGCCCACCGCAAAAAAAAAAAAAAAAAAACAAAAAAAAAAAAAAAAATAAGGGTAATATCCGGCATTTGTCAATTTTCACCCTCTGGTTGTGTAAATTAGGCCTGTGAAGCGGGTTGAACGACTCATTACCGCCAAGCCGAAACTATTAAAGCTAGAAACATTAAATTTTGAAACACGTTTTTATTTATGACATAGAGATTCAATATGAAAGGATTTTATGAATTCCGCCCCTAAGGGGGTGTAACAAAGTGGCAAAGTGTGTATGGGGAGAAAATTTCTTTATCGATTCTTTTCAAATTACGTACAAATATTTTTCGGTAAAAATAAATAAACACGTGTTTCTCTCTCCCTCTCCATCAACCCCGCACCAGTGCCGGCGTGACAGCTCACACGATACACATAGTAGACGGCAATAGGTTCTTGCCTAATGGTTTAAGATACAGTTTAGCTTCAAGAATGTTCACTCCATAACTCAAATAATAAATTATATCTAACGAGGTCGCAACTCTGCTGGTTAAACAAAACAGTCAAATAAAGGGTGGCGATAATTATATTTTTATCCCATGGTCATACTGTAAATAGTATATTAATGGCAATTTAATTTGTAGAATGAATAGAACTTTGAACCACCTTTTCTTTAGTGACCGGCTTTGGTATATAGACACACGCGCGCCGTACACATCTACGTTGTGCGGGCGGGCCACCGCAGCCGGGTATCATCGAGTCGAAGCCAGACGGTAGAGCGTGTCAACGTAGAGTATTTTCTCTGAGACCCACCCTATTGCCTAATTCTGTTAGACAACTAACTCGCAGAAGGCGGCGACCGCATCCCAGTTTCTGACGCTGTTGATTATCGTCCTAGCGACAAACCTTCAACACCTTGCATTGCTTTTTCTATTTAACTCTGTCAGCGATGACTTCTGCGTAGACGAAGTCACGGGCAAAAGCTAGTTATTAAATAAAATTGTAGGTATGCACAATTGCACTTCATTTCCTTACGTAGTAGTTAGTGCCCCGGTGGCGCCCTCTATGATGACGAGGTGTATTTAATGCTGTCGCTGAGTGAGCTCGTACACGTTGGCAGCGCTGACTGATCAAAAAGTTCAAACTATACAGAGATTCACGTCCGACTCGAAGGACCAATGTTTATTACCTTAGGGGGAAAGTGTTGTAGTATCTAACGGGAACGCCAATAGAGGGTTGACAATAATAATCAAACACCACAGCTGTGTTTTGTTCTGCTGGTACGTTTGGACAAAAGTTATGATGACTTCATTGACACTTTGTTGCTTACAACGACATGGTAGTTATGTTTTGGCAGGCTATGGTCCATATAACCACATAACCCACCGTATTCCCTCCCCATCGCCATTAGGTCGGCGCGTGGTACCGCTTCCTTGACATCCGTGGCCATCCCGGAGGGTCACCCTTTCGGGTACTATTCCCCGTCGACCTCACGCGATCAGTCTCTATGGATATATGGATATTCCCCGGTCCAGTCACCCGCGGCCTCGGCTAGGGCGGCATCTGGCGCAGATACTCGCGCCTGCGTCGCCCCAGGCGCCGGCAGCGGAGCGTGTTACCGAACCGGGCATTTACTCTCGGCGCCGCCCCGCTGTCTCCTAACATTATAGTTAGGTCTATTTCGACCCCAGCGCCACCTATCGAGAGTGAATTAAAAATAAAATGGTTGATTATGGTTTGATCGTGTACAGCCGGTAAGACAAGCAATGCGTCCCGCTCGTTATCACGTCAGCGTACTAACGTCGGCCTGTGTCGGTCTACTACAGTTATTGCTATATCATGGTCTATTGCAATGCTTCACCGTGCAGCGCGCCCTCCGGCCTGAGGCGAGTGTGTCGCGTCACGAGCACTGTTATTGTATAGATATAGAGCGGTACGGTGTTGCAGGTGCTGAGTGATGAGCGCGCCGCCGCGGCTGTGAGTGCGAGCGGCGCGGTGCCATGGACGACCCGGAGCGCATGGCGCGCGAGGCGGCCGAGTGCGCCGCGCTCAACAACGCGACGGTGCCGCCCGCCGCCGAGGGCGCCTACTGCGCCGGCACCTACGACACGTGGCTGTGTTGGCCGCACGCCCGCCCCAACACCACTGTCTTCCGGCCCTGCCCCGCCTTCGTGCCCGGCTTCAGCCCCGACCGTGCGTCTGACACACATACATACGCAGTACACTGCTGTCGAGGGCCGACCTAATGTCGTGGGTTCAATCCCCCGCTTTGCGATCAACTAAATAATTGTTATGAATGTAGGTGTTACTTGTGTCCATTAACTACATATGTGTAACACTCCTCCGGATAGAAGCGTTTATTCCTAAATATGAACTGCACTTTATAAAAAACTTCTAATTTTAATTAACTCAGTTATTTTTGAAGCGATAAACTTTTTACTAATATTATCTTTGGCCAGCGGTGCGTGTGTACGTGCGTGCGTGCGTGTACATGTGCGTGCGTGCATGTAGATACGCACTGACGCGCGTCGCGGTTGTGTTGTGCAGTGATGGCGCACAAGGAGTGCACGGCGGACGGCACGTGGTGGCGGCACCCGGAGACCGGCCGCCCCTGGTCCAACTACACGACGTGCGTGCGCCCCGAGGACGTGAGTACCGCCCGCGGGCCGCCCCCGGCCGCCCCGGCGCGCCCTCACCTCCCGCCTGTTGCAGGACGTGAGCGAGATCATCGCGGTGTACGAGACCGGCTACAGCGTGTCGCTCGTCGCGCTGCTGCTCTCGCTCGGCATACTGTTCTACTTCAAGTGAGTCCACCTCCGTACTACAGACGCCACGTCCACTGTTAGATATCACAATCCTCTGACGTGTTAGTTAAGTCCGGTCCTAACCACATAACGACCGTCGCATTCGACGACTTGGAGATATATACTTTTTCTATATATAGTTTTTCGACTGAAGTTGAGTACTAAATCGTTAGAAGTTGGAGATGGGCGACCGCGTCAGACATTAGATACTTTAGGTAGGACTACCTATGGTATATTAGACAATATACCTACTAGATACTTTAGTATATGTCCATCCACATCCCGTTATATGAATATTTCGTCTTTTCATCGTAGATTCCTACTGTCTAATTGGTGGACTATGGATTAGTCTCGCCCCGCCAAATCGGTCCGGGTCAGTCAAATCGGTGACGGAGAAGGCGGCGCGTGACCCCATAGACCCACCGTAAAAACTCCTCTCTCTTCGCCGTGCGAGCGGGTCACCGGGACCCGATTTTTAACTTCGGTGGCCCGCCCGGCGGTTCACCCTCGCGGGTTCCTCTCGTCGACGCCCCGACAGATTTCGCCGTCGGGGCGTCGCCCTCACGCGGTGGCCTCACGTCGGGTGACCGGACAATTCCCCGGTCCGATCACCCGAAGCCTCGGTTAGGGCGGCATCAGGCGCAGGTATTCGCGCCTGCGCCGCCCCGGCCGCTGGCGGCGGCCCGGGGCGCGGGAATCCTCCCTTGCCCGTTCCGCCGCTTCCTTCTGCGAGATGACAGCCTCGCAGAAGGCGGCGACCGCGTCCCAGTTCCTGATGCTGTCGACCATCGCCCTCGCGACGGCCGGCAGCGTCAGGTCGGCACCGATGACAGCGACGAGGTCACGGCGCTGCCGCTCCCATCCCGGACACACCTCCAGCGTGTGTTGCGCCGTGTCCTCGTCACTCCTGCAGTGGTGGCAGGCCGGAGTCCACTCCCTATACACGACCCTGTGCAGGTACAACCCGAAACACCCGCGCCCCGTCAATACCTGCACCAGCCGAAAGGTGAGGACTCCGTGCCGCCGCTCCATCCACTCTATCAATACGGGCCGGAGGGCCTCAACGGTCTCCACACCGTGCCTAGGCCTCTCCAGCCGCGTAGCCCAACGGGCGATGACGTCTCGGCGGGCATCCACGCGCCAGGTGGCTATCTCGCTCAACGATGGGGAGCCACCTTCTTCGCGCGCTGTGATAACCCGCCGGTAGAGGTCGGAGAGCATCTCCGCCTCTAGGTCCCACGGGGGTGTCCCGGCCAACAGGCACGCCGCCTCTGTCGACACCGTGCGGTACCCGCGAATGGCTCTGACCGCCATGGCTCTCTGTGGCCTCCACAGAACCGCCCTGAGCTGGGCGTTCAGAGCCCTCGCCCACACGGGTGCGCCGTACATGGCCATCGAGCGGATGACCCCCGCATACAGCCGTCGGCCCTCGAAACTGGGTCCGCCCACGTTCGGCATGAGTCGAGAAAGGGCGGACGCCGCGCCGACAAGCCGGGGAGCAATCTGTCGGAAATGCTCCCGGAACCACCATCGCCCGTCGAGCACCAGACCCAAGTACCTCATATGGGCCTGGATGCTGATGTGGATGGAGTTTACCACTATCGAGGCGCCGATGGGTAGCCTCACACGGGGCCCGTGGAAAAGTAGGGCCTCCGTCTTGTTTAGGGCCACCCTGAGCCCCAGCGCCTCGATCCGCCTGACCATCTCCTCGGTGCCGAGAGTGGCCAGGCTCGCCGCCTCTTCGAGTGTCCTGCCCCGGGCTGTGACGAGCGTGTCGTCAGCGTAGCACACCAAGCTCAGCCCGGGGGGGAGACTCCCTCTCAATGCCCAGTCGTACCCGATGTCCCACAGGGTCGGCCCCAGAACCGACCCCTGTGGAACGCCGCACGACATGGGCGTCCGCACAATGTCCCCTGCGGGACCCGCGCAGAGGATACTGCGGCCCTCCAAATAGTCTGCCACCAGCCGCCTGAGGTACAGGGGCACTCCATGGAACCGGAGCGCCTCCCTGATGCAGCCGAATGGCAGACTATTGAATGCGTTGGCGATGTCCAACGACACCGCCAACAGCACTCCCTTCCCGGCGACGGCCTCCGCGGCCGCCTGCCTCAGTCGTAGTAGGGCCCCGATGGTCGAACGCCCCCTCCGAAACCCATACTGAGCGTCCGACAGATCGGGCCCCACCTCCTCCAGATGTCGGACGATGCGGGCAGCGAGCACACGCTCCAGCAGCTTACCCACATCGTCGAGGAGCACGATGGGCCTGTAGGCCGACGGCAAATCCGGGGACCGTCCCGGCTTTGGCAGGAGAACCAACCACCCTTCCTTCCAGCACTCAGGGAACCGTCCAGACGTCAGACACGGCGTTGAACAGCTGCCTGAGGCGAGGCTCGAAGTGCTCGAGGAGCGATGTCAGCACCCGGACTGGAATTCCGTCCGGGCCGGGGGCCGTGGTGGCGGAACGAATCTTCGCCACGGCCGCCCCCACTTCCGACTCCGTCACGGGCGGAACACTCTCGTCGTCGTCGGCCTCCCGGTCCTGATCTGGCGGAGCCATGACCGGGGGCGTGTGTTCCGACTGCCGTGGAAACAGCTTCTCGACCACCCTACGAAGGAAGTCGGGCTGGAGGGTCTCGGTGAGGGAGGGGGCCCGCGCGCGAAGCTTGTTCAGCGCCGCGCGATATGGGCGACCCCAGGGGTCACGATCGAGACCGTCCAGCATCTCCTGCCAACTCGCGCCCTTGGCGGCACGGATGGCCAGCCGAAAGGCAGTCCGCGCACCGCGGTACGCCTCGTACAGCTGGCCGGCTGCGGGTGTAGGACCTTCGGGCACTGATACACGCCGCACGAAGGTCCGCCAGTCTTGGGGACCACCAGTAGACCCCCTGCCTCGGAGGTGGACGCCGCCGCACTCTGGGCATGGCCGCATCGCAGATCTGCGTTAACGCACTGCGAATGCGGACAGCCTCAGCGTCCACTCCGTCCGCTGGGGGTGGTGAGGACAGCCACGTGCTGACAATGGCCGCCTCCGCCAGTAGATCCCTGTCAAGACGACCCACAGCCCACCGCGGAAACGCGGGAGCTCCGTCCGCCCTGTGACCCCTACCGGGTTCCCGGGGGAGACCTCCATCCGGATGTACCGGTGGTCCGACAGGGTCTCCGCCTCCTCCAGGACACTCCAGTTCCTCACCCGTGGCGCGACAGCGGGGCTAGCGAACGACAAGTCCACTATCGACCCGCCCTGCCGCCGCACGCACGTGTTCACCGAGCCTCTGTTCAGAACACAGAGGCCCAGTGAAGCCGCCCACTTGTTGACCGCCCGCCCGCGGTCGTCCGTCATAGGGGACCCCCACGCCGTGGATTTGGCGTTAAAGTCCCCCAGAACCAGGACGCGCCGAGCTCCAGCCCACGAGGAGCCTGCCTGAGCCGGCCAGTTGCCTGACCGACTCCACCGGGCACTGCGCCCAGGCAGCACCTACGCCACCCGGACCGGGACGAATGGCACCGACCCGGACGGTGTCTATGGGACACCCGGTTTTCGAGGCAATAGCCTCCCGGATGTCTTCCACCGTCACTGAATCGTCCAAACCTGAAATGCGCATTTCGGCGCACTTGACGGGCCTGGCGATCTTGATGCCACCCTCCTCGGCGAACAAACCTCTCAGCTTCTCGGCCACGCTGTCAGCCGTCTTGGCGCCCTCGGCCCCTGGGAACTCGAGAATTCGAGCCCCCGTCCGGGCCTTGCGGGTCCTGGCTTCGACGCCTCCAATATTGGAGACGTCTAGCTCCCGCCGGGCCTTCCTCAAGACGGCCTCGTAGCTGAGGCCCTTCTCGGCCGCCTCGGGCAGCACAGTGATCACCACTGCGGCCGTCTTCGGCGACTTGAGCCCCTTGCGCGGTCTCTTCTTCCGTCCGGCTCCTGCCTGAGGAGCGGGGACCTCAGCGGCGCGCTTGGCCTCCGCTCTCCTCCTTTGGCCGCGACTCCTTCTATCGCGTTCGGCTACCTGCCAACCCTGTTCGGGTACGGCAGTTGTGCCGGACGCGGAAGGCCTCGTCGCGGCCTCGCTGGTCGTCGCCGGCGGTGTTGTTGCGGGCGACTTCAGCGGTCCGGCAGGAGCCGGAGCCGTCTTCCTCCTCAGGGCAGGTCCCTTCGGAGCTGGGCCGGGGCCTTTGGGCTTAGGCCCAGCCGCGGCCGCGGCGTAGCTCCCCACGCGGCCACCCTGACAAGGCAGCGGGGCGGGGGCTGGTGCCACATGCGGCCGCTTATCCGCGGCTAGGGGCGGCCGGACACGTGGTTCTGGAGGCAGTCTTGCCTCCAGGCAGTCTTGCCATCCAGAACATCCAGAACGGCCACACGCGCATCAACGAGTTTGCCAACTGCGTTGATGATTTTGGCGAGGGCCTCGTCCGACAAGCCTCCCACCTCCAGCGTCGGGGTCAGCTGAGCCCCTCCAGGGGCCTGCTCCGCGGCGCCTGGCGGCTTTGGCGCCGCAGGGGCGCTAGCCGGCGGCAAGCGGTCCGCGGGGAGAGGCGTCAACCTCACCACCGGGACAGGCAGTTTCTCCGCGGCGACCGCACCAGCGTCAGCCGGCGGCGCGCGCTTCGCGGCGGCAGGCGTCTTCCTCGCCGCGGGGACGGGTGTGACCGTGACGCCATCACCCAACGTCGTCGGCGCCGCAGCGCGAGGCGGCTTTGGCGCCGCAGCGGCCGCCGAGTAGCCGGCCCTGGCCGATAGCGCGGCTGGCGCGGGTGACACGAACAGCGCCACCTGCGCCTTGAGGTCGGCCACGTCTATCAACAGCTGGCGGTTTGCTCGACGCATTTCCGCCAGCATGTCGCCCAGGTTCCGGTTTCGGGTCCGCTGGCCTGACATCTCGCCTCTAAGGCGGACATTTTCGGCCTGCAGATCCGTGGCCTTGCCGGCGCGGACAGCGACCGCCGCCGCCCTTTCCATGACCGAGGTCCCTCGCCCTCTTCGGGAGGCCTGGATCTTGGGTGGAGGCATGTTGGCCACGCTCCCCTCGGTTTCGGCGCTCGAGCTGCCTCCCTTACTCAGGGGGCGCTTTCGCACCTGCGAGGGGAGGGCCTCCTCCTTCTTAGTCGCGGTCGCCGGCGGCGTCTTTGCTGCTAGACGCGCCGACGACCTAGTGAGGCCTTCACCAGCCGACCCACTGTCCTTTTTGGACGGCCCTGCGGGAATATCACCGCCCTCGTCCATTCTGACGGTAGATCCGCCGCCCTCGTCTTCGGACGGCTCTGCGACATCGCTGTCGCCCCCGTCCGTCGACGGCTCTGCTGCGAGTCTACCGTCCTTCTTCTCTTCAGCGGCGGCAGCCTCCCTGCGCGCTCGCCGCTCCTCCAGCCGCCTTTTGTGGCTCAGGCCGTTGCCCCGAGACTTTCGAGGCGACCTCCTCTTCTTCTTCTGGGCCTCCACGGTTTGTGCCGGGCCCTCGGCGGACGCCTCAAGTCCTGAGGACGAGGCGTCGTCTTGGTCAGTTTTTGATCGGCTTGACCGGGCCTTGGGGTGAGGATCGCTACAATCCCCGTCGTTATTTTTATTTAATTTATCAGCATCCATTATTTATCCCACGATTATGGGAGATACAATACGTCGACCCGGGCAGAGATCCCTTTACCCTGCAAGCCTACATTTACCAACCAGGGGGTCAGCCGGTACCCTGGCTGGAGCGTGCTAAGAACAGAACAACCCATCTGCCATGCATTTTCTCGCCGCACGCCAGAACTTAAGATTCTGGGTGATTTCCGAGTCCGAATGTTACTTCGAACTCTTTATAGAGGTTGTCTTCCTCGCGGTCCGGGTGGTTAAGCCAAGACCCTCGCTCCTGATACTACGCCTCAAGACAACGTGTCTTGAAGCAAGATATCAGGTTTACGATGTGTGGGCGGTGGCATGTGCCTGCCCAGCCCTCAAATGAATGAGTGACTGAGCCCGTCCCAATATTTCGCGTCCTATAACCTCTACTACGACTGTCGTAGAGTGAGGAGCGAAATCGCGCAGATATTCGCTACGGACGACAGTACAACAGAAGAACTGGGGACCGCCGCCCGCACCCAGGGTACACCGCGTGGAGGTTTCTGGGATAGTACCCCATCCGGTCCTGCTAAGGAAGACGAAAAAATTTCTAGTCGGGTAAATACTCGACAAGATATAGAGTGTACTTAAAATATATAATACGAATAACACATGGAGAAAGCTTTTGTTTATTGATGAGAGAACAGGAATTAGATAACTGATTATATGTTTAAATCCTTAACAGTATTTATTATAAAAGCTGGACTGGTGTCGTTTTTACGTGCATGTATTTTTGAAAACTTAATCCAAACGTATAGATAACCCTTTTCCTTAGCAATTTGTTTAGCTTTAGTTAATAGGTTTTTGTACTTTGGCGAAAGGTGATCATTCACAAAAATCCTGACTGAATGACTAGTGCCGGGAAATCCTATGTCAGCACAAAAGCCTTCTTCGCGCGGGCAGCCGCAACAAAGTCTTCCTTTACATATCTGTTTAAAAATCCGACCACAATAATTTTTTCTTTGCTCTTAAATACAGGTACTCGATTAATAAAATTGATTTGAATTTTACTAGATTTACAATTTATAAACCCGCCGATTGTATCCAATATGTTGAACAGATTTTCCGTCTTCTTGATAGGCACTCCTTTAATCTCTACGTTGTTCAAACGGGACCATTGATCACGTTCACGAGCACATTACTTTGGAGAGACTTCATGTTAGACTCAAGTGATACAACACGCGACTCCAAGTCTGTAACTTTCGTAGAGTACTCCTCGATTTTAGTTATGGTATCTTAGCATGCTGATTGAAGCTTAGCTATGTCCAACTTAATGCATTTGACATGATCAATCAACGACGGCAGGCACTCGAGCTTATTAGCCATCTGGTCCAGCTTGCTTAATATTGATTCCAAGTGATTTTCCTCGGGACATACTTCCAGTCGGGGTGATGATGTACGACAAGCACTGCACTTCCACATTGCCCGCCTGTCCGCACCCAACTTCCGCTAACCACTTTCAGTGATCCCTGCACAGCCAACATCATAACAGTTTTGGCAAGCACTGCATTGGACACCATCATTGAATTTATCGTTACAAGCAGCACAATTCATCATTCCAAAGGTTGACATCCACTGATATATCACTAGCAAACGATAAACCCGTGCTATTCGTACCAGGACTAATGCGATACTGTCTGACATGTTGTTGACACAAATAACGCTTGGTTAAATAACTGAAGAGCTATGTTTTATATACGGGTTACAAATGATGGCGACTTTTAATGTATCGTATTGTATGTGTGTGTGTGTGTGTGTGTGTGCAGGAGCCTGCGCTGTGCGCGCATCACGGTGCACATGAACCTGTTCGCGTCGTTCGCGGCGAACAACGCGCTGTGGCTGGCGTGGTACGCGCTCGTGGTGGAGTCGGCGGACACGCTGCGCGCCTCGCCCCCCTGGTGCCGCGCACTCAACGCGCTGCTCAAGTACGCCATGCTCACCAACTACACGTGGATGTTGTGCGAGGGCCTCTACCTGCACACGGTGCTCGTCAGCGCGTTCGTCTCCGAGCGGCGCCTGTTGCGCGCGCTGCTCTTGCTGGGCTGGGCGCCGCCGCTGGCCGCTGCCGCCGTGTACGCGGGCCGCCGCGCCGCCGACGACGAGCCCATGTGCTGGGCCGACGAGAGCCTACGCGTTGAGTTGGCCGTGCTCGCCGCCGGCGCGCTGCTCCTCAATGTGGCGTTCTTGTGCAACATCGTGCGCGTGTTGTGCACCAAGCTACGCGCGGGCGGTGCAGCAGGCGTGACGGGCGCGGCGCGGCCCTCGGCGACGGCGCTGCACGCACTGCGTGCCACGTGCCTGCTGGCGCCGTTGCTGGGGCTGCAGTACGCGCTGATGCCGTTCCGGCCGGAGCGTGGCGCTGCCGGCTGGCGCGCGTACGAGTATGTGTCGGCGCTGAGCACCTCGCTGCAGGGCCTGTGCGTGGCCGTGCTGTACTGCTTCTGCAACGGCGAGGTGGCCGCGCAGGTGCGGCGACGCTGGCGCGTTCTTACGTTCCGGCCGCGCGCCAACTCCGCCACGGCGACAACGGTGTCGGTGAGTAGGCGCGCGGGGCGGGGGCGGGCGGCGCGCGGCCCCCGCCCCGCGCGCTCACCGCCCCATGTGTTGCAGTTCGTGCGCTCAGCGGCACCAGAGGAGAAGGTGTGACTGGCGGCGGGCGCGGCGCCGCCCTGCCGCCCCGCGCCCGCCCGCGCCGCTCCCGCCCCGGCCCCGGCCCCAGCTCCGCGCGCGCCCCACGTGCGCTTCGCGTGCGACAGCGACGACGAGGAGGCGCCGCCGCACGCCCGCCTGCTGGAGCGCGCTCACACCTCGCTATAGTTATAATAAAACATTGTTACACGATGCGATCGTTTTACTTCACACAATCCCTATGGACGCCTTTGACCTCCACATCTATCACAGCGCTACAGACTCTACGACGACCCTACACTAGGTGGACTGATGATATCTCGAAAGTTATAGGAAGCTGTTGGATGCGGGTGGTACAGTTCTGTTCCGTGGCATCGTTATGAGTGATTCCTCATTACGCCTATGTCCAACAGTGGACTAGCTTCTATGAGCTGATGGCTCAGGCCTCTATTCAAACGTCACGACCATATCGTCGCGGATGCGGTGACCTGATATGTTCAATACGCACCCACAGCCCTTGGCAATTTGTTTCAGCAATAGAGAATTGTGATTACATCTGAAAAAAGTCAGACAGTCATGTTTCACAAGACACATGCCGATTTGCTCACTCCAACGTATTTCTTTCATATTTGCATGTTCGACAGACCCAATCCTTGGTCTCAAATGCAATATACCTAGGCATCACTCTGAAAATCGTCTCAGCTTCCCGCACCCACCACCGCCACACCCACCA
Organism: Lymantria monacha; assembly: GCA_905163515.2. Taxonomy (NCBI): domain Eukaryota; kingdom Metazoa; phylum Arthropoda; class Insecta; order Lepidoptera; family Erebidae; genus Lymantria; species Lymantria monacha. The sequence continues at coordinate 33,593,113 of LR991093.1, forward strand.
GCTGTGCGTTCGCGCAGAGCATTCTAATGTGTCGACTGTACAACCTGCTCAACCCAAAGAATAACTTGTTGTTCAAATGTAAAGGCCGACTGCGCACCGCACGTCCACACGCACCATAATAACGTGTACCAATGTAGTATTCGTTCACATCGTGGCCTGACACGAGCGTCCGTAGACTACAAGTATTACAAACGGTTCACACACGACACCAGTCACCACTACATCCGCGGTGCACGCGCCGACCACCCGGGAGTACGCGAGAGAGCTGCTCGTACCTATATATGGGATCCCTTGGCACTTGCCACTAGACCGCGTAAGCCATCTAAAGTTTACAAACAAAATTCGACAGAAACAAACTGCGAAGAATTGGGATCGAGAGTCCTCTGCGCTCAATCAACAGTCCGCGTATTTGTGATACATGTGCAGCTGAACAACTGCAGTCACACAAGAATAGACCATACTAAGTAAAATATAAGGAGTATATTATTATTAATATAAAGAATATATTAGAATATATATATATTATATATTTTTTTTAATTAGTGATTACGTCGTTATATACGTACATGTATATGATTAATGTTTCGCTGACGCAATAGATAACTGTTCAGTTGGTCGGTGTGTGCTGGAGGTCTCCACCACCACATAGAGGTGTGGTGAGGTCTCACCAAACTGAAGCTAACGCTGAGGGTGCCGCGTCTCACTGTCTGCACTGAATGTGCCTACATCGAGCCGCTAGCGCCGCAGCTAGATTGGACACGTATTACGTGAAAACACTCACTGTACACAATATGTGTTCACATTGATATGTGAGGGCGGGCGGCGCACAGTGGGAAAATCGCGTATGTTTCGTCTCAAAACTCCGTATCTCAGTTGTTTCAAAACTAAATGAGCTGTAATTTTTCACACATATACTTGAATGTTTAAGGTTTAAATGAAATAACTTTGATTTTAAAAATTCTGTTTATAAATTAATTTAAAAAAATAAAATAAAAAAGACATGCATTATATAAGAAAAAAATACAAAATATGCTTGTTTAATTTAGATAAAATGGTAGAACATAGTACCAAACTAGAAAAAAAAATATATACACAATTCAGCAAGCTCCTACAGATTATCATTGACAGCAAGAAGGGCCTTGGCTTCATCTAATAGTTCTTTCGATATTGTTTCTGAGGTATTTCTCAAACTTGATATATATGGATCAGAAGTGTACAATAAGGTATGGAACACGTCTTCATTGGTAGCCGCTCTTGAACACTTTCTAGAATGATGCAGTCTAAACTTTTTGTAATCCTTATTTCGGGATTCTTGCGCGTCTTCGGACAATTGACCGATAGGTAAAATAGCATAGTACTCAATGATTTTTTCTCCGTGAATAAGTATTTTATGTATGGAAGAAGGCATATAATACCAATTATAATTATTTACGTATAGTTGGGCTGTACTATATGCGTATTCACCGAAGTTTTTTGAATCAATAGCCATACCAGATGACATAGTTTGTAGTATTATATACATTCGTTTTATAAGTTCTACGTCTACACCTGTAATGTTTGCAGAGCACGAGTAATTCTGAAAAAATGTCCGAGCGGTGTTTCCGTCATTACTATTTCCAGTGCCTTGACGAGGTTTATCGACAAGCAGTCACATTTCTTCCCTAAACCGCTTTTGCACCAGTTTTTTCTTTTCGTCTTTGATTTTTTTATTTTCAGGTGTAGTAGCTGACCAGTTTTCAAAAGACAAGTTATAGGAAATGTGTAAGATCATCTCCATACTCCTAATCCAAGCATGTAGTGTTGACAGTCCGTATTGAAATGAACTTTCGTTAACATCTCATGTCCTAACTGCCTCTAAGTTATTCATTTGCTGAGGAGTAGCTCCACAAACTGTACAAGAAGCGCTCGAACGAGTTTCAGTTAAAACTTGTGCCACTTTACCATCAATCATGGTTAAAAATAGGTCATGCGTAATTTCGATTACCTCACCATTCTTATTTATCAGGGAAGGAGACAGGTTTTTTTTTGATCGTTGATATCAGCCACAACAGACGTGGTTTTTTCAGGAGTTTCTTTGGCAAACTCTAACAATATAGGTCTGCAATATCTAACAGATGAGCAGGTTTCATTCTTCCAAACAACAGTATTAGTTGTCTCATCTATGAGTCTAATGGGTACAAGTGAAGCAATAAAAAGGTTTGTATCTGATATAAAATCGCTTTCTTCGGGCAAAACTTGCTTGTATTCACTCTGCCCTGATGACCCGTCACAAACCCATTTACAGAATAGTTTCAACTTTCTTAAACCGTTTTTATAAACTGAACCAATTTGTAATATACGTGCCACAGTATGATCTAACAAGTCTTGCAGATTCACTTTTGCACTTATGTTAGTAATGGTTATGCTCGAATCTGGTGGGTAACACATCTTCTTCGCTCCGAGTAAAGTTGGATAAGAAGGAAACACTGAGCAGTTTTTGTCCTTCAAACAAAGTCGAAGTTTCCCATACTGTTCTTTGTTAAGGTCTAAGTCAATAAATGTCCGTAGTGCTTCTTCCTTTGTAAAAGGTGTAACGTCTTCAGGGTTCTCAGTTATATATTTAAGAAATTTGTTCTTATCATTTCTTGATGAAGTTCGTATAATATTAACGATTGTGGCCTCCTCCGTCTCACCCATAGACCGTAACTCTTGAGCATATGCATTGAGCACACAGTCCAGTCCGTACTCTTGTATCAATTCCATGTTTTTTCGTTTCTTTGTTTTTTCTGAAGATGCTTCGTATGGTTTCGAAGGTCTGCCACCACCACCACTTCCAGGCGTTTTAGGGTCAGTAACTGTGACTCGACACTCTAGTGGAACACGAAATTGATCATCTAACCAGTTGGCGTTCTTACTTTCAAAGCGTTCTTTTATTCGAGATGCATTTCTCCAGCGTTCGTTACATTTAGATAACAAGTTTCTTTGAATGTAGGAGACCACAGTAGCCATATCCTCTGGTGACAGATTGAAATTTTCTTGTATGTAGTCTTTTATGTTATGACCATTTATCAATAAATTGCACAACTCTCGTTTGCTACAAACAAATTCACCCATTTTTCAAATCAGTCAACTTCTGCCAATATTTGAAAATAAGTGCTTCTGCTTTTTAGGGCAACTGAATGTCTAACCAACAACTCAGAATGTTTCAAGGTTCGCCTTCCTTTTATAGGCCAATGAAATAGTGATATGTGCAAAAACTACTAACTTGCACTCTTTCCATAACCTGTTTTCAATTTGACCTTAATAGATAATAAGTGACCATAAATTATCAAGTAAAAAGGTCAAAACTATATCAAAACCACAAAAACTGCACTGTAATCAATTCGACCTTAATAGATACACAATAATTTTATGAAAGATAAAACAAAATTGATATTTTTTTTTTATTACGCGATATGTTTTGGCCCCGTGTGTAAAAAGGAGCAAGTATGAGCAAAATTTTTTTTTCGCCTTGCATTTACTAATGTATAAAGATCTTAAAACAATAAATATCTCGACAGCGGCAAGCAGCGGTAAAGGGTAAAAGTCTCGTTAAAAAAAAATGAACAGTAAAAATATACCATCTTAAACTATGTTGGTTAATTGTATTTTATTAAACCAATATTTATAATATTAATTATGAAACGTTATGAAGAGATCATAAGCATTCCAAAAATGTATAATACTTGTATATTTATATGAAAAACTTCTGAGTAATGTGGCGTTGAATTGTAGTAACGTATTGCGTCAAAATTACGTTATTAAACATGAGTTAGCTTTGATGCCTATTTATATACATTATGATTAACTAAAAAAACTAAAAAATTGCGAAAAGAAAGCTTATTTATTAGACTATATTAATTTATTAATTTTATTCTATTACAACGCCTTTCACATGAAATGGTTTTGAGACGGCTTTGTATGGGGCTTGACCATAGTGCGGCGGGCGGCGACAGTTGTACCTTGATAAGCTGATGATGATAGGGCTATTAGATGTGGTCGCATTAATTGTGACTAAAATATATATTCAGGCGTGTGGGACCTTTACATTAGATGTTCCAATGTATGAGTGTATAGCAGATACATATGTTGTAGTACAACCAGTGTGTGTGTGTGTACAGTTACGTAATGTTAATGAACAAACAGTACGACAGGAGCGCACAGATGTCGGTCAGTGTGTGTACGTGTGCGGCACACGCGGCGAGCGGGCGCGCCCTCGCTGCATCTATATTAAATACGGTCGTGCGGGTGCGGCCTATTAGATTTGGTTCAATGATATATGATCACATTTGTCAAGGACATTGCGTTCCTAATGTTATGGGACTTTCTGTTAGTTTACAAACACCTACTAATACATAGGTTGATCGATAACATTCGTAACGACGACGTAAGAAAGCGAGTAGGTATGAAAGAGAGTATTGGTGTAAAGATGCGAAAGGGAATGCTCCGATGGTTCGGACATGTGGAAAGAATGCCGAACGAACGTCTGGTTAAGAAGATATACAATGCGAAAGTGAAAAGATGTAGGTACCGGGGGAGACCGAAACTAACCTACCTAGACCAGATCGGTCATGTACTGAAGGAAGGTGGAGTCAAGAGTCTCCGAAACCGGCGAGCATGTATGAAGAGAATTATGAATGTTGAGGAAGCGAGTGAAGTATGCAAGGATAGAGTTCTCTGGCACTCTGTTCTCTCTACCTGCCCTGCAAGGGACATGGCGTGATGGTATGTATGTATGTATTAATACATACCTCTATATATATATATATATATATATATATATATATATATATATATATATATATATATATATATATATATATATATATATATATATATATATATATATATATATATATATATATATATATATATATATACATATATAGTTGTCGGTCGATAAAACTATCCATCCAGACATCAGCCCGTAAACGTCCACTGTTGGACGTAGGCCTCCCCACGAGAATGCTACTCAAAACGGTCCTTCTTCCCCAATGGTTGTTCGACAAGCGATGTGGCCTGTCCATGCCACGTCAACGTGCTAATTCTTCGGGCTATGTCGGTTACACTCGTTCTTCTACGGACTTCCGTATTCCAGATTTTATAACGCAGAGAAATACCGAGTATAGCACACTGACTTTGAGCTTTTTTATGAGGCCGACATTTAGAGACCACGTTTCAGTCAGTCACTTTGATATAACGATGGCCGCTTTGGCACCGCTGAAGGGACTACAGGACTGCCCAAGTTTCCACAGAATCAAAGGCTCTCTCATGGTCCACAAACGCTAGACACATAGTGCGTAGGCATATGTATGTGGTCTATGGTACTATAACCTTTTCGGAAACCGGCTTGATCAGGCGTTTGGAAGTCGTCTAGCTTGCGTGCGAGTCGGTTCGTAATCACCATTAAAACAATTTTGTACACGTGGCTCAGGAGTGAGATGGGTCTGTAATTCTTTACGAGCGTTTTATCGCCCTTCTTGAAAAACAGCACCACCAAACTCCTGGTCCACGACTCTGGAACACCACCCCCGAGAATAACAGAATTAAACATCCTCTGAAGGCCTTTTAAAACTGGCTTGCCGCCTGGCCTCAGCAGCTCTGTGGTAAATCCGTCATCTCCCGGTGCCTTTCCGTTCTTTAATTGTTTTAGAGCCATTCTGACCTCTTACAAGCTGACGTCCGGGATTTCTTCGACATAGTGTCGAGTTGGGTTGCATCTGGGGCCTTGGACCAAGCTGACAACAGATTTCAGGGATGATTTATACAACTGTCCATAGAACCTTTCGACCATTCCCAAGATCTCCATCTGGGATGTAATGACAGTACCGTTATCGGTCTTCAGCTTAGTCAGTTGGCTCTGACCGATAGAGAAATTTCATGCTGTTCGCATGCTTTAGAGACTCGATTTCGCTCTATCGCTTCTTCAATACGTTGATGGAATCGGCGAATGTCGCGTCGCATAGTTTTGGAGATTTATCTATTAAGCTGCTTAAGTTCGGACCAATCGGCTGAAGATTGTACCGTCATTTCCTTTCTCCTCTCCGTGAGTTTGAGAGTCTGCTTTTTTGTTCTTGTAGCGCGACAAGCCTTAAAGAATTTGGACCCGACCGCGGGGACAGTTTCCACGAACCTGATGTTCATATCGTTCGAAGATTCGCACTCTGCGAGGCATTGGAAGCGTCGGCCACTGAATACTACCGAACTAATAGGTAGTTTAATGGTCTAGGGTGGACTGGGAAATACTAAGGAATGTACTAAATAAAACCAAAGTATTCCGCTTTTTGGTGATCTATATGAGCCAAGGATGATCTGATCGCCTGGTCATCTTGTCACTTGGTCACTTTTTTATTTTATTATAAATATTATAAGTATTGATTGCCGTAATGAAACCATATCGTGATCTAACTCGACGACTACGCCATCTATCGAGTTAGGTGACATTACCGAAATGGTTCTTACATGAGTCGTGAACATACCGCCCACCAAGGGCATTTAGTGACAGAATGCCCTTCTTAATTTATGACCTTAATTCTAAAAAATTACATGTACAAACATGATCTTGCATTATACAAATAAAATGAGAACTACATAATAGATCTAACAATTGCTCATTGATAATACAACCAAAAACCTAAAGACTAGTTGAAATTAATGTTAAATAAAATAAATTTAGTTTGTAAATATTAAAAGAAAAACATGCATAAAAAAAGAAAACCATGTATAAAAAAATGTTAAACTATTATATAAAACTAAAACAATATAATACTTTATTTATCCTCTATAGACAAAATGCATAACTTATTTATTGGCCTCTTAATGATATTTGATTGTGTGCGTAATGTGACTACCCGTGTGATATCATCATTTCCGGGATGCTTCTGCAAAACGCGTCCTAACGTCCAACGACTTGGAGGCAAATCATCATCCTTGACAAGAACAACGTCTCCGATATTTGGCTCAGGAACCTTCGATGTCCATTTATATCTGTTCATTAGATTTGACAGATACTCCTGAGACCAACGTTTCCAAAAGGATTGCAGCATCCTCTGTACGAATTGCCACCTAGTCAGAGAACCTACAGATAAACTTTGGTAGTCATAATCTGGTACAGTTACCACAGGTTCTCCAATTAGGAAATGTCCTGGTGTCAATGGCATTGCCTCTCCTGGGTCGTCTAAGCCAATAACACTTATGGGACGTGAGTTCAAACAAGCTTCTACCTGACTGAGTAGAGTACTGAGTTCTTCATATGTGAGTGTAGATTCACCAATTACGCGTTTCAGATGAAACTTTGTGGATTTCACTCCCGCTTCCCAAAGACCACCGAAATTGGGAGCGTGGGGTGGTATAAAGTGCCATTCAGTGCCGTTAGCTTCTAAATGTTCTGCGATAGAAGACTGCAAGTTTGTAATTTGCTGAAGCTCTCTCGAAGCACCTACAAATGTAGATCCGTTGTCGCTCCATAACTTGGCACAATGACCTCGCCTAGACACGAAACGTCTAAAAGCAGCAATAAATGCCTGAGTTGTCATGTCACTGACAACTTCTAAATGCAAAGCTCGTGTAGACATACAAACAAATAAACAAACGTAGCCCTTGTATGATCTGTGACCACGACCTTTCGTGGTTCTTATGTTTATGGGCCCAGCATAGTCAACACCACTGTGTAAAAAAGGTCGAGCTGGTGTACATCGAATAGAGGGAAGTGAACCCATCAATTGATTTTTGATAGTTGCTCTTTGTTTGGCACATATTACACATTTGCGAACACATTTCTTCACAAGGTTCCTTACACCGATAATCCAATAAACTTTTCTTAAATAATTAGTCATAAGTTGTGGACCTCCATGAAGTGTTTTATGGTGAGCATCTTGCACTAACAAAAGTGTAAAATGTGAAACATTCGGTAAGATAATGGGATGTTTTGTTTCAACATCCAAGGCTGCCTTGTCGAGTCTACCTTGGACTCTCATAATACCTTTATCGTCGAGATATGGGCATAATGATTTAAGTTTACTATTTTTTAATTGTAAGCATCCTTTATCTTGTAATTGTGTGTACTCTATGTTAAAGTTGTCCTTTTGTGTCTTCCTAATACAACATTCTAATGATTCTTCTATTTCCTTCTTTTGCAAGTAAGTTTTACCCTTTGTATTTCTATTCAGAAATCGACGACAATATGCTATCACTCTTAGTAATCTATGTAATGAAGAAAACCTGTCTAGAATATCATAACTCTTCTCCATAACTGTTAAATGTGTTTTTATCGACTGTTCTAAATCTATCCCTAAATTCTTTGGTCTTTTGTAAATAATTTCTTTTTCTTTTAGAAATTGTGGTCCAGAAAACCATGATGTAGTTTGTGTGAACAAACTTGGCGATAAACCACGAGAGGCGCTATCTGCAGGGTTATCCTTTGTTGCCACGTGAAACCATTGTGACGAACTCATCGAAGTCAATATTTCAGATGTTCTGTTGGCCACAAACGTCTTCCATCTGCTTGGGTGATTATTTAACCAAGACAGTACTACGGTAGAATCCGTCCATGCCCAGATTCTGTCTTTCGAAACACTTAAAACGTCTGCTGTTTCCATTAACAATCTTGCTAGAAGTAATGCTCCACACAACTCCAAACGTGGAATGCTAATTTGTTTTATAGGTGCTACTCTGGTTTTTGCAACTAGCAACGATATTTTGACCTCACCAGTGACATCCATCACTCGCAAGTATATCACTGCACCGTAGGCAACCTTTGAGGCGTCGCAGAAACCATGAAGCTCCATATTACTATCCAATCTTGTACCGAGCCAACGAGGAATGTGAATTTTCGTGAGTTGGGATAATTCTTCACGGTAAGTCAACCACTCTTTCTTTAAATCAGTAGTTAACTGTTCATCCCAACCTAAATTTGCTAGCCATAACTTCTGGATAAAGATTTTGGCTGTTACTATACTAGGTGACAACCATCCTAATGGATCAAATAATTTAGCTATATCAGAAATTACAGTTCTTTTTGTTACAGATTCGTTCTTCATTGGCGGAAGATTCACCGTGTACTGAAAGGAGTCATCATTGCGGTTCCAGGTAAGTCCTAAAATCTTAAACGTACTATCCAATTTAGTATCTACTAACTTTTTATCTCTAACGTTTTCATCACTATTCTTGTTGTCCTTTTCATCATTTTCTATTGCTCTTATTCTCTCTAATATTTCTCTGTTATTGCTATTCCACTTTTGTAATAAAAATCCACCCTTGCTTAAAAGTTCCTTTATCTGCTTATATATCTCTACTCCCTCTGTGACGTCATTGCATCCTGTCATTAAATCGTCCATATAAAATGAAGATAAGACTTTATCAGCCACTAGAGGATACTTATCGCCTTCATCGTATACTACCTGATGAAGAGTTCTAACAGCCTGATAGGGTGCCGAAGCGGTCCCGAAGGTGACTGTAAGTAGTTCATAATCTTTGATCTCCCCTGTAGGTTCATCACGCCAGAGTATTCTTTGATACATTGTATCATCATCAGCGACACGAATCTGACGATACATTTTAGTAATGTCCGCTACAAGGCCAATGGAATGACTTCTCCACCGTAACACGGTATGTCTCAAATCAGCCTGCAATGTGGGACCAACCATTAATGTGTCGTTTAGAGAAACGCCTCTACTATTCTTTTCAGATGCATTGAATACAACCCGAACCTTTGTAGTAGACTTGTCCTCCCTTACAACAGCGTGATGAGGTAAGTACACCGCTATTTTCTTTTTATCATCATTTTCCTTTACAGGTTTCATGTATCCTAAATATAAGTACTCCTTTATTACTTCTGTATACTTTGTCTTTAACTCTGTGTTCTTTTCTAGTCTTTTCTCTAATAATTTAAATCTATTTTCAGCTATAACCCGAGAATTACCTGACGTGCATGGAGGATCTTCAACCCGAAATGGTAACCGAACCTCATACCTACCGTCTTGTCTTCTTTTGGTTGTAGCCTTATAAAATTCTTCACATCTTTGCTCTTCTGGTGTATGTATTTTCTTAGAACTACATTGTTCTTCAATTTCCCAAAACTGTTTCAACATTTGTTCTAGCTTGAACTGAGTGTGCATTACACACACGTTTGATTGTGGATGAGTTGAACTGCGATTTAAACTGCTAACTACACCAGACAAGATCCATCCTAATGTGGTATCTTGGGCGATTAAAGTAGAAGACGGACCTTTCACTATGCCTGCCTTCATTATGCAACCATAGACATCTGCTCCTAATAAAATGTCTATCTTGCGTGATGTGTTGAATTGCGGATCTGCCAAAACGAGATCTGATGTGTCAATCCAATTCAACGTACTACGGTCTATTGTTTGATCTGGTATGTATGAAGTAATTTTACTTATTACATATGCATTAAAATCTAAATTGAACTTATGGTCTACACAAGATTTGAGCTTGATATTTACCATATACCTTGCAGTCGTTGATTTTTGACCTAATCCTGACACGATACCTTGTATCGGAATTTTTGTAAGCCTTAGGTACTGTACTGTAGCTTCTGTTATAAAACACGCCTGAGAACCTTGATCAAGTAAGGCTCTTATTACTTGGTAATTACCTGTCTTAGACTCGACTTTTACTAGCGCAGTTGCTAGTAAAACCTGTCCAGGATTTAGGCACTTATTGAGCGACAGACATGAGACTACTGGAGAAGAACTAGTCGAAGCACTAGTTACAACGGTATCTGTTTTTACTGACGCGTCTCTTTTGTGGGCAACGTCCTCCAAATGCAGTAAAGAATGGTGACGTTTCTGGCAGAGCTTGCAAGAGGTTTGCTTTTTACAGTTTGCAACTATGTGATTACTGCCTAAACAATTAAAACAAATTCTATGTTTTGCAACAAAATCGCGTCGCTCCTCAAGAGGCTGCTTTACAAAAGATTTACAAAAGCACAGTTTGTGTGCTTCACTACAAAACTCGCAACGAATATTGTTTGAACTCACAACCATAACCTTTGGAGCATGTGTGGTGAACTGATTGGTGTTTTGTCTCTTTGGTTCTATGAATTCTAACGCTCGAAACCGTTTCTCTAAAAAGGTAGCGAATTCGACAAAGGAAGGCAATTCATTGGATTCATGACTGCTAATGCTAAATTCCCACTGTTTCCGCGTTTCCGAATCAAGCTTAAACGTAACTATGTGAATAATGATGATGTCCCACGTAGTCACATCCACATTTAAATTTCTCAAACCATTGAGACAATCATTCGTTGTGTCAAGTAACTCTTTCAAAGACGTCGCTGACTCAACCATCATACGTTTTTGAGTAAACAATCGTTTTAAAATACAATTAACTAAATATTTTTTATTGCTATATCTTTTTTCTAATTGAGCCCAGCAATGAGTATAATTTAAATCAGTTACTGGCGTTTGTCTAACTAACTGTTCAGCTTCTCCACTGAGATGACTTTTTACATACATACATACATAGCCTCACGCCTGTTTCCCTGAGGGGTAGGCAGAGACTACGGATTGCCACAAACCACGATCCTGACATACCTCCATCGCTTCATTCACACTCATCACAGTCTTCATGCATGCTCTACGATTACGCGTACTCTTAATCTGACCTTTCACTAACACATCTTCAATTTGATCCAGAAAAGTACGACGTGGTCTTCCCCTTGTAATCGTCCCACTCACACTCGCTTTGTATACTTGTTTAGTCAACCTTTCTTCACTCATTCTTTCCACGTGTCCAAACCACCTCAGCATACCCTTTTTTATCTTTGTCACTACTTCTTCATTCATACCGCAGCGCTCTCTTATAACACTATTCCTAATTTTATCTTTCAGACTTACACCACACATACTACGAAGAGCTCTCATCTCTACAGCATTTATGCTACTTTCATGTCTTCCCTGCCAAATCCAGCTTTCACTGCCATACATGAGAGTGGGAACTAATACTCCCTTATGTACAGCTAGGCGTGCCTTGTTAGATACATTCCTACTTTTCATAAAAGCGTACAATGCCCCATTCACTTTATTACCAGCATTTACTCGTCTTTCAACATCTTCATCATTTTTACCATCACTAGTAAACAGTACACCCAAGTATACAAATTCTTTCACCTGTTCCAATCCCTCACCATTTATAAAAATATTACATTCCGTCATACATTTATCCTTTTCAAAGACCATTACTTTCGTCTTACTTACATTTACTTTCATACCTTTTCTTTCAAAAGCATCATGCATAGTAGTTACCATCGCCTGTAAGTCGTCAGCCGACGATGCAAGTAAAACCTGATCATCGGCATAAAGAAGACATTTGACGAGTAACTCATTCATTCTTAAACCACATTCATTATTTTTCAAATCTTGCAAACAGCTATCCATAAATAGGTTAAACAGCCACGGTGACGCTACACATCCCTGTCTGACACCTTTATCAATGTTAAACCATTCAGTGTAGGACCCGTTTATCCTTACGCAGGCTCTGGAATCCTTATAAATGGATTTCAGCGCCTGAATAAGATGGCCATTTACCCCATACATAGATAGTACCGACCACAGTTCATTCCTCCTCACTTTGTCATAAGCTTTCTCTAAATCAATGAAAGCGCAAAAGACTTTCTGACCTTTAGCCAAAAATTTTTGCGCCATGCATCGTAAAGAGAAAACTTGATCCGTGCAACCCATACTCTTTCGAAAACCCGCTTGTGCATCCCATATTTTCTTTTCGGTCACTTTCACTACTCTTTCAATCAACACTTTCGCATACAGTTTGCCGACAATGCTAAGGAGGCTTATGCCCCTGTAGTTTCTACAATCTTGCCGTGAACCTTTCCCTTTGTAGAGAGGTACAATTACCGCCTGACACCAGTCTATAGGTACTCGGCCATTAGTCCAGCAAAGATTGAAGAGCTGGTATAGGATGTTAGTTGTAATATCTTCTCCAGCCGTCAGCATTTCAACTGTAATCCTGTCGTATCCTGCAGACTTACCCGCTCTCATACCTTTCAATGCATTTGTAATTTCTATCATACTTATGCATTCTCCTTCCTCGAGATCCCTTTCATTCGCAAATGATAATTTTTGTGGCTCTTCTCTTTCAAATAAGCTTTCAAAGTATTCCTTCCATCTCTCTAGTATACATTCTTCTCCATACACTGTCCTTCCATATTTATCGCTGATCGAGACTAGCTCTGTATTTTGCGCTTTGCCTCGAGCCGATCTTATGGACTTCCAGAAAATCTTCGAGTTAGTTTGGAAATCCTTCGATAATCTTCTATCGTACTCGTCTTCTTGATCTTCTTTCTTTCTTCTAACAATTTCTTTCACATCTCTTTTTTTTCTCTTATATTCTTCTTTGGCTATATCTATGTCTTCATTCGTTGCTTTCTTCATTCTCTCATTGGCTCTGACAGCAAGCCAATCTACCCAGGCTTTCTTCTTCTCACGAACTACACTCTGCACATCTTTATCCCACCATATATTCTTCACCTTGTTTACTTTCATTCTTCTAGTCACACCACATATTTCTGTAGCAACATTTACCACCTGTTTTTTAAAAGTCTTCCATAATTCTTCCATACTACAAATATCAGCCGCATGAAAAAACTTTTCCTTTAGTTTACTTTTGTATTTATCTCTAATATACTCATCTTGACGTTCTCATCGACGTACTCATCATGACTTTTTAAATAGTGCATTTTTGTACATTGTCTAAACTAACATTTTTATGCACAAGTGAAACAAATAAATCCCTAAATGTTGTCCATTCGGAGTATTTGCCGCTAAAAATAGGTATGGCGATCTTAGGTAATTTTACAAATGTACTTGCACTTGACTTAATGCTAGAGGTACTAGTTTCTGTTGAAACTGCAGTATATTTATTTAACATAGATTTAATTAAGCATTTGTATGTAATATAAGTTTCTTCTGTACATTCATATAATTCTAATAACTTTGGTTTTTCTTCTAACTTTGGCTTTAATGTTTCATGAATCTTAGTGTAATTATTTGTAAATAAATCCCAATCTCTCTCTAACAATTCTTGTCTAGTTTGTATATATTCTAGTGTTAATCTATCCTTAGGACATTTTTTAAAATTGGTTAAACCTCTTTGAATGACATTTTGAAGTTCCTTGATTACGTTTACTAATCCTTCCATTATAAATTATTTAATTAAATGCAAAGTAAAACTAAGGAAACTGTAAGCTATATGCAAAACTATAAAGCCAAGAAAGAACAGTATTTTACTAAATATGTATCTATCTACTTTAAAAATTGTGAAAATATGTAGCGATTGTATTAAATTGAAGCTAATTCTAATAAAATATAAAGTGTAGATAAAGCTCTAAGAAGAAAGTACTACAAAAATTGGCTAAATGTTAAACAATATGAAATAAAATACAAGTTTAAAATTATACTAAAAATTTTACAAGTGTTTTAGAACTTAATTCTACTGGGGTAAAAATTGGGCATAGGTTCCCCGTTCCCTCGTTTTCTATAAAACTATTCTAAGTCTAACATGCACAATATTATTCTAAGTCTTTTCTTTAATAAGATCACTACAATAATTTTACTAAGTCTAAAATTTCTTCAAAATTGTCTTAAGTTAAAATTCTAATATAAATAAAGTTGAAAATGTCTTTGAACTATTTTACTTCTACTTGAGCAATTAAAATATCGAAAACAGTACTCACAGTTGCACTTCACACTCACACATACGATGATTGTTGGTGTCACTTTCCTGGTGGCACTTTCCAAGCGACTGGTAGCGCCCTCTATGACGTCACGTTGAACTTTTCTTTCATTCACTTTGGCTAGATGAAGATTCCTTCGCCTTCGACTGTATGTACTGATTACACAGCTTGCGCACGATCTTCGGTGTTCACGTGCCTTTGCCGCAACGACACACTGCTGCATGCCGTATCCACGTACTTTTGCCGCAGCGAACCACTGCGAGTACGCGGGTAGTGGTCCACGTTGGGCCACTTAATACAAAAAATCCGGCTCGAAGGACCAATGAATACTACCGAACTAATAGGTAGTTTAATGGTCTAGGGTGGACTGGGAAATACTAAGGAATGTACTAAATAAAACCAAAGTATTCCGCTTTTTGGTGATCTATATGAGCCAAGGATGATCTGATCGTCTGGTCATCTTGTCACTTGGTCACTTTTTTATTTTATTATAAATATTATAAGTATTGATTGCCGTAATGAAACCATATCGTGATCTAACTCGACGACTACGCCATCTATCGAGTTAGGTGACATTACCGAAATGGTTCTTACATGAGTCGTGAACAGCCACCGAAGACAAATATCGGGTACCGGTGGCCCGCTGGCACGGTGAAGAGAGGTATTTGCAGGGTGGGTCTATGGAGTTGCGCGCCGCCTCTTCCGTCGCCCCGAAACGATTTGGCGGGGCGCGACCACGTCCATAAACCACCGCAAAAATAAAAAAAAAGGCATTGGAAGCGATAATGTAGTTCGAGTTGAAAGCTATCAGGGTTCTGGTATTGGACAGGTGTAGGTCGGAGTGCAGACTTCATCAAGCAAGACCGCTCGACTTTCGTATGTAGATTAAATGTGCTTCGTACCATCCAGTGATCACTCCCAGTTTTAATCCTGCTGATCACAAAGACATCATTGAATTTTTGTCGATTTGCCGTCAAGATAAAGTTTATCTTATTTTTAGTGGATCCATCAGGGCTAATCCAGGTCCACTTCCTTTGTGGCCGCTTTTTAAAGAAGGAATTTCATCATAAAGAGGCCTTCCTTCTCTTAAAAGTCGGCCAGTTTTTGGTCTCATTGGTTTGTTTGTCCAAATCCATATTGCCCCACTCTCAACACACCGTCTGTCGTTTTGCCTAGTTTTGCGTTGAAGTCTCCCATAACTACCGTGAAGTCGGTCTTGGACGTGTGAATGGGTTTCGAGATATCCCGTAGAACAGCAGAACTGCCGGGACTGGGGGCCGTCACTTGCTTTACATTCATATTCTTTAGGGAGAGAATAATGTGGGGTACTATCCCAGAAACCTCCACGCGGTGTACCCTGGGTGCGGGCGGCGGTCCCCAGTTCTTCTGTTGTACTGTCGTCCGTAGCGAATATCTGCGCGATTTCGCTCCTTACTCTACTACAGTCGTAGTAGAGGGTATAGGACGCGAAATATTGGGACGGGCTCCTCGTGGGCTGGAGCTCGGCGCGGGTAACCGTGCTTGAGCACCGGCCCGTGAGGTGCTACAAGTGCATGGCGGTCGGACACACTCGACCGACGTGCTCTAATTGCTTCGACTGCGGCGGATTGTGTTTCCGCTGCGGTCAGACCGGGCACGTGGCGGCATCTTGCGCCGCCCCGCCCCACTGCCCCGCGTGTGCGGCGGGCAATAAGCCCGCCAAGCACCGCATGGGCTCTGGGGCGTGCAAACCTCCAGCTTCGGCCCCAAAGGCGCGGGGCGGCCCTACGACCACGGCCGCTCCCGCTCCTAGCGCGGTCCGATCGCCCGCTGGCGAGGAGGTCATGGACACAACCCGATAATGGGTACACCAGTCATGCACCTCCTCCTGCAGGCCAACACCAACCACTCCGCCGGAGCGCAGGATCTCCTCCTGCAATCCATGGCGGAGTGGTCGATTGGTGCAGCCGTAGTCGCGGAACCGTACGCCGTGCCCGAAGGTCCTACACCCGCAGCCGGCGGCGTCACCACGACGTCGAGCGGGAGGGCCAGCTGTACGAGGCGTACCGCAGTGTGCGGACTGCCTTTCGGCTGGCCATCCGAGCCGCCAAGGGCGCGAGTTGGCAGGAGATGCTGGACGGTCTCGACCGTGACCCCTGGGGTCGCCCATATCGCGCGGCGCTGAACAAGCTTCGCGCGCGGCCCCCCCCCCTCACCGAGACCCTCCAGCCCGACTTCCTTCGTAGGGTGGTCGAGGAGCTGTTTCCACGGCAGTCGGAACACACGCCCCCGGTCATGGCTCCGCCAGATCAGGACCGGGAGGCCGACGACGACGAGAGTGTTCCGCCCGTGACGGAGTCGGAAGTGGGGGCGGCCGTGGCGAAGATTCGTTCCGCCACCACGGCCCCCGGCCCGGACGGAATTCCAGTCCGGGTGCTGACGTCGCTCCTCGAGCACTTCGAGCCTCGCCTCAGGCAGCTGTTCAACGCCTGTCTGACGTCTGGACGGTTCCCTGAGTGCTGGAAGGAAGGGAGGTTGGTTCTCCTGCCAAAGCCGGGACGGTCCCCGGATTTGCCGTCGGCCTACAGGCCCATCGTGCTCCTCGACGATGTGGGTAAGCTGCTGGAGCGTGTGCTCGCTGCCCGCATCGTCCGACACATGGAGGAGGTGGGGCCCGATCTGTCGGACGCTCAGTATGGGTTTCGGAGGGGGCGTTCGACCATCGGGGCCCTATTACGCCTGAGGCAGGCGGCCGCGGAGGCCGTCGCCGGGAAGGGAGTGCTGTTGGCGGTGTCGTTGGACATGGCCAACGCATTCAATAGTCTGCCATTCGGCTGCATCAGGGAGGCGCTCCGGTTCCATGGAGTGCCCCTGTACCTCAGGCGGCTGGTGGCAGACTATTTGGAGGGCCGCAGTATCCTCTGCGCGGGTCCCGCAGGGGACATTGTGCGGACGCCCATGTCGTGCGGCGTTCCACAGGGGTCGGTTCTGGGGCCGACCCTGTGGGACATCGGGTACGACTGGGCGTTGAGAGGGAGTCTCCCCCCCGGGCTGAGCTTGGTGTGCTACGCTGACGACACGCTCGTCACAGCCCGGGGCAGGACACTCGAAGAGGCGGCGAGCCTGGCCACTCTCGGCACCGAGGAGATGGTCAGGCGGATCGAGGCGCTGGGGCTCAGGGTGGCCCTAAGCAAGACGGAGGCCCTACTTTTCCATGGGCCCCGTGTGAGGCTACCCATCGGCGCCTCGATAGTGGTAAACTCCATCCACATCAGCATCCAGGCCCATATGAGGTACTTGGGTCTGGTGCTCGACGGGCGATGGTGGTTCCGGGAGCATTTCCGACAGATTGCTCCCCGGCTTATCGGCGCGGCGTCCGCCCTTTCTCGACTCATGCCGAACGTGGGCGGACCCAGTTTCGAGGGCCGACGGCTGTATGCGGGGGTCATCCGTTCGATGGCCATGTACGGCGCACCCGTGTGGGCGAGGGCTCTGAACGCCCAGCTCAGGGCGGTTCTGTGGAGGCCACAGAGAGCCATGGCGGTCAGAGCCATTCGCGGGTACCGCACGGTGTCGACAGAGGCGGCGTGCCTGTTGGCCGGGACACCCCCGTGGGACCTAGAGGCGGAGATGCTCTCCGACCTCTACCGGCGGGTTATCACAGCGCGCGAGGAAGGTGGCTCCCCATCGTTGAGCGAGATAGCCACCTGGCGCGTGGATGCCCGCCGAGACGTCATCGCCCGTTGGGCTACGCGGCTGGAGAGGCCTAGGCACGGTGTGGAGACCGTTGAGGCCCTCCGGCCCGTATTGATAGAGTGGATGGAGCGGCGGCACGGAGTCCTCACCTTTCGGCTGGTGCAGGTATTGACGGGGCACGGGTGTTTCGGGTTGTACCTGCACAGGGTCGTGTATAGGGAGTGGACTCCGGCCTGCCACCACTGCAGGAGTGGCGAGGACACGGCGCAACACACGCTGGAGGTGTGTCCGGGATGGGAGCGGCAGTGCCGTGACCTCGTCGCTGTCATCGGTGCCGACCTGACGCTGCCGGCCGTCGCGAGGGCGATGGTCGACAGCATCAGGAACTGGGACGCGGTCGCCGCCTTCTGCGAGGCTGTCATCTCGCAGAAGGAAGCGGCGGAACGGGCAAGGGAGGATTCCCGCGCCCCGGGCCGCCGCCAGCGGCCGGGGCGGCGCAGGCGCGAATACCTGCGCCTGATGCCGCCCTAACCGAGGCTTCGGGTGATCGGACCGGGGAATTGTCCGGTCACCCGACGTGAGGCCACCGCGTGAGGGCGACGCCCCGACGGCGAAATCTGTCGGGGCGTCGACGAGAGGAACCCGCGAGGGTGAACCGCCGGGCGGGCCACCGAAGTTAAAAATCGGGTCCCGGTGACCCGCTCGCACGGCGAAGAGAGAGGAGTTTTACGGTGGGTCTATGGGGTCACGCGCCGCCTTCTCCGTCACCCTGGGCCGATTTGGCGGGGCGAGGCTAATCCATAGTCCACCAAAAAAAAAAAAAAAAAAAAAAAAAAAAGGGAGAGAATAATGTCATAATCGCCACGCCTGGCAGGCGGATTGGCGACCGCGGATCGGAGACTACGGATCGGATGTCAGGCGGATTGGCGACCGCGGATCGGATATTATGAAGTTTTCCGGGAGATAGACGCTGCCCACTTTCCCGTTGAGACCCTTAACCGATTTTTACGACTCCCACGGGCCACCAAGGGGTGACGACAATTGTATTCTTTGCCCGTCGCCACACGGTCGACAAAGCCGCTATCACTTATCTACCGTTAAATTCACTGTGAAGCTTATTCGTCGTAGTTAACTGTTACACGTACGAGGTAACATCACCGGTCGCTCGTTGTGGCAACACGCTAACAGTACACGGTCTGTGAGGAGTGCGGGACGCCGGTCACGTCGACTCGTGCGCACACTGATGCAATGGGTGCCCGACGGGTGACGCTCGGCTGGAGTTCGTCAGGGCACTGCTCGGGCGCCGCTACTGTGTGCCATTAACGCGTACAGCACGCGACCGCCTCGTCACTACTTACTGATGTGTATATAATATTATACGTCGAATCATCACTTACTTTATGTTATTGGACTGTAATTGTATGTCAATATATAGCAGTACGTGGCGCGTGACCTCATCGCACACGCTCAGCTGCCGGCGCACTCGCTCGCGACACACGTACAGACAGCTGGTGTCACGCGAGACACACGTATATTTATATAATAAATATTTCAGATTGTGTTGAGTGAGGTGACATGTGTGCCGCGGCGACACATCTCCGACGTGCGATCAGCGTGTCTCTCGACAGCATCACTGGTACACACCCTAGCGGTGTCTCGCGTGTAACAACAACGGCAACAGGTATACGACCGTCTGCCTGTCTGACGTCAGCCCCCCTCGGTAATGTCACTGTTGACCAACCGGCACCAGCTGCACTTGGCCCAGGTCGTAAATAAATCGTCACAAAGCTCTTAGTCGTCTTATACGACATCCGCGCACCGCATAAGTATTAGGGAGGTAGTATAAGTCCGCCCCACCACACGGCACAGCCCCCACGTGTTAAACTGTGGTAAATATATATTAAAACATACTGTTCATGTATTGTATATTATACATTATACCTAAACACACACCGTGAAGTGACGGAGTAAGAATACAATACACCATCCCCTATCTTACCCTTGAGTGATGGTAAGAGACGACTACGGGATGTACAACGCATATAACATATCCCTATGCAAACGAAGGAAAACTCGAAACAAAACCCTATAACAACACGTCTGACCAGCGTGATGTAATTGGTTAATATCCCTCCCGTTTGGAGGAGGCTCGAGCCCACCAGTGGGACGTGTATGGGCTGAGACCACACACACACACACACACATACAGGCTCCGTTCGACCAATGATTATGTTTACACTTCACTGTGGCGGAGGTGCGCATGTAGCGCTGCAGTGATGTACACAGCGCTAGATGCAGCGCACCGCATGCACTAGTGATATAAATACGCGGCGCGTGCCCCCCGGGGCACCGACCGGCGCGCACTTCGATACTAAATTAATCTGTTCTATTGTGATCGAACGCTACTTGTGTGGGGCCCGGGGACGTGGGGTCGTGGGGACGCGGGGACAATGACAGCACAGCGTACGCTCAGTTACAAAATTATAATAAACAATGCACACACAGCCGGTCGCAGCACACACACACAGACGCGCCCCGGGACGCGCTCAGAAGCACTTGCGGTGCACTATGCCCGGGCCCGACTCGTCGTACTCCTGCTTCGAGATCCACATCTGCTGGAAGGTGGACAGGGAGGCGAGGATCGAGCCGCCGATCCACACGGAGTACTTGCGCTCCGGTGGCGCGATGATCTTGATCTTGATGGTGGAGGGCGCCAGCGCCGTGATCTCCTTCTGCATGCGATCGGCGATACCAGGGTACATGGTGGTGCCGCCGGAGAGCACCGTGTTCGCGTACAGGTCCTTGCGGATGTCCACGTCGCACTTCATGATCGAGTTGTACACGGTCTCGTGGATGCCGCACGACTCCATGCCCAGGAACGACGGCTGGAACAGCGCCTCCGGGCAGCGGAAGCGCTCGTTGCCGATTGTGATGACCTGACCGTCGGGCAACTCGTAGGACTTCTCCAGCGACGTGGAGGCGGCCGCCGTCTGCATCTCCTGCTCGAAGTCGAGCGCCACGTAGCATAGCTTCTCTTTGATGTCGCGCACTATCTCGCGCTCGGCCGTCGTGGTGAACGAGTAGCCGCGCTCCGTGAGAATCTTCATGAGGTAGTCGGTGAGGTCTCGCCCAGCGAGGTCCAAGCGCAGGATCGCGTGCGGCAGCGCGTAACCCTCGTATATGGGCACGGTGTGGGAGACGCCGTCGCCGGAGTCCAGCACGATGCCGGTGGTGCGGCCGGACGCGTACAGCGACAGCACCGCCTGGATCGCCACGTACATCGCGGGACAGTTGAACGTCTCGAACATGATCTGAGTCATCTTCTCGCGGTTCGCCTTCGGGTTGAGCGGCGCCTCGGTGAGCAGGATCGGGTGCTCCTCGGGCGCGACGCGCAGCTCGTTGTAGAACGTGTGGTGCCAAATCTTCTCCATGTCGTCCCAGTTTGTGATGATGCCGTGCTCGATGGGATACTTGAGCGTGAGGATACCGCGCTTGCTCTGCGCCTCGTCGCCGACGTACGAGTCCTTCTGTCCCATGCCGACCATGACGCCCTGGTGGCGCGGCCGACCCACTATCGAGGGGAACACGGCGCGCGGCGCATCGTCACCGGCGAAGCCCGCCTTGCACATACCGGAGCCATTGTCCACGACCAGCGCGCCCGCATCATCGTCGCACATATTGTTCGTATATCTGTCTGTCGGTGCTTGTGCGTGCGTGTGCGTGCGCTGTGCGGGCCGGAGTGCGTGCGGTGCCCGCGCGGCGCACTATATACGTGCGCGGTCCCCGCACGGACGCACCATGTATGTGCATCGCACGCACTCGGCGATCGCTAATTGCATCCGATTGACAAAATAGATCGATCTATTTGTGCGCGCAATCGACAAGATGCGGCGCAGCGTCCGGACCATCTCGGGAGTTACATCAATTAATTACTATTGACGACCGACGCCCCGAGCGCGCGCCCCGGCACGTGCTGTCACTAGCCAAAGCTACGTGTACGGTCAGGATATTACTGGGTACGACGAGGGCCGACGGGCCCCTCCATGCCTCAATACGTAGCTGTTCGCGGCGAGAGGTCACAGTGAGTGCGGGTGAGCGCTCACCCACGGAGCTCACTGGCAGCTAATGCCCCGGGTGCACCCCTAACTAATTCGTCAGTATGTACAGGGAGATTGTTGGGTGATGTTATGAGAATGTCTTGGTACTCCGCTGGTAATTTTTCCAACTGTTCTACAGTTGGAACTCGAAAAATTGCACTCGCCGTCAGAGGTCGTCTGGTGATGTCGTAACAGTACAATAGAGCTCTCCCTCTCTCTCTCACACACACGTGTAGTGTGTCGTACGAGACGACTGTGAGATAAGCAAGCAGACAACAACACCGACAGATGAGGAACACGCACCTTGGGCGGGTATTGTCTCGGTCGGTAGTTGTACTACAAGTAGTTATACCCCTGGTGTAGCAGAGGGCCGTGGGCGGCACTAACACTTACCATCAGATGTACCAGTAGCTCGTTGGCCACCATAAGCAATAGAAAAAATATAATTGTGTCCCAAGCCATCTGACCGGCAATAATTCGGTCACTATCCTCCGTATGCTTCAAACGTAATTACTGTGCGGTGACAGCTAAGAACACTATCAACCTTTACATTGCTCGTGAGTGTCATGAAAGTGGACCAAGAGTCTGACATCGCCCCGGACCACCCCTACTTCATGCCGTCCGGTCAACATTTGACAGTTGAGGTGAGGCGGGCGGCCGGTCCTATAACTATGGTTACACACAGTCCACGCTGTCTCGGCTCCAAGTAATTGTGATGACAGTATGACGATGACGTCACTCCAAGGGCCCCCCCGACGGCGCCACGTGCGCGCGAGTGGTCCGTGCTCGTTATATAACTATATTTAACGACATTATAAACAAGTATGTGACGTCACTGACACGACAGCCGCCAGTCCGTGTGGGACACACACACACTCACGTACGTACGTTGTGAACACCATTGCAATCAATTTGTTGTGTGTGTGTGTGTCGGACTGGCGCGCACCACGTGTGCAGACCGCCGCCCCACACGGACGCGACACGTGCTCCACGGGGCTCTCGGACAGACAGACTCAAAATCTCATACTTTATTTATTTACAACATACTATTTATTCACTTTCACGCATTTTAGGTGGAAAATAAAATTTTATTTTTCTTCCAAATTAAAAGATGTTTAATATGGTTCAGATCTGAGGATTGGGCCGATATTCACGACCAAGATAAGAATCATTCCGGTAATGTCACCTCACTCGATAGATGGCGTGGTCGTCGAGTTAGATCACGATATAGTTTCGTTACGGCGACCAACATTTGTATTATTTTTTAATAAAGTGTATGGGCCAAGTCAAAACTGTCCTTGAAAAGCAAGGTCAGACTATACATTGCCTGCATACGACCTATCATGGCCTATGCCAGAGTAGTGTTCGCGCACGTTAATCCACCAAGAATCCGCAGGTTACAAACACTGCATCGACCTCGAATTGCCGACCATCAGACAATGCATGAAGCGGTGCTCCCCCTTAATGGTTGGGGCGGCTAACTACCTCCTATCAAAAATATCGCGATCCGACGTCCTCGACATTTACTGACGGACTCCGACGACTCGATTACTATCGCTCAAGAAAGAGCATACACGGCCCGCGCGGCTATAACATATGAAAATCCGCACTTTCGCCCTCGCCGCCGGGGACGAAAGACGCGACGCGTAATAGTCAGTAATTCAAACGTGGGCACGCCCACTTTGCTATCAGCGACGCCCCGAGCCGAGGTCCGTTCTCCACAGGGCACACAACCCTTGGGCGTTGTCGCTTAAAACTTTTACCTTACTACTTTTTTTACCGGGTTGAGAGCCCCACAGCGCTCACCCATAGTCCGGGTTAAGCTGTGACAGCCATCTGCGGCTAACAGCTAAAAGTCAGACACAAAAAAAACCAAAATAATGGTCTTTGAAAGGGATGAAACCAGAACAGATGTAAGAGTAACGATAGGTAATGATGTACTAGAGCAAGTGGATGAATTTGTATATGTTGGATGTGGATTTAGCCGAGATGGAAGGTACACCACTGATATAGAGCGAAGAGTGAATGCGGGAAATAGAGCGAACGAAGAGTTGGGGCAACTCCTCGGCAGCCACCACCTCAGCCAGAAGGAACGTGTAGCAATACATAACGCAGTGCTTGTCCCAACATTACTGTATGGAAGCGAGAGTTGGGTATGCAGAAAAGAGTATAAAAGTAAAATTAATGCGGTCGAAATGCGATCTCTGCGGAAAATCTGTGGAGTTAGGCTGACCGACCGCATTCGTAACGACGACGTAAGAGAGCGAGTAGGTATGAAAGAGAGTATTGGTGTAAAGATGCGAAAGGGAATGCTCCGATGGTTCGGACATGTGGAAAGAATGCCGAACGAACGTCTGGTTAAGAAGATATATAATGCGAAAGTGGAAGGATGTAGGTACCGAGGGAGACCGAGACTAACCTACCTAGACCAGATCGGTCATGTACTGAAGGAAGGTGGAGTCAAGAGTCTCCGAAACCGGCGAGCGTGTATGAAGAGAATTATGAATGTTGAGGAAGCGAGTGAAGTATGCGGAGATAGAGTTCTCTGGCACTCTGTTCTCTCTGCCTACCCTGCAAGGGATATGGCGTGATGATATGTATATGTAATTTTCTTACCTGGCAACACAACATTTACAAACTGAAATAAAATGATTGCTTTTATTAACGAAATATTATTACGGGTTGAGAGCCCTCAGCGCTCACCCACAGTCTGGGTAAAGTTGTCATAGCCATCTGCGGCTAACAACTAAGTCGAACACAAAAAACAAAAACGAAATATTACAATATGGTGAAAGCTTATCTGTGACTGACTCGTAGGATGTTAATGCACTGTTTGTGTGGTTGAGCTGTGTTGTGACATCATTTAACTGTACCAACCGTCATATTTATTTATTTTCTAAGGGTTGCGTTTCGAACACAGTGACCTTGAACACTACGAAACGGGCCGACATTTGGAGCCATTTCTGGGTCCAATTTAATGCCTTCAAATTTTGTGCCCGGTATTGGTAAATGTTATTATTCTAAGGTGCTGCTCTTACTGACCCTGCATTAGGTCCATAAACGTCACAATTTTTTTTGCTGCTGCGTTGCATATATTTCGTTTTAAAAAAATAAAAATGTATCTGATTTCTTCATTAGATCCATTCATTTTGACAGAAAGAAAAACATTTTGCTAAATTGTTTCTTTTCTTGAAATGTTAACTTTTTTATGTTGTCAATGTAAGCCAGACACAACTAAGTACTATGGCCAAGGATTTACTTTTTTTAAAGTTTATGCTTACCGACCTACTATATATGAAAAGACTTCCCCCCACCTCTTATACTTTGTCGTTATTGACTTTGCTTTGATATTATTGGATAGATGGGAACGGCACAATATTTATAATACTTTCAGTTACTTTATGAACCAAACAGTTCGTTGTTGGCATCGAACTTAAGGCATCTGACGTCACAGAAAAAGCGTGCCAAAACGACCGCGTTTAAATCGCCCGAAAATGATAGTGATTTTAGTTATTATTTTTTAAGTTTAGTTTATGGTATATTGGATGTGTTACATTCATGTTTGGTAATGTAGTAACTAGTAGCAATGTTATAGACACATGAAAAATAGTTACATATTCCCTATTGGGATAAAATAGCCATAAATCCAAGTTTTGTTTAATTTAAGTATTAAAAATAAAAGTAAATCGTTTGCCGCCCTATCGTTATCGGTGTGGTGTCCTCCGAGCGGTGCTCTTCAGGTGGTGGGGGTCAGTGTTGAACAACTGAACTGTTCAGGGCCACACTGACTGACGCATTCAATACACTCGTGTTTGTTTGTCTGTTTACATTTCTAGTCATAAGATCATATTAAATTTCAAATCTCCGTTTGTAAACACCATATGTTCTGGTGAAACCATTGCCTCTCATACAATTAAATGTTACGTAATTTCTACTTTTCCTAAGAGTTGTTTATTAGCCATTGTGTCTAACCAATACATTGACAAAGGAAAGTGCCGCTTCATCCGTCGAATTAAACGTTTACTCACAAAAT
This sequence comes from Lymantria monacha, assembly GCA_905163515.2. Classification (NCBI taxonomy): domain Eukaryota; kingdom Metazoa; phylum Arthropoda; class Insecta; order Lepidoptera; family Erebidae; genus Lymantria; species Lymantria monacha. Next base: position 33,619,646 of record LR991093.1, read on the forward strand.
GCCACTCAAAAGGTCTGTTCATTGCTATTGTTTGGTCCCCCTAAGACCGCTGTGCTATTGTAAGCAAATTGCCGGCGCTCACACTGAGCAACCTATTGAATACGGTCGAGTTGATCACTTTAAATCCTACTCTCAAGACCTCTCGGCTTTCAACAAGATCATAATTATATTGTAAATGAGAAGTCGTACGAAACGAGCGCAATTGAGCTGAGCTAATATGTGCTTGTGTGGGGTGCTCCAGTTGGACGCTGCGGGACTCAACTCACAATTAAAAACTGGGCTTTCGATATGAAACAGTATTTACAAAATACGGATGTAACCGCGCCCCCTACCGACCGACCGACCGAAGGTATAGTTGAAGTTATAACATGTATAACATTTGCTTAACGACCTTCTACATCGACAACAATGTCGTTCTGTGAGTCTACCTCACCTTTATGTCCACCAACGGACGGCAAACGGCTGAACGGTGATGATAATATTAATAAACTATTTAAGAGCGTTATCTTGTCAAGCTCGAGATGAAACAATTTGTTAAAACAGGAATAGGTGTCCTCTTATATTAAATAAACTTATAACGTGAACGTTGAAGTCGCGTCGGTTGTGTCTGCAACTACTGATATCGTTGCGGCTTGTCTTTAAATGAAAACAAACACCAAAATAATTAGCGAGCGCTAATAACAGTTTTAATGAAATGAAATCTAATGAAGGATTTAAATCTAACCTAATAAAGGCAGGTAAAGCAAGCCTAGCCTTAATAAAGGATTTCCAAAAATCCTTTGAAAGTCCTTTCCTTTGAAGTTCCTGATAGACTTTCAGTCTATCCCCTAAAGAAGTGAAATACTGCTGCACCTGAGAACATGAAAGTTTACACACAGCTTCTTCTTATGACGTGTGCGAGCATAAACAATTGTTTTTAGGGTTCCGTACCTCAAAAAGAAAAAACGGAACCCTTATAGGATCACTTTGTTGTCCGTCCATCCGGCTGTATGTCTGTCTGTCTGTCAAGACCCTTTTTCTCAGAAACGCGTGGAGGTATCAAGCTGAAATTTATATCAAATACTCGTACTCAAGTCGACTTTCCCTTAAAGCTGTGAAAAAATTAAACTTCTAAGCCAATGCAATCAAAAGATACAGGCGTTTATGCAGCAAATTGCCGTAAATTTTCGACACTCGCAAGGGAATCAAAACCTACAGGGTACTTCCCGTGAACTCAGAATCTTGAAATTTGGTACGAAGCAACGTCTTAAAGCACAGATAAAGGAAAAATTGCGAAAACCATATATTTTTAAGGGTGTAGATTGTTGGCCTGAGATCTCGATTTCGAGCGACCGCAGCGCCAAAGTTTAATGTAACATCCGACGGGGCGGATGAATGACCTAGAGAGCGTGATTTTCAAAATGTTTTGCAACAAACGTTCCACGTTGAGAAATTGTTATTGAACTTGAATATTTACAGCATAACAATAACGTTGAATTTTTGGAAACTAGCTGTTGATTCTTTTTAATAGATTAATTACGCAACGGATTTTGATGCAGTTTTTATTAATAAATAGAATGATTCTTAAGGAAGGTTTATATGTATAATACATGCATAATATAGTAGAGAAACGCTGATTAATTTAGAGGTTTCTAATGTGATGTCGTAAATAAGCACGTTTTTTTGCGCTTATATTGCAAACGTTGGCTGAACCCTACGAGATAGACCAAAATAATGTACTACAGTATTATCCATCTTAAAAAGTTCAACAAAAAAGTCCACGATGGCATATGTCTATCTCTTAGGGATAACCCACCATAACCATTTTTTATCCTCTACTAAAAAATGATTATTTACTAAGTGATTTTATACAATACAGCATTAATCCTTATCCAATTAAGTACCTTAAATAAATTGTGCATTTATTATAGATCAATATGCTTTTTATAGTATGTAATTTAAGTGAATATTGCCGAAGATAGCGAAGATAGCGAGGGCGGGTTACTAGTTTATAATATAATATACAATCAACAGCAGGTCCGGACTGACATTTTTGTATTCTACTTACCTAAAATTCCAACTATGTATTTATTTGTAATTTCACTACCAAAATTTATTCTAATTCGTAAAATATTCATTCAGTAAAATAATTGCAAATTCAGTAGGAAGTGTGTTTATCTCTACGCAAGGAAATGTGCCTATTGCGTAAACTCAAATACTTACTTTTTGTTTACGATCACCTCGTCGATATCTAAAAAAAATCCTAGGGTTTTAAAAAAAATGTCAATAAATGAAACACAAGTATAAAAATGATTTATTTACTACACAATAACAAATATGAGTCGCCATTACTCGCTATCTCAAAAGCGTGCTAGGGTTGTACAAAAATTAGTAAATAATTCATTTATTTACTAATTTTAACAGAAGTTTGTAAATTATTAATATACTAATTAAAAGTATGTAATTAAACAATAACGAAATATGAGTTCAAAATTCTAATGTTTTTTCATTCGATTACGGATCAAGTTCTGATTTCTGCTAATTTGATGATAAAATCAATGGCTATCACAAAAGAATGAAAACGTTACCAGCTGCCCGATTCACGTAAGTAATAAAAACCGTAGCGCAGTGACGTCACTTCGTTTTTTGCAAATTTAGCCCTTTTAACCGACTAAAAAAAAAGGAGAATTCTCAATTCGCTGTATTTTTGAACCAATTTTTATGATTCTTTACACCAGGTAACTCAGAAATTGTATAGTAATTGAGCTATTGGAAGATTTATGATAATCCAAGACTAGATAAGTAAGTGCGTTTAAAACAGAAAACCAAAAGGCGATTTCTAAGTTCCTAAGTTAAAACGACTTTTGGACTGGCGTGTTTACGTGAATCGACTGGCTGGGTAGTTAAGTTACCTGTATCTTTCAAAATCATTAGGCGTTCTTCTCTTTCAAAACACGTAAAGCTCTTTCTTTCCTCTCTTTCATAGCCTCTATGATACTGGGCGCGTCACGAATGGGCATGCTTCGTGACTGCCGAGGATCAACTAATTCTGGAAGTAGGCAATCGTAATAAAACCTAACTAATTTCATTTCCATTTTCTCCTCCCAAAATTTGTCGTCCTTTTCTATAATATAAACTTTCATAGGTACAGTAGCACCAAACCAGATGCCAAGCATGCAAACGTTTCTTTTAGTAATATGTACCTGTCCCTGAATTTGGAAATACCAGTTATGATTTTTATTTATGACATAACCCTTGGAAGCCTTGTCCTTAACCCAAAAGGTATGTTTGGCCATTGCTTCATCAAGAGTCATGCCAGCTAAAGAATGTGGGCACTTAATTTCAATTAAACCGTTTGCATAAATGCCATCTGGTCCAAGAAATTCATATTGATCGTCGACGAACAAACCGCAACCTTGTATACTAATATTCTCTTGAATTTCTAACTGTTTAATTGCGGTTTCTTCGTTTTCGATACCGTACCGTACAGCAGGCAAACTGGAGATATTACTACCATAAACGATTTTACGAACAAGAACAGCACAACTTGTGCTCTCTCGTTTTTTACAAACTTCCCCGAACGATGATGAGGTTAGTAATTTTCTCCTTGTACTCATCCACTCAGAACTACTTCTTTGCAAATGGGTCGACCTTTCAAGCTCCTCTCTTTCAGCACAAGACAACTTTAAATCGGCTAAAAAAGATGACTTGGCTTTCTCATATAATTCTGGACTCAGATCAGGTTTTTCGCAGTTTGGTCCATAGTGAGCATCTTTCGATACAGCGCTGTGGCTCTTTTTCAATCTTAATTTAGGTTTAGCAATTAAACGGATTCTACGATTACAATTTTCCACTTTCGCGATCAAAGGATTAGGACTAGATTTAAATATTACTTCATGAGTTTTACTATGAATCGATCCTGTATTAAAAGACACAACAGCAGCTGCGCATCGGCCCGCATAAGAACCACGGGAAGAATAATTTACACGCTTACCCCCTACTAATTTGGCAATCACTGCGTTAAAACTTTCAACTATATTACTTGTACAATTATGAATTAAACTTCTAGAATGATATGACAGTCTTTTACTTAAAATGTGTACCGCGTCCATTAATCCGCATCCAACAATTGCTGGAAGCAACCCAACAGGTTCTATTCGACGAGTATCAGGTCTACAGAAATACTCCTTGCAATATTGGTGATTACCAAATACGTGTTGTGGACCATTTAGGATATCTTCACTAAGATTTTTTATTTTTTCTTCGAGTGACTGATTTTGATCGCCCCAATATTTAATAGCGCATTTTACACCCGTTCTTAAACGCAAATACCTTTCTTTTAGGAATTTCCGCAATTCGCAAGGATACTTAGTGTCTTTCGACAGTTTCTCCAAGCTATTGCAGTAGTTTCGTAAAAGATGATTTTTGCATTCAATTTTCTCTACTGTTAAATTACCGTACGGTCGCGAATCTAATATTTTTTTATAAGTACTGGAATCGCCGTCTGCTACAAATTTATTATAAATTACACCGTGATCAACAATGGAACGTTTAAACCCCTCAACTATTATGGTCGATTCCATACCGGTAGATGATCCCGAATAATTCTTGAAACAACGGTGTTCCGAGGGCTGACTGTCGTTCTTTGCGGCTCGTGCACAAACTACGCAGTATTTATTTTTAACTCCAAAAAACAATACTTTATTAGTTTTAATGCCAATTATCGCAGCTGCGCCGGACAAGGCGGAAAAATTCTTACCATAAGATCTCTTGCTCCAACAACCTCAAAAGGATTTCCTTAGTGCAGGGAGGTGTCTTTTTAAAAAAAAAAAAAAAAAAAAAAAAAAAAAAAAAAAAAAAAAAAAAAAACCGTCAACAGCAACAGATATTAATGGTGTACCATTTTTATCAACACTACCTATAAACACTGCGTACTCCGCTTCTTCCTTGACAGCTTCTGCCATGGAATGTGCTGCTGTCTTTTCCCACCAATCGCAAACCGTATTATTAATTTCATTGTATAATGAAGGTGACATGATTGGTAGGGCTACTGCGGCAGTTAATGTTTTTAACTGATAGTAGCTCCCACCAGATGATATGATACCAGATACAATTTGATGATTCACTTCCATTCTATCTTCTTTCTTTTCAATCAAACACACAGTAAATTTCATACTACACATACTACATTTCATGATGAGTTTTGAGTCCAGACCAACTTTTACTTCACCTATTATACTGAGGTAACTTAACTTACAATCCATTGGACCGTGGTCCCCTATGGCCTGAAGAGCTTTAAAAAAAAAAGAAACGTCTACAACTCTACGCCCAACTTCCATTTCATCCATCTTTCCTTCTTGGTCGTTTTCAATAACTAGTTCCTGTAAAGAAAGATAATGGCTTGATTTTTTTTATAAAAAATAATTAAAAATTTAAAAAAATGCAAAAGAATTAATACAATATTAGGTTCCTGATGAATAGAAATTATAATTTCTTTACGCATTAGGTATTGTTTTTTTATGACGTCACCTATTTGAAAATAAATTTTCTTTTGAGAAAGTAATTGAGAAGTATTTCGGTACTAAGGTGTTTGTCTCTCGATGAAAATAATAAATATTGCAAGAAAAATCTATAGGTAGGTATTGAGATTTTGTCTTCGCCCATCACTAACTAAGTAGTTTGTTTATTTATGTAACAAGTCTACAAGAATTACATATAACAACTTACCTCTATACAGCGCGTAGCATTGTTGCTCAGAGTCTCGGCCCCAAGGTTTTCTTTATTTTCAATACTGGAAATATTATTCATCAACATTATCCACTTTTTATTTATTTTGTACAACCCTAAGCCAGACGCTAGGCGCCTCGCGTCTGTTTGGCGGTATAGGTATGTCGACAAAGTTGCACTGTCGCCTACCTACTTCCACAATTTGATATTTAGACAATACTAGCCGACCCGGCGAACTCCGTATCGCCTTTTTTTTTTTAAAAATCCTATTATTTTGATATTACATACAGATACTTCAATTTTATTTATCAGTATAGATATAGATAATACAAACCAATATTTACATGTTATTGTAGGTATATGTCTGAATCGGGCGATCTAAATCATATGACATATTGTATTAGCTTTGTAATGTACCCTGTTCAAATGCGATAATAAATAAGTAGGGAGGAACTTACATTTTATTCCGAGATCTTTTGGCTTTCATATTTTTATAATGCGTACAAAACTTTCTTTTCCCTGGCATGACACTCAAATTCAATCAGTCCTGCGAAAAAAATAGCCTATGTTACTCAGTGATAATGTAGCTTTCGAATGATAAAAGAATTATCGGTCCAGTACTTTTTGAGTTTATTTGTTTCATACAAAAATCCAAATCTTTCCTCTTTATAATACCTATTAGTGTAGATATTGTATTTTTTACGATTTATATCTAGTTCCATCATGGTTTTCTTTCAGACATTCATTATATCGATACTTTCTACTAACTGAAAATAAATTAATTATAAAAATGTTATACTTACAGTTTTTTACAAAAAACACAAATTCACAATACGTAATTCTGCTGTCTGCAGCCGACAAGCGTGGCGTCGCGTTCACTTACAGAAAGGAACTGCCGTTAGTGACCACCGAGATTGCACGAATGAAACGAACGCTTTATCCCATACATTTGTGTATGAAAAATTTACCTTAAAATATATCTAGATTTTAGGGCTTTAAAAGAGGAAGTCTTTGTTTGTAAAGGTATAAAAAGAAGTATACAGCTATACTTATTGGTTTCTTCAGTGTTCAAAAAGTGTTTCTTTTTATCAATTTGTGTTGATTTATGGGCTTAAATCTTTAAAATACGAATTCATGTTTTTGCATTTTTACTCAATTTTGTGCGTTTGTTGACGTTTATTATATAACAACCATTAGGTTTAAGAGTTTAATATAAGCATGAACATACTTATTGGTCTTTGATTGTAATATATACAAATTATCATTGATATCAATCATATGTAAATAGGTTAAATATGAAAAATCGTAACACTCTTTTCGGTGATTTTCACGATCTACACCCTTAATTACATCTATACTAATATTATAAAGCGGAAGAGTTTGTTTGTTTGTTTGTTTGTTTGTTTGTTTAAACGCGCTAATCTCAGGAACTACTGGTCCGATTTGAAAAATTCTTTTTTTGTTGGATGGTCCATTTATAGAGGAAGGCTTTAGGCTATATAACATTACGCTGCGACTAATAGGAGCAGAGCAACAATGATGAATGTGTAAAAATCGGGTTTATGTTTCCTTTTGAGAGCTTCCGCTGCGTAAACGGTTAAAGTTGCGCAAAAATTATGTACTACATAATTGTTCCCCTTTCAAAGTTCTAAATAAAAGTCCGCGACAGCATATGTCTATCTTTTAAGATTGGCTCACTATAACCTTTTTTTTGCTAATCAAATTTGTTTTAAAATAATGTGATATTTTCGAAGGTGTTTTTATAAACATAATATTAATCCTTATCCAAATAAATGAGTTATTCATCACAAGTATATAATTTAAAACAAAATTGCTCTTTACATTATTTGATTTCAATGAATATCTTAGGAAATATCGCAGTTTAAAAATAACATCGCAGCAAAATAATGATCAAGTACTGGGCGCGCATTTACGATAAAAATACTGGATCTTATAATCTTATATTAAAAAAAAACTCAAACTAATGTTATTTCAAAGTACTTCTGCACACACTACATTTTTAGTTTTGTTTTCTTCTCATGACCTTCTGTCGGCTTTACACATCCTAAATAATAATAATAAGTATAGGAAGTATTAGTGCCTGCCCTCATGTATGGCAGTGAAAGTTAGATTTGGCGGGGAAGACATGAAAATAGAATAAATGCTGTAGAGCTGACAGCTCTTCGTAAGCTGTGTGTGATGTATGAAAGATAAAATTAGGTATAATGTTATAAAAGAGCGCTGGTATGCTGAGGTGGGTTGGACACGAAGTGGAAGAAATAATGAGTGGGCAGAGGTTGACGAAGCAAATATATAAAGCAATCGTGAATGGGACGAATACAAGGGGAAGACCTTTTCTGGACCAAATTGGCGATTTGTTCACGAGAGGTCATCATCATCATCATTCTCCTACTCTTATCCCAATTACTTGGGGTCGATACAATAAGTACTCTTCATTCATAGTACATATTATAAAAGTTATTGGCAATAGTTTTATGACCGGCCGCCTGCCAGACGTCAACCCTAATTGGGAATGTAATTGTTGACCAAACGGCATCAGATGGAGTTGGCCCAAGTCGTTATAAGGCTCTTAATCGTCTTTTACGACATCGACAAGCAAAGTGAGGATTAGTAGTATTCGTAGCCGCTACCACACAGCGATGTCATACACATTAAAAGTATGTGTAATCGTAAATAGGCGTAAGTGTATGTATGTATATATGTATGTATGTATAATATACATACATTGTATATGGTATATCTATAGAAAGTATAGATAAGACCCAATACTTTTACTTAATGTTTAATGTTCTACTCTTACTAATAAAAGGGTCATGTAGGTACCTAATACAGCTTTAACGTATGTATTATTTAAAAATATTTCCACCTTTTACGTAAACGAATTCGCGAGTTGAAGTTAACGTTAGCCCAAAGTAACCATTCCACGCGGACGAAGTCGCGGGCAGAAGCTAGTCATATAATAAAAATATTTTTAATAATTTTAAACTTACTACGCCTGTCCTCAAGAACGTGTAGAGGTATTAAATTGAAATTAATATCAAATACTCAGATCTATAAGACCTTTATTTAAGCTGTAACAAAATCAAACTTCTATGTCAACGCAATCAAAAGAAACAGCAATTTAAGCCGCATATTTTCAAACACTCAACACCTCGCAAGGGAATCAAAATCTAAGGGTACTTGCAGTCGACCTAGAATCTTGAAATTTCGCATGAAGCAACGATTTATAGCATATATAACGGAAAAATTCCGAAAACCTTAAATTTTAGTTACATCACATATCTTTTTTTATATATTATGGTATGGAACCCTTCGCGCGCGAGTTACTCGCACTTGGCGGATTTTTACAGTTCCGTACCTCGAAAAGAAACACGTGACTGCTGGCAGATGTGGAACATCGAAATTATTTTGTATCAGTGATAGGCATAAAAGTACAGATTATGACAGAAACTAAATATAGCATGATGAAAAAATACAATATTACGAACTTTCTCCAGAAAAAGATGACAATTTATTTACATGTACATTTATTTTCTTTATATTCAAAAAAAATAATTCAAAAATTGATTTAAAACCGCGAGAACTCAATTATTCCCATCAGTAACTTGTGTAATAGTTATATTCGATGTTGCCTCAGACGGTATTACTGTGACAATTGGTCGATAATGACTGAAATATATTACAAAAGTATTAGACATAACAAATTAATAAATTAAATTAATATAAATGTAATCATTAAGACAAAATAAATCTAAATTATTAATATTAAAACAAACATCTGGATGACCGAGCCTTGCTCGGTATTTTCTTTTTAATGTGTTTTTGAAGATATATTTATATATAATAAAATAATGAAAAAACAAATCAAAAAGCAAAAAAATAAAAATAGAACCTAAAAAAATATCGAGCAAAAAGGAACAAAAATCACGTTTGTTGTATGGGAGCCCCTTAAGTATTTATTTTATTTTATTTATTAGTACTTGTCGTTTAAGCGGCAACAGAAATAAATCATCTGTGTAATTGCAACTGTCTGACTATCATGGTGCATGAGATACAGCCTGGCGACAGAGAGACGGACGGACGGACAGTTTGTACTCTTTCAGAGTGGAGGCGGGCGCGGGTGCTAACGCGGGCGCGTGTAATTGAAAATGTATGCAGACGCCAGTTGCGTTCACAGTGCACCCGCGAGCCGCGCGTCGTCATGAGGCGGGCGCGGGCGCGCTTGGCGCGGGTGTTTCTAATGGCTCAGTCCGCCCGTATCGTTCACAGTGATGTAACGTCTGTTAGGTGACTACGCGTGTGGTTCTAAAAATTTTGATTCACCCGCCGAAGCATTGTCATGGATATCAATACCGAAGAATTTATATCTGCAGTACAACATCGCACTGCTATTTGGCAAAGTAAACATCTGCAACATTTAAATAGGGCAGCCATAAATAAATTATGGGAAGAAATAAAACAATTGTATCCTTTTTTTTTTTTCTTTGCAGTGGGCCATGGACGTCGCACCCCGCCAAATTGGTCCAGGGCGACGGAAGAGGCGGCGCGCAACCCCATTGATCCACCCTGCAAGCACCTCTTCTTCGCCGTGCGAGTGGGCCACCGGTACCCGATCTTTGTCTTCGGTGGCCCGCTCGGCGGTATGCCCTCTCGGGCTCCTCTCCTGTCGACGCCCCGACAGCTTTCGCCGTCGAAGCGTCGTCCTCACGCGTCCTCAAAACAATTGTATCCTGGATGTAACGGTTACTATATTTTCATATAATTGTTAAAAATAAAGATTACATCTATCTATAACTTTTGAGTAGTTAGATATGTACCTACGTGCTAGTTTAATGTGTAGGTAGGTACTAACAAACAACAAATTAATCTACCTACTAACATGAAATAAATATGTTTAAACTTGAAAATTAATAGTTATGTTCACAAAAGTAATTCATAAACTTGTCACGAATAACTTTTGCTTGTCTTGTGGATTTCTATTCGAGTTACGTATTACATTTTGCATGTTATCATGGTTGATTACGGCTGTAGCCCAGGTATGACAATCTGGATCAGCGTCACCATCTAAGTCTAGTATAATATTATGTAATAAACATGTTGTTTTAATAATCAAGCAAGCGTTCTCTCGACTGGTTTCAATAGATTTTTGTAATATCCTCCATTTCATGCTTAGAATACCGTAGGCACATTCAATTGTTTGGCGCGCTGCAGATAATCTTCTGTTAAATACTCTTCTTTGCACGTTCAATGTGCTACGTGGAAAGGGTCTCAACAAATATTTTTTAAATGAATAATCATATATTGCAATTTCCATTTCAAGTATGAATTTTCCATTAATAAAAGTAAATCTTCATCCATGTCTTCTAAATACGTAGCAAAGTCTTCTAAAGCGTACGACACCGGCGTCAACCGTAGCATCCGCATACATATCGCCAAAATATTCACTCCATCGGCTTAACACGTCTTGTGTTTGTGTAAGAATGTCTCCACCTTTAGACCTTGTTTTTTTCATTCTGAAGGCTGACCAACCACCCCGAGACTTCTTCACCTCCCTCCAAAAGAGTTTGGTGTTACTCTCGAAGTTTTTAGTCAGCCTATCTTCTGCACTCATACTTGCTCTATCACGTTTCTCTTTCACTAAGGCCTTGGTGTCATTCTTACATTGCCGATATATTTCTTTCTTCTGTTCAGTCATACTGTCATTCAGATTCAAAGAAGAGACATAGTCCAGCCACGCTTTCTTCTTTTGCTCTACGCTGCAACTTCCGCGTCCCACCATGCATCACCATTTGTTTTTCTATGCTTCTTTGAACTTCCACATACTTCTTTCGCTGTATCTACCATACTCTCCTTCAATACTCTCCAGCATTCTTCAATGTCCGATTGCGGCTGGCTTGCCATCGTCAGCCGTTCTCGGACACCCTCTGCATACTTTTCTCTTACACACTCTTCTTGCAACCTTTCAAACATTATTTTAATACAAAAATAATAACTTATTTCAATGTTAATTATAATATTGTTTATTTCTGGCTGTATTAATCATGAGCAGGACAAATACAAGTAACATATAATAGTATTATAATAAAACGCATAAGATACCAATAACATATAAAAGAGTAAAATAATTTTGAAAATCCAAAAGCACGCCTTATAATTTTTATATTATTTATCATTTACGTCAATTTATTTAGTCACTGCCATAAATGATAATGAAAGAAAAAAATGCTTTTGTATTTGGTGCCATTTTCGACGTAGTGCTACACATAGCTGTTCATTAACAATAGGCTGTATGGGATTTGATTCCTTTTCCTGTCCGAATGGACGAACAAAAAAATGTAAACGAACCCAATTTTCATAAGGATATATACATATACAAAGAACTAAGCAGTTTAGTTTTTTATTAATTGCAATTAAACGACCAAGCCATTTTCGAAAGGAAACAGCGCGTTGTGATTATGAAGCTTTTAAAAAAATAAATACACATGCATACATTACATACATTACTTTTTATCATGCCAGATCCAGAATATTTTATCCGAAGTATTCGATTTTTTTTTAATCAACTATTTTCTTACTTTAAACAAAATAATTGATTTTTTAATAATAACATTCTCGAAATGCGTACCGCAATGCGGGTTAGGGCGTCCCCCGGAGGCGACGCGTACCGACCCGCCCCCGTCGGTACGAACTTCGGCAGTTGCGGCGATGGGGGCCGCCACCCATCACGCCTTGCCCAGTCAGGCGAGTCGAGGAGAGCAGAGTGCCGGGTGGGCACGTGGAATGTAAGAGGTTGTGTGGAAGGTAAGTTGCACGAGCTGATATCCGTCATGGCGGACAAACAGCTAGACGTGCTCTGTGTAACAGAGACCAAGCGAAGGGGCAGCGACGCCTGCGATCTTCCTGGTGGCGGGATGGCTCTGTGGTCTGGTGTACCACAGAGTGATCGAGCCAGCATGAAGGTAGGAGTACTGCTGTCCTCTCGCTTGGCCTCAGGTGTGAAGGATTACGGAATGTATGATCCCAGACTTCTTTGGGTCCGTATAAAACTTGGTGTCACCAAGGTATTCATGGTTGTAGCATATGCTCCCGTAGGATCCTCGGTGTCATCAGACCTAGAGAAGTTTTGGGATAATGTTAGGGAAGTTCTGGATATGGCAGAAACCAATGAACGCGTGATTGTATGCGGAGATTTGAACGGATGGGTGGGGACCAAGCGTCCCGACTATGAGGACGTACTTGGTCCATTTGGTGATAAGAGAGTGAACGACGCAGGTAGGCTCATAGCGGATGTATGTATGGAGAGAAACCTTATTGTGTCAAACACATTTTTCCAACATAAGGACATCCATATGTATACATGGAGAAGGAATGAACAGAAAAGTATAATAGATTTAATTTTGGTAGACAGTCGCCTCCGAAGCAAAATATTGGACGCAAGAGCCTACAGGGGCCCCACAGTCGATACGGACCACTATCTCGTTATTGCGAGATTTAGTGGTCTGTTCAGAAAGTGGAGGCACTGGCGAGAGCGTGTCCACTTCGGAGGGCTTGAAAGAATAAAGGTTGAAAGGTTGCAAGAAGAGTGTGTAAGAGAAAAGTATGCAGAGGGTGTCCGAGAACGGCTGACGATGGCAAGCCAGCCGCAAACGGACATTGAAGAATGCTGGAGAGTATTAAAAGAGAGTATGGTAGACACAGCGAAAGAAGTATGTGGAAGTTCAAAGAAGCATAGAAACACAAATGGTGATGCATGGTGGGATGCGGAAGTGGCAGCTTCCGTAGAGCAAAAGAAGAAAGCGTGGCTGGACTATGTCTCTTCTTTGAATCTGAATGACAGTATGACTGAACAGAAGAAAGAAATATATCGGCAATGAAAGAATGACACCAAGGCCTTAGTGAAAGAGAAACGTGATAGAGCAAGTATGAGTGCAGAAGATAGGCTGACTAAAAACTTCGAGAGTGACACTAAACTCTTTTGGAGGGAGGTGAAGAAGTCTCGGGGTGGTTGGTCAGCCTTCAGAATGAATAAAATAAGGTCTAAAGGTGGAGACATTCTTACACAAACACAAGACGTGTTAAGCCGATGGAGTGAATATTTTGGCGATATGTATGCGGATGCTACGGTTGGTGCCGGTGTTGGATGTGGTTTAGTAGATCAACATTCGACAACGGCGTCCTCCGATGGCATCAGTATGGATGAAGTTGAATGGGCGATAAGAAGTTTGAAAAATGGTAAGGCTGCGGGCATTGATATGGTGTCTGCCGAGATGATCAAGCTTGGTGGCTCTTGTGTCTGGGAGGTGTTCCTGTTGCTCCTCAATTTATGTTGGAGCTCGGGAATGTTTCTCGGGGACTGGAATAGCGCAGTCATCGTGCCTTTGTTTAAAAACAAGGGTTCACGTTATGACTGCGCAAATTACAGAGCCATAAGCTTGACCAGTTTGGCAGCAAAAGTGTATGGTAAAATTATTGAAAGGAGAATGAGGATGGTGTCCGATGGTTTACTGTGTGAGACACAAGGAGGTTTCAGGAATGGAAGGGGATGCATGGATCAAGTGTTCTCTCTGCGCAACATTGTGGAGAAGCATCTGGCCCTAGGTCAGAGGGTTTTCTGCAGTTTTGTGGATCTGGAGAGAGCATTTGACACGGTTGTACGAAAGGAACTTTGGGACATTTTACCGGAGTATGGTATTAACGGTAAACTGCTGCAGGCTGTGCAATCCAGTTACATGGGCTGTAGAGCCTGTGTGCGGCTGGATGATGGAATGTCGCCTTGGTTTGACGTCAATATCGGCGTTAAGCAGGGCTGCGTTCTATCAGCCAGGCTGTTTATCATATATCTGGATAAATGTCTCCAAAGGTTGAACGATATGAATGTGGGAGTCCAGATGGGTGACTCAGTGGTCTCTGCTCTGCTTTATGCAGATGACGCAGTCCTGCTGGCACAGTCAGCGACTGACCTGCAGACCCTAGTCGACACAATGACAGAAGATTGTAAGAAAAGGGGTATACGCGTGAATGTGAGCAAAACATATAAAAGAGAACTAGCAGTTGAAACTCCTGATTCAAGCTGTAATTTTTTTTATTTTTTTTATTTTATTTTTTTATAGTTCTCTAAAAAAAAAACCTAATCCATTTTGATCGTTCCTCTACAACACCATTTTGCCTATATCAACACGTGACGTACTTCGGCTACAGAACTCGAAACAAAATGGTAGAACACTACTGTTTCATTTTGTGTCTAGATGCATCAATTCGAGCAGCTTATCTATTTATAACATATATACACTGTGACATTTGTCACCATGTACATTTTAATACAACATATCTTAATTTTAAGTCTAAAACAACGTAAATCGCGCTATTAAGATTTTCGTACTATCCAATAAGAACACTGACCGACCACTACAATACCTCCGGTAGGTAGGTAGGTAGGTAGGTAGGTAGGTAGGTAGGTAGGTAGGTAGGTAGGTAGGTAGGTAGGTAGGTAGGTAGGTAGGTAGGTAGGTAGGTAGGTAGGTAGGTAGGTAGGTAGGTAGGTAGGTAGGTAGGTAGGTAGGTAGGTAGGTAGGTAGGTAGGTAGGTAGGTAGGTAGGTAGGTAGGTAGGTAGGTAGGTAGGTAGGTAGG